>OY740796.1:21044829-22378996 GCA_963514005.1 Raja brachyura | reverse complement strand
GTATCTCAAGTCTATTACCTCTAGGAGAGGGACGGTTGCAATTTGAAGCAAGTTGTGGATAGCAAGGAGCTGCCAACGAGAGGGTGGTGTGTTATGCAACCTACTAGTTATTGAGGAACTGGGTACAGAAACACTCACCACCGTTCTCTGGGGGGGGGGTGAGATCAGATCTGGAACATTGTTTATCTTCCGGGTACGACCTCAATGAGCATTTAATTGTTATGTTCTCCAAGTGTTTAATTGTCTGTGATTTGTGGTCTGTTGTAGCCTTTCGACTTGATTAAAAGATACAACACGGAAGCAGGCTCTTCGGCCCACCGAGTCCACACCGACCATCGATCACCCGGTCACAATAGTTCTATGCTATCCCACTTTCTCATCCACTGCTTACACACTAGGAGCAATTTACAGAGGCCAATTAATTAACCGACAAACCTGTTTGTCTTTGGGACGTGGGAGGAAATCGGAGCACCCGGAGAAAACCCACATAGTCACAGGGAGAACGTACAAACTCCATACAGACAGCACCCGTGGTCAGGATCGAACCTGGGTCTCTGGCGCAGTGAGGCAGCGACTCTACAGCTGCGCCACTGTGCCGTCCCTGTCCCTATTAATTATCTGCAAGAATCTCTGCACATTTGTAACTGCCTTATCTTGCTGTGCAGCCAGCGATTTGTATGAGCAGGTATTCATATAATTGCTGGCATGTTGCCACAGATGCTTTGTTACTGGATTCAAGATCCAGACACCTGGATAAATTGTCTGGAGATGTGTTCGAATCCCACCGTCGCTACTAGGAAAACAATTTGTTAGATAAACGGAAATAAAATAGTTTAGCTACTGCTGAACTTGAAATGTTGCCAGGACTTGAGGGCGGCTTGAGCTAACGGGAGAGGTTGGACAGGTTAGGGCTTTATTCCTTGGAGCGCAGGAGGCTGGGGGGTGATCTCACAGAGGTGTAGAAAATCATGAGTGGAATAGATAGGGTGAAAGCCCAGAGCCTTTTACCCAGAGTAGGGGAATCAAGAACCAGAGGGCCGAGGTTTAAGGTGAGAGGGGAAACATTTAGTAGGAACCTGAGAGGCAACTATTTCACACCGAAGGTGGCTGGTACATGGAACGTTGAGGCAGGTAGTATAACAACGTTTAATAGACACTTGAGTAAGTACATTGAGATGAAAGGTTTAGAGGGACTTGGGCCAAATGCGGGCTGGTGAGACTGATGTAGATGGGGCATCTTGGTTGGCGTGGACAAATTGGCCTGAAGGGCTTGCTTCCACGCTGAATGACTTTTATGTCCCTCTATGACTATTTCAAGTCAAGTTGAATTTACAATCAAAAAATGCTTTTGTTGTTTAAGCGAAATAATATTTTGATATAGGGTGGCATGGTGGCGCAGCGGTAGAGTTGTTGCCTTCTAGCGCTGGAGACCTGGGTTTGATCCCGCCTACGGAGTTTGTACGTTCTCCCCGTGACCGTGTGGCTTTTCTCCAAGATCTTTGGTTTCCATCTACACTCCAAAGATGTACAGGTTTGTTGGTTGATTGGCTTGGTAAATGTAAAACTTGTAGGATAGTGTTAATATGCGGGGATCGCTGGTCGGCGCGGACCTGGTGGGCCGAAGGGCCTGTATCTCTAACTAAATATCTACGTGTAGGAAAGAACTGCAGATGCTGGTTTATATCGAAGGTCGACACAAAATGCTGGAGTAACTCAGCGGGACTGGCAGCAACATTGACTTTTCTAACTCCAAATAGCCCTTGCTTTCTCTCCCTATCCCCTCCCCCTTTCCGGTTCTCCCAGTAGTCTTACTGTCTCTGATGACATTTTATCTCTATCCCGCCCACTCCCCTGACATCAGTCTGAAGAATGGTCTCCACCCGAAACGTCACCCATTCCTTCTCTCCAGAGATGCTGCCTGTCCCACTGAGTTAAACAAAATATCCGGTTGACTGATGTTCTTGAGGGCAAATGAGTTGTCCTTGGCCCAGTCGTGACCATGAGATCCCTGGGGAACAGGAGCAGGAGGAGGTCATCTGGCTCTTTATCCTGATGCACTACTCGGTCAATCCTCGGTCAAGTGAATCCTGGCTGCAATCCTTGACTCCAGAATCACAGTGGCAAAGTAGTCGACTGTCGACCTTTCTGGCAAACAGCCCATGGGAAAATTAGGATGTTCTGCTAATGAAGCTACCAGATTCAAGGATAGCTTCTTCCCCATTGTTATAGAGCGAGACAGCGCGGAGACAGGCCCTTCCGCCCAACTTGTACATGCTGACCAAGATGCCCCATCTCAGCTAGTCCGCTTTGGCCCATCTCCCTCTAAACCTTTCCTATCCATGTATCTGTCCGAGTGTCTTTAAGTGTTATTATTGTACAAGCCTCAACTACCCCCTCCGGCAGCATGTTCCGTATACCGGTTATTTAGCTCAGTGTTTAGTTTATTGTCACGTGTGCCAATGAAAAACTTTTTTGTTGCGTGCTATCCAGTCAGTGGAAAGACGGAACATGATTACAATCAAGCCGTTCACAGTGTAAAGATGCATGATAATGGGAATAACATTTCCTGCAAGATAAAGTCCGATTAAAGGTAGTCCGAGGGTCTCCAAGCAGGTAGATGGTAGTTCAGGAGCGCTCTCTAGTTGGTGAGAGGACGTTTCAGTTGCCTGATAACAGTTGGGAAGAAACTGTCCCTGAATCTGTAGGTGTGCGTTTTCACACCTGTACTTCTTGCCCGATGGGAGAGGAGTGACCGGGGGGGGGGCGGGGGTGGCGGGGGGGGGGGGGGGGGGAGACTGGTCCTTGGTCCACATTTTTGTTAGGGTTGGAACGTGAAGTTCTTGGTTCATCTGCGGGTAGAGGTGACGCCAGACGGACGCTAACGTGGCTGACATCTGAAATGACGGAGCGAGCCGGCTGGTTCAATGGCGCTTTTATCGTCACACGTGCACAGTGCAAACATGGTGAAATCATTTTTCATAGCAATGCCACGCCCCCGATCCTCGATTAGCAAGCGTGCAGCAATAATCTACCGTGTCCGCATGCAGGAGGCGCTGTGTTTTGGCGCCATTTCCAAATTTCACGCTCTAGTCCTTATGAGCGATGCCTGCTCCAGGCGAGCCCCAGGCTGTTGTGGGCCTCTGGTCATCGCCTTGCTTGGACGCCATGACCCTCCTCGCCCGTCCACCTTTGTTCCCTGGGGTGTCTCCCGCGGCCGACCACAAGGGCACTGTAGTCCCGTCTCCTCGATCCTCGCCTCTCTCATGGCTGGCTCCATCCACCCAGTCTCTGGTCTTCGGGGGGGGCGAGCTGGGAAGGGGGCAGCTCGGCGGATCCCCCTTTGAGGAGGAATATCTCTGCCCAGTTTTGACAACGGCCAAATTATTAAAATGTAACGAGTGCTGCTGAAAGGGCAATTTAAGGTAGGGTGGATGGACACTTACTGCGTGAGTTGGACTGAACTTGTGCCCGGGACGCGCCTTCTTTGAATTCCCCAGTTTTGGGTAACTGGCCCTCAAACCCCTGCACTCCCCCCACCTTCTTCCTTGTGCCCCACCTGCATGTGCACCCACCCCCCCCCCCCCCCCCCTCAATTCCACATCCACTATTCCTTCCTCTAGCTTCACAATTTGCACCTCTTCTACCCTTATCTCACATCTTTTTATTTTTCATCCCTGGCCTTTATCCGACCGTAAGATGCTGGAGCAGAATTAGTCTATCCGGTCCATCCAGTCTTCTCCGCCATGCAATCATGACTGATCTATACTTCCACTCAACTCCTGCCTTCTCTCCATAACGTTTGACCCTCCATTACTAATCAAGAGCCTGTCAATCTCCACTTTAAAAAAAATACCCAATGATAATGAATTCCACAGATTCACCACCCTCTGACTCAGGAAATTCCTCCATCTCCTTTCTAAAGGTACGTCCTCTATTTCTGAGGCTGTGCCCTCTGGTCCTCGACTCCCTCACCAGCAGAAACGTCCTCTTTGCATCCACTCTTATCCAGGCCTTTCATTATGTGGTTTCAATGAGCCCCCCCCCCCCCCCCCCCCCATCCTTCTAAACTCCAGTGAGTGGAGGCCCAGAGCCATCAAACGCTCCACAGATACCAACCCGATCACACCAGGATCATTCGCGGTAACTTCCTCTGGACTCATCTGCCCATCTTAAACCCCCCCTTGCCTGTATCCACCTATCATCCACCAGGCTTTGTCCTGCCCCACTAGGCTGAAGTTAGCAACTCCTCCACACAATCAGAACATAGAACAGTAAAGCACAATAACAGGACATTCGGCCCACATTGTATATGCCCAACAGGAAGCCAAGTTAAACTCCATTGCCTGCAAGTGATGCATATTCGTCCATTCCCTGCATATCCATGTGCCTGTCCCAAATCTTCTTAAATGCCAATATTACATTTGCTTCTCCTAATCCGACCCAAAACGTCACCTACCCATGTTCTCCAGAGAAGCTATGTGATCCGCTGAGTTACTCCATCACTTTGTTTTTTGTCTTTGTGTCTTTTTATAAACCAGCATCTGTGGTTCCTTGTTTCTCCTCCCTTGCTTAAAAATGTGTTGATTTCAAAAGCCTTCCCTCTCTCAATTATTTATATGAACCTTTTGATGGTTGGTTTAATGCCCCTGCTGGCTGCTGGAGATCTGGCTGTTTAGGAGGCAGATCAATAGAACAGCAAACTGCCGGCCAGTTTAATCTCCAGTATTTTTCTTCATGTTGTCAAAGCCAATTGTCCTCTTGGGCATCTGGCCAGACATGGAACATATCCAGAGGGAGAGGGGACCATGATGGGTCTTGTTACTGTTACACAGTGGAGAGACATGTACAAAATCATGAGAGGAATAGATCGGGTAGACACAGATTCTCTTGCCCAGAGTAGGGGAATCGAGAACCAGAGGGCATTGGTTTAAGGCGAGGGTCGAAAGCTTTAATAGGAACCTGAGGGGTAATTTTTTCACTCAAAGAGTGGTGGGTGTAAGGAGCGAGCTGCCAGATGACATAGTTGAGGCAGGTACTATTGCAACGTTTAACAAACATTTAAGGGCCTGTCTCACTGTATGAGGTAAATCAAGAGTTCTCCCAAGTTTTTCCCTGATTTGAACTCGGAGAA
This sequence comes from Raja brachyura, assembly GCA_963514005.1. The sequence goes on along the minus strand of OY740796.1, from coordinate 22,373,865 downwards.
TGTCCGTAGCGGGTCCGTAGGAGTTTGTGGATGTCCCGTAGCGACTCGTACAAGTAACGGTAGATACGCGGGAAATCCGGTAAACTCGTGAAGTATTTTCAACACTGCGAAAAATGTCCACAAGTAAAACAATACTTGTGATGAAAAAAATGGTTACTTTTTACTCGTATGAGCCGCTACGAGACATCGACAAACTCCTACGAACCCACCACGGACATTCTCCGAGTTCGAATCAGCGGAAAACTTTGGAGAAGTTTGAATGACCTCGTACGGTGGGACAGCCCCATTAGACAGGTACGTGGATAGGACAGGTTTAGAGGGAGATAAGCTAAACAGCAGGCATGTGGGACTAGTGTAGATGGGCCAAACACAAAATGCTGGCGTAACTCAGCAGTAACTCAGGCAGTATCTCTGGAGAGGAAAGGGTGACGTTTCGGGTCGAGTAGAATGGGGCATGTTGGTTAGTGTGGGCAAGTTGGGCCGACTGGCCTGTTTCCCCTCTTGTCCTCTCATCTTTCTCAATTCCAGTGAATACAAGCTCAGTAGCTCCATTCTTTCATCGTATGACAGTCCTGCCATCTCAGGAATTAACCTTGTGAACCTATGCTGCACTTCCTCAATAGCAAGAATGTCCTTCCTCGAATTAGGAGACCAGTTGTGGTGTCTCCAATAAATTATGCTGACCTGAATATACTTCCTCTAACCTCACCTATAGTGTCCAGTGTTGCCAGTGTGGGCTCTTGTACATCAGCAAGGCCGAACGTATACTTGGCGACCCATTTTGCTGAACACATGCTTGGTCTGCCAAGGCCTACTGGGTCGTCCGGTTGCTAACCATTTCAACTCCCTTACCTACTCCCACTGACCTTTCTGTCCTGGGCCTCCTCCAATGCCAAAGTGAGGCCACAAGCAAATTTAAGGGACAGCACCTCATATTTTGCTTGGGCATCTTATAACCCAGCAGTACGAACATTGAATTCTCTAATTTCAAGTAACTTCAATTCATACTCCCCTCAACTCTCCCTCCTTGCCCCCGCCCCTCCACCTCCACCACTACAACCGTTTTCCCAGATGCACAGTTTTCCACATTGCTTCTCTTGAGATCACAGCTTCCCCAGCCACCAATGGACCATCCAGGCACCGAACTGCCTGCGGTCATTTGTGGCCAGCCCTGATTGTCTCGCCTCCAGCTCTTTATCTCCCCCCCGACCATAATCGCCACCTATCCATGTTCCCCAGGGATGGTGCCTGGCCCGCTGAGTTACTCCAGTACTTTGGGTCAACCTCCAATTCCTCTTGACTTCAGGTCAATTCAGCAGCGGTCATAGTTTATTATTGTCACGTGCACCTGAGATACGATGCAAAGCGTTTCCATTGCGTGCTATCCAATCAAACCTTCCGGAGGCGCCGCAAACATGTGGCAATAAAGTATTCTATTCTCTTTTTAATCTGATATTACTGTACATAAATGCAACCAAAAGAGGCAGGGTGCTGGAGTAATTCTGCGGGTCAGGCAGCATCTCTGGAGGACAAGAATGGGTGACCTTTTGGGTCTGGTCTGTGTGGTGGACTGGGCTACATCTACAACTCTCTGCAATTTGTTTTTGTGGGAAGAGGTCGCAGTTTTAAATTCTCCTTTTTGAAACTAGAGACGGGAATAATATTGCGAGCTCCCCCATTCTTGGAAGCTTCTCGTTCTTGCCGATAGCTGGGAGACGGAGATTTCTCCTGAAGTGCAGCGACAGCAGAATTTGACTCTTGTCTTGCTCTGCAGTGAACTCTGGGCTCGATTTTTATTGAGTGTTGCCGTGACATTGCCTCTCAGTCCCTTGGGCAAGCCTGGTTCTCATCTGCTTCCTTGACCGGAAATGAATGTGATTATTTATAGAACGTCGGTGAGGATTGATGCAGGATCGGGCTTCATCCATCAGCCTGCTACATGTGTGCGGTTCACAATGTGTAGCGATCACCGACTCACAATGCAAATTCCCTTTGACTTGTCTGCCTGCCAAGATGCCCGCAAATGACTTTGACCCTCTCTATCGCTCTCACCTCCTCCAGCCCTTTGTTCCTCTCAACATCACTCCTCCACATAGGAAACACCTTGTCAAGCTGGAAAGGGTGCAGAGAAGATTTACGAGGATGTTGCCAGGACTCGAGGGCCTGAGCTGTAGGGGGAGGTTGGGCAGGAGAAAGGTGTAAAATAATGAGGGGAATAGATCGGGCAAACACACAGAGTCTCTTGCCCAGAGTAGGGGAATTGAGTACCAGAGGACATTGGTTTAAGGTAAGGGGGGAAATTTAATAGACATCTGGTGGGTAACTTTTTTGCACAAAGGGTGGTGGGTGTATGGAACGAGTTGCCAGAAGAGGTAATTGAGGCAGAGATTATCGCAACGTTTAGGAAACATTTAAACATTTAGGTACATGGATAGGACCGGATCAGAGGGATCTGGGCCAAACGCAGGCAGGTAGGACTAGTGTAGATGGGCTATGTTAGTTGGTGTGGGCAAGTTGGGCCGATGGACCTGTTTCCACGCTGTATGACTCTACGACACATATTTAGAGATCCAGCAGTTGCAGGGAGAACGTGCGATCTGCTTTTCTCCTTTGCCAAATGAATCGTATCTCTGATAATATAAATTAGAAGTTACTCAGAACAAGAAACCGCATAGAGAGAGCGAGAGACAGCATGGAAACAGGCCCTTCAGCCCATCGAGCCCACGCCGACCATCGATAACCGTTCCCATTAGTTACCCCACTTACGCATCCACTCCCTACACACGAGGGGTCAATTAACCTACAAACCTGTACGTCTTTGGCATGTGGGTGGATACCGGAGCACCTGGAGAAAACCCACGCGGTCACAGGGAGAACGTACTAACTCCTTTCTCCCTTGATAAATGAATAGGATGATAATGCTTTAACAATATAAATTGGAGGGCACCTAGAACAAAAACCAGAGAGAGAGATAGTGTGGAAACAGGCCCTTTGGCCCATCGAATCCATGCTGACCATAAACCACTCATTAAGGATTAGGTTTAGCTTTATTAATCCTACACTAATATAATCTTAAATTTATTCTCTTCATATTTATTCTCTTCAATACCCACAGATTCTCCTAGTCCGTGCACAAGAGGGGTAATTTGCAGAAGCCCTTTCAGCTTTTAAACATCATCATTATCATCATCATCATCATATCTGCTTCCACCACCGCTCCTGGCGTTGTTCCAGGCACCCACCACCCTCTGTGCAAAGTTAAACTAATCCTATCTGCCTGCACGTGATCCATATCCCCATTCCCTGCATATCGTGCACTGCGCCCTTCAACCCCTCCCCTCCACCACCCCTCCCCTCTCTTCCCCTCCACCCCAACACCTGAGGTCAGGTTTGAACCTGCGACTCGGGAGCCCTAGATCTGGGCTGTGTGTTGTCCCTTGTGATCCGCCTGTAACACGTCTCTCCTCTGCTTGCAGCTCTGGCCGTCACTGGTGCGGGGAGGATGCCCTAGATGAGGAAGGGAGAGCGAGCGTTCCTGCAGCCTTTCCTTCCTTTGTGTGGCGGCCGATCGGGCTGGGGAGCGAGCCATGAGGTGGGTGCGTGGATGCGTCTGCTGGGCTCCGTACCTGTGGACGGTGGTGGCTGCCGTCAACGCTGCCCGTCCCCCCCTGCGCACCTTCAACATCTCGGACACCAGCCTGACCCACCTGGCAGTCCACCAGGGCACCGGTGTGGTCTACGTGGGAGCGGTGGACAGGATCTACAAGCTGGCGGACAACTTGACCTTGCTGAGGTCCCACGTGACGGGTCCGGTGGATGACAACGAGCGTTGCTACCCTCCGCCCAGCGTGCAGTCCTGCCCCCACCCCCTGGCCCTCACCCGCAACGTCAACAAGCTGCTCCTCATCGACTACACCCAGAACCGGCTCATCGCCTGCGGGAGCGCCTTCCAGGGCATCTGCCAGTTCCTGCGTCTCGACGACCTCTTCAAGCTGGGGGAGCCGCACCACCGCAAGGAGCACTACCTCTCCAGCGTGAACGAGGCGGCCACCATGTCGGGGGTGATCATTGCCGGCCCCAACGGCACCAACAACAAGCTCTTCATCGGCACCCCCATCGACGGCAAGTCCGAGTACTTCCCCACCCTCTCCAGCCGCAAGCTGATGGTCAACGAGGAGAACGCGGAGATGTTCGGCTTTGTCTACCAGGACGAGTTTGTGTCCTCCCAGCTGAAGATCCCCTCCGACACCCTGTCCAAGTTCCCCGCCTTTGACATCTATTACATCTACAGCTTCAGTAGCGAGCAGTTCGTTTACTACCTCACCCTCCAGCTCGACACACAGTTGACCTCCCCGGATTCCAGCGGGGAGCAGTTCTTCACGTCCAAGATCGTCCGGCTCTGCGTGGGTGACCTCAAGTTCTACTCCTACGTGGAGTTCCCCATCGGCTGCCTGAAGGATGGTGTTGAGTACCGTCTCATCCAGGACGCCTACCTGGCCAAGCCGGGCAAGTATCTCGCCCGCTCCCTGGGCATCTCGGAGAAAGAGGACATCCTCTTCACCGTCTTCTCCCAGGGCCAGAAGAACCGGGTAAAGCCTCCCAAGGAGTCGGCACTTTGCCTCTTCACCCTGAGGAAGATCAAGGAGAAGATAAAGGCGAGGATTCAATCGTGCTACAGGGGGGAAGGGAAGCTCTCGTTGCCATGGCTACTCAACAAGGAGCTGGCCTGCATTAATTCCGTGAGTACCAGACCTTGACTAATTTCCAAATTCCACACGGGATTCCTCTCACACCTCAGAGGCATGCGGGTCGGTACGGTTTACTGCAGAGATACAGTGCACAAAGGGGCCCTTTTGACCCACCGAGTCCGCGCCGACCAGCGATCCCCGCACACTCACACTATCCTACACACGGGACAATTCACAGAAGCCAATTAGCTTACAGACCTGCACATCTTAAAGCGCCAGAGACCTTGGTTTGATCCTGATGTCTGTATGGAGTTTGTATGTTCTCCCTGTGGGTTTTCTCCGGGTAGTCCGGTCTTCTCTCACACCCAAAAGATATACAGATTTGTAGGTTAATGGGATTTAGTAAAAAATTGTCCCATGTAGGATAGTGGTAGTGTACGGGGGTCACTGGTCAGCATAGACTTGGGGGGGGGGGGGGGGGGGGGGGGGGACGGGACGGGACACCAGGGGGCTGTTTCAGCATGTAAAAAAGTCTACATCTGTACAGACAGCGCCCGTAGTCAGGATCGAACTCTGTTCCCTGGCGCTGTAAGGCAGCAACTCTACCTCTGTACCTCCCATCTATGATTTCTCCATTTCTTGGAATCACCCCAACTACAGCTAGATGTGGCCTTTGAACCTTATTAACCTTTTGGTAGTGACCCCATTTCCTTAACATTTCTTGGAATCACCCCAACTACAGCTAGATGTGACCTTTGAACCTTATTAACCTTTTGGTAGTGACCCCATTTCCTTAACTTTGCACTTTGCCCCTTGGCAAACCCCAACATCCTAATTACAGTGGTGAGAGCTTCATTCATCCCTCTCTACAGTGTCCAGGTGGAGAATAGGTTTGTTTAGTTTTCAGATACAGCGTGGAAACAGGCCCTTCGGCCCATCGAGTCCACGCCGACCATCGATCACCCGATTGCACTATTTCTACATTATCCCAATTTCTCGTCCACGCCCTACACACCAGCGGCAATTAACCTACAAACCCGCAGGACTTTGGGATGTGGGAGGAAGCCCACGCGGTCGCAGGATGAACGTGCAAACTCCACGCGCACAGACAGCACCCGAGGGAGGGGATCGAACCCTGGTCTCTGGCACTGTGAGGCAGCGGCTCTACCAGCTGCGCCACGTTGCCCTCACTTGTGTTTGTTCAATAGTTCGTCCCTGCGCCTTTCAAGTGTAAAATGTCACCGTAACTATGATTCTCATTAGGCTGCTTTCAACAATATCCCATTCGACATTCCTCCAAAATGTGCTGTACAGGTTCTCCATATCAATCCTTCAGGAATATTGACGCATTATGTTTAAATGACTCATGGTCAGAGGATGTGATGAGATGACTGTGCAAGCGTCACATGCAGGGAGTTGCTCGGGTTTAGAGTAGAGTAGAGGAAATTCCTGCCGTCGGATTGTCGGTGTGGGTTAAGTTACCAAGCCCAATGGTGCTTTATTGTCATGGGTGTTAAGTGGAAACGCACAGTGAAATTAGTTTTGTTTAGCGACACAGTGCAGAAACAGGCCCTTCCGCCCACCGAGTCCACACTGACCCGCGATCCCCGCACACTAGCACTACCTTACACACTAGGGACAACTTCCAATTTCCGATTAACCCACAAACCTGTACGTCTTTGGAATGTGGGAGGAAACTGGAGCACTCGGGGAAAACCCACGAGGAGAGCGTGCAAACTCCGGGACATATTTAGAGGCTTTTAGATAGGCACATGGATATGGAGGGATCTGGATCACGAGCAGGCAGAGGAGATTAGAAGTAAAAATAAGGAACTGCAGATGCTGGTTTACAAAAAAAAGACACAGTCCTGGAGTAACTCAGCGGGTAAGGAAGCATCTGTGGGGAACATGGATAGTCGGCCTTTCTTCAGGCTGTGAGAATAGTTTAACGGCATCATGTTCAGTACAGACATTGTGGGCCGAAGGGCCTGTTCCTGTGCTGTACTGTTCTCTGTTCTATGTTGTTCCCTAGCCTTGGCAGATAGCAAGCCTGTGTGTTTTTTGTTTATCTGTGCTCTTTTTGTGAACTTTACTACTGAAGTATTTCAACGTTATTACAGCCTCACAGACTGTCTGCAACATTTGCTGCCGATTTCTTAGCTTGCATTGTTTTCCCCATCCTCAAAGAGTTCATCTGTGATGAGACATGGGTCTGGGCTGTGTGGAGTTACCCTGGACTTGAGCCCTGGAAGGAGTGGTGTTCACTACTGACATTGCTACCAATACCCTGTTCTGGAGCCTGGTGTACGGAGATAGAGTGGTGTCTAGTCCGAAGAAGGGTCCCGACCCAAAATGTCATCGAATACTAACCATGCACTGTTAGCATTTATTTTGAGAGGAGCAGAGCATAAAAACAGGGTATAATGCTGAGGCTTTATAAGGCACTGGTCAGGCCGCATTGGGAGTATTGTGAGCAGTTTTAGACAATAGTCAATAGGTGCAGGAGTAGGCCATTCGGCCCTTTGAGACAGCACCGCCATTCAATGTGATCATGGTTGATCATCCCCAAACAGTACCACGTTCCTGCCTTCTCTCCATATCCCCTGACTCTATCTTTAATATCTTTAATACTGCTATCTTTAAGAGCCCTATCTAGCTCTCTCTTGAACACCATATCTGAGACCATATCTGAGGAAGGATGTGGTGGCGTTAGGGAGGGTCCAGAGGAGGTTTACTGGAATTATCCCAGGGATAAAACGGTTAACGTATGATGAGCATTTGACTGCACTGGGCCCTGTACTCACTGGAGTTTAGAAGGATGAGGGGGGGAATCTCATTGAAACTTACTGAATAGTGCAAGGCCTGAATAGAGTGGAGAGGTTGTTTCCACTGGTGGGAGAGTGCAGGACCAGAGGCCTCAGCCTCAGAATAAAAGGGCGTACCTTTAGGAAGGAAATGAGGAGGTGTTTCTTTAGTCAGTGGGTGGTGAATCTGTGGAATTCATTGTCACATATGGCTGTGGAGGCCAAGACAGATTCTTGATTAGTAAGGGTGTCGGGGGTTATGGGGAGACGGCAGGAGAATGGGGTTAGAAGGGAAAGAGGGATCAGCCATGAATGAATGGTGAAGTAGCCACTTGATGGACCGAATGACCTAATTCTATTCCTATGACTAATGAAGCTATGAACTACGTTTTCAAGGGAGAGTTAGATTTAGCTCTTAGGGCCAAGGGAATCATGGGAACGGGATAATGATTTTGGATGATCAGCCATCCAAATGGTATTGAATGGCGGTGCAGGCTCGAAGGGCCGAATGACCCACTCCTGCATTTATTATTTTTTGTTTCTATCCGTGTTCTCTAGAGATGTTACCTGACCCACAGAGCTACTCCAATACTTTGAGTCCTGGAATCCAGTTGTAACAGAGTCTTGCCTTTATATCAGTGGCCTGTGATCCTCAGTTTAATTCATCATTATCACGATAGCAGAGGTGCAGTGCAAGACCTTTATTTTTGTGTTATCCAGTCAAATCATGTCTGAAGAAGAATGTTGACTATCTGTCACCTATCCTTTTACTCCAGAGATGCTGCCTGACCTGCTGAGTTACTCCAGCACTTTGTGTATACATTTGTGTAAATCATACCGTACACAAGTACACTTCAGCCATACAACTGGTAGTGCAAAGGGAAAAACACCCGAGTGAAAAACAGTGTTACAGCAAGAGAGAAAGTACAGGCAAAAAAAAGTGCAAGGGCAGCAACAAGGTAGATTGGAAGATTGGGAATTCAACGATGGAGTTTGAGATGGCAATTGATAAATCCAGTTAAAGAGTCTGTTAACAGAGGGGAAGAAGCTGTTCCTGAATCTGGTGGTGCGCGCTTTCAAGCCTCTGTATCTTCTGCTGGACGGGAGAGGGGAGAAGAGGGAATGACGGGGTGGAAATTGGGAATCTCTGCCTCCAAGATCTGGAAGCACGGAGTAGACCACTTAACCGGATCGTATCTGGTCTTTTATCCCCTGAAGTTCATACTCCTTAATACTCATGGTTCAGTCCCCAGCCTCTGACCAGCATTGATATACTTAATAAAGGGGTGGCACAGTGGCGCAACTGGTAGAGCCGCTGCCTCATGGCACCAGAGACCCAGGTTCGATCCTGACCTCGTGTTTAGTTTAGTTTTTAATTATTATTGTCACGTGTACTAAGATTCAGTGAAAAGCTTTTTGTTTTGTGCTAACCAGTCAGCGAAGAGACTCGATGTGATTACAATCAAGACGTCCACACTGCACAGATACGGGATAACGGGAATACTGTTTAGAGGAAGATAATGTCCGATTAAAGAGATAGGCCGAGGGTCTCCAATGAGGTAGATGGGTGGTCAGGACCGCTCCCTAGGTAGTGAGAGGACAGATCGGTTATCTGATAACAGCCGGGAGAAACTATTCCAGAATCTGGAGGTGTGTGTTTTCACACTTCTGTACATCTTGCCTGATGGGAGAGTGGAGGAGAGGGAGTGACCGGGGTGAGGCTCCTTGATTATGCTGGGGGCCTTGCCGAGGCAGCGTGAAGTGTAATTGGAGCCAATGGAAGGGAGGTTGGTTTGACAATAGACAATAGGTGCAGGAGTAGGCCATTCGGCCCTTCGAGCCAGTACCGCCATTCAATGTGATCCTGGCTGATCATCCCCAATCAGTACCCCGTTCCTGCCTTCTCCCCATATCGCCTGACTCTACTATTTTTAAGAGCCCTATCTACCTCTCTCTTGAAAGCATCCAGAGAACCCGCCTCCACCGCCCTCTGAGGCAGAAAATTCCACAGACTCACAATTCTCTGTGAGAAAAAGTGTTTCCTCGCCTCTGTTGTCTCCATGTGTGATGGTCTGGGTTGCGTCCACAACTCTGTCACTTCTTGTGGTCTTGCATGGGGCTGTTGCTTGACCTTGGCCGCCCCTGTGATTGTCCATGCCATGGGAACATGGCAAAGCCGCTGCCTGGGTAAATCCAGGGCTATTAGTTTTATCGTCATCAACGAGTTAATTGTAGGCTTAATTATTTATTGATGCATTAGTAATGGCTTTGCCAGTCGATGTGTACAGCTGTATTTGTTGTTTCACAGTGTTTATTGAAACACTGACACAGTTGGAGCCAAGCGCAGTAATGATGCGGCGTCCTCACTGCACTGTTGCATTTCTGCAGCAGATTGTGTGCTGGAGGATTAGCGGCATTTGGAGCCGTTCAATGCTTGACTCCCTTTGGGATTAGGCAGGATGGTGGCGACTCTTAGAAACCTTCAAAGGTGCAGATTACAGATGCAGCATGGAAACAGGCCCTTCAGCCCACAAATGCATGATGATCATGGACATTTTTGTTTAGAGATATAGCACGGAAACAGGCCCACCAAGGCATGGATAGCGTGGAAACAGGCCCTTTGGCCCACAATGTTTACGCCGAATATGATACCAAGTTTAGTTTAGTTTTAGTGTGGAAGACAGGCTGGTCGGCCCTTCGAGTCTGCGCCGACCAGCGATCACCCTGTAACTATTATACCAAAGCCAAATAACCTACAAACCTGTGCGTCTTTGGAGTGTGGGAGGAAACCAGAGCACCCAGAGAAAACCCACGTGGACACAGAGAACGTACACACTCCGTACAGACAGCACCTGTAGTCAGGATCGAACCTGAGTCTCTATCTCTGCAAGGCGGAGACTCTACCACTGTGCCCCTGTGGAAGTTAGAACTCATCTGCCCATATGTCATCCATATCTCTCTTTACCCTGCACTTCCATGGTGCCTATCTAAAGGCCTCTTAAGCCATTATTGGTGGTGTATAAAATTATTCTCTAATTATTGGCCACCGGGGGGGGAGGGGGGGGGCTTATCTTAAACTTCCCGAATTTCCTGCCTCGGTTCCAGTGATGCGGAGCCTTTGGTCGATGTTTTCATAACCGAGCTGAGGTGGTATCTCATGTCTGGAGCCCGCTGTGTGGTCGCACCATTCCGCTGATAATCAGAGTGGGATGTGACTTGGTTGGTGGTCCCCACAGATAGGCCCAGCCCACCACCATCCAGATACAGGGCAATCTACCCACACAAACCACTGGTTTAAAAATAGATCCACCACCCACATCAGCAAGACATTGGTGAAGCCACATTTAGAATATCGCTCTCTCTCTCTCTCTCTCTGCACGCCTCTCTCTATCACTTTCTTTCTGCCCCTCTCCCTCTCTCTCTATCTGCCCCCTCCCCTCTCCTTCTCCATGGGCGGAAATCCTGGGAGGGGGACGGGGGGACGGACGAAGCTACTGGTGCTGGAGTTCGGAGTCGGTCACCAACCAGGTCTGCTCCCGATGTTACCGTCCACAGGGCCCACGGCCGAAGCCTCGCCAAGAAATTGTGTCCCCTCCATGTTTTGATAGTGATTTCCGTGCCTGTCCCGCTCTGCCCCCCTACCCTACCCTCTCTACCCCCCCTCCCCATTGCCCTCCTCCCCTATTTGCCCCCCCTCCCCTCCCCTTCTCTGCCCCCTTTGCCCTCATCCCCCCTGTGCCCCCCTCCCTCTCTGCCCCCTCCCTCTCTGCCCCCTCCCTCTCTGCCCCCCCCTCTCTGCCCCCCCCTCTCTGCCCCCCCCTCTCTGCCCCCCCCCTCTGCCCCCCCCCCTCTGCCCCCCCTCTCTGCCCCCCCTCTCTGCCCCCCCTCTCTGCCCCCCCTCTCTGCCCCCCCTCTCTGCCCCCCCTCTCTGCCCCCCCTCTCTGCCCCCCCTCTCTGCCCCCCCTCTCTGCCCCCCCTCTCTGCCCCCCCCTCTCTGCCCCCCCCTCTCTGCCCCCCCTCCCTCTCTGCCCCCCTCCCTCTCTGCCCCTCTCCCTCTCTGCCCCCCTCCCTCTCTGCCCCCCTCCCTCTCTGCCCCCCTCCCTCTCTGCCCCCCTCCCTCTCTGCCCCCCTCCCTCTCTGCCCCCCTCCCTCTCTGCCCCCCTCCCTCTCTGCCCCCCTCCCTCTCTGCCCCCCTCCCTCTCTGCCCCCCTCCCTCTCAGTCGCTCTCTCTGCGTTGATGGGATGATTGGGTCATTAGTGAGATGCTTGTACACTGAAGTGACGGGACCCAAGGCAGGGGGGGGGGGGGGGGGGGGGTGATAGACGGTGTCTGTATACGTGGAGGGATAGGTGTGCTGCTGCTCACTAACCCCACCCCACCCCGGTACACTGCTCCCCTGCGGGCCCACTAATCGTGGGGTGCACCGCTCACAGCTGCAGCCGTGCCATTAGCCGCCTGCACCGCTGGCAGATGGGACCCGACGACAGGTTGGACAGAGAGCCATTCAGCTGTGTGGGCGAGGGTCAGGGAGCTTCCCCTCCCCCTCCCCTCCCCCTCGCCCCTCGGCTCGGAGTACAATCCCCATTCATAAATATTCAGACAGTTCACAATGAAACCTGCTGCCCTTGATTGGTTTCCAATGCAGCGTTAATGCCTATAGGTCCCCGACTGTGTGACCCACCTGCCCACTACTCCACCCCCTCACACATCACACTAATTGCCCCGACACTGCTGGCTTGGTACGTTTGCAAGTGGGCTCGGGCCTGGTCTGGACACTTCACACATGATGCCTCGTAGCTCGCTACGCACTTGGCAACTGCAGATGCAGGTTTGCAAAACAAAGTCACAAAGCGCTGGAGTAACTTGCAGCTTTATCCTCTCCAGCGTCCACTGTCAGCATGATGGGGTCAGCCACGTTGGTGGGTTTCACCTACGGCAACGATTTGTGCGGCACAGTGGCGTTGCCTCGCAGCGCCAGAGACACTGGTTCCATTTTGACCCCGGGTCGCTGTCTGCGTGTGGAGTTTGCACGTTCTCCCTTTGACCGTGTGGGTTGCCTCTGGGTGCTCCGGTTTCCTCCCACATCCAATAAATGTGCGGGTTAACTTGTAGATTAATTGTTCCTCCATAAATTGCCCCATACAGTGTAGAGAATGGATGAGAAAGTGGGATGACGGGTGAACGGGTGATCGATGGTCGGCATGGACTCGGTGGGCCGAAGGGCCTGTTTCTATGCTGCATCTCTAAAGTGTGGACCATGGACAGTCTCGTTGCATTTGGGCTTTTTGGACTAATATTGGGATTTTTCAATTCTTTAATTTCTGTTTGCTTATTACATTGTCTCTTTGTTCTGTGTTTACTGGCCTGTTATGTTGCTGCAAGTAAGAATTTCATTGTTGTGTTGTCAGTTAATATGACAATTAAACACTCTTGAATCCTTGGAGTACAATAAAAATTCTTGCTTGCAGCAACATCACGGGCACCTAGACTCCGACAACACACACAAACAAATTATACACTAATCGCGTAAAATTTATCAAGGAAAGATGGCACTGCAAAAACAATAAGATTGTACTTGAGTTTGAGATAATTGTATTTATATGTGATAGATCTGATCCATTTGGATAGTTAATATCTCGCAGCAGCAGAATTAGGCCGTCCGGCCCATCAATTCTACTCTGCCATTCAATTCATGCAGGGCATAGATAGAGTAGACATGCTGAACCTTTTCCCCAGGATGGAAACATCAAATACTTCAAAGACATTCTTTAAGGTTAGGGGGGCAAAGTTTAAAGATAATGTGCGGGGCAGTTTTTTTTTTACACGAAGGGTGGTGGGTGCCTGGAACGCGCTGCCGGGGGTGGTGGTGGTGGAGGCAGATGTGATTGTGCCGTTTCAGCGACTCTTGGGATAGGTATATGGATTATATATTTAGCTGGATATGAGCCAGTCTATGGTCGGCACGGACATTGTGGGCCGAAGGGCCTGTTCTTGTAATATACTGTTATATGTGGCAAAGCGGTGCAGCGGTAGAGTTGCTGCCTGAAGGCCCTGTCCCACTTGGGCGTCATTTACGTGTCACGCTGCAAGACGCGCGCGTTGTGATGCGCGCATGGCGTACATTTCGCGCGTGTGGTGAGATGTGTTGGCGTAGGGAGTGACACGCGGTCGTAGCGCCCCAGGATTTTGGGATTCACAAAATCTTTGCGCGCCACCCGCGTGACGTTTGTACGTTGTCCCTGTGACCGCGTGGGTTTTCTCTGGGTGCTCCGGTTTCCTCCCACACTCCAAAGACATGCAGGTATGTAAGTGTATTGGCTTTATGTAAAATTGTAAATTGTCCCGTGTGTGTAGGATCGTGCTGGTGTACGGGATGATCGCTGGTCGGCGCAGACTCGTGCGCCGATGGGTCTGTTTCCGTGCTGTATCTCTAAAGTAAAAACTAAAAGTAACGAATCCGGAGCACGTGGAGAAAATCTGCACGCTCACAGGGGGAACATACAAACCCCACACTAACAACGCCCGTAGTCAGGATCGAGCTCGGGGCGCCGGCGCTGTAAGGCAACAAATCTACTGCTGCGCCACTGAGTAGTTGAGGCAGGTACAATGTTTAAGAAACATGCAGACAGGTACATGGATAGGTCAGGTTTAGAGGGATATGGGCCAAACACGGGCAGGTGGGACTAGTGTAGATGGTCGGCATGGGCCAGTTGGGCCAGAGGGCCTGTTTCCACGCTGTATGACTCTATGAGTTGCCCAGTGGGTGGGCTGCCAGCGTGGACATTTGGTTTGAAGTCGCTGCCTGCGCTGTTGGAACGGCGTCACACAGCGGGCATGCAGCGCGGCGTGGGCACCCGTGTCAACCACTCCCTAGGAAGCGTAAATCCGCTAATTAACATTCAAATCCTTGTCACTGCTGCTCCCAGCATATTCCCCCCAGTCCCAGAAGTAAGATTTCTGTTTGAAACTTTAAAAGCCTTTGTGTGTTGATGAGTTTTTTTCCCAGAGGGATGGGGGCTGGGAGATCAGGAACACGAGGGCACTTTCTGCATATCGTATTGATGTATCGTATTATCTAAGAAAAAACACAAAGTGCTGGAGTAATTCAGTGGGCCAGGCAGCATCTCTGGAGCACTCTGATAGGTGACCCTTAAAGGAACCTGACCCGAAACATCTCCAATCCACGTCCTCCAGAGATGCTGCCTGAGCTGCTGTGTTACTCCAGCACTTTGTGTTCGAAGGAAGATTGCCAGTCAGGGGCAGGTTGGTTTTCTCAGGGAGAGGACAGCTGGATGCTGGTGGGCACAAGGTGCTGGAGTAACTCAGCGTGTCGGGCAGCATCTCTGAGGGAGAAAAAGGCTGTTGTCAGGCAACTGAACCATCCAGTCACCAACACGAGAGGTGTCCTGCCCTCCCATCTACCTCATTGGAGACCCTCGGACTATCTTTAATCGGACTTGCTATTCTTGCTATTGAGGGAGTGCAGCGTGGGTTTGCAAGGTTAATTCCCGGGCTGGCGGGACTGTCATATCCTGAGAGAATGGAGCAGCTGGGCTTGTACACAAATGAGAGAGGATCTCATTGAAACATATAAGATTGTTGAGGGTTTGGACACGCTAGAGGCAGGAAACATGTTCCCGATGTTGGGGAGTCCAGAACCAGGGGCCGCAGTTTAAGAATAAGGAGCAAGCCATTTAGAACGGATACAAGGAAACACTTTTTCTCTCAGAGAGTGGTGAGTCTGTGGAATTCTTTGCCGCAGAGGGCGGTGGAGGCAGGTTCTCTGGATGCTTTCAAGAGAGAGCTAGATAGGGCTCTTAAAAATAGCAGAGTCAGGGGTTATGGGGAGAAGGCAGGAACGGGGCACTGATTGGGGATGATCAGACATGATCACATTGAATGGCGGTGCTGGCTCGAAGCGCCGAATGGCCTACTCCTGCACCTATTGTCTATTGTCTATTTACTGGAATTTATCTTGCACTAAACGTTATTCTTGTTATCATGTATTGTACACTGTGGAAGGCTTGATTGTAATCATGTATAGTCTTTCCGCTGACTGGTGACATGCAACAGAAAAGCTTCTCACTGTACCTCGGTACACATGACAATAAATTAAACTGAAACTAAAACCTCTCCCTGATACTTGGCTGACTCTCAAAGGGACTCTTAGGGCCCCAAAAGAAACATTTTCAGGGCCCTAATTTTTATTTTCAAGTTGTATCCTGATGCAAATCCCATGCCCACTATTTATTCTCTGAGGTCAGGCAGAATACAGTGCTCAACCAGTCAGGAGGCATCTCTGGAGAAAATGGAGTACGAGATGATTGCTGGTCGACGTGGACTCGGTGGGCCGAAGGGCCTGTCTCTGTATCTCTAAAATGAAAAAAATTAGAACTAAAACTAAATTAATAGGAAAGTAGCCCAGAATGCCAACTTGGCTGGCATGGATGAGTTGGGCTGAAGGGCCTGCTCATGTTGGATGCTCTAAATGGGAATAGTCCAGAATGCTAACTAGGTCATGTTTCGGTGCTCTATGACTCGGTTTGGTTCATGTGTCTTGGATAGTTTCTTCCCAGCTGTTATCAGGCAACTGAACCATCCTATTACCAATTAGAGAGTAGTCCTGATCTACATTGGAGATCCTCGGACTATCTTTATTCAGACTTTATTGGACTTATCTTGCACTAAACGTTATTTTCTTAATCCTGTATCTGTACTTTATGGATGGTTCGATTGTAATCATTATCATAATCATGATAATACTTTATTAGCCAAGCATATTTTGCAACATACGAGCAATTTCATTTGCCAACAGTCCTACCAATAAAAAGCAACAAGACACACAAAATACATTTTAACATAAACATCCACCACAGTGACTCCACCACATTCCTCACTGTGATGGAAGGCGGAAAAGAAGTTAAATCTCTTCCCTTCTTTGCTTTCCTGTGATTGGGGGCCTCGAGCCTTCCGTTGATGAGACGATCTTGGCTCCCGTGGCCAGCGGTTGGGCCCTTGCATCGGTGCGATCAAGCTCCTGCATCGGTGGGGGGTGGGGGGGGGGGGGGAGAATCTCAGCTCCCCCGCGCCGGGCGATTGGACGCCGGGTTGGGGATGGTCATAACCTTCTGCGTTGTTCGGAGCTTCCAGACTGTGGTGAAGTCCGCAGGCCGCGGTTGGAGCGATCCCAGGCAAGGGATTGGCTCCGATGGTAAGTCCACGGCCCCGCGGTGGGGCTCAAAGTCAGTCCCGAGCAAGGCCGCCAGCTCCATGATGTTAGGCCGCAAAGTGACCGGAGATACGATCTGGAAAAACAATCGCATCTGCAGCAACGTAAGATATTGGAAAAAAAGGTTTCCCCCTCCCCCCTCCCCCACTCCCCCCCACATAAAACAACCCAGAGAACGTTAACACAAACTTTTAAAACACACTAAAAATAGCAAAAAGGACGAAAGACAGCAGACTGTTGGCGAGGCTACCATCGTGTGGCGCCATCTGGAGGTATATATAGTCTTTCTGCTGACTGGATAGTTCACTATACCTTGGTACATATGACATTAAACTAAATTAAAACTGAAACCTCTCCCTGATACTTGGCTGATTCTCAAAGAGAGTGTGCTGTGTCGTCAGATGTCCATTGCCAAAAGAAAAATGTTTTATGGCCCTGAATTTTATTTTCAAGTTGTATCCTGATGAAAATACCATGCCCACTAGTCTTTCTCTGGGACTGGGCAGAACACGGTGCTGGATTAACTCAACAGGTCAGGTAGCATCTCTGCAGAACATGGACAGGCGACGTTTCGGCTCGGGACCCTTTGTGACAATAAATGAAACTAGACGAAGCCAATGTATTGAACTCTGCTCTCCCTTCTCTTCCTCGCCCGCAGCCCTTGCCGATCGACGATGACTTCTGCGGCCAGGACTTCAACCAGCCGCTAGGTGGGACCACGCTGGTGGAGGGGATCCCTCTCTTCATCGATAACGAAGACGGAATGACCTCCATCGCCGCCTACGACTACAGGGGACACTCGGTGGCCTTCTTTGGGACCAGGAGCGGGAAGATCAAAAAGGTAAGGCCTCAGGTTTTAATATCGCCAGGTTTGTCCCGTTGCCTCAGCTTTGGGGCCAGTTTTCTCCAGAGGTTTTGCTTTTTTCTGGCAGTAGGTGCACTCACAATCCCACGTCCACGACGCCTGAGACCCGGGTTCGATCCTGACCACGGGTGCTGGCTATACGGAGTTTGCACGTCCTCCCTGTGACCGTGTGGGTTTTCACCGGGTGCTCCGGTTTCCTCCACACTCCAAAGACGTGCGGGCTTGTAGGTTAATCGGCTTCAGTAAGGTTGTAAATTGTCCCTTGTGTGTGTAGGATAGTGCGAGTGTGTAGGGCGATTGCTGGTCGGCATGGACTCGGTGGGCCGAAAGGCCTGTTTTTTGCGCTGTATTGAGTCTAAAGCCATGGAACAGCATATTTTGGGAGAGTGAAAAATAAGTGATTTACACAAGTAGTTAGTTCATTTGACCCTCACTCTGCCTTTGTATATTAATGGGGCCAAAGAACCTATTTCCACACTGTAACTCTTAATAAAAAAAGTCGAATAAGAAAAGTCACTGCACAATCTTTGCACGGAGAGGACAACAGAGAATACGACCCAAAGAACCCACAGGATTTCACCGTACCTTGGTACATGATAAAAAGAGGTTGTGCAGTGGGCTTGTCTGTTTTGCATTGTGTTGGACCTGTTGATGATGTTTGGGACTAGTTTCTGTTGGAAGTTCGCTGGATGTTGGTGGACTCGCATTAACTTGAGTGAACCGAAGTGTTTCCATAGCAACTGGGCTGCCTCACATGGTGCTGGCTACATGCAGGAATCTTGGAAATGTTTTGAGAATAATCCCTTGTGTCATTTTCCCACTCAGTCTTTCCCCAGTCCTGTTTATCTCGCCAGTAAGGAACGCTGCAGCGGTCGACAAGAGAAACTGCAAATGCTGTTTTTTTTTTTTTTTAAAGCACAAATGTGCTTGAGTATTTCAACTGGTCAGACAGCATCTCTGGGGAACATGGATGGGTGACCTTTCGGGTCGGGACCCTAACATCACCTCAAGTCAAGTCAACTTACATTTATTGTCACACACCAATTGGTGCAGTGATATTTGAGTTACCATGCAGCACACAAATAAGATAAACACAACATTATAGAATCTAACATAAAACATCCCCACAGCAGAATCAACGTTTCCCACTGTGAGGAAAGGCAACAAAGTTCAGTCATCTTCCTCTTGTTCACCCGTGGTCGGGGCCCGATGTTTCAGGCCCTCTCGCTGGGATGATCGGATGATCGGAGCTCCGGCGTCGGAACGGAAGAACACTCTCAGCGGCTTGGAGTTTCCGAATCGGCCGCTTCCTACCGGAGACCGCGGCTTCCGAAGTCCATGGGCCGAGCTGGGCGGAGCTCCAACACTGGCGATCGCCGGTGAAAGATCCCAGTCCTCCGCGATGTTAACGTCAGCGCCGCCCGCAGCTGGACCACAGATCCATGGTGTTAAAGTCGGCAGGCCCAACACTCCGGAGCCACAACACGGCGATCCCGGTAAGGCATCGTCCCGCTCCGCGATGGAATCCAGTGCTGCGCTGCCGCTGAAGCTCTGGCCGGCAGGAAAGGCCGCGCCAATCCAGATGGTAGGCCACGGGGGGGGGGGGGGGGGGAGATGCGGCTCGGAGAAAAGACGCATCCACAACCAGGTAGTGACTGAGAAACAGTTTCCCCTCGTCCCCATTCACACCCCCCACATATAAAATACTAAAGGACCTCTAAAAACAAACTTTTAGACAGACTAAAAATAACAAAAATGATGAAAGGACAGAAAGCTGCTGGCGAGGCTGCCACACTCGATGGCACCACCACTCGATCCATGTTCTCCAGAGATGCTGCCTGACCCGCTGAGTTACTCCAGCAATTTTGTGTCTGTTTTTGTAAACCAACATCTGCAGTTCCTTGTTTCTATGTTTTAACAAATATACTCGACTTGCTCTGTGAATATGTTCTCTTTTTATTCACGTGCTTGTGAGGTGCAGATGTTGTGTCGGTAGCCTATCCCTGAGGGCTGTTTAGTTTGGCATCATGTCCAGCATGGACATTGTGGGCCGAAGGGCCTGTTCTGTACAGTTCTATGTTCCATGAATGGCGATGTTTGGCTGCGTTACCGACGGCTCTGGAGTCACGTGTAGGCCAGACCAGTTGGGAAAAACAAGTCTTCACTCCCTGACAGCTGAACCAGAGGAGTTTTCAACAACAATCCAACAGTTTGCGGTCCTCGTTACTGAAACAAACTTCCAGATGTATTTAATTATAAGGGACGCCTGTGTTATGGGAGTTCAGATTCGCCCTCTCGAACTACTACAGGTCCACCACTGATTTTCCAGCAACTGGTGGTCTGGCAACTCCTTTAATCGGGGTAAAATTACAAGCGAACTCGAAATCTTCCCTGGAAGTGCCCCCGATAATGTGGTGCCTGGGCCAGGCCAGGCTTCCGATCTCGACCTCATCGGGACTTCACCCGGCTGATGGACGGGTCAAATTTGTCCTCTCCCCCCCGGTGGCCTGGGCCCCGGAACTCTGGCCCGGCAGATCCATTCCCAAAGCCGACTTTCACAGAGTCTGCATCCTCTGGGCTTAAACATTGAATTTTCTCAATTCTGTTAACCCAGGCTGCCTCCTCCCCTTCCCACCTCTCCCTCAGCCCTCGGGCCCTGGCATTCCTTCTCTCTCTATCTCTCCCCCAGCCAAGTCGCACTAGCTTCTCATTTTCACACTACAAACAGCTTACAATGGCCTGATTCCTTTATCATCGATACTTTTTTGCATATCTTTCATTCATTGTCCTTTATCTCTCCACATCACCGTCTATATCTCTCGTTTCCCTGATCCCTGACCAGTCTGAAGAAGGGTCTCGACCTGAAAAGTCGCCTATCTCCTTTGCTCCTTAGATGCTGCTGCACCCGCTGAGTTTCTCCAGCTTTTTATGTAACCCTCGATTCTCCAGCATCTGCAGTTCCTTTTTCACGGCCAACTTTGCGGGCCGGTATCCCAGCTACCTGAAACCTTGGCCTCTGATGGTCTGGCAAAACGGATAATCCACAAAGGCTCTGGTACCAAAGGGTGCCAGGAAATTGGTGGTGGACCTGTACCGAACAATCTGAGATAAGGTCGCCTTTGGGGTCTGAAGAATGGTCCTCAAGAATAAGGGGTAGGCAATTTAGAACGGAGACGAGGAAACACTTTTTCACACAGAGAGTGGTTAGTCTGTGGAATTCTCTGCCTCAGAGGGTGGTGGAGGCCGGTTCTCTGGATACTTTCAAGAGAGAGCTAGATAGGGCTTTTAAAGATAGCAGAGTCAGGGGATATGGGGAGAAGGCAGGACGGGGTACTGATCGTGGATGATCAGCCATGATCACATTGAATGGCGGTGCTGGCTCGACGGGCCGAATGGCCTACTCCTGCACCTATTGTTTATTGTCTATTGTCCCGACCCGAAAAGTCAACTATTCATGTTCACCAGGCATGCTGCCTGACCCACTGGGTTACTGCTGCATTTTGTGTCTATCTTTGGTATAAATCAGCATCTGCAATTCATTTGTATTGCATTTTATCGCATTTGGACTATTATGTTGGTTAATTGGCCTCTTCAGAGCAGTAAAAGGATTAGTCCAGGTCAACATGGATCTATGAAAGAGAAATCATGCTTGACTAATCATCTGGAATATTTTGAGGATGTGACAAGTAAAATGGATGAAGGGGTGCCTGTGGATGTAGTGTATCTAGACTTTCAGAAAGCCTTTGATAAGGCTTGACGAGAGACTGGTGACTAAAATTAGAGCACATGGTATTGGGGGTAGGGTGTTGACATGGATAGAAAATTGGTTGGCAGACCAGAAGCAAAGAGTAGCAGTGAACAGGTCCTTTTCCGAATGGCAGGCAGTGGCGAGTGGAGTGCCGCAAGGCTCGGTGTTGGGGCCGCAACTGTTTACCATGTATATTAATGATTTGGAAGAGGGAATTAGGAGCAACACTAGCAAGTTTGCGGATGACACAAAGCTGGGTGGCAGTGTGAACTGTGAAGAGGATGTTAGGAGGTTGCAGGGAGACCTGGACAGGTTGAGTGAGTGGGCAGATGCATGCCAGATGCAGTATAATATAGATAAATGTGAGGTTATCCACTTTGGCGGCAAAAACAAGATTATTATCTCAATTGGGTTAGGTTAGGTAAGGGGGAGGTACAGCGAGATCTGGGTGTCCTTGTACACCGGTCACTGAAAGTTGGCATACAGGTACAGCAGGCAGTGAAGAAAGCTAATGGAATGTTAGCCTTCATAACAAGAGGATTTCAGTATAGGAGTAAAGAGGTTCTTCTGTAGTTGTATAGGGCTCTGGTGAGACCACATCTGGAGTATTGTGTACAGTTTTGGTCTCCTAATTTGAAGAAGGACATCCTTGTGATTGAGGCAGTGCAGCATAGGTTCACGAGATTGATCCCTGGGATAGCAGGAGTGTCATATGAGGAAAGATTGAAAAGACTAGGCTTGTATTCACTGGAGTTTAGAAGGATGAGGGGGGATCTTATAGAAACATATAAAATTATAAAAGGACTGGACAAGCTAGATGCAGGAAAAAATTTCCCAATGTGGGGCAAGTCCAGAACCACAGTCTTAGAATAAAGGGGAGGTCATTTAAGACTGAGGTGAGAAAAAACATTTTCACCCAGGAAGTTGTGAATTTATGGAATTCCCTGCCACAGAGGGCAGTGAAGGCCAAGTCGCTGGATGGATTTCAGAGAGAGTTAGATAGAGCTCTGGGGGGCTAGTGGAGTCAAGGGATATGGGGAGAAGGCAGGCACGGGTTATTGATAGGGGACGATCAGCCATGATCACAATGAATGGCAGTGCTGGCTCGAAGGACCGAATGGCTTCCTCCTGCACTTATTTTCTATGTTTCTATGTAGGGAGTGGATGTGAAAGTGGGATCATATAGAACTAGTGTGAACATTGATGAATGGTCGGCGTGGACTCATAGTGCCAAAGGGCCTGTTTCCATGTTGTATCGTTAAGCTTAGAGCCACACGCCTGAACTGTGAATGAAGGTCCTGGCAAAGATCTCGATCTGAAGGATTATTGCGTTCAATTTTGGTCACCCTGCTGTAGGAAGGATGTCGTTAAGCTGGAAAGAGTGCAGAGAAGATTTACGAGGGTATTGCCAGGGCTCGAGTGGCTGAGCTATTGGGAGAGCTTGGGAGCGCTAGCATTTTATTCCTTGGGGCGCGGGAGGATGAGAGGTGATCTTATAGAGGTGCATGAGGGTAATTGATGGAGTGAACGTACAGAGTCTTTCCCAGACTAGGGGAATCAAGAACCAGAGAACATGGGTTTAAGGTGAGTGGGGAAATATTTAATTATGGAGCGACTGTTCAGAAGCCTGATGACAGAGGGGAAGAAGCTGTTCCTGAGTCTGGTGGTGCGTGCTTTCAAGCTTGTGTACCTTCTAATGACCAGAGTGGGACAAGACTTTGATTGTGTTGCCGACTTTCTCGAGGCAGCGTGAAGTGTAGATGGAGTCAGTGGTCGGGAGTCTGGTCTGCGTGATGGACTGGATTACATCTCCAACTCTCTGCGATATCTTGCAGTCTTGGAACGAGCTGTTCCCAAATCACATTGAACAGTTTATCACCCCCCCCCCACCCCCCTGATTGTCTCTAAGCCTGTCATAGTCTTGCCCGTGTAGACACAAGAGATTGCATTTGACGGAATGTGGTGCAAAATTAAATCATCTACAACTACCAGGGGTGGCACAGTGGCGCAGCGGTAGAGTTGATGCCTTACAATGCCAGAGATCAGGGTTCGATCCTGACTGCGGTTGCTGTCTGTATGGAGTTTGCATGTTCTCCGCATGGCCTCTGGGTGCTCTGGTTTCCTTCCGCACTCCAAAGACGTACAGGTTTGTAGGTTGACACAAAGCTGGAGTAACTCTGCCGGACAGGCAGCATCTCTGGAGAGAAGGAATGCGTCTGAAGAAGGGTCTCGACCTGAAACGTCACCCATTTCTCCTCTCCAGAGATGCCGCCTGTCCCGCTGAGTTACCCCACCTTTTTGTGTCTATCTTTGATTTAAACAGCATCTGCAGTTCTTTCTTACACAGGTTTGTAGGGTAATTGGCTTCAGTAAAAGTGTGAAATTGTCCCTAGTGTGTAGGGTAGTGCTAGTGTACGGGGTGATCGCTGGTCGGCGCTGACTCGGTGGACCAATGGCCTGTTTCCGTGCTGCATCTCTACTGAAGTCTAAACGTTCTGTCCCACGGTACGAGTTCATTCCACGAGCTCTCCCCAGTTTGCCCTGATTCGAACTCGGAGATTTATGGGTAATGGCCGCTCGTCGGTACTCGGGGCTCTCATGGACATTTTTCATCATGTTGAAAAATCTTCATGAGTCTTCACGTGCTTACCTGCCGTTAGCGAGTCTTCCTGAGTACCTGTCGTTAGCGCTAAGAGACGTCCCCGAGCTCTGACGTACCCGCTACGTTCATTCTCCGTGATTACCACGAGTTTGATTTTTTTTAAACTCGGGAGACCTCTTGGAATGAACTCGTACTGTGGGACAGGGCCATAACTCGGCACTGCCTTTGGCTGCACATTATGGAAACGGGATATGATTACAATAATTGGTTGCCCACATCCGACGTGGCTGCTTTAACCTTGAGTATCAGTGTTGCCTCTGTGTGTCCTGTCTGTTTGTATTGATGCCTCTTATCCATCGAGAGATTTCACCAAGCTGCTCCTGGTTTTTAATCCCCTTGGACCGAGTCCAACTCAGTTGCAAAACTGCTGGCTCACGCGATAGATGATACTACTTCACAAACCAATTATCTAAAAAGGCTGATTTAGCGAACGAGCTCACCCAGAGTCAGGCTTTCACCCTTCTCGTTTTCTCTCACACTGAATCGTAGGTCAGAGGGACTAAACCGTGGTCTTGCCCCTTCTGGAGGGCTGATGTAGAGTGGGGTTTGCCCCTGTGTCAACACTGTGGCACAGTGGTGGAGCAGCTGCCTCACGCTGCCAGAGACCGGGTTTCAATCCTGACTATGGGTGCTGTCTGTGTGGGGTTAGCACCTTCTCCCTGTGACCTGCGTGGGTTTTCTCCGGGTGCTCCGGTTTCCTCCCGCACGCCAAAGACATGGAGGATTGTAGGTTAATTGGCTTTTGTAAGTTGGGAATTGTCCCTAGTGTGTAGGATTGTGCTACTGTACGGGGTGATTGCTGGTCGGCACGGACGCCGTGGGCCAAAGGGCCTATTTCCGCATTGTATGTCTAAATTAAAATCAAATTCATTCCAGCTTAACGACATTCTTCCCACAGCAGGGTGACCAAAAACTGAAACCAATAAACACTTCAGATCGGGGTCTTTGCCCCGGACCCTCCGTCAGTGTTCTGGCACGTTTGTCTTAGTTTAGAGATACAGCATGAGAAAAGGCTCTTCGGCCCATCGGGTTTACGCCGACCACTGATCACCTGTCCATACTAGTTCTATGTTATCCCTCGTCCGCATCCACTCCCTACACACTAGGGGCAATTTACAGAGGGCCATTAACCACCAAAACTGCATGTCTTTGGGACGTGGGAGGAAACCGGAGCACTCGGAGGAAACTCGCGCGGTCACAGGGAGAATGTGCAAACTTCACACACACCGACATCACCCGAGGTGAGGATTGAACCCGACTCTCTGGTACTGTGAGGCTGCAACTCTACCAGCTGCACCACTACGCTGCCCAACTGATTGTTGCTTATTATTTTATTTTATTGATTATTATATACTTACTTGTGTGTTATTGTGTCAACGGGCCTATAAAACTGCAGCAAGTTAGAATTTGATTAAAAGACACAAAGTACTGGAGTAACTCAGCGGGTCAGCGACAGCAGCCGAGGTCAGGATCGAACCCGTGTCTCCGGCGCTTTGAGGCTGCGGCTCTCCCAGCTGCGCCGCTGCTCCGCAGTTAGGTTGTGGGGACTGGGATGTAGATGGGCCGATAGTGATAGGGCAGGTTTAGAGGGACATGGGCCAAATGCGGGCAGGTGGGGCTGGAGTAGATGGGACTTGTTCATCAGTCTAGGCGAGTTGGGCCGAAGGGCCTGTTTCCACACTACGTGTAGGAAGGAACTGTAGATGCTGGTTTAAACCAAAGATAGATCCAAAAAGCTGGAGTAACTCAGTGGGGTAGGCAGCATTTGTGGAGAGAAGGAATGGGTGACGTTTCGGGTCCAGACCCTTCTTCTAAAGCCTCATCTACTTTAGCTGCTCTATCCACACCGAATGACTCTATGACTATGATTCTAAGTGGGGAAGAGGGCCTGAATGGCCTGAGGGGGAGGGGGGTGTGGAGGGGGATCTGGGAGGTTGGAGTCGGGACTCACGGATGCGGTGGAGGTGTGAGATGAACATCTGCTTTTAGACAGCCAGCTGAGGTCTGTCAGAGCTGCTTCTTAAGACGGTCTCCTCCAGGGGGACGAGAAACCCAGAGAGCTGCAACATGCAAATTAGGATGCAAATTGCCCTATTTACATACGTAATTAGAAGACAAATCGCTTGCATTAAGTAAAAGGTGTCATCTCTCATTATTGCTTGATTCACATTTGCTCAAAACTTGCAGGCGGTGGGACAAGGGTCGGGGGAACTTAGAGCAGTGCAGCACACAAGAGGCCCGTCGGTCCACAAAGTCCCTGCCCAGCATGATGCTACCCTACCGATAGAGTCGCTGCTTCACAGCGCCAGGGACCCGGGTTCGATCCTGACCACGGGTGCTGCCCATACCGAGTTTGTACGTTCTCCCCGTGACCACGTGGATTTTCTCTGGGTGCTTTGGTTTCCTCCAACGCTCCAAATGTGTACAGGTAAAATTGTAAAATGTCCCCAGTGTGTGGGGTAGTGCTAGTGTATAGGGATCGCTGGTCGGCGCGGACACGGTGGGCCGAAGTATCTGTTTCTGCGCTGTACCCCTAAACTAAAAGTTAAACTAATCCCCTCTGCCTGCATATGATCCATATCCTTCCATTGCCCGCATATCCCTGTGCCTTTTAAAATGCCACTATCGTATGTTCCTTTAGGGCAGAGAAAGTGAAGAGTTTTGGGGGCAGTTTTGGGCCCCATGCCTGAGGAAGGATAGAGTTATACAGCGTGGAAACGGGCGCTTCTGCCCAACGTTCCCATGCCGACACACATGTTCTGTCTACACTGGTCCCACCTCTCTGCAATCAGCCCATTTCCCTCATGGTACCCATGTACCTGTCTATATGTTTCTTAAACATAGCGATACTACCTGTATACTGTATACAGATCGTCTGAAGATCTCCAGATTGATGGTAGGTAGAGTCGCTGCCTCACAGCACCAAGAAACTCAGGTTTGATCGTGACCTCGGGTGCTGTCTGTGTGGAGTTTGGACATCTTCCCTGTGTGTGCGTGGGTTTCCTCCGGGTGCTCCGGTTTCCTCCCACATCCCAAAGACGTGCGTGTTTGGAGGTTAATTGGCCCTCTGTAAATTGTCCCTAGTGTGTAGGGAGTGTAAAAATGGGATAGCATCGATCTACTGTGAACGGGAGATCGATGGTCGGAGTGGACTCTGTGTATTCCACGCTTTATCACTCAAAACTCTTAACGGCGAGTGGCAAAGTCAGCTCCAAGCCAACAGGCTCCAGGGATAATTTTAAACAGGCAGTATTGGTTTGTTCCTACATTCCAGGGCTGAACCCGAGCCCAGTTTGCCCAGGGGCAGGGAACATCATTCGCAACATCCTGTGCTAGGCTCTGAGAGTGGTTTACAGGCCGTGCCCAAGGTTCCCCACTGGAGCAAAGCTGACAGATTGTGGTCAATAGACCAGATACAGTAGTGGTAGCAGTGAGGGTCTGGCACTAACACATGTCTCCACAGGGCTTCCTCCTTCTTCACCTACTCCCACAGCAGCAGATGTTTGCAGTCCGTAACCTGCCTTGAAGCAAACTATCTAACACTTCCTGCCCTTTTATTTGTTGCCTTTGAGGCAACTCAAAGAACAAGGAAATGCTTTGGTTTGGTGTTTGTGTTTGTGTGTGTCTCTGTATTTGAGTGTTTCTGCGTCTAATTGGCATGGACGTGGTGTGTGTGTGTGTGCTCGTGTGCGTGTGTGTGTATGCCTATGTCTGTGTGTGCCCGTGTGTGTGTCTCTGTGTGCCCGTGTGTGTGTGTGCGCCTCTGTGTGTATGTGTGTGCCCCCGTGTGTGTGTATGCCTGTGTATGTGTGTGTGTGTGCCTGTGTGTGTCTGTTTGTGCCCCTGTGTGTGTGTGTGTGTCTGTGTGTGCCCGTGTGTGCGTGTGTGCCTGTGTGAATGCATGTGTGTGCCTGTGCATGTGTGTCTCTGG
This sequence comes from Raja brachyura, assembly GCA_963514005.1. The sequence goes on along the minus strand of OY740796.1, from coordinate 22,345,937 downwards.
TCGGCGTGGACTGTGTTTGTGTGTGCATGTCTGTCTCTGTGTATCTCTCTCTCTTTGTGTGTGTGTGTGCCTCTTTGTGTGTGTGTGTGTGTGCGTGCCTCTCTCTTTGTGCGTGCATGTGTCTATATGTGTGCTCATGCCTCTGCGTGTGTCAGTGTGTGCGTGATCTGCTGATTTTTCACTGTGCGTTCAGAGCTGTGCTGATCAGAGGCAGCCCAGTAGCCATGGGCACGCTGGTGGCAGAGTGTCCGTCACATGGCATTGGAGGGGCCGCCATCACCCTGGCGACACCTCCCATCAGACCCGGGAGCCACATATTCCCCTCGTGATCCTGTGCACCTCTATAAGATCACCACTCGCTCTGGGTAAAATACTGTGTGCCTCCTCCACCCCATCTATTCCCTTCATGATCTTATTTACCCAACGGTTATTTACTGGTGTGGGAGAGTTGATGTTGAATCCTCTGATGTTTCAGTCATGTTTGCAATAGTCTTGGTGGATCTACAGAGAGAGAGAGAGAAGCCGCTCGTTAAATATTTCATGTGAAAATATTATCCGATTCTGTCGATGTTGTGGGGATTTGGTGGTTCCTCCAGTCTCTGGCAGGGCCTGGGACCTGGATTGCTGCCCTGTGGCTCGGCTATTGATCACTCAATGACTCAATTAGACCTCATTGTCACATGTACCGAGGCACAGTGGCATGTTGGCGCAGCGGTAGAGTTGCTGCCGTACAGCGCTTGCAGCGCCAGAGACCCGGGTTCGATCCGACTACGGTATGGAGTTTGCACGTTCTCCCTGTGACCGCGTGGGTTTTCCCTGAGATCTTCCGTTTCCCCCCACACTCGTGCAGGTTAGTAGGTTTATTGGCTTGGGTTTATATACCTGGTATAAGTATAAATTGTCTCTAATGTGTGTAGGCTTGTGTAAATGTGCGGGGATCGCTGGTTGATGCAGACTCGGTGGGCCGAAGGGCCAGTTTCCACGCTGTATCTCTACGACTGTAACTAAACGGTGAAATGTTTTATTTTGTGTGCAACCCGGTAAAACCATACAGCAGACGGCAGCTGGGCCGTACACACAGAGTCGCCACGTTTCTGGCTCCGACAAAGTTACAGCAAGATAATTGACCAGTCTTACATTCTGCGCACAGTGGCGAACCCGGCATGTCGCACAAGGGGGCGCAGGCGGCTCCCACCGTGTCCCCCCATCATTCTCAGGGCCCCTCCTCCCCCCCCCCCCCCCCCACTTGGCCCCACACCAGTCCCCACTCTGTCAGGTTGCCCTCAGCGACCCTCCTCGCTCACGGCAGACCTGCGTAATGCCGGCATCTATTCACCGCACCTCCGGGCCACCGGCACGATGCCAGTGCACTTCACCAACGGCTCGGCCAATTCAGATTCAATCGCTCAGACTGTAAGGGCTAGACTAGTGTGCAAGGCCCACTCTCTCCCCCTTTGGGCCAAAGGGCCTATTCCTGTACCACACTGTTCTGTCCCATCCAATACCCCAGCATCGTACCAGACTCACACCATTCTTCCGTTTGAATTAGAGGGACATCTTATGAGGGAGAGGCAGAAAGTACTGGAGTAACTCAGCGGGTCAGGCAGCATCTCTGGAGAACATGGATGGGTGACATTTTATAGAAACATAGAAAATAGTTGCAGGAGCAGGCCCTTTGGCCCTTCAAGCCAGCAGTGCCATTCAATATGATCTTGGCTGATCATCCAAAATCAGTACCGTGTTCCTGCTTTCCTCCCATATCCCTTGATTCCGTTAGACCGAAGAGCAATATCTAATGGGCCTGTCCCACTTAGGCGCCTGCAGTCACCACATGTTCGTGGGTGGTTGCCGGGGAGTTGCCCTCATGGTCCTGAGGAGTTCCCGCATTCTGGGAACTAGTCGCGGCCTCATATTGAAAAATTAGCGGCGACTAGAATGAAGCCGCCATGGAGAGTAGCGAGAATTCCCGTACCCTAGGTGGGTCGCCAGGAGGTCCTAGTGGGTTGCCTGGAGGTCGAAGGTTCTCGTAGGTTCTTGTAGGTTGTAGCCGGTGCTGACCGATTAATTTCATTGGCTCATTGGGGGGAAAAAACGTAAGCAGTAGTTTTCAGAATGAAGGATAGCCGACCGGTAATGTTAATGTCTGCCGAGCTTCACAGCCGTGTATCTCTGGCTACTTAAAAGTTGTCACCACTCCTTCTCCCCCCTCTTTCCTCCTCCCCCTTCTCCTCCCCTCTTTTAAAGGACTTACCGTACACTGCTTTCACCGTCTTAATTACAGCACCGACCTTCCTGTTCATCGCCGTGTGTGTCTGTATCACCTTGGCTTTGCACCTTGCTCTCCCCCCGCTTGCCCTGAACCCCGCATGCGAAGTGTGTGTGTGTGTGTGTTTTCCACTCTGACAGTCGCCGTTCCAGTTGCCGGTTTTTCGGTCGCCTGCAAAAATCACCTAAGTGGGACAGGCCCATAACTCTCTCTTGAAAACATCCAGTGAATTGGCCTCCACTGCCTTTTGTGGCAGAGAATTCCCCAGGCAGGCATGGTCGGAACCCTTCTTCAGACTCTGCATTTCCTTCCGACATCCGAGGGATAACTGGATCAGCCTGGCCTTGCTGCTTTAAACCGCTCCCAGCCCTCCCCTTGTGTGTGACATTCCGATATTCCACTGTAAAGCGGCCGCGATGTATCAGAGCGTTCCTCTCCGGGGGAACGAGGGCTGAAGAGAGCCAGGTGTGGAGAGGGACTTTGGATCGTGGGACGAATAAAATGGAGGTGACGGCTGCAATGGGCCTTTGTGGCCAGCTGCCGCTGGGACTGTAAAATAACCATATGACCATATAACAATTACAGCACGGAAACAGGCCTTCTCGGCCTTTCCAGTCCGTGCCGACCATTCATTTTCTCCTAAGCACCTCTTGCACATGGACTCAGAATACTGCACTGACGGGGGCGATTGTGCTTGTGTACAGGGATAGCCTGGTACATGTGACAAAGAAACAATAGTGGCTCAGTGGTAGAGTTGCTGCCTTACAGCGCTTGCGGCGCCAGAGACCCGGGTTCAATCCCGACCACGGGTGCTATCTGTACGTAGTTTGTACGTTCTCCCTGTGACCGCGTGGGTTTTCTCCGAGATCCTCGGTTTCCTCGCACACTGCAAGGACGCACAGGTTTGTCGTTTAATTGGCTTGGCATAAGTGTAAATTGTCCCTAGTGTGTGTAGGGTGATGTCAATGTACGGGGATCGCTGGTCGGTGCGGACTCGGTGGGCATCTCTTAACTAAACTAAAAACTAAACCATTGAGTTCATGGACTCTTTGGCTTTGGATCAAAGAGCATCTTCCCAGTCTCACAAGGTCTGAGTGTCAACAAGGATTGCTGAACGAAACAATACTGATTGCCAGCTCTGAAAGGAATAGACTCAAGTGCTGGAGTAGCTCGGGGGGTTAAGCAGCATCTCTGGATAACATAGAAAGGTGATGCCTAGTTTAGTTTAATTTATTGCCCCGAGGTACAGTGAAAAGCTGCATGTCATCCAGCCAGAGGAAAGAATATACACGATTACAATCAAACCGTCCACAGTGTACAGATACAGGATGAAGGGAATAGTGCCTGGTGCAAGATAAAGTTCGATTAAAGTTAGTTAACAAGATAGATGGTAGCTCAGGACCGCTCTCTAGTTGTTGATGGGATGGTTCAGTTGCCTGATAACAGCTGGGAGGAAACTGTCTCCGATTCTGAAGATGTACATTTTCACACTTCTGTACCTCTTGCCTGATGGGAGAGGGGAGAAGAGGGAGAGACCGGGTGGGTGAGGTGACGTTTCAGGTCGGGGGTCCCCCTGATCTAGATGCTGGAACTTGTGGGCAAGTTTGCGGTTGGTACGAAAATAGGTGGAGGTGCAGGTAGTGTTGAGGAAGCAGGGATTCTGCAGAAGGACTTGGAACGGGTTGGGACTGCGGGCACAGAGGTGGCAAATGGAATGGGAAGCAACTGCAGATGCCGGTCCATACCTCAGTTGGACATTGTGCTGGAGTAACTCAGCACGTCAGGCAGCATCTCTGGAGATAAAAAAGATAGGTGATGTTTTGGGTCGGGACCCTGCTTCAGACAGAACGTTGGGGCGGAGGGGTGGTGGGGGGGGGGGGGGAGAACTGGAGACGATAAAAGACCAGGACAAATCAGGGCAGGCATCGGAGGACCTCGGGCCAATTGTTGACTCAGGAAGCCAATGGAGCAAGGTGTACGGTCATGCTCTTTGGAATAAAAATGTTGTCTATTTTCTGGTTTTGCACTACCAAGGACGAGTTTGCTCAAAATATCAGATAATTTATTGTTTATTTATCTTTGTGGTTGCACTTAAACTGCCTGCGTAGCTGCAGCAAGTGAGAATCTAATTTTTCCAGCTCATTTCCGATGCATATGATAAATAAATATTTGTGATCTTCATCTCTTGATCTTGATCGTGATCGTGAAACCCCCCTCAGGGTTCTGGTTATTATTCATTCCCTGATATCACCCAAAAAGCATCTTATTATAGAGCCATATTATACTGCATGGAAACAGGCCCTTCAGCCCATCTCGTCCAGGCCAGCCAAGATGCCCCATCGAAGCCATTCCCGTTTGCCCACATTCCTCTAATCCTTTCCTATTCATGCTACCTGTCCAAATCTCTTATAAATGCTGTTACTATACCTGCCAAAACGACTTCTTCTGGCAGCTCGTTCCATATCCCCACCATCCTCTTGGTGAAAAAGTTGCCCCTCAGGTTCCCATTAAATCTTTCACCTCTCACCTTAACCTTATGTCCACTGGTTCTTGATTCCCCTGCTCTGGGTGAAAGACACCCTAACTATTCTCCTCATTACCTTATCTGCCTGTATAACATCACCTGCGCTCCAAGGAATAAAGTCCTAGCCTGCCCAACCTCTCCCTGCAGCTCAGGCCCTGGAGTCCTGGCAACATCCCGGTAAATCCTCCCTGTGTCCTTTCCACCTCATGGTTGCTCGAGGCATCTTGCCGTGCAGCGTTACCTGCAGGACGGACCGCGCACGATTAGCGGCACGGTGACACACCTGGGAGAGCCGCTGCCTCACCGCGCCAGAGACCCGCGTTTGATCCCCGACCTCGGGTGCTGTCTGTGTGTGGAGTTTGCAGGTTCTCACAGAGACCGCGTGGGTTTCCTCCAGGAGCTCCAGTTTCCTCCCACATCCTAAAGACGTGCGGGCTTGGGGCCCTCTGTAAATTGCCCCCTAGAGTGTGGGGAGCTGATGAGAAAGTGGGATAACATAGAACTAGTGAGAATGGGTGATTAATAGTCGACATGGACTCGGTGGGCGAAAATGTCTGTTTCTATGCTGTTCCTTTAGACCTTACACTTAGCGTGAGATCGTGGAAACACTAACTCTATCTCTAAGCAAGGATCCAACCCGTGTTTCTGGCACTGTAATGCAGCAATTCTACCACTGTTCCACTGTGCTGCCCTCAAAGCCACAGGGACACAGGCTGTTGGGATCTTCTTAGTTCTCCTAAGTTCCAATAAAATTATTCGCAAACGTTTGTCCTTCCTCATCACCGTCAAAACGCTCTCCCACTAGCCTGACCCGCTGGGTTCCTCCAGCACTCTTGTTTTGATGTAAATGCGAGCCATTGTTCCAGTTTCCTCGTGAGGACTTGACGTGACGCATGCCGACATTCCCAGGAAGACCTTTACCAAAACCTGCAGGCGCGGTATAACTGAAAACGTCTATTGGGAGGGGTGGCGAGAGGCGAGGGGGGGGGGGGGCAGGAGTCACATGAAGGCCACAATGAGGTTGGGGGGAGGTCCTGTGAGTGAGGGGGGTTTCCAAGAGGATCAATGCCTTCATTCTGTTGTTGAGATGAATAGAGCGTTTGTTGCTGCCTTTCAGACCAGCGCTTGCTCCCGATTCATCACAAACCACCCCTGCATCAGACCAATGAGAATTCACGTTGGCGCAGCGGCAGAGTTGCTGCCACAGCCAGAGACCCGGGTTCGATCCTGACCTCGGATGCTGTTAGTACAGAGTTTGTACGTTCTCCCACTGATCGTGTGGGTTTTTTCCTGGGTGCTCCGGTTTCCTCCCACACTCCAGAGACGTGCGGGCTTGGAGGTTAATTTGCTTCAGTAAAAAAAAATTGTGAATTGTCCATGGTGTGCGGGATAGTGCTTGTGTACGGGGTGATCGCTGGTCTGCGCAGACTAGGTTTCCGCGTCGTTTCCCTAAATTAGTTCTCAAAACTAAACTGTTTGACACAAGTGGGGGGGGGGGGTGGAGGATTTTAATGGTGTTGGAGGAAAGACTGAGTGGGCGGAAGGGACACCCCCAGAAACCTCTTCCAGGCCTGTTTCCGTGTATCTTTAAATACATGTTTGCCCTGTATCTTTAAGGTTTAAAGTCTATTTCGGTCTTACTATGAATAGTTCTCCTAGTCTCTGAGAGGTTTTGGCTAAATAATCATCTTATCTATTAAGCCGCACTGGTGGGTTCTGTGATAAAAGACACTTAACCCGGCCATATCCAGTTAAAGATTACGTCTCTCCCTCCCGCCCCCTCCCCCCAGCCAAACACTTCCTTGTCTTGAGTTCGCTCGTGATGTTAGAACGGTTAGATCATTCTGACAGCTGGGAACTCAGTTTGTGGAAACAAGGAACTGCAGATGCTGGTTTACAAAAGAAAACACACATAGTGCTGGAGTAACTCAGCGGGACAGGCAGCATCCCTGGAGAACATGGATGAGAGATGTTTTGGGTCAGGACCCTTCTTCAGCTGAATAGGTCAATGGCGTAGGAAGGAACTGCAGATGTTGGTTTACACCAAAGATAGACACAAAATGCTGCAGTGACACGATGCCAAGACCAACTCTTACCTGCCGGCACGTAACCCATATCTGAAGAAGGGTTTTGGCCCGAAACGTTGCCTATTTCCTTCGCTCCATAAATGCTGCCGTACCCGCTGAGTTTCTCCAGCACTTTGATTTTCCAGCATCTGCAGTTCCTTCTTAAACCATATCCCTCCATTCGCTGCATATCCGTGTGTCGATCCAAACGTCTCTTAAACGCCACTGTCGTATCTGCCTCCACCACCACCCCTGGCAGCGGGATCCAGGCATCCACCACCCCCTGTGTAAAAGAAACCTGCCCTGCACATCGCCTTTAAACTTTGTCCTTCTTACTGTAGGGGAGGTATGGAAGAAAAACTTCCAGCTTTCTCCCCCCTACTAGCCAGTCTGAAGAAGCGTGCAGGTCCACAGACGCGCAGGTTTGTAGGTGAAATGGTTTGTAAAATTGTCCCTTGTGTGTGGGATAGATCTAGTGTACAGGTGATTGCTGGGCGGTGCAGACTCAATGGGCTGAAGGGACTGTTCTGTTTCCATGCTGTGTCTTGAAAAAGCTTTTCACTATATACGTGACAATAATACATTAAAACTAGAATCTATAAGTCTGGAAGTCATGATTCAGTTTGATAGGACTTTGTTAGGCTGCATGTTACTATTTGTGTGTAGTTCGGGTCGCCCCATCAGAGGAAGGAATTGAAGGTTTGCAGAGAATCGTTTTCCAGAATGATGCACGGATTTGGGTGTAGTAGCTACAAGGACAGTTTCGACAGACGGATTGTTTTCTCTGGAACGCCGGAGATTGAGGGGAAACCTGGTGCAAGTATGTAAAATTGTGAAAGGCATAGACATGGTAGACAGTCAGAACCTTCTCCCCAGGATGAAAATATCAAATACTAGAGGGCATAGCTTTAAAATGAAAGGGGCAAAGCTTAATGGAGGTTTGCGGGGCAAGTTGTCTTACAGAAAATGATGGGTGGCTGTAATGTGCTGCCGGGGGTGGTGGTGGTGGAGGCAGATACGGTCTTTAAGAGACTTTTAGATAGGCACATGGATGAGGAGGAAATGGAGGGATATGGATTATGTGCAGGCAGATAAGAGTTGGTCTTGGCATCATGTTTGGTAGAGGCATTGTGGGCTGAAGGGCCTGTTCCTGTGCTGTACTGTTCCATGTTTTATATAATAGTCATATTCGGTAGTGTTTGTACTTATTCTAGTTTAGTTTAAGTATACAACATGGAAATAAGCTTTTTCACACAAAGGGTGGTGGGTGCATGGAACGAGCTTCCGGAGGAGGTAGTTGAGGCAGGTACTCTCGTAACATTCGAGAAACATTTAAACAGCTACATGGCTAGGACAAGTTGGAGGGGTATGGGCCAAGCACAGGACTAGTATTGATCGGTCTGGGCAAGTTGGGCTGAAGGGCCTGTTTCCTCATAGCTGTATAACTCCATTACTTTATCTGTGACTCTAAGCCCTTCAGCCCACCGAGTCTATGTTCTATGAATGGGCAAGCACTGGGTTAGCATGTGTGTGGTGGACCAAATGGCCTGTTTCAATGTCGTGTGACTCTAGGACACATGTAAGTGCTCAGTAAACGTTGGGAATGATTTTAAGGGAAGGACTGTATTGTGGTCTAGTGCAGAATACGTGGTTGAAGTCCGCAATGTGCACAGGCAGCCAAGAGTGAAATAGTTGCTTCAAATTTATCGGCAAGGTGAACGGTGATTTAATCTCGTTCTGTGACAAATGGCAGACGAGGGACAGCGTTAGAGTCAGTGACGAGGCTTTTAATAATGAAATTTAATGAGATGATTGGCTAAGTCTATAATTGTTTGTTAATCGGCTTTTTGTTTAACCTGTTTGCCATTACTATAGCGCCTTTCACAACCTTGTTCTGATTGATTGAAAGGTACAGCATGGGAACAGGCCCTTCGGCCCACTGGGTCCACACCGACCATCGATCACCCGTTCACACCAGTCCTAAAGTCAAATGTCGTTTTGGGTCGGGACCCTTCTTCAGAGAAGTGGCAGTGGGTCTCAACCTGGCAAGGTTTTTGTCTTCCAGATACAGCATGGAAACAGGTCCTTCGGCCCAAGTAGTCTACGCCGACCATCGATTGCCTCTTCTTGATACACGTGACATTAATAAACCAATACCATTTATGGTACACATGGCTGTAATGGGCCGAAGGGCCTACCTCCATGGTTCTAGTCATACAAAGAGTCATAGAAAGCCCATATCCTCAATCTTTCTATCCATGTGCCTGTCCAAATGTGTTTTAAATGCTGTTATAGCACCTGCCTCCACTACCTGTTCTGGCAGTTTGTTCCATATTCCCACATATGAAAAAGTTTCCCCTCAGTTTCCCATTAAATCTTTACCCTCTCATCTTAAACCCATGTTCTCTTGTTCTCAATTCCCCTACACTAGGCAAGAGTCCCTGTGCAAGAGTTTACCTGATCGATTCCACTCATGATATTGGACACCTCGATAAGATCACCCCTGCACTCCAAGGTATAAAGTCCCAGCCTGTTCAACCACTCCATGTAGCTCTGGTCCTCGAGTCCTGGCAACATCCTTGTAAATATTTTCTTTACTCTTTCCATTTTTCCTTCCTGTAATATGGAGACCAAAGCTTGGTGTGCATTAATACTAACTATTCCTCTCATAAATTTATATACCTTCATAAAACAACTTGGTACATAGATTAGCCAAACAACAGTCGAAATAAAGAACTGCAGATGCTGGTTTACAAAAAAAAGACACAAAGTGCTGGAATAACCCTACGGGTTGGTTGACGTTTCAGGACTTGAAGGTCCCGACCTGAAACATCACCTATCTATGTTCTCCAGAGATACTGCCTGTCCCCGCTGAGTTTGTGCCAAACAGTGGTGCTCGAGTAACTCAGCCGGTCAGGTTATCTCTGCATATCTGGAGATAAAGGATGGGTGATAAAGGTTTGGGGATCTGGGCTCAAGGGTCTGGGCTCAAGGGAGAGTTTGGGCAAGCGTGGACTATATTCCGTGGAGCGTAGGAAGATGGGGGGTGATCTTATAGAGGAATAAATCGGCTAGATACCCAGAGTAGGGGAATCGAGAACCAGAGGACATAGGTTTAAGGTGAAGAGGGAAAGATTTAATAGGGATCTGAGGGGTAACTTTTTCACACAACAGGTGGTGGGGTGTGTGGAACGATCTGCCAGAGGTGATAGTTTAGGCAGGTACTATTGCAGTGTTTAATAGTAAGATTAAATGAGAACTTACCAGTTTGAAGTTTGATCTTTATTTTATGAGGAGTTACGATGAGGGATTACGTGAAGACCCCGCCAGCATGCATGCGCGACATTCTTCAAAGCAGTGGTGTGAAATCACAGATAGCAACGTAGACTAATATAGTAAGATAAGAGAGAACTTCCATACCAGTTGAACTTTATAATAGAGGGTTCTGGGAGCGGCGGGCACGTAATCCCTCATCGTAACTCCTCATAAAATAAAGATCAAACTTCAAACTGGTAAGTTCTCATTTAATCTTACTATTTTACTTTGGAGTGACGTGAGTGACTACGTGAAGATTTCAAAGCTCTGTGATTTCATGCCCTGGAACGAGTCCATGCTCACACACTGCCATGGTAGTGATGGAGGATGAACATATTTCAGACATGATACTGTGCTGAAAAACCAAGAAGGTATTTAATCATACCTAAAATGATATGCCCCACATTGGGTAAATCATGTAACAGAAACTTAACATATTCCCCTGCAAACGTCTCAGGAGCGGCCACGGGTTTATAATAGAAGTGCTGAAAAGTCCGTTCACTGCTCCAACCCGCTGTAGCAAGGATGTGGTCCATAGGAACTCCCATCATCCTAGCCGCTGACGTGGATGCAGCCCTGGTGGAGTGAGATTTAAATCATCAGTGTCCACTCCGCTGCACCCAATACCACCCTTAACCAACTCGAAGTGGCTTGCACTGTGACCTTATGATGAGGGCGTTTGTGGCTTATGGGTAAAGTCCTCTCCGTGCCCCTAGATTCTTGGTTCCTTCTATATCGTAAATATATGTCACAATGCAGAGATGACTATCTGCAGGGTAGGCCAGAATGATAATTTTAGGCCAGAGGAACAGGGTCGATATAGTTTGAGTACCCCTGTATCAGAAAGGTTATCTACCATAGGTAACACATGGCATACATACTTAGCTTTATAAAGACTGGACCCGTTGTGCTGTTACAAGTGCCATAAACATAACCATATTATATGTAGTTATCCAGAGTGAGCCCCGATATTGGTGTCCATCCTCGAAGCATAGTAAATTCTATGCCTAAGTCCCATGTATGGGTGTATCTGGCCCTGGGGAAATAGAATTAATACCCCTCATCAGTTTGATACCAGAGGGTTTGATCCTATAGGCAGGTGATCACCCCCTCGGTCCAGGTTGGTAGGTAGGGCACTCCTTGCAAATTTAATGGCACTGTAGCTCAAACCTTCATGGAATGAAGGGTGGCCAGAACTCCAGCACTCCAGTGATGGTGGCCGAGTCATATGAAGTGTTTGTTCTGAAGACAGAAACACTCCCATCTTCTGACATATGTCAGTGCTGTCCCTTTTGGACTCCCTGCACGACGATGTGATGACATTGATCGTCCTGTCGGAGTATCCGAAGTCCAGAAATGGCCTGTTCAGAATCAGCATCAATAGGTTCATGCGATCATGGCACGGATGACTTACCCGTCACAGGGTGTGCCAACAGGCCCGGCCGTTTGAGGATCCGAAAGCAGTGTTCTGCGGCCATCTTTGTACTGCTGGGGACCATGGTTGGGTAGGCCAGTCGGGAAACCCGAAATACCCGTTGCGGAGTCTATTTCATTTTTGTAAGACCCGACTGATGAGGCAGAAGGGGGGAAATGCATAGCAAACAATCCCCCCAATGCAGCGAGAAACATCCATCGCTGCTGGCCCCGGGTCCCGATCCAACATCCATTCAATGTTGTCGGTGAATTGCGTGACCTGGTGTTCGCCACCGTATTTAGTTTACCTGAAAGGTAAGTGGCTGAGATCCAAATCTCTCTATCCAGACACCAGTGCCAGATGTAATTAGGCAATTCATCACATGATATCGATTTTATTCCACACATATGATTAATATAGGCCACCACTGTGGTATTATAATTTATAACCGTACATGCAACTGGTGCATATCTAAGCAGTAGGCCCGGAGTCCATGAAATGCTCCCAGTATTTCTAGATAATTAATCCCTAGTGCTCCCAACAGGGTTAAATCTTGTGCACTCCATCTGCCACCACAACTAGTGGTGGTATTAGCTGCTCCCCACCTTTAACACTGGCATCAGTCTGTAATGTAACCGAGGGATTTATGATAGTGATGGGTTTGGAACAGAATTGAGCATTTCCCATCCACCAATTTAATTCAACTCTTGCCTTTTCTGATAACTTCATAGGCCTGTCGAAATGGCATGACTTTTGAGAGCTATAATTTTAGCTCTTTGTAGGTTTTGATAATGTAGTGGTCCGAAATGCGCTGCGGGAAAGCAGCCACTATCTTCCCAATTACCATGGCCACCTGCCGTATGGATGGATCCCTGATGCCAGTAAGGCTTCTGCAAGCTTCTATCAAGTCCACCACCTTGTTCGGTGGTAAGGTGGTAGACATTTGCACCGAGTCAATGGTGAACCCCAAGTAATCCATGGTAGTAGAGGGTTCCAACTTTGATTTATCTGGATGTATGATGAACCCCAGCTTTTGAAAGAGATGTTTTGTGGCTAGAACTGCCAATGTAGCCGTTTCCAAATTCTCCCCGACAATGAGGATATCATCAAGATAGGCCATAACAGTATGATTTTGTTTCCTTAAATAGGCCAAAGCTGGTTTCAATAATTTGGTGAACAGCCTGGGTGCTGATGATAACCCATTGGGTAAGGCTTTATATTGCCATAATTGTCCCATCCAGATAAATTTAAGGTATTTCCTATGATCCTAGTGTATTGGTACTGAATAGTATGCATCTTTGAGGTCAATGCATGCCATGTAGTACCCATTAGCTATTAGCTGTCTGGCTGTGTCGAAAGTGTCCATTTTGAAATGAACATACTGAACAGAAGTATTCAGTTCGGTCAGGTCTATGATTATGCGGCATCCGCCATCTTTTTATTTTTGGTAAATATATTAGATACGAACTCCTGTGATTCTCTGGTGGTTCTCTCAATTACCCCTTTGCTAATTAGTCTTAATAGTTCAGCATGGCCCGCCGTTCTTTCTTTTTGTGAAAGTATAAACTTTCGGCTAGGCGAATGCTGGACCGGGGTAGGGAGTTCGTAAATGAATTCAATTTTATAGCCCTGAATACTTCCGAGTATGTAAGGATCAGAGGTAAAAGTGCGCCATACTTCATAAAACAAGTGCAACCGGCCTCCCCCATAAGATGAATTTAGACATATGATGTTCCTGGGGGAGGCAGACCCACCTACCTCCAAGGTATTGCCGGTGTTGCGGTCCAATACCACCGTTATTTCTCTGTTGAGTTGCTGCGTTGTAGGGGTGGCGCATTTTCCAAGAAGGCCGGGCTGGGCCATGGCCTAAAAAAGGCTGTTGTGCAGGTGGGCCGGCCTTCCAGCTTTCACCACCGGACGATCTGTAGTGATATCGCTGTCCGGTGGGTGTGTAGGGGTGCTGTTGCTGTTGGTAGTGCGGTTTGGAGGTACTGGGTACCTTTATCAGGCCTATGGCCTTGGCCTCTTTGTCCAGGTCTTTCACCTGTTTGGGGAGGTTATCTCCGCACAGCAGATTTGGTGGTTGAGCGTTACCTGGTTTGCATAACCCCGCAATTTTGGGGTTGAGTGCCGGTTTGATAATGCTCTTCCTGTAGTTATTATCTCAAACTGTGTTACACAGTAAGGCCAGAGCATCCTGTTTCTACCGGTAGCTCTGCCGTAATTCCGGCGGTCAAAATCTTCAGGATCCTCTGAAGTTTGACTCCTTGCCCTCTAATCGTAGGGCTCATGTTCCCCCAAATAGGGTTATTCACCGCGGGAACAATCAGCGAGTTACAATTTTCAGGAGCAAGATACTTATCAGCTGTAGCATTGATGGCTTGCTCCTGAAGCTGGTTTGTAGTCATATAATTGAACTAGCTGCCAGCTTAGGGTGGATAGGTAACCTTTTTGAGAAGGAACTGCATGTTGCTTACCATATCCAGTAACTCTTCTTGCACCCCTGACACTGTTGGTTGTTCAGCCAACTCCCCCTCTTCAGGGTCAGCCCAGTTCTGACCCCCAATGCTCCCCTGCGAAGAGGGTGAGACATTAGGCAGTCCATAATAGGATCCTGCCGTGGGCCTGCGAAGAGGCCCACCGTGACCCTGCCCCTGCAAAAGCAGGTCACGCTGGAGCAATTGCTCCACCATCCGCTCCATGCGGGTAAGACGACCTCCGTCGCTAACAGCGAACGGGGTGTCCTCGGGACTGGACCCAGCTGAGTCGGCAGTCCCGACCGGCTTCCGGGTGGATTTACCGCCTGTCCGTGGCGAACCAGCGGCCCTCCCGGGCGGGAAGTCGGGAGCTGCAGGTAGCACCAGGTAGCACCTGCAGCTCAGGAGAAAACGGCACGCTGCTGGCTGCTCTCTATAGCAGCAGCTCTTGCCGCTGCTCTCGCCGCGCTCACCACTCCGGTGAGTCTTACCGTTCGTAAGTTTTGAAACTTACGCTGGAGGAGCCCCGCTCCTCCCGACTGTCGCTTCCGCATGCGAACGACGATATGTCGCGCATGCGTGCTGGCGGGGTCTTCACGTAGTCACTCACGTGACTCCGAAGTAAAATAAACAATTAGACAGGTACATGGTTAGGATGGGTTTAGAGGGATATGGGTCATATGCAGGCAGGTGGAACTAGTGTAGATGAGACATGTTGGTCAGTGTTGGCAAGTTGGGTTGAAGGGCCCGTTTCCACGCTGTGTGACTCTATGACCCTGCTGTTGGACTACAGTAATGAAAGGTGAATCATAGATGCCGTGTTTACAGTAAATCCCCCTTGGAGACAAAGTAAATATTGCGGGAGGCCACTGCTTTCTGTTCTGTCAGATGCCAGCACCTGAGTCTGTTTTATATGTTTCTGTTGGATATGGTTTGCTCTAAGATTGTAAATCTCAGCTTTACAAGATTTGAGCTCGGGCCACTGTGAATGAGGCCCCTGGAGAAAGATCTGACCCACCGTCTGGAAGATGGACTTCAGGAAACCTCTGGGGAGCGTACAAATGTGCGACCCTAATGAGCAGACCAATCGCCTGGCAACACCTCGTAACGAAAGCAGCGCTGGGTCTATTTACCTGCCTCTGCTTGTATTTATGGACACAAGTCAGCCTCAAGGAACACACTGTAGTCAGCATGTGGATCTCATTAGCTGCAAGAGGAAATCCGTTAAACTAAAGCCCTAGGCATGGGGCACACAGTTGTTGAAGCCGCTGCCTTGCGACTCCAGAGACCCCAGGTTCGATCCTGACCTTGGGAGCTGTCTGCGTGCGTGGAGTTTGCACGTTCTCCCTGTGACCGCGAGGGTTTCCTCCGGTGGCTCTGGTTTCCTCCCGCACTCCAAAAAGGTGCAGGTTTGTAGGTCAATTGCCTTCTGTAAAAATTGTAAAGGGTCCCTCGTGTGTGGGATAGTGCTAGTGCATGGGGTGATCAGTCAGGCCGAAGGGCCTGTTTCCATGCTGTATCTCTACGCTAAATGGGGACACTAATTACTGGAAGCCAGTTATGCAATATGATTGAGATCTGTTTCCATGCTGTACCTTAACGTACATACAGAGACACACACGCACAAACACAGTCAAACGCTGTTAATGTCTAGTCTAGGAGAGGGGAGTGGTAGCATCTGGGGGAATTATAGGAAACTTTGGCTTTGGAGCGGATGCAGAAGAAACATGTCGTTTTTAGTGTTGGTAGACAAAACTGCTGGAGAAACTCAGCGGGTGAGGCAGCATCAATGGAGCGAAGGAAATAGGCAAAGTTTCTGGACGAAACCCTTCTTCGATCCGAAACGTTGCGTATTTCCCTCGCTCCATAGATGCTGCCTCACCCGCTGAGTTTCACCAGCATTTTTATCTACCTCCAATTTTCCAGCATCAGCATTTCCTTCTTGAACATAATTGTTTTTTGTGTTGTAGTTTTTTAGCGGTACAGCGTGGAAACGGGTTCTTCGGCCGAGTCCGTGCCGACCAACGATCACCCCAGATCAGGGTTGGTCTGGGGATCATGTTCAGTACAGAGACTGTGGGCCGAAAGGTCTACTCCTGTGCTGTAACCTTCTTTGCTCAATATATTCAGAGGTTTACCAGGATGCTGCCTGGATAAGGGGCATTAGCTGTAGGGAGAGCTGGACAGATGGATTGTTTTCTTTGGAGCACCGGAGGTTGAGGGGAGACCTGATAGTAGAAATATATAAAATGATGAGAGGCATAGATAGGGTAGAAAGTCACAACTTTTTTCCCCTGGGTGGAAGCATCAAATACTAGAGGGCATAGCTTTAAGGTGAGAGGGGCAAGGTTTAAAGGACGTGTGCGAGGCAAGTTTTTTTTAGACAGAGGGTAGTGGGGGCCTGGAACGCACAGCCAGGGGTGGTGGTGGAGGTAGGAACGATAGTGGCGTTTAAATGGCTTCTGGATAAGTACAAGGATATGGAGGGATATGGATCACATGCAGGCTGAGGAGATTAGCTTATCTTGGCTTTGTGTTCAGCACAGACATTGTGGGCCGAATGGCCTGTTCCTGTGCTGCACTGTTCCATGTTCTAAGTAGACTCAGTTTAAGCCCTTGTTTAAATTCCTGAAGGATGTTTTACTTACATTCCTCAAATTAATAGATTTTTTTTTTTTCGGTAATCTTGATGAATCCAATTTCTAAGTTAGGCCAATTACACAAGAGTTGATGGTTGGGTAAATTGATTTGGAATATTCATGGACATTAAATATGGATTATTCAGAATAAGACAGACCCTTTGTCTGTGTGTGCATGAGGGAGAGAGAGAGAAAGAGAGAGCCTGTGAAGCTCTCGGAGTAAATAATCCCGAGCCTGTTCCGGAAATAATGACATTCTTTAGGGAATAAAGTGCAATGAAGCTGAAAGTGGTTTTGAAAGTATCATCACGTAACTTTTGACACATTAAGCTTCTCTAATCCTCTGTGCAGAGCTTACATCAGTAATACAGCTGGAAACACAGGATAGCCTATTAACCATGGGCGGTCTGCATGTACCTTCACCAGTCTGTTGCTCAGTTGGGTCAAGGCCATTCAGCCCATCGAGCCTTGCTGGATAGCTCCACTTCCCTATTTCTGCCATTCATTACCCGATGGGCTGAATGGTCTCATTCTGCTCCTGTGTCTTATCTACAACTGTGGCGTGCCACTGATTGGGTTAGGAGGGTGTGATAGATCAGCCATGATTGAATCGCGGAGTAGCTTGGCTTGATTAGCTAAATGGCCTAAATTCTGTTCCTATTACTTATGACCTTATGCTTGGTTTGAATCTTTATTAGCTTAATGTATTGTCACGTGTACCGAGGACAGTGAAGAGCTTTCAGCCTGTTTCCACTAACCAGTCAGCGGAAAGACTACACGATTATACTTGAGCCGTCCACAGTGTACGGATAATAGTAAAGAGAATAGCGTTTAGCGCGAGATGAAGTCTAGGAAATTTTTATTATTGGCTTATTTTAGTTTAGTTTAGATTTTCAGCTTGGAAGCAGCCCCTTCGACCCATCAAGTCCTCGCTGCCCAATTGATCACACATTCACACTAGTTTTATGTTGTCCCACTTTCTCATCCCCCCCCCCTCCCAACACAATTAATTTACAAACCCGTACGCCTTTGGGATATGGTCGGAAACAGGAGCACCTGAAAGAAAGCCACGTGGTCACGGAGAGCGTACAAGCTTCGGGCCGATGGTCAGGATTGAAAACAAGTTTGTGGGATCAGTCATGGGCCTGTCCCACTAAGGCGATTTTTTTTGGGCGACTACAGATTGGATAGACTCGGCTTGTACTCGCTGGAATTTAGAAGATTGAGGGGGGATCTTATAGAAACTTACAAAATTCTTAAGGAGTTGGACAAGCTAGATGCTGGAAGATTGTTCCCGATGTTGGGGGAGTCCAGAACAAGGGGTCACAGTCTAAAGATAAGGGGGAATTCCTTTAGGACCGAAATGAGGAAAACATTCTTTACACAGAGAGTGGTGAGTCTCTGGAATTCTCTGCCACAGAAGGTAGTTGAGGCCAGTTCATTGGCTATATTTAAGAGGGCGTTAGATGTGGCACTTGTGGCTAAAGGGATCAGGGGGTATGGAGAGAAGGCAGGTACGGGATACTGAGTTGGATGATCAGCCATGATCACATTGAATGGCGGTGCAGGCTCGAAGGGCCGAATGGCCTACTCCTGCACCTATTTTCTATGTTTCTATGTTTCCACAAAATTTTCAACGTGTTTAAAAAAATTTGCGACAGCGGCAACCATTTTTGCTGTCGTAGGTTGACATGGGTGTTGGCGTAGGTTGGCGTAGGTGAATTGCATTCAAACTAGTCCCTGACAGTCGCTAAAGAGTCGCCTAATTGGGACAGGCCCTTCAAGCATCTTTACCAATTGCATCAATGTGCCTCATGGTAGTTTTGCATTTTATCCAAATACCCCTTTCTGGATATGGCATCATTTGCATCTAATGTGCTTGGTTTTGCTGGATAATGTTGCAATGAACTAAAGTCATATCCCGAATGGCCTACTCCTGCACCTATTGTCTATTGTCTAAGAACACAGAGTGCTGGAATAACTCAGCGGGTCAGGTAGCATCTCAGGAGAACATGGATGAATATGTGAGATGAGAATAGAAATCGGTGCAAATTGTGAAGCTGGAGGAAGGAATGAACGGGGAGGGGGAGAAATGGGTGTGCTTCCAGTTGTGGCACAGGGAAGTGGGAGAAAGGACACAAAGTGCTGGAGTAACTCGACGGGCAGCATCACTGTAGAACATGGATAGGTGGCGTTTCGGATCTAGTCTGGCGCAGCAGTAGAGTTGCTGCCTCGCAGTGCCAGAGAACCTGGTTCGATCCTGACTACGGGTGCTGTCCGTGTAGAGTTTTACGTTCTCCCCGTGACCACATGGGTTTACTCTGGGTGCTCTGGTTTCCTCCCACATTCCAACGATGTGCGGGTTTATAGTTTAATTAGCTTCTGTAAATTGTCCCTAATGTGTAGGATAGAACTAGCGTCCGTGGATTCAATGGGCCGAACGTTATTTCTCTAGTCTCAACTGAACTAAATCCTCTCAGAGTCGTACAGCGTGGAACAGGCCCTTCGGCCCAGCTTGACCATGCCATGAACATGTCCCATCTACACTAGTCCCAGGTGCCTGCGTTTGGCCCATATCCCTCTCAAACTGTCCTATCCAAATGTTCCAGTCTAAATATTTATTAAACGTTGTGATATTAGTTGCCTCAACTACTTCCTCCAGCAGCTCGTTCCATGCATCTACCACCCTTTGTGTAAATAAAAAGTTGCCCCTCAGGTTCATCTTAAATCTTTCCCCTCTCACCTTTAACCTTTGCCCTCTGGCTCTTGATTCCAAATTATGGAAATCTTCCCTTAACCCTCCCACTGCCTTTGAAACACCCACTAAACTCACAAACTGGAGGAACAGCACCACCTATTCCACTTGGGTAACATAACCTAACGGTATGAATGTTGAATTCATACCGTTAAGGGACAGAAGTTTAGGGGTAACATGAGGGGGAACTTCTTTACTCAGAGAGTGGTGGCTGTGTGGAATGATCTTCCTGCAGAAGTGATGGAGGCAGGATCGATTTTAACATTTAAAAGTAAAGTGGATAGGTATATGGACGGGAAGGGAATGGAGGGGTATGGTCTGAGTGCAGGTAGATGGGACTAGGGGAAAATAAATGGTCGGCACGGACTGGAAGGGCCGAGAAGGCCTGTTTCCGTGCTGTAATTGTTATATGGTTATATGGTTATATGAATTCTCCAGTTTTAGGTAACTAACCCTCAAACAACCTATTTTACCCTCCTGTAGAAACAAAGAACTGCAGATGCTGGTTTACACAAAAGGACACAAAGTGCTGGAGTAACTCGGCGGGTTAGGCAGCATCTTTGGAGAACGTGGATAGGTGGCGTTTCAGGTCGGGACAATTTAGTTTAGAGGTGCAGCATGGAAACAAGCCCCGTGGCTGACCCAGTCCACATCGACCATCGATCATCCACACACACTAGTTCCAACCTACATTAGAGAGAATTATACAGGAGCCAGTTAGCTGGACGTAGAGGGAGAGTCTAGGACCAGAGGCCATGGAATCAGAATACAAAGATGTACCTTTAGAACGGAGATGCGGAGGAATTTCTTTGGGCAGAGGGTGGTGAATGTGTGGAAATCATTGTCACAGACGGCGGTGAAGGCCAAGGGCCTCTTTCAACGTTGTGTGCCAATGACTATGGAAGACTTTGTGAACGAGTTGCTAGACAGGATTATGCAATGCTGGGCCTCAGTGTTGAAGCTTTGTTTCTTCCCCTCTGCATGAAGCTCTTGTCAAAGTGCCAACTTATGAATAATTCCAAAGCCTTCTTGGGTGGAGAGAGTTATCGACAACATGCTTGCACACATTCCTGGCTGACTGTAGACCAGGCCAGTGGGGCTGGTATGCAGTCTACTGCACGTGCTGCCATCACCCTCAGACACAGCCGGACTGCGGCAGAGTGCGTTAACTCTCTCAGCTCCTCAACCTGACGGAGGCGAGGTCAGGATTATTACTTTGTCACTCGTACCGAGGCACGTTCAAAAGCTCTGTTTTTGCATGCTATCCAAACCGATCAGATAATACCATACATAGGTGCAACCATTTCAACAGGTAGAGCAAAGGGGAAGATACAGAGTGCAGAATATAGTTCTCAGCATTATAGCGCATCAGTTCCAGAGGCAAAGTCCACTGTCCGCAATGGGGTAGGGGTGAATCGGATGGTACCCGAGCTTATGGAAGGACCGTTCTCAAGCCTGAGTTAGTGCTCGTGCACTAACCTGGATAATGTTGAGGTTTATCACCATCATGTTTACCGAGGTACAGTCATAAGCTTTGTTTTGCATGCTATCCAAATAGATTAGATATACTGTAACATATATAGATACAATCAGTTTCAACACGAGGACAATAGTTTCAGCAACAGGGAAGATACAGAGCCTGGGGCAGCACAGTGGTGCAGCTCGAAGACCCGCTGCGCAAGAGACCCAGGTTCGATCCCGACCTCGGGTGCTGTCTGTCTGTGTGGAGTTTGCCTGTAGACACAAAAATGCTGGAGTAACTCAGCGGGACAGGCAGCATGTCTGGAGAGAAGGAATGGATGACGTTTTGGGGTTGAGACCCTTCTTCAGACTCGAGTCTTGACCCGAAACGTCACCCATTCCTTCCCTCGAGAGACGCTGCCTGTCCCGCTGAGTTACTGCGGCATTTTGTATCTCTCTTTGGTTTAAACCAGCTTCTACAGTACCTTCATACACATGGAGTTTGACAATAGACAATAGGTGCAGGAGTAGGCCATTCGGCCCTTCGAGCCCTTCGGTCATTTGCATGTACTACCTGTAACTGCATCTCCTCTGGGTGCTCTGGTTTCCTCCCACATCCCAAACGCGAACAGGTTTGTAGGTTAATTGGCTTTGGTAAATTGCCCCTAGTTGGCAGTGGATGAGAATGTGGGATAACACCCGGGTGATTGACGCATGGGCAGCTGGGCAAAAGGCACGTTTTCATGCAGTGTCTCTGAACTCTAAACTGAGCTAAACTAAGAATATAGTTCTCAGCATTGTGGAGCACAAGTGTAGTGCCTGCATTGGGGTGGAGGTGAATCGGACAGTACCCTAGCTAATGGAAGGACCGTACAGAAGCCTGATAACAGAGGGGAAGAAGCTGTTCCTGAGTCTGGTGGTCCGCGCTTTCAAGCTCCTCTACGTTCTGCCGGACGGGAGTGTCTCTGTCAGCTACGACCACCATTATGTTTAGTGCCAGAGTATCTGTGTTATTTTGAGGCCCATTGGCAGCTGTTGTGAAACAGGAGCAAGTTGATGAACTATTTGAGGTGATGGTGTACTCTCCTGGTCTGCGCCTTGCTCCATTCTCATGCTCTGGGCTGTGATCAGTGCAGGTAGCGGAAGGAAGCATTTATCATTGTTAGCGGCCTTGTAAATTAGGAGCAGAGAGTTATCTAGTTTTCTCAGTGCTCTTCACTCATAAGGCCAGAACACACTGGAGCTGAATTAGATCATTTGGCTCATCAAGTCTACTCCGTCATTCAATCATGGCTGATCTATCTTTCCCTCTCAACCCCATTCTCCTGCCTTCTGCCCATAACCCTTGATGCCCTCACTCATCAAGAATCTGACAATCAAGCCAATAGGTTTGGCTGATAACCCTCTAAATCTTGTGTAGGAAGGAACTGCAGATGCTGGTTTGAACCGAAGCTAGATACAGAAAGCTGGAGTAACAGCGGGACAGGCAGCATCTCTGGAGAGAAGGAATGGGTGATGTTTGAAGGGTCTCGACCCGAAACGTCACCCCTTCCTTCCTTCCAGAGATGCTGCCTGTCCAGCTGAGTTACTACAGTTTTTTGTGCCTGTCTTCCCTCTAAACCTTTGAATGAATGAATGAATGAATAAGTTTATTGGCCAAGTATGTTCACATACAAGGAATTTGCCTTGGTGCTCCGCCCCCAAGTGACAACATGACATACAGTGACAATTAGGAATGACACCTAAAACATTAAACATTAATAATAAAACATTATCGATTTTATTTCGGTAGTCACGTGAGTGACTACGTGAAGACCCCGCCAGCACGCATGCGCGACATATCGTCGTACGCATGCGGAAGCGATGGTCGGGAGGAGCGGGGCTCCTCCAGCGTAAGTTTAAATAACTTACGCCAGGTAAGTCTCACCGGAGGAGTGAGCGTCGACGAGAAATAGTATCATTATGGAATCACGGAAGTCCAAGAGAGCGGCGAGAGCAGCTGTTATGGAGAGCAGCCAGCGAACCGCCTCTCCAGAGCTACAGGTATTACCTGCAGCTCCCGACTTCTCGCCCATGAGGGCCGTTGGTACTCCACGGTCGGGCGGCAAACCCACCCGGAAGTCGGACGAGGCCGGCGACCCAGCTGGGTCCGGTCCCGAGGACACCCCGTTCGCAGATAGCGACGGAGGTCGTCTAACCCGCATGGAGCGGATGATGGAGCAATTGCTCCAACGTGACCTGCTAATGCAGGGGCAGAGTCACAGTGGGCCTCTTCGCAGGCCCACGGCAGGTTCCTACCAAGGACTGCCAAATGTCTCACCCTCCTCGCAGGGGAGCATTGAGGGTCAGAACTGGGCTGACCCAGAAGAAGGGGAGCTGGCTGAACAACCATCTGTGTCAGGGGTGTGTGAAGAATATCTGGATATGGTAAATAAACATGCAATGCCGACACAGAAAGGCCTACCTATCCACCCTAAGCTGGCAGCCAGCATTAACTACATGGCGACCAACCAGCTACAGGAACAGGCCATAAATTCTACAGCTGATAAATATATGGCTCCTGAAAACTGCAACTCACTTAATGTCCCTGCGGTGAACAACCCTATTTGGGGGAATATGAGCCCCTCGAGCAGAGGGCAGGAAATCAAACTTCAAAGAATCCTAAAGCTCTTAACCGCCGGGATCACAGCAGTGGCCAGAACTGCAGTGGGGATAGAGTTGCCGGAAGAACTGCAAGATGCCCTGGCTCTACTGTGTAATACACAGTATGAGATAAACAATTTCAGAAAGAGCATCATAAAGCCGGCGCTTAACCCCAAGTTTGCGGGGTTGTGTAAGCCTGGGAAGACTCAGCCTCCAAGCTTGCTGTTCGGGGATAACCTTCCCAAGCAAGTAAAAGATCTTGATGAGGAGGCCAAGGCCTTGGGCCTGATCAAGGTTCCCGGGCCTACCAAATCTCATTACCCACAAAGACAGCACCCCTACACACCCACCGGACAGAGATACCATCAGAGACCTGCCGGTGGTGAAAGCTCGAAGGCCAACCTGCACAGCGGTCTTTTTTAGGCCATGGCCCAGCCCGGCCTTCTTGGAAGATGCGCCACTCCTACAACACGATGAATCAACAAAGAAAACAAGGACAGAAACCGCAACACCAGCAATAACCATGGAGGTAGGTGGGTCTGGTTTCCCCAGAAACACATCTTGCCTAAATTCACTTTATGTAGGGGGCCGGTTGCACATGTTTTATGAAAATTGGCGCACTTTTACCTCTGATCCTTTCATACTCAGGAGTATTCAGGGCTACAAAATTGAATTTATTCACGAACTCCCTACCCCGGTCCAGCATTCACCTAGCCGAAAATTCATACTCTCTCAAAAAGAGAGGGTAGCAGGGCATGCTGAACTATACAGATTAATTGAAAAAGGGGTAATTGAGAAGGCTACCAAAGAACCACAGGAGTTCGTGTCTAATATATTCACCAAAAACAAAAAAGACGGCGGTTGCCGCATTATCATAGATTTGACCGAACTGAATACTTCTGTTCAGTATGTTCATTTTAAAATGGACACCTTTGACACTGCTATACAGTTAATAGATTATGGGTACTACATGGCATGCATTGACCTCAAAGATGCATACTATTCAGTACCAATACACAAGGATCATAGGAAATATTTAAAATTTATCTGGATGGGACAATTATGGCAATACAAAGCCTTGCCTAATGGGTTATCATCAGCACCCAGATTGTTTACCAAGATATTAAAACCAGCCTTGGCCTACTTAAGGAAACAGAATCATACTGTTATGGCCTATCTTGATGATATCCTCATTGTTGGGGAAGGTTTGGAAATGGCTACATTGGCAGTTACAGCCACGAAACATCTCTTTCAGAAGCTGGGTTTCATTATACATCCAGATAAATCAATATTAAAACCCTCTACCACCATGAAATACTTGGGGTTCAATATCGACTCAGTGCAAATGTCTATCACGTTGCCACTAAGTAAGGTGGAGGACTTGATAGAGGCTTGCAGGAGCCTTATTGGCATCAAGGACCCATCCATTCGGCAGGTGGCCAGGGTGATTGGGAAGATAGTGGCTGCCTTTCCCGCAGCACAATATGGGCCTTTACATTATCAAAACTTACAAAGAGCCAAAATTATAGCTCTCAAAAGTCATGCAGGCCATTTCGATAGGCCTATGAAAATACCAGAAAAGGCAAAAGCTGAATTAAATTGGTGGATGGCTAATGCCCAGTATTGTTCCAAACCCATCACTATCAATCCCTCGATCACCTTACAAACGGATGCCAGTGCCAAAGGTTGGGGAGCTACTAATACTACCTCTAGTTGTGGAGGTAGATGGAGTGCACAAGAGTTAACCCTATTCAAAAATTTGGGAATTAACTATTCAGAAATGCTGGCAGCATTTCACGGCCTCAGGGCATACTGCACAAACATGCACAAAGTTCATGTTAGGATACAAATTGACAACACCACGGTGGTGGCCTATATTAACCACATGGGCGGAATAAAGTCGATATCGTGTGATGAATTGGCCAACTATATCTGGCTCTGGTGTCTGCAAAGGGAAATTTGGATCTCAGCCACTTACCTCCCTGGCAAGCTAAACACAGTGGCAGACACCAGGTCACGCAAATTTAACGACAACATAGAATGGATGTTAGATCGAAAAGTGTTCACAGATATTGTAGAACGTTATGGGACACCAGATATCGACCTCTTCGCATCCAGATTAAATCACCAACTACCAACATATGTTGCTTGGGAACCAGACCCTGGGGCAGTAGCGATGGACGCTTTCACGCTACATTGGGGGGATTTGTTCTGCTATGCATTCCCCCCTTTCTGCCTCATCAGTCGGGTCTTGCAGAAAATAAAACAAAATTCCGCATCGGGTATTTTGGTGGTGCCCGACTGGCCTACCCAACCATGGTTCCCAGCGGTACAGAAGATGGCCACAGAACCTTGCATTCGGGTCAATAAACGACCTAGCCTGCTCGTTCATCCTGTCACAGGAGAACATCACCCATGTTATGACCGCATGGACCTGTTAATTTGCAGATTTTAAAACGGCCTCTTCGCGGATTCGGACTCACCAGCAGAACGATAGACACCATCTCGGCGGCATGCAGGGAGTCCACCAGGAAGCAGTACCTCACCTACATCAAGAAATGGGAAGGATTCTGCGCTACTACCAACACTACATATGAATCCGCTACCATTACAGAAGTGCTGGAATTCTTGGCTACCCTACACTTTGATGAGGGACTGAGCTACAGTGCCATAAACAGTGCCAGGAGTGCACTATCATCCTACTTGGGCCAGGGGAGTGACCAATTGGAAATTGGATCACATCCATTAGTGTCCAAACTAATGAGAGGAATATTCAATTCCAATCCCCCTAGGCCCAGATATAACCATACGTGGGATATCAGCACAGTCCTAACAATGCTGCGAGGATGGACACCTAACACGGGACTCACTTTGGCAAAGCTCACATACAAAATGGTAATGATTATGGCACTTATCACGGCACAACGGGTCCAGTCTCTGCACAAACTTAATCTGGATGCCATGATTATCACCAATGATAAAATCACTTTTCATGTGCAGGGACTGTTGAAACAAGATCGACCCGGAGCGTCTGGTCATACCTTGGAATTTCTGGCATATCCAGCAGATACTCGACTCTGCATCGTCACGTTAATTTCACAATATATCACAGTCACCAAAAATCTCAGGGGCACGGAGACAGCTTTGCTTATAAGCCACAAGAAGCCCCATCATAAAGTCACGGTGCAAACCATTTCTAGATGGTTAAGGGTGGTTTTGGATGCGGCGGGGGTGGACACTAATATATTCAAATCTCACTCCACCAGGGCGGCATCCACTTCGGCGGCTAGGAGGATGGAAGTACCATTGGACCACATCCTGGCCACAGCGGGTTGGAGTAATGAAAGGACTTTTCACCGCTTCTACAACAAACCCGTGGCCACCCCTGACACTTATGCAGGGAGGATTTTGAGTACTGTCAAATAATTTACCCCTATGGGATATTTATTTTGTTTTGGTATGAATAAATACCTATTTTTGTTTTTCAGCAAGTGTCATGTCTGAATTACGTTCATCCTCTCATCCCAGCATTGCGGTGTGTGAGCATGGAGCTTCCAGGGCATGAAATCACAGAGCTTTGAAATCTTCACGTAGTCACTCACGTGACTACCGAAATAAAATAGTAAGATTAAACGAGAACTTACCAGTTTGAAGTTTGATCTTTATTTTATGAGGAGTTACGATGAGGGATTACGTGCCCTCCGCTCCCAACCCTCTACTATAAAGATCACCTGGTATGAAAGTTCTCTCTTATCTTACTATATTAGTCATTGTGACTGTCTGTGATTTCACACCACTGCTTTGAAGAATGTCGCGCATGCGTGCTGGCGGGGTCTTCACGTAATCCCTCATCGTAACTCCTCATAAAATAAAGATCAAACTTCAAACTGGTAAGTTCTCGTTTAATCTTACTATTAAACATGTGAATGAAATAAAATACCAGAACAAAAGGAGGCTGCAGATGTTTGTTTCTTGAGTAGAGCTACCAATCGTGGAAAAATGCTGTTTTTATGTCTGACAGTCCGGAGTCGCCTTCCAGAGGGAGTGATTCAAAGAGTTTGTGGCCAGGGTGAGACCTTTCCTATGCATGTACCTGTCCTAGAGTATTTTAAAAGCTTTTATAGTATCTGCCTCACCTGCCTCTTCTAGCAGCTCATTCCATACACCCACCACCCTATGTGTGAAAAGGTTGCCCCTCGGGTTCCTATTAAATCTTTCCCGTTACTTTAAACCTTTGCCCCCTAGTTTTTGATTCCCCCACGTCGGGAAAATGAATATGTAGATTCACTCTATCTATTCCCCTCATTAATTTATACACCTCTATAGCATCACTTTAAACCTCTTTAACCTCTCCCCATCGCTAACGCCCTGGCAACACCTTCATAAGTTGAAGATAGACACAAAAAGTTGGAGTAACTCCGCGGGTCAGACAGCATCTCTGGCAAAAAGGAATAGGTGACGTTTCGGGTCTCGTCCCTTCAGGTCTGAAGAAGGGTCTCGACCTGAAACGTCATCTTTTCCTTTTCTCCAGAGATGCTGCCTGACTGCAAAGTTACTCCAGCAATTTTGTGTCCATCCTCGGTTTAAACCAGTACCTGCAGTTCCTTCCGACACGTTCATAAGTTGTCCTAGTTTAGTTTAGAGACAAGGCGTGGAATCAGGCCACTTCAGCCTACGATCGAGCGTCGATCACTCATTCACACTAGTTCTATGTTATCCCATTTTTTCATCCACTTCCTGTGCACTAGAGGACAACTTGCAGAGGGTGAATTAACCTACAAGCCCACACGTCTTTGGGATGTGGAAGGGAACGAGCATCCGGTGATATCCCACGCGGTCACAGGGAGAACGTGCAAACTCCACACTCAGACAGCACCTGAGGTCAGGATCGAACCCGGGTGCTGTGCTCCTGTGCTGCCCTCTCTGCACACTTCTATCCACTTTTTCCAGCTCCTTCCTATAACGGGGTGACCCAAGCTGAACACAATACTCACGCAAGAGCAGCCTCACCCACGTCTCCTACAACTGCAGCTTAACGTCCCAACTACTGTGCTCACCAATGCCCTGACTGATGAAGGCCAGCGTGCCAAATGCCGTCTGCACCATGTGTGATTAGTCCATCTCCCCTCAGCCCCGTGGAATTTCCCCTTTTTACCGAGCCAGGCCGAGCTTTGATCAAATGTGTTTCCGCTGGTCTGTCAGTGAATGCATTCCAGATCAGGGGCTGAAACAAAAACAGTCTCCTCTTCTCCCCGCTGGCTCTGATTCTGCCAATTATCTCAAATATGCATCGTCTGCTTACCGACCCATGTCCCTGCAGATGGGCTTATTAATTCCCCTGCGAGCTCCGCTCTCATCTCTGTCTGTTTGTGTTTCACTCTGACATGAAAGAGGTGGAATGACGGAGAATGCGCTGACTGGTTGCATCACCGCCTGGTTCAGTAACTCGAGTGTCCAGGAACGAAGGAGACTACAGAGAGTGGTGGACACAGCCCGGTCCATCACGGGTACTGACCTCCCCACCATCGAAGGGATCTACAGCAGCCGGCATCATCACAGACCCACATCACCCTGGCCATGCTCCCCGTTCACTCCTGCCATCGAGAAGGAGGTACAGGAGCCTGAAAACCATGACCATCAAATTCAAGAGCAGTTCCCCCCCCCCCCCCCCCCCCCCCAACCATCAGGCTCTTGAACACTACACAACACTAAATAACTATGGACACAGGAGGTAGTTGAGGCAGGTACTATAACAGCATTTAAAAGACACTTCAACAGGTAAATGGACAGGAAAGGTTAAGAAGGAGATGGGCCAAGTGCTGGCAGGTGGGACTAGTGCAGATGGAACATGCTGGTCGACATGGACTAGTTGGGCCGAAGGGCCTGTTCCTGTCCCGTACGGCTCTATAACTCCATACCCAGCCAATCTAAGCCCAATGATATATCGGCACAGTGGCGTAGCAGTAGAGTTGCTGCCTTACAGCACCAGAGACCCATGTTCGATCCTGACTACAGGTGCTGCCTGTATGGAGTTGGCACGTTCTCCATGTGACCGCATGGGTTTTCTCCTGGTGCTCTCGTTTCCTCCCACACTCCAAAGGCGTGCAGGTTTGTAGGTTAGTTGGCGTCTGTAAAAAAAAATTGGAAATTGTCCCTTGTGTGTGGGATAGTGCTACTGTACAAGGTGATCGCTGGTTGGCACGGACTCGGTGGGTCGATGGGCCTGTTTCCGCCCTGTATCTCAAATCTAAGGAGACCTGATCAGACGAGAGGGGTTTGGGAATGTCATGGTGATGACTCTCAAACGTCCAGTTCAGATGGCGTATGTATGGATGTGCTGAGTTTGGAAATGTTCCATCGTTGTGCTTCCCTGTCCCTGCGACGAAAGAGGCAACAAATGTAAAAATCTCTCGCACCCGCTTGCCGCCTTGTTTGCAGGAACAAGAGCAGACAGCTCACAAAATTACTTCCAGTTGTAATGCTCCAAATTTATAGACTATCACATTAAATAACACTGCGGTCAGTCCACTCTTGGCACAAGACCCTAACTAATTCTAATCCCCACCGTTTCACCGCAGTGGTTTAAGGTATATGGGGGGGGGGGGGGTGGGGAAACTAGTGGAAAATAACTCCAAATGGATGCCCACGTTGGCGGAGGTATCAGTGCCTCTATTTGTTAACGGCTTTCATTACCGAAATGATCCTCTCGATTTCTCCTTTTAACCTCCAATTTAAAATAAAAAATCTCTCATTAGGGCCACAATGCTGCGTAGGAATTCTACAGATCTCCAGCCTCGACAGTTCATGCTGGCTCCTTCCTTAACCAAACATTGCTCCGGTCTCTGCCTCTCTCTCTCTCTCTCTCTTTCTCTCTCTCTCTCTCTCTGTCTCTCTCTCTCTCTCTGTCTCTGTCACTCTCTGTCTCTGTCACTCTCTGTCACTCTCTGTCACTCTCTCTCTCTCTCTCTCTCTGTCTCTCTATCTCTCTCTGTCTCTATCTCTCTATCTCTCTCTGTCTCTATCTCTCGTTCTCTCGCTCGCTCGCTCTCTCTCTCTCTATCTCTCTCTGTCTCTGTCACTCTCTCTGTCTCTCTCTCACTGTCTCTCTCTCTCGGTCTCTCCCTGTCTCTGTCACTCTCTCTGTCACTCTCTGTCTCTCTCTGTTTCTCTCTGTCTCTGTCTCTGCCACTCTCTCTGTCTCTATTTCTCTGTCTCTGTTTCTCTCTGCCTCTCTGTCTGCCTCTCTCTCTCCCTCTCTGCCTGCCTTGGCCCTCAACCTGTTACACAGGGGTGGGGGGTTGTTTGAGGGACTGGTGCAGTCAGCCTTTGAGAGGGCAAGGCTGCCAGCTGAAGGCAAGTGTCAGACATCTTAATGTAATTATTCTCTTGGAACAACCAGCCGAGCCGGCTTTTGGCCGTGTCCTTGAGGCTCCTCCTGCTGTCTCAGCGGTAAACACTTTGTGATCAATTAAGTGCATTTTTGCAGTGTTCCAAAAAGATTGCTGGAAATATGCACCAGGTCAGGCAGCATCCGTGAAGGGAGCAACAGTGAAGGGCGGCACAGTCGTGCAGCGGCAGAGTTGCTGCCTCACAGCACCAAAGACCAGAGTTCGATCCTGACCACAGGTGCTGTCTGCGCAGAGTTTGTACGTTCTCCTTGTGACCATGTGTGTTTTCTCCAGGTGCCCGGTTTCCTCCCACACTCTAAAGACGTGCGGGTTTGTAGGTTAAATTGGCTTCGGTAAAAATTGTACCTATTGTGTCGGATAGATCTAGTGTGAACAGGTGCTCACTGGTCGGCACGGACTCAGTGGGCCGAAGGGAATGTTTGCAGGCGGTATCTCCAAAGTCTAACCCACAAACCCGCACGTCTTTGGGATGTGAGAGGAAACCGAAGCACCCGGAGGAAACCCACGTGGTCACTGGGAGATCATGCAGACTCCACACACACAGCACCCATAGTTATATTTGGTTATATGGCTTGTGTAAAAATTGTTAATTGTCTGTGGTGTATAGGATAGTGCTGGTGTACGGGGTGATTGCTGGTCGGCGCGGGCACAGCGTGCCAAAGCGCCCTGCTTCTGTACTGTATCACTAAAGTCTAAAGTCCAAAGATGAGATTGACTCGCCTACCTTTGCTTCCCTAACCACAGACAGCTGTGGTATTGTGAAAGGGCCGGAGCAAACTGGGAACACAGTGGGGATGTTGAGACAGTATTTAGGTCATCGGAGAAGAACAGTTTCTAATAATAGTGGAGCGTTTCCCTTGAGAATGTAGGGAGCGTTCACGGCTGGCTGAGCCACAGTCACCTATTTTTAAATTCCGCAGAGCTTGGCTTTTTCTTTTCAACATACGCAGACTGACAAAGGTTTTCATTGTATTCAGATAAAGATCAACTCTGTTCAGCTCCAATCACTGGTGTCTTCTTTCCCTAAATGAGGCTTTAATGATTTCCTCA
The DNA here is from genome assembly GCA_963514005.1 of Raja brachyura. Next base: position 22,313,918 of record OY740796.1, on the reverse strand, counting down.
ACCGCCCCCTCCCCCCCCCCCCCCCCCCCACACACCCCCATGGCCCTCGCTGCCCTCCCCACCATCGACTCCATCTGCACATCACGTTGCCTCGTGAAAGCAGGGTCGCACGGATCCGCAGCGGTAGAGTTGCTGCCTCACAGCGCCAGAGACCCGGGTTCAATCCGGACTGTCCGGAGTTTGTACGTTCTCCCCATGACCTGCATGGATTTTTCCCGGTTTCCTCCCACATTCCAAAGGCGTGTAGTAGGTTAATTGGCTTGGGTTTAAAAAAAAAACTAAACAATTTACTAGTGTGTGTTGTTATTGTACGGGGTGATGCGGTACTAGTCGGTGCGGACTCAGTGGGCCGAACGGCCTGTTTCCACACTGCATCGCTAAACTAAACTAAACTAATAATCAAAGGCTTGTGCCTCCCCGGTCATTCCTTCTACTCTCCGATTGCCGTAAGGATGGGTCTGCGGGCGGTTTAGTTCAGTTTATTGTCACTAGTACCGAGGTTCAGTGAAAAACTCTTTTTGTTGCGTGTTATCCAGTCAGTGGAAAGACGATACAAGATTACAATCATGCCGTCCGTGGTGTATAGATACAGGGTAAAGGGAGTAATATTCAGTGGATGATAAAGTCCGATTAAAGATATGGCAGGTTCCATCCACGCACTGCCTGGGGAAAACAGCCAACATAATCAAGAACTTTTCTCACCCCGGTCATTCCCTATTCTCCCCTCTCCTGTTGGACAAAAGATATAACATCTCGAGATCATAGAGTCACACAGTGTGGAAACAGGCCCCTCGGCCAAACTTGCCCCGTCTGCACTAGTCCCACCCTGCCTGTGTTTGGCCCATATCTCTAGTCTAACCCTATCCTATCCATGTATCTGTTTAAATGTTTCTTAAACATTGCGGGCTTGTAGGCTAATTGGACTCTGTAAAAATTGCCGCTGGTGTGTACATGTTTTAGAAATATTTAGGCAGGCAGATGAAGAGGCAGGAAATTGAGGGGATGTTTAAATAGTGCAGACTTGCAGGCAGTTGTGTCTTCAGGGCTAGCACAGACTTGTTGGGCCGAAGGGTCTGTTCTGGTGCTAGGCAGGAGAGGGGGTAACAAGGGCAAGGGTATCTTCCCAGACAGATGTGGAAAGCTGATTTGTTCAGAGCAGCTGTTGACAGTGGGTGGAGTGGCTGCCTCACGCCACCAGAGACCCAGGCTCGACCCTGACTACGGATGCTGTCTGTGTGTGGAGTTTGCACGTTCTCCCTGTGACCCTGTGGGTTTCTTCCCAAATCCCAAAGACCTGCAGGTTTGTAGGTTATGTGGCTTCTGTAGATTGTCCTTGGTGTGCAGGGAGAGGATGCGAAAGAGGGGTGACGTGGAACTAGTGTGTGAACGGGTTATCTGTGGGCCGAAGGGCCTGTATCCATGTTGTATCTCTACACTAAACTAAAATCAGAGTGTATGAAGGAATTGCAGAGGCTGGTTTGTACCACAGCCAGATGCAATTGCTGGACTAAGTCAGAGGGTCAGGCAGCATCTTTGGAGAAAAAGGATGGGTGGCGTTTCGGGTTGGAGTCTGAGGAAGGTTTCCAACCCGAAACTGTCACCCGTCCTTTTTCTCCAGAGATGCCACCTGACCCGCTGAGTTACTCCAGCACTTTGTGGTCACTCTAAAGACAAAATGTGTTTCATTGCCATATGTACCAAAAACAGAACAATTAAATTGTTACCTGCAGCAGCTTAACAGGTCTGTAAACACAGGACTCATAGATAACAAAACGTTCAATAAATTTAAAAAAAAAAACCAATATTAATGCAAAGCAAACGCCCAAAGACCCCTGAGCAACCGGCACAGTTCATCGTTTGAGGTTTAGTTCGTGTTGAGCAGTGTTCAAGAGTCTGATGGTTGCTGGAAGAAGCTGTGCTTGAACCTGGAGGTCATGGTTTTCAGGCTCCTGTACCTTCTTCCCGATGGTAGCAGTGAGATGAGAACGTGGCCAGGGTGGTGTGGGTCTGTGATGATGCCGGCTGCCTGTTTGAGGGGGTGGGGAGCGATTAACAGAGGCGGAGGGAGGGTTGGTGAAAGGTTTGTGTGTGAGAGGGGAGGGGTAGGGGCGTCGTGACCCTCCATTTGTCCCGAGGGTACTAGCCCCACTGCCCAGCTGACCTCTGCTGAGCGAGCGGTTAGCTGCCTCTCGTGCCTTTGAACACCCCGACTCCAGTTCTCTGTGGGTTTAGAAGCTTTGAACTGTGCCGAGATTGAACTTTCAACTTGAATCTGGCAGCACTCTGCTTTACAAACACGCACTCTCACCTTCTCTCTCACCTTCTGCCTGAACCGCTTTCTCTCACTCATCTGTCACGCTTTCTCTCTTTACCTCCATTTCTCCCTTTCTCTCTCTGTTTCCCTGTATCTGTCTCCGTCTCTCTCTGTTTTTCTGTCTCTGTCTGTCTCTCCCTGTCTCCCTGTCTCCCTGTCTCCCTGTCTCCCTGTCTCCCTGTCTCCCTGTCTCTCTGTCTCTCTCTCTGTCTCTCTCTCTCTGTCTGTCTCTCTCACCCCCTTTGTCTCTTACTCCCTCACACTTTCTTTGCTTCTCTGCATTTCTTGCTCCCTCTGTCCCACCCCCTCCCTCTCTGTTCTCTGCACCTGTCTATGTCAGTCTCTCTCTCTCTCCTGACCGCTCCCTTTCAGATGTAACAAACACATTCTTTAACCATGAGAGGTTTGACAACTCTCCTGATGTCTCAGACAAGCTCCCCCCTGTGAAACACCGTGGGGTATTTCACTTGTTAAATATAGAAATAGAAACAAGGGTAATGTTCTGGGACGTGATATTGCAGTTGTACAATATGTTGGTGAGGCCATGTTTGGAGTATTGTGTTGAATTTTGGTCACCGTGCTACAGGAAGGATGACAGGAAACTGGAAAGAGTGTAGAGAGGATTTACGAGGATGTTGCCAGACCTCGGGGGCCTGGGCTACAGGGAGAGGTTGGGCGGGCTAGGACTTTATTCCTTGAAGCGTGAGAGGCTGAGGGGTGATCTTGTAGAGGTGTATCAAATCAAAAAGAATAGATAAAGTGAATGCACAGTTTTACATGGGAGACGGGAATGAAGTACCAGAGGATTAAGGTGCGAGAAGAAAGATACTTGATTCACTCCATCTCTTCCCCTCATGATTTTATACATGTCTATAAGATCGCCTCTCAGCCTCCTGCACGCCAAGGAATAAAGTCCTCAAGGTTTTCCCTGTTAAATTATCATGGACCTGTGCTCATGTTTCCATAAGAACATACAATATAAGGGCAGATGGCGGCAGTTTGGCCCATCAAGTCTGCTCCACCATTTGATCATGGCTGATCTGTTTTTCCCTCTCAACCCCATTGTCCTGCCTTCTCCCCATAACCTTTGATACCAAGAATCTGTCAATCTCTGCTTGAAATACCCAATGACTTGGCCTACACAGCCGTCTGTGGCAACAAATGCCACAGATTCTCTGACTTTCTCCTCATCTCCATTCTAAAGGTTTTATTCTGAGGCTGTGCCCTCTGGTCCTAGACTCTCCCACTAGTGGAAATGTCCCAGTTGCTGCCTCACAGTGCCAGAGACCCGGGCTCAACCCTGGCTGCGGGTGCTGTCTGTACAGAGTTAGTATGTTCTCCCCGTGACCGCATGGGGTTCCTCCGAGTGCTCCGTCTTTCTCCCACACTCCAAAGACGTGCAGGTTTGTAGGTTAGGTGGCTTCTGTACATTGCCCCTGGCGTGTGTAGGATGCAAAGCTGTGATAACAAAGAACAGGTGCTCGTTGGTCGGCAAAGGCCCTGTTTGCACTTTAAAGGACTTTTATTATCAAAACATCCAGGGTCCAGAGGAGGTTTACCAGGATGTTCCTGGGGATGATTGGGTTAACCTATGAGGAGCATTTGACAGCACTGGGCCTGTACTCACTGGAATTTAGAAGGACGAGGAGGAAACTCATTGAAACTTATCGAATAGTGAAAAGCCTGGATAGAGTGGATATGTAGAGGCTGTTTACAGAGAGTCTAGGACCAGAGGGCACAGCCTCAGAATAAAAGGGCCAACCTTTAGAAAGGAGATGAGGAGGAATTTGTTTAGCCAGACTGTGGAATTCACCACCACAGACGGCTGTGGAGGCCAAGTCAGTGGGTATTTTTAAGTCGGAAATTGACAGGTGCTGGGTGAGTAAGGGCGTCAGAGGTGACGGGGAGAAGGCTGGAGAATGGTGAGGTTGAGAGGGAAAGATAGATCAGCCACGATTGAATGGAAGGAGTCGACTTGACGGGCCAAATGGCCTAATGACACTATCTTATGAACATCATCCAGCGGCAGAATCCAGATATGAGGAGGTTTATTTTCAAGGAAGGTTTCCTCGGGCAGAGCTTGGACCTTGATTATTTTAATGTTTTATTTCCGATCTATCCATCATGAGTGATTGCTGACTGTTAATTAAAACTGGGCCTGTACTGCTGTTGTAATAACACCTTAAAGCCACGGCAGAAAGGTTAACTGCAGCGTATAAATCAGCCCTCCAACGCTGCACCATTTAAATTGAAGCGGCTCGTTAAACGGGCACTTTACATGTTTCTCTCTGCATCATTGCCAGATAATATTGGTCCCTAGACTCGGCTAGAAATTCACAGCGCAAGAGGAGAACGTTTGGCCCTTCGCATCCGTGCTAGTCCAAGCTTCCGATGGTTCAACGCTACGTTAGTGTGACGCCAGTAGAACCTGTAGTTTAGTTTTGGTTTTACCTCAGAGATGTGGTGTGGAAGCAGCCTCGCTGCCCACCGAGTCCATGCGGACCATGATCGCCGGTACACCAGCACTGTCCCACACACGAGGGACAATTTGCCAATTTTACTCAAGCCAATTAACCTACAAACCCACACATCATTGGGATGTGGGAGGAAACCCACGCAGGTCACGGGGAGAATGTACAAACTCTGTACAGACAGCACCCATAGTCAGGGTTGCAACCTGGTCTCCGGCACTGTGAAGCAGCAACTCTACCGCTGCACCACTGTGTTGCCCTGGGTACAGTGAACATCTTTGCATGCACACAGTTCAGTAAGTCAGGGCTCTCGCTTTACTTTTTTTCCCTGTTGCCAGCCGGGCAACCTCGGCAGCTTTTTAGGTTGCCAAATGACAGTTTAGGTGGTCATTTAAGACGGCTTGCATGACGCGTGTGCTATAATGTGCTCGGACAAAGTGCGTTACCAGTCGGAATTATGGTCAATGAAGCATTCACATATTATTTCTGCTTCAAATAAAGTCACAAACAAAACATATTCACCAATCAAGACATGATATATACCACAATGACATGCAGCAAAATTACAATACAGTATCTCATCTCTTTTTACACGTTACAATGAATGCAATTTATTATTATCTCTTTCCACTTCCAAACAAAAATATGGTTATTCAGCGTATGATCAACCTCGATGAGACCAAGCGCAGGCTTGGCGATCGCTTCACACAACACCTCCACTCAGTTCGCAATACGCAACCTGATCTCCCGGTGGCTCAGCACTTCAACTCCCCCTCCATTCCAAATCCGACCTTTCTGTCCTGGGCCTCCTCCATGGCCAGAGTGAGGCCCACCGCAAATTGGAGGAAACAGCACCTTACATTTTGCTTGGGTAGTTTACACCCCAGCGGTATGAACATTGACTTCTCCAATTTCAAGTAGTGCTTGCTTTCCCCCTCATTCCCTCCCATTCCCAGCTCTCCCACAGCCACTGTCTCCACCTCTTCCTTTCTTTTTCCTGCCCCCCCCTCACCCCTCCAACATCAGTTTGAAGAAGGGTCTCGACCCGAAACGTCGCCTATTTCCTTCGCTCCATAGATGCTGCCTCACCAGCTGAGTTTCTCCAGCATTTTTGTCTACCATTCACACAAGTTCTGTTATCCCACTTTCCTCACCCACTCCCCACACATTGGGGCAATTTTACAGAGACAAGTTAACCTACAAAGCCAATGTGTCTTTGGGATGTGTGAGGAAACCCACATGCTTGCAGGGAGAATGTGCAAATTCACACAGACAGTGCCCGAGAACAGGATCGAACACAGATCTCTGGCGTGTGAGGCAGTAAGTCCACCAGCTGTACCACTATATTTTATTTTCCCAACACACAAAAAATTAACGTTGATAACTTTGGTTACTAAAAAAAAAGAAACTATCCATTTTCAGTCTTAAATCTCTAAGTGACGCTATGTCCCCCTTTACAGCTACTGTATGTTTTAATTCAGTTCAAGACTATGGGGCAGTACATTGGCCATAAAGTTGCTGCCTAAAATTGCCAGAGACCCGGCATTGATCCTGAATATGGGGTGCCGTCTGTATGGAGTTTTGTTTTCTCGTTTATAATATTGTTTACAGAGTACTATATTTACATATTCTGTTGTGCTGTTGTGCAAGTAATGATTTCATTGTTCTAACCGGGACGTGAGAGAATAAAACACTCTTGGCTTACGTCGCTGATGTGTGGGATAGTACGGGTGATCGGTGGTCGGCGTGGACTCGGTGGTGCCGACGGACCTGTTTTCCATGCTGTATCTTTAAATTAAACTAAAAACGCTAAAACCAGAGGAAATGTAAAGAAGGGTTTCTACCCCGAAAACGTCACCCAATTTCTTCTATCCAGAGATGCTGGCTGCTCCATGGAGTTTCCCCGCACAATTAAAGCATGGAATAGTCTTCACCCTGCCATAGGTACCAACCAGACGCAACTAAATTTAAGGTAGCTTTATTTCCCTCAAGAACCATTTTTTGCTTAAGTCCAAGTCAAGAATCAAGAGAGTTTTATTGTCATGTGTCTCAGATAGGACAATGAAATTCTTGCTTGCTGCAGCACAACAGAATATGTAAACATAATACAGAACAGGAGATAAAAGTTCAGTGTGTCTATATACTATAGACCATATATACACAATAAATAAACAGATAAAATGCATATTTTGGAGTTTGGTGGTGGTGGGTCCACCAGTTTAAATTCCATTTCGAATAGTTTTGGAGGACCAGGAAACCAAGAAGCAAGAGTTACTCCAGGGAGTTACTCCAGCTCCAGGGAGTGATTTTGCGTTGTTTTTCAGCTGTCACGGTGGGGCAGCGACCGGACAGCAATGGCGGCCAGAACTCCCACAATGCAAAGGGTGGGAGAAAGTGGCTGACGCCGACCAGTTGCCGTGGCAGTGCGCATGTGCAAGGCCGCACATACGCACAACCACGGCCGATGATGTGCTCGGCGGCTGGTCGCGGAGAGCCTAGCGCCGAGAGCTACCAGAGAGCCGAGAGCCAAGACCCGGACACGGATGGCGGGCGGGTGTCCCAGTTGCTTGCCAAGCCAGGCAAAATGTCATGGCTTTTAGGTTGCCCGGCGGGACTGTAAGTTGCCATTGGCACCCGGGCAACCGCTAATTTCGAGCCCTGTATATAAATCTATCAAAAACAGTCCTCACCTCTGACCACCTATCTTTGCAACTCTAATGCCTTTGTCTCGCACCTATGACCAGCCAGGCTTTGCCTTGCCCCTCCTCGCTTTCTCCCCTCTTCTCCCCCTAATCCGCCCAAATCAGCCCTCTGTTTCTCCATTGGCTCCACTTGGAGGGCCACAGTGGGCAACACCGTCCCCTGCTCAAGGTTGTGGAACTGCAGGGGACTGAACTGTGCAGAAAGACACGGCAATCCTGCACTCCACCAGCCTTCAAGTGCCTTGTCAAAGACCCCACGGTTCGGAAATTGAAGAAGGGCGTTCACTATGTATAAAATCAATTGGAATCACTTAAAAAACGTGGATTCTCAGGCAGCGATCACATTTGTTGGTTTCACAACTTCTGCTATAATCTCTTGGTTTTAGACAATAGACGCAGGAGTAGGCCATTCAGCCCTTCGAGTCAGCACCGCCATTCAATGTGATCATGGCTGATCAGGTTTGTTCCAACCATCTGCCTATCAACCCCCTCCCCCCCCCCCCCCCCCCCACCTCTCCTTGCCGTGTTCACCCGTTACCTGCCCTCTACTCTCCCAGCTTCCCCCACTCACCCCCATAATCGGTCTGAAAAAGGTTCCTGTCTTGAAATGTCACTTATCCATGTTCTCCATAGATGCTGCCTGACCCGCTGAGTTACTCCAGCACTTTGTGTCTTTTTTTGTAAACCAGCATCTGCAGTTCCTTGTTTCTGCATCTATCACATTGTTGGTGCCTGATAGCGCATGTCAAGAGGGTTTATTTGTCATGTGCACCAACAACGGAATAATGAAATTCTCACTTGCTGGTGCTGCTGCTTCATAGGCCTGGAAACACAATACAACCAGATGAAATATAATAATTTAAAAAATCAATAAACTAATAACCTATTATACTAGTGCAAAAACCAAAGTTGTTAGTGCAACCAAAGATAGTCCGTAGTCATTCTTAGAGTCTGGAGTCTGAAGAAGGGTCCCGATTGGAAACGTCAACTATCCATGTTCTCCAGAGACGCTGCCTGACCCGCTGAGTTGCTGCAGCACTTTCTGTCTTTTTTCATAGAAGCCACTACTTGTGCAGTGTTCAAGAGCCGAAGGGTTGCTGGGGAGAAACTATTTAGTTTAGATTAGTTTAGAGGTACAGCATGGAAACAGGCCCTATGGCCTACCCACTCCACACTAATCGTAGAGTGCCCGTTCACACACTAGTTCTATTTTATCCCACGTCCAATACACACTCGGGGGAATATACAGAGGGCCAATTAACCTGCATACCCACAGAAGTTTGGGATGTGGGCGGATCTGGTTGTCTCCTGGTGCTCCATCCGGTGTTCTTCCACACTCCACAGACCTGCAGGTTTGTAGGTTAATTGGCTTTGGTACGTTGTATAATTGTCCCTAATGTGTAGGTTATTGCTAGTGTACGGGGTGATCGCTGGTGGGCGCAGACACGGTGAGCTGAAGGTCCTGTTTCCATGCTGTATCTCTAGAGTCTAAAGAAAGCAAGCAGGGTCACCAAAAGGCTAGCATTCCTGTGGTCCACAATTAACTCCTGCTCCATGTATTCATCTAGTAATAGTTGGGCAGTCACTTAAATGGGGAGTCCCTACTGTGAGATGAGAAGACACAAAGTGCTGGAGTAACTCAGCGGGTCAGGCAGCATATCTGGAGAATGTAGAAAATTGACTTTTTGGGTCGGGACCCTTCTTCAGACTAATTGTAATGGGGGGGAAAGAAAGCTAGAAAAGGGAGGTGGGGGTAGGACAAAGCCTGGCAAGTGATAGGTGGATGCGGATGGGGGGGGGGGGGGGGGCGGTGAGGGTTTAGACTTTAGAGATACAGCACGGAAACAGGTCCTTGGGCCCACCGCGTCCGCGCCGAGCGCCCATCACCACGTACACAAGCGCTAACCTACACACTAGGGATAATTTACAATTTTACCAAAGTCAATGAACCTTCAAACCTGCACGTCTTTGGATTGTGGGAGGAAACCGGAGCACCTGGAGGAAACCCACGCAGTCAAAGGGAGAGCGTACACACTGCGTACAGACACCACCCGCAGTCAGGATTGAACCCGGGTCCCTACTGTTCTGTTTCATCTCCCGAAACATTGCAACTTTTGAAACTTGGTTGGCACCAGAAAGACGGTGACAGCCCAGGTGAAGTCTGCTGAATGATTTCACTGTACCTAGGTACACTTGACAATAAAGTGTCATTGAATTAAATAACTCCTTGAAGTTTGCATGCGAGACCAACATTATTATGATTCCTAATTTTGCTTGATGTCAAATTTGGGGAGGAATAGATCGGGTAGATGTACAGAGTGTCTTGCCCAAGAGCAGGAATGAGAACCAGAGAACATAGGTTTAAGGTGAGGGGGGAAACATTTAATTGGAACCGGAAGGGTAACGTTTTCACACAGAGGGTGGTTGGTGGGTGTATGGAACGAGCTGCCGGAGGAGGAGGTAATTGAGGCAGGTAGCGTTGTGACTTTTAAGAAACGTTGAATTGCAGATTATGAAATCTTAAAGGGAATGTGCACATTTGTAGAATACCTGAAAGCGGAGCAGCGAGCAGCTGTTGTCTTGCAGCACCAGAGACTCGGCTTCGATCCCGACTACGGCTGCTGTCTGTACGGAATTTGTACGTTCTCCCTGTGAGCGCATGGGTATTTTTCCGAGATCTTCAGTTTCCTCCCACACTCCAAAGACGTACAGGTTTGTGGGCTAATTGAATGAATGAATGGTTTATTTCGGTCATACATTAAAAAGAACAAAACTTTACAATTTGTGTGAATATGAACCAACACTGTATCCATTTCACACAACATTCACATAATCAATGACCGAAAAAGGAATAGGCTGAAGCCACAAAGCTTATTTTTGCCTATCCTATTGGCTTGGTATAAGTGTAAATTGTCCCTGGTGTGTGTGTGTGTGTGTGTAGGATACTGTTGATGTGTGGGGATCACTGGTCGGTGCGGACTCGGTGGGCTGTATCTCTAAACTAAAAAACTAAACGAAACATCTGGACAGGTACACGGATAAGACGGGTATATAAGGATATGGGGCAGGTGAGGCTAGTGTAGATGGGACATGGTGGTCGGTGTGGGCAAGGTGGGCCGAAGGGCCTGTTTCCATGGTGTATGACTGACTGTATATACAGTGCTCTGCTTGGCAGAGTTGAAGGGTAAGGGTGCTGTATACTGTACATTGTTGTATACATTAAGCCAAGCCACACTCGCATTGTAAGATGATATCTTAATGAGTGCTTGCTCCCATTCCAAAGGCATCTGAAAATGGATCTGTTTGGACCTGTGCTAAGGGCTTGAGGAGATTGCATGTACATCTGGACAATTTAGTCTGTCAACGTCACGGGAGACTCCCACATACACCGGTAAAATGTCCCAGCCATGAAGTGCAGCAAATTAGCCCACTCTGAGCAGGAGGGCTTGTGTCTTATTTGAGTTAGCCTCAGCTACGCCCAGTTTGAGAGCTCTGTCTGAATCTCCGTTTCGGACCATCCCCGCCCACCGATTCCACCTCCTCCCTTCCCCTCAACAGGGGGCCATCGATCACCCGTCCACACTAGATCTGTGTAATCCCACTTGCCCATCCACTCACTACACACCAGGGGTAATTTACAGAGAGCCCCAATTAACCTACAAACCTGCATGTCTTTGGGACGTTGGAGGAAACTGAAGGACCCAGAGGAAATCCATAAGGTCACAGGGAGAACGTGCAAACTCCACACACACACAGAACCCCGAGGTCAGAATCGAACCCGGGTCTCTTGCGCTGTGAGGTAGCGGCTCCTACCGGCAGCGGCTGTACCGGCTGCGCCACCGTGCCGCCCAGCTCCGTACATCATTGTCTATTGCAGTGACTTCAGGAAAATACAAAGTGTAGGTATGTTGCAAAACTTACCTTGAGCTGCGCTGCAGTTCTGCCGCTCCCCGTGTGCGTGACTTTGGCGCCTTTCAGAGGGCGGCGGGCTTAAAGTGCCGTTTTTCAACAGACTTGGAAAATCGGTGAATGTCGGGCGATTTCGTTGCGGATGAAAAATCGCTCCGACATTTCATCAATGAAGGTATTTTTAAATTACTCTAAATTATTTATTAACTAGAGTAATTTAAAAATCACCAAATGCCGTGAGCACCGACAACTGGAAGGATTTTGCGTAGGGGAGAAAAAAAGGTAAATAGTTTATTTTTATATTAAAAGTTGTTTTTTTGGGAGGTTTTAATAATATTTTTATGTTGCGAAATGGGGTCCCAACAAATGTATGAACAAACAGTATTTTTCCTCCCGACTTCACCGCTAACCGCAACGTTCCAATCCGCCGCATTCCACTAAAACCCACTCGCTAGTTCATTTAAATGGCCATTAATTTACAGGCATAAAACACTAAATTCCTTCCATTTGGCCCAGAAATTCATGAAAATGAGATTTAAAAATTATGTTATATTGTGGATTATTGTGTGAATGTTATTTGGACACTTAGGAAATTTTAAAAAAGTTTATCTTTTCTTAAGAAATGGATAGATGTTTAGATCTACTCATTGAATTTTGTAATTAGCTACAATTAGATAACTAACTAATTATATGCTTTAATTTCAGGTAATCCAAGTAAGATTGTTTAATATTTGTTTCAGAATGCTTCAATCTATAATAACTGAAAATTTCATTGAGTTTTCTTAATTTTTAAGAAAGTTATGGGCTTGTAACTTTTCCAGATCACAGCTTTTGAGTTAAGTCAATTGAAAGGCAATGGGGAGCAAGATGCTAATTTCCGAGTATGAAAATTACCATAACTTTCTTAATATGAAAGTAATTAGGTGTCAAATTAAACTTATTTTTATGCTTTATCTGATGGAATACATTGCAGACTTGATTTTTTAAATCTCAAAATTTCGTAACATTGCTACAAAGTGCTGGAGGAACTCAGCAGGTCGGGCAGCATCTGTGGAGCGAATGGATAGGTGACCTTTTGAGTCGGAACCCTTCTTCACACTGCTTGTTGTAGATTCAGACACTATATGTAGATATAACCAAGTCAAACTCGTTCAATAGTTTGCACAAAGTGCAGGATATAGTTAGAGAGTGGCCACCGAAGCTTGACCCATATTCTCCTAAACATCGAACACAATTACTACAGCCAAACAAATCTAGAATTATTATGGCCTTAAAACAAGTACTGAATTATTTAAATTTGAGGGTTAATAATCTGTCAGCTTAATTTCTTTCAAGCCTTAAATTCCTAATTTGAGCTCTTTAATTAACTCCATCTCCTAGGTAGTAGACACAAAAAGGAAGTGCTGATGCTATTTTACAGAAAAGGACGCAAGTGCTGGAGTAACTCAGTGGGTCAGGCAGCACCTCCGGAGAACATTGATAGGTGACGTTTCAGATCAGATCTCATGAAGGATCCTGACCTGAACCGTCACCTCAAAAATGTTCTCCAGAGATGCTGCCTGACCCGCTGAGTTACTCCAGCATTTAGTGTCTATCTTAATGTAAGTGTTGATGGGGCTGGGCTGAAGATCATAAACGCTCCCTGTGCTTGGGTAAGATTGCGTTTGTGTAGACCTCAACCATTGAGTTTTAATGTTTTACCCAAGTGTGCTTTCTTTGAAACGTATAAACTCTGTGACTAACAATGTAATGAAATGTTTTCTCAAATTGCAATTACACGCTTTAGTCCCTGTAATATAATGGTGCTGAAAGTGGGGCCTTTTGTTGCAGATAATCCTGTTTACTCATCTCCGTATTGCTACTATGTTTGGTCATGGCTCACAGATTGGGTCCAGTGCTAATTGGTGAGGTGCACTACAAAGGAGCTGTGAGCTATTCCACTGCCATTGAAGTGCCCTCGTAAAGATTCAACACGGGCTCAAGGGCCAAATGGCCTCCCAGGCTGTGAAATATATAGAGCCAGAGCTGCTGACTTATATGCTGACCTCGGGTGCTGTCTGCGTGTGGGGTTAGTACGTTCTCCTGGTGACCGCGTGGGTCTCCTCCAGTTACCTCCCACATCCCAGAGACACGCGGGTTTGTAGGTTTACTATTATTGTAGTTGTTGCGATACAGACTCTTTGGCCCACGTCCGGGTGCTCCGGTTTCCTCCCACATCCCAAAGATCTGCGGGTTTGTAGGTTAATTGCCCCTCTATAAATTGCCCCTAGTGTGTGGGGATTGGATAACATAGCGGGGTAGCCTGGAATTAGTGTGAACGGATGATCGATGGTCAGCATGGGCTCGGTGGGCCGAAGGGTCGGTTTCCCTGTTGCATTGCTGAAACTAAAATAAAACTGACGGGTGAGGGGAGAAGAGGGAGTGACAGGGGTGAGACTGGTCCTTGACTATGCTGGTGGCTTTGTTGAGGCAGTGTGGATGGAGTCAATGGAAGGGAGGTTGGTTTGTGTGATGGTCTGGGCTGTGTCCTCAACTCTCTGCAATTCCTTGAGGTCTTGGATGGAGCGATTCAGATTTCAGATTCAGATTCACATTTACATTTATTATCACATGCACCATGAAGGTAGAGTGAGGTACCGTTAAGGAGCAGCACCCCACACCATGCGGTGATGCATCCCGAGGGGGAAGGAGTGGCGACAGGGAGGCAAGTGGAAAGTCAAGAGTGGTTCATTGTCAATACACTGATAATGGGACAATTAAAATCTTGGGTACACAAAAGGCTGGAGAAACTCAGCGGGTGCAGCAGCATCTAAGGAGCGAAGGAGATAGGCAACGTTTCGGGTCAAGACCCTTCTTCAGACTTAAAATCTTACTTGCTACAAGTGGAACATAACTGATAATTTACGATATGTTTATCTATTATTCTCAGTAAACCACCTCATGACAGTGTAATGTGTAGGAAGGAACTGCAGGTGTTGGTTTAAACCCAAGATAGATGCAAAAAGCTGTAGTAACTCAACGGGACAGGCAGCATCTCTGGAGAGAAGGAATAGGTGATGTTTTGGATCGAGACCCTTTGTCAGACTGTCCATGATAGTGTAGGCTGAGCTATGTTATGCAAACTTAGTAAAACAGAGTCCACAGACCAATCATCTGGTCGTACGTGGCAGCCCTGAATGTGCCGTAAGGAAGACATGACCGGCTTACATCTATCTTTTGAGCTTGTGAATGTGTTCTGAAGTTAACGAGCAGAATGCCTTAGAGGCAGCACTTTATTCTCAACCTGTTGCTTTAATTGTATGTGGGTGGTGTTTCGACTGACTGATGAAGAGTTGGCACGGTGCCTCAGTTACCTGCTTCCCAATTACCTGGGTGACAGAACACTTGTAGGCGGCAGGTTATGTTAAGACAAAGACGTGCATTTCTGTAGCGCCTCTCACGTCCCCTCTCAGGAAACCCAACACAGGGTGGCGCAGCGGTGGAGTTGCTGCCTCACAGCGCCAGAGATCCGGGCTCCATCCTGACTACTGACGCTGTCTGTATGTATGGAGTTTGCACGTTCTCCCTGCAACTGTGTGGGTTTCCTCCGGGTGCTCAGGTTTCCTCCCACATCTCAAAGAGATGCGGGTTTATCGGTTGGATTGGCCCTCTGTAAATTGTAAGTTGTCCCTAGTGTGTAGAACAGTGCTGGTGTATGGGGTGATCGCTGGTCAGTGCAGACTCGGTGGTGGAGGCAGATACGATAGTGGCTTTTAAGCTGCTTTTGGTTAGGCACATGGATATGCAGGGAGTGGAGGGATATGGCTCATGTGCAGGCAGAGGAGATTAGTTTAACTTGATATCACCGGTATTGTTATCCTTTGCAGCACTGTTCTATGTGGAAAGGAACTGCAGATGCTGGTTCATGCCCAAGGTAGACACAAAGTGCTGGAGTACTTAATGGGTCAAGCAGGAGGACTTAATGGGTCCTGAAGAAGGGTCCCGGCCCGAAACATCACCGGTCCTGCTTCTCCTCAGATGCTGCCTCACTCGTTGAGTTTCCCCAGCATTTCCTCTCCTTCTTCAGGACTGGTCTGTGGTCTTTTTAAATCGTAAATCATTCTAGATTCGTCCAGGACATAGCTTTAAGGTCAGAGGGGGGGAAATTTAAAGGACCTGTTTATTGCACAGACCAGAGGGCATAGCTTTGAGGTCAGAGGGGCAACGTTTAAAGGAAGTGTACGGGCAAGTTTTTTTTTACACAGAGGGTGGTGAGTGCCTGGAATGCGCTGCCAGGGGTCGTGATGGAGGCAGACACTATAGTGGCGTTTAAGAGGCACATGGTTATGCAGGGAGATGGGAAGAACTGACTTTGTCTGAGATGTTCAGCAGCCTCTATCAGCAGCATTATTTATCGCGTGGGCAAAACTGGGGAGAAACAGGCAATGTACTTGGTGTAAAATCGCCTGTGCCTGTAATGAATAGGTGCAATTTGCAAGCAGTTAAAGATCTCTTAAAAATAAATGCCATTTGTGTTACTGCTGGGCATAGCATTCCGAATTAACGCTGTCTGGTTAAACAACTGAGGTAATTTCATAAAAGGTTATACTTGAATGTATGAACACAGCGCATGGAGGGATATTCACCTTGACACCCTCGATCCCACCAGAGTAACAATCAATTATTTTGATCTCGCATAAAGCAGTGCAGCTCAGTAACAGGCCCTTCGGCCCATACTGTGTGCTGGACGTGATGCCATGTTTGCTTGCACTTAATCCCTATCCTTCCATTCCATGCATCCCCATGCGCCCATCCAAAAGCATCTTAAACACCACTATCATATCTGCCTCCACCGCCACCCCTGGCAGCGCGTTCTAGGCCCCCATCACCCTCTGTGTAAAATAAACTAGCTGTGCACATCTCCTTTGAGCGTGGGTATGTGATGTTTCGTGTCGGGACCCTTCTTCAGACCGAGGCTCTTGCTTCTGTTCCTTGTGATCTAACACGGTGGTGCAGCGGTAGAGTTGCTGCCTTACAGCTCCAGAGACCTGGTTCGATCCTGACCATATGTACGGAGTTTGTACGTTCTCCCTGTGACCCCTTGGGCTTTCTCCAGGTGCTCTGGTTTGCTCCCAGACTCGAAAGACGTGTAGGTTTGTAGGTTAACTGGCTTAGGAAACGTTATAAATTGCCCCTAGTGTGTGGGATAGTGTTAGTGTGCGGGTTGGTGGCTGGTGGGCGTGGCCTCGGTGGGCCAAAGAACCTGTTTCCGCGCAGTATCTCGGGTCTATTTCCCTTGAAGGAGAGGGAGGAATGTAGATTTGAAGCAAGTTGTGGATAGGAAGTGTAAAAAAAGTCGAAATGAATTGGCGCAGATATATTGACACGAAGATAGGCGGAGTGAAAAATAAAACCGAGGAGAAACAGCGCGGCTTTACAGTTCGGTAATGATGGCTCTGTCATCTCCTGAACACTTGTTTACAACGCAGAACAATTTGGGAATACTTCTGATTTACAAGCCTCAACACCACTCCATCTCACTAATTTCCTTGTAAAATGTGGAAACTGATACAAGACCATGTGCATGCATTTTATTAATATGTGAAAGAAATTAGGAACAGATGGCGAAAGTCACCATTTGGAGATAAGAGGCGCAAAAAAAAAATCCTTGTGTTTCTGTACTCAAGGGAGGCAGTGTACATACTGATAAAATGCAGCAAATTAAGTCACAGGCCAACATCTGTAAACTATTCTTTTGAATTGAAAATGCATTGGGTTGTGGGGTCGACGTGGGGGGAAGGTGTTCGGCCTGCTCCTCTCCCCTTCCGCTCCCACCACAAAGCCAACCCCCTGCTCCCTCCTCACTGTCCCCCCCCCCCCCCCCCCCGTCCCTTCCCGTAACTCTACACCCAGGCTCCAAGCAGAGTTGTAGGCCAAGACACTGTCAGCCAGTCGCTGCTCTCAATCAATTTTATATTAAGCCAATTTGTTTTATACACAGAAAAGAAAATTGTGTGCTCTTGATAATTATGTCAACATTTTATTAAAATTCCTCTTTCCGCAGCCTCCTGGCGTGGAAGTTAATTACTGAGGAAAGCGGTAATGAAGTAGCAAATTAAATTTTTAATAAAGTGGGCTTTGCAGCTCCACGCGAGTTGTTTTTTACTTTTGGATAGACGTAGAAACCGAGAAAATAGGTGCAGGAGTAGGCCATTCGACCCTTCGAGCCTGCACCGCCATTCAATATGATCATAGTTGATCATCCAACTCAGTATCCTGTACCTGCCTTCTCTCCATACCCCCTGATCCCTTCAGCCACAAGGGCCACATCTAACTCCCTCTTAAACATAGCCAACGAACATAGCCACTCTCTTTACACAGAGAGTGGTGAGTCTCTGGAATTCTCTGCCACAGAAGGTAGTTGAGGCCAGTTCATTGGCTATATTTAAGAGGGCGTTAGATGTGGCACTTGTGGCTAAAGGGATCAGGGGGTATGGAGAGAAGGCAGGTACGGGATACTGAGTTGGATGATCAGCCATGATCACATTGAATGGCGGTGCAGGCTCGAAGGGCCGAATGGCCTACTCCTGCACCTATTTTCTATGTTTCTATGTTTCTATGAACTGGCCTCAACTACCTTCTGTGGCAGAGAATTCCACAGATTCACCACTCTCTGTGTGAAAAATGATTTTCTCATCTCGGTCCTAAAAGACTTCCCCCTTATCCTTAAACTGTGACCCCTTGTCCTGGACTTCCCCAACATCAAGAACAATCTTCCTCCATCTAGCCTGTACAACCCCTTAAGAATTTTGTACGTTTCTGTAAGATCACCCCTCAATCTTCTAAATTCTAACGAGTACAAGCCAAGTCTATCCAGTCTTTCTTCATATGAAAGTCGTGCCATCCCAGGAATCAGTCTGGTGAATCTTCTCTGTACTCCCTCTATGGCAAAAATAGGCATATTCTTATGTGCTGCCACTGGCTGTGTGGGATTGTACTGTGTAAGGGGCGCGCGGACATTGAGGAACATGATTCAGTGGTTCGATGGAGCTTTTATTGTCACACGTGCAAACGCACAATCAAATTATTTTCTTGCATACAGTCCAGTAAAGTATTGCCATACCCAAGCACATCCTCAATTTGGATAGTGTACAGTCCACTACCGAGGCCACATACAAGAGGCGCCATGTTTTGGCACCATTTTCAAAAGTCCAGTCCACGCTCTAGTTATTTTGAGCAGTGCCCGTTCCAGGCGAGCCCCAAGCTGCTGCAGGGCCTCCAGCCATCTCCTCCCTTGGCGTCCCTCTCCTCGCCCGTCCACCTTTGTGCCCCACCCCCCCCCCCCCCCCCCCGACCTCGAGGGCGCGGTAGGCCAGACCCCTGTTCCCTCTCCGTTCCTACCGGCCTCACTCCTCGCCCGTCATGTCCTCCATCATCGCCGGCTCCATCCTCCCAGTCTCTGGTCGTCGGGGACAAACAGGGGCAGCTCGTCCGATTTGGGAAGTTAGGGAATGCCAACATAATCCAGGACTTGGAGGGATAAGGATTCTGTGCAGGTAGGTAAGAGTTTGTCTTGGCATCATTTTCAGCGCAGACATTGTGGGCCAAAGGGCCTGTTCTTGTGCTGTACTGTTCTATGTGCTATTTTCTATGGGTTCAACAGAAAATATGGTGGGAATGGAGTCCAAAGAAGGATCTCAACCCAAAATGTCACCTGTCTATCTCACTCCACAGATGCTGCCTGACCCACTGAGTTACTCCAGCACTTTGTGTTATAATCATTGACCACACATTCCCTCTTCTCCCCTCTCCCATGGGGCAGAAGGTAGAGGAGCTTAATAGCACCAGATTCAGGTGTGTGTATGTGTTGGCAAGCGAGTGTGTGTGTGTGTTAATGTGTGCGAGTGTGAGAATGCACGTGTGAGTGTGTGCGTTCATATGTTTGAGTGTGAGCATGTGTGTGAATTTGTTTGTGAGTGTGTAAATGTGAGTGTGCACGTGTGTGGGAGTGCGTGTGTCCTAGAATGAGTGCTCGTGTGTGAGTGAGTGTGTGTATGAATGACTGTGCGTGGGTGAGTGAGAGTACACTTTGTACGCATGGTAGCCTGCACATTAACGAGCGCTGCCCTCTCTCCACAGTTGCTGTGCGCTGTCTCGTTCAGCAGTTGCCACAGTCAGTCTCTCCTGGATAAGGCTCGGACTGTGGGTGGATGTGGGCAGGGTGGG
This sequence comes from Raja brachyura, assembly GCA_963514005.1. The sequence continues at coordinate 22,294,317 of OY740796.1, read as the reverse complement.
GGGGGAGGAATCTGAAGCGCGCACAGCTGGAAGAGGCAGACACAGCTGTCTACTAAGGTTGGCGGGGGGGAAGACACAGAGACAGAACAAATCCCCTCCACTGCCTGCAGCTGCCTGCAAAGGCATTCCTTCACGATTGGAGTCATAGAGTCACACAACATAGAAACAGGCCTTTCGGCCCAACTTGTCCATGCCAAACAAGATGCCCCATCTAAGCTTGTCCCATTTGTCTGCATTTGGCCCATATTCCCTCTAAACCTACCCTAACCATGTACCCTCGCAACACCCAACAATAACCTCAACTAAGATCTTTCTACAGTCTAAATGTCACCTATCCATGTTCTGGATAGTGAAATGTCTGCATTGAGTGAATGTGGAGAGGATGTTTTCATTAGTGGGAGAGTCTAGGACTAGTGTGCATAGCCTCAGAATAAAAGGACGTAGCTTTAGGAAGGAGATGAGGAGGAATTTCTTTAGTCAGAGGGTGGTGAATCTGTAGGATTCATTACCACAGGTGACGGTGGAGGCCAAGTCAATGGGTATTTTTAAGGCGGAGATTGACAGATTCTTGATTGGGAAGGGTGTCGGGGGTTATGGGGAGAAGGCAGGAGGATGGGGTTGAGAGGGAAACATAGATCAGCCAGGATTGATGGGCTGAATGGCCTAATTCTGCTCCTAGAGCTTATGAACTTTCCCACAGATGCTGCCTGTCCTGTTGAGCTACTCCAGCACTTTATGTTGTCCTCTACAGACTGTGTCTGTAGTTGCAGTGCAGAATTTGATTTTTGCACTCGCACTACAGTTTTTAGTTTATTGAATATATTTTGATTATTATATATCTGTGTGTAATGCATTTGCGAGTCGAAGTTGCTGTAAGTAAGAATTTTGTTGTTCCGTTGTCGGGGTATATGATAATTAAACTCTCCTGACTCTAAAGAAATAATGGAACACTTCTATTTGCAAACTCCCAACTCCCCTCTCTGAACAACCCAAAGTATATTTTACAGACTATTATGTGCTTTCAAAAATGTAGTTATCGTAGCAACACAGGAAGCACAGCAGGAAGCTTACCAATACTAAGGATGTAAGAACACAAATCTTCTGGCACAAGAGACTGCAGATGCTGAAAATGTGAATGTCATAAAGTCATACGGAGCGGAAACAGGCCCCTCGGCCCAACTTGCCCACACCGACCAACATGCCTCATCTACACTAGTCCCACCTGCCTGCTTGTGGCCCATATCCCTTTAGACCTGTCCTATCCGCGATCCTTTAGAAGGGAGATGAATTTCTTCAGTCAGAGGGTGATGAATCTGTGCAATTCAATCTGAGGCCAAGTCAATGGATATTTTTAAGGTGGAGAATGATAGATTCTTGATTCGTAAGGGGGTCAGGGGCTGTGGGGAGAAGGCAGGAGAATGGGGTTGAGAGGGAAAGATGGATTAGCCAGGATTGAATGGTGCAGTAGACTTGATGGGCCAAATGGCCTAAATCTCCTAGAAGTTGTGAAATGTCGCCCACCCTTTTTCTCCAGTGATGCTACCTGACCCGCTGAGTTAGTCCAGTATTTTATGACTAACGTAATATGTTGCTCATGACATCAGGCCATCCTGTTCAGTGCCACCCCGCGAGCAGACCCGTTTTGGCTTCGTATTGGCTTAGTCAAGTTGTTCGTAACCTTGCAACAACCCAGCACATGGTGGCAAATAGTGGGGAAAAAATCATGGCTGTGAACAGGTTAAGCATAGACATGGTGGGCTGAAGGGCCTGTTCTTGTGCTGTCTGTTTTAGTTCTAGAGGCACCGTATAAATGCAAGTATCGCCTAATGTCTCCAGTCCCTGTCATGGTTCCTTCTGGAAATTTAGCCGTGTTAATTGATCATTGTAAATTCTTAAATGTTTTTCCTTTGGCCGGCTGCCATTAGATGTAAAGAGTTAATCGTGTGCTGTGTCAGTGCCTGGTTTTGCTAGATAAGGCGACATCTTTGAAGTCTACCCGTGCACTAACCTGCTGGAGGTGATGCAGACAGGCGCAGGCAGCTAATCAATCTTCCCGATAAGAGTTGAAAGCAATCCCGCGCTTTCTGATCAGAGGACAGGGCAGAGCAGTGAATTTATTTCCGGCTTGTTGGGAACAGTGAGAGCTCCTTGCCGCTGCTTTCCTGACATTTTACACCTCTGTGGCTGCATCGTTGACATTTAATGGACCGCGGGGGCTGGCATCTTGGAGCGTTAAAGGTGGAACAGGGAGCAGTACAGCCATAAAGTGCCGAAGTAACTCAGCGGGTCAGGCAACAAGCTGCTGTGGACAACACGGGCATTGCGATTTCTTTCCAGGCTGAAACATCACCTATCCACGTTCTCCAGAGATGCTGCCTGATCCCCCTGAGTTACTCCAGCACTTTGTGTATTTTTCTGTAAACCAGCACCTGCAGTTCCTTGTGTCTACATTACTACAACTTTCAAAAAACTGTAGGACAAGGACAGGGATGGAATAGGCCAAAGACAGGTGGGATGGGACTAGTGTAGATGGGGCATGTTGGGCTGCGTTGGCAAGTTGGGCCCAAGGGCCTGTTTCTGTGCTGTCTGACTCTGTGGTGATCCCTTCCCCTGACAGCTTGGCTCAGACTGTGCGTTAGGCTTGATGAGGCTTCTTCCTCAGTGGAACGAGGATCTAGAGTGTAATGAGGGTCCCAGTGCTGGAGGTGAGAGCCTGGGAGAAGATGCTGACATTAGATTACTTATCCATCCAGTTGGACAACACATGACTCAAACCCCAATGCTTTGTCCCGATGCAGGATCTCAACCAGAAACATTCTCCCTCTACGGATGCTGCATCTGCTGTATGCTGCATCTCGCAACTAATCTAGTTTAGCTCATTGTCAAGCGTACCGAGGTACAGTGAAAAGCTTTTGTTTGCATGCTATCCAGTCAAAGACTGTACATGATTACAATCGAGCAGGCCCCCACTGCAAAGCTACAGGATAATGGGTATAATGTTTAGTGCAAGATAAAATCCGATCAAAAATAGTTCAAAGGTCTCCATTGGTGATGCAAATGGCAAAACTAAGGCTGGCTGTGTTGCCCGCCGTGTTTCAAAAGCTGCCAGCAACCATTCTCCAATCTCCGCACCTGAGGAATGGCTGCTAGTGCGGGAGGGCCCCATGAATCCATGGCAACGGGAGCCCAGCGGGGGCCGAGGCCTGTGGTGTGTGAACCAATGGATGAAACATTCTTAAAAGCGGCAGCAAAGAGCTGTCTTAGCCCGAGGCTGATTTAACAGCAAATCTTTAATGAGGGCACCGTCGTATGTGGAACACAAAACTGCCTTCAGATCTATTAGACAATATCCTGACTTTATTCCTTGGATCGCAGGAAGTTGAAAAATAGCGAGGAAACAGCCCTTCGGCCCCCGAAGTCCGTGCCGACCAGTGATCACCCCATACACTAACACTATCCCACACACTAGGAGCAAGTTACAATTTTACCAAAGTCATTAACCTACAAACCTCTTTGTCTTTGGAGGAAACCGGAGCACCCGGAAGAAACCCACTTGGTCACAGGGAGAATGTAAAATTCCATAAAGACATCACTCATAGTCAGGATATAATCCAGGTGTCTGGCGCTGTAAAGGGCCTGTCCCACTTGGCGATGTTTTTGGCGACTGCCGACGCCATATCAGTGCCGCCAAAACATTTCAAAATCTAGCGGCGACAAAAAAAAATGGTGCGACACATGAAAAAACACAGCGCGTTATACGTCTTCACACCGCGTCACGGCACAACACGCCACTAATTTTTCAATGACCCGATACGTCAGTCAATGATGCCGGCAGTCGTCGAAAAAAATTGGCATGTGGGACAGGCCCTTAAGGCAACAATTCTACTACTGCGTCGCTGTGCTGCCCAAAATGTAGAACTGGAGTCTTATCTGGGGCAGCACAGTGGCGCAGTGGTAGAGTTGCTGCCTTACAACCCCAGAGACCCGGGTTCAATCCTGACTACGGGTGCTGTCTCTGCGTTTGTACGCTCTCCCTGTGACCCCCCGTGGGTTTTCTCTGGGTGCTCTGGCTTCCTCCCACACTCCAAAGATCTGCAGGTTTGTTGCTTAACTGGGTTCAGTAAAAATTATAAATTGTCCCAGGTGTGTAGGATAGTGCTATTTGTACGGGGAGATCGTTGGTCAGCACGGACTCGGTGGGCCGAAGGGCTCTTTTCCGTGCTGCATCACTAAAGATGAACTGATAGTGAGTGGGGAGGGGTGGAAAATCAGCAGATGGAGGAGGAAACCAGGGAGAGAGTTATCTCCTGTACTCTCTCCCACGCTCACTCCTCAATCAGTGTCACAAGGCAATAATTTATCAGGTTATTAACACAGTGCAGTTTATTGAAGATCAAATGAGCTGCACTGTTCCCTGCAGAGGATTCATTCAAAAGTATTTAATTGTCTGTAAAGTACTTTGCTATTTTCTCCAAGGGATGTCGGACATTTGCTGCAATAATGTACTGCGTTCCCTCACGTAACTGAGGTGACAATCCCCTGTCTGTGTGGGATCGGGTGTGGATTCAGATGGGTGTTAACTACAGCCCAACACCTCGACAACCTGTTGCTAATGTCGGTTCGATTCCCACCAGGGGAATTAAAAGCAAAGCAATTTAAATTAAAAGACTCAGTCTGAAGAAGGGTTTCGACCCGGAAACGTGGCCTATTTCCTTTGCTCCATAGATGCTGCCTCACCCGCTGAGTCTCTCCAGCATTGTTGTCCACCTTAAATTAATAGACTCATACCTTCATAAATTCTAGGAGCAGAATTAACTCTACTCCTCCATTCAGTCACGGCAGATCTATCTTTCCCTCTCAACCCCATTCTCCTGCCTTCTCCCCATAACCCCTGACACCCGTACTTATCAAGAACCTATAAATGTTCGCCTTGAAAACACTCAACGACTTGGCCTCCTTTGCCATCTGTGGCAATGAATTCCACAGATTCATCACCCTCTGACTAAAGAAATCCCTCTGCGTCTCATTCCCGCCGGGTGCTCCGGTTTCCTCCCACACTCCAGACGTGCAGGACGGTGGGTTCATTGCCCCCGGTGAAGGGGTAGAATCTGGGGGGGGGGGGGGGGGGGGGGGGGGAGTTGTGGAGAAGGTGATAAAAACCCATTATAAGAAAATCTGTGGGTGAATAGGATTGCTCAGGGGGGCCGGCATGGACTCGATGGGCCCAAAGGCTTCTTTTAATTGGAATAAACGGCAAGTGACACTTGGGAGGGAGAGAGGGGTGTGTGTGTGAGAGAGAGAGAGAGAGAATGGCTGTGTATGTGTGAAAGAATATGGCTGCTTATGTGTGTGTGAGAGAGAGAGAGAGTGGCTCTTTATGTGTTTGTATCTGTTGGTGACTATGTCTGCGTGTGTGTGTGTCTGTTTTGTTTGTGTGTGTGTATATGTGTGTGTCTGTGTGTGTGTCTATTTTAAGTGTGTGTGTCTGTGTGTTTCTGTCTATGTGTGTATATATATATATATATATGTGTGTGTGTGTGCCCGTGTCTGTGTGCGTGAGTACATTCACACCGACCAGCACTGTCTGTGCACAGAGACCAACCATCTCCCTGTGGAGCTGCTGGGAGCAGTGACTACAGCACGACAGGAGATCTGAAGCATCGGCTCTCTGATCACATTTGAGATTATTGGGGATTAAATTACTGCCAATTGCAGCCCAGTTGAATGCTGTCATTCAGTTGAAAAATTGGAACTAAGCTTTGTAAGGTTGTGGGATAGGGTAAAAATGTCCAACTAGCTGTTCTGTGTCTGTGTGTGTGAGAGAGCGTGTGTATTGTTTATGTGTGTGTTTCTGTCTTTGTATGTGTGCGAGTGTGTGCTCATGTGAATGCACATGTGAGTGTATCTGTTCATGTATTTGTTTCTACGTGTGTGTGTGTGTGTCTGCTTATGTTTTTGTTTCTGTCCAACTCACTTCCCCCTCGCCCTGAAACAAGTCACGTTCTGCTAGTTATGCAGACTTTAGTAGTTTAATGATCATAAGTGGATTATTTAACTCAATCGGAAGTAGTTGGAGGATGTAGATCTGGGCGATTCCCTTTCAATCCATCTTTATTATTTGTTCCTCTCTTTTAGTTTTTATTGTTGGCTACTTAGAGTTTAATTAGTCCCTCACCACGCTCTGCATTCTGACTGTTGGCGTGAAGGGTTTAGGTTTATTATTGTCATGTGTAGCGAGGTACATAGAAACATAGAAACATAGAAATCAGGTGCAGGAGTAGGCCATTCGGCCCTTCGAGCCTGCACCGCCATTCAATATGATCATGGCAGATCATCCAACTCAGTATCCCGTACCTGCCTTCTCTCCATGCCCTCTGATCCCCTTAGCCACAAGGGCCACATCTAACTCCCTCTTAAATATAGCCAATGAACTGGCCTCAACTACCCTCTGTGGCAGAGAGTTCCAGAGACCCACCACTCTCTGTGTGAAAAAAGTCCTCCTCATCTCGGTCCTAAAGGATTTCCCCCTTATCCTTAAGCTGTGACCCTTTGTCCTGGACCTCCCCAACATCGGGAACAATCTTCCTGCATCTAGCCTGTCCAACCCCTTAAGAATTTTGTAAGTTTCTATAAGATCCCCTCTCAATCTCCTAAATTCTAGAGAGTATAAACCGAGTCTATGCAGTCTTTGTTCATAAGACAGTCCTGACATCCCAGGAATCAGTCTGGTGAACCTTCTCTGCACTCCCTCTATGGCAATAATGTCCTTCCTCAGATTTGGAGACCAGAACTGTACGCAATACTCCAGGTGTGGTCTCACCAAGACCCTATACAACTGAAGTAGAACCTCCCTGCTACAATGAACAGTTCCGCATGCTGTCCAATAAGATCAGTTAATATGAAGAAGAAGAAGAATGGACCCATCCTGAAATGTTTCCTGTCCATGTTCCCCAGAGACACCGCAGACCCACTGAATCAGTCTAGTTGGGTTTAGTTTATTGTCACGTGTACCGAGGTACAGTGAAAAGCTGTTGTGCGCTAACCAGTTAGCAGAAAGACTGTACATGATTACAGTCAAGCTGTTCACAGTGTGCAGGTACAGGATGTTTAGTGCAAGATAAAGTCTAGTATAAAGTCTGATTAAAGAATGAGATGGATAGTAGCTAATAATTGCTTTCTAGTTAGTAATAGGATGGTTCTGTTTCCTGATGATAACTGGCAAGAAACTGTTCCTGAATCTGGAGGTGCACGTTTTTACACTTCTGTACCTCTTGCCTGATGGGAGAGGGGAGGAGGAGAAGTGACATGGGGGAGGCTGGCCCTTGATTATGCTGGTGGCCTTGTCGAGGCAGCGTGAAGCAAAAATCCTATAGCGGAGCAAGATAGATCACTCCAGCTAAATGCAATGGGCTGACGTGTAGAACGGAACGGAACGTGGGCCTCTTTTGCATCCATTTCCGTAACCCGACCCGACCCGCAGTGTAATCAATGTTGCGCGAGAACAGTTTGCGTTAATAAATTAAAATTCTGACAATGAGGAGAGGATTTTTACCAAATAACTTTGATTTTTACAAGGATATTTCCGTAACCGGCTTCTGTCTCCGCACTAGTATCTTTGCTCTGCTATGGGATCTTTGATGCGGAGACGGAAGCCAGTTACAGAAATGGGGACGGAAATTACCCATGAATCTGCCCATGACCGCTATACGTGATTACAACCAAGCCATCCACAGTGTACAGATAAAGGGAACAGCATTTAGTGCATTGAATTCCAATAAAGTTCAATTAAAGATAGTTCAAAGGTCTCCAATGAGACGGATGGGAAGTCTGGATTGCACTATAATTGATTAGAAGACAGTTCGGTTGCCTAATAACAAAGGGGAAGATACAGAGTGCAGAATATAGTTCTGTAGCGCATCAGTTCCAGAGACAAAGTCAAATGTCCACAATGGGACAGTACCCTGGCTTATGGAAGGACCGTTCACAAGCCTGACAACAGAGGGGACAAAGCTGTTCCTGAGTCTGGTGGTGCGCGCTTTCAAGCTTCGGATAGAAGCGAGGAGAAGAAGGAATGACTGGGGTGGGACAACTCTGTGATTATGTTGGTTGCTTTTCCAAGGCAGCGTGGTGTGGATGGAGTCAGGCAGGGACTCTTCAGTTTGACTCGGGGGAAGTTTCGGTGCGTATGCACCCAGGGTTGGGATGTCTCGAATGCTCGGCAGACTGCAGGACCGGGAGGGAGATGCCAGACCACGGGGAGCAAGGGAGGGTGAACCGGGGTATCGACTCCAGTGCCTTCAAGGTCGGCTGCAGGAGCTTTCTCCCCAGGGCAGCAAGATGGCCGGGCGAGGAGAGGGACATCGGATCGTAGGCTGATCCAGTCGGAAGGCGACGGAGGAAGGCCCTGCACGAGCCTGGGGCTTACCTGGATCAGGAGCCGCTCCAGTAGACCGAGCACATGAACCGGATTTTAGACTTTGGAAATGGCGCCAAAACAAGACAGCGCCTGCTTGCGTAAATATGTAATAATGATTTCACCGTGCAGTTGTGCATGTGACAAATAAAGCACATTGAACCATGAAATCTGTGTTGCTACAGTCATTGAGTGCTACAGCACGCAAACAGGCCCTTCAGCCCCGAACAACATGTCCCATCTACGCTAGTCCCACCTGCCCGGGCTTGGCCCATATCCCTCCATCCTGTCCTATCCATGTACCTGTCTAATTGTTTCTTAAACATTGCAATAGTACCAGCCTCAACTACCTCCTCCGGCAGCTCATTCCATACACCCCCCGCCCTTTGTGTGAAAAAGTTACCGCTCAGATTCCTATTAAATCTTTCCCCCTTCACCTTAAACCTATGTCCATTGTGTATACACTGTACTGTGCACACGCAGGAACGCATGGAACCAGGGGGTTTATGCTGATGTTAGTGCACAGCTTCAGAGGATATGTGTGCAGATGTTCATAAACTTCCAGAGGTGAGTGCAGATGTGCGCTGGGGATCTGTGGCTGATGATAATCGTGCTTTCAGGGATCACCACCTCAGCTATGGATGCATTCCTTCTGGGGAACAGAATCACGGGGAGTATGCACAGCTGATAGCTTGTTCCCAGGGAGACTTTGCAGATGTTGACGTGCTTCCCTGGGAGACTCTGCAGATGTTGCTTGAGTTTAGTTTAGTTTTTTTTAGTATTCACGTAAATCAATGTCCAGTGAAAATCTTTTTTGTTGTGTGCTGTCCAGTCAGCAGTAAGCCTATTTTATTACAATTGAATAGTCCACAGTTAACAGATACAGGATAAATGGAATAACGTTTGGTGCATGATAGTCCGATTGAAGATAGTCTGAGGGTCTCCAATGAGGTAGATGGGAGATCAGGACCACTCTCTAGTTGGTGAGAGGACGGTTCAGTTGCCTGATAACAGCCGGGAAGAAACTGTCCCTGAATCTGGAGGTGTGTTTTCACACTTCTGTACCTCTTGCCTGATGGGAGAGACGAGGAGAGGGAGTGGCCAGGGTGAGACTGGTCCTTGATTATGATGGGGGCCTTGCCAAGGCAGCGTGAAATATAGATGGAGTTAATAGAAGGGAGGTTAGTTTGTGTGATGGTCTGGGCTACGTCTACAATGCTCTGCAATTTGTTGCGGCCTTGGATGGAGCTGTTCCCAAACCATGCTGCGATGCATCGCGATAAAATGCTTTCTCCGGCGCATCTGTAGTAGTTGGTGAGAGATGTATGGTCCTGTGGTCTCTGGAAGATAAAGGGAGTAATACTCAAATACAGAGCGGCTTAGTATCTAATAACTATGCCAGCATTCCTCCTTCTCCCTGCTCCAGTCCGACAGCGCGCACCACCAGACTCGGGAACAATTTCTTCCCCCTGTGTTATCCGGCTTCTGAACAGTCCTTCCATAAGCCAGGGTACTATCCGATTCACCTCTAACCCATTGCGGACATTGGATTTTGTCTCTGGAACTGATACGCTACAATGTCAGTGAACTATTTTCTGCACTCTGCATATTTCCCTTTGCTCTACCAATTGTATTTGAGTTGGACTTGATGTATTTATGTATGCTGTTATCTAGTTTGTTTGGATGGCATGTAATACAAAGCTTTTCACTGTACCTCGCCACACATGACAATAATAAACCTAAATCTAAATCTGCAGATGACTGTGTATCTCCAAAGCCTTATGTTTTGTGTTGGATGTAATGCTGAGGGTTTATATGGCGCTGGTCAGAGCACATTTGGAGTATTGTGAGCAGTTTTGGGCCCCATGTCTGAGGAAAGATGTGCTGGCATTGGAGTGGGTCCAGGGGAGGTTTACGAGAATGATCCCAGGAATGATTGGGTTAACATATGATGAGCGCTTGATGGCACTAGGCCTGAACTCGCTGGAGTTTAGAGGGATGAGGGGTGTCTCATAAAAACTTACCGAACAGGGAATAGCCTGGATAGAGTGGATGTGTACAGGATGTTTCCAATCATGGGAGGGTTTAGGGCACTGCTGCCCCAGAATAAAAGGAAGCACCTTTAGAAAGGAGATGAGAAGGAATTTCTTTAGTCATGGGGCGGTGAATCTGTGGAATTAATTGCCACAGACGGCTGTGGAGGCCAAGTCAGTGGGATTTCCAGGGCGGAGATTGACAGATTCTTGGTTAGTAATGGGTGTCAGAGGTTACGGGAAGAAGGGAGGAGAATGGGGTTGGGAGGGAAAGATAGATCAGCCATGATTGCATGGCGGAGTAGACTTGATGGGCTGAATGGCCTCATTCTGCTCCGAGAACCTTTATGAGCGTGACTCTACATTCCAGTGGCACTGACAGGAGATTCCCTGTGCTTTCTCCGCAGGTTTTGGTTGACTCAGTGGACTCTGGGGGCGGAGGTCCACAGCTGTACGAGAGCGTGACCATCGCCGAGGGCAACCCCATCGTCCGTGACCTGGTCTTCAGCCCAGACTACCAGTACATCTACGCCATGACCGACAAGAGGGTGAGTGGAGGGGGCAGCGGCCACGGGAAGGCCGGGATACCTGGGCTCCCGGCCTGGAGCCACGGGACGCCCCCTGCTGGCGTTCCGGCCAATCTGAACGGGATAATTTAGGGTTGGAATGGGGGAGGGAGGGTGAGACTGAGGTGAGAGGCAAGTCAACATGGTGCCTGGATCATCTCGAACGGTGACCACGACACACCCAAGCCCAGAGCCCAAAGCTACTTGCAGCGACCTCTGTCAATGACCTTCTGATGTTAAATCTCCATAGAGTAGTTGGTCTCCACTGGTCAGTTGGTCACAGAGTCATACAGCACGGAAACTGGCCCATTGGCCCAACTCACCCATGCCAACCAAGATGCCTCAACCAAGCAAATACCAGCTGCCTGCATTTTGCCCACATCCCTCTAAACCTCTCCTATCTGCATACTTGTGTAATTGTCTTTTAAATGGAATGATACATACCTCAACTAGCTCCTTTGGACTTTAGGCATTAGAGATTGTGGCAGCTCATTCAATATACCACCAGCCTTTGAGTGAAAAGGTTGCCCCTCACGTTCCTGTTAAATCTTTCCCGCCTCACCTTAAGCCTCTGTCCGCCAGTTATTGATTCAACTACCCTGGGTAAAAGGCTCTGTGCATTGATTTATCCTGTCTATTCCCCTCATGATTTTATACACCACACTCCTCAGCCTCCTCCGCTCCAAGGTATAGAGTCCTAGCCTGCCCAGCCTCTCCCTGTAGCTCAGGCCCTCGATTCCTGGTATCATCCTGGTAAATCTTCCGGCGATCTCTCCAGCCTAACGACTTCCTTGCTATAGCAGCGTGGCCAAATTACAGCCTCCTCCTCCTCCTCTCCATGGACTCCGTCTACACATCACGCTGCCTCTGGAAAGCAGCCAACATAATCGAGGACCTTTCTCACCCCGGTCATTCCCTCTTCTCCCTCCCCCGTTGTGAAGAAGACACAAAAACTGAAACACCTGTCACCAGACACAGCAGTTGCTGATATCAGACTATTGAGCGATCCTCTCACGAGCTACGTGTGTTGCCCTGGTCGTCCAACCTACTTCATTGGGGATTTTGAACTTTTGAAATTCAGTCGCCCTCTCTCCGTCGGTTTCCCTGCTGTATCTCCAAACACAACTCTAAACTAAAATCGTCCACTAAATGGCATAAAAGGCCAGCAAACCGCTGTTCTTAGTACACGAGATTAGCTCAGTTCACATGTTTTCGGAGCAGAATTAGGCCATTCTGCCCATCAAGTCTACTCTGCCACTCAATCAAGGCTGATCTATCATTCCCTCTCAACCTCATTCTCCTACCTTCTCCCCATAACCCTGACACCCGTACTAATCAAGAATCTATCAAACTCTGCCATAAACATATTCATAAATAATAGACAATAGGTGCAGGAGTAGGCCATTCGGCTCTTCGAGCCAGCACCACCATTCAATGTGATCATGGCTGATCATCCCCAATCAGTACCCCGTTCCTGCCTTCTCCCCATATCCCCTGACACCGCTATTTTTAAGAGCTCTATCAAGCTCTCTCTTGAAATATTATAAATGATACAAATATTAAACTTATGATAAATAAAGTTTGGAGGCACAACGCAAACATTAAAACCTAAACACATCTCGAAGCAGGGGGAGTTTGTACAAGTACGGTGAGCTTGGTCTGAGGAAGGGTCCCGACCCGAAACGTCACCTATTCCTTTTCTCCAGAGATACTGCCTGTTCCGTTCAGTTATTCCAGCATTTACGTTTATCTTCAGTGTAAACCAGCATCTGCAGTTCCTTCCTACACGTGAGGCACAGATTAGTTTAGAGATGCTGCATGCAAACAGACCTTTCGGCCAAACGCCGACCTGCGATCGCCCGTTCACTCTAGTTTTATGTTATGCCAATTTATCATCCATTACTTACACACTAGTGGGAAAATTTACAAAAGTCCATTAACCCACAAACCCGCACGTCTTTGGGATGTGGGAGGAAACCTGGAGCACCCGGAGGAAACCCTCATGGTCACAGGGAGAATGTGCAAACTCCACCCAGACAGACAGCACCTGTGATCAGGATCGAACCTGTGTGTCTGGCGCCGAGAGACAGTGGCTCTACCCGCTGCGCTACAGTGTGGGTCCCTGACGTCACAATGATCGGTGTGTGACTTGGGACTCTCGGCCCACTGAGCTGATGTGTGTGCATTTGTTGGGCTGAAGTCAGGCAAACCTCTGTGACCGTTGTAGGGATTTTTAACTCGCCCTACGGACACGTGATTCTTTTAGTTTAGAGTTACAGTACGGAAACAGGCCCTTCGGCCCACTGAGTCCGTGTCGACCGCCGATCACCCCACACACTACACACGAGAGACATTTAAACATTTTAAACCAAAGCCAATTAACCTACAAACCCGCACGTCTTTGGAGTGTGGTGGGGAAACCGGAGCACCCACGCGGTCACCGGGAGAACATGCAAACTCCGAACAGACAGCACTTGTAGTCAGGAATGAATCCTTGAACAGTCTCTGAGGCAGCAACCATACCGCTTTGCCGCTGTGCCGCCCAGCTACAGATGCCTGATTCACTTCCCAGCTTTATAAATCATCGCACTAATCACATCGGCGAATTCCTAATAATTGTGTTATCCCCGAGCTCTGAGAATTAAGTTCAATATTTCTGGAGTAACCTCGTAAATAAATTGACTCATTTTAACAGCTTCTGACTAAATTTTGTTTAAATTTACTATTGAGCAGCGTGCGCCAGCCTCCTCAACGCAGTATTTTGCTGATATTTGCTGCCCTTTAGCGTGACGTATTGACATTATGACTGGGATTGTTCTTGTGCTTAAACCTATTTTCAATGGTATTGATCAACGAGCAACGTTAGCGCTGTTAAATGCGTCAAGGAATCATTTTATAAAGAAAACTCGGAGCTGGAAATTGGTTTGCAGGCCTCGCTTGCTTGCAATTACACAGGATAATTCGGGTGGGAGCGTTGGGCGGGGGGGGGGGAGGAAGTGTGGGAGAGGTGACAGAGGTGGAGGGGGGATGGTGGATGAGGAGTGAGTGGGTGGGAGGACGGGTGGAGGGACATGTGTGTGGGGGGGGGGGTGAGGAGGGGCCGAGGGGGAGGTGCTGATGTGGGGGTGGCTGGGCTAACGCTGACCGGTGTCTGTCGCCCCCTGCAGGTCAGCCAAGTGCCGGTGGAGAGTTGCGACCAGTACCGTAGCTGCGTGGGCTGCCTGGGCTCCCAGGACCCCCATTGTGGCTGGTGTGTGCTGCACAACGTGTGAGTACTCTGCTCCTTGTGCCCCCCCCCCACACTCCCCTCCCTCCAGCCCTCCCACCTCCCTTTTCCAACACCCCCTTCCCACCTCCCCATCCTCCTCCTCCCTCCATCCCTCCCTCCACCCTTAATCCCTCTCTACCCCTCCATCTTACCCTCCCTTCCTCCCTGCCCCCCCGCATCCATCCCCACTCTATCCCACCACCCTCTCTCCACTCCACACACATCTCCCACTATCCCCCCCCCCCCCACCCCCCCGTTTATCCCCTCCCCTCCCCGCTCTGTGACCACGTTGGTTTTCATGCCACATCCCAAAGACGTGTGGGCATGCTGGTTAATTGGCCCTCTGTAAACAGCCCCTAGTGTGTAGGGAGTGGACGAGAAACCGGGATAACATGGAACGGGATATTGATGGTCGGCGTGGACTTGATGGGCCGAAGGGCCTGTTTCATCGCTGTATCTCCAAACGGAGGACAGATGCACGTTTGATCGAGCTCCATCCTATACAGCGGTCTGGTTGAGCGGCGTGGAAGCCAGCCGACCTTCTCTGCCGTGCCAGGCATTGGAATTGTCAGTCTCTGCGAATTCCCTCTTATCGTCTGATCCACGTTTGCGATAAAGTTGAAGAACGCCTTCCCGTTAATGTTTCCCTTTACGATCGGCTTGCGAGTTCATGTAAGCGAGGGCACCTGTTCTGTTTGACCACTCCAGTTTAACGGCAGCGCGATCTCCATCGTAATCTGTGATTATTGAAATTGGGACATTCATTATTTAGTTGCGACTGTTTCTCTGTTTAAACAAGGTGACATTGCTTTTTTCCGATCGCTCTACAGAGCTTGACATGCCTTAATATCATGTGCCTTGGTTTTAAAGAGGATTATTTCTGCTTAGACAGGAGATGTCTATGAATTATTCACGGCAGAATGAATAGACACACTAACGTGATTTACAGCACTCGTCAAAGCCATTGAATCTTCAGGGGCAGGAGATCGCTAAGAGATAACACAAAGAGTTGGTGGGGGGCAAGTGGGGAATACGTAAGAATGAAGCCGGTGAGTCAGTCCAAAAGTCATAAGTCACGAGTTCATAAGTCATAGGAGCAGATTTAGCCCATCAAGTCTACTCTGCCATTCAGTCATGGCTGATCTATCTTTCCTTCTCAACCCCATTCTCCTGCCTTTTCCCCATAACCCCTGGTACACGTCATTAATCAAGAACCTTTCAATCTGCACCTTAAAAACATCCATTGACTTGGCCTCCACAGCTGGTTGTGGCAATGAATTCCACAGATTCACTACCCTCTGACTAAATCAGTTCCTCATTATCTTTCTAAAGGTATATCCTTTTATTCTGGTCCTAGATTCTCCCACTAGTGGAAACATCCTCTCCACGTCCACTCTATCTAGGCCTTTCACTATTCAGTAAGTTTCAATGAGGTACCCTCTCATCCTTCAAAACTCCAGCGAGTGCAGGCCCAGTGCGGTCAAACGCTCACCATGTGTTTACCCAATCATTCCCGGGATCATTCTCGTAAACCTCCTCTGAACCCTCTCCAACGCCAGCACACTCTTCCTCTTATATTGGTCCAAAACGTTATGGTTCCTAAGATCTACTTGCATTTCTCGTCACCCCTTTACAAGAAAGGAGTGTAAACTTTGAAGAGAGTGCAGAAAATGTTCATCAAAATGTTGCCTGGATTAGTGGACATTAGAAACTACAGTCATACAGCACTGAAACGGGCCATTTGGCCCAACTTGCCTATACCGACCAAGATGTCCCATCTACACTAGTCCCACCTTTCCGCATATGACCCATATCCCTCTGTACATGTCCCATCCCAGTACCTATCCAAATGTCTTTGAAATGTTGTCAGTAAATTCGCAGAGAGTGACAATTCCAATCAGTCTGAAGAATCGACCCAAACTGAAACATCACCTATCCATGTCTGGGAAAGAGCTGCAGATTCTGGTTTAAATCGAAGGTTTCGGGTCGAGACCCTTCTTCAGGCTCAACCTGAAACGTCACCCATTCTTTCTCTCCAGGGAATGCTGCCCGCCCCGCTGAGTTACTCCAGCATTTTGTGTTTAAGGAGGAACTGCAGATGCTGGAAAATCAAAGGTAGACAAAAATGCTGGGGAAACTCAGCGGGTGAGGCAGCATTTGCTATGGAGCCAAAGTCAAGTCAAAAGTCAAATAAACTTTATTGTCATTTAGAAATACATTGATATATGCAGTTCCAAACGAAATTACATTGCATTTAACACAAAGAGGTGGTGGGGGCAATTGGGGAATACGTAAGAATGAAGCCGGTGAGTCAGTCCAAAAGTCATAAGTCACAAGTTCATAAGTCATAGGAGCAGATTTGGCCCATCAAGTCTACTCTGCGAAGGAAATAGGTGACGAATCGGGTTGAGACCCTTTTTCAGACTGATGTGGGGATTGGGGGGGGCAGGAAGAAGAAAGGAAGAGGCGGAGGCAGTGGGCTGCGGGAGAGCTGGGGAGGGGAGTGGAAGGAGGGAGAAAGCAAGGACTACTTGAAATTGGAAAAGTCAATGTTCATACCGCTGGGGTTTAAACCACCCAAGCAAAATATGAGGTGCTGCTCCTCCAATTTATGGTGGTCCTCACTCTGGCCACCCTGGCCCAGGACAGGAAGATCGGATTCGGAATGGGAGGGGGAGTTGAAGTGCTGAGCCACCGGGAGATCAGGTTGGTTATTGCGGACCGAGCGGAGGTGTTGGGCGAAGCGATCGCCAAGCCTACGCTTGGTCTCACCGATGTAGAGCAGCTGGCACCTAGAGCAGCGGATGCATTAGATGGGGTTGGAGGAGGTGCAGGTGAACCTCTGCCGCACCTGGAAAGACTGCTTGGGTTCTTGGATGGAGTCAAGGGGGGAGTCAAGGGGGGAGGTAGTATTTCCTGCGGTTGCAAGGGAAAGTGCCAGGAGAGGGGGTGGTTTTGGTGGCAAGAGACGAATTGACCAGGGAGTTGCGGAGGGAGCGGTCTCTGTGTAAATGATTTTGTGTCTACCTTCGATTTAAACCATCACCTATACATATTCTCCAGAGATGTTGCTTGACTCGCAGAGATACTCCAGCACTCTGTGTCCTTCTATGGACTTTGGAGCGACTTGGATTGTTTTCTCTGGAACATTGGAGGTTCAGGAGAGACCTGATAGAAGTATATAAAATGATAAGAGATAGGTTAGACTGTCAGAAACTTTCTCCCTTGGTGGAAATGTGAAAGACTGGAGGGCATAGCTTTATGGTGACAAGGGAAAAGTTTAAAGGAATTTTGTTCCTGAATCTGGTGGTTTCTGCTTTCAAACATTCAAAATGTTTTACAAAACTTTTGACAGGGTATTTAGGAGAAGTGTCTATCTATTGGGCGTTTCGACAGGGAATGATGGCACCGAATGACGTGCGTTTGTAGAAATATGTAGGAGGATGGAATTAAGGGATAGGATGATGAAGAGAGGGCAGAAGAAAGAGACGATGAGGCTTGTTCAGAGCATGGACACCAGACGGGCTGATTGGCCTGTTGGTGCATTACTCGAACTACTCCAGTGAAACAACTCTGACCTGAGGTGACACAGTGGTGCAACAGGTAGAGATGCGACCTCCCAGCGCCGGAGACCCGGGTTCGATCCTGACCTCGGGTGCTGTCTGTAGGTGGAGTTTGTACGTTCTCACTCTGACTGGATGGGTTCCTCCGGGTCCTCTAGTTTCCTCCCATAGCACTAAGAAGTGTGGGTTTGTGGGTTAATTGGCCCGTGTCAAGTGTCCCCTCGTGGATGAGAAAGTGCAATAACATAGAACTAGTGTGAAAGGGTGATGGATGGTCGGCATGGACTTGATGTGCCGTAGGGCCTGTTTCCATGCTGCATCTCGAAAAATAAAACTGGCATCTTCATGTTTGCACTTCTATTTATTTTCCAGCCTCTGGATAGCAATAAAAGTAATCTACGTTTAGTTTAGATTAGTTTAGAGATACAGCGTGGAAACCCTCTTCTTAGGGGGTTGGACAGGCTAGATGCAGGAACATTGTTCCCAATGTTGGGGAAGTCCAGAACAAGGGGTCACAGTTTAAGGATAAGGGGGAAATCTTTTAGGACTGAAATGAGATTAAAACATTTCACACAGAGAGTGGTGAATCTGTAGAGTTCACTGCCACAGAAGGTAGTTGAGGCCAGTTCATTGGCTATATTTAAGAGGGAGTTAGATGTGGCCCTTGTGGCTAAAGGGATCAGGGGGTATGGAGAGAAGGCAGGTACAGGATACTGAGTTGGAAGATCAGCCATGATCATATTGAATGGCGGTGTAGGCTCGTAGGGCCGAATGGCCTACTCCTGCATCTATTTTCTATGTTTACAGGCTTTTCGGCCCACCGTGTCTGCGCCAACCAGCGATCACCCCGTCCACTAGCACTATCCTACACACTGGCGACGATTTACAATTTTACCAAAGCCAATTGAGCTACAAACCTGCATGTCTTTGGAGTGTGGGAGGAAACCGGGGCATCCGGAGAAAACCCACACTGTCACAGGGAGAACGGACAAACTCCGTACAAACAGCGCCCGTAGTTGGGATTGAACCTGGATCTCCCACGATGTAAAGCTGCAACTTTACCGCTTTGCCACGTGCCGCCCTAAAACTGACATCTTTTTGTTTGTGTGTCTATTTCATTTTCCAACTTCTGGATTGAGAAAATAATCCTTTTCCAACCACGTGAAACAAAAAAATGGCTCCTATAGGCCTGCTCTGCATTTGCAGCCTTCAATCCCCTTCCTAGTAACAAGAGAAGCGTCTGAACTTTGACCTCAGCAACAGAGTGACATTGAGTTTATTGTTTGGCCTTTGCGTTCTCTCGTCGCTTCATGTGTGGTCTGAGGAAATGTTTCTATTTATTGATTCCCAAGTTTTAATGATTTATTGCCAAGAGCCCAGGGCACGATTGTTTGGGTTGATGTGCCAACAATCTGACACGATTCACAATCTGAAAGATGATGGATTAGAATGAGGGGCTGGGACGTCTTTAGACGGCCCTCTTGGATGGTCTTCATACAGGAACGTCCTCAAGAAGATTACAAGCCGGTCATTGGACTTTCAAAGCGGCGATGGATAGGTTCTTGATTAGTTTTTTAAAAAGTTTAGTTTATTGTGGCGTGTACAGAGGTATATACCGACGTTGATAGATTCTTGGTTAGTACGAGTGTCAGGGGTTATGGGGAGAAGGCAGGAGAATGGGGTTGGGAGCGAAAGATAGATCAGCCATGATTGAATGTCGGAGTCGACTTGATGGGCCGAATGGCCTAATTCTGCTCCTGCAACTTATGAACTTATGAGTCAACGTAAAGAACTATACATCATCACAGTCGAGCCATCTACAATGTACAGGATTAAGGGAATAACGTTTAGTGCAAGGTTAAAGCCTGATTAAAGATCGTCCCAATGAGGTAGATGATAGGTCAGGGCCACTCTCACGAGGGGAATAAGTAGGGGGAATGCACAGTCGTTTAGGATAGGGAATCAAGAACCAGAGGGTATAGGCTTGTTGTTTTGTTATCCCCCACAATCTCAGAACCTCCTCCCCAGATTGTACACCTAAACTACACACTAGGGGCAATTTACAGAGACCAATTAATCTTCAGACTCGCCCGTCTTTTGGACGTGAAGGAAGGGCCCAATCTTGTGCTGTACCGATCAATGTTTTTTGTTAAGAGTCGAGAGTGTTTAAATGTCATATGTATCAAAAACGGAACAATGAATGCAGTGGTGCTGCGGTAGAGTTGATGCCTTACAGCCCCAGCGACCCAGGTCCGATCCTGACTGTGCGGAGTTTGCACGTTCTCCCTGTGAGCGCGTGAGTTTCCTCCGGGTCCTCCGGTTTCCTCCCACATCCAAAAGGTGTGCAGGTTTATAGGCTAATTGGCCCTCTGTGAATTGCCTCTAGTGTGTAGGGAGCAGATGCAAAAGTGCGATAACATTGAACCGGTGTGAACCAGTGGCGATCGATGGGCGGCGTGGGCCAAAGGGCCTGTTTCCATGCTGTATCTCTAAACCCTAAATAAAATTCTTACTTGCAGAAGTGTGGCAGGACTGTAAACACTGTGCTCAATAGATAATACGAGAAACATAAAGAAATGAATAAATCAAATATCATTCATTAATTATGAATAAACCTAATTTTAAAAAGACCCTCATGCAATCTAGACAGTTTGTAGAGTGCCACTGTCATACAGCATGGAAACAGGCCCTTCAGCCCAACTTGCCTATGCCGACCAACATGTCCCACCTGCACTAGTCCCACCTGCTCACATTTGGCCCATGTTCCCCTAAACCGATTCTACCCATGTTATTGTCCAAGTTCATAGTTTGTTGTGCATTGGTTGTCGGCGTCAGCTCGTGACCTTTGACTTTGGTGCTCCTTCAGATATTAGTGCAAAAAAAGCCCGATGCCCAAGGTCCCGAGTGCAAACCAAGACAATTCGCAGTTCAGAGTTCGTAGTGCGTCGGTTGTAGGGGCCGGCTGGTGACCTTTGACTCTTGTGTCTCCTCAGATGCTCCCGCAAGGACAAATGCAACCGTGCGAATGAATACCAGCGCTTTGCGTCTAACATGCGTCAGTGCGTGGAGCTCAGTGTGCAACCAAGCAATATCTCCGTCACCACCTCCGAGGTCCTGGTGAGTCTCACTGGCTTGTCTTTGATATCTGTGCGAGCGAGGATATGCCTTGATCCCAATAGTCAACAGTCAATAGTACTGAGACACAAAAGGCTGGAGTAACTCAGTGGGACAGGCAGCATCTCTGGAGAGAAGGAATGGGTGTCGTTGCGGGTCGCGACCCTTACTCAGACTCCTTCTTCAGTCAATAGTACTTTTATAGTCACATATCTTAATTGTTAACAGTGAAATTATATTCCTTACAAACAGTCCAGTGGAGTTTGGCTTTAGTTTAGTTTAGAGATACAGCACGGAAATAGGCCCTTCGGCCCACCGAGTCCGCGCCAACCAGCTACACACACTGGGAACAATTTCCAATTATAGCAAGCCAATTAACCTACAAACCTGTACACCTTTGGAGTGCGGGAGGAAACCGAAGATCTCGGAGAAAACCCACACAGGTCACAGGGAGAACGTACAAACTCCATACAGTCAGCGTCTGTAGAAAGGATCAAACCCGGTTCTCTGGCACTGCGCCACCGTGCTGCCCCTATGTCCTTTCCCTAATGCACGGAAGGGAATGAATGAGTATATCTGAGGGTGTACGTATGTATACATGTTTGAGAGCGTGAGTTAATGTTTCCACTGAAGCCAGAGGATTCTGGCTGAGGTCCAAAGTTAGTGTGGAATATTTATATGAATTACCAGAGCACTGACAGGAATCCACCGCAAATATAGAACATCGTTGGCTGGGCCTGGGGTCTTGGAACCAGCTTGGCTATGAGACACTTGTGTAGTTCCTTTGGTTTGGAAGTGGTGGGCGAGGGAGGAGAGGGGAAGGTGACGGCAAGAACCTTTGACACAATTCACACCATCCCGTTAAAGTCAGCCGACACACAAACCTTTCCCCGCCTCCCTCTCGCACTGGTCTAGCCCTTTTGTCTCACTGCGTGTGTGTGTGTGCGTGGCTTTTGTCCAACCATCTGGCTATCAATAAGCCCCCTCCCCTGCCAGGCTTTGTCCTGCCCCTCCTCCCTTCTAGTTTTTATCCCCCCGGCAGTCTGTCTGAAGAAGGGTCCCGGTCCGAAACGTCATCTATCCACTTTCTCCAGAGATGCTGCCTGAACCGCTGAGTTACTCCAGCACTTTGTCGTTTAATGACATTCTTATGTGCTGCAGTTTTATAGGCCTGTTAACACAATAACACACAAATAAGGATATAATAATCAATAATAAAATAATCAACAATCAGTTGGGTGGCGCAGCGGGTAGAGATCGGGGTTCGATCCTGACCTCAGGTGCTGTCTGTGTGGAGTTTGCACGTTCTCCCTGGGACCACATGGGTGTTCACCAGGTGCTCCGGGTTTCCTCCCACACACCAAAGACATGATGGTTTGTAGGTTAATTGGCTTCAGTAAAATTGTAAATTGTCCCTAGTGTGTAGGATGATGCTAGTGTACGGGGTGATCGCTGGTCGCCCTCTACATCTCTGAAGTGTGGGAGAGAACCGGAGCACCCGGAGAAAAGCCACATGGTCACAGGGAGAACGTACAAACTGCTTACATGCAGCACCCATAGTCGGGATGGAACCCGGGTCTCTGGCGCTGTAATGCAGCAACTCTACCGCTGCGCCACCGTGCTGCCCTGCGCTTTGACCACCCTGGCGGAGGCAGTAGGTGGAGAGGACGGTGTCTAGAGTGCCCGTCTCCTGCAAGCTCACTCGATGTCAGCGCTGGAGGAGAGGGGAAGGGGTTAATGCAGGCTGATCGGTGAGGCAGTGACTGTGACTTGGTGTCGGGGTAAGGATCTGTGCATCAGTGGGGAGACTATCACTGTTTTATTTTAATTTTTAAATGTTCTCTCCCCTGCACCCTCTCTCTCACCCTTTTTACTTCTTTCCCCCCCATTTTCTCCTCTCTCCCCTCCGTTTCTCCCTTCTTCTCTTCCTTTCGTTCCTGTCCTTTCTGTCTATCCTCTTTTGCCCAAACTCTCCTCTTCAACATTCCCCAACCTTCAATTGCCCCCCCTCCCATTCTCCTCACTCCCTGTCCCTCGCTCATCCCTTCCTCCCTGCCACTCTCTCTCCTCTCCCACCTTCCCTCCCCCTTCTCTGTCCCCTCTGCCTCTTCCTCTCCACCTCTCCCTCTCTCCCTCTGCCTCTCCCTCTCCTCTGCCGCTCCCTCTCCCTTCACTTCTCCCTCTCTCCTTCCTTTCCTTCCCTCCCTGCATCGCTTACATCTGCCCTCACTCTATCTTCCTTCTTTCTCTCCTTTCTCTCTCTCTATCTCCTCCCTTTCTCTCCCCCCCCATCTCCCTTCTCTCATTCCCCCCCCCCCCTCTCTCCGCAGTTAATCCTGCAAACCCGCAACGTTCCCGACCTCTCCGCCGGTGTCAACTGTTCCTTTGAAGACTTCACGGAGACGGAGGGTCGGATTATGGATGGTCGGATCTACTGTCGCTCCCCCTCTGCCAAAGATATCGTCCCAATCACCAGAGGCCAGGGTAAGTTTTACCGTTCACCAGTGTCTCCAACCTGCGACCCCAGCTCTCTCTCTCTCTGACCCCAGCTCTCTCCGTGACTCCAGCTCTCTCTCTGTGACCCCATCTCTCTCTGTGACCCCATCTCTCTCTCTGTGACCCCATCTCTCTCTCTGTGACCCCATCTCTCTCTCTGTGACCCCAGCTCTCTCTGTGACCCCATCTCTCTCTCTGTGACCCCATCTCTCTCTCTGTGACCCCATCTCTCTCTCTGTGACCCCATCTCTCTCTCTGTGACCCCATCTCTCTCTCTGTGACCCCATCTCTCTCTCTGTGACCCCATCTCTCTCTCTGTGACCCCATCTCTCTCTCTGTGACCCCATCTCTCTCTCTGTGACCCCATCTCTCTCTCTGTGACCCCATCTCTCTCTCTGTGACCCCATCTCTCTCTCTGTGACCCCATCTCTCTCTCTGTGACCCCATCTCTCTCTCTGTGACCCCATCTCTCTCTCTGTGACCCCATCTCTCTCTCTGTGACCCCATCTCTCTCTCTGTGACCCCATCTCTCTCTGTGACCCCATCTCCCTCTGTGACCCCATCTCTCTCTCTGTGACCCCATCTCTCTCTCTGTGACCCCATCTCCCTCTGTGACCCCAGCTCTCTCTCTGTGACCCCAGCTCTCTCTCTGACCCCATCTCCCTCTGTGACCCCAGCTCTCTCTGTGACCCCAGCTCTCTGTGACCTCATCTCTCTCTCTGTGACTTCATCTCTCTCTCTGTGACCCCATCTCTCTCTCTGTGACCCCAGCTCTCTCTGTGACCCCAGCTCTCTCTGTGACCCCAGCTCTCTCTGTGACCCCATCTCTCCCTCTGTGATCCCATCTCTCCCTCTGTGACCCCAGCTCTCTCCGCCTGCACTTGCTCCAACCTGGATGTCCTTCACATTCCCTCCTCACATACCCGGCAGTGTCTTTAGATATACAGTGCGCAAACAGGCCCTTTGGCCCAGCAAGACCAGCGATACCCCTGTACACCAGCACTATTCTACACAGTAAGGAAAATTTATAATTTCTACTGAAGCCAATTAAGCTACAGGCCTGCACGGCTTTGGAGTGTGGGAGGAAACCCGGGCACCTGGAGATAACCCACACAGACACAGGGAGAACGTGAAAACTCCATACAAACAACGCCCGTAGTCAGGATCGAAACGGGGTCTGTGGCGCTGTAAGGCTCCTCGTGTGTAACTTGCGAGAGTGGGATAATGTACAATGGTTGGCATGGACTTGGTAGGCTGAAGGGCCTATTTCCATGCTGTATCTCTAAACTAAACACATGCAGGAAGGAATTGCAGGGTTTATACTGAAGATAGACACAAACTGCTGGAGGGAGTAACTCGGCACCAGGGGTCAGGCAGCATCTGTGGAGAAAGGAGACAGGTGATGTTTCCGGTTGGAACCCTTCTTTAGACTGAATGTAGAGGGAGTGGGGTGGGGGGGAATTATGAAGGAAAAGGCCAGAACAAATCAGGGCCGGCAACAGATGGCCAAGGAAGAGTGGAGCCCACAATGGCCCGTTGTGGGCTGGGGAAGTGGTGATAACGATGGGATAAAGGAATGCGAACAGTGGAACCTTCGCAGCTTTTCTCATTCAGAGGAGAGTGTAATTAGATCTAGACGAGTTAATTGTCGTATACACTAGGGTACAATGAAATTCCTTGTTCACATAAAGATCACAGAGTAAATACAACGTGAAACATAATGACGAGGGCACCACTGTAGAACTGGGCATGAATTTAAAGCATCTTAAGTGTTGGGCGGCACGGTGGCGCAGCAGTAGAGTTGCTGCCTCACAGCACCAGAGACCCAGGTTCAATCCTGACTATGGGTGCTGTCTGTACGGAGTTGGCACGTTCTCCCTGTGACCGCGTGGGTTTTCTCCGGGTGCAC
The DNA here is from genome assembly GCA_963514005.1 of Raja brachyura. The sequence goes on along the minus strand of OY740796.1, from coordinate 22,268,955 downwards.
CGGTTTCCTCTCTTCACACTCCCAAGACGTGCAGGTTTGTAGGTTAATTGGCTTCGGTAAGTTGTAAATTGTTCCCAGTGTGTAGTATCGTGCTGGTGGACGGGGATGATGGCTGGTGGGCGCGGACTCGGTGGGCAGAAGGGCCTGTTTCCACGCTGTATATCTAACGTCTGGTCTAAAGCACTCTGCTGTCAGTGAGTGGGCCAAGTGTGACAAATGGAAATGTCTGACCCTTCGGAGTTGATAAATAAAAATAACCTTCCAGCTGACTACAGACTGTGGACTTCTCTCTTGGATGCTACAGAGGTTGGACGGAGATGTGAGGTGATGCTGGCCTCTACTAGATGTTTACGGAGGAGGTTTCTTGGGCTGTCAAAAGCTGGGTGTTGGTTTGAAAGTCTTGACTCACAGTCTGTGTCATGCCCAGAGGAAAATATCCCTGGACTCTTTTGAGCTGCGATTTTGTTTTTTGCTGGAAGAACTCAAATTTATATTATAGTTGAGGCTGATCACAAACTGCAACTTCTTTGAGGTGCCTGGGGAGTTGCATAAGTACATGTTATGGTCTGAGTATCGCTGGGGGTGAAATATTTGCACAGAAATAAATTGAAGGAAAAAAATTAATTGTTGCGAGTACTGCCGCAGATGTCTTCCAGATGTTTCCGTGGACTCGTGCGTTGGGACCAGGGTCAGAGAGAGCCAAAGGCAGCAAATTATTCTTGCAGATGTAATCGATGAAAGATTTGGGGGGCTATGAAGGGGTATAGTGTCGAGGACCTTGTTTGTGAGAATGTTGGATCATTTTTGAAACAAACTCTTTGATTTATCATGGTTTTGGTCACCCTGTTCTAGGAAAGATGCTGTCAAGCTGGAAAGGGTGCAGAGAAGATTTACGAGGATGTTGCCTGGACTTGAGGGCCTGAGCTGTAGGGAGAGGTTGAGCAGGCTAGAAAATTATTCCCTGGAGCGCTGGAGGATGAGGGGGTGATCTTACAGCGGTGTAAACGCCTTTTTTGCCCAGAGCAAGGGAATTAAGAACCAGAGGACAAAGGGGCAAAGATTTAATAGGAATAATAATAAGTAATTAATAATAATTTGAGAGTTAACTTTTTCACACAAAGGCTGGTGGGTGTATGGAACGAACTGCCGGAGGAGGTAGTTGAAGCAACATTTAAGGGACAAGTCCGTGGATAGGACGGATCTGGAGGAATGTGGGCCAAACGCAGGCAGGTGGAGATGAGACTGGTTGGCTGGTGTGGGCAAGTTGGGCCGATAGGCCTGTTTCCACACTGTATGACTCTATGGATGTGCAGTGAGAGGGCTCAGGATTGTAAGCAATGAGATAGAAAGACAGAGGGAGACACAGAGAGAGAGGGAGAAATCAGGTCTCTGGGATCTCAGTTCAGGATATTGTCAGCTGATGCAATCAGTTGAGGGGGTTGTCATGTTAGGCAGAAGCGACGGAGTCAGAGTTGGAGCCAGGCTCCCTGGGGAGTGAATTAGGAAAGATTTCTACTCAAAGTGGTTGAGGGAAATGTGGAATTCTTTTCAAATGATGACAAGTCCATTATTAATTCAAATCTGATGGACTCTTTTAACCATAAGTATTAAAAAAAATTGCGGCTGAAGGGGCGGAACTGGTGCAGCGGTAGAGTTGTTGCCTTACAGAGCCAGTGACTCGAGTTCGATCCTGACTACGGGTGCTGTCTGTCAGAAGTCTGCACGTTCTCCCTGTGACTGCGTGGGTTTTCTCTGGGTGCTCCGGTTTCCTCACACAGTCCAAAGGCATGCAGGTTTGTAGGTTAATTGGTTTCTGTAAGTTGCCCCTAGTGTGTAGGGAATGGATGCAAAAGCGCGATAACATAGAACGAGTGTGAACGGGTGATTGATGGGCAGCATGAACTCGGCGGGCCGAAGGGCCTGTTTCCACGCTGTATCTCTAAACTAACCAAAACTTAAAATATCTGAATCGACCAACTTGTCTTGACAACTTGACTCTATCAGAGATATTTGACATTTGGAGCAGGTGTGATTATTAATAATTAGTAGTTATCAATTGAAAGATACTAGAAACTAGTCTGAACAGATGATCGAACGGATGATAGATTCAAAGTCGAAAGTCAAACAAACTTTATTGTCATTTAGAAATACATCGATATATGCAATTCCAAACGAAATTCCGTTGCATTTGGCTCCCTGTGCAACACGATAATTAACAGAAGGATAAAATGGGAAAAAATGGATAAAAGGATAAATAGACAATGGTGGCAGCCCATTACATGGCATTCAGGAGTCTGATGGCTCGTGGGAAGAAGCTGTTGCAGAACCTTGATGTTCTGCTCCTTATGCTGCGGTATCTTTTGCCCGAGGGCAGCAGAGTGAACAGTCCGTGATGGAGATGTGTGGGGTCTTTTATAATACTGCTGGCCTTAGACACGCAACGTTTGGTCGCAATATCCCCGATTGAGGGGAGAGAGGTCCCGATGATTTTTTCCGCTGTCCTCACCACTCTCTGCACGGACTTCCAGTCGGAGGTTTTACAGTCCCCAAACGACACAGAGATACAGCTGGTCAAAATACTCTCTATGGTGCCCCTGTAGAAAGTAGTGAGGATGGGATGGGGGAGGTGAGCTCTTCTCATCCGGCGCAGAAAGTGCAACCGCTGCTGCGCTCTCTTAAATGTTGATGAGATGTTATTTGACCATGTTATTGCCATGGAAACAGGCCGTTCGGCCAGATGAGTCCAGACAGACCATCGATCACCCGTTCAGAGTGGTCTCACTTTTGCATTCACTCCTTCCGCTAGAGGGGCCATTTTGAAGAGGGTCAAGTCGCCTATAAACCCGCACGTCTTTGGGAAGTGGGAGGATACCCGAGTACCCGGAAGAAACCCATGCGGTCACAGGGAGAACGTACAAACTCGGTTTTATCGGGTGTCTGATTGTATTTATTTGCTGGTGGCGTTAGCGCATGGAAAGGTCTGACTCAGACAGTTTTTAAGAATATTGCAGTGACCTCAAATAATGTACGGGGAACAGCAGAAAGAAAAACAAATGGGCTGGGGAGGAATGCGACTTGCACCATGAATGGTGGCATTAGAATGGGTGACCACAGTGAAATACATGAAATGGGTTACACAAAAAGCTGGAGAAACTCAGCGGGTGCAGCAGCATCTAAGGAGTGAAGGAGATAGGCGACGTTTCGGGTCGAGACCCTTCTTCAGACTGAAGAAGGGTCTCGACCCGAAACGTCGCCTATCTCCTTCACTCCTTAGATGCTGCTGCACCCGCTGAGTTTCTCCAGCTTTTTGTGTAACCCTCGATTCTCCAGCATCTGCAGTTCCTTCTTTAATACATGAAATGGGTATTGGATGGATGAGCTTTAATGGGTATGTTGGGGGATTAGAGGGATGAGGTCCACTGGGAATGTTGGGCTGAAGGAATGAGTTCCAGTGGGAATGTTATGGGGTTGGAGGGTTGTTTCAATGGGAATATTAAGACATTGGAGTGATGGGTCTCAATGGGCATTTTGAGTGATTGCAGGGATGAGTTTCAATGGGAATGCTGAGGAACTGGGAGGATGTTTTAATGGGAATCACAAAGGTTTGGAGAGATGTGTTTTAATGGAAATGGTGAGGAATCAGAGGGATAGGTTTCAGTGGGAATGTTGGATGGGGGGGATGTTTCAATGGGAATGTTGGGGATTGGAGGGGTGGGTTCCATTGGGAATATTGGGCTGGCGAATGGGTTTCAATGGGAATATTGGGCTGGAGGGGTGAGCTCCAATGGGAGTTTGGAGGGATGGGTTTCCGTGAGGTTGGAAGGTGAGAAGGTTCCTTGGGAAAGTTGGGCACTCCCTCGGTTGTATTGCTCAGCTTGATCTTGACGTTGATAATTTAACCATCGCTGGCAATCCATGTTGAATGATTCGTTTAATACTTGCTTTGTGCAGGAGATAAGCGAGTGGTGAAGTTGTACCTCAAGTCCAAGGAGACCGGCAAGAAGTTTGTCAGCACGGACTTTGTGTTCTACAACTGCAGTGTCCATCAGTCGTGAGTATTTCCATGATTCTCTGTCTAGTCTCCCCCGTGACCTAGTCTCCCCCGTGACCTAGACTCCCCCGTGACCTAGTCTCCCCCGTGACCTAGTCTCCCCCATGATCTAGTCTCCCCCATGATCTAGTCTCCCCAGTGATCTAGTCTCCCCAGTGATCTAGTCTCCCCCATGATCTAGTCTCCCCAGTGATCTAGTCTCCCCAGTGATCTAGTCTCCCCTGTAATCTAGTCTCCCCCATGATCTAGTCTCCCCCATGATCTAGTCTCCCCCATGATCTAGTCTCCCCCGTGATCTAGTCTCCCCCGTGATCTAGTCTCCCCCGTGATCTAGTCTCCCCCATGATCTAGTCTCCCCCAGTGATCTAGTCTACCCCGTGATCTAGTCTCCCCCATGATCTAGTCTCCCCCATGATCTAGTCTCCCCCATGATCTAGTCTACCCCGTGATCTAGTCTCCCCCGTGATCTAGTCTACCCCCGTGATCTAGCCTTCCCCGTGATCTAGTCTCCCCGTGATCTAGTCTCCCCCATGATCTAGTCTCCCCCATGATCTAGTCTCCCCCATGATCTAGTCTCCCCCGTGATCTAGTCTACTCCGTGATCTAGTCTACCCCGTGATCTAGTCTCCCCGTGATCTAGTCTCCCCCATGATCTAGTCTACCCCTTGATCTAGTCTCCCCCGTGATCTAGTCTCCCCCGTGATCTAGTCTCCCCCGTGATCTAGTCTACCCCGTGATCTAGTCTCCCCCGTGATCTAGTCCCCCCCGTGATCTAGTCTACCCCCATGATCTAGTCTACCCCGTGATCTAGTCTCCCCCGTGATCTAGTCTCCCCGTGATCTAGTCTCCCCCATGATCTAGTCTCCCCGTGATCTAGTCTACCCACATGATCTAGTCTCCCCCGTGATCTAGTCTCCCCCGTGATCTAGTCTCCCCCGTGATCTAGTCTCCCCCGTGATCTAGTCTCCCCGTGATCTATTCTCCCCCATGATCTAGTCTCCCCGTGATCTAGTCTCCCTGTGATCTAGTCTCCCCCATGATCTAGTCTCCCCCATGATCTAGTCTACCCCGTGATCTAGTCTCCCTGTAATCTAGTCTCCCCCATGATCTAGTCTCCCCCATGATCTAGTCTACCCCGTGATCTAGTCTCCCCCATGATCTAGTCTCCCCCATGATCTAGTCTACCCCGTGATCTAGTCTCCCCGTGATCTAGTCTACCCCCATGATCTAGTCTACCCCGTGATCTAGTCTCCCTGTGATCTAGTCTCCCTGTGATCTAGTCTCCCCCATGATCTAGTCTCCCCGTGATCTAGTCTACCACGTGATCTAGTCTCCCCGTGATTTACTCTACCCCGTGACCTAGTCTCCCCGTGATCTTGTCTCCCCGTGATCTTGTCTCCCCGTGATCTAGTCTACCCCGTGATCTAGTCTACCCCGTGATCTAATCTCCCCCGTGATCTAGTCTCCCCCGTGATCTAGTCTCCCCCGTGATCTAGTCTCCCCCGTGATCTAGTCTCCCCGTGATCTAGTCTCCCCGTGATCTAGTCTCCCCGTGATCTAGTCTCCCCGTGATCTAGTCTCCCCGTGATCTAGTCTCCCCGTGATCTAGTCTCCCCGTGATCTAGTCTACCCCGTGATCTAGTCTCCCCCGTGATCTAGTCTCCCCGTGATCTAGTCTCCCCCGTGATCTAGTCTCCCCCGTGATCTAGTCTTCCCAGTGATCTAGTCTCTCCAGTGATCTAGTCTCCCCTAATCTAGTCTCCCCCGTGATCTAGTCTACCCCGTGATCTAGTCTCCCCAGTGATCTAGTCTCCCCGTGATCTAGTCTCCACCGTGATCTAGTCTCCCCGTGATCTAGTGTACCCTGTGATCTAGTCTCCCCGTGATCTAGTCCCCCCCTTGACCTAGTCTCCCCCGTGATCTAGTCTCCCCCGTGATCTAGTCTCCCCGTGATCTAGTCTCCCCGTGATCTAGTCTCCCCGTGATCTAGTCTCCCCGTGATCTAGTCTACCCCGTGACCTAGTCTACCCCGTGACCTAGTCTGCCCGTGATCTAGTCTACCCCGTGATCTAGTCTCCCCATGATCTAGTCTCCCCATGATCTAGTCTCCCCCATGATCTAGTCTCCCCAGTGATCTAGTCTCCCCAGTGATCTAGTCTCCCCCATGATCTAGTCCCCCCATGATCTAGTCTCCCCAGTGATCTAGTCTCCCCAGTGATCTAGTCTCCCCTGTAATCTAGTCTCCCCCATGATCTAGTCTCCCCCATGATCTAGTCTCCCCAGTGATCTAGCCTCCCCCGTGATCTAGTCTCCCCCGTGATCTAGTCTCCCCCGTGATCTAGTCTCCCCCATGATCTAGTCTCCCCCAGTGATCTAGTCTACCCCGTGATCTAGTCTCCCCCATGATCTAGTCTCCCCCATGATCTAGTCTCCCCCATGATCTAGTTTCCCCCACGATCTAGTCTCCCCCACGATCTAGTCTCCCCCATGATCTAGTCTCCCCCGTGATCTAGTCTCCCCCGTGATCTAGTCTACCCCGTGATCTAGTCTACCCCGTGATCTAGTCTCCCCCGTGATCTAGTCTACCCCCGTGATCTAGTCTACCCCCGTGATCTAGCCTTCCCCGTGATCTAGTCTCCCCGTGATCTAGTCTCCCCCATGATCTAGTCTCCCCCATGATCTAGTCTCCCCCGTGATCTAGTCTCCCCCGTGATCTAGTCTCCCCGTGATCTAGTCTCCCCGTGATCTAGTCTCCCCCATGATCTAGTCTCCCCGTGATCTAGTCTACCACGTGATCTAGTCTCCCCGTGATTTACTCTACCCCGTGACCTAGTCTCCCCGTGATCTTGTCTCCCCGTGATCTTGTCTCCCCGTGATCTTGTCTCCCCGTGATCTAGTCTACCCCGTGATCTAGTCTCCCCCGTGATCTAGTCTCCCCCGTGATCTAGTCTCCCCGTGATCTAGTCTCCCCGTGATCTAGTCTCCCCGTGATCTAGTCTCCCCGTGATCTAGTCTCCCCGTGATCTAGTCTACCCCGTGATCTAGTCTCCCCCGTGATCTAGTCTCCCCGTGATCTAGTCTCCCCCGTGATCTAGTCTCCCCCGTGATCTAGTCTTCCCAGTGATCTAGTCTCTCCAGTGATCTAGTCTCCCCTAATCTAGTCTCCCCCGTGATCTAGTCTACCCCGTGATCTAGTCTCCCCAGTGATCTAGTCTCCCCGTGATCTAGTCTCCACCGTGATCTAGTCTCCCCGTGATCTAGTGTACCCTGTGATCTAGTCTCCCCGTGATCTAGTCCCCCCCTTGACCTAGTCTCCCCGTGATCTAGTCTCCCCCGTGATCTAGTCTCCCCCGTGATCTAGTCTCCCCGTGATCTAGTCTCCCCGTGATCTAGTCTCCCCCGTGATCTAGTCTCCCCGTGATCTAGTCTACCCCGTGACCTAGTCTACCCCGTGACCTAGTCTGCCCGTGATCTAGTCTACCCCGTGATCTAGTCTCCCCATGATCTAGTCTCCCCATGATCTAGTCTCCCCCATGATCTAGTCTCCCCAGTGATCTAGTCTCCCCAGTGATCTAGTCTCCCCCATGATCTAGTCCCCCCATGATCTAGTCTCCCCAGTGATCTAGTCTCCCCAGTGATCTAGTCTCCCCTGTAATCTAGTCTCCCCCATGATCTAGTCTCCCCCATGATCTAGTCTCCCCAGTGATCTAGCCTCCCCCGTGATCTAGTCTCCCCCATGATCTAGTCTCCCCCGTGATCTAGTCTCCCCCATGATCTAGTCTCCCCCAGTGATCTAGTCTACCCCGTGATCTAGTCTCCCCCATGATCTAGTCTCCCCCATGATCTAGTCTCCCCCATGATCTAGTTTCCCCCACGATCTAGTCTCCCCCATGATCTAGTCTCCCCCATGATCTAGTCTCCCCCGTGATCTAGTCTCCCCCGTGATCTAGTCTACCCCGTGATCTAGTCTACCCCGTGATCTAGTCTCCCCCGTGATCTAGTCTCCCCCGTGATCTAGTCTACCCCCGTGATCTAGCCTTCCCCGTGATCTAGTCTCCCCGTGATCTAGTCTCCCCCATGATCTAGTCTCCCCGTGATCTAGTCTCCCCCATGATCTAGTCTCCCCCGTGATCTAGTCTCCCCCGTGATCTAGTCTCCCCGTGATCTAGTCTCCCCGTGATCTAGTCTCCCCCATGATCTAGTCTCCCCGTGATCTAGTCTCCCCGTGATCTAGTCTCCCCCATGATCTAGTCTCCCCCATGATCTAGTCTACCCCGTGATCTAGTCTCCCTGTAATCTAGTCTCCCCCATGATCTAGTCTCCCCCATGATCTAGTCTACCCCGTGATCTAGTCTCCCCCATGATCTAGTCTCCCCCATGATCTAGTCTACCCCGTGATCTAGTCTCCCCGTGATCTAGTCTACCCCCATGATCTAGTCTACCCCGTGATCTAGTCTCCCCGTGATCTAGTCTCCCTGTGATCTAGTCTCCCCCATGATCTAGTCTCCCCGTGATCTAGTCTACCACGTGATCTAGTCTCCCCGTGATTTACTCTACCCCGTGATCTAGTCTCCCCGTGATCTTGTCTCCCCGTGATCTTGTCTCCCCGTGATCTAGTCTACCCCGTGATCTAATCTCGCCCGTGATCTAGTCTCCCCCGTGATCTAGTCTCCCCCGTGATCTAGTCTCCCCGTGATCTAGTCTCCCCGTGATCTAGTCTCCCCGTGATCTAGTCTCCCCGTGATCTAGTCTACCCCGTGATCTAGTCTCCCCCGTGATCTAGTCTCCCCGTGATCTAGTCTCCCCCGTGATCTAGTCTCCCCCGTGATCTAGTCTCCCCAGTGATCTAGTCTCCCCAGTGATCTAGTCTCCCCTAATCTAGTCTCCCCCGTGATCTAGTCTACCCCGTGATCTAGTCTCCCCAGTGATCTAGTCTCCCCGTGATCTAGTCTCCACCGTGATCTAGTCTCCCCATGATCTAGTCTACCCTGTGATCTAGTCTCCCCCGTGATCTAGTCTCCCCCTTGACCTAGCCTCCCCCGTGATCTAGTCTCCCCCGTGATCTAGTCTCCCCCGTGATCTAGTCTCCCCCGTGATCTAGTCTCCCCGTGATCTACTCTACCCCGTGATCTAGTCTCCCCGTGATCTAGTCTCCCCGCGATCTAGTCTACCCCGTGATCTAGTCTACCCCGTGATCTAGTCTACCCCGTGATCTAGTCTACCCCCGTGATCAAGTCTACCCCGCGATCTAGTCTCCCCGCGATCTAGTCTACCCCGTGATCTAGTCTCCCCGTGATCTAGTCTCCCCGTGATCTAGTCTCCCCGTGATCTAGTCTCCCCCGTGATCTAGTCTCCCCCGTGATCTAGTCTACCCCGTGATCTAGTCTACCCCGTGATCTAGTCTACCCCATGATCTAGTCTACCCCGTGATCTAGTCTCCCCCGTGATCTAGTCGACCCCCGTGTCATGTGAAAAGCTTTTTTGCCGCGTTCTAACCAGTCGGCGGAAAGACGATACATGATTACAATCGAGCCGCCCACAGTGTACAGATACAGGATAAAGGAATATTGTACAGTGGGAAATGTTAAATAAAGAAATACTGCTGTCAGAGTAGAGGTTTCAAAGAGTGGAGCAATTGTCATGCGTGATTGCAGATCTGCCTGTGGGACCAGCATCAGAGAGTTGGCTGCTTGGGTGCCATCTGGGTGGTGGGGTTATGGAGCGAGCTGTTGGAGGAGGTAGTTGGGGCAGGTACTATAATATTTAGAAGACATTTGGACAGGTACATTGATAGGAAAGGTTTAGATGGATATCGACCAAACACGGGCAGATGGGACAAGCTGGTGCAGTTTGTTGGAATGGACGTGTTGGGCTGAAGGGCCCGTTTCTGTGCTGCATGGCTCTGTGACGTTACAATAAAGGATCGGGTAGTGTTGAATCTGACGCAACCATGATGCAACGCTGGGCAGCACAGTGGCGCAGCGGTAGAGTTGCTGCCTTCCAGTGCCAGAGACCCGGGTTCAATCATGACTACGGGCGCTGTCTGTACGGAGTTTTCACGTTCTCCCCGTGACCGCGTGGGCTTCCTCTCAAATCCCAGAGTCATATGGGATTGTATGCTAATTGCCCCTGTATTGTGTAGGGTAGTACTGGTGTACGGGGTGATCACTGGTCGGCACAGATTCGGTGGGCCGAGTGGCATATTTCCATGCTGAACCTCTAAACTAAACTAAACAGATCTTTAGGGAATGGCGCTGTGGTAGAGTTGCCGCCTCACAGCGCCAAAGTCCCGGGCTCTATCCTGACAACAGGTGCTGTCAGTACAGTTTGCATGTTCTCCCTGTGACCACGTGGGTTTACTCTGGGTGCCCTTGTTTCAAGGCCATGCAGGTTTGTAGGTTAATTGGCTTCTGTAAAAATTGTAAATGATCCCTAGTGTGTAGGATCGTGCTAGTGTACGGGGTGATTGCTGGTCAGCACTGACTCGAATGGGCTGAACGGCCTGTCTCGACTCTCGAAAGTCTAAATTAAATTCTCAATCTTCAACCTCTTTGGGGTGGGGGGGAACAAGGATAGAATTATTAATCTACTCTTTGCTTCTGATTTCCAGAACCCAGCTCTCTTTAATTGACAGTGGCGTTTAAGAAGCATTCAGATCGGCGCATAGGAGTGTAATAAATAGAGGGGTGCAGATCACCTACAGACGGATGAGATCAGTTTAACTTGTCATCATGTTCACCACAAACATTGTGGGCCAAAGGGCCCGTTCGTAGAATTATAGTCAGTATTGTGCAACCCGGGTGGCACTACCAGCAGTGACTGCCTCGGCAACAGTCTGTCTGTTCTTTCTCCTGTTTTTGTTATTTTAAGTATGTGTTAAAAGTTTTAGTGTTCCTTGGTTTGTATTATGTGTGGGGGGGTGGGGAAACTTTTTTCAGTCTCTTACCTTGACGGAGATGCGATTTTTTAACGTATCATATCTCCGTCCCCACTGCGGCCTAACATCGTGGCGTTGGCGGCCTTTCCTGGAGACCGATGGGCGCTCCAAACCGCGGGAGCCTGCGGGACTTTAACATCGCGGAGCTTGCGATCCCTTTGCCGGGGATCGAAGCTCCAACCGCGGGGCCTGTGGACTTTAACATCGTGAAGCCCGCAGTCTCTGGTAAGTGGAGGCCGACTTGGGAGCTCCATGCCGCGGAGAGAGTTTCAACCGCCCCGACGTGGGCGTTTCGATCACCCCGACGAGGGCTTCGACTGCGGGAATTTTGATCGCCCCGACAGTGGATGGTTTGACTGCCCCGACCACGGGTGAATAAAGAGGAAGATGACTGAACTTTATTGCCTTCCATCACAGTGAGGAATGTAGAATCCACTGTGGTGGATGTTTATGTAACCTTTTATTTTGTTGCTTTTCACTTGGAACGGCTGTATGCTAACTCAAATTTCACTGTACCTTACCTGGTACATGTGAACATAAACTGACCTTGAAACAGGCCCTTTGGCCCATCTTGCCCCTGCCGACCAACGTGTCCTATCTACACTCATCCCACCCGCCTGCGTTTGGCCCATATCCCTCTAAACCTATCCTGCCCATGTACCTGTCTAAATGTTTCCTAAACGTTGCGATAATAACTGCTTCAACTACCGCCTCAGGCAGCACGTTCCATACACCCACCACCCTTTGTATAAAAAAGTTACATCTCAGGTTCCCATTAAATCTTTCCCGCCTCACCTTAAACCTATGTCCTCTGGTTCTCAATTCCCCTACTCTGGGCAAAATACTCTTGTGAGTTTACCCGATCTATTCCTCTGGTGACATCGTACATCTCTAGAAGATCATCCCTCAGCCTCCTGCTCGCCAAAGTATAAAGCCCCAGCACGCACAGCCTCACCTAATAGCTCAGGCCCTCAAGTCCTGGCAACATCCTTGTATGTAGACAAAAGTGCTGGAGAAACTCAGCGGGTGCAGCAGCATCTATGGAGCGAAGGAAATTGGCAACGTTTCGGGCCGAAACCCTTCTCCAGCACTTTTGTCTACCTTCGATTTTCCAGCATCTGCAGTTCCTTCTGAAACATCCTTGTATATCTTCTCTGAACCCTTTCAAGCTCGACAACATATTTCCTCTTACATGCCTGTACTGATCTCTGTTCTAAGTCGGAGGGTGAGTGGAAAGGAGGGAGGTGTTGTGCGTGTGTGGCATTATCACACCAAAGAGAAAAAAAGAGAATTTGACAGATTTTCTTTTGCATTTATGAAAAACACACAAGTTTATTCCTTGCTGACATTCGAGGTTCCATGTTAATTAACATGCTCTATTAAGAATGATATAAATTTGCATATTAATAAATCTCCAATTACCATCTTTTTAATCATAGTAATAAACAAGTCAGCTTTTTACTTTCAAGCAAATAAGCAAGTAGATGCTTTTGCTGGCTATAATGCGTTTTGCTACATTTGGGGCAAGTATAATTAAAGGAGAGAAATTATTTTCAATGCTGTTTTTGCTCCCAGTTATAATTTTGTGATACAGTTTGGTGCCTTTTCATAAATGAAAGTTCACCGTGTAATCAGAGGCCTAAGAGATTAAAAGCACAAACTAATTGCTTCAAAGATTTTAAAGTTCCTTTAGAAATGTGCATTTTCATTTTTTTAGCCTGAAGTTATCTATCTATATACTTTCAAAACTCTGTGTGAGTGGGTGTGTGTGGGTGTTTGTGGGTGTATGTCACATTCCATTTTTTTTACAGATAAGATTTTTGCCCTTTGATTCCATGGTTCGTCAAAACCACATGCTCAAATTCCGTTTTTTCCATTTCGTTAGTGATTTTGCTAGTTCATTCACGGATTTACTTCTCATTACATTTAGACATTTTAATGTACATTTTTGTTATAAAATACTCCTCCCCTCCCCCCGCAGACTCACTCATTTTAAAATCGAAACGGCACCTCACGAGCTGCTTACGTCACAATCCCACATGCCGACCAATCCCAAGCCGCTTCTCTCTCTTCATTTGGCAGCCTGGCTCCCCCCCTTCCAACTACGCTTGCACCTCCCGCAGCTGGGATCGCCCGCGTGCTCCAAACCCCCCCCCCCCAAACTATGCTCTCACAGCGCCTCCCGCAGCTGGAATCGCCTGCTCGCGTGCCCGCTCAAAACCCCCCCATTCTCAAAATGCTCCGCCGATCGGGAGAGAGATAAGGCGTCAGTTCTGCGAAGCTGGCGTAGCTCGCGAAGCCCCGCCCGCCTGCGCGCCCCTCCCATCCCCTGCGCGCTCCAGCAGGTCACAAGCAGGAGCTTTGGTCAGAAGCCCACAGCTCCACTCTCACGCCGGCATGCTCTGCAAATCGGGAGATGAGATAAGGCGACGGGCGGAGTAAGGCCCGATCCTGGGGAGGTGAAGAGGGGAAGTCGGGGGATTGAGGGAGTAGGGAGGGAGAGAGGGGAATGGGGGAGGTGAGGAGGGAGAGTGTGGGAATAGAGGGAGGGAGTGGGGGTGATAGGGAGTGGGGAATAGATGAACTGGTCACCTGCCTTTCTTGACCCTTGTTGCATGCCCTCTCGCTTTCAGTTCCATTGCCTAATCTCCGCATAGTTCCCAGAGCAGTGGGGTGGCACAGAGGCGAGGCTGGTAGAACCGCTGCCTCATGGCGACACAAACCCAGGTTGGATCCCGACCACGACGCTGTCTGTATGTGTGTGTGTGCGTGTGCGTGTGCGTGTGTGTGTGTGTGTGTGTGCGTGTGTGTGTGTGTGTGTGCGTGTGTGTGTGTGTGTGGTTTGGACCTTCTCACTGACCGTGTGGGTCTCCTCTGGGTGACTTAAGACTTTAGAGATGCAGGACCTTCGGCCACCGAGTCCACGCGACCAGTGATCACCCTGTACACTAGTTCTATCCTACACACTGGAGACAATTTACAGAAGCAAATTAACCTACAAACCTGCACATCTTTGGAGTGTAGGAGGAAACTAGAGCAACCGGAGAAAACCCACACGTTCACAGGGAGAACGTACAAACTCCGTACAGACAGCACCCGAGGTCAGGATCGAACCTGGGTCTCTGGCACTATGCCACCCAGCACTTTATGCCTTCTTCATTTCATTGTTACTTGTTACATTTATTCCATTTAATTCAACTTCCCACCTTGCCCACACTGACCAACATACCCCATCTACACTAATCTCACCTGCCTGTGTTTAGCCCATGATCCCTCTAAACCTGCCCTATCCATGTACCTGTCAAATGTCTCTTAAACATTATGATAGTACCTGCCTCAACTACCTCCTCTGGCAGCTCGTCCTATATATCCACCACTCTTTGTGTAAAACTGTTCCCCCACTTGTTCCTATTAAATATTTTCCCCCTCACCTTAAACCTATGACCTCTTCTGCTCGATTTTCCTATTCTGGGCAAAAAACAGTGTATTTACCCAATCTAATCCTCTCATGATTTTACACACCTCTGTAAGATCACCCCTCATCCACAATGGAGTCCTAGCCTGCTCTACCTCTTGAGTGCTTTATTTTCATATGTCCCAAACAGAAAATTGAAATTCTTACTTGCAGCAGCATAACAGAATATGTAAACACAGTGTGTTGAATGGAACTGCAGATGCTGGCCTTATACCGAAGATGTGCTGGAGTTAAGGGGCTGTCCCACTTGGGCAACCTAATTGGCGAGTTTAGGAGAGTTTCAAAAAATATCATGTTGAAGACCTTTGACTATGTAGGAGACCTCCTTCGACTATGATGAAGACTACCTTCGACTAGCTACGACTAACTTTGGGAAAATTGGACACCGAATAGTGGAGAGTGAAGACGACCCCCTTTGATCTCCTTCGACCTCCGTTCGACTATATTGAAGACTATCTACGACTACCCTCGATTACCTACGAATAACATGCTGACCTACTACGACTAAACCTACGAGTAAAAAAAACCAATTTTTTTTCCATGGCGACCTTTCTTTTCTCGCGTGCCTTTTTCAACATGTTGATAAATACGCCGCAACCTAGCTGAGGCCTCGAGTACGCGGGGACCACTGTCGAGCATGAAGGAGAGTTACAAAGACGACCTTGTATCGACCATGTTGCGAGTATGAGTCGAGGGCAAACTCGCCAGAAAAGGCGGATTAGGTCGCCCAAGTGGGACAGGCCCTTAACTCAACCGGTCAGGCAGCATCTCTGGAGAAAAAGGATGGGTGACGTTTTGGGTCGGGTCTGAAGAAGGGTCCCAACTCGAAAGGTCACCCATGCTTTCTCTCCTGAGATGCTGTCTGATCCGCTGAGTTACTCTCGCACTTTGTGTCCATCTACGTAAACATAATACGCTAAACGATATAATAGACAAAAAAAGAAAGTTCAGCGTATATATATATATATATACATGTGTGTGTGTGTATATATGTGTGTGTGTGTGTCCTTGTATGCGTGTGTGTACATATGTGTATATATATATATATATATATATATATATATATATGTGTGTGTATGTATATATATATATATATGTGTGTGTATGTATATATGTATATGCACAGACACACACTTACCTTTGATGTGTTGCCAGTTGAAAACCAAAACCTTCTGCAAACTCCAGAATAATTCCTGGCTTCTGTAGACATCTGGGTCAATTGAATTCTGTAACTAGGGTGGGGTTGGGAAGAAGAGGAAGGAAGGGGGTCTTGTTTTGCTTAGTTGGCCGCAGTCCACTGCTCCATCCAGACAATGTCAGAGGGATTGATGTTTTGGCAGAGTGTCCTGCTCCAGTTAGAGTCCAATTAGCTAATAGGGCTTTTAGGCCTTTGCCAAGTACGTGATGTCAGTTTGAGTTTGGCTGGGGAGCTGGTTCCTCAGTAAGGGTTGCCAATGTTGCAGTAGAATTGGCAGCTAATGGCCCCTCACTTACCAACTGGGGGATTGGCAATGGTTTACCCAGCTGACAAACCTCAGCCCGTAGACATAACAGTTCGCCGTTCGGCCTCTCGAGCCAACCCTGCCAGTTTTAGTTGTAGAGTTTTGCTCCTAAAAGTATTTGTGCGTACACAAAAGTGGGTGGTATTGTAGATCGTGAAGATAGTTGTCAAGAATTGTAGCAGGATCTTGATCTGTTGGCCAGGTGGGCTGAGGAATGGCTGATGAAATTTAATACAGAGAAATGTGAGGAGCACCAACATGGGCAGAACCTACACGGTGAACATTAGGGCAGAGGGATCTAGGAGTACAGGTACATAGTTCATTGAAAGTCGCATAAGGTGGTCAAAAAGCACATTGGCTTTCACCAGTCAGAGTATTGAGAATAGAAGTTGGGAGGTCATGTTGCAGTTATCTAAGACGCTGGTCAGGCTGCATGTACAGTATTGTGTTCAGTTCCTGGCACAATGTTACAGGAAAGTTGCTGTCAAGCTGGAAAGGTTGCAGGGAAGATTTACGAGGATGTTGCTGGGACCTGAGGACCTGAACTATAGGGAGAGGCTGAGCAGGGTGGCACTCTATTCCTTGGAGCGCAGGAGGCTGAGTGGTGATCTTATAGGTGTATAAAATCACGAGGAGAATAGATCGATGAATGTACAGTCTTTTGCCCAGAATTCGGGAGTTGAGACACCAGAGGACATAAGTTTAAGGTGAGGGGGAAAGATTTAATGGTAACCTGAGGGGTAACTTTTTTATACAAAGGGTGGTGGGTGTATGGAACGAGCTGCCATGGGAGGTAGTTGAGTCAGGTACCATCGCAATGTTTAAGAAACGTTTAGACAGGTACATGGATAGGATAGATTTAGCAGGATATGGCCAAATGCAGGCAGGTGGGACTAGGGTAGATGGACATGTTGGCCTGTGTGGGCAAGTTGTGTTGAAGGTCCTGTTTCCACGCTGTGTAACTCTATGATGATTGTGGGCCAAAAGGCCTGGTCCTGTGCTATACTGTTCTATGTATTGGGATGCATCACAGCATGGTTTGGGAACAGCTCCATCCTCCAGAAATTGCAGAGAGCTACGGACGCAGACCAGACCAACACGCAAACCAACCTCCCTTTCATTGACTTCATCTACACTTCATGTTGCCTCGGCAAGGCCGCCAGCATAATCAAGGACCAGTCTTGCTCCCGGTCATTCCCTCTCCACCTTGTCTCCCATCAGGCAAGAGGTACAGAAGTAGGAAAACGCACTCCTCCAGATTCAGGGACCGTTTCTACCCAGCTGTCATCAGGCAACTGAACCATCTCAACACCAACTAGAGAGCGGACGTGACCTCCCATGTACCTCCTTGGAGACCTTAAAACTATCTTTAACCAGACTTTACTGGACTTTGCATACAATGTGACTCTATGATTTTATGAAGGACGTGTTTGTACGCCGCATTGTACTATGTTTTATCTATCTCACTGGAGACTTTCGGACTCTCTTTAATCTATCTTTGAGTAAGGGTGTCAGGGGTTATGCGAAGAAGGCAGGAGAATGGGAAAATAGATCAGCCATGATTGAATAGCAGAGTAGATATGATGGGCCAAATGGCCCAATTCTGCTCCTAGAACTTCTGAACTTGGTTGGGCTTTATTGGACTTCATCTTGCATTAAACATTATTGCCTTTATCGTGTAACTGTACACAGTAGACGGCATGATAGTAATCATGTGTAGTCATTTTGCTGACTAGATAGCATGCAACAAAAAACTTTCTACAGTACCTCGGTACACGTTTTTAGTTTTAGAGACACAGCGCAGACACAGGCCTTCGGCCCATCGAGTCCGCACCGACCAGTGATCCCCGCACGTTAACACAAGTCTACACACACTAGGGACAATTTACACATATACCAAGAATACAAACCCAAGCCAATTAACCTACAAACCTAACATGCCGCCACAATCATAAACTAAACATAACAGGTTGTTGATCTCACTCTTGTTCTCTCTTCCCCTCAGTTGCCTGTCCTGCGTTGATGGCTCCTTCCCCTGTCACTGGTGCAAGTACCGTCACATCTGCACGCAGAACGCAGCGGACTGTTCCTTCCAGGAGGGCCGAGTGAACATGTCGGAGGTAAGCACTCCCTCCCCTACCCCATCTCCTACCACTGCAGCCTTCAGCCCGTTGCCCGTGTTAACTGCCAGAGCTTGTGCTGCTGAATCCAATCTTAAAAGCAGTGCCGCAACACGGAGAACGGGGGCACAGGTGCCAGCCACGGACAGAACCACAGTGGAACCTGACTTAAGACCAAGACACGGCACAGTGGCTAGACTGGTCTCACCCCAGCCACAGACTGTTGACCCTCCTCCCATCCGGGAGGCGCTACAGCTCCCTCCGTTGCCGGACCAGCAGGTTCAGGAACAGCTTCTTCCCTGCGGCTGTTACAATACTTAACTCTGCACCTCGGTGATTGCCAGTCACCCCCCCGGACACTCCTTCCCCCAGTATAATTGCACTACTGATACTGTTTGTACATATATATTTTTTTTTACCGTTCATTATTCTAAGTTCGCTCTTCTGGGGAGATGCCAACTGCATTTCGTTGTCTCTGTACAGTACACTGCACAATGACAATTAAAGATTGAATTGAAAAAAAAAAAAGTGGTGCAGCGGGTACAGCCGCTGCTTCACAGCGCCACCAACCCGGGTTCGATCCTGACTTGGGGTAGTCTGTGTGTGTGGAGTTTGCACGTTCTCCCTGTGGCTGCGTGGGTTTCCTCTGGGTGCTCCAGTTTCCACCCACCTCCTGAAGACGTGCGGGTTTGTCGGATAATTGACCTCTGTAAATTGTGGGTGACAAGGTGGGATAACATAGAACGGGTGTGAACCGGCAGGTGGTCGATGCTCGGCATGGACTCGACGGGTGAAGTGTCTGTTTTCATGCTGTATCTTGGAATCGATCCCTCAGTGGTCTATCTTTGTCATGTTTAAGTTTATCATTGTCACTTTCACCGAGGTACAGGGAAAAGCTTTATTTTGCATGCTATCCCAACAGATGAGATGTACAATCCCATGCAATCAGATCAAATTCAAGTACAACAGGTAGAGCAAAGGGGAAGATACAGAGTGCAGAATATAGTTCTCACCATTGTAGCAACAGTTCCAGAGACAAAGTCCAATGTCCGCAATGGGGTAGCGGTGAATCGGCCGGTACCCTAACTTATGGAAGGACCATTCAGAAGCCGGATAACAGAGGGGAAGAAGCTGTTCCGAGCTTCTGCATCTTCTGCCAGGCGGGAGTGGGGGGAAAGGAGGAATGACCGGGGTGGGACAGGTCTTTGCTAATGAGTGCACACGCAAGCCAAACAACAGAAGCAATTGTAATTCAAGTTCTACTCGTTGCCGTGACGCTGGGAGGGCCCGGCTGCCTCAAGTTCCTCTTCAATCAGTGGGCTTTCTGTGTGAGGTCGACCCTTGATGCTAATGCAGGAATGTGGAGAGAAATAATAATGATCAGGCTCAGAGTCGTTTCCAACCCGCTCTGACTTCAGAGAGTCTAATCCTGAAATCCATGGGCTCTGTGTGATATCTGTTCCCTTTCATAATGTTCCATGGATAGACACAAAGTGCTGATGTAACTCAGCAGGTCAGGCAGCATCTCTGGAAAAACATAGAAACATAGAAATAGGTGCAGGAGGAGGCCATTCAGCCCTTCGAGCCAGCATCACCATTCACTGTGCCTGCCTTCTCCCCATATCCCTTGATGCCACCAGCCCCGAGAGCTCCATCTAACTCTCTTATAAATTCATCCAGTGAATTGGCCTCCACTGACTTCTGTAGCAGGGAATTCCACAAATTCACAACTCTCTGGGGGAAAACATTTTTTCTCATCTCAGTTTTAAATGGCCTCCCTTTTATTCTTTGACTGTGGCCCCTGGTCCTGGACTCGCCCAACATTGGGAACATATTTCCTGCATCTAGCTTGTCCAGTCCTTTTATAATTTTATATGTTTCTATAAGATCCCCTCTCATCCTTCTAAATTCCAGTGAATACAAGCCTAGTCTTTCCAGCCATCCCGGGAATTAACCTCTTGAACCTATGCTGCACTCCCTCAATAGCAAGGATATCCTTCCTCAAATTAGGAGAAATGGAATAGGTGACGTTTTGGGTCAGGGATCCTCCTTCAGACTGAAAGTAGTGGGGGGAGGGGGGGGGGGGGGAAAGTGGGTGACTGGAGGTAGGGAATGGCCAGCACAAATCAGGGGCTGGCAACAGATGACCAAGGAAGGGTGGAGCTCATGATAGCCCATTGTTGGATGGGGAAGAGACAGTGACGAGCAGTGGAACTGGTAGGACAGCGAGGGTGGGGTGGGGGGGGGGGAGTGAGGGAAAGTAGGGGCTACTTGTAGTTGTAGAGATCTATCTTCATACCACTGGGTTGTAAGCTGCCCCAGCGAACCATAGCAAAAGCGAGACAATAAATCACTTCACTCTTGACATTTGAATGTTAAGGTGGGGGAGGGGGGGGAATACACTGGAGGTGACAAAAGGCCAGGACCTCCTGGGAGCCCAGATTTGTTCAGGCCTTTTCTTACCTCTAGGCCTCCCCCCCTCCCCCCATTCCCTTCCTCCACGACCTCTTCTCTCAGTCAGAAGAAGTGTTCGACCGGAAACCTCACCTATTCTTTTTCTCCAGAGATGCTGCTGACCTGCCGAGCTACTCCAGCACTTTACTACAAACCAGCATCTGCGGTTCCTTGCTACCTACAATGTTCTGCGCTGCAAGTCCAACTCCAAGCTCCTCCTAGGTAGATAGGGTGCTGAAGAAAGCTTTTTGGTTCCTTGGCCTTCACTACTCAGAGAATGGAGTATAAAAAGATGGACACAAAGTACTGGAGTAACTCCGTGGGTCAGGCAGCATCACCGGAGAACATGGAGAGGCGGCGTTTAAGGCCGAAAATCACCCTCACACTCCAAGAATGCTGACATTGAGTATTATATTGACTCAGGCATTGAATATAGAAGTCGGCATGTTATGTTAGAGACGGACAAGGCAGTGGTGAGGCAGTATTTGGAGTATTGCGCCCAGTTTTGGTCACCCTGCTACAGGAAGGATGTTGTTTAACTGGAAAGAGTGCGGAGAGGATTTACAAGGATGCCGCCCGGACTCGAGGGCCTGAGCTATAGGGAGAGGTTGGCACTTTACTCTTGGTAGTGCAGGAGGCAGAGGGATGATCTTACAGAGGTGTGTACGATCACGAGGGGATTAAAAAAGGTGAATGTACAGGGTCCTTTGCCCAGGGTAGGGAATCAGGAACCAATGGACAGAGGTTTGAGGTGGGTGGGGAAAGATATAATAGGAATCTGAGGGGAAAATGTCCCTTCTCTCCTCCCCCCTCACCTCCCCACCTCTCTTCCCCCGCCGCCTCTCTCTCTTTTTCCCAGGATAAGGGATTCAAGGGGATCCACGGCCCTCTGTTGGGAAAAAGGTGTCCCTCATTTATGTCCCTATTGAATCTTCCCCCTCTCACCTTAAACCTGTGTCCTCTGGTTCTTGATTCCCCTTCTCTGAGTAAAAAACTCTGTGCATCCACCCTGCCACATAAGGTCATATGTGACCATGAATTAGGCCATTCGGCCCATCAAGTCTACGCCGCCATTCAGTCATGGCTGATCTATCTCTCCCTCTTAACCCCATTCTCCTGCCTTCTCCCCATAACCCGGACACCCGTACTAATGGAATCTCCATAGACTGCTGCCACCGCCTTCTGAATTCCACAGATCCACCACCCTGTTATCTGCCTCCCTCATGATCTTATGCACCTCTTTCACATCACCCCTCATCCTCCTGTGCTCCATGGAATGACGTTCTAGCCTCCCACATTCCACAGACATGCAGGGTTGTAGGTTAATTATCCTCTGTACATTGCCCCCTGTGTGTGGGGAGTGAATGGGAAAGTGGGATAACATAGAACTATTGTGAGCGGGTGATCGCTGGTTGGCGTGGAGGCGGTCCACACATGTCCTTTAAACTTTCACCCTGGGAACAATGTTCTGACTGTCTACTCTATCTGCACCTCTAGTCGTTTTATAAACTCCTATCGTATACACACTGTCCTTGGAGTGGCAAGGTTGCCCGTCAGGTTCCTACCCAGGTTTAATCCCGACCTCCTGCTTTCTTTCAAAGAAACGGAGCATTAAATTGAGCTTGCTTCGATAGACAGTGTTGGTTCCAAGCAGAAGGGATTGTTTTTGACGAAATCACAAAGAGTTTGTTCTTAGGCGGCTGCTGACCGTGTAAAATAGGCAGGGATTTGCTCTCTATCCACGATCCCTATTAAAGACCGGCATTGAACTAATCATCCTGCAGTAACAAGGCATCTCCGAGCTTCTATTGTGAGACAGATCTAATTGCGTGCAAAAATTATTCTGCAGCTAGTCTGTCCGGGAATTCTAAATGAGTGACTAACAACATTGATGCAGGAAGTCATGATGCAGCTCTATAAAACTTTGGCTCAGCTGCATTAGGAATATTTTAGTTACGTTTTGTAGTTTAGAAATACAGCGAGGAAACGGCCCCTCGACCCTCTGAGTCCACGCCAACCAGCGATCACCCCGTACACACGCACTATCCTCCACGCTAGAGACAATTCACAATTTTTACCAAACCCAAGTTAAGGGCCTGTCCCACTGTACGAGGTAATTCAAGAGTTCTCCCGAGTTTTTCCCTGATTCGAACTTGGAGAATGCCCGTAGCGGATCCGTAGGAGTTCGTCGACGTCTCGTAGCGGCTCGTACGAATAAAAAATAACAATTTTTTTCATCACAAGTATTTTTTTACTTGTGGACATTTTTCACAGTGTTGAAAATACTTTACCGGTTTACCGGATTTCCCGAGTACCTACCGTTAGCATTACGAGCCGCTACGGGACATCCACGAGCTCCTACGGACCCGCTACGGACATTCTCCGAGTTCGAATCAGGGGAAAACTCGGGAGAACTCTTGATTTACCTCGTACAGTGGGACAGGCCCTTAAACCGACAAACCTGCACGTCTTTGGAGTGAGGGAGGAAACTGGGGCACCCGAGTCTGAAGAAGGGTCTCGACCCGAAACATCACCCATTCCGTCTCTCCAGGGATGCTGCCTGTCCCGCTGAGTTACTCCAGCATTTTGTGTCTATCTTGGGCACCTGGGTCACAAATCCCATACGGTCACAGGGAGAAGGTGAAAATTCCTCACAGACAGCACCCGTAGTCCGGGTCGAACCCGGCACTCTGGCGCTGTGAGGCAGCAGCTCTACTGCTGCACCACTCTGCAGTTTGCAGTTCTAGTCGTCCCATTGTAGGGAGGATGTGGAGGCTTTTGAGAGGGTGCAATGATAACTCAGAGACCTGGGTTCGATCCTGACCTCGGGTGCTGTCAGTACAGCGTTTGTACGTTCTCCCAGTGATCGTGTGAGTTTTCTCCGGGTGCTCCGGTTTCCTCCCACACTCCAAAGACATGCGGGCTTGTAGGTTAATTGCCCTCAGTAAAAAAATATATATATAAATCGTCCTTGGTGTGTGGGATAGTGCTTGTGTACAGGGTGATCGCTGGTTTCCCTAAATTAGTTCTCGAAACTCAACAAGTCGGGGGGGGGGGGGGGATTTTAATGGTGTTCGTGTAAAGACTGAGCGGGCGGAAGGGACACCCCCAGAAACCTCTTCTGTACCGAGTTTGTACCTTCTCCCCGTGACCGCATGGGTTTCTTCCGGGCGCTCCGGTTTCCTCCCACATTCCAAAGATGTGCGGGTTCGTAGGTTAATTGCTCCTCTATAAATTGCCCCTCATGTGTCGGGAGGGAGTGGATGAGAAAGTGGGAAAACATAGAACTGGTCAGACTTACTGTGGAATGCCTATGCGATTTGTTAATACTTTTCAGGAGTAGTTGTGTTAACATAAAACTGAAGGTTGGGATTCTGTCTCCTGTGCAAATGAAATGGGCCACTTATTTTGTAAAACTGCATTGCAAAGGTTAATTGCCTGGCATTGAAACTGAATATCTGCAGATTGTGTGCATTGGCCCCAGGGAGTGAAGTATTGTGTGCAACTTCTCCATGACGTCAGAACCAAGCAAGTTCATGTCCATAAGTCATAGGAGCAGAATTAGGTCATTCAGCCCATCGAATCTACTCCCCCATTCAATCAAGGCTGATCTATCTTTCCCTCTCAATCCCATTCTCCTGCTTTCTCCCCATAACACCTGATACCCGTACTAATCAAGAACCTCCCGATCTCTGCCTTAAAAATATCCAATGACTTGGCCTCCACACCTGTCTGTGTCAATGAATTGCACCAATTCACCACCCTCCGACTAAAGAAATTCCGCCTCATCTCCTTTCTAAAGGTACGTCCTTTTATTCTGAGGCTATGGCCTCTGGTCCTAGACTCTCCCACTAGTGGAAACATCCTCTCCACATCCACTCTATCCAGGCATTTCACTATTCGGTACGTTTCAATGAGGTTCCCCCTTATCCTTCCAAACTCCAGTGATCACAGGCCCAGTGCCTGTAATCAAACATTCATCATGTTAATAGAATCATTCTCGGGATCATCCTTGTAAACCTCCTCTGGACCCTCTCCAACGCCAGCACATCCTTCGTCAGATGCGGGGCCCAGGCTCCAGGGGTCAAAAATTGTTCAGGGTTATTTAGAATAACCAATCTCTTGAGAAGGACAAAATGGCACGATGATATTTGCAAAGTGATAGCTTTTGTTCCACAGTTCAGCACGACACATCCCTCTTGGGATCACACTCCCCCTGGCCAACAATCGGCCTGTCGGGGAACCTCCCCGCCTGAGGTCCTCTGTTACTGGCCCTGAGGGGGGGAGGGGGGGGGGGGGGAGAAAGTTGGATGTCCTGTCCCCTCCCTTCCAGCTTTTCAGGGAGAGTTTGGAAAGGCTTGCAATGAATCAACCAGGTACGAGTCACTGAATTACAGGAGTCCATTCAGCCCCCTGGATGAATCCTATCTCATCCAGACTTAGCTCAACGATACAGGAGAAACCCTCAGTATAAACATCAGAGGATCAACTGGGGGTTTCTGTTTAACGATGAATATTCAGTGAACTAAAGCAGTCATTAATTAATGAGCTCAGGATGTTTCATGTTGGCATGGAACGGTGTTAAACTCACAATCTCACCGGGTGACATTGCAGCTCATCTGTAAAAGGGAAATAGATGTGCCTGTGAAAGGGTGGGGGAGGGAGAGGCGGGGGGGGGGGGAGAGGAGAGCAGTGGGGGGGGGAGAAGTGACGGGGAGGAGAGAGGCAGCATAGATGGGAGAGAGATAGTGGGAAAGGGACAGGGAGAGCGAGGTGGGGGGAGAGGTGGAGGGGAGAGAGAGGCAGCGTAGGGGGGAAAAAAGAGGGGCAGGGTGGGAGAGGTAGGGGGCAGAGAGAGGAGGGGGGTGAAAGAGAGCCGGGGTGGGGGTGTTAGAGGGAGCGAGGGAGAGAAGGAAATGGACAATAGGTGCAGGAGTAGGCCAATCGGTCCTTCAAGCCTGCACCGCCATTCAATGTGATCATGGCTGATCATCCCCAATCAGTACCTTGGATGGAAACAGGAGAAAGAAGAGGGAATACATGCGGTCTGTGGGTTAAAAAGAGAGGCAGACAGAGAGAATGATTCAGGCATAGAAAGAGAGAGAGACGGAGGGAGAAACTGAAGCGTGAGTGAGAGACAGACGGACAGAGACAGAGATGAATGCACACAGTCTTTTACCCAGAGTAGGGGAATCAAGAACCAGAGGACATAGGTTTAAGGTACGAGGGAAAAGATTTAATACAAACCTGAGGGACAACTTTTTCACTCAGAGGGTGGTAGGTGTAAGGAACGAGCTGCCAGAGGAGGTAGTTGAGGCAGGTGCTATGACAGCATTTAAAAGACATTCCAACAGGTAGGTGGATAGGAAAGGTTTAGATGGCGGGGATGGGCTAAACACGGCAGGTGGGACTAGCGCAGATGGCAGGGTCAGGTTGGGCCGAAGGGCCTGTTTCCACGGCGTGAGACTGTAAGTGGTGCACCATCGCCAGTGTGCGCAGGGACTGCAGGAATGGGATGAGACTGCAGAGGACTAGAAACATTTTCCGCAGTTACAGCACTTCATGGAAAAAGCCAGTCAACACTTTAGTTGCTTAAAGAACCAAAGAATGAGGCGAGAATGATAATGAAAATATAAATTAATCTCCATGTCCATGCGTGTGACTGGAAACGACCTCACCGATGGAGCCCATTGTGTTTAAAAAAAAATCTTTCTTCCCAAAGGCTGCATATTTTAATGAATATTTTGAAGAGAAAATAAAAGTGGAGGGTCGTGCGCATTTAATTGTGCCGTCCTTATTAACGCCTGGCCTTTGAAAAGCCCTGTCATCTCCCCAAGGAGACAGCATTTGAATGGTGGTGATTCTAATTAGAAAACAACACTCAAACGAGTGACCCACTTGTATCTGTCAGTGTAAGCTTGCCTTGTGCAGTCATACAGCATGGAAACAGGCCCTTCGGCCCAACTTGCCCATGCCGACCAATATGCCCCATCTACTCTTGTCCCATCTGCCTGCATTTGGACCATATCACATTAAAACTAAACCTACCCTATCCAGTGCTGCGACACAGTGGTGCAGCTGGCAGAGCCACTGCCTCACAGCGCCAGAGACCCAGGTTCAATCCCGACCTCGGGTGCTGTCTATGTGTGTGCAGTTTGCACGTTCCCAATGGTAGCGATGGAAATTAATTCATAGCAGTGGGCGGTACAGTGGCGCAGCGGTAGAGTTGCTGCCCTACAGTGCCAACGACGAGAGTTAGATCCTGACTACGGGTACTGTCTGTGCGGAGTTTGCACGTTCTCCATTTGACCAGCGTGGTTTTCTCCGGTTGCTCCCGTTTCCACACACAGTCCAAAGTCGTACAGGTTTATAGGTTAATTAGCTTTGGTAAAAATCGGAAAATGTCCCTAGTGTGTAAGATAGTGCTAGTGTACGGGGTGATCGCTGGGCGGCGTAGACTCGGTGGGTTGAAGGGCCTGTTTACGTGCTGTATTACTAAAGTCTAAAGTAAGGTCTAAAATAAATTAACATATTAACACATCTTTTGGGCTATGAGAGGAATCTGGAGGAAACCCACAATGCCACTGGGAGAACGTACACACTCACAGACAGCACCCAATGTTGGGATCAAACCCAGATCTCCGGTGCCAAGAGGCATCAGCTCTACCCGATGCACCGCTGGCAAGGCCGACTGTGATGACTATGATGTCGGGGGTGGGGCTGGTGGAGAAGATGGTAGACGGCTTTAGGAGTCTGGTGTCTAGATTAGAATAGTAAGATTGAACGAGAACTTACCAGTTCGAAGGTTGATCATTATTTCATGAGGAGTCGAAGTGAGGGATTTCGTGAAGAGCCCGCCGGCGCGCATGCTCGACATACTTCAAAGTAGCGGCGTGGAATCACAGAAACCAACAAAAGAAATGACTTCGGATAGTAAGATTGAAGTGACTAAGATTACCAGATGAAGGTGATTGAGGGTGGGCGAGGAGGGCACGAAATCCCTCACTTCGACTCCTCATGAAATAATGATCAACCTTCGAACTGGTAAGTTCTCGTTCAATCTTACTATTTCATTTCGGAGTCACGTGAGTGACTTCGTGAAGACTTCAAAGCTTCTGTGATTACACGCCCTGGACCACGTCCATGCAGACACACCACTACCAGGGATGGATGGGAGGAACAAACTTGCTCAAATAGATCATACTGCAAAACAAGAGCATATTTGTTAATAACAAATCAAATCCCCTCATGGGGACATCTCCGCGTTCTTGACCTGCATTCAGCATGGCTTCTGCGAACTGTAGAGGAGCAGCAACAGGCTTGTTATAAAATCGCTGACACACAGCTTCATTAGCCCATCCTGCTATGGCGAGGATCTGGCCCATAGGCACCTTCATAATCCTTGCCATTGATGTCAATGCAGCCCTGGTGGAGTAAAACTTGAACACATTAGTGTCGATACCTGACTTACCCAAGACGACTCGAAGCCACCTGGATATCGTCTGGACTGTCACTTGATGATGAGACAAGCCGGTATCTCTCCATTCCTCTGATGCGTGCCGTCACCTTGACATAGTGATGAATACGTGAGGCTGAACACAGCCTAGCATCTGCGGGGCATGCCGGGAACTTCAGCTGCAGCCCTGTGCACCCAGGTCTATGCTGCTTTAGTAGCTCATCAACGACGAAGACTACTTCCATAGGGGTAGATATCATCCTGTCAACACATCGTTTGTGTAGTGTTTGTACCCTCTGCTGAAGTCAGCGCTAGTAACATCACCAGTTTCATGATGAGTTTGTCCAGTTGGATCCCTTCCATGGGAGACCACGTCCTGAGCAGGTTTAATACGTCCCTGACATCCCAGGTGATATCATAGCGTGGTGTAGGCGGATTCATATTGAATATACCCCGCATGAGTCTGGACACTAGCCTGTTGGATCCTACCTCAATCTTGAGATAGAATGATAGCGCGCTCCTGGCGCTGTTGATGGCACTGTAACTTAAGTGTTGATCATGGTACAACCCCGCGAGGAATTCCAGGACGTCAGTTATTGTCACGTCATCGTACGTGATGCGAGAGCGGCTGCAGTAGGCTCCCACTTCTTAATCTGCGAGCGGTATCTTCGCCTTGTTGACTCTCGACATGACGCCCTGATGGTATCCAATGGTCCGAGTTGAGAGGCCGTATTGGACTAACGGCCTGTTCAGAACCTGCAAGCCAACAAATTAAATAGCCATGGCAGGGATGCGGCTCCCCTGAGACAGGGTGAGTAACCAATTCTGGGCAACCCTTCAAAAGGACCCAAGGTTCGATTGAGCATGTCAAAGACCACCGGACACCAAGGCCGTGTAGGCCAGTCGGGTATAATAAGGATGCCCTTGGCAGCATCTGCCTGAATCTTTCGCAGTACCCGACTGATGAGGCAAAACGAGGGGAATGCATAGAAAAACCAATTCCCCCAGTCCAGCGAGAATGCATCTAGCGCTATTGCCCCAGGATCTGGTTCCCATGAAACGTATGTTGATACCTGATGGTTCAACCGTGACGCAAAAGGTCAATGTCCGGTTTACCAAATTTGGCTGTGACTTTAGCAAAAATTTCAGGATGCAACATCCATTCAATATTGTCATTGAATTTGCGTGACCTGGTGTCCGCCACAGTATTAAGCTCACCTGGCAAATAGGTAGCTGAAATCCAAAATCTCTTTGAATACACCAGAGCCAAATTGAGTTAGCCAATTTGTCACATGAAACTGACCTGGTACCACCCATATGGTTTAAATATGCCACAGCTGTGATGTTGTCTATTTGGAAACGGTCGTGTGCTCCAACAAGCTTGGAACAATACACACGAAGTCCGTGGAATGCTGCCAGCAACTCCAAATAGTTAAACCCTTGAGTCAAGAACATCGTTGACTCAAGGGTGTCCCATCTGCCCCCACAACGAGAGCAATTATCTGTAGCTCCCCAGCCATTGGAGCTTGCATCAGTCTGCAAATATACCACCGGATTAGCCTCCCTGATGGGCTTGAATGAGCTGCTAATGTGACACACCCACCATTGCAACTCATTTATTGCTTCGGACGGCAGCTGCATTGATCGATCATAATGACCAGCGTTCCATTTTAACGCAGTAATTTTAGCTCTTTGCAAATTCTGATAATGCAAAGGTCCATATCGTGCTGCCGGAAACAAAGCCACTAGCTTGCCAATTACTGTGGCTGTATGCCGAATCGATGGTATATTGGTGCCAATTAAATCTCTGCACACCTGAGTGACCTCCTCAATTTTGTTAATTGGTATGGTTTCCCTCATGCTCATTGAGTTCACCGTGAACCCTGGGTAATTAATTACCTGGGCAGGGCAGAACTTCGATTTCTCTGGATGGACAATGAATCCCAATTGTTGAAATATATTGACAGCAGCTGCAACACCCTGTTCAGCCAATTCCAGGGTGTGGCCCACAATAAAGATATCATCTAAATAGGCCATTACTATATGATGTCGTTGTCTCAAATAAGCCATGATTGGCTTCACCAATTTAGTGAACAATCTAGGGCTGTAGTGAGCCCATTAGGCAAAGCCTTATACTGCCAAAGTTGCCCCATCCAGATAAATTTCAAAAACCTTCTATCATATTTCTGGATGGATACTGAATAATATGCATCCCTCAAATCGATGCATGCCATAAAGCAACCATGAGAAACCAATGATTTGGCTGTTTCAAACGTATCCATTTTAAAATGAGTATATGTTACAAGCGTATTCAAACGGGTTAGATCAATAATAACACGACAGCCTCCATCCTCCTTAGGTCTAGTGAATATCTTCGAAACAAATTCAACTGGCTCATGCACCATTTTCTCAATCCTTAAAATTTCCTTGTAACCTGCTACCTGTTCTGCAGCATATAATTTAAACATTCGACCGGGCATGTGCTGGGATGGAGGAATGTCGCCATTAATAAACTCAATTTTATGCCCCTGAATATTCTGCAACACACACTCGTCACCAGTAAATTTACCCATGCACCCAAAATCAACCGAAGGCGACCACCAACATGTGAAGTTAAACAAAGAGAAAAGAGAGAACCAGACCCCCTCACCTCCGTGGTTACCGGCGGTCCTTGACATGTGTGGGTGGCCGTGGAGGTGCTGGGTTGGCTTGAGGGCGCGGCGTCTTCGTTTCCCACCAAGGTCTCTGCCGACCCTGTCCTAAAAAAGACCCTTGGTGCTGGTCTGGTGTTGTTGTCGTTGTGGAACTAGAGGGTGGGTCCTCCTCGAGGTACTGGCAAACCCTCATGAGCGAATGTATGGAGCTTTTGAGCCTGACGGTGTGGGGCACTCTGAGAGCGCATGATCCCCACCGTCTTGGCTTGTTCGTCAAGCTCTTTGACTCTCTTCGAGAGGTCTCACCAAAGAGCTGACGGGGCGGCGGCGGCGGCGGTGGTTTGCACAATCCTGCAAACTTCGGGTTGAGCGCTGGGCGGATGCTGTTCTTGCGGAACCCGTTGATTTCGTGCTGGGTCGCGCACAATAAGGCCAGAGCATCTTCCTGGTCCAAATTCAGTTCGTCCCCGTCCACCGACCGCGCAAAGGCGGTAATACCGGCCGTGAGGAGTTTCAGGATCCGCTGCAATTTTAGCTCCTGTTGACGGATAGCCGCACTGATGTTGCCCCATATTGGCGTATTGACCACAGGCACGTTGAGGGAGTTGCAGTGTGATGGAGCCTTGTGACGGCTCATAGCGTGGATGAGGACTTCTTCCTGCAGCACCTGATTATTAAGAAAGTCCACTATGGCTGCCAGTTTTGTATTTAGAGGAAGTCCAGATGAATGTGGAGCCGCGAATTTGGTCGCCACATCCAAGGGTTGCTCCGCTGGCACCTCCAACGGAGGTGGTACGGGATCCACCAGAATCTCCTCGTCCTGCTGCTCCCGGCTGATAGTGGATGTTGGTGAAGACGCCCTGTGCCTGTTGCTGCCCTGCTGTTGTTGACGTTGAAGCAGGAGCTCCAGCAGCCGCTCCATACGGTCAATACGCCCTTCACCCTGAACACTCAGGTGGTCGGAGTCCTCCGGCTCTGAAAAGAAAACCGGGCTCCTGTCATCGGCCCGCACCTCGTCGAGGCCCTGCCGGTGCCGGTAGTTGTCGCTGACAGCCGCCGAGGCGAACTGCGCGATTCCTGCGCGGGTGTGTTCAACCGCCTCCGTTTAGCGGGAGCTGAAGCCGCTGCCACTAAGGACACTTGCGGCGTGGTGTCGGCACCAGCCGAAGCATGGCTGCCTGGGGCCCGCGCAGTCTTGCCGGCTGCCCACATCGTGGACCTTGCCAGCGCATGGTCTCGCCCACCCATCCATGGGGGGCTCGGCGACCGTGACGAGACCCGACTCAACCGACCCGTACCGGCGTCGAGAGTCGGGGTGTGCCGGCTGGACCTCACAGCCGCCCCGGGTCTCGCCCTGGAACCTGACCGCTCCTCCGTGTCAGGCAATGCCTTAGCCCTAACAGGGTTAGGCTTCTGGGCTCCTGCCCTCCCCCTTCTCGGAGGGCTGAGTGGAATGGGCCGTGCAGCCGCACGCACCCTGCTCCAGGTCGCCAGCGAGCCCGCTGACGACCTGACTGCCATGGCAGGGTCCCCCTGCTCTGGTGGCACACCACACTCCTCCTCTGGAACTCCTCCGAGCTGTGGTGTGCTGGCGAATCCGGACCTGTAAAACAGGGCTTACCCCAGTCTCCGCCTGAGTCCCGGCCTGCGCTGCAGTCGGAACTGTTGACCGGGGACTTCTCCAAACATCCTCCGGTCCATCGATCTCCCATCCATGTTCTTGCTGCAAGAAAACATCGCATAGCAAGAACCACCAACTTAAGGTAAGATACTTACCTCCGTGGCCCCTTGTGAAGGGCTGGCGAGGAGCGCGCTCCACCGCCAGCCGTCGCAGCAACGCGGTACGACGATATGTCGAGCATACGCGCCGGCGGGCTCTTCACGAAGTCACTCACGTGACTCCGAAATGAAATGTGTCAGACGAGGAGTTGCGAATCGACTGCCAGAATTCCCCAGACTGGGAGACTGGTCTGTCGAAGGTTTGAGAGCGGGCGAGCGATGGTGCCGTGCGGAATGTCACACCCGCAAGAAAGCTGAGGAGACGCACACAGGAACCGTACAGGGATGCTGCCTGGACCTTTAGTGGCAGAGCAGTAGAGTTGCTGCCTCACAGCGCCAGAGACCCTGGTTCGATCCTGACCTCGGGTGCTGCCTGTAAGGAGTTTGCACGTTCTCCCTGTGACCATGTAGGTTTTCCCCGGGTGCACCGGTTTTCTCCCACACTCCAAAGTGCAGGTTTGTAGGTTAATTGGCTTCGGTAAAAGATTGTAAATTGTCCCTAATGTGTGGAATGGCGCTGGTGTATAGGGATCACTCGGTGGGCCGAAGGGCCTTTATGCTATGTTTCTCTTCTTCTTCTTGCGTGTGGCGTGCACAGCCTAAAGTTGTAGGACAACTTGTTCTATTTGATCTTCCGTTTGTGCACGTCTAGTTGATAGTCGAAACAGGGCGGACCACTTGAAGGTTGCAATCTTCCACCCCACTGTTTCTCTGAAGTAAAGTAAAGGTGTGGCGGAAACTATAGCATAACTTTGCGGGATCTGCCTGTGCCTGTAAGGGGCGCAAAGGGAAGGCGTGCAGGTGTTTCCTGTTTTGTGGCAGTTTTGGGTCAGGTCCATGGAGTTGGAGGCCAGTCAGAGAGTTGGACAACTTCCCCACAATTTCTCCAGCCCACTGTGGACATGCATAGATTTTCCATCTGGGAGTGGCTTCAGCACTAACTCTTTATTTCTCCTTAACAAGGAGATTTTATTCAATTAATCACAGTTACAGAGTTGACTTTGATTGCAAACATCAACATTGCCCTTCTGTTTGCAGTTAAAGATTTAACTTGAGGTCAGACTAACCGTAGTGACGGAGAGATTTGCTGGAGGTGGATATGATATAGGTTGCGGTCTCTTTTGGTACAGGCGGAGGCTAAGTCATTGGGTATCCACCTCTTTGCAGTGTGGATTTGCAAAGAGAGTCTGGAGCAGTCTGCAAGGGTCCCAGTCACGGTTTATCCCGAACAGCTCCGTCACAGAGGACGCTGTGATTTACGGACTGTACCCAGGGACACATTCAGAGATGGACATCGAGTGCCGCTGGAGGGTCATCAACTCGGTGAAAGACGCTCTTTGGTCTGCCCGAGCATTGTTCACCACCCAGCAGAGCGAGATGTCCGTCGGGGAATGTTGCCGACTGGCCCACTGCAGACTGCAGGAGTACGTGCTGAGGGACGCACTGAAGCTCGGTGCAGCCAAGGCTCAGTGGGGGAGGGCCACAGTCTAGGGTCCTTCCGCTGCTGGACATGGGGGGCACGGTGTGGTGGAAACGCCCCTCAAAATAAGGGAAGGGATCTCACGCCAGTGGACCACATGAGTGGCACGGGTTGGGGACACATTTGTGAAATTTGAGCAATGTATGTAGACTGTATTGAACTATTTGCATAGCCTCCGAAAACGGCGGATGATTTTTTCGCACGGTTTACGTATTATATATATTTATTACCTGAATAAAGTCTATTTTGAAATTAAAAAAAAATTTAAGCAGAGATTGGCAGATTCTTGTGTCGGAACTAAGGAACTACAGATGCTGGTTTAAACCAAAGACAGACACAAAAAGCTGGAGTAACTCAGCGGGTCAGACAGCATCTCTGGAGAAAAGGAATAGGTGACGTTTCGAATCGAGACCCTTCTTCATCCTTGATTAGTATAGGTGTCAAAGGGAATGGGACGAAGGCAGGAGAATGGGGTTGAGAGGGAAAGATAGATCAGCCACAATCGAATGGCAGACTAGACTTGATGGGCCGAATGGCCTAATTCTGCTCCTATCTGCTTCCACCACCTCCCTTGATAGCACTTTGCAGGTCAGACCGCCACTGTGGAGCGAGAAACAGTTTATGTTTCATCAGAACAAAGTTCATAAATTCTAGGAGCAGAATTAGGCCATTCGGCCCATCAAGTCTACTCACCATTCAATCACGGCTGATCTAACTTTCCCTCTCAACCCATTCTCCTGCCTTCTCCCCATAACCCATGACTCCCGTCTAATCCAAACTCTGTCGATCCACACCTTAGAGATACCCAATGACTTGGCCTCCGCTGCCGTCTGTGGCAATGGAGTCCAACAAATAAACCAATATGTAGGAAGGAAGTGCTGATGCTGGTTTACACTGAAGATAGACACAGAATGCTGGTGCAACTCTGCGGGACAGGTAGTATCACTGGAGAGAAGGAATGGGTGACGTTTCGGGTTGAGAGAAAAGGTAGACAAAATTGCCAGAGAAACTCAGCGGGTGCTGCAGCATCTATGGAAAAAGTTTCAGGTCGAGACCATTCTTCGGGCTGAGAGTCAGGGCAGAGGGAGACACGGAGATAAGGAAGTGTAAGGTGTGAAAATGAGACTAACCAATATTCTCTTTGCAGGACTGCCCGCAGATTCTGCCGTCGACGGAGATCTTCATTCCCGTCGGGGTGGTCAAACCCATCACGCTGGCCGCCAAGAACCTCCCGCAGCCTCAGTCGGGGCAGAGGAGCTACGAGTGCATCTTCAACGTCCAGGGAACCGTGCATCGAGTGCCCGCACTCCGGTTCAACAGCACCCGGGTCCAGTGCCAGAACACCTCGGTAGGTGACCATCCCGAGGCAGCCCCGCCAGGGGAAGCGCCTCGCCTGGGCCGTCTGTGGGCGGGAGCACCTCAGTCCCTCTGTCTTGCTGCCCATTGCTCAGGGCATGGCTGGCACGGGCAAGGTGGGCTGAAGGGCCTGGTTGTGCAACTCAAATAAAGGAATCGTGAGAGGGGAGCAGCGGAGAGAGAGAGCGAGAGAGAGAAAGGGGGTAAGAAGGAGGAGGGGAGAAAGAGGCAGGGTGGAAGGGGAAAGGAGGAGGGGAGAAAGGGGGGTAGAGAGAGAGAGAGGATGGGGAGACAGATGGAGGAAGTGAGCAGCAGTGAAGAAATGGAGAAAGGGGAGGAGGGTGGGAAGTGGGGAGAGAGAAGGATTATAAAGAGAGAGAGAGAGAGGTGGGAAAGGTGGGGGAGAGGGAGGGAGTGAGGGTAGACGCGGGAGAGAGAGGAAAGGAGGATGGAGGGAGAGGGGAGAGGTTGGAGAGAAACGGAGGGGGAAAGCATGTCAATAGGGGAGGAGAGGTGCAGTGGAGGAAGGGTGTGGAGGGAGTGATGGGGGCAGAGTGGGGGGAGAGAAAAGGTGGAGGGGAGGGGGTGTGGAGAAAGGGTATGGAGGTGAGTGGAGGGGTAGGGGAGGTGGAGGCCATTCGGCCCTTGCTCCGGTTGGTTCTCTGTGCGTGGGCCGGGTGACCCTTGTGCCTACATTGGGGTGCCACAGCGGTAGAGTTGCTGCTTGATGGCGTCAGGCACCCGTGTTGGATCCCGACGTCGAGTGCTGTTGTGGCGTGGGCATTGGTTGTCTGACTCTGCGTCATTCCCTCAGGACCCCAGAGGAGGTGCTTGTGTTCCAGCCTCGACCCCCTGCCCACTCGCACTCGCCCCTTGGTGGTGAGGCTGATCCTTGGCCTCATTCACTTCGAGGCTTTAGTTGGTCCATCATAATCGGGGAGGGGGGGTGGGGGCTTATGATCCTGTTGATTGGGCCCCAGATAAACCCCTGACACCATCACCACAATGATCCTGGGGGTGGTTGGGTTAACATCGATGAGCATTTGACGGCACTGGGCCCAGTCGCTGGAGTTTAGAAGGATGAGGGGAGACCTCATTGAAAACTACTGAATAGCGAAAGGAGTGGAAGTGGGAGTATGTTTCCACTGGTGGGAGAGTTTAGGACCAGAGGCCACAGCCTCAGAATAGAAGGACGACCCTTTAGTAATAAGTTGCGGGGGAAATTTCTTTTGTCAGAGGGTGGTGCGTCTGTGGAATTCATTGCCACAGACGGCTGTGGAGGCTATCATTGGGTTTTTTTTAAAACTGAGATTGACAATTTCTTGATTTGTAAGGGTGTCAGGGATTATGGGAAGAAGGCAGGAGAATGGGGTTGCGGGGGAACGATAGATCAGCCACAATCGATAGGTGGAGTCGGCTCGATGGGCTGAATTACTTAATTCTGCTCGTATGACTTATGGACTTTTGGACATGTCCACCTCCATATTATCCCGCCCACTCACCGCGGGGTCCACACCACAGTCAGGACACGGAATAACTAACATACGTCACCAACGACCGGTCACGACCCACGGGTCACGTATCGATGATGCCAATCGAGCCGTCCACTGTGTGCAGATACACGATAAAGGGAATGACGTGAATGGCGGTTAGTGCAAAATAAGGTCTAGTCAAGCCTGATCAACGATAGATTGTAGCTCAGCACCAACTCTCTCGTTGTTGCAGTCCTGACATTGTCTGAAGAAGGGTCTCGACCCGAAACGTCGCCCATTCCTTCTCTCCAGAGATGCTGCCTGTCCCGCTGAGTTACTCCAGCTTCTTGTGAGTACTATCAGTGGAAACCATCGGACTATCTTTGTGCTGCCCTGATGGATGTAGATTAGGCATCTTGGACAGCATGGGCTAGTTGGGCCGAAGGGCCTGTTGTGGTGCTGTATGATTCTACATTGTGGCAGAAAGGGCTGATTAGCTGCCGGCATTGCCTGTACAAGGATCAACTCCAAGCAGCAATCCTGACCATCGCCCCCACACACTAAATGCCAACTCGCACTGCATTGTGCTACAGGCATTGTAGGAACCCAGTCATTAACTCTGGATATCTTGATAAGATAAAACCACATGCGTACCACAGCAAGCTCATTGTTCCTGCCAACACTGCACACCATTGTCAACCTCACTCCCAACTCAGAAAAGCATTTGGCTTTCCTTTTCGTAGAGACAAGGAACTGCAGATGCTCGTTAATACACAAAAATGCACAGAGTGCTGGAGTAACTCAGTGGGCCAAGCTGTATTTCTGGAAAACATGGATAGGTGACGCTTCAGGTCGGGACCTTTCTTCAGATTGTAGGGGGTGAGAAGAAGAAAGCTGGTGCAGGGGAGAGCCAGGACAATACATGGCAGTTAATATGTTGACGCTAAGAACTGCAGATGCTGGTTGAAACCAAAGTGCTGGAGTAACTCGTGTTAAAGAAGGAACTGCAGATGCTGGAAAATCGAGGGTACACAAAATGCTGGAGAAACTCAGCAGCATCTAAGGAGCGAAGGAGATAGGCGACGTTTCGGGCCAAAACCATTCTTCAGTCTGATGGGGGGGTGGGAGGAGGCGGGGGAAGAAAGGAAAAAGGAGGAGGAGGAGTCCGAGGGCTGAGGGAGAGGTAGGAAGGGGAGGAGACAGCAAGGGCCAACAGAATTGTGAGAATTCGATGTTCATGCCAAGAGGATGCAGACTCCCCAAGCGGAATATGAGGTGCTGCTCCTCCAATTTGCTCACTCTGGCCGTGGAGGAGGCCCAGGACAGAGAGGTTGGACACGGAATGGGAGGGGGAGGTGAAGTGCTGAGCCACTGGGAAGGCCGGGTTGGTTAATGAGGACCGAGCGGAGGTGTTTGGCGAAACGATCGCGGGTCAGAAGCCTCTCTGAAGAAAAAAGGATGGGTGATGTTTTGGGTGGGGACCTTTCTTCAGACTGAGTAGGGAGGAGGGTCTCGACCCGAAACGTCGCCTATCTCCTTCGCTCCTTAGATGCTGCTGCACCCGCTGAGTTTCTCCAGCTTTTTGTGTAACCCTTTCTTCAGACTGACCCTCCTTCAGTCTCGCAGCCTCTGGCGCTGTGAGGCAGCAGCTCTACTAGCTGTGCCACTGTGTATTACCATAACAGTAAATACCAAAGCATGGGCAGAAACTGGGAACTGCAGATGCTGGTCAATACACAAAAGGACACAAAGTGCTGGAGCACCTCAGCAGGTTACGCAGGATCCCTGGAGAGCATGGATATAGCACAAAAAAACT
Source organism: Raja brachyura (assembly GCA_963514005.1). Next base: position 22,230,403 of record OY740796.1, on the reverse strand, counting down.
AAGGGAAATTGATTTGGTAAATAGTGAACGGTAATCCCGGGCTAAGCCGCCTGTGAGCACAGACCCTTGTTTAAATAGTGCCAGGGATCAATGCTGCTGACATCAGTAGCCTTTATGTTTCTCGACAGGTCTTTGCGAAAGGATCTTGTAACGTTGCAGTTCTGCATGAATGACTGCTTCAGCCTTGTGAGCAGCTCAGGGAGTCTCACAGAGCAGAGAGCTCTGGAATTAGAGCGGCACGGTGGCGCAGCGGTAGAGCTGCTACCTCACAGCGCATGAGACCCGGGTTCGATCCTGACTACGGGCGCCGTCTGTACGGAGTTTGTACATTCTCCCCGTGACCTGCGTGGGTTTTCTGCGGGTGCTCAGGTTTCCTTTCACTCTCCAACGAAGCACCGGTTTGTAGGCTAATTGGCTTGGTATAATTGTGAAATTGTCCCTAGTGCGTGTGTAGGATAGTGCTGGAGTGCGGGGATCGCTGGTCGGTGCGGACTCGGTGGGCCGAAGGGCCTGTTTCCGTGCTGTAGCTCTAAACTAAACAAAAAATGATGTATTATTGACCGTTGTCAAACGTGGCTCTCTTTACATCTCCTGGTATTTTTTATTAGATGGTAAATACATAATTAAATATTGATCAATTGTCATCTAGTTATTGCAGTGGTTTAGTTTATTGTCATGTGTACCCCGGTAGAGTGAAAAGCTTTTATGTTGCGTGCTAACCAGTCAGCGGAAAGCCCATACATGGTTGCAATCGAGCCGTCCACAGTGTACAGATACAGGGAAAAGGGAATAATGTGAATAATGACTGGTGCAACATAAAGTCCAGTAAAATCCGATCAAAGATAGTTTGTGGGTCTTCCCTGAGGTAGATGGTAAATAGACCATAGACAATAGGTGCAGGAATAGGCCATTTGGCCCTTCGAGCCAGCACTGCCATTCAATGTGATCATGGCTGATCATCCACAATCAGTACCCCGTTCCTGCCTTCTCCCCATATCCCCTGACTCTGCTATATTTAAGAGCCCTCGCTCTTGAAAGTATCCAGAGAACCGGCCTCCATCGCCCTCTGAGGCAGAGAATTCCACAGACTCACAACTCTCTGTGTGAAAAAGTGTTACCTCGTCTCTGTTCTAAATGGCTTACTCCTTATTCTTAAACTGTGGCCCCCTGGTTCTGGACTCCCCCAACATCGGGAACATGTTTCCTGCCTCTAGCGTTTCCAAACCCTTTATAATCTTATATGTTTCAATAAAATCCCCTCTCATCCTTCTAAACTCCAGAGTGTACAAGCCCAGCTGCTCCATTCTCTCAGCATATGACAGTCCCGCCATCTCGGGAATTAACCTTGTAAACCTACGCTGCACTCCCTCAATAGCAAGAATGTCCTTTCTCAAATTTGGAGACCAAAACTGCACACAATACTCCATGTGTGATCTCACTAGGGCCCTGTACAACTGCAGAAGGACCTCTTTGCTCCCATATTCAGGACCGCTCTCTAGTTGTTGGTAGGGTGGTTCAGTTGCCTGATTGAACAGTCATTTTCACTTATTATTAAGACCTTCTGTTAAGTGGTTAGGGTATATCATTTGCCTGTGTCCCTGGATTGGGATGGGGCTAACTACAAGGAGAGGTTGGACAGACTTGGAGAAACGAGGAACTGCAGATGCAGGTTTACTAAAATAAACACAAAGCGCTGGAGCAACTTAGTGGGTCAGGCAGCATCTCTGGAGAACACGTAGAAACAAGAAACTGAGGATGCTAGTTTACTGTGGAAAGACATAGTGCTGGAGTAACTCAGTAAGTCCAGCAGCATCCTTGTAGAACATAGACAGGTGACATTTAGGGTTGAGACCCTTTTTCAGTCTGTCGTTCCATGGAGAACATGGACCGATGCCCCGTCTACAATAGTCTTCGGGGATGGAAATTGTAACATTGTCTTGATATTTAATTTTCACGAGAGGTCGAAATAGAGAGTCGGAGAGTCAAAGAGATAACATCGCCCAGCACAGAAACAGGCCCTTCTGCCCAACTACTCCATGCCAACCAGATTTTATAACTGAGCTAGCTAGGCCCAGCTGCCTGCGTTTGGCCCTCATCCCTCTAAACCTTTCCTATCCATGTACCTGTAAAAATGTCCTTCAAATCCTGTTGTAGTACCTGCCTCGTCTACCCCCCTCTGGCAGCTCATTCCATATACCCACCACCCAGTGTGTGAAAATGTTGCCCCTCGGCTTCCTATTAAATCTTTCTCCCCTCGCCTTAAACCCATTGCCCTCTACTTCATCATTCCAATTCTCTGGGTCAAAGACTGTGCATTCACACTATCTATTCCCCTCATGATTTCATACACCTCTATAAGATCCGTCCTCAGCATCCTGCACTCCAAGGAATAAAGTCTTAGCTGGCAATATTGTTTGAGGTGTGCAGTGCGATAGGTTAGAGTAGACGGAACAAAGACATCTCTGTAAAACATGCTCTGTCATTGAATGTGAATATGCTTGATCTGATCAAAACTTGGTCTCTGCTCCAGTTCCTGTTCTCGTAGGATTATGATCATTCTAAAATCTATCCCTGGCTCGAAAATGATCTCTGGGGGATAGAATTCCAAAGATTTACAACTCTCTGAGAAATAAAATTCCTCTTCAGCTCTGTCATGAATGAACAATCTTTGGTCTGATCTCTCTTGCCTGGTTTACGTTGGTTTAGAGATAGTGTGGAAACAGGCCCTTCAGCCCACTGAGTCTGCACAACCTGTGACCCCTGCACACTAGCACTATCCTACATACCCTGAGGACAATTTACAATTTTACCAATTAACCTACAAACCTGTACATCTTTGGAGTATGAGAGGAAACTGGAGCTCCGGGCGGAAAACCCACGTGGTCACGGGGAGAACGTACAAACTCTGTACAGAGACCATCTGTAGTCAGGGTCGAACCTGGGTGTCTGGCGCTGTAAGGCAGCAACTCTACCGCTGCGCCATTGTGCCAGCCCAGTTTCTGACAGAAAAACACCTTCTTGACCTCTGCTTTGTCAAATAAAATCATGTTTCATTCTCCAAAACCCCATCGGGTCTCCAAGAGATGCCCTCTTCATCCCAGGAATCAACTGAGTGAGTCATGTGGAAATGGCCTCCAAGGCGAGGATAGTTTCTTTAGCCAGCGGGTGGTGAATCTGTGGGATTCATTGCTACAGACGGCTCTGGAGGCCAAGTCAGTGGGTATTTTTAAAGCGGAGATTGACAGATTCTTGATTAGTACGGGAGTCCGGGGTTATGGGGAGAAGGCGAGAGAATGGGGTTGAGAGGGAAAGATAGATCAGCCATGATTGAACTGGTAGACTTAATGGGCTGAATGGGCTAATTCTGCTCCTATGATTCAAAACCTTATGAAGCAGATCGGTCAAAATTTCAGCAGGGTAGAGGCATAGATGAATGGCCTGTTCACTTGACATCTAATTATAGAGTTATAGAGTTATACAGTACAAGAACAGGCCCTTCGGCCCAACTCGTCCATGTCGACCAGATGCCCAATTTATGCTAATCACGTGTTTCCGCATTTGGCCAATATCCCACTAAACCTTTCCTGTCCATGTACCTGTTCAAATGTTTCTGAAATGTTGCAATAGTACCTGCCTCAACACCTCCTCTAGCAGCTCGTTCCTTACATCCACCACCTCAAATATCTAGGTATTAAGTATTTCCCCTCTTACCTTAAGCATATGTTCTCTGGTTCTTGATTCCACTACTTGGGGTAAAAGACTCTGCATTTACTCTTATTCCCCTCGTGATTTTGTACACCTCTCCAAGATCAGCCAACAGCCTCCTGTGCTCCAAGGAATAAAGTGTGTATCAGTGTGTGTGTGTGCATCTGTGTGTGTATATGTCTGTGAGTATGTGCGAGTGGGTGTCTGTTTATGTCTGCGAGTCTCAATGCAGTGTGTTTTTGTGTGTGTGTATGCCATGTGGTGTCTGTGTTGGTATGAGTGCATGTATGGGTGTGACTGTCTGTGTGCCAGTGTGGGGTGTGTGTATGTGTGAGTATGTGTTTATGCGAGTGTGGGGCCAGTGTGAGTGTGTATGTGCGTCAGTGTGTGTCAGTTTGTGAGCGTTTGAGCGCGTGTGTATCTGTGTGTGGGTGTGTGTGTGTGTGTGTGTGTATCTGTGTGTGTGTGTGTGTGTGTATCTGTGTGTGGGTGTGTGTGTGTGTATCTGCGTGTGGGTGTGTGTGTGTGTATCTGCGTGTGGGTGTATCTGCGTGTGGGTGTATCTGCGTGTGGGTGTATCTGCGTGTGGGTGTATCTGCGTGTGGGTGTATCTGCGTGTGGGTGTATCTGCGTGTGGGTGTATCTGCGTGTGGGTGTATCTGCGTGTGGGTGTATCTGCGTGTGGGTGTGTCTGCATGTGGGTGTATCTGTGTGGGTGTATCTCTGTGTATGTGTGTATTTAAGTGTGTGCGTGCACATGTGTGTGTGTGTATCTATCTGAGTATGTGTGCATGTGTGTGTATTTGAGTGTGTGGGTGTGTGTATCTGTATCTGTGTGGGTGTATCTGTGAGTGTGTGTATTTGAGTATATACCTGCACTAGTGTGTGTGTCGGCGTATGAACTGTCCCCCAGATGAACATTGGTGTGAGGTGCAGGAGGAGCAGTAATTCATCACTGTCACTCGCCATCGCACCTCTAATTGTCTCATTTCCAAGCCCCCTGCTGGCTGCTGGCTGCTGCTGGCTGCTGCAGTTTTAATGAGCCTGCCCATCGTGGCCGGTGGAGCAACACAACTGGGTCAGGGCGGCAGGCGCCTGTAATCTGCTCACTCACACTTAGATCCTGACTGTGAGGCGGAGAATGGGGAGGGAGCGGGGCCGGAGGGGGAGGTGATCACGATGGAATCTGGACATTCCCCCTCCCTGACGGACACCACCCCGGCAGCAACCGGGAGGCTGAATCCAGTGGAGCTGCTGCAGGAGGGGCAGGATTGCAGCATGATCTCATTAGCTGCTGGTTTTACTTTGCATCCTTTTTTTATGAGATACAGCGCGGAAACAGGCCCTCCGACCCATCGAATCCGCGCCGACCAGCGATCACCCCACACACTAGCACTCTGACTATCCTACACCCAAGGGACCATTTACAGAAGCCAATTAACCTACAAATCCACACGTCTTTGTGATGTGGGAGGAAACCGGAGCCCCCAGAGGAAACCCTCGTGGTCACAGGGAGAAGGTACAAACTCCCCACACAGACTGCACCCACAGTCAGGATCGAACCCGGGCTTTTGTTTTTTTAAGTTTTAGAGATGCAGTGCTGAAAAAGGCCCTTCGGCCCAGCGATCACCTTGTAGACTAAGTATCCTACACACTTGGGACAATTTTTACCGGAGCCAATTAACCTACAAACATAGAAAATGGGTGCAGGAGGTGGCCATTCAGCCCTTCGAGCCAGCACCGCCATTCATTGTGATCATGGCTGATCGTCCCCAATCAGTAACCCGTGCCTGCCTTCTCCCCATATCCCTTGACTCCCTAGAGCTGTATCTAACTCTCTCTTAAATCCATCCAGTGATTTGGCCTCCACTGCCCTCTGTGGCAGGGAATTCCACAAACCTTTACGTCTTTGCGGTGTGGGAGGAAACTGGAGCAACCCAGAGAAAACCCACGTGGTCACAGAGAGAACGTGCAAACTCCACACACCCCGCGGTCAGGATCTATCGTGGGCGATCTCTGGCGCTGTGAGGCAGCAGCTCGACTGCGCAAACCATTATCCACACAAAACATCAGTTAACATTCAGGTCAATTGTTCCTGAACTTAGAACGTAGAACAGTACATATAAAAAATATGAGAGGCATAGAAAGGGTAGACAGTCAGAACCTTTTTTCCCCAGGGTGAAAATGTCAAAGACCTGGGGGCATTGGTTTAAGGTGAGAGGGACATAGTTTAAAGGAGATGTATGGGGCATGTTTTTACCGAGAGGGTGGTAGGTGTCTGGGACGTGCTGCCAGAGGTGGTGGTGGCGGCAGATATGATAGTGGCGTTTTGGATAGGCACATGAATATGGATTATGCGCAGGCAGATAAGAGATGGTCTTGTCACCAATTTCTGCACAAATATTGTGGGTCGAAGGGCCTGTTTCTATTCCAGAATCTATTCCAGAATAATCAGGGACTGCTCACACTCCTGTCATTCACTCTTTTCCCCTCTCCCTCTGTTAACAAATTACTGCGCGGTCCTCTCGTAAGCTAGGATATAGTCCCGATCTTCCAACCTACCTCATGGCGGAACGTGCACTTTTTTCTTATCTGCCTGTTCCCCGTAACCATGACACAGTGACGCTCAATTCTGCATTCTGGGTATTCTGCTCTTTGCACAACCTGTTGTTCTTGGCTATGACCTGATTGTTCACATGTGTAGTATGATTTGATTGCCTAGCATGCAGAAAGTCCTTGTTCACTGGATATGGACACAAAGTGCTGGAGTAACTCAGCGGGTCAGGCAGCGTCTATGTAGAAAAATGGTGGGTGACCCCTCTAGATACATGAGGCAGTACTAAATCAACACCAATACACCACAGATTCACCACTATCAGACTAAAGAAAATCCTCCTCATTTCCTTTCTAGAGGTACGGCCATTTACTCTGAGGCTGTGGCCTCTGGTCCTAGACTCTCCCTCGTGTAGATACATCCTCTGCGTCCTTTTAGATTTATTTTCCCAACTTAATTAATTGTTAGACCTTCTGCCTTTCTCTCTCTCCTTCCTCTCTCCCTTCTTCACCCCTCTCTCTCACCTTCCTCACCCTCTTGTTTCTTGCTCCCCTTTCTCCATCCTCTCTCCTCTCTCACGCCCCCTCTCTCCCCTCTCCTCTCTCTCCCTCACTAAATTTTGCCACTCCTCTCTTCATCACCTCCGCTCTCCGTCCTCTCCTTCCTCTCTCCCTCCTCAACCTCTCTCCCCTCTTCCCCCTCTCTATATTTCTATATCTCTCTATTTTTCTCTTTCTCTCCATCTCTTTCTCTCTTTCTATATCTCTACATCTCTTAATCTCTATACCTCTGTATATCTCTCTATCCCTCTCTATCTCACTCTCAGTCTCTCTCTCTCTTTTTCTCTTTCTCTCTCCATCCCCTCTCTCTCTATCTCTGTCGCTCCCACCCTCTGGTCTGCATTGAACCATGCATGGAGTTGAGGAGAGCCTTGGTGAATGGATCGTTCCCTGACCCCACAGCCACAGACACTGGAGGCTGGAGGCTGTCCTCCATGACAGGCCGTTTCCAGTGGCTGGATTCTGTGACAGAGTGCGAGGCACAGAGACCTGACGTGTGTGTAAATGCGGGGAGCTGGAGTGCGCATCACCTCAATGACTTCAGCAGTAAACCACTCCACCGAGATCAGCCAGTTGATTTATTTTCTTACAGGAAGATGAGATAAATTGAAATGAAGCCTCTGGTAATGCTCCAATTTAAAGATATCTTGGCCTCTATTTTCCCAGCTGAGATGGGCTTTTCATAGGTTTTCACAGAAGAATTAGGCTACTCGGCCCATGGAGTCTGCTCTGCCATTTGATCGTGGCTGACCTATCTTTCCCTCTCAAACCCATTCTCCCCACAACCGCTGGCACCTTTACTGTTCAAGAATCTTGTCGATCTCCGCCTTAAACATACTCATTGACGGCCTCCATAGCGGTCTGAGGCAATGAACTCCACAGATTCATCACCCTCTGGCTAACTCTGACAAATGAAATTCCCCTTGTCTCTCTTCCAGAGGGATGTCCTTTAACTCTGAGGCTATGACCTCTAGTCCTAGACGCTCCCACAAGTGGAAACATCCTCTCCACATCCACTCTATCCAGGCCTTTCACTATTCGGTAAATTTCAATGACACCCCCCTCATGGTTCTAAACTCCAGTGAGTACAGGCCCAGTGCCGTCAAATACTCATTATGCTGTCGGTAAACCCGCTCATCCCCAGGATCATTCTTGTGAACCCTCTCCAAGGCCAGTAATGATTAACGAGAACAAGTCCACGATGGGCCTGGGCTTGTCTGTACTTTGGCTGAGGAACCAAAGGAGTCACGGACTCCATTACTACAGCAGAAAAACAGGCCCTTCAGCCCATCGCATCAGGCCCTTCAGCCCTGATGCAGACTATCATTCACACAGTGAATGGCAGTGCCCTAAGGCTCCAGAGAGCAGCACAGTGACACAGCTGGTAGAGCCACTGCCTCACAGTGGCACAGACCCTGGTTTGATCCTGACTTTACTTCAGGCTTTAGGGATACAGCGTGGAAACAGGCCCTTTCCCCCACTGAGTCCGTGCTGACCAGCGATCACCCCTTACATTAGCACTATCCTACACATTAGGAACAATTTGCAATTTTACTGAAGCCACTTAACCTACAAACATGCATGTCTTTGGAATGTGGGAGGAAACCAGAGCACCCAGGAGAAAACCCATGCGGGCTCAGGGAGAACGTACAAACTCCATACAGACAGCATCCGTAATCAGGATCACACCCGGGTCTCTGGCCCTGTGAGGCAGCAACTCTTAACTAGTGCTGTCTGTGTGGAGTTTGCACGTTCTCACGCTTCCTAAACTTTGGTTAGGCTATATTTGGAGTATTGAGTGCAGTTCTGGTCACCCCATTACAGGAATGATGTGGAGGCCATGGAGAGGGTGCAGAGGAAGTTTACCAAAATGGAGCCTGACCTCGAGGGTATTAGCTACGGGGAGAGGTCAGATAGGATAGTTTTCTTTGGAACTTCAGATGAGGGGAGAGCTGATAGGAGTGTATAAGATTATGAGAGGCATAGACGGGGTGGGCAATGGAACCTTCCTCCCAAGTGGAAATGTCATGGACTACAGGGCATAGCTTTAAAATCAGAGGGCGAAGGATTAAAGAGGATGTATGATCATTTTGGGTTCAACATATTAAGGCCAATTGATGGGAAGGGGCTAAAGAGTCATAGGGATTGAAACAGGCCCTTCGGCCCACCTTGCCCATGCTGTCCTAATTGGCATTCTGAGCTAGTCCCATTTTCCTAGAATTGGCCCATAGACCTCTCAGCGACCAGAGGCGTTGTATTTGGCTCATACCCCATGATGGCACAGTGGCACAGCAGTAGAGTTGTTGCCTTACAGCGCCAGAGACCAGGGTTCAATCCTGACTACAGGTGCTGACTGTACAGAGTTTTCACGTTCCCCCTGTGACCTTGTGGGTTGCTCCAGGTGCTCCGGCTTTCTCGTGCACTCCAACGACGTGCGGGTTTGTAGGTTAATTGGCTTCTGTAAATTGTCCCTGGTGTGTGGGGTAGAACTAGTGTACAGGGGGATCGCTGGTCGGCGTGGACTCGGTGGGTCAATGACCTGTCTCCAAGCTGTTCCTCTCAACTAAACTTAAAACTAAGCTGGAAACAGGCCCTTCGGCCCACCTGGTCCATGCCGTCAATGTTGGCTTTCTGGGTTTAACTTGGCATTGTGTGGGGCATGGACATTGTGGGCTGAAGGGCCTGTTTCAGTTCTGTGCTCGGACTCCATCAGTGAGCCTGTCCAGACACCACAATCAGTCTGAAGAAGGGTCCTGACCCAAAACCTCACCTGTCCATGTCCTCCAGAGATGTTGACCCTCTGAACTACCCCTCTGGGGCGGGACAGCGGTAGAGGGGTGCGCTGCTCCCTTACAGTACCAGAGACCTGTCCCATCCTGACTACGGATGTTGTCCGTACAGAGTTCGAATGTTCCCTCTTTGGCCAAATGGGTTTTCTCCGGGTGCTCAGGTTTCCTTCCACATTCCAATGACGTGTGTCTTTGTAGGTTAATTGGCTTCGGTAAAAATTGCCTCTAGTGTGTAGGGTGCAAAATTGGGATAACATAGAACTAGTGTACGGGTGATGGATGGTTCACGTGGACCAACCTTACAACATTACTCAAGCTGTATCTCTCTAAATTAAACTACATTTTTGTGAGCCTGCATTTAGGTAAGATTCAAACAAGAGGACACCATTTGAGAATTAAGGGACAAATGTTTAGGAACAACATGAGGGGGAACGTCTTTACACAGAGAGTGGTGGCTGCGTGGAATGAGCCTCCAGTGGAAGTGGTGGAGGCAGGTTCGTTTTTATCATTTAAAAATAAATTGGACAGGTATATGGACGGGAAAGGAATGGAGGGTTATGGTCTGAGTGCAGGTAAATGGGGCTAGGTGAGAGTAGTTGTTCGGCACGGACTAGAAGGGCCGAGATGGCCTGTTTCCGTGCTGTAATTGTTATATGGTTATATCTGCAGTTCCTGGGGATGCTGCCCTACGCTGCGAGTTGCATTTGGGAATGCCACGCTGCAGCATCTAATCTCAACCCTGTGAACGATTGATTGCAACCTGCAAGCTGTCTTATCATCAAGGATCTGATCCTCCCTTGTCCAGCACAAACTCAAACAGCCACGTTCTGTTTAGAAGTTGACACACGTGGCATTTGGCCGGCGGTATCAATGACCTTTGAGCGGCGGATGGGAGCGGAGTGACGAGGGATCAGATAGTGCCGGTGCCTCGTCTGGGGAGGTCACTGGCCGCACATCTATTTGCAGGGCAGGGTGAAGGCTGGCATTGACTGAGCCCGTCTGTTGCACCGTCCATTCCCCCGCAAGCGGCACGGTGGCGCAGCGGTAGAGTTGCTGCCTCACAGCACCACAGACCTAGCTTCGATCCTGACTAAGGGTGCTGTCTGTACGGAGTGTGCACGTTCTCCCTGCGACCACGTGGGTCTTCCCTCGGGTGCTCTGGTCTCCCTCCACATTCCAAAGCCGTGCAGGTTTGTAGGTTAACTGGCTGCTGTAAATTGTGTAGGATAGTGCTAGTATTCTCCCTCACACCCTCAAGCCCGCCTTGCTTCCTCATGCCACCACCTTTATTCCACCTCCATTCCACCCTCCCTTTCCGCTTCCCCCTTCCCACTCTCACTCCTTCTTTCCCACCTTGTTCCCCCCCTCCCTGTGGCAGGGAATTTGTGGAATTGAGGGCAGTGGAGGCCAAATCACTGGATGGATTTAAGAGAGAGTTGGATAGAGATCTAGGGACTAGTAGAGTCAAGGTATATGGGGAGAAGGCAGGCACGGGTTATTGATAAGGGACGATCAGTCATAATCACAATGAATGGTGGTGCTGGCTCAAAGGGCCGAATGGCCTCCTCCTGCAACTATTTTCTAAGTTTCTATGTTTCCACACCCTCTCCCATTTTCAATCCCACCTCTATCCCAACTGCTCCTTTCTCCTTCCCACCCCCTCCCAAATCCCTTTCCCTCAGACATTCCACATAGAGCAGTACAGCACAAGAACGGGCCCTTCGGCCCATAATGTCTGTGGCGAACATGATGTCAAGACTATCCCTTATCTGCCAGCGCATGATCCATATTCCCTCCATTCCCTGCATATCCTGCATATCCATGTCCCTATCCAAAAGTCTCTGAAACGCCACAATCATATCTGCCTCCACCACCACCCTAGCGGTGTTTTCCAGACACCCACCACCCTCTGTGCCCCGCACTTCTCCTGTAAGCTTTGCCCCTCACCTTAAACCTATCCCCTCTAGTCTTGGATATTTCCATCCTGGAGAAAAGATTCTGATTGTCTACCCTATCTATGCCTCTCATTTGTTTTTATCCACTTCTATCGGTTTTCCCCTGGACTGTTAAAGCTCCAGAAAACAACAGTTGAAGCCGGTCCAAACTCTCCTTGTAGCTACCCCCCCCCCCCCCCCCCCCCTAATCCAGGCATCGTTCTGCTCAACCACCTCTGCAGCTTTTCCAAAGGCATCATGTCCTTCCTGTACTGGGGCAATTTGTATAGGAACTGCAGATGCTGGTTTACACCGAAGATGAACACAAAATGCTGGAGTAACTCAGTGGGTCAGGCAGCTTCTATCACGAGTTACTCCAGCAAATCGTGTCTCTCTTCAGTATTGGGGCAGACCTCCCTTCTCTGTCCCACCCTCTCTACTGCTCACTCCCGCTTGCCCATATTATAACTCTACTCACACCCGAGCTCTCCCACCCCCATCTCTCATCTCTCCCCCCCACCACCTAATTTTGCGAGGCCAGGAATGAAACAGGAGGCACAGCAACCAATCTAGACAGCTGAATGCTTGATACCAGCCAGGAGATGAGATTGGTCAAATGGGACATGTCAGGTGACAAATTGGAAATGCCAATTCCACTTACACTTCAGTGTTTGTCTTGCTGGCACAGTCCTCTGCGTGATTTCATGTGTACTTCAACGGTCGCGCGCTGGATAATACCACACCGCCAACAACTCCCCCCGAGACCGGCACAGTGGCACAGCGGGTAGAGCCGCAGCCTCACAGTGCCAGAGACACAGGTTCGATCCTCACCTCGGCTGCTTTCTATTTGTGTGTGTGTGTGTGTGTGTGTGTGGAGTTTGCACATTGTCCTTGTTTCCTCCCACTTCCCAAAGACCGGGTGGGTTTGTAGTTAATCAGCCCTCTGTAAATTGCCCCTAGTGTGTAGGGAGTGGATGAGAAAGTGGGATAACATGGAACTAGTGTGAACGGGTGATCGGTGGTGGACGTGACCAGTGGACTGAAGGGCCTACTCTTGTGCTGCACTGTTCATTATTCTATGTCACCTATCCGTGTTCTCTAGCGATGCTGCCAGATTCGCTGAGTTACTCCAGCGCTTTGTGTCCTTTGTTTTGTAAACCACCTGCAGTTCTTTGTGTCCCCATTGTAATCCTCGGGAGTGGGCCTTGTAATGAAACTCTTTGTGTGGGTGGCTCCTTGATGCCCTCTCTATGTCCTCTGCATTGAGATAGCGCCCAGACATGGGACTTGACACTGCATGTCATGACTTCCCCATCTTGGTGAAGTTTCCTATCGCTGCTTGGATTAGTCGGTCAACTCCCAGAAAAGGGGGAACAAACTTAGATTGTTTTCCCTGGTTTAAGGTCATTGTGTCATAACTGATAGAAGCAGAATTAGGCCATTCGGCCCATCAAGTCTACTCCGCCATTCAATCATGGCTGATCTTTCCCTCCCAACCCCATTCTCCTGCCTTCTCCCCATTACCCTCAACACCCGGACTAATCAAGAATCTATCTCTGCCATAAAAATATCCATTGACTTCGCCTCCACAGCCTTCTGTGGCAAAGAATTCCACAAATTCACCATCGAGCCATAGAGTGATACAGCGTGGAAACAGGCCCTTCGGCCCAACTTGCCCACACTGGCCAACATGTCCCAGCTACACTAGTCCCACCTGCCTGCGCTTGGTCCATATCCCTCCAAACCTGTCCTATCCATGTACCTGTCTAACTGTTTCTTAAATGATGGGATAGTCCCTGCCTCTACTACGTCCCCTGGTAGCTTGTTCCATACACCCACCACCCTCTGTGTGAAAAAATTACCCCTCGGATTCCTAATAAATCTTTTCCCCTTCACCTTGAACCTATGTCCTCTGGTCCTCGATTCCCCTACTCTGGGCAAGAGACTGTGCACCTACCCAATCTATTCCTCTAATGATTTTATACACTGTCAGACTTAAAGGGATATGGGCCAAATGCTGGCAGGTGGGACGTGTAGATGGGGCATCTTGGTCAGCAAGGGCTAGTTGGGCTGAAGGGCCTGTTTATGTACCGTATGTCTCCATGACTTTGTAAAACCAGAAGTTGAGGTGAGACCTGATGGAAGTAAAAATAGAGTGGTGTAGATAGGGTAGACAGCCAGAACCTCCCCCCCCCCCCCCCCCCCCCCCAACATGGAACTGTCAAGACCAGAGGGCATAGCTTCAAGGTGAGAGGGGCAACGTTTAAATGAGATGTGCAGGGGCAATTTATTTTACACAGGGGGTAGTGAGTGCCTGGAAGGTGCTGCCAGTGGTGGTGGTGGAGGCAGATATGATCGTGGCACTTTGGAGGCTTTTAGACAGGCACATGGATATGCAGGGAATGGAGGGATATGGATCTCGTGCAGTCAGAAGAGACTGGCTTATCCTGGCAAGAATCTGGAGGCATGTTCCTGTGCTCAGCTGCTTTATCACTCCCCACTTCATTTTGTCACTTTTTCCCATTTGCTCCGTATCTCGTGCTCTCTCTCCCTCCCTGCCCTTCTCTCTCTCTCTCCCTCCCTGCCCTGTCTCTCTCTCCGTCCCTGCCCTGTCTCTCTCTCCCTCTCCGCCTTTCTCACTCTTTTCTGACTGTCTCTCTTTCCCTTTCTTTTACCCACCTTTCACCCTGCTATCTCTCTCCCTTCCTCCCCACCCGTCTTTCTCTCTCGTCCCCCACCTTTCCCACACTCTCTCTCCCCCCTCTCTCCTTCCCCACCTCTCTCTCTCTCTCTCTCTCTCTCCTTCCCTTCTTCCCCACATCATTTTCTTCCCACCATCCCCAAGCTTTTTTCCCTCCCTCTCTTCCTTCCCCTTCTCCCTCCCTTCCTTTTGTCCCACCCTCTCTCCTCCCTCCTTCTCTCTCTCTCCCTTTCTTCCCCATTCGCTCTCTTCATTCCCAACCTTCTCCCCCTCTTTTCCACCCACCCTTCTCTCTCTCTCTCTCTCTCTCTGTCCTTCCCACCCTACAAACTCTCTCCCTCCCAGTCTTCCCCTCCTTTGTACATTATTCCTTCTCTCTTTCTCCCCTTTCTCTCCCTTCTCTCACTCTCACTTTCTCTCTCTCCCTACGCACGCACACACACGTGCGAGAATCCTAACACCGTCTTCACATCCGCCCTTGGACCTCTGACCTCCTTGTTGACGGGGAATGTGGGCCGATCTACAGTGGGGATCCAGTGAGAGAGGGAGAGAGAGGATCAGAACCCAAGGCTTTGCTTGCACCCGTCCCCGTGCTAACTCTTGCACCAGTCTGCCACCTAGTGTAGTAAACCGTCAGTGGGCTCAGCCAAAGGGAGATTGCACCAATTTGTGGAGTTTGTGAAACATTGGTGACATGGCCATTCACAGTGTAACACGACACCAAGCAGCGATCAAGTCCGAGGCAGACACAAAGTGCTGGAGTAACCCAGTGGGACAGGCAGCAATCCTGGAGAACTTGGACAGGTGACGTTTCGGGGCGTTGGCCGGTGGCTCTGGGAGACCCTTCAGGCAGAAAACAGGAAGAGGGAGGGGAGGGGAGGAAGAGCTGGCAATGAGAATGGACCGGGGCAAACCAGGGCCAGCAACAGATGACCTCAGCCCTGGTGGGCCCATTGTCGGCCAGGGAAGGTGTGATCTCAAGATGGACACGATGTGGTGATCTGTGGAACTGGTTCAACGATTAGTGGAGGAGGACGGGAGGGGAGTGTTAGTCAAAGTTACCTAAAATGATTGAGAATTCAACGTTGACATCACTGGTTTGTAAGGTCCGTACAGACAGCAGCCGCAGTCAGGATTGAACCGGGGTCTCTGACACTGTGAGGCAGCAACTCTACCACTGTGTCACTGTGTCACCCATTCAGTTCCATCATTGGTTTCAATGCCCTGACAGGTTCCGGAGAAAGTATAGTTTAGTTTAGTTTAGAGAAACAGCGCGGAAACAGGCCCTTCGGCCCACTGGGTCCGCGCCCACCAGCGATCCCCGCACATTAACTCTATCCCGCTAACAGCTTGCTAGGAACAACCTTTTTACATTTACCAAGCCAATCAACTACAAACCTAGGAGGAAACTAAAGATCTCGGAGAAAATCCACGCAGGGAGAACGTGCAAACTCCATATAGACAGCACCCTTAGTCGGGATCGAACCCGGGTCTCCGGCGCTGCATTCGCTGTAAGGTAGCAACTCTACCACTGCGCCACCGTGACTGTCCGGTTCCTCCCCACCATTGGCCTGGAGTTGTGTTGGTGTGGGAGATGGGAGCTGGGAGCTGGGCTGTGTCATTACAGTGAGACTGGTATTCTGTCCATGCATCTTCCAATCAACCTCCCCCACCTCCCATCACTTGTAACCACCTATCACTTGCCAGGCTTTGTCCCACCCCCACCAGCTTTCTCCCCCCCCCCCCCCCCCCAACTACAATCAGTCTGAAGAAGAGTCCCGATCCGAAATATCGCCTGTTTGTTCCTTCCACTCACGCCAAGACAAGCAACTGCAGGTTTACAAAGTGCTGAAGTGATTCAGTGGGCCAGGCAGCATCACTGGTGAACATGGATAGTGATGTTTCGGGTAGAGTCCTGACCTGAAACGCCACCTATCCACGTTCTCCTGAGCTGCTGGCTGGCTGACTCGCTGAGTTACTGTAGCATTGTGTGACTTTTTTTTGTAAACCAGGTTTAGGTTTATTAATGTCTCAAGTACTGAGCTACAGTGGAAAGTTTGGTTTTGCCCGCTATCCATCTAGATTAGATTTACCGTACATAAATACAATCGAGTCAAACTCAAGTACATTTGGTCGAGCAAAGGGGAAGGTAAAGAGTGCAGAACATAGTTCTCAGCATTGTAGCAACAGGGTAGAGGTGAATCGGACAGTACCGTAGCTAATGGAAGGACCGTTTAGAAGCCTGATAACAGCGGGGAAGAAGCTGTTCCTGAGTCTGGTGATGCACGCTTTTATGCTTCTGTACGCACTGCCTGACGGGAGAAGGGGGGAGAAGGAATGACCGGGGTGGGTCCAGTCTCCAATGAGGTCAGGATCGCTCCCTAGTTGGTGAGAGGATCCAGATTCAGGGACAGTTCCTTCCCAGCTGTTATCAGGCAACTGAACCGTCTTAACTAGAGAGCGCCCCTGACCTTACATCTTCCTCATCGGAGACCCTCGGACTATCTTTAATCGGACTTTCCTGGACTTTATCTTGCACTAAACGTTATTCCCTTTATCCTGGATCTGTACACTGTGGACGGCTTGGTTGGAATCACGTGTAGTCTGGTTAGATGGCAACAAAAAGGTTTTTCACATTTCCTCAGAGCATGTGACAATAATCTAAACTAAAAGGACAGTTCAGTTGCCTGCTAACAGCTCGAAATAAACTGTCCCTGAATCTGGAGGTGTGCATTTTCAAACTATCGGGATTGTTTGGGATTCTGTGATTGGGATTATACATCAAAGACCTCAGTGGGAGAATTGTCCGTTCTCACGAAGTGCTTGTGTTTTTCCCTCCTAGTACACGTATGAAAGAAATGATATCAGCGACCTCCCTGTAAATCTCTCAGTTGTGTGGAATGGGAACTTTGTCATCGACAACCCGGCCAACATTAAAGGTACGTTACAGTCAGCTCTCTCCCCACAACTGCCCTGCCCTTCTTATAACTCCAGTGCCTCGACCTGATTAAGAAGCGTTTGGTTCATTTAGTTTGGAGATACAGCGCAGAAACAGGCCCTTCGGCCCACCCAGTCTGCGCCAACCAGCGATCCCCGCCCACTAACACTATCCAACTACACTCACTAGGGACAATTTACAATCTTTACCAAAGCCAGTTATCCTACAGACCTGTACGTCTTTGGGAGAAACTGGAGCACCCGGAGAAAACTCACGCGGTCACAGGGAGAACGTACAAACTCCATACAGACAGCACCCATAGTCAGGATCGAACCGGGTCTCTGGCGCTGTGAGGCAGCAACATTGCCACTGCGCCACCCTAATATTGTTTGACGTTGTAGGGAAATAAAACAAAACACAAAGTGTTGGAGGAACACTGCGGGCAAGGTCTATTGTCGTGGTATGGATTAATATGGATACATACCAGGTGACCAGCATGAGCATTGTGGGCCGAAGGGCCTTTTTCCATGCAGCATGACTCTGTGAGTCCATTGGTCAACAATGTTGCCGCGGGTAGACTTGCTGCCTCGGCATCAGAGACTGGGTTCAATCCCGGCTACGGGTGCTGTCTCTACGCGGAGTTTGCACGTTCTCCCTGTGACTACGTGGGTTTTACCCGGGTGCTCCGGTTTTCACCCACATTCCAAAGACGTGCGGGTTTGTGGGTTAATCAGCCCTCTGTAAATTGTCCCTCATGCATTACCAGGTCGAACGTACAAACTCCACACACAGACAGCACCTGAGGCCAGGATCGAACCGGGGTCTCTCGCACTGTGAGGCAGTCGCTCTACCAGCTGCACCATTGGCAAAATGTGTGACATTTTCACTCCACGCAACGTCCTTGGCGACAAAGGCACAGATATCTCTCATGGTAGCATTCAGAACTATCTGATCACATTCACAGTGGCACTTAATTTGTGTGTGTAATTCCTCTGGGCAAATAGCCACGGGAGATTCATCAAACGCCAGATTATATCTCTCCCTTCATTCGAAACCCTCAGGGCCAAAATAAGCTCTCGATAAACTTACTGGGGGAGGTGACAGGAGGGAAATGGGGAGAGAGAGAGAGAGTGGCTTAAACCTGAACCCGCTTCAAACGATGAATTTATTAATAGTGTGTTAATAGAGCACAAAATGCTGGAGTAACTCAGTGGGTCAGTCAGCATCTCTGGAGGACTTGGATAGGCGACGTTTTGGGGCGGGACCCTTCTTCAACAATGTGATGCTCTCACTGCTCCCCGCTACAATCCGGCACGTTGTTGGAGTGTGGGAGGAAGCAGGAGCACCCGGAAGTAGCCCACGTGGTAACAGGGAGAACGTACAAACTCCGTACAAGACAGCGCCCGTAGTCAGGATTGAACCGGGGTCTCTGGCGCTGTGAGGCAACAGCTCTACCGCTGCACCACCGTGCTGCCCTTGTTACCGGTTGTGTTGTCGGGCTGACGTTACTCCGTTGTTCATGCTCTGTTCAGTTCAGCAGTTTAGTTTAGTTTAGAGATACAGCGCGGCAACAGGCCCTTCAGCCCACCGAGTCTGTGCCGACCAGCGATCCCCACTCATTAACACTATCCTACACCCACTAGGGCCAATTTAT
The DNA here is from genome assembly GCA_963514005.1 of Raja brachyura. The sequence continues at coordinate 22,211,568 of OY740796.1, read as the reverse complement.
ATGTATAGGAAGCCAATTAACCAACAAACCTGTACGTCTTTGGAGTGTGGGAGGAAACCGAAGATCTCGGTGAAATCCCACGTAGGTCACTGGGAGAACGTACAAACTCCGTACAGACAGGACTCATAGTCGGGATCGAACCCGGGTCTTTGCCGCTGAAAGTGCAGCAAGGCAGCAACATACACCGCTGCGCCACCTGTGCCAACCTTGGTTTCATTCTAGTTGAAAGTCCGAACTTAAATCCCTGTCTCTGTGCAACGTCCTTAGACCAGAGCAAGCCTCTCTGCGGAGTCCTCTGGGGCGCGATGCTCCTTGCCCGTTGAAGCTGGTCGCCAGGCTTCTGCCTCTGGGACCTCAGGGAACCATCTGGTCTTCAATTAGCCCGTGACGGATCTGCAGACGCTTCTGCGAATGTTTGGTTAATTAAAACACTGGTTGACGACGCGTTTTAATCAGTCCGCACAGGCATAATCAAATCAGCCGCCGCCCGGTGGGGACTGATGTACTTTCTGCCGGCTTTGCTGCCCCTTGAACCCCCTCTTGTTTCGTCGCCCACCCTCTCACCTCCACACGATGGGGTTTTAACAAGCTCACAGCTTTTTTTTTTACAAATACTTTATTCAAAAAACAAAATCAACGTACATAGTAGTATATCGTTCATATCAAATACTGCCTGTATCGGCGATTTACAAACAAAGACAAAAACATTCAAATTAAAATCCCGCCATCCTTATCTATGATACAACTGGCCTCCAACGTCCCCGTGGATACTGCGTGTTCCCTCTCCAGGGAAGCTCACAGCTCTTGCGTGGCAGACTGGTAACGGCCTACAGCACGGAGAGAGGCCATTCATTCCATCGTATCCCTGCCGTCCACAAATTACTTGGGTTATCCCACCTTTGTTCCTTCAGGAAGCAGATGAGGAGGAATATCTTCAGTCAGAGGGTGGTGAATCTGTGGAATTCTTTGCCACAGAAGGCTGTGGAGAGGCCAAGTCAGTGGGTACTTTATACGGCAGAGATAGATAGATCTTTGGTCAGAAACATAGAAAATAGCTGCAGGAGTAGGCTGTTCAGCCCTTTGAGCCAGCACCGCCATTCACTATGATCATGGCTGATCATCCAGAATCAGTACCCCGTTCCTGCTTTCTCCCCATATCCCTTGATTCCGTTAGCCCTAGGAGCGACATTATATCCAGTGGAAGCCAAAACACCCAGTGAATTGGCTTCCACTGCCTTCTGTGGCAGAGAATTCCACAGATTCACAACTCTCTGGGTGAAAAAGGTTTTCTTCATCTCAGTCCTAAATGGCCTACCCCTTTATTCTTAAACTGTGACCCCTTGTTCTGGACTCCCCCAACATCGGGAACATTTTTCCTGCATCAAGCCTGTCCAATCCCATAATAATTTTATGTTTCTATAAGATATCCTCTCATGCTTCTAAATTCCAATTAATATAAGCCCATTCTTTCATCCATTAGTACAGGAGTCAGAGGTTATGGGGGAAAGGCAGGAGAATGGGGTTAGGAGGGAGAGATAGATCAGCCATGATTGAATGGCGGAGTAGGCGATGGGCCGAATGGCCTGATTCGTCTACTATCCCTTATGATCATTTGACGTTCTGGCCTGTAGTCATAGGCAGTCTGAAGAAGGGCCCCGACCTGAAATGTCTCCTCTCCATGTTCTCCAAGGATGCTGCCTGACCCGCTGGGGTGCTCCTGCACTTTGAGTCCTTTGTGGAACAATGAGACAGTTTCTAGGGGCTGGAGTGCGGTGGGCAGTGAGGGGGATGAGGAAGGGACAGGGCCAGTGGGTCGATGGTCCTTTATTGTCACGTGTTTGCAATGTTCACACATGCACGAGTTGCCATATTTTAGCGCCATTTACACAAAGTCCAAAGTCCAGTCCACGCGTTTGATGCACTGGAGTGGCTCCCGATCCAGGAAAGCCCCAGGCTGGTGCAGGGCCTCCTCCGTCTCCCTCAACCGGCACGGCCCACGAACTAACATCTCTCTACTCGCCCGACCACCTCTGTGTCCCAGAGGTTCCATGGATCTGTCCCACCAAGGTCGTTCTCTAACCATCACTCTCTCCCTCGTTCCTTCTCTCCCTCCCTCCCTCCCCCCCTCCCTCCCTCCCTCCCTCCCTCCTTCCTTCCTTTCCTCCTCCCCCCCCCCCTCCTCCCTCCCTCTATCCCCCCCTTCCCCCTCCATCACCTCCTCCTCCTTTCCTCCCTCCTTCTCTCCCTCCTCCTCCCCCCCTGTTCCTCCGTTCCTCACCCACCCCCTCCCTACCTCCCTGCAGCTCACCTGTACAAGTGCATGGCCCTCCGGGAGAGTTGCGGCCTGTGTCTGAAGGCTGACCCAAAGTTCGAGTGCGGTTGGTGCGTGCAGGAGAAGAGGTGCATGCTCCACGCCGACTGCCAGGCCCCGGGCAGCGACTGGATGCACCAAAACAGCGGCAACAGCAGATGCACCGACCCCAGGATCACCAAGGTAAGTCCGTCCTGCAGCTCCGCACTGTGCCCGGCTCCCCTGCTCCGCCCGCCTGCCCCGCACAGCCGGATCACCCCTCGAATGTCTCTTACTGTTCAAACGCCTCCAGTATCCGTGGAGACGCTAATGGGAGCATGATCACTGTTTTATTACTATTATTATTATTATTGTTAGTGGTGGTGTTATGTTATTATTATTTATAGTGTTATTATTATTGTTGTTATTAATAGTTATTAATATTATTTTTGCTGTTATTATTAATGCCAATAATGATATTAATAATAATAACAGCAACGGTAATAATAAGTACAATTGATAATTAGTTATTATGGTTCATTAGTGAAATTTATAATTAATAAAAATAATAAGTAATAAGTGAAAGGCCTGGATAGAGTGGATATGGAGAGGATGTTTCCACTAGTGGGAGAGTCTAGGACCAGAGGCCACAGCCTCAGAATAAAAGGATGAACCTTTAGAAAGCAGATGAGGAGGAATTTCTTTAGTCAGAGGGTGGTGAATCTGTGGAATTCATTTCCACAAAAGGCTGTGGAGGCCAAATCAGTGGATATTTTATATGGCAGAGATAGATAGATCTTTGATTAGAAACATAGAAAATAGCTGCAGGAGTAGGCTGTTCAGCCCTTCGAGCCAGCACCGACATTCAATATGATCATGGCTGATCATCCAGAATCAGTACACAGTTCCTGCTTTCTCCCCATATCCCTTGATTCCGTTGGCCCTAAGAGCTAGATTAGTCTGTGGAGGCCAAGTCATTGGGTATTTTTATAGTGGAGATTGACAAGTTCTTGATTGGGAAGGGTGTGAAAAGTTAAGAGTGGAAGGCAGGAGAATAGGGTTGAGAGGGAAAGATAGGTCAGCCATGATTGAGTGGTGGAATAGACCCGATGGGCCAAATGGCGTACAACCCTGTTGTTATTATTCGTTCACCGTCATGTGTACAGAGTAACAGTGAAAAAAGGTTTTTGTGGCGTGCTATCCAGTCAGCGGAGGACTATACATGATTGCAATGAAGCCGTCCACAGTATACAGATACAAGATGAAGGGTATATCGTTTAGTACAAGTTGGAGTAAAGATAGTTGAAAGATCTCCAATGAGGCAGATTGGAAGTCAGGACTGGTCTCTACTGGTCAATTGCCTGGTAACAGCTGGGAAGAAACTGTCCCTGAACCTGGAGGTGTGTGTTTTCAAACTTCTGTACCTCTTGCCTGATGGAGTGGGGAGAAGAGGGAGTAACCGGGGTGAGACTGGTCCTTGACTATGCTGGTGGCCTTGCTGAGGCAGCGTGAGGAAGGGAGGTTGGTTTGTGTGTTGGTCGGGGCTACATCGACAGCTCACTGCAATTTCGTGCAGTCTTGGATGGAGCTGTTCCCAAACCATGCTGTGATGCATCCCGATAAAATGCTTTCTATGGTGCATCTGGAGAGGTTGGTGAGGTTTGTTGGGTACATGCCGAACTTCTTAAGCCATCTGAGGAAGTGGAGGCGTTGGTGTGCTTTCTTGGCCATTGCTCTAATGTGGCTGAACCAGGACAAGTCGCTGGCGATATTTACTCCTGGGAACTTGAAGATTTCAGCCATCTCAACTTTGGCACCATCAGTGTATACAGGGGCCATCAATGTACACTGGAAGTGATAAAATGTTTCTTCTCTGAACCACCAGAGGGTGGCACAGTGGCGCAGCAGTGGAGTTGCTGCCATACTGCGCCAGAGACCCGCGTTCCATCTGCGCTACGGATGGAGTTGTATGTTCTCCTTCTGGCAGCGTGGGTTTTCTCCGGGTGCTCCGGTTTCCTCCCACACTCCAAAGACTTGCAAGTTTGTTGGTTAATTGGCTTTGGTAAAATTGTAAATTGTCCCTAATGTGTAGGATAGTGCTAGTGTATAGAGTGATCGCTTGGGCCGAAGGGCCTGCTTCTGCACTGTATATCTCAAGTGGCCCGGAAGGGCTGGTGTGTAGGCGAGGTGATCAGAAGACCACAGACTGCCTGGGAAGTCTTAACGGAGTTTGGGGGAGACACAGGGGTGTGCAGGATGTGAGACATGAAACAGCACAGCACAGGAGCAGGCCCTTCATCCACAACATCCCTGCTGAACGTGATGCTAAGTTGTAGATACAAGGGACTGCAGAAGCTGCTTTACAATAATGTAAACTCAGCCAGTCAGGCAGCGTCTCAGCGGGCCATGTGTCAGCATCTTACTGATAGCTCCAGCCGCTGTCGTTCACTCTCTCTCATCCTCTCCCTCCTGGCCATTCTTGACCTCTCTTGCTTTCTCTTCCCACGCTCTCTTTCTCTCCTTTTTTCTTCTTGCTTTCTTTCTCTCAATCTTACTCATTCCTTCACGCTCCCTCTTTCCCTTCCCCAATCTTACTTTCACATTCTATTCATCTCTTGCTCCCTCCATCTCTCCTCAATCTCTCATTCCCTTAATCTCTCTCTCTCTCTCTCTCTCTCTCTCTCTTCTCCATCTCTTTCTCCTACTCTCACCCTCTCACTTTCTCTTTCTCCCTCTCTCCCTCTCTCCCTCTCTCCCTCTCTCCCTCTCTCCCTCTCGCCCTCTCTCCCTCTCTCCCTCTCTCCCTCTCTCCCTCTCGCCCTCTCGCCCTCTCGCCCTCTCGCCCTCTCTCGCCCTCTCTCTCTCTCTCTCTCCACCACCCCTTCTCTCTCCACCTTGCCTCCACTCTGCATGTTCTCTACCCTCTGCCCCTCTTGCCCATATTGTCACTCCTCCGCACCCATCAGGAAACACCTGAATCCCATTCCAGGCAATGGGGAGTTTTCCGGCAATTCTCCGGATCTGCCATTCCATCCTTTGAGGGGCGTGCAGGTTAGATGGGATGTGCGTCCCACTGTACTCTGGAGCGGACAACCCAGGCTCAGTGGGGAATCACGTTTCAGTGACGCCTCCCCTGTCTGGAGTTACTCAGCAGAGAAATGTCAGACGTGGAGGCTGCAGCTGTATGTCACTTGAATACTTGGCGTGAAAAGTGATGTAAAATTGCCCATAATTATACTATTATTGTTATTACACGGCCCGTCGAAACGTTCCTCATCAGTCATAATATTTGTTTTGTCAAGTTACACCTGTCTTTCCATTAGGAATAATGTGGTTTAACGAATCCTGTTGCCAGGTATGTCGGTTACCATGGCATTTCCGTAACCGAGGCAGCCTGGCACGTCGAGAGGGGCAAGGAGGGATTGGTTGCCATGGGCGACGGGCCCACCTACCAGGGCAATCTTGGAGTTGCCATTGGTGCCCGATGTAGAAGATGCTTGGACCATGGCTGCCCGTATCTGGGCAAGTTGGTTGTCCATCTCATGCCCAACTCTGGACTGGGCTCCAAGACCAGGCTTCCTGCCCTCAACTCTGCCTGCCATCTCTCCAGCCTCTCGCTCTGTCTTATACTAGCAACGTTACAAAATTTTGAGATTTTAAAAATCATGTCTGCAATTTATCCCATCAGATAAAGCATAAAAAGAAGTTTAATTTGACACCTAATTCACTTTCATATCTTCAGCATGACCATTTTCATACTCGGAAATTAGCATCTTGTTCCCCATTGCCTTTCAATTGACTTAACTCAAAAGCTGGGATCTAGAACAGTCAAAAGCCCATAACTTTCTTAAAAATTAAGAGAACTCAATGAAATTTTCAGTTATTATAGATGGAAGCATTCTGAAACAAATATGAAACAATCTTACTTGGATGACCTGAAATTAAAGCATATAATTAGTTAGTTATCTAATTGTAGCTAATTACAAAATTCAATGAGTAGATCTAAACATCTATCCATTTCTTAAGAAAAGATAAACTTTTTTTTAAATTGCCTAAGTTTCCAAATAACATTCACACAATAATCCACAATATAACATAATTTTAAAATCTCATTTTCTTGAATTTATAGGCCAAATGGAAGGAATTTAGTGTTTTATGCCTGTAAATTAATGGCCATTTAAATCAACTAGCGAGTGGGTTGGAACGTTGCGGTTTGCGGTGAAGTCAGTATAAAAAATACAGCCGGTTCATACATTTTTTTTCGTCCCCTTTTCGCAACATGAAAATGTGATTAAAGCCTTCCTAAAAACCAATTTTTTATGTAAAAATAAACTGTGTAGCTTCTTTTATCACCTACCTTAGGTCCGTTCCGCTGTCACCGTTCAGAGCTTTAGAAGATGATTTTTAAACTACTCTAGTTAATAAATAATCTAGCGTAGTTTAAAAATACCTTTATGAATGAAATGTCGGAGCGATTTCTCTTTAGCGTCGAAATCGCAAACTGCAGTGTTGCTAAAGGTAGGTATTGTAACATACCTACCTATTGTAACATCCCAGCCACGTCGAAGATTTGGCCAAGAAAGCACACCAATGCCTCTATTTCCTCAGAAGGCTTAGGAAGTTCAGCATGTCCCCAACAACCCTCACCGATTTCCCCCAATTGAGTCGTAGAAAGCATTTTATTGGGATGCATGACAACATGGTTTGGGAAGAGCTCCATCCAAGAGCGCAAGAAACTGCAGGGAGTTGTGGACCCCGCACACACCATCACACTCACCAACCTCCCTTCCATTGACACCAGTGCGCATGGCCGATCGCTGGTCGACATGGACTCAGTGGGCCGAAGGGTCTGTTTCCATGCCATATCTTTCAATGAACAATGACAACGAAACTCTCCTGACCTTGGGTGCTCTATCTCTGTGGAGTTTGCATGTTCTCCCCGCGTGACCAGGTGGGTTTTCTCCGGGTGCGCTGGTTTCCTTTCACGTCTGAAAGACGTGTGGGTTTGTTGGTTAATCTGCTTCTGTAAATTGCCCCAGGTGTGTATGTAGTGGATGACAAAGTAAGAGAACACAGAACTGGTGTGAACAGGTGATCGCTGGTCGGCGTGGACTCGGTGGGCCGAAGGGCCTGTTTCCGTGCTGTATTTTTCAATTAAACAATGACTATTACATCCTCCTGACTCTTGCACTAATCCCATTTTGCTCTGCGTTTAGTATCTCTAAACAAAACAGTCTCGCGGCCAGCAATCCCCGCACTGGGGAAAGGTAATTTGCAAGCTCTGCAGTTAGTCTGACATGCCTGCGAGCATGCTTCTGACACTGAGTGAAGCATCTAGCTTGTCTGCAGGCGACTTGCAACCTCTGTCAAGATTGCAGAGGTTTTAAGCCGGCCCCACTTTTCATCGTGACTGTAGCTGCACTCGCTGATATTATTCCCATTCCATACCAGTCAGCCAGCTTTTCACATGCGCCCTTGTGGCCTTGCGCTTCTGATCGCGAGTGGCACAGGTTGACGTTAGTTGCATCATTTAGTTTTAGTTTACAGATACAGTGTGGAAACAGGCCCTTCGGCCCATCAAGTCCGCGCCACACCAGCGATTACCTGCACACTGACACTATCCCACACACTGGCGGGATAAGTTACAGAAGCCAATGAACCTACAAACCTGCACATCTTTGGGATTTTACATTACTTTAGACTTTAGAGATACAGTGCAGAAACAGACCCTTCGGCCCACTGAGTTCGTGCAGGCCAGCGATCCTTTGTCGTAGGATAGGGACAATTTACAATTATTGGCAAAAGCCAATTATCCTACAAACAAACCTGCACGTCTTCAGAGTGTGGGAGGATGCCGGAGCACCTGGGGGTAACCCGCGTGGTCACAAGGAGAATGTGCAAACTCCGTACAGGCAGCTTCCAAGGTCAGGATAGAAGCCGGGACTCTGGCGCTGCAAGGCAGCAACTCGACTGCTGTGCAATTGTGCAAACCCCTGGAAAAGGATCCATCGCAAGGGGGGGCATTGCATCCTCCGCCCTGAGGAGATGTTGCAAAGTAACACTAGTTACAGGAGGGTCTTCAACAATTTGGGATCCTCCGGTGACTCTGTTAAGACCAGTAATTGAGAGATCTTGAATGATAGTCATTGAAACATACAGTGTGGAATCAGGTTCTTGGGCCCAATAGTGTGAAAAAGTTACTCCTCGGGTCCCTTTGAAATCTTTTTCCTCTCGCCTTCAATCAATGCCCACTAGGGGCGCCATGGTGGCACAGCGGTAGAGTTGGCGCCTTACAGTGCCAGGGAACACGGTTCGATCACGCAATGATTACCGGTGCTGTCTCTACGGTGTTGGCATGTTCTCCCTGTGACCGCGTGGGTTTTCTGCAGGTGCTCTGGTTTCCTGTCACACTCCAAAGATATACAGGGTTGTTGTAGGTTAATTGGCTTCTGTAAAATTGTAAATTATCCCCTGGTGTGTAGCATAATGCAAGTGTGCGGGGGTTGCTGTTTGGTGCGGACTCGGCGGGCCGCAGGGTCTGTTTCCACGCTGTATCTCTAAACTAAACTAAACTAAATGAGGTTTAGTCTGCTGTACTCTGGGAACGAGACTGTGAACATCCATCTTAACCATATCCCTCATTTTAATATACGGCTGTAGAGTCTGAAGGTGTTTGTGAGTCTGGTGGTGCGCACTTTCCAGCTTCTGTATGTTCTGCATGAAGGAAGAGGCGAAGGAGGGTTGACCATGGTGGGACAAGTCTGTGATTATGTTGGCTGTTTTTGTGAGGCAGTGGGAATCGATGGTGGGGAGTCTGGTCTGTGTGATGGACTGGGCTACATCTACAACTCTCTGCAATTTCATGTGGTCTTGGGCAGAGCTGTTCCCCAAACCAAGATGTAGAAACCGTGAACTGCAGATACTGGTTCATACTCTGAAGGACAGCATCTCTGAAGAACATGGATAACACGAAGAAGGGTCTTGACCCAAAACGACCCAAAAAGTCACATATCCATGTTCTCCAAAGCTGTCGCCTGAGCAGCTGAGTTGCTCGAGCAGTTCGGTTCCCAAGCCAAGCAGTAATGCAAGCCGGCAGTGTGCTTCCCATGGTGCGTTTGTGCAGGTTTGAGAGAGGCAGTGGAAGCGTGCTGTGGCGTGCTGGCGGGAGTCCACCGTGTCGGCCACCGCTCGCCTCCTGAAGACCAGAGACCCGGAGGGAGGAGCCGTTGACGACGATCGAAGTGATGGCCGAGGATCGAGGCCGGAAGGAGAGTAGAGGGAACCGGGGTCTGAGCTGCCGCGCTCTCGAGGTCGGCTGCGGGAGGCGCCCCCTGGTCACGTAGGTGGACGGGCGACGAGAGGGACGTGGCATCCAAGGAAGAGAAGGCTCAAGTTTGGACTTTTGTAAAATGGTGGCTAAACATGTGGGATCAGCAGACTACTTCTGTACACTTTCCTAATCGGGGATGCGCTTAAGTATGGTCGTACTCCACTGGACTGTTTGTAAGAAAATAATTTCACTTTGCATTTGTATGTTCAGCAAGGGCATCGTGCGCCCACGGGCCTGTTCCGGTGCCGCACTGTTCTACGAGCAGCTCTAGGAGATGGTGCCTCTCCTCAATGCCTACGCTGGATTCTCATTGTAGGCCTCTTGTCCTTCACAGCTGGTGCCAGAGACGGGGCCCAAAGAAGGTGGAACCAGACTCACCATCACCGGAGTCAACCTGGGCTTGACTTTCTCTGAGATCCGATACGGGGTGCACGTAGGCAGGGTTCGCTGTAACCCCATCCCAGAGGAGTACATCAGTGCCGAGCAGTGAGTCCTCAAACATGTCTCCTTCCTCGCTCCCCCTCTCCCCCCCACTATCCCCCACTATCCCCCTCTCCCCCTCTATCCCACTCTATCCCTCTATCCCTCTATCCGTGTAACCCCCTCTATCCCCCTCCATCCCCCTCTATCCCTCTATCCCTCTCACCCTCTCACCCTCTATCCCTCTCCCCCATTCCCCTCTATTCCCCTCTCCCCCTCTCCCCCCCATCCCATTCTCCCCCTCTCCCCCCCTATCCCATTCTCCCCCTCTCTTCCTTCCCCCCCCCCCCCCCCCCCCACCACCTCTTTATACTGGGTCGCGACCCTTCTTGAGACTGGATAGGTAACGTTACGGATCGGGAACCTTCATCAGACCGGACAGGGCCATTTCTGGTTGGGACTCTTCTTCAGACAACAAATAACATTTTGATTCGGGATCCTTCTTCAGATTGGAAAGCTGTCATTGGGTTCGGACCATTCTTCAGACTGAGATAGGTGACGTTTCAGGTTGGGACCCTTCCCCAGACTTAGTGGGCGATGTTTCAGTTCAAGGCCCCCCTTCAGACTCTACATGAGGTGGTTTAGTTGAGGACCCTTCTTTGTCATGGTGGCGATGACCTGCACCTTTCCCCAACAGGATCGTGTGTGACATGGAACAAGCCATGCCCCAGGTGGCTGACAAAGGCTTCGTGGAGGTCTGCGTGGTGGATTGTAATGACGACTACCGGGCCATCTCATCGGAACCCTTCACCTTCGTGGTAAGTGTCCAAAGTATTTGAATTCTTTAGCTTTAGCTTTATTATTGGTCACGTGCACCGAGCTACATTGAAATGCTTTGTTTTGCACGCTGTACAATCAGATCAGATAATACCAGACATATATGCAATCAAGGTAAACTCAGGTGCAGTAGGTAGAGCAAAGGATGCAGTGTGCTGGATATAGTTCTCAGCATTGTAGCATCAGTTCCACAGACAAAGTCCAATGTCCGCAATGGGGCAGAGGTGAATCGGACAGCACCCTGGCTTATGGGAGGATCGTGCAGAAGCCCGACAACAGAGGGGAAGAAGCTGTTCCTGAGTCTGGTGGTGCGCGCTTTCAAACTCCTGTACCTTCTGCCCGAAGGGTCCAGGGAGAAGATGGAATGACTGGGGTGGGACAGGACATTATGTTGGCTGCTTTTCCAAGGCAGCGTGAAGTGTAGATGGAGTCGATGGTGGGGAGTCTGGTCTGTGTGACGGACTGGGCTACATCCACAACTCACTGCAATTTCTTGCGGTCTTGGGCCGAGCTGTTCCCCAAACCAAGCTGCGATGCATCCCACCAGTGTGTAACCTATGCTTCAAAATAATAATATTTCTATGCCGGTGAGAAAGTTGTGAGGTTTGGGGAGTGCTTAGTGGGCATGGACAGGATGTTTCCAGTAATGGGAGAGTCTAGGACCAGAGGGCTCAGCCTCAGAATAAAAGGACATATCTGGAGATGAGGAGGAATTTCTTTAGCCAGAGGGTGGTGAATCTGTGGAATTCATTGCCACAGAAGGCAGTGGAGGCCAAGTCATTGGGTTTTGTTAAAGTGGAAATTGATAGGTTCTTGCTTAGTAAGAGTGTCAACGGTTGCAGGGAGAAGGCAGGAGAATGGGGGTGAGAGGGGAAGATAGATCAGCCATGAACGAATGGTGGAGTAAACTCAATTGGCTGAATGGCCTAATTCTGCTCGTATGTCTTCTGATCTTGTAGGACGGTGCTATAGAAATGTAGGACCTTCTTTATGAGGTGTTAAAGAAGGAACTGCAGATGCTGGAGAATCGAGGGTTACACAAAAAGCTGGAGAAACTGAGCGGGTGCAGCAGCATCTAAGGAGCGAAGGAGATAGGTGACGTTTCGGGTCGAGACCCTTCTTCAGACTGGTCAGGGATCAGGGAAACGAGAGATATAGACGGTGACGTGGAGAGATAAAGAACAATGAATGAAAGATATGCAAAAAAATATTGATGATAAAGGAAACAGGCCATTGTAAACTGTTTGTGGTGTGAAAATGAGAAGCTAGGGGGGGGCGAGATAGAGATAGAAGGAATGCCAGGGCCCGAGGGCTGAGGGAGAGGTGGGAAGGGGAGGAGGCAGCCTGGGTTAACAGAATTGAGAAAATTCAATGTTTAAGCCAAGAGGATGCAGACTCCCCAAGCGGAATATGAGGTGCTGTTCCTCGAACTTGCGGTGTTGCTCACTCTGGCCGTGGAGGAGGCCCAGGAGTGGATGGGGGAGGTGAAGGGACAAGTGTAGCATCTCTTGCGGTTGCAAGGGAAAGTGAAGGGTCTCGAGCCAGGAAGGGTCTCGACCAGAAACGCCGCCTATCTCCTTCGCTCCTTAGATGCTGCTGCACCCGCTGAGTTTCTCCAGCTTTTTGTGTAACCCCCGACCTTCTTTATGAGTTTGCATAACCTCACTCGCTTATTGCACGAGTTCATTCCCCCTTTTACACCTTCTGTTCTTTGCCTCTGTCTCCCTGCAAGTGACTCCGTTTTACTGCATGCTGCAGATAGACACAAAGTGCTGGAGTAACTCAGCGGGTTCGGAGAAAACCTAGGCAGCAGCATCTCTGGATAAAAAGAATAGGTGATGGTTTGGGTCGAGACCCTTCTTCTCAACCAGAAGAATCACCCATCCATGTTCTTCAGAGATGCTGCCTGACCCGCTGAGTTACTCCAGCAGTATCTGTCTTCGGCATAAACCAGCATCTGCGGTTCCTTCCGACACACTTTCTGTACACTGTCTCAGTGTACTACTACTGCTAGACACTTGTACTGTATCTGAGATGCTTATCTAAGATGTATCGACATGCTTATGTGTAGTGATACTTGTACTGAGCACCTGCACTTGTACTGAGCTATATACAAAAATGACTTGCATTGTACCTTGGTAAATTTGACAATTAAAGTGCCATGCAACCATTGAAGATCTACTTTGTTTTGTTTGCCTCTCCGCTCCCCCCCCCCCCCCCAATCATCCAAGGCTCCAAAGTTTAACAAGGTGGTCCCCTCGCAAGGACCCGTATCCGGTGGCAGCAGAGTGACCATCATGGGCGACCACCTAGATGCCGGAAGTTCCGTGCAGGCTTTCATTGGAGACACCGGGAACTGCCAATTTAAAAGGTGAGCACGGAAGTAGTTCTGAAGAAGGATCCCAACCCGTTTTCCCCAGGGATGATGCCTGACCCGCTGAGTTACGCCAGCATTTGTGTCTTATCTTCGGGGGAAATAGTTTAGTTTATTGTCACGTGTACAGTGAAAAGCCCTTTTGTTGCGTGCTATCTAGTCAGCGGGAAGACTATACATGATTGCAATCGAGCCGTTCACAGTGTAGAAATGCAGGTTAAAGCGAATAACATTTAATGCAAGATAAAGTCCGATTAAAGATCGTCCGAGGGTCTCCAATGAGCTACATGGGTCATGACCGTTCTCTAGTTGGAGATAGGATGGTTCAGTTGCCTGATGACAGCTGGGAAGAAACTGTCCCTGAATCCGGAGATCTATGTTCTCACACTTCTCTACCTTGTGCCTGGTGGGAGAAGGAAGAAGAGGGAGTGACCGGGGTGAGACTGGTCCTTGATTATGCCGGTGGCCTTGCCGAGGCAGCGTGAGGAAGGGAGGTTGGTTTACGTGATGGTGTCCATGGAAGGGATCATCAAATATTAATCCTCATTGCTTTACAGACGGGCCTTCCAAGAGAAATGCAGCCAAAGTTGGGAAAATGGAGAGTACAACGGGATCTGGGGGGGTCCTTGTACATCAGTCTATGAAAGTAAGCATGCAGGTACAGCAGGCAGTGAAGAAAACGTATGGCATGTTGGTCTTTATAACAAGAGGAGTCGAGTATAGGAGCAAAGAGGTCCTTCTGCAGTTGTACAGAGCCCTAGTGAGACCACACCTGGAGTATTGTGTGCAGTTTTGGTCCCCTAATTTGAGAAAGGACATTCTTGCTATTGAGGGAGTGCAGCGTAGATTTACAAGGTTAATTCCCGGGATGGCGGGACTGTCATATGCTGAGGGAATGGAGCAGCTGGGCTTGTACACTCTGGAGTTTAGAAGGATGAGAGGGGATCTTATTGAAACATATAAGATTGTTAAGGGTTTGGACACGCTAGAGGCAGGAAACATGTTCCCGATGTTGGGGGAGTCCAGAACCAGGGGCCACAGTTTAAGAATAAGGGGAAAGCCATTTAGAACGGAGACGAGAAAACACTTTTTCTCACAGAAAGTTGTGAGTCTGTGGAATTCTCTGTCTCAGTGGGCGATGGAGGCCGGTTCTCTGGATACTTTCAAGAGAGAGCTAGAAAGGGCTCTTAAAGATAGCGGAGTCAGGAGATATGGGGAGAAAGCAGGAACTGATTGGGGATGATCAGCCATTAACACATTGAATGGTGGTGCTGGCTCAGGGGCCGAATGGCCTACTCCTGCACCTATTGTCTATTGTCAAAGGCTGGTGAATCTGTGGAATTCATGACCACAGGCAGCTGTGGAAGCCAAGTCAGTGGGCATTTTTGGAGCGGGGATTGAGCGGGGTTCTTGTTTAATATGGGAGTCAAACGTTATGTGGAGGAGGCAGGAGAATGGGGTTGAGAGAGAAAGATAAATCAGTCATGATTGAATGGTGGAGTGGGCTCGATGGACTCCAATGTCTTATGGTCTTACTCTATCAGCCTGAATGAGGAAGGGTCCCGACGTGAAACGTCACTTATTCATGTCCTCCAGAGTTGCTGCCTGACCCGCTGAGTTACTCCAGCACTTTGTGTCTATCGAAAGTCAAAGTGTGTTTCAATGTCATATGTACCAAAAACAGAACAATGAAATTGTTACTTGCAGCAGCTTAACAAGTCTGTAAACACGGTACTCATAGATAACAAGAGAGTTAATTGTTTTAGTATTAAGTCAAGGTCAGGACCTATGTTGTATGGTCTTATAAATGGAATGCGTTAATTGGCTATATTTAAGAGGGAGTTAGATGTGGCCCTTGTGGCTCAGGGGTTCAGGGGGTATGGAGAGAAGGCAGGTACAGGATACTGAGTTGGATGATCAGCCATGATCATATTGAATGGCGGTGCAGGCTCGAAGGGCCGAATGGCCTACTCCTGCACCTATTTTCTATGTTTCGATGTTTATATTCCTGGGATTCTGGACAAATATGTGGATAGGAAAGGTTTAGAGGGACATAGGCTAAATGCGGGCAGGTTGGGCTTGCGTAGATGGGGCACCTTGGTAGCATAGACCAGTTGGGTCCGCTTCATGCCTCTGAGGTGGGGCCCGCTTAGCTTTAATGGTGGCGTGTTGGCACAGCTGGTACAGCGTCAGAGACCCGGGTTTGATTGTGACCTTGGGTGTTGTCTATGTGCATGCTATGAGTTTGAGCGTTCTCCCTGTGAGATACTATCGCAACATTTAAGAGACATTTGGACAGGTGCATGGATAGGATAGGTTTAAAGGGATATGGACCAAATGCGGCAGGTGGGACTAGTGTAGTGTAGGGCAGAATGGGTAAGTTGGGCCGAAGAGCCTGTTTCTGTGCTGTATGACTCTTGACACTCTCTGAGCTGTCTAGGTTGCATGAGGAACTTTTTAATAGTGGGTTTTTTTTAATTATTGCATTTGTTTTGGTTTATTTTGTTATCTATTGAGTACTGAACCGGTACAGACCTGCCAACTGCCTCTTTCCACTCTGTATGACTTCCATGGGTTTCTTCCGGGTGCTCCGGATTCCTCCCACATTCTAAAGACACACGGGTTAGTAGGTTTAAGAAGAACTGCAGGTGCTGGATAATCGAAGGTAGACAAAAATGCTGGAGAAACTCAGCGGTTGAGGCAGCATCTATGGAGCGAAGGAGTAGGTGACGGAAACGTGGCCTATTTCCTTCGCTCCATAGATGCTGCCTCACCCGCTGAGTATCTCCAGCATTTTTGTCCACCTTCGGGTTTGTAGGTGAATCAGGCCTCTCTGTAAATTGCCCCTAGAGTGTGGGGAGTGGGATGAGAAAGTGGGAAAAGTTGATCGATGGTCGGCGCGGACTCGGTGGGCCGAAGGGCCTGTTTCCACGCTGTGTGGACTTGATGACTCATACGACGCAGCGTTTGCAGGGACGTGGTTTTGTCTCTGCCGGTTATCCACTGTCCTTCCTGTTGATGATTTGCGTTCTGTGCCCTCTCTGTCTCCGTTGTTCCTCAGGAGGACTCCAGGGGAGATCGTCTGTGTGACGTCGGCCTCCGCCAAGGGCACGGGTTCAGCCACGATTAAGGTCCACATCAACAGAGCCCTGCTAGTAAACCCCGCCGTGATGTACAACTACACGGACGACCCCTCCATCTCTAAAATTGAACCAGAGTGGAGTATTTCCAGGTAGGCTCTCTCGGGAAATTGGGCTGGCCTTTGTATTGTGGGTCCCCCCAGCCTTAGCTCTGTGCTCTCATCGCTGAGGTTGACTCGTCATCAGTTGTTCCCCAACAAGATAAAGCCGCAACTTTCTCGCTGCGCCACTGTGCCGCCCACTGTTGTGGTTTGTCCTACGTCCTAAATATGCAGCACAGTGGTGCAGCTGTAACATTGCTGCCTTACAGCGGCAGAGACCCGGGTTCGATCCCGACCAGGGGTGCTGTCTGAACGGAGTTTGTACGTTCTCCCCGTGACTGCATGGTATTTCTCTGGGTGATAAGTCCATCTAAATCTACCGGATCTCCCAGTTGCTAAACCCTTTAACTCTCCCTCCCATTCCTACACTGACCTTTCTGTCCTGGGCCTCTACCATGGCCAGAGTGAGGACCACCGTAAATTGGAGGAGGAGCACCTCACATTTCGCTTGGGCAGTTTGCACCCCAGCGGTATGAACATTGACCTCCAATTTCAGGTAGTCTCTGGCTTCACCTCTTCCTTTCTTCCTCACCCCCCCCCCCCCACCCTGACGTGAGTCTGAAGAAGGGGTTCGACCCGAAACGTTGCCTATTTCCTTCGCTCCATAGATGCTGCCTCACCCGCTGAGTTTCTCCAGCACTTTTGTCTACCTTCGATTTTCCAGCATCTGCAGTTCCTTCTTAAACATTTTATCTCTGTTTACTTTGTTGTTAACTTCTCCCAACTTACAATGATCTGTTCTACATGTTCCTTGATCTCCATTCGCGTAATCCTGTTCTCACACCTTGTACTTCCTTATCTACATGTACCTCCCACTCCCTTGATATCAGTCAGAAGAAGGGTCTCGACCCATAACGTCACCCATTCCTGCTCTCCAGAGATGATGCCTGTCCTGCTGAGTTACTCCGGCATTTTGTGTCTTATCTTCGATCTAAACCAGCCTCTGCCGTTCCTTCCTACATAAATGCAATGGCTGGCTGGGTGAGTGAGTTGGTGACCCTGCTGGTGTGACAGTGAGAGAGGTCCCCGACCCTGTCACAGCACGGACCACTCCTGGAGAATTATTCATGGACTCCCGGCGCCCGCTGACAACTCCTGTACCAAGGACTGAGTAAATGTCACCGTCCCTTTGTTGCCCTCCACAGACATTATTCATCGTTTACGTTTGAGTGTGCGCTTTCAGCCCTTACCCAAGATTAAAAGACACACTCCCTCAGTTTTGTTTAGTTTAACGGGGTTGGTGGGGGAGGAGAATGTGATGTTTAAGATGCTTTTGGAATATCGGGCTTGTGAACGGGAGACCGCAAGACACGGGACATATTCCAACCCACTGGTGATATATCAATTGTTTTTGTCTCTCTCCCCCCCCCACCCACTCCCCTTCTCTCTCTTTTCTCTCTCAATATATTTTTTCTATTCATCGCTACAACTGTCCCTTTCTTTCTCCATTATCCCTCTCTCTCTCCACCCACCCTATTGCTACCACTATTTCATCTCCATCGCCATCTATTATTATTTACATCCATTACTCTCACTACCCTATCTTTCTTTTTCTCTCTCCCTCTCTCTTTATATTCTTCCAATGTCTCACTCTCTCATTCTCTCTCACTCTCTCCCTCTCCCTCTTTCTCCCTCTTTCTCCCTGTCCCTTCTCTCCTCTCTTTCTCCCTCCCATTCTCCCCTCCCCAATCCCCCTCCCTCCCTCTCTCCCTCTCTCTCTCTGCCTTTCTCATTGCCACTCTTTTGTTCTCACACTCTCTCTCTCCTGCTCTCTCTCATTTTCTCTCCCCCTCTCTCCTCCCATCACCCCCCCTCCCATCTTTCTTCTCCCCTCCCATCTCTCTCCTCCCCCATCTCTCTCCTCCCCCATCTCTCTCTCCCACTCCCCTCTCTCTCCTCCCCACACTCTCTGCACCCTCTATAACCAAGTGGTGGGACTCCACTCACAGTGACAGGCACCAACCTGGCCACGATCCAGGAGCCCAGGATTCGAGCGAAGTACGGCAAGATGCAGTCGACCAACGTGAGTGCCTGGGCATGGTTGTGCTAACGTACGATTACGCTTCACCCTGACGAGCAGGTGGAGGGTATATCAGGCAGCGAGGAAAGTGGGAGGGTTTCATTTCCCGCCGATGCGTGATATCGTCAGACCCACTATCAGAATGGTTACAGCATGGGAGAAGGCCATTCAGCCCATCAACTCCTTCCTACCTCAACGTAAACATTAGACTTTAGAGATACAGCGTGGAAACCGGCCCACAGAGTCTGCGCCGACCAGCGATCCCTGTACACTCACACTATCCTACACACTCGGGACTGTTTACAATATTACAGAGGCCAATTAATCTTCAAACCTGTACGTCTTTAGAGTGTGGGAGGGAACCGAAGCACAGGGAGAACGTACAAATGGCGTCGATAGTCAGGTTTGAACCGTGTCTCTGGCGCTGTAAGGCAGCAACTCCACCGCTGCGCCACTGTGCCGCCCCTGACGCCAATCTAACTGATCTCACTCCCAACCTTGTGCCCACCGTCTGCAGATTCCATCCCTTCCAAGTGAAGCTTCCTCCACCAAACCCCAGGCAATACGTTTTCACCCGAACTACTCACTGCAAAAAAAACTCCAAATGTCCCTTTTGGATTCTTCAAGTAGTCACAATCGGCTTGTCTCTTGTCTCTCGCTCTGGGACCATGTCTCTCTCTATCTGTGCAGCCACAAGAAGCTATAAATGCTGGAACATTGAGCATAAAACAGTCTCCACCACTCTAAACTTTAGAGATACAGTGTGGAAGTAGGCCTTTGGCCTACCGTGCCCGGGCTGACCAGCAATCACCCGGTACACTAGTACACGAGGGGCACAGTGGCACAACGGTGGAGTTTCTGCCTTACAACGCCAAAGGCCCGGGTTCGATCCTGACTACCGGTGCTGAGTACAGAGTTTGTTTGCTCTCCCTGTGATCGGGTGGGTTTTCTCCGGGTGCTCCGGTTTCCTCCCACACACCAAAAGCGTGCAGGCAGCGGCTCTACCCGGTGCGTCACTGTTCAGCCCATGGTTGACTGGCCTCCTCCTGTCCCTGCACCTTCTCCCATGAGGCGGGTGCTTTGCCGTGATGTTGGAGCGTGTGCTTGCTGTGTGCTTGCCGTGTGACTCCGCTACCGTGTTCCCCACAGGATTGCAGGGTGTTGAACGACACGGCCATGGTCTGCAGAGCCCCTTCCATCGTGGGCCCAGATTCCGTCTCTCTGGAGAGCCCCGCTCAGCCAGACGAGGTGGGATTCGTCATGGACAATGTCCAGTCTGTGCTGGTGATCAATGGGACGGGCTTCACCTACCACCCCGACCCCACCTTCGAGATGCTCAGCCCCACGGGATCCCTTGAGCTGAAGCCCAGCTCCCCCGTCATACTCAAGGTGAGTGGTGAGGGGGCGACAGGGATGGGTGGATTGGGGGGGTACGGGGGGCTTGGGAAATGGGCGGTAGGACAAGATGTGGAAGGGGAGGAGGGGGAGGGCAATATGGGGGAGGGGGCAGATGGGGAGGGGGATATGGAGGAGGGGGAAGAAGAGGGAGGGAAGGAGTGGGGGCAGGGAGGGTGTGGGTCAGTGCCGGGGTCTCGGGGAACAGACAGGGAGGTGGAGTCGTAAGGAGCAGGCGCAAGGGCCCGGCTGGTGGTGAAGGTCTGGGGGTAACAGTGAGTAGAGGTCAGGGGTCGATTGTTGGAGGTTAGGGGTCAAGCAATGTTGAAGGTCAGAGGTCAACTATTGGTGAAGCCCGTTGCATGCACATGGAGGGAGGCTACATCTCGCCCGCGCCGACTTCACTACGGCCAGGACCTGACGTGGCGGGACTCTCTACAACGCCGGCGCATATCTCCTTCTCTCCGCGAGGCAGGAGGGAGATCGGCCTTCTGACACCCGGAGACTTTACCTTCTGCCTCCCCTCCCCCCACCTCTCTCCCCTCCAGGGCCGCAACCTGATCCCCAACACGCCGGGGAATGTCAAGCTGAACTACACGGTGCTGATCGGGGACAACCCGTGCGCTCTGACGGTCTCGGAGACCCAGCTCCTGTGTGAACCACCCAACCTGACCGGCGAGCACAGAGTCCTGGTGAGTGTCCTTCCTCCCATCTCCACCTTGGTCGCTCCGGACAGAGATGCCCACCATCCGGCGAGGGAACTATTCTGGTTGGCGTTGACCCACTCTACCTGATGTGGTGCCTGTGGCCTGTCCCAGTGTCAACAGACTGTAAGACCCACATTGGCAAAGCTACTCACAAGGTGCTGGAATAACTCAGCGGGTCAGGCAGCAGCTCTGGAGAACTTGGACAGGTGACGCTTCAGGTCTGGGCCCTTCAAGTTCTCGAGATGCTGCCTGACCTACTGGGTTTTTATTAATTTTATTATTTAGATAGGCTATCAGGCCTCAGCACTTCTGAACAGTTTTTTAAAAACTAGATTTTTAATATAACTAAAAGATCACTAAAGTTTAAAATATAAAACCATGTTTTTAACTATCTAGAGGTGCCTTGTGCCTCGTCAGGGGGACATCAGAAAACAAAACACTGACACTAGCCAGAATTAAACTAGTGGAATATGTAAGAAGGAACTGCAGATGCTGGTTTACACCAAAGACAGACGTAAAATGCTGGAGTAACTCAGCGGGACAGGCAGCATCTCTGGAGAGAAGGAATGGGTGACGTTTCGGGTCGAGACCCTTCTTCAGACTGATGTCAGGGGAATGGGAGGTACATAGATAAGGAAGTAGGTCCAGGGAAAATGTATGCAGGAAAAATGTTCCCCATGTTGGGAGAGTCCAGAACCAGGGGTCACTATTTAAGAATAAGGGGTAGGCCATTTAGGACTCAGATGAGGAAAAACGTTTTCACCCAGAGTGTTGTGAATCTGTGGAATTCTCTGCCGCAGAAGGCAGTGGAGGCCAGTTCACTGGATGTGTTCAAGAGAGAGTTAGATTTAACTCTTAGGGCTCAGGGAATCAAGGTTATATGGGGAAGAAGGAGGAACGGGAAACTGATTTTGGATGACTGATTCAGCCATGATCATATTGAATGGCAGTGCTGGCTGAAAGGGCCAATTGGCCTACTTCTGCACCTATTTTCTATGTTTCTGTGTATAGATAAGGAAGTGTAAGGTTCTTCATACGAAGGGTCTCGACCTGAAACGTCACCCATTCCTTCTTTCCAGGAATGCTGCCTGTTCCGCTGAGTTATCCCAGCATTTTGTGTCTAATTAGTGAAATGTGTGTGTGTATACGTACGTATTTATTAATATATATTTGAAAATATATGATATATGTGTTTGTATATATATATATAATATATATATGTATATATATATATATATGTATGTATACATGTGTACACACAAATACACACACACACACACAGGCACATTCACACAGGCACACACGCATACTCACACACGCACATGCACGCACATGCACACATTCACGCGCATACAGACACACATGCACACACTCACGTGCATACACACACTCGCGCGCACTCACACACTCGCGCGCACTCACACACTCGCGCGCACTCACACACTCACACACGCGCGCACACACTCACACGCACATTCACACACACACAGGCACGCACACACTCATGCACACACACTCACGCGCGCGCACACACACACACACACACGCGTGCACACACACTCGCGCGCACACACACATACCTGTTAACTTACAAACCTGTGGGAGGAAACCGGAGCATCCGTGAAAAAACCCACGCACTCGCAGTGAAAACCATAGACCCAGCCACTGACAAACACACAGACAGACACACATAGACGCAGCACCTGAGGTCAGGATGGAACCCGGGTCTGTGGCGCTGTGAGGCAGCCCCTCTACCTGCTGAGCCATGGTGTTTTGCTCAAGACTCCTGCACCTGCACTTCCTTTGTCTCTAATAATATTTTGTTATTTGCATCCGCTGAACACTTCAAATTAAACCGGTCTGGCTTTGCAGCTCTCTCTCCTGTGCTGAGAGCCCTGTGACACATGGGTAGACAGCCTGTCAAGGGCTGTGGCAAACCGCAGATCACTCCTGATAAATGCTCAACGCCTCTGTGCCAGCATTTATTTTCTGCTTGGGTGCACCCAGTCTCAAACTCCAGATTAAAAGTGGGCAGCGTGCAAATCTTGCACGGTGGAGATTGCTGACTGTTTGCTCAGCAATTGACTCAAGGAAAGAGGAATATAAAGGCTTGTGGTGATTGCATTTGCACCGTTTCCACAGCGTTCAGTGCTCACTGCCCTGATCCCATACGCTGAGAATTGACAGGAGTTTAGTTTAGAGATGGTGAGGGATAGGTGGAGATATAAACTGCAGATTTAATTTAGTTTAATATGGAGATACAGCAGGAAAACAGGCCCTTCCGCCCACCATGTCCGCAACAACCATCCCGTCTACTAGTTGTATCCCACACACTAGGAATAATTTACAGATGCCACCTCTGGGATGTTGGGGGAAACCGGAGCACCCAGGGAAAACCCACACAGTCACAGGGAGAACGTGCAAACCCCAGTTTGAACCTGACCGCGGGTGCTGTCTGTACCAAGTTTGCACGTTCTCCCGTGTGACCGTGTGGGTTTTCTCTGGGTGCTCCGGTTTCCCCTCGCATTCCAAGGGTTGTGTTTTAAAGATAGACACAAAAAGCTGGAGTAACACACCGGGGTCAGGCAGCATCTCTGGAGAAGAAGGGTGGTGACGTTTCGGGTCGGGACCCTTCTTCAGACCAAATAATGTCACCCATCCTTTTTCTCCAGACATGCTGCCTGACCCGCCGAGTTACTCCAGCACTTTGTGTCTATCTTTGGTATAAACCAGCATTTGCAGTTCGTTGTTTCTCCAGCTTTGTAACTTATAATTGGCTTCTGGAGACTGTCCCTAGTTTGTGTAGGATAGAACTAGTGTACCGGTGATGGCTGGTGGGCCGAGGGGGCCTGTTTCCACGCTGTATCTCTAAACTCTCTTTGCCTCTGATCATGTTACCATCCCTGTCTGAGGATGTGCCAGGACACTGCCAGTCTTACAAATTGCTTCTCTTGCTACTATTTTGTCTGGTAAATTGTTGCGCGGTTGGGGCCCCCGCAACAGGGAAGGCAGGAATACTGGGCTCATTCACACGTCAGGATGGTATTTCTCACACTGACAGAACAGGCAGATGGGGCCTCTGTCTCACATCGCGCCTGTACTGCCTCATCTCGAATCACACGAGGGTGGGGGAACAAGACCACGACTAAATCACTGGGAGACAGTCTTCTCAAGAGCAGTCTTCGCTCGAGTTATTAATTCTTCACGCCACTGCCTT
The DNA here is from genome assembly GCA_963514005.1 of Raja brachyura. Next base: position 22,187,737 of record OY740796.1, on the reverse strand, counting down.
GCTTTGGCAGTGATATCGCAGTCTGTTCAGAGCGGCCAGTCCACCCACAGAACCTTGTAACAGCTGTGAGAGTTTATCTGTTTCGAAAAAATGCAGCAAATTTTGCGGGCATGTTGCCTTTGATGTTGTGAAAGGCATTCAGGACATGTTTTGAATGTGCTCTTAAAGTTTATCTTCGGCGCCGTAACACTGGAGATTTTGGGATACACAGGTCCACCACCGATATTCCGGCAACTGGTGGTCCGGCCCCCTCCTTTATTTTGGACAAAATCCGCCCCCTGGATGTCCCCCTGAAAATGTGGTGCCTAGGCCGGGCGAGGCAGCCGATCTCGACCTCATCTGGGCTTCCGCGGCTGATCGGCGGGTCAAATTGGCCCCCTGTGGCCGGGGCTCTGGAACTCCGGCCCGGCCAGAGCCGGCAGATCCGTTCCGGTATCTCAGCCCCCCCGGCAGCCCAGGCGGACCGTTCCAGTATCGCTGGATTCCTCTCGGAGGCCGCGACCTCTGTTGGTCCGGTGAAACGGATAATCCAGAACGGCTCTGCAACCCCAAGGGTGCCGGAAAATTGGTGGTGGACCTGTACTGGGGACCCCTCGGATTCCAAATGACCTAACTTACGAAAATCCTTCTTTATGCAAATTCTCGGCCCCTCTTCTCTCTCTTCCCCCCTCCTCTCTCTTTATGCAAATGTATATATTTTTAAGCATTTTTAAGCTAGGCCTGAAACATTTCATGGTATTTATTAATGGCAGGACACAGTACATAAACATAGAACAGTTCAATGCAGGAACAGGCCCTTCGGCCCACAACGTCTGTGCCGAACATGATACCAAGTTGAACTGATCTCATCCGCCTGTACATGATCCATATCCATGTGGATGTCTAAATGCCTCCTAAACGCCACTGTCGTATCTGCCTCCATCACCACCCCTTCCACCCACCATCCTCTGTCTAAAAATACTTGCCCCGCACATCTCCTCTGGACCTACCCCAATGTCTCCTTCGATGTTCCCTTTGCCTCCCCGTCCCATGCAAGTGGGGATCGGTTGGTTCATTATCCTCTGTAGATTTCCCCAAGTGGGCAGGAAAATTGTGGGGACCAGAGGATACAGAGGGAGTGATGAGGTAATGGGAGGAAAGCACGGATCTGATGGGCCGAGTGGCCGATATCGTGCACGGCACCGCTGCGGGTGATGGGAGGGATTCACAGCAGCAATGATTCATGTGCTTCTTAAAACCATCGCACTGAAGCTATTGACCCTTTAACATCTTCTCATGTGGCCTGGTATATCACCCATGATGCTGTGTAAATGCACGATGTTCTTGAAAGTTGAAATGGGAAGTGAGGAGACTTAATTTACTCTTGTCCGGAGCCTGATAATTAACTCTTTCTCCTTCTCCCACTCCCACTCCTCCCCTCTCCCTCTTCCTCGCCCCCCCCTCTCTCTCTCTCTCTCTCCGCCGTCCACCTCTCTCTCCCCATCCTCTCTCCCCATCCTCTCTCCCCATCCTCTCTCTCTCCCCCCCACCTCTCTCTCCCCATCCTCTCTCTCCCCATCCTCTCTCTCTCCCCCCCACCTCTCTCCCCTATCTCTCTCCCCCCTCCCTCTCTCTCTCCCCCCTCCCCTCTCCCTCTCTCTCTCCCCCTTTCTAACCCCTCTCTCTCTCTCCCCTCCCCCCTCTCTCTCCTCCTCCCACTCTCTATCCCCCTCCCTCTCTCTCCCCTCTCACTTCCCCTTTCTCTCTCCCCCATCTTCTCTCTCTCTCTCTCCCCCCCATCATTTCCCCTCCTCTCTCTCCCCCTCCCCCTCCCCCGTCCTCTTGCTCCCACAGATCCAGGTGGGAGGGCTGGAATTTTCCCCCGGGATCCTGCACATTTACTCGGACAGCTTGCTGACGTTGCCGGCAGGGTTTGGGATAGGGGGAGGGGGTCTGCTGCTGCTGCTCATCATCGTCATTGTGCTGATCGCCTACAAGAGGAAGTCCCGCGATGCGGACCGCACCCTGAAGCGTCTCCAGCTGCAGATGGACAACCTGGAGTCTCGGGTGGCCCTGGAATGCAAGGAAGGTGAGAGCTCCCCAGCGCGCCCTTCCTCCTCCCCTACACATCCCTGCGGGTCGGGTGAACGCACAGGGTCTTGCGCCCAACGGTAGGGGAGTCGGGAACCAGAGCATCTGTGATTTGTTTTCAGATGGTTGTTTTATGTCTTTAGAACAACTCTCCAATAAATATAATTTGCCTAACTCACATTTTTTTAGATATTTACAAATGAGACATTTTTTGAAGGCTATTCTACCCTTTTTTCCGTTACCACATCAAAACGATATCTTGGAATTTTTTAAACATTTGAACCCTTAGCAGAAGGGCTTAATAACGACTATTTATGAGTTGATTTTGAAATTTAAAAAAGATACATTTGATACAAGGGTAGGGGAGTCAGGAACCAGAGGTCATAGGGTTTAAGGTCAGAGGGGCGAGATTTAATAGGAGCAACTTTTTCACATAGGGGGAGGTGGTGTATGGAATTTTCTGCCAGATGAGGTAGCTGAGCCATGTGCTATTGCAGCATTTAACAACCATTTGGACAGGGACACGGATAGGAAAGATTTAGAGGAATTTGGGCCAAACGTGAGTAGGTATAACTTGCGTAGATGAGACATCTTGGTCGGAATGGATCAGTTGGGCCGAAGAGCCTGATTCCGTGCTGTATGACTCTATGACACCTTTGATGGTCTTTTAAGGGGCGGCATTGATCTGATGGGTTGAAGGGCCTGCTTCTGTGGGGATGGGCCTATAACCTGTAGGCCATTGAAGATGTCGACCGTGGAGATATGAGCATTAGATTTCATATACAATAGACAATTTTGATGGGGGGGGGGGGGGGGGGGGAAGGGATCAGTAAGGATCCAGCCCTGGGATGTGGACAATTCATGTGATGGAGAGAACAGTCGTCTGTGCTTCCAAGCAAGAGTTGTCCTTGACATTGATTAATGGTTCTGTGGTGTTTTATGGTCAAATGTGTGAAGTGCAAATGTACAGTGAAGTTCTTTTCCTACAAACAGTCCAGTAGAATATTGCCAAACCTGAACATACCACGATGAGCAAATTCTACGGAAATAGTCTACTGATCCCACAATTCAAACGGCACCATGTTTTGGCGCCATTTTCAAAGTCCAGTCCGCGCTCTAGTTCTTGTGAGCGGGGCCCATTCCAGGCGAGCCCCAGGCTGCTGCAGGGCCTACAGCCGTCATCTTCCCTGGACGTGTGGGTCGACCAGCGAACCAACGTCCCTCTCCTCGACCGTCCACCCTTTGTGCAGCTGACCTCTAGGGTGGTGATAAGCCAGGCCCCGGTTCCCTCTCCTCCTACAGGCCTCGCTCCACGCCTGTCACCGTCGTCCTCATTGTCACCGGCTCCACCGCCGCGGTGTCGAGCACAGTAACTCTCGGCGCGCTCCCCCTTCTGGGCCGCTGCTCGCCGGATTCTCTGAGCAGGAGCAGCCAGCTTGGCGGCTTCTCCCTATAGGCCGCAGGAGCTCTGGGAGCTTCGGATTAAAGATGAAGAGCATCCACAGTGGATTTGTGGAGCCTGAGGGCAGGCCGCAAGCTGTGGCAGGGTCTGATCTCAGCTGGCTCCTACACAAAGAGTCACTTCTCCCTGCTGCTGTGACACAGACTTTATTTCTCTGCTATCTTTCTCCCGATTCAACAACTCAGAATGAAGGAGATTACAGAAAGTGATGGACGCTGCCCGGTCCATCACAGGTACTGATCTCCCCATCGAAGGGATCTACTGAAGTCACTGCCTCAAACAGGCAGCCAGCATCATCAGCGACCCACACCACCCTGGCCACGCTCTCATCTCACTCCTACTGTTGGGAAGTTTAGTTTAGATATACAGTGTGGAGGCAGGCCCTTCAGCCCATCAATTCCATGCTAACCACTGATCACCTGTTCACACTAGTTCTAGTTCACCAGTTTTGCATCCACTCCCCACACACTAGGGGCAATTTACAGAAGCCAATTAATCTACAAAGTGGGATGCGGGAGGAAACCAGAGCACCTGGAGAAAACCAAGCGGTCACAGGGAGAACGTTCAAACTCCATACAGAACGCACCCATAGTCAGGATCAAACCCGGGTCGCTAGCGTGTTAGGCAGCAACTCTGCCACTGCACCCCTGTGCTGCCCTAGAAGGTACAGGAGCTTGAAATCCGTGACCACGAGGTTCAAGAAAAGCTTCCTCCCAATTACACAGAAGCATAGAAAATAGGTACATTCGGCCCTTCGAGCCAGCACCGCCATTCAATATGATCATGGCTGATCATCCAAATTCAGTAGCACGTTCCGGCTTTTTCCCCATGATTCCCTGAGCCCCGAGAGCTAAATCTAACTCTGTCTTGAAAGATTATGTGCAGGCTGATAAGAGTTGATCTTGGCATGATGTTCGGTGCAGACGTTGTGGGCCGAAGGGCCTGTTGCAATGCTGTAGTGTTAATTGTCCTTGTACACTGCACACCATTAATCTCAACTATGAACTTTCAAAGGACTGTCTTTGATTGCACTAAGGAGGCTTTTGTTTTGACTCGTATTAGGCACGCAGTGAAGAAAGCGAATGGCATGTTGTCCTTTATAGCAAGAGGAATCGAATATAGGAGCAAAGAGGTCCTTCTGCAGTTGTACAGGGCCCTACTGAGACCACACCTGGAGTATTGTGTGCAGTTTTGGTCTCCTAATTTGAGGAAGGACATTCTTGCTATTGAGGGGAGTGCAGCCTAGGTTTACAAGGTTAATTCCCGGGATGGCGGGACTGTCATATGCTGAGAGAATGGAGCAGCTGGGCTTGTACACTCTGGAGTTTAGAAGGATGAGAGGGGATCTCATTGAAACATATAAGATTGTTAATGGCTTGGACACACTAGAGGCAGGAAACATGTTCCCGATGTTGGGGGAGTCCAGAACCAGGGGCCACAGTTTAGGAATAACAAGTAAGCCATTTAGAACAGAGACGAGGAAACACTTTTTCTCACAGAGAGTGGTGAGTCTGTGGAATTCTCTGCCTCAGAGGGCGGTGGAGGCAGGTTCTCTGGATACTTTCAAGAGAGAGCTAGATAGGGCTCTTAAAGATAGCGAAGTCAGGGGATATGGGGAGAAGGCAGGAACGGGGTACATATTGCCCCAGCCATATTGCCCCAGCATACAGCCATGATCATATTGAATGGCGATGCTGGCTCGAAGGGCCAAATGGCCTACTCCTGCACCTATTGTCTATTGTCTATTATGGGTATTAATTTATTGGATTTTGGTTTATTATATATTACCTCTGTGTATTGTGCTTACAGGCCCGTTAAGCAGTTGCAAGTACAGATGACAATTAAACACTCGTGACTTGGTAGATTCCAACCTTTAGCTCCACCGCCCTTCCTGCTATTTAATCTTCCCCGATTTTGGATAGGTTCTGGCTAATTGGAACTTTTATCCTCTCGGATTTGCGGCTCCAAATTAAATTTACAAGCAGCGATTTAGATTTAGGCCGCAAAGCCTCTCAGTGCTCCCGAGAGCGAGCAACCTATATTTATAACATAGACGCAAAATGCTGGAGTAACTCAGCGGGATGAGTTTCGGGTCGAGACCTTTCTTCAGACTGAAGAAGGGTCTCAACCCGAAAGGTCACCCATTCCTTCTCTCCAGAGATGCTGCCTGTCCCGTTGTGTTACTCCAGCTTTTTGTGTCTCTCTTCGGTTTAAACCAGCATCTGCAGTTCCCTCCTACACAAGCCGTATTCATAACTGTGGGCGATGTCCTGCGTTGAATGCGAGGTTCGTGTCTCGGAATTTCATAAAGAGTAAATGAGGGACGGCGTTGATGCAGCCTTCCTTCAAATTGATGTGTAGGAAGGAACTGCAGATGCTGGTTTAAACCGAAGAAAGACACAAGAAGCTGGAGTGACTCAGCGGGACAGGCGGCATCTCTGAGGGGAAGGCATGCGTGACCTTCTTCGGGGTCTCGATCCGAAAAGTCACCCATACCTTCTCTCCAGAGATGCTGCAAGTCCCGCTGAGTTACTCCAGCGTTTTGTGTCTGTATTCTTCAGATTGATGCTTTGGTGACTTGCCGGTGATTGCTCGGTGAGCGAGCGGGAGGAGGCTGAAGGGCAGGGAAGATAAAAAGATTTGGACTCCCGACTGGCAATACATTGAACCCATCACAACAAAACGGCAAAGAAACTTGGCCGGATTATTAAAGATTGGTCCGTTACTCTGACCCGTGTTGTATCACCAACCCTCGAAACGCCACGAAAAGTTTATAAATCACCGACTGGGTCACAGCTAGACTATTGCATCCATTAATACAAGCGATGCCACAGGGTGTAAAGTATATCTGTCAATGGGATTCATTAATTAAACTTTGCAATCTTTTGTTCGACAGTGATTCTTTGTTCAACAACATTTTTTTTGTTCACCAACAATTTTTTTTGGGCTTTACAAAAGGACACAAAGTGCTGGAGTAACTCAGCATGCCAGGCAGCACCCTTGGAGAACATAGACAGGTGACGTTTCGGGTTGACCTTTCATCAGACCGTGTCTGGAGAAGGGTCTCGACCTCAGGGCTCTCAGTGGCTTGTCTGAAAAAGGATCACAACTCTGAACGACACCTATCCATGTTCTTCAGGGATGCTGTCTGGCCCGCTGAGTTACGCCAGCACCTTGTATCCTTTTGGGTCGAGACCCTTCTTCAGACAAGACCCTGAGAGCCTTGCGGTTCAGACCCTTCTACGGACAGTTTGAAGAATGATCCCGACCCAAAACTACACTATCCATGTTCTCCAGAGAAACTGTCTGACCCGCTGAGTTACACCAGCACTGTGTGTCCTGTTGTGTATTAACCAACATCTGCAGTTCCTTGTTTCTACATTTTTTTTGTTTCGATGGAAAATGTCCATCAGGCCTCAATGAAATTGGAATTAATTTGCGCTGTGGCACTTGCATTGAGACACGGATAGTTGAGATGAGGACGATCGAACATTTATAGCAGTCTATTGGCCCATCCAAGTCCGTGCTGGCCCTCGAAGAACAGCTTGTCATTGCATTCCAGGGAGTGGATGAGAAAGTGGGATAACATAGAGCTGGTGTGAACAGGTGATCGAGGGTCGATGTGGACTCGATGGGCCGAAGGGCCCAGTTCCACGCAGTATCTCTGAAAATGCAAAAGGTAGGAATAGTCAGAAGCTGGGATTGGATCGTGTGGTGTGATTGTGTACATTGGCTCTTTGTCTCTCTTCCAGCTTTTGCAGAGCTGCAGACCGATATCCACGAGCTGACCAGTGACCTCGACGGTGCTGGCATTCCGTTCCTCGACTACCGAACCTACGCCATGAGGGTCCTCTTCCCCGGGATAGAGGACCACCCGGTGCTGAAGGAGATGGAGGTAGGTACAGCTTCTCCCCGCTCCCGCTACTTTAATTTGATTCTCCATGTGACTGAACCTGAGTCTGTCGAATGGTGTTTAGAAACAGGCCACTCAGCCCATCGAGTCCAGGTTGACCATCGATCACCCCGTACACTAACACTGTCCTACACACAAGGGACAATTTTCAATTTTTTACCGAAGCAGATTAACCTACAAACCTGCACTTGTGGGAGGAAACCGGAGCACCCATAGAAAACCCACGTGGTCACGGGGAAAACGTGCCAACTCCACACACACAGCACCCGTGGTCAGGAAGGAACCCTGATCCCTGGCGCTGTAAGGCAGTGACTCGACCACTGCTCCACTGTGTCGCCCCCTAGTTGTAAAGTTGTTGTAAAGATCAAATTGGTGCCCCTGGAATGGCGGGTTTTATAAAGATCATTTCTATGTTGTCAGCTGTGTAGCGAGTCGGCAAAAGGGTCCCAAACCTAAAACTTCACCTATGCAAGTCATCCAGAGATGCTGCATGGCCTCAGAGATTCATACTGTAAATCCCACCCGCTCACATTTGGCACATGTCCCCTCAAAACCTTTCCTATCCGTGTGCCCGTCCATATGTCTTTCAAATGCAGTTCTTGTTAATTAATTAATTAATTGACCTGTCCTGTAATTAATTTGGTTACTGTAACTAATTTGAAAGATATATGGAAGATAGACACAAAATGCTGGAGTAACTCAGCGGGTCAGGCAGCATCTCTGGTGAAAAGGAACAGGTGAAAGATATATGGGATAGGAAAGGTTCATAATTCAAAGGAAAAGAATTGGGCCATTCGGCCCATTGATTCTACTCCACCATTCAATCATGGCTGAGCTATCGATCCTTCTCAACCCCATTCTCCTGCCTTCTCCCCGTAACGTTTAACACCCTTACTAATCGAATATCTGCCAATCTGTGCCGAGTTACTCTAGCATTTTGTGTCCAATTGTAAAGATCAGGAACGTTAGGTGTTGTCTTGGTTAAGATTTATTCTTGCCACATGTACCGAGGTGCAGTGAAAAGCAATGTTTTGCATGCTATCCGAAGTGATCAGATAATACTTTGATACCAATAAGTCAAACTCCAGTACAAAAGAGTAGAATATAGTTCTCAGCATTGTAGCGCATCAGTTCCAGCGAAAAGGTCTGATGTCCGCGATGGGATAGAGGTGAATCGGACAGTACCCTAGTTCAGGTCCTAGTTAAGTGTGGCCTTTTGAATGAATCCAGATTTTGTAGAACAAATCCTTTTATTTTTATTCATATGTTTTTGTTCGTCTTTTATTATTTTAATTTTAATCTTAAAATGTTAAAATACAAAGAAGATACAAAGAAGAGTAAAAGAAGATTCAATGAAATAATCCTCCACGACTGACGGCCACAATTAAAACATAAGAAAGTCATGAGGGCTATTTAAACAAAATAATGTACATTTTGAAGTATATCTAATTGAGGTTTCTTGGATGCGGCCTAATTAGATTACAGCTAACTTAATGTGACATTCCAACATGAAAAGGTTCCCCACCCCTGCCCTATCTTATGGAAGGGCCATTCAGAAACTCTGATAACGGAGGGGCAGAAGCTGTTCCTGAGTCTATAGATAGACACAAACTGCTGGAGTAACTCAGTGGATCAAGAAAAGGCTGGAGAAAAGGAATAGGTGACATTTTGGGTCGGAGTCTTTCTTCATACCTGTTCACCACACCATGTGCTCTGCCTTTGGTTTCCAAGGTGACGGCCAACGTGGAGAAGGCTTTGACCCTCTTTGGGCAGCTGCTCAACAAGAAGGTCTTCCTGCTGACCTTCATCCGGACCCTGGAGGCCCAGCGCAGCTTCTCCATGCGTGACCGTGGCAACGTGGCCTCCCTCATCATGACCGCCCTCCAAGGCGAGATGGAGTATGCCACCGGCGTCCTGAAGCAGCTGCTCTCCGACCTCATCGAGAAGAACCTCGAGAGCAAGAACCACCCAAAGCTGCTGCTCCGGAGGTGAGTGGGAGGACAACCGCCCTCTTTCTCTCTTCACCCCGCCTTATCCTTAGTGATAGGGGCACAATTCGCCATTTGGCCCCTCATATCCAGTCCGCCATTCAAACATGGCTAATCTATCTTCCCCTTCTATCAACTCCATTCTCCTGCCTTCTCCCCATAACCCCTGACACCCTTACTAATCAAGAATCTATCTATCTCTCCCTTATATCCATTAACTTGGCCTCCACAGCCTGTGGCAATGAATTCCACAGATTCACCAGCCTCTAACTAAAGAAATTCCTCTTCATCTCCTTCCTAAAGGAACATCCTTTTATTCTGAGGCTGTGCCCTCTGGTCCTAGACTCTCCCACTAGTGGAAGCATCCGCTCCACATCCACTCTATCCAGGCCTATCACAATTCGGTAAGTTTCAATGAGGCCCCCCCCTCATCCTTCTAAACTGCAGCGAGTACAGGACCAGTGCCGTCAAACGCTCCTCACATGTGAACCCACTCATTCCTGGGATAAATCTTGTAAAAGCGGGTCTCTAGCGCTGTAAGGCAGCAACTAGACTGTGCTGGCCCGACTGCTCTATTGTGTGGAGCTGTAGGCTCTGTTTAGTCAGGATATGAAGGTAGAAGGTACTCTCAATCAGAACACAATGAAGTGAGCACCCCCCTCCGCTCGCCAGGCGGTGCATTGGTACGTGCGGCTGGGATGTGTGTGTGTGTGTGGATGTGGCCACAAGCTGTGCTGGCTGCGTTAAAGCTGCTCTCTGCTGTTGCCCTCGCTCCCCGCGGGCCTCTGGAAGAAGATGTGAACAGTTGATTCACTCCGGAGCTCATTAGCTGCGCTCCCAAGTTGCCTCATTTACAGCGAGTGCAGGATCCAGGCAGGGAAGTGAGCCCTCTGGAGTGTGAGGCAGGGGAGAGGTCAGTGCCAGCACAGCAAACAAACGCAGAAGGCAAACGATAACACCAAACACACTTCCGTGGTTCAGTAATACTTTATTTGTCACGTGGACTGAGGTTCAGCGTAATTAATTTTTGTATACAGTTCAGTACAAGTATATACATAAGCATTTAAATACATCTTAGATGAGCATCCCGGATACAGCACTTCAAAGGTTCAATGCTGCTTTATTTATCACATTGCAACTGCACATTGAAATTATTTTTGCATATTTACATACGTGGGCGCCGCCATGTTTTGGTGCCGTTTCCGGGTCAGGTCCTCCTTCACGCTCGGTCTACTGGAGCGGCTCTTGATCCAGGCGAGCCCCAGGCTCGTGCAGGGCCTCCCTCTTGTCGCCTTCGAGCGGCTCGGCCCGCGAACTGACGTCCCTCTCCTCTCCTCACTCGGCCATCTTTGTGTCCCGGGGGTGCCTCCTGCAGCTGGTCTAGAAGGCGCTGGAGGCATCACCCATGTTCACCCTCCTGCCGGCCCTTGATCCTCGCGTCTGACATCTCCAGTGGTCCCCTCCTCATCGGAACTCCGGTCTGCCGGGGACCAGCAGGATGGTGAGCACTGGCAGTTTAGTTGAGTTTATGGTCACGTGAACCGAGGTAGAGTGAGAAGCTTTAGACATAATTGTGTCACCTGCAACTTGAACATTTACTCTTGTCTCTCATCCTCGCTTGTCCTTCCCTCTGTCCACCATCTCCAACAGCCCCTACCGTCCTCCCCCACCCCCACCTCCCTCCCGGTCTCTGCCTCGTCCAGTGTTCTCTACAACTCCACCACTCTAATTGCTGTACCTCTTGCAGCTAAAGCACTGCGATCGGAGATTCCCCTTCTGCCTCCCTCATCCCCTCTCTCCCTCACCCTCCCCCGCCCCCTCTCTCCCCCTCTCCCCCTACCCCCTCTTCCCCTCTCCCCGCCCCCTCTCGCCCCCTCGCCCCCTCTCTCCCCCTCCCTCTCTCCCTCTCACTCACTCACCCCGTCTTTCTCCCTCGCTCCCTCTCCCCCTCTCTCTCTCTCCCTCCCCCTCTCTCGTCGTCTTATCCAAGTTTATTTTACATGTACCTTCCTCTAATAGCTCATTCCATATCTCTGTGGAAACGTTGCCTCTCAGGTTCCTTTAAAAATTTTCCCTTCTCACCTTAAACCTAGGTCCTCTGGTGCTTGATTCCCCTACCCTGGGTAAAAGACTGGATCTACATTAATCTGATCTATTCCCCTCATGATTTTATCCACCTCTAAGATCGCCCCTCAGCCTCCTGCCAAACGCAGGCAGGTGGGACTAGCATCGATGGGACATGTCAGTCAGCATGGATAAGTTGGGCTGAAGGGCCAGTTTCCATGTTGTATGACCCTAGGACTCTATAAGGTTGTTTGAATGTTATTAAAAACATACAGGTACATGGATAGGAAAGGGTTAGAGGCATATGGGCCAAACATGGGCAGGTGGGACATGCTGGTCGGCATGGATGAGTTGGGCCGCAGGATGTGTTTCCGCACCACACGACTCTATGACGATGACTCTGTGATTCTACCAGTTTTTAAGCAGACGCGTCTGAGCTGATTGAAGATTTAACAGTCTCCAGAGTGTTCTTAAACTTTATCCTACATCCTATAAAGTTTCGTAAACAGTTGATAATTACATAATTGTTTTGATTTGCAGGACAGAATCAGTTGCAGAGAAGATGTTAACTAATTGGTTTACTTTCCTGCTCTACAAGTTCTTGAAGGTAAGACCGTATAAACTTGGCTCTTTAGTCATGCGGCAATTAACAGTGGGATACAGCGATCCAGTTACCTTTAATGTATCAGTTTATTTGCCCCCCCCCCTTCCTCTACTCTCTTTCCTGGAATTTCTCTTCCCTCCAGAGGTTGTAGCATTTTTTGGGAATTGAGCCACACATCTGCGCTCCAGTCTCCCTGCTCCAACTGCAGTGAGATGCCAATATAAGGATGAGAACAGCTGGAGAGAGAGCAGCAGATGTTACTGAGGTGGGGGGGGGGGGAGGGGGGGTGGGTAGGATGGAGTGCTGGGGGGTGGGGGGGGGATTTACTTTCTATACCTAATGAAAGGAAAATTGCTGTAATGGTGGTGCAGCGGTAGAGTTGCTGCCTCACAGCATCAGAGACCGGAGTTAGGCCTTGAACTCAGGTGCTGTCTGTACGGAGTTTGTACGATCTCCCTCTGACCGTGTGGGTTTTCTCCGGGTGCTCCGGATTCCTCCCACACTCCAAAGATATGGGGGCTTGTAGGTTAATTGGTCTGCAAATTGCCCTTTGTCTGTCGGGACTAGACAATAGGCAATAGGTGCAGGAGTAGGCCATTCAGCCCTTCGAGCCAGCACCGCCATTCAATGTGATCATGGCTGATCATCTCCAATCAGTACCCCGTTCCTGCCCTCTCCACATATCCCTTGACTCCGCTATTTTTAAGAGCCCTATCTAGCTGTCTCTTGAAAGTATCCAACGGACCTGCCTCCACCGCCCTCTGAGGCAGAGAATTCCACAGACTCACAACTCTCTGTGTGAAAAAGTGTTCCCTCATCTTCATTCTAAATGGCTTACCCCTTATTCTTAAACTGTGGCCCCTGGTTCTGGACTCCCCCAACATCGGGAACATGTTTCCAGCCTCTGGCGTGTCCAAGCCCTTAATAATCTTATATGTTTCCATAAGATCCCTTCTCATTCTACTAAACACCAGAGTGTACAAGCCCAGCCGCTCCATTCTCTCAGCATATGGCAGTCCTTCCATCCCGGGAATTAACCTTGTGAAGAAAGCGGGATAAAATAGAACTCGTGCAAACGGGTGATCGGTGGTCGGCGTGGGCTCGATGGGCTGAAGGGCCTGTTTCCATGCTTTCTCTCTGAACTAAATTAAACTTTAAAAAAACATATAGACTAGCCTCTGTGTGAACAAGTTCCCTCTGAAATCTCTCCCCTCTCACCCTCTTCGAGATCATACAGTTCAGTTCTGTTCAGAGGGAGAACAAAATATCTCTTTATAATGAGGAAGAAAGATTGTCTACCTAATTATAAATCAAAATGAAGAATCGCTCAAGGAAATCTGTTGGCTTGTAGAAGGGTTTTGATTTAAGCCTTGTTTAAAGTTTACACAAAGTTATTTGAGTTTTTTAAAAGTGATGGATATATTTTGCTTTGGGCTCAGAGTAAAGAAATGTGATGTAGTTAGTGTGAGGATAATACTAGGCTTTTGGTCTTGCCAGCTGCAGTGGGTGTGGTTCCTCAGTCAGTCTTTTCCTTGGCGATTTTCCTGTGTCATTTTCCTATAATAGTCTGTCTCTTTCCCAAAGCCGCCTCCAAGATATGGAGTGACCCCTCTCCACGCTGCAGTCAGCAGCGATTCGGAAACCATTCTTCACCGTGCGGTGTGGGTTGCTCCTAAGCAGGCTTCCTTCTCCATTCCTTTCCCTCATTTTCTCTGATGGATAATATTTTTTGTTGAACAGCTGGAAGTATTCCTGTGCTCTTCCACGTTCAACGTGGTGAACTTGGGAAGGGACTCGGTGGTCTCGGATTAAAGTGGGAGGGGAGAGATTCAAGAGGGGCAGCACAGCGGCATAGCGGGTAGAACCGCTGCCTCACAGCGCCAGAGATGCGGGTTCAATCCTGACCTCGGTTGCTGCCTGTGTGCAGAGTTTGCACGTTCTCCCCGTGGCCGCATGGGTTTCCTCCGGATGCTCCGGTTTCCTCCCACAGCTCAAAGACGTGCGGGGGTGTAGGTTAATTGGCCTTCTGTAAATTGCCCCTGGTGTGTAGGGAGTGGATGAGAAAGTGGGATAACATGGAACTGATGTGAATGGTTGGTTACTGGTCGAGGACTCTTGGTTACTTGTCCGACCCTCTGGGTTATTAGTCCAGGACACTCGGTTACTATTCCAGGACTCTGGTTTACTAGTCCATGCTTATGTTACCAGTCCAGCCCCTAGGCTGCTAGTCCAGCCCTCTGCGTTACTAGCCCAGAACTCTAGGTTGCCAGTCCATCCCTATAAAGGGCCTGTCCCACTTGCCGGCATCATTGGCTGACTTATCAGGTCACCGAATAAGTCGCGGGGTGATGACGTATTGGCGCGCGGTGTTTCCTCAAGTGTCGCGACATTTTTTTTGTCGCAGCTGGATTTTGTAATGTTCAAAATCTTTTGGCGACCCTGATATGATGCCGGCAGTGGCCGAAACAATCCCCAAGTGGGACAGGCCCTTGAGTTACTAGTCCAGGATTCTGGGTTACTGATCCAGCCTTAGAAACATAGAAACATAGAAAATGGGTGCAGGAGGAGGCCATTCGGCCCTTCGAGCCAGCACCGCCATTCATTGTGATCATGGCTGATCGTCCCCTATCAATAACCCGTGCCTGCCTTCTCCCCATATCCCTTGATTCCACTAGCCCCTAGAGCTCTATCTAACTCTCTCTTAAATCCATCCAGTGACTTGGTCTCCACTGCCCCCTGTGGCATTGTATTACCAATCCAGCCTAGGTTACTAGTCCTGTCCCGTGGGTTACTAGTCCAGTCCTCTAACTTGCCCCGCACATCTCTATTAAACTTTGCTCCTCTCATCTTAAAACTATGCCGTCTAGTCTTTGACATTTCCACCCTGGGTTAAAGGTTCTGACTGTCTACCCTGAAGATCTTTGAAGACATTTTTCACCATCAGGGCCATCAATGCAGCCAACCACATGTGTGATGTGGAAGGTAAATCTGTGGACTAGTAACCTAGCGACCTTATTTCCAGAGTGGGAATGTCCAACACTAGAGGGCAGAGCTAGAAGGGGAGAGGGGGAAAGTTTAATGGAGATATTCGGGGCAAGTTTTTTACGCATTGCCAGGGGTGGTGGTGGAGGCCGATACGATGGTGGCATTTAAGAGGCTTTGAGATAGACACAGGGAAGTGCAGAGAATAGAGGGATAAGCATCGTGTTCAGGCAGATGAGATCAGTTCAGCTCGGCATCATGTTCGTCATGGACATTGTGGGCCAAAGGGCCCTTTCCTGCGCTGTTGTGCGTTCTGTGTTCACACTGGGACTCACGCTCTGTGGCCTTGTGTTGTAGGAGTGTGCGGGGGAACCTCTCTTCATGCTCTACTGTGCCATCAAGCAGCAGATGGAGAAGGGCCCGATCGACGCCATCACGGGTGAGGCTCGCTACTCCCTGAGCGAGGACAAGCTCATCCGGCAGCAGATCGACTACAAGACCGTGGTAAGCACCAGGATCTTCTCAGCTGTCATAGAGTCACATAGCGTGGAAACAGGCCCTTTAGCCCAACTTGCCCACACCGACCAACATGCCCCATCTACACTAGTCACACAGCGTGGAAACAGGCCCTTCAGCCCAACTTGCCCACACCGACCAACATGCCCCATCTACACTAGTCACACAGCGTGGAAACAGGCCCTTCAGCCCAACTTGCCCACACCGACCAACATGCCCCATCTACACTAGAGTCACACAGCGTGGAAATAGGCCCTTCAGCCCAACTTGCCCACACCGACCAACAGGCCCCATCTACACTAGAGTCACACAGCGTGGAAATAGGCCCTTCAGCCCAACTTGCCCACACTGACCAACATGCCCCATCTACACTAGTCGTAGAGTCACACAGCGTGGAAACAGGCCCAACTTGCCCGCACTGACCAACGTGCCCCATCTACACTAGTCGCAGAGTCACACAGCGTGGAAACAGGCCCTTCAGCCCAACTTGCCCACACTCCAAAATGCCCCATCTACACTAGTCTCACCTGCCTACAGTACATTTGGCCCATATCCCTATTAATCTATCCTATCCATGTACCTGTCCAAATGTTATTTAAATATTGCGATAGTACCTGCCTCATCTACCTGCTCTGGCAGCTTGTTCCATACATCCACCACCCTATGTGTAAAGAAAGTTGCCCCTCGGGTTCCTATTAAATCTTTCCCCCCCTCACCTTAAATCCGTGTCCTCAGCTTTGTGATTTCCCTACTCGAGGTAAAAGACTGTGCATTTACCCAATCTATTCCTCTTATGATCTTAGACACTTCTATGAGATCATCCGTAATCATCCTGCACTCCGAGGAATAGTGTGCTATCCTGCTCAACCCTCCCTATAGCTCAGGGCCTCGAGTCCTGGCTACATCCCCATAAATCTTCTCGGCACACTTTACATCTTAACACCATCTTTCCTATAACATGGTGACAAAAACTAAACACAATCCTCTAAATGTGGCCCACCAACGTCTTATGCAACTATAACATGATCTTCCAACTCCTGTGCTCAATACTCTGACTGGTGAAGGCCAACATGCCGAAAGCTTTCTTGACGACCCTGTCTACTGTACCTGTGACACCACATTCAAGGAACAATGTACCTGCACTCCTAAATCCCTCTACACTACAACACACCCCAGAGCCGTACCATTCCCTGGTTAGACTTCCAAAATGGAACACCTTGGATTTATCGGCATCCCATGAATACCAGACCTGTGCACTTCTGGTGGAGCAGTTTGTGATGTAGTCTTACACTCATACGGCCCAACTCCTCCATGCCGACCAAGATGCCCCCATCTACTCTAGTCCCACCTGCCCGCATTTGGCCCATATCCCCCCAAACCTTTCCTATCCATGTACCTGGCCAAGTGCCTTTTACAATGCTATTTGTAAAGGGACCCAAAGGGCCAAGGCAGTCAATGCACTAAAGTGGACAGTGGACTAAGGCAGCTCAGCCCAAGATGTGAGAGAATTCTCTAGTCAAGGTGAGGAACCTCATTGATATCTCATTGAAACGGTTTCTGTCCAAAGAAATGCTTGAAGAAGGGCCCCGATCCAAAAAGTCACCCATCCAGGTTCTTCAGAGATGCTGCCTGGCCTGCTGAGTTACTCCGGCACTTTGTGTGGTTTTTTTTTTGTATAAACCAGCATCTGCATTGTCTGAAGAAGGGTCCCGACCAAAAACGTCACCCATCCTTTTTTTCCGGAGATGCTGCCCCACCCACTGAGTTACTCCAGTACTTTGTGTCTATCTGCATTGATCGATAGTCAGCAGAGACTTGGTGGGCCGAAGGGCCTATTTCCATATTTCATTCACATAAATTTAATCAAGATGTGTAGGAAGCAGATGCTGCTTTACACCGGAGACAGACACAACAAGCTGGAGTAAGTCAGCGGCTCAGGCAGCATCTCTGGAGAAAAGGAGTAGGTGACATTTTGGGTCGAGACCCTTCTTCAGACTCTTTTCTTCACATACTTCTAGAATCAACATTCTCCCTATTCCCCGATATATATTTTTCCTGCTATGGCAATAAAGTTCCTACATTAACGTTTGCTAATCTTTTCCCCTTAAGCTCTTCTCTGGAAGCTTTTACAGCTTTGACAGCCTGTTTTTTAATGTTCCTTCCTGGCCCAACTCTCAAATTCTACTTCTTCCTAGGGATATCTTGGTGTTCCTTTGCTGAATTCCAAACTGATCCCAATTCTGCATTTCTTGGCAAAGTTCTAACCTCGTGCCTTTGATCTAAGGCAGATGCCTTTGAAGGCGGCACGGTGGTGCAGCGGTAGAGATGCTGCCACACAGCACCAAAGACCCAGGTTCGACCCTGACCTCGGGTGCTGTGTGTACGGAGTTTGTCTGTTGTCCCCGTGGCCGCGTGGGCTTTCCCCAGGAGCTCCGGTTTGCTCCCACGCCCCAAAGACGTACAGGTTTGTAGGCTGATTGGCTTTGGTAAAGATTGTAAATTGTCCCTGGCGCGCCGGGGAGTGTACGGGGTTAGCTGGTCGGCATGGACTCGGTTGGGCTGAAGGGCCTGTTTCTAAACTGAGCGAAACTAAACTAAATCATGCTATCCAATACTCCTTTGATCGTAACAGCTGGTTCCACTTTCCCTGTGTGTTACTTCTTGCCTTAAAGGAATATATATTCCTCGTACACTTGCACCGTGACAGATGTCGGGGTTGTAACTGCTCAGTTACTTGGTAAATATTTAATTTGGATTCTGCATTCAAGACTTTAAACAGTGCAATAATATCAGCAAAAGGTGTGATTAGCACTTTTGTCACTCCGAGATTTGTTTTGTGCCTTGCGTTGGTTGTTTTAAATTTATTTCTCTCTCGAGTATTTTTGACGTGTTCACAACCTTCCTGGCTGTTTCCGCCTCACTCCCACCTCCTCTTCCGTAGAACGGTACAAGCACAGGAACAGGCCCTTCGGCCCATAATGTCCCTGCCAGACAAGGCCAACGCTGTTCTGTGTGCACATAATCCTTATCCCCTCCCATTCCCTACTCGCCTAGAGGTCTATAAACACCACTATTGTGTCTGCCTCCACCACCAGCCCCAGCAGCGCATTTTCAGGCACCCACAATCCTCTGTGTAAAGATCGCCCCACACATTGACTCATAGTCATACAGCATGGAAACAGGCCCTTCGACCCGACTTGGCCACGTCGACCAACATGCCCCATCTTCAATAACCCCATGTGCCTGCGTTTGACCCATATCCCTCCAAACCTATCCTATCCATGTACCTGTCTCAATGTGGCTTAAATGTTGCAATTGTAGTTGTCTCAACGACCTCCTCTTTACCTCTCTCACTCTCCCATCTCTCACTCACTCTCTCTCACCCTTTCTCACACCCTTCCTCACCCTCCCTCTCACCCTCTCTCTCACATTCCCTCATTCTCTCTCTTGCACTCACACTCTTACTCTCACGCTCACTCTCACGCTCACTCTCTCACTCACTCTCCCCCTCTCTCTGTGGCAGACGCTGAACTGTGTGAACCCGGACAATGAGAATGCGCCAGAGATCCCGGTGAAGGTGCTGAACTGTGACACGGTTATGCAGGTGAAGGACAAGTTACTGGACGCGTGCTACAAGGGCGTTCCCTACTCGCAGAGACCCAAGGCAGCGGACATGGACCTCGGTGGGTTCCCCGGCTCTGTAACTCTTCCCCTGTCTAACCCCTCATTTGGTTGCGGGATCTGGAACATGTCAGGAAGGGCGGTGGAGACAGATTCAGTCAAAGCTTTCAGGAAGGGTCAGCACGATGGCGCAGCCTCACAGTGCCAGAGACCCAGGTTCAATCCTAACCACGGGTGCTATCTGTGCGGAGTTTGCAAGTTCTCCCTGGGACCACGTGGGTTTACTCCGGGTGCTCTGGACTCCTCCCACATTCCAAAGACGTGCAGCTCACAGGGAGAACGTGCAAACTCCACAGAGACAGCACCTGAGATCAGGATTGAACCCAGGTCTCCGGTGCTGGCAGGCAGCACCTCTACCAGCTGTGCCACCATGCCGCCCAAATTATGAGTTTGCATAGAGGACCTGAATTTGCAGCAAGTTGACTGATCCTACAGGGATTTCCAGGAGATGGACACAGAGAAAGGAGAGGATCGAACGGGGGTCTCTGGCGCTACCAGCTGTGCCACTGTGCCGCCCTTAATAGGCTGAGGGGCACCGTGCGGAGGGGTGGTGTGGGGCTCCTTCAGTTGGTGTTGAGTGACACTTTCTCTGCTCTCTCCCCTCCAGAATGGCGGCAGGGGAGAATAGCGCGGATAATTCTCCAAGACGAAGACGTGACCACGAAGATCGACAATGACTGGAAACGTCTGAACACATTGGCGCACTACCAGGTAACACGAGAGAGCCGAGAGTCAAGGGTGTCTTATTGTCACATGCTCCGAAATGGAACAATGACATTCTTAAAGCGCTGTCCCACGGTACAAGTTCATTCCACGAGCTCTCCCGAGTTTGCCCTGATGCGAACTCGCAGATTTACGGTAATGGCCGCTCGTCGGTACTCGGGGCTCTCGTGGACATTTTTCAACATGATGAAAAATCTTCACGAGTCTTCCCGTGCTAAACTGCCGTTAGCGAGTCTTCTCAAGTACCTGCCGTTAGCTTAACGAGCCGTTAAGAGACGTCCCCGAGCTCCGACGTACCCGCTACGTTCATCCTCTGGGCTTACCACGAGTTTGATTTTTTTTTAAACTCGAGAGAGCTCTTGGAATGAACTCGTAGTTTGGGACAGGGCTTTTACTTGCACAAGAAGTCTAGAAACACAGTACTCATTAGAAGTCATACATGCTGCAATGTAACAGGCCTGTGAACACAATACATGTAGGTGGTGTATGATAAACAAAATTGCAAAAGATTAATAATCTCAATATTAGTAAAAAAATACGAAAGTCCTAACACCCTGAAGTGCAACCTAAGACATTCCAGAGAGGTTCATAGTTGAGGTTGGTGTTGTGTTGTGTTTGAGAGCCTGATGGTTGGAAAGAGAACAAAATACACAAAGCAGTGGAGCACCAGCGGACCAGGCAGCATCTCTGGTAAACATGGACAACATAGATATATATATATATCAAGAGTCAAGAGAGTTTTATGTCATGTCATGTGTCCCAGATAGAACAATGAAATTCTTACGCTGCAACACAACAGAATACGTAATCATAATAAATAATATAACAAAGATTTTTTAAAAAGAGCAACCAATAACAGTGCAATAATAATAATAATAATAGTCTATTCTTGTTCCTAGCTTATGAGGCTGTAGTGTTTAATAGCCTGCTGGCTGTAGGGAAGAAGCTGTTCCTGAACCTGGACGTTACAGTTCTCATTGTCCTGTACCTTCTTCCCAATGGCACTGGTGAGATGAGTGTGTGGCCAGGCTGGTGTGGGTCCTTGATGATGCTGGCTGCCTTTTTGAGGCAGCGACTGCGATAGATCCCCTCGATGGTAGGGAGGTGAAAGCCGGTGATGGACTGGGCAGTGATCACAACTTTTTGTAGCCTTTTCCGCTGCTGGACGTTCAAGTTGCCGAACCAGGCCACGATGCAACCGGTCAGCATGCTCTCTACTGTGCACCTGTAGAAGTTCGGGAGAGTCCTCTTTGACATACCAAATCTCCGTAATCTTTTCAGGAAGTAGAGGCGCCGATGTGCTTTCTTTATGATTGCTTTAGTGTGCTGGGTCCAGGAAAGTATGCACGCCCAGGAGGTTTTTGACCCTCTCCACCATCGTCTCATTGATGTAAACAGGATTGTGGGGCCTCAACCTTCCTCTTCTTATATATATATATATATATATATTTATACACACAAAATATATATGTGTGTGTGTGTGTGTGTATTTATATGTATATAAAACTTATAACATTTATGTTTTTTGTGTACAGTCTATAAGTCTATGTGTTTGGAATTTATCTGCAAGCAAACTTTGATTTGTACCTGTACTACATTGTACTTGTGCCAATGGCATTAGATTTTAGTTGAAATTCTACTTGTTTGTTGGGGAAAAGCTGTTCTTGAACCTGATGGTCATGGTTCTCAGGCTTCTGTGCCTTCTTCCTGGTGGCAGGAGTGAAATGAGAGCGTGGCCATGGTGGTGTAGACCACTTGGCCCCACCGAGCTTGCTCTGTTATTTATTTGGCCTCAGCGCCACCCCCGACACCCCTAAACCTCTTATTCCAAGAGGTGGTCCGTACTGTTCCGTGGCCGAGGGAGGATTAGGGTTGGCTGTGCGGGTCGGTTCGAGAGCCTGATGTGTGCAGGAAAGTTCCTGAGCTTAATGCCGTGGGACTTCAGACTTCTGTACCTAATGCTGACGGTAGCAGCAAGAAGAGCGCACGGCCCAGATGGTGGTGGTGCTTGAAGATAGATGCCGTCTTCTTGGCGCAGCACCTGGTGTCGATGCTTTCGATGGTGGGGCAGAGAGACTATCGTCCCGTAACCTCAAACTAAACTCGCCCCAATCTTCCCTGACAAACAGTCTGATCGCCTTTCTCCTCCTCCAGGTTACAGACGGATCGTTGATAGCACTTGTACCGAAACAGACCTCCGCCTATAACATATCCAATTCCTCCACCTTCACCAAATCTCTCAGTCGCTACGGTAAGTCTGACCTCAAGTTAACTCTTTAAATGCTGCCTTCCACACCACTGCCGTACCTTTAGATTTATTCAGGGGGAGGTTTACTATGGGTATACTGGTCTGTATTGCCTCCACCTTGGGATCCTAGGAGCAGAATTAGGCCATTCGGCCCATCGAGTCTACTCTGCCATTCATCGATCTATCTATTTTTCAACCTTAACCCCGTTTTCCAACTCCTTCTCCCCCTAGCCTTTGACACCCTTACTAATCACAAACCTGTCAAACCATAAAAATACCTAATGATTCAACCTCCACCGCCTTCTGTGGCAATGAATTCCACAAATTCACCACCGTGTGGCTAAAGAAATTCCTCCTCACCTCCGTTCTAAATGTACGCCCTTTTATTCTGAGGCTGTGCCCTCTGGTCCTTGCTACTTGCTTTGTAGACACACTTCCATTACAAGGACTGGAGTCACATCTGGGCCAGGTACACCCAGTGTGTTTCTTTCTCTGAAGAACATCAGAAGGGTTTTTCTGGTGAATGTAATTATTGAAATAAAGGCAAAACGTGCCAGACACACTGAGTAGCACAGGCCAGCGTCTGGCCGGTGTCCAGTCTCTGCCCACTCATTGACCATGCTCTGTTCCCTGTGCAGAGAGCATGCTGCGGACAGCCAGCAGCCCGGACAGTCTCCGCTCACGGACGCCCATGATCACCCCTGACCTGGAGAGTGGCACCAAGCTCTGGCACCTGGTCAAGAACCACGACCACATGGACCAGAGGGAAGGAGACCGTGGCAGCAAGATGGTGTCCGAGATCTACCTGACTCGCCTGCTCGCGACCAAGGTGAGTCCAGAGCATTATCTCCATTCCCTGCATATCCATGTGCTGTGTTAAAGCCTCTTAAAGGTCACGATCGTATCTGCCTCCGCCACCACCCCTGGCAGCGTGTTATTGACACTGTGTAAAAAAAAACTTGCCCTGTACATCTCCTTTAAACTATCTCCCTCTCACCTTGAAATTATTTGGGTGGTACGGTGGTGCAGTAGTAGATTTACTGCCTTCTAGCGGCAGAGCCTCGGGTGCTGTCTGTACGGAGTTTGTTCGTTCTCCCTGTGACCACGTGGGTTTTCTCTGAGTGCTTCGGTTTCCTCCCACACTCCAGGTTTGTAGGTTAATTGGCTCCTGCAAATTGTAACTTGTCCCTGGTGTGTAAGATAGTGCTAGTCGTGTACGGGGAATCGGTGCTTGGCGTGTCGACGGTGGGCTGTGCCTCTTGTCCTCGACATTTCCATCGGGGGAGAAAAGATCTATCTTGTCTACATATTTGAAGAAGGTTTATTGTGTGGATGAGTAACTTCCTTGAATTGATTTGAAAGATACAGTATGGAAACAGGCCCTTCGGCCCATCGAGCCCAATTGACCATCAGTCACCCACTCACACTAATTCTGTGGTAGCCCACTCCCTACACACCAGGGGCAAGTTTACAATTAACCTACACAACCACACGTCTTTGGGACGTGGGAGGAAACCCACTCGGTTACAGAGAGAACATGCAAATTCCACACCCAAACACAGACAGCCGCTGAGGTCAGGATCAAACTTTGGTCTCTGGTGCTGAGATGTAGCAGCTCTGCCAACTGCTCCACAGTGCCGCAAGTAAACATCCTTGAACGTGAATGAAACAGAGACAAAGTGCTGGACTAACTCAGCGGGTCAGGCAGCGTCTCTGGAGGAACCCTCTGGAGGGTTCAGACGTTTTGGGGTCAGACTGAAAGTAAAGGGTTGGTGGGGACGAAGTGAAGAGCTGGAGGCGACAAAAGGCCAGGACAGTGGGGGCCGGCCACAATCTGGGCGGGCGGTGGCTGGTTGGTCCATTGTTGGCTAGGAAAAGAGTGATCGCAAGAGAAACAATGTGGAGAACTGTGCGACTGGGGAAGCTACTAATGTGGAGGAAGGGGGCAGGGAGGGAGGGGAGCGTAAGGTGAAGTTACTTAAACTATTGAGAATGTAATACTCATACCCCTGGTTCGTAAGCTGCCAAGCAAAATACGAGGTGCTGTTCCTTTAATTTGCATGTGACCTCACTCAGGCAATGGAGGAGGCCCAGGGCAGATGGGGTCAGAATGGGAATGGGAGTTGCAATGGTTGGTGAGATCCCATAAGCCCAGGCAGACCGAGGGTAAATGTTCAACAAAATGGTCGCCGAGTTTACATTTGGTCTCACGACATCTGGTACAGGAACTCACATTGGGAACACCGGATGCAGTAGATGAGGTTAGAAGTGATTCATTGAACTTAAATAGTCATAGTCATACTGCGTGGAAACAGGCCCTTTGGCCCAACTCGCCCACACCGACCAACATGCCCCATCTACACTAGTCTCACCTGCCTACGTTTGGCCCATATCCCTCGAAACCTATCCTAGCCATCCATGTACCATGTTTCTTGAACGTTGCAATAATGCCTGCCTCAACTACCTCCTTCGGCAGCTTGTTCCATACATCCACCAACCAACGTTACCCCCCAGGTTACCTAAATCTTTCCCCCCCTCACTTTCAATCTATATCCTCTGGTTCGTGATCACCCAACTCTGGGCAAGTGTTTACCCAAACTGTTCCTCTCATGATTTTGTACACCTCTATAATCTACTCCTTCTGCAGTCCAAGGAATAGAGTCCCAGCCTGCCCAACCTCGTAGGAGCTCAGGCCCTCGAGTCCTGGCAACATCCTCGTAAATCTTCTCTGCACCCTTTGCCAGCTTGGAATGTCTTTGCCGTTTCAGGGAACACTGCAGAAGTTTGTGGACGACCTGTTTGAGACGATCTTCAGCACGGCACACCGAGGCAGTGCCCTCCCCCTCGCCATCAAGTACATGTTTGACTTCTTGGACGAGCAGGCGGACAAACACCAGATCACCGACCATGACGTCCGGCACACCTGGAAGAGTAACTGGTGAGAGCGGCGCGGGGGGGCCGCAGGGGGCGAGGGTGCGGATCAACGGACTGGGGCGAGGAGCGCATCCCCGTGCTGACCTCATTGGGGCCCACTGCCGCCGGCGATCGGCGGGTAGAATTTTCCCCCTGCGGCCGCTGCTCTGGAACTCCGGCCCGGTTGGTGCCGGCAGATGGATTCCCGCAGCTGACTACTGTGGCTGGACTTTGCGGGCCGGTATCACAGCTCCCCAACGGCCGAGGCAGACCGCTCCGGTACCATTGGACTCCTCCCGGAGGCCTTGATCTCCATTGATCCAGTAAAATGGATATCCAGAAAGCCTCGGGAACCAAGGGTGTCGTAAAATTGGTGGTGGACCTGTACTCTATGTAGATTATACCAATGCATGTACTATTTAAGTTCGATATACCCGCTAATGTTTTCATGTGACATCGATGCTTCTATTAACATGATTTCTCCCTCGCTCTCTCTAGTCTACCTCTGCGATTTTGGGTGAACGTTATTAAAAATCCACAGTTTGTCTTTGACATTCACAAGAACAGTATTACCGACGCCTGTCTCTCGGTGGTAGCTCAGACCTTCATGGACTCCTGTTCCACCTCCGAACACAAGCTGGGCAAAGACTCGCCCTCAAATAAACTGCTGTACGCAAAGGACATTCCGAACTATAAGAACTGGGTGGAGAGGTAGGCCGGAGGCTCCACGCATTGTCACTCGACGGTCTCGAGTCGGGGCGTGGGTACGAGGGTGGGAGGATGGGAGCTTGGTGGGTGGGTACGAGGGTGGGAGGATGGGAGCTTGGTGGGTGGGTACGAGGGTGGGAGGATGGGAGCTTGGTGAGTGGGATTGTTCAATCGGGAGCTGCCCCGGTAACTGATGGACCTCATTATTTCTAACATGGCGATCTAAAACCAAAGATTTGTCCCACTCCATGGTGCCTGAGCGCTTGGTTTGGGAACAGCTCTGCCTGAGACTGCTGGAAATTGCAGAGAGGTGTAGATGTAGCCCAGTCCACCACACAGACCAGACTCCCCACCGATTACTCGACATACAACACGCATCCTCGAAAATCTACTATTCCCTCTCAACTCCATTCTCCTGCTTTCTCCCCGTAGCCTCTGACACCTTTACTAATGAAGAGCCTGTCAATCTCCACCTTAAAAATACCCGATGACTTGACCTCTACCGCCGTCTAACTCTGGCAATGAATTCCACAGATTCACCACCCTCTGGCTAAAGAAATTCCTCCTCATCTCCTTTCTGAAATTACGTCCATTTATTCTGAGGCTGTGCCCTCTGTCCTAGACTCTCCCACTAGTGGAAATGTCCTCCCCACATCCACTCTATCCAGGCTTTTCACTACTCGGGTACGTTTCTATGAGGTGCCCCCCCTCATCCTTCGAAACTCCAGTGAGTACAGGACCAGATCCATCAAACGGTCGTCATACGTTGTTAACCCGATCATCCCTGGGATCATTGTTCAAGCCAGGTCTTCATCGTTGACATGTTGGGCAAGAGTATGTCCGTGAACGTGTCCATGCGGCTCTGAACGGAAGTCAAGGTCCCCGCGGGGTTGGGAAGGGCTTCACTTGGGTCGAGATGCTGAAGTCTCCAAGTTGGTTCCCTTGGGCAGAGTGTGGTGACTGCCCCTTCCTCTCACTGAAGTCCCACTTTCCTGGATAGGGGAGAGGATGTTTCCACTAGTGGGAGAGTCTAGGACCAGAGGCCATAGCCTCCGAATAAAAGGACGTACCTTTAGGAAGGAGATGAGGAGGAATGTCTTTAGTCAAAGGGTGGTGAATCTGTGGAATTCATTGCCACAGACGGCTGTGGAGGTCGGCACTGGAAATTTTAAGGCGGAGTTTGACAGATGCTTGATTAGTAAGGGTGTCAGGGGTTATGGGGAGAAGGCAGGAGAATGGGGTTGAATTGGAAAGATAGATCAACCATGATTGAATAGTCGAGTAGATTTGATGGGCCGAATGGCCTAATTCTGGTCCTATCACTTTTGAACTCACGACCTTTCTCCTCCACAGGTACTATGCCGACATCGCCAAGATGCCCGTGATTAGCGACCAGGACATGAGCGCCTACCTGGCCGAACAGTCTCGGCTCCACCTAAGCCAGTTCAACAGCAATAGTGCACTCCACGAGATCTACACCTACATCAATAAGTACAGGGATGAGGTGAGTCCCCTCCCCCTCTCCTCCCCACCCTGAGAGTTGCCCACCCTGAGAGTGGTGGTAAAGAGGACAGTGGGGCAGGGAAATTAATAGTTGGGACGTTGTGCAAAATCCATAACTTTAAGGGTTATGTCCTCAAAGATTAAGGGACACAACACTTATCTTTGTTGATGACTCTGTTGCCTCGGTTGAAATTCTCCCTCTTGTGAAAGATTCCCAACACTTACCCTATATGATGAAGGTTTTCGCCTGAAATGTCACCTATTCCCTTTCTCCAGAGTTGCTGCCTGACCCTCTTGAGTTTCTCCAGCACTCTGTGTCCATGTTCTCCAGAGATGCTGCCTGACCCTCTGTGATACTCCAGCACGTATTTGTAGACCAACACGTGCAGTGTCTGCTCCCTGCAGAACTGTTGTTGTGGCGATGGCAACACTGGGAGCTACACACACAAGGACCTTTCCCAATCCAGCCATTCCCTCATTCCCCCCCTGTCCCGTAAGGCAGAAGGTACATAAGCTTGATAGTGTGCACAACCAGACTCAGGAACAGCTTCTTCCCCTCTATTATTGGGTTTCTGAATGGTCCTTCCCTTAGCTAGGGTCCCGATCTTCCAACCTACCTCATAACCCACGTTGTACTTTTCACCTGGAACTGTAAGACTACACTGCTGCGAAATTGTATTCTTCACTCTGGTATTTTTCTCTTTGCTCTACTTGTGGATGGCTTGATTGTACTTGTGTATACTGTGCTTTGTCTCAATTGCACGCAAACAAATGCTTCACACCGTACTTGTATCTGCGGCTGGAGCATCTTGGTCATCTTGGGTGCAGTCTGTGGTGAATCTATCAATTCTGCAGTTAAGTGTAAGGAATGCTCTCTAGTCTTGGAGGCATATGGCAATGAAACTGGTTATTCGGCCCATCCTGTCCATACTTAACCATCTTTTCCATCAGTGTTAAATTGTGTACCAGCATAGATCATAGGACATAGAACATATGAGGTAGGGACGTAGGACTGAGAATATAAGGCATAGAACAGTCCTTAATTCACAAACAATGGAACAATAACATTCTTACGTGTAGCAGCTTAACTGACCTATAACAAAATAAACATTGATCACATACAATAAATAAATTAATTAATTAATTAACCTGGTCCTGGTCCAAAAATCAGCCCCAAGTCCTTCGTACAACCCATGACAGTCCATCGTTCATTGTTTAGTGTTGTGTTCAAGAGCGTAATGGTTGTTGGGAAGGAGCTATTCTTGAACTGAAGACAGACACAAAGTGCTGGAGTAATTCAGCGGGTCAGGCAGCATCCCTGGGGAAGAGGAATAGTTGACATTTTGGGTTGAAACCCGTCAGAGTTTTCGATCGGAAACATCACCTATTCCTTTTCTCCAGAGATGCTGCCTCACCCGCTTAGTTACTCCAGCAATTTATGTTTGTATTTGGTATAAACCAGCATCTGCAGACCCTTCCTGCATATTCTTAAAGGTCTCGGTTTTCAGATTCCTGGACTTTCTCCACGATGCCAGGAGCAAAATGAGCGCCAATGTGGTGTGGGTCCTTGTTGCTGGCTGTTTTTTTGAGGCACGCCTCCTGTAGATCTAGTCGATGGTGGGGAGGTCAGTACCTGTGACGCTTTGGGTTGGAACCCTTCTTTAGGCTGATTACGATGGGGCTCCACCTCAGTCCGAAGAAGGGTCCGACCCGAAACCTGGCCTATCCATGTTCTCCAGAGATGCCGCCTGACCCTCTGAGTTACTCCAGCACTCTGTGTCTTTCTCCACTTGGTAGTTGAGGCAGGTGCTATAACAACATTTAAAAGACATTTGGACAGGTACATGGATAGGAAAGGTTAAGAGGGATGTGGGCCAAATGCAGGCAGGTGGGTCTAGTGTAGATGGGGCAATGTTGGTCGGTATGGGCAAGTTGGGCCGAAGGGCCTGTTTCCACTCTACGTGACTCGATGGCTTTATGTTGTAGGCCGAACGGCCTGTTTCCACGCTGGATGGCTCTCTGACTATGACAGTGCAATGAAGCCACTCTGCAATAAGACTGCATTCTGAATCACACATATTGATGAATGACAATTGTTTATTTCTTCTCTCCCCCCATTCCATCGTCTTAACCCCCCCCCCCCCCCCAATCTCGCTGCAGATCTTGTCGACCCTGGAGAAAGACGAGCAAGCAAGGAGGCAGAGACTGAGGGGGAAACTGGATCAAGTGATCGATGCAATGGCTTGCAGCAGCTGAGAACCCGTCAGAGAGGAGAGATGCAGGAAGGCGGAGAGGAGGGGGGGTTGTGTGGAGAAAGAAAAAGAGAGAGAGAGAGAGAGAGAGAGAGAGTCTCGTTTGGCACCCAGCGCCCTGGGATGTTTCTGAGCCCCCTTGCAAGAGCGTTTGGGGGGTTGGGGTGGGAGGTGGGTGGGTGGGGGCGGGAGAGAAGTGTAAATCGAGCAGTGTGCACACCATGTACAGAAGGGTCGAGGCACCAAAGGGCACTGCCATCTCAGTTCCCGCACACAGCATCTCGCTCCGGCCCCAGCACCAAGACCAAGAGCCGGGGCGGAAAAGGGGGAACCTGATCTCAACCGGATGCTGGGACCTTTGTTCGGACTGCTGTTTCTTCTGGGGTCTTCTTAACAGTTTAGTGTTACTGCTAAATTTGCACAATTTACGATTTAAGAAAAAAAAGGAAGAAAAAAAAATAGAAAAAAGAGAAATATTTCCACTTTTAAAATGATTGATATAGAACTGAGTTCCACGAGCTTTGATATTTCCATTGTTCTGTGCCATTGTTTTCATTTAAATGTTCTTTAGTGAAATACGTGTTAGTTGAATTGTGTGGTATAATTTAAATATTACATGCCTAGTGACTGACAGTGATAATAAGGTTTTTTAAAAGATGAATCAAGCCATCTTGGAGATGGAGCTGGGTTAGGGGGGGATATCACAGAGGAGACGTTATTGAGAAAAGTGTTAGGAGAGAGAGAGAGAGGGACAGTTCGAGAGAGAGAGTGTGTGTGTGTGTGCGAGAGAGCGAGAGACAGGGCACACACAGTGTGTACCTCGATGGAAAGAATGACCTCACAATTTCAACCATGACTTTTTCCTTTTGCAAATCTTCCATCTTTTTATTTAGTTTAGAGACACAGCATGGATGGGGCCCTTCGGCCCACTGAGTCTGCGCTGGCCAGCGATCACACACCCCCCCCCCCGTACACTAGCACTATCCCACACACTCGGGACAATTTACAATTTACCAAAGACAATTAACCTACAATTAACCTGTACGTCTTTGGAACGTGGGAGGAAACCCCATGGGTGGAGTTGTGGTGAAGGAGAGGGGTGGAGGTTCAGGAATAGGCCCAATAGGTTTTGCCCCCTTGAAGTGGCATTGGGGACGAGGTGGCAGAACATCATTTTGGCAGAAACGTCACCGGTTCCTTTTCTCCCGAGATGCTGCCTGACCCGCTGAGATATTTCAGCATTTTATGTCTATCGTCATGTTGGAAAGGTTCTTTTAACAATGCGACCACTCACCGCACCAAAGACCCGGGTTCGTTCCTGACCACGGGCGCTGTCTGCACGGAGTTTGTACCTTCTCTCTGTGACCGCGTGGGTTTTCTCCGAATGCGCCGGTTTCCTCCCACATCCCAAACATGTGCAGTTTTGTAAAATTGTAAATTGGCCCACGTGTGTGGGATAGAACTCTACTGTGAGCGGGTAATTGCTGGGCGGTGTGGACTCGGTGGGCTGAAGGGCCCGTTTCCAAACGGCAAGGCTAAAACTAAACTGAAGTGGACTGTGTTTGGTGGGCCTTCGAGTGCTGGCAATGCCAATTCACCAACTCTGAGGAATTTAATGATAAAGAAAGACCCAGACCGAGTTAGTGCACACTCCATGGTCAACACTGCTCCACCCCTTGACATCTCCACTCCCACTACCTCCGCAAGCCAACCCGAGAGGAGGACACCACTGCCAAGAGAGAGCACCCGTTCCATAACATTCGTCCCATAACTCCCGAAGCAATGCACACCCACCCATGACTTCTTAACGGTGCTTGATTTCAAAGTGCTATGAAGGAACGCCTAGAAACAAAGAACTGCAGATGCTGGTTTATACCAAAGATAAACACAACGTGTTGGAGTGACTCCAGCACAGGCGGGTCAGGCAGCATCTCTGGAGAACAAGGATGGGTGACGTTTCGGGTCACGACTGTTCCTTAGATTCAGAACTGCGTTACCCCTGGCTCAGAAGCGTCCCAATCCGAAAAGTCACCCATCCTTTTTCTCCTGAGATGCCGCCTGACCCGCTGAGTTACTCTGCCACTTTGTTCCTATCTATGAAGGAAACATCACGGTATTGTCATATCTAGCTACCTGTTTGCTGCTTTTACAAAGCCAATTCAAAGCATCGATCAGGCAGAACATTCACAATCTGAAGCCGGAGGAAGGGTCCCGACCAGAAACGTCACCCATCCTCTTTCTCCAGAGATGCGGCCTGACCCGCTGAGTTACTCCAGCACTTTGTGACTATCGTCACAATATTCTCCATATCTACAGATATACCTGAATGCCACAGGTTGATGCATACATGTCCACCAAGGGGGATTGGTGTGTGTTATTATCAGGTCAGGAGCGTGCATTTTATATAATTTATTTGGGATTGGTTTCCAAGTTGTGTCTTCATAAGTTCCAAGAGCAGAATTAGGCCAATCAGCGCATCGTCTAGTCTGCCATCCAATCTTGGTTGATCTATCTCTCCCTCTCAACCACATTCTCCTGCCTTCTCCCCATAACCCCTGGCACCCGTACTAATCAAGAATCTCATTTCCAGTGACTGCCTTGACATCCGTCTGTGGCAACGAATTCCGCAGATCCACCATCCTCTGACTAAAGAAATTCCTCCTCATCTCATTTATAAAGGATCCTCCTTTTATTCTGAGGCTGTGACCTCTGGTCCTAGACTCTCCCACTAGTGGAAACATCCTCTCCACATCCACATCCAAGCCTTTCACTACTCGGTAAGTTTCTACAAGGTCACCACTCATCCCTCTAAACTCCAGCCAGTACAAGCCCAGTGTTGTTAAACACTTGTCATACATTAACCCAGTCATTCCTGGGATGATTCTCGTAAACCTTGTCCAGACCCTCTCCAAAACCAGTACATCCATGAGATGGTGTTAGCCATGAGGCACCTTCTGAAGACAGTCAGACACTGCCCCCTAGGGGCTGGATGGAAGTCAACCTTAATGCCAGTGTGGGACCTCCAGCCATTGACGATCACCGATTACTGAGTAACAAAGACAGGCTTCCTTGTCTAATGTAGAAACAAAGAACTGCAGATGCTGGTTTGCACCAAAGATAGATACAAAATGTGGGAGTAACTCAGCAGGTCAGGCGTCATGTCTGGAGAAAAAAGATGGGTGACGTTTTGGCTCAGGTCGGGTCTGAAGAAGGGTTCCGACCTGAAGCATCATGCATCCTTTTCATCCAGAGATGCTGCCTGACCCACTGAGTTACTCCAACATTTTGTGTCTGTCGTTGGTACAAACCAGTATCTGCAGTTCTTTGTTTCTATATAACACACCAGCCAGCTGTCCAAATGTAGTTTGGAGCACAGAACACAACGCTGAAAGGTTTCTTCACCTTCATTCTCACTTCCCTTTAAAGAAAGTGTCTTGCATCAACAAGTTGAACCTAAAAAGGTATAAAAATGGAATCTTTACATGTTCTCTCCCACCATTCCCACTGTGTTGTACACAACCCTGACTTGGTTGTTTCTCAATGGCATTGTGTCAAAATTTAGACTGGAACATTGTGCGTCAATCAAAGAAGGCTTCTGAATGTTGGCAAACACTGGTCTGTCTAGTGATGCCCACATCTCTTGGTTTCCTGTTAATAATCATGCTCCATTATTGAAATGAATGAAACAAACAACTTGTTAGACTGAGTAAAAGGATGGGTGATATTTCAGGTTGGGACCCTTCTTCGATCTGAAGAAAAGTCCCGAGCCGAAACGCCACCTATCCTTTTTCTCCACAGGTGCTGCTTGACCCGCTGTGTTACTCCAGCACTGTGTGTCCATCTTTGGTATAAACCAGCATCTGCTGTTCCTTGTTTCTATACTATGGCTCGTTAGGTTAATCAGATGTGCTTCAGAGCTGTCCTCTGTTTAATCCTTCCCTTCATGTTACATCCTATCTGTGGGTCCCAGAGATGGGATCGCCAAAGTGCTGGGTGGTCCCATCAGGAATGAAGCAGAAAAGATTTCCGCCCTTTTCCAATCCACAATCCCGTCAATCGCCAGGGTTAAATTCTCCCTCAAGAGACGTTTCAGGTCAGGACCCTTCTTCACTCAAGAAGGGTCCCAACCCCGAAGCGTTATCTTGCCCATTGCCCTCCACAGATGCTGCCCGCCCGCTGATTTCTTCCAGCAGTTTGTGTTTTGCTCAAGATTGCAGCATCTGAGCCCAGTGAACTTTGTTAGTTCATCCTGTTATCTTCCACGTTATCCAATCCTGCCGCTTGTGTATGACACCCAGTTACTGTAACATGCCCATCCTTCTGCTGGTTATAGTGTAGTTGGGGTGCAAAAGGTCTAAAGCAGACCTTGACTCCCAAACAGACTTGTGGACCTACTGGGTTCCAAGATTTCGGGACCTTCTGGAGAAATTGTATCAGTTGTGGAATGTCTGCAGCAGGCAATTCACCGGAAAGAGAAGCCTTGGTCATTTTTGGCCAATGTTGGGTACTTCAATCAACTGCCAACTGTGAATCATCTCCTGTGCGGAGATTGTTGGTCTCCAGGGAGAGAGGAATAGTTCAATGCAGCTTCTATTATCACGGATGCAAAGTGCTAACACAGTGAAATTATTTCTCATATAAACAGTCCAGTAGAGTATTATCATGGCCCTGATCCCCGATTATCGAGTGTACAGAAGTACTCTACTGAGCCCAGATGCAAGAGGCGACATGTTTTGGCACCATTGTCAAAGTCCACTCTGCAGTTCTAATGAGCGGTGCCTGGTCCAGGCAAGCCCCAGAATGGTGCAGGGTCTCCAGTCATCCCCTTCCTTTGCAGCCAAGTCCCTCTCCTCGCCCGTCCACCATTGTTCCCCAGAGCTTGCCTCCCGTAGCCGATCACGAGGGCGGGTAGGCAAGACCCTGGTTCCCTCTCCTCTCCTGCCGGCTTTGCTCCTTGCCCGTGGTGTCCGTGGTCACTGGCTCCATCCCCAGTCTCTGGTCTTCGGGGGCCGGCACGGCAACCTCCCCCTCCCAGGCTAGGGGTCCGTCAGGTCCTAAGAGCAGGGTCTGGTCCGACAGCTTCCCTCTCCTTGGAGCAGTCGAGGAAATGACAAATTGTCTACCGCTGGGTCAATGTGAGTGGGAGGATTGCAAGAAATCAGAACTCGTCAATTTTTAATTGGCTCTCTCCTTTGAACTGCTATTGTTCATGTTTATGGAAGAGTTTCAAAGCATCGTTGCTGCAAATCTCCAGCCTGTGAATTCACTGCCTCCGTTGCCATGGGCGCTAAAATCTCAGCACCTTTGAGATTGATCATTCACACCTTCCCCCACCACGAGCAGCACCTTTTCCTCATCGGGGTGAATGTGTCTTCCATGCTTGCTGCTTACAAAACATTTGTCCACTCCATTCAACATGTTGTGCCCGAGCTCTTTCATACATCCACCATTCCACGGAAGAACCCAGAAGTCTACATGGTAGGGCGGCACAGCTGGTAGAGACGCCATCTCACAGCGCCGGAGACCAGTGTTCGATCCTGACCTCGGGTGCTGTCTGTGTGTGTGTGTGTGTGCGCGTGTGTGTGTGTGTGGAGTTTGCACGTTCTCCCTGTGATCCGTGCATTTCCTTCGGATGCTCTGGTTTCCTTCCACGTCCGAAAGACATGCGGGTCTGTAGGTTAATTAGCCCTCTGTAAATTGCTAAAGGAGTGGATGAGAAAGCAGGATAACATAGAACTGGTGTGAATGGGTGATCGATGGTCGGCGTGGACTCGGTTGGCAGAAGGACCTGCTTCCATGGTGTATCTGTCACAGACTATCAAACGCCCATTGGCCGTGGATGGGGGTTTAAAAAGATTTGGGGATCATATTAGCTCAATCCTCCCACAGAATCACATCCAACCTACCCAAAGACCATTCCTCTCCAGCAATGATTTCAAGGCCATTGAAACAATGGAGAAACCAATTTGTCCCCCCCCCCCCCTTTGCCCAGTAGATAAGTAGCAAGAGCATGGGTACTTGGATAATGTAAAGCCCTTTCTTTCCTTGGGTTGACTGGAATAAGACTGAATGGCGAGAGAGAGCAAGAGTGAAGACAAGTGTATGAGGAAGAGAGGGAAAGCTATATTCTGAAGGTCAAAATTACCCCTAGTTGTGTTGTTTTCAAGTCTCCTTGTCACTGCCAGGAGACTAATGCATGATGGAGCTAGATTTTAGACTGTGGTTTACCTTTAAAAGTGCAAGCATTGAGTACAAGAGATCAGATCGCCTCTGGCCATTATTATGTTTTGTATGAATAGGTGATTATAACTGTAAGCCTCATTACGATGGTACTAAAAGTCTACTTCTGGTTAAATGCAATCAAATGGATTTTAATACTATATTAAGATTACTGATTAAATTTATAAAACTGTTTCAGACTTGAAACGACTGTGATGTCAGTGGTGCAGTTGGGCTCTGTAAATAGCAGGCCTTCCTATTTTGAAGTTCAGCAGATTTGCTACTTGTACATAAACAGGAGCATCAGGAAAGATTAAACATTTTTGCTAAATAAAAGACGAAAGAGTGGTTGTGTTTTTTTGTTCTTGCTGCCTTTAGAAAGACATCCACACAAAGGGCCACTGAGCGAGTGAGAGGGAGTTAAGGAGACCATGAAGGGATCGGTATTGATATTTATCGTTCACCTCAAAAATAATGAATATAAATATAAACATTGAAATATGGAAAATAGGTGCAAAAGTAGGCCATCGGTCCTTCGAGCCATTCAATATGATCATGGCTAATCATCCATAATCAGTACCGCATTCCTGTTTTCTCCCTATATCCCTTGATTCCGTTAGCCATAAGAGCTATAACTAACTCTCTCAAATACATCCAGCGAATTGGCCTCCACTGCCTTCTGTGGCAGAGAATTCCACAGATTCACGACTCTCTGGGTGAACAAGTTTTTCCTCATCTCAGTCCTAAATGGCCTACCCCTTAAGGGCCTGTCCCACTGTATGAGGTAATTCAAGAGCTCTCCTGAGTTTAAAAAAAAATCTAACTCGTGGTAAGCACGTAGAATGTACGTAGTGGGTACGTCGGAGCTTGGGACGTCTCTTAGCAGCTCGTAACGCTAACGGCAGGTAGTCAGGAAACGCGGTAAGCTCGTGAAGACTCGTGAAGATTTTTTAACATGTTGAAAAATGTCCACGAGAGCCCCGAGTACCTATGAGCGGCTATTACCGAGTTCGAATCAGGAAACTCGGGAGAACTCTTGAATTAGCTCGTACAGTGGGACAGGCCCCTTAGTCTTAAACTGATACCCCTGGTTCTGACCTCTCCCCACATCGGGAACATTTTTCCTGCATCTATCAGGTCTAATCCCAAATACATTTTCACTCAGAGGATGGTGGCTATAACGAGCTGCCAGCGGGAGCAATTAAGGTAGGTAGCCATTTCGGGCAGCACAGTGGCACGGCTGGTACACCTGTTGCCTCACAGCGGCAGAGACCCAGGCACGATCCTGACTACGGGTTATGTCTGTGCAGAGTTTGTGCGCTTTCCCTGCGTCCATGTGGGTTTTCTCCAGGCGCTCTGGTTTCCTCCCAAATTCCAAAGGCCTGTAACATGGTAGGATAATTGGCTTCTGTAAATTGTCCCTAGTGTGTGGGGTAGAACTAGTGCATGGGTGATCGCTGGTCGGCGTGGGCTGAAGGGCCTGTTTCCACGCTCTAAGCTAAACTAAAGGTGCTATAGCAGCGTATAAAAGACATTTAGACACGTGCATGGAGAGGAATGGTTTAGAGGGATGTGGGCTAAATGCAGGCAAGTGGGACTGGCTTAGATGGGGTATCTTGGTCGGCGTGGATGAGTTGGGCTGAAGGGCCTGTTTCTGTGCTGATTTGCTCTGTGAGTCTATGACTCTAGGTTAATACCTCAACAGGCGAGTTCCCGGTTCCTTAAGCCAGGCCTGGTCTGCTGGCGTTTGGCCTGATGGCATCTTCTGCCACTATCTCCATACTCCCCAACACTGTTCTGCCATCCACAAGGCAGGTTGTAAGTGTGATGCGATGCTCCCCGCCAGCCTGGGTGAGCAAGGGTGCTGGATGCATGCAACGAGCTGCCAGAGAAGGCTGTTGACGCAGGTACTATCGCAATGTTTAACAGATTGGGTTGATCTTATAGAGGTGTAGAGAATAATGAAAAGAATAGATCGGGTAGACACACAGAGTCTCTTGCCCAGAGTAGGGGAATCAAGAACCAGAGGTCATAGGTTTAAGGTGAGGGGGGGAAATATTTAATAGGAATCTGAATGGCAAATATTTTCACTCAAAGGGTGGTGGGTGTATGGAATGACCTGCCAGAGGAGGTAGTTGAGGTAGGGACTATTGCAATGTTTCTACACTAGTCCCACCTGCCTGCATTTGACCCATATCCCTAAACATGTCCTATCCACGTACCTGTCCAAACATTTCTTAAACATTGCGATAGTCCCTGCTTCAACCACCTCCTCCGGCAGCTCATTCCATACACCCACCACCCTTTACCTCTCAGATTCCTATTAAATCTTCCCCCCCTTCACCTTAAGGTTTGAACTGTGATGTGCTGGAAAATGGTGAACTTTTAACTACCGCTGCTTTGCGACTTTAATTGCGACTGTGAGGCCTGATGATTTATGGTCTCTCGCTGCAGCATTCATCGAAGAGAATGTGACTAATCTTCTGGATATAATAAAACCATTAACGAGGAGAAACAACCAATTAAGAGCTTTTGAGATTGGACAGATCTCATCTGAGGTTGTTTATAACTGAGCTGGAAAAAGGAGTTGCGAAATCTCAAAAGCTCAAATCCAATCAATCTCTACCTGTTAGCACAATAAAGAGTGATTTAGATTATTCGCCTTCTCCACAAGAGAGTTTCCAGATATTTGTTCTCTCTCTCTCTCTCTCTCAGAATGTGAATTTGTGTTGCGTTCCACCGACACCTATCATCGCCTCCACCAAGTGATGTATTTTAATTGCTTCCATTGTTCCTCGTTCCCCCTCACCCCCTCATTACGCCAGACTGGATTATTGTGACGCTCCCCTCTCTGGAGACTTTGAACGGAATATTCTGGACGACTGCACCAGAGGTCTTCTCTTTTAGAGGAGGCTTGCGATCAAGGCTACACATGCTTTCTCCCTCCCTAAAGAATCCAGTGACGTTATCCTGAAGACCTGGGGAATTTGTCCCACTATCCTGTGGCCATTTCTTATCCTTAATTATAGAAACATAGAAAATTGGTTGCAGGAGCAGGCCATTCGGCCCTTCGAGCCAGCACCGCCATTCAATATGATCATGGCTGATCAACCAACTCAGTATCTTGTACCTGCCTTCTCTCCATACCCCCTGATCCCTTTAGCCACAAGGGCCACATTTAACTCCCTCTTAAATATAGTCTCGTAAATAAAGCTTCCTTAAATTATCATCCTTAAACTGCAAAAGGCAGCGTGTCTGGTACACAAGCTATACTCACTCAGATGTATACACCAGGTGTAGCCTCACAGCACCAGAGGCCTGGGTTCGATCCTGACCTGTGTGCTGTCTGTGTGTGGAGTTTGCATGTTCTCCTTGTGACCGCATGGGTTTCCTCTGGGTGCCTCATTAATGTTTTAATGCTCCTTAATGCTCCATTAATGCTTTAACTAGGAGACCACTGTCAATAAGGCAAAATAAAAAACTAACGTCATGGGGTGGTGCAGTGGTAAAGATACTGCCTCACGGCACCAGAGACCCGGGTTCGATCCTTGCTTTGGGTGCTGTCTGCGTGTGTGGACTTTGCACATTCTTCCTGTGACCACGTGGGTTTTCTCCAGGTACTCTGCTTTCCACCCAAACCCCAATGACGTGCGGGTTTGTAGGCTAATTGGCCCTCTGTAGACTGCCCCCTAGTGTGCAGGGAGTGGATGTGAAAGTGGGATAACGTGGAACTAGTGTAAAAGGGTCATCGCTGGTCGGCGTGGACTCGGTGGGCCTGATTCCGTGGTGCACGTACCAATGATTCAATGAGTAAGTTGCTTGCAGCTAAGCATACTGCACTCACTGTTCCACCCACTGTATAAACTCTCCCCATCTCTTCAAACACCTCAATCTAATGCAGCGTAAACAGTGCAGAGATATTTACTTTCGAGCTAGTTTGCAGGGACATTATCTGTTTTTAATGAGCATGGTTTCAGCTCTGTAAACCTCTGCTTGCGATCAATGATGATGGAGAGGAATGCAATTGATGTTTCCTTTATTTGATTTCCTCACTGAAGCCGCACGGCCGAGTCAGGTGTGAACACAAGACCCTCCAGGGCTTTCTCACCATTATTCACCATCGTTCTGTGCAAGTGGAGAGCCATAGCGAGTCGTAGAGTGATACAGCGTGGAAACTGGCCCTTCGGCCCAACGTTCCCACACTGGCCAACATGTCCCAGCGACACTAGTCCCACCTGCCCACGTTTGATCCATATCCCTCCAAACCTGTCCTATCCATGTACCTGAGTAACTGTTTCTTATGTGTAGGAAAGAACCGCAGATGTTGGTTATAATCGAAGATAGGCACAGAATGCTGAATTATCTCAGCAGGACAGGCAGTATCTCTGGAGAGAAGGAAGGGGTGACGTTTCGGGTCGAGACGCTTCTTCAGACTGAGTCTTCCTATTGAGTCTGAAGAAGAGTCTCGACCCAAAATGTCACCCCTTCCTTCTCTCCAGAGATGCTGCCTGCCCCGCTGAGTTACTGCAGCATTTTGTGTCTTTCTTCAGTTTAAACCAGCATCTGCAGTTTCTTCCATGTTTCTTATAGCTTATTGAGCTTAGAAGAGTCACACAGAACAGCCGTCACAGAGTGGGGCATAACTTAGATTTTTCAGTTTCGCTTATTATTGTCCAGGGCCTCATATCTGAGGAAGGATGTGCTGGTGTTGGAGAGGGTCCAGAGGAGGTTTACGAGAAAGGTCCTGGGGATGATTTGGTTTAGTTCAGAGATACAGTGCAGAAACATGCCCTTTGGCCCACTGGGTCCACGTCAACCAGCGATCCCCATACATTAGCATTATCCTACACAATGGGGACAATTTACAATCTTGTACAATCCTACACAATAGGGCCAATTAATCTACAAACCTCTATTTCTTTGAAATGTGAGAGGAAACTGGAGCACCTGTGGAAACCCACACTGTCATAGGGTTATAGAGTGAAACAGTGTGGAAACAGGCCCTTTGGCCCAACTTGCCCACACCGGCCAACATGTCCCAGCTACATCGGTCCCACCTGCCTGCATTTGGTCCATATCCCTCCAAACATATCCTATCCATGTACCTGTCTAACTGTTTCTTAAATGTTGGGATAGTCCCAGCCTCAACTACCTTCTCTGGCAGCTTGTTCCATACATCCACCATCCTTTGTGTGAAAAGGGTACCTCTCAGATTCCTACTAAATTTCTCCCCTTCATCTTAAACCTATGTTGTCTGGTCCTCAATTCACATACTCTGGACAAGAGACTCTGGGCATCTACCCGATCTATTCCTCTCATGATCTTATGCACCTCTATAAGATCATCCCTCATCCTCCTGTGCTCCAAGGGATAGGGACCCAGCCTGCTCAAACTTTCCCTAGCACACATCCTGGCACCATTCTCATAAATACCATTCCAAACTTGACATCTTTCCTATAAAACAGTGCCCAGAACTGAACACAATACTCTGAATGCGGCCTCACCAACGTCTTATACAACTGGAACATGACCTCCCAAACTCTATACTCAACACTCTGGCTGATGAAAGCCAATGTGCCAAAAGCCTTTTTGATCACCCTATCTACCTGCGAATCCACCTTCAGGGAACTAAGAATTTGCACTCCTAGATCCCTCTGCTCTACAACACTCCCCAGACCCCTGCCATTCACTGTGTAGGTCCTGCCCATGTTATGGCCTGTCCTGGTCTTGGGGAGAACGTACAAAGTTCGTACAGACAGCAGCATAGTGAAGATCAAACCTTGTCTCTCGCGCTGCAAGGCAACAACTCTACCGCGGTGCCACTGTGGAGCCTGATTGGTTGCACTGAACCTTTTTGGTGTTATTTATGGTGTTTACAGTGTACTATGTTTATATATCTGTGGTGCTGCAGCAAATAAGAATTTAATTGTTCCATTTTGGGAAATATGACAAGAAAACACTTGACTTTTGTTTGCCACAAGGGGGCAAAAAGGCCCAGGCCTTGATGAAACTCATTCAACAGAATTAAAAATGGCCGCCCCTTGCTAGCAGCGTTGTGAGGTAGGAAATGGGTTGATTTATTTTTGTATTTGTAAGCTGATTAATTTTTTTCTGTTCACCTCAGGGAGGCACAGTGGTTCAGCAGTAGAGTTGCTGCCTTACAGCGTTCAAGACCCGAGTTCGATCCTAATTACGGGTGCTGTCTGTACGGAGTTTGCATGTTCTCCCTGTGACCCCGTGGGTTTTCTCCGGGTGCTCCAGTTTCCTCCCACATTCCGAAGATGTTTGGGTTCATAGGTTAATTGGCTTCGGTAAAATTTTAAATTGTCACTAGTGTGTACGACAGTGTTAGTGTACGGGGTGATCGCTGGTCGGCGTGGACTCAGTGGGCTGATTCGCTTGTTTCCGTGCTGTATCTCCAATGTTTAACATCTCAGAAAGTGAAGGATTACAGGTAAGCTCTAGTAATCTTCTATTTAAGTTCTTAAGATTCTGCTTTATTGTTAATAAAATCATACCTCGCTCACGATTCCTTAAGTCGTTAATCATGACTTTGCCTTTTTGGTTCATGTGTAAAAATACTCCTTATAATCATGAGCACTTGAGTTTAAATTCACCACAATCCCCTTCCCAAAGGGAACAAATCCAGTCGGTACGACCCAGGTCTTCAGAAAGAAAAATAGGCTCCTATTCCCAGAAATCCAAAAGAAAAGCAGGAATTGGTGGGTAAAGCAGGATGTTGTCTGGATTGGAGGGCTTTAGTTATGGGAGAAATTGGACAAGGTAGACTTTTCCCTGGAGTGAAGGAAGCTTGGGGAGACCTGATCAAAGTAAGTACGATTATGAAAGGCATCGGCAGTTCAAAAGCTTCATAGCTGTTAGTCACTTTGCAATTTTCACGTAGAAACAAGGAACTGCAGATGCTGGTTAACACACAAAAGGACACAAAGTGCTGGAGTAACTTAGCGGGTCAAGCATCATCTCCGGAGAACATGGATCGGTGGCGTTTCACGTCAGGAAAGCTTCTTGGTATGGAATCAATGGTACTTTCTTTATTTGTCACATGTACCGACGTACAGTGGAGTTCATTTTTGTGTACAGTTCAGTACACATCACTGTACATAAACACTCAGATACATCTTAGATACGCATCTCAGACTTGACCCGAAACGTCACCTCTCCATGTACTCCGGAGATGCTGCCTGACATGCTGAGTGACGCCAGCACTCTGTGTCCTTTTGCATTCTCGCATGCAGTACAACAATAACAACACTAAATTGGCTGTGGGACATCCTTAGATCATGAAGGGATGAACAGAAATGAAACCCTGGTTTTATTTCTGCAATCAAATCCTTTAATCGTCTTAAATCGCTCAATCAGATTACTTCTTTAATCTTCTTGTCGCTCCTCAGTGTAAAGATAAGGCTATTTTCAGGCCAATGGATTTCTTAGAAGGACAGTCAATCATTTAGCCCTCACCTTTAAGCTCCTCATCCCTTTAATTCCTGGGCCTGCATAGCTCTGGGACAGTGGGTGATGAATCCAATGTTAATGTTCA
The DNA here is from genome assembly GCA_963514005.1 of Raja brachyura. The sequence continues at coordinate 22,144,333 of OY740796.1, read as the reverse complement.
GTGTGTTCCTGCATTGTTTTTCATTAATCAATGTTTGATTAATGGAATCAGGCCCTTCAGCATGCTGACCATCAATCTCCTACCCTCACTGAAAAAGATACACAGTGCTGGAATAACTCGGCGGGTCAGGCAGCATTTCTGGAGAACATGGATAGGTAAAGTTTCAGGTCAATACCCTGCTTCAGACAGTCTTCAGACAGTTCAGACTTTCAATCAATCACTCAGCCAATGACCAGACCATAGCTTTTGAAATTCCCTCTGTAAACACCTCCATTATCCCATTTCCAAATTGTAGACGTTCTGCCTGCCTGACCAAGCTCTTGATCATGGTCCGATGATGCTCTTGCATTGGCATGGGTCTGATTGTTCTTTTGTGAGTTCACAGTGCGGTATGTATGTAGTTTGTCGTGTGTACCAATGGATGGGCCAAAGTCCTTCTGGGCAGGCAGAGTGGCAAATGGAGTTTAATTCCTGACAAGCGAGGGCTGATGGATTTGGGGAGAGGGAATTCATGATCATGATCACAATGACAAGTTATATAGGACATATAAGATATCTATAAGACATGAGGTCGGCATGGTGGCTCAGCGGTAGAGTTGCTGCTTAACAGTGCCAGACACCCGGGTTCAATCCTGACTACGGGTGCTGTTTGTACAGAGTTTGTACGTTCTCCCCGTGACCTGCGTGGGATCTCCCAGTTGCTCCGGTTTCCTCCCACACACCAAAGACTGTACAGGTTTGTAGGTTAATTGGTTTGGTAAAATTGTAAATTGTCCCGAGTGTGTGTAAGATAGTGTTAGTATGCGGGGACCACTGGTCGGCACAGACTCAGAGGGGCGAAGGGCCTGTTTCCACTCTAATCTAATCTAAACAAAACTAAAAATGTTGGCTGCATTTGGAGTATTGTGTTCAGTTCAGGGCACGGTGTTAGAGGAAAGAGGTTGTCAAGCTGGAAAGGGTGCGGAGTAGGATGTTGCCAGGTTGGACAGACTTGGGCTTTATTCCTTGGAGTGCAGGAGGATGAGGGGTGATCTTATCGAGTTGTACAAAATCAAGACAGGAATAGATCGGGTAGATACACAGATTCTCTGTCCAGAGAAGGGAAATCAAGAACAAGAGGACATAGGTTAAAGGTGAGGGGGAGGGGGGGAGAAAGATTTAATAGGAACCCGAGGGATAACTTGTTCGCACAGAGAGTGGTGGATATATGAACGAGTGGCCGGAGATGGCAGCTGTGGCAGGTAGTATTGCAACGTTTAAGAAGCAGTTAGACAGGTACATGGATAGGACAGATTAAGACGGATATGGGCCAAACGCAGGCAGGTGGGATTAGTGTAGATGGGACGTTGATCGGTGTGGGCAGGTTGGGCTGAGGGGCCTGTTTCCGTGCTGTATCGCCCTCTGACTCTAATGACAGTAGAGATGATGAGGGGCCTTCAACAGTTGAATAGTTTCTTTATTGTCACATTAACAGAGATTCAATGCAGTACTTGTTCTGCTGGCTATCCATTAGATTGGTCAGGCCACACGTGGGGCACTGCATTCAGTTTTGGCCACCCTGCTACAGGAAGGATGTCATTAAGCTAGGAAGGGTGGCAGAGAAAATTTATGAGAATGTTTCCAAGACTTGAGGGCTGAGCTACAAGGAGAGGTTGGGCAGGCTAGGACTCTATTCCTTGGAGCGCAGGAGACTGAGGGGTGATCTTATAGAGGTGTATAAGGTCATGAAGGGACTAAAGAAGGTGAATGCACAGAATCCAGAGCCTGAGGACATAGGTTTAAGGTGAGGGGGGGGAAAGATTTAATAGGAACCTGAGGGGTAACTTCTTCACACAGAGGGTGGTGAGTGTATGGAACGATCTGCCAGAGGAGGTAGGTACTACAACAGCTTTTAAAAAACACCTTTAAAAACTACATGGATAGGAATGGTTTAGAGGGATATGGGCCAAACGTGGGCAAATGGGACCAGCTCAGATGGGTATCTCGGTCAGCATGGACAAGTTGCACGAAGGGCCTGTTTCTGTGCTGTACGATTCTGCAAGAGCTTATAAGAGGGACAATAGAAATATTAATTCACTCTTTAATATACAGATAAGCCACTTGCTCCTCCCAGCCAGTGACAGTGATGGAAGCAGTATTTGTTAATTCTGGAGGGGAAAATTGTAAGTGTTTGCAATTTTGTAAACACATATGGTTCAACTTCGCAGCCTGGATGTACACTGGTGTTCTGAGATATAATCAGCCAGCAGGTTTTCTGTAGCTGTAATTATGAGACTGTCATATATTATTCATGATTGATGATCTCTGAAATGTTAATAATTTTCTTGTTAATTGCCTTCTTCTTTATCTGAAGTCATGCACCAGCAATGAACTGGGCGGCACGGCAGTAATCATTGTAATGTTATATTGCAGAGGGTGAAGTGGTAGACGCAAGGAACTGCAGATGCTGGTTTACAACAAAAAAATACATAAAGTGCTGGAGTAACTCGGTGGGTCAGGGACAGTTTCCTCCCAACGGTTATCAGGAAACTAAACTACCATCCAGAACTACCATCTACCTCACTGGAGACTCTCAAACTATCTTTGATTGGACTTTACTGGCTTTATCTGGCACTAAACATTATTCACATTATTCCCTTTATCATGTACCTGTACACTGTGAAGGGCTCGATTGTAATCATGTATTGTCCTTCCGCTGACTGGTTAGCACGCAACAAAAGCTTTTCACTCCACATCGGTTCATGTGTGAATAAACTCAACTCCACCTCATCTCCGGAGACCATGGATCGGTGATGTTTCAGGTCACACCCTTCCTCAGACTTATTGTAAAGAGGGTGGGGGTGGGACGATGGGGTAAGTAGGCTGGAAGAGAGGAAGGGGAGTACCGTTAGGTTGTAAGCTGCCCAAGTGGAATATGACATGCCGTTCTTCGAGTTTGCGTGTGGCCTCACTCTGACAATGGAGGAGGCCCAGGACAGAAAGGTCAGTGTGGGAATGGGAAGGGGAGTTAAAATGGGAGCAACCGGGAGATCCAGCAGGCCTTGGTGGACCGAGCGTATGTGTATATGTGTGCGGGTGTGAGAGTATGTGCATTACTGGCTGTGTGTTTGTATGTTGCCTGTGTGTGTTTGTGTAATACTGATTGTGTGTAAGTATATTGTATGCGTGCGAGTGCGCATATGTGTGTATGCATTTTTGTGTGCATGTGTGTAAATGCATTTGTGTGTGTGTGTGTGCGTGTGTGCATGCTTTTGTAGGTATGTGTGCATGTGTGTGTGTGCGCGCGCATATATGTGCATGATTTTGTGTGTGTGCGCGTTTGTGTGTATGTGTGCATTTGCGTGCGCGTGCATGTGTGTGCATGCATTTGTGTGTGTGCGCATGTGTGTGTGCATGCATTTGTGTGTGTGCATTGTGTGTGTGTGTATGTATGAGTGCGTGTGTGTGTGTGCGTGTGCGCGTGCATGCATTTGTGTGTGTGCATTATGTGTGCGTGTCTGCGCGTGCATGCGTGAGCATGCATTTGTGTGTGTGTGTGTGATCTAATTAGTCTCCAGCTCCACCCTCTCCTCTTTCTCGCTTGCTTTGACTGACCCCAGCCTGACTTTGAACACTTCCCATCTAACGCTCCCTTGACCTTTAGGTGAACAATCGAAGCATCCCCAGTCTCCCTGCATCGCTGGGACAATGAGTGGAAGCAAACTGTGCATTGAGGCGTAGCTTTGCCTGCCGTTACTGAGGAATCATTGCCCCATCGTCGACTCTGAGAATTAAAGCAATCACCCACCCAGGGTCCCAGCTCATTGAAAACTCCACGCTAATCGTTTACTTGTAGGTCCTTTACAGAGTAAAGCATTATCTAGCCCCATTCTCTAGATGCAGCTATTACAATGCTAAATAATAGCGTGGAACACAATAATGCAGTAATAATCATGTTGCTGTCTGCCCTGACCTTCTCTTGCACAATGTAGACCATTATTTAACTCACTAATAGCCCCGATCAAAAGGAATTCCACTAAGTGCTTCAGAGAAATGTAAGGACTGGCATTATATCTTGTAAGAGAGGAAGCATAAGTTCTGCTCTGAGTCTTAGACATGAGGAAACCCATTCACCTCTCCATCCTGCATCTCTACTGTAGTGGTGATGGAGAATGACTGGGAAAGTGTGTTTTATTAAAAAGAGGCGACACAGTGGCGCAGCGGTAGGGTTGCGGCCTCACAGCGCCAGAGACCCGGGTTCAATCCTGTCTATGAGTGCTGTCCATACGGAGTTTGCACGTTCTCCCTGTGACCATCTGGGTTTTCTCCGTGTGTTCCGGTTTCCTCCCGCATTCCAAAGACATACAGGTTTGTAGGTTAATTGGCTTCTGTAAATTGTTAAATTGTCCCTAGTTTGTAGGGTAGCGCTAGTGTATGGGGTGATCGCTGGTCGGACTGCACTCGGTGGGCCGAAGGGCCTGATTCCATGCTGTATCTCTGAAGTCCAAAGAGTGGCATCATGTTTTGTAAGAGAGTGTGAGTAAGTTATTGTTCTGGATCACAGACACGAGGAAACCTGGACACATCTCCATCCATGATCGCTACAGACTCATCTGTAGTGGTGGCGGAGAATGACTGTACTGGCAAGGTTCGGGAATCAGGAACCCGAGGACACAGCTTGAAAGTGAGAGGGGAAAGACTTAATAGGAACCTGAGGAGCAACTTTTTCTCACATAGGGTGGTAAGTATTGCGAACGAGCTGCCAAAGGAGGTAGCTGAGGCAGGTACAATGACTACATTAATCGACCACCCCCTTGCCTGTGTTACCAAGGTTGGTGATATCATGGACTAGAGGCCATAGACTTTGGAGATACATCATGTACACAGGCCCTTCAGCCAACTGAGGGCCAGTGCACCAGCAGTTTCCTGCACACTACTGACTATTTTTTGCACACTACTGACGGGAATTTTTTGAGGATGTGACAAGTGAAATGGATGAAGGGGTGCCAGTGGATGAAAGACTTTCAGAAAGCCTTTGATAAGGTCCCGCACGGGAGACTGGTGACTAAAATTAGAGCACATGGTATTGGGGGTAGGGTGTTGACATGGATAGAAAATTGGTTGGCAGACCAGAAGCAAAGAGTAGGAGTGAACGGGTCCTTTACAGAATGGCAGGCAGTGGCGAGTGGAGTGCCGCAAGGCTCGGTGTTGGGGCCACAACTGTTTACTATATATATTAATGATTTGGAAGAGGGAATTAGGAGCTACACTAGCAAGTTTGCGGATGACACAAAGCTGGGTGGCAGTGTGAACTGTGAAGAGGATGTTATGAGGTTGCAGGGTGACCTGGACAAGTTGAGTGAGTGGGCAGATGCGTGGCAGATGTAGTATAATATAGATACATGTGAAGTTATCCACTTTTGCGGCAAAAACAAGGGGGCAGATTATTATCTCAATGGGGTTAGGTTAGGTAAGGGGGAGGTACAGTGAGATCTGGGTGTCCTTGTACACCGGTCACTGAAAGTTGGCGTGCAGGTACAGCAGGCAGTGAAGAAAGCTAATGGAATGTTGGCCTTCATAACAAGAGGATTTCAGTATGGGAGTAAAGAGGTTCTTCTGCAGTTGTATAGGGCTCTGGTGAGACCACATCTGGAGTATTGTGTACAGTTTTGGTCTCCTAATTTGAGGAAGGACATCCTTGTGATTGAGGCAGTGCAGCGTAGGTTCACAAGATTGATCCCTGGGATGGCGGGACTGCCATATGAGGAAAGATTGAAAAGACTAGGCTTGTATTCACTGGAGTTTAGATGGATGAGAGGGGATCTTATAGAAACATATAAAATTATAAAAGGACTGGTCAAGCTAGATGCAGGAAAAATGTTCCCAATGTTGGACGAGTCCAGAACCAGGGGCCACAGTCTTAGAATAAAGGGGAGGTCATTTAAGATTGAGGTGAGAACAACATTTTCACCCAGAGAGTTGTGAATTTATGGAATTCCCTGCCACAGAGGGCAGTGGAGGCCAAGTCACTGGGTGGATTTAAGAGAGAGTTAGATAGAGCTCTAGGGGCTAGTGGAGGTATAGGGGGAGAAGGCAGGCATGGGATATTGATTGGGGACGATCAGCCATGACCACAATGAATGGCAGTGCTGGCTCGAAGGGCCGATTGGCCTCCTCCTGCACCCATTTTTCTATGTTTCTATATTCTGGGCTTTACTGGATTTCATCTTGCATTAAAACATTATTCACATTATTTCTTTTATCCGTACACTTGCAATCATGTATAGTCTTTCCGCTGACTGGTTAGCACGCAACAAAAGCTTTTCACTGTACCTCGGTACACGTGACAATAAACTAACCTTAAACTCAATCTCAAACTTACACTAAACGAAAAGGAGGCAACCCATAGAATTAAGATGAGAGTCTGAGGCAGATTCCATCACTCCCTCTGCTTTAGTTTCAATCAATAAATGGCAGCATCAATATTTACAATCGGAGACAATCCCCCTCAGGGTCAACCAGTTCCTCGATCAATGATCAGTCAAGTGTTTAGTGTCCCGTCCGTACACTGAGCAGTGGTTAACTGAGCTGAAGTTTAAGGGAATATGATAGTTTACACAGCGGAGTGCAGACCCAAATTGTGCGGTCTAATCGGCCTGTTGTATTCATGCAAACGCGGTTTGCCAGCCCGAGGTTCAGGCCACTGTCATGACCCATCCATAACTCTCCCTGAGCCATGTATGTTAGTGGCCGTGGGTCTGAAAAAGGGACCAGACCCAAAATGTCACCCTTCCTTTTTCTTCAGTGCTGCTGCCTGAAGAAAACGGAGTTACTCCAGCATTCTGTGTCTAAGGTATAAAGCAGTATCTGCAATTCTTTTCTGCACAAGGGTATGTTTAGTTTGGTTTAGTTTAGAGGTATGGGGTGGAATCACCCCTTCGTCCCACGAGTCCACGCCGACCAACGATCGCCCCTTCACACCAGCGCTATCCTGCACACTGGAGACAGCTTACAGAGGGCCGATTAACCTACAAACCTGCACGCCTTTGGAATGTGGGAGGAAACTGGAGCACCCGGAGAAAATCCACGCGGTTACATGGAGAACGAGCAAACTCCGTACAGACAGCATCCGTAGTCAGGATCAAACCCGGGTCTCAGGCGCTGAGGGGCAGCAACGTCAGGAAATGTATGTCCTTAAAAAACGGAGTAACTCAGCGGGTCAGGCGGTATCGCTGGAGAACGTGGAGAGGTGACTTTTCGGGTCGGGACCCTTCTTCAGACTCACTGTACAAGAGAGGGGGGGGGAGGGGAAATACTAAAGAGACGAGGGGCAGGTAATAGGAGGACAAGGGAAGGGAGGTGTTTGATAAGCAGAAGGTTAGAGCAAGGCCAGAGATGGACAAAAAGTGAGAGGAAGGTTTGAAGATTTGCGAATTGTGAAGGGTAGACCAGGTAGACAGTTGCCCTTTTTCATAGGGTGGTAATCTCAGAGAGGGCACAACTTTAAGACAAGAGGGGCAGAGTTTAAAGGAGATGTGTGTTTGTTTGTTACACAGAGGGTGATGAGTGCCTGGAACGCACTGCTGGGGATGGTGGTGGAGGCAGATACTATAGTGGTGTATGAAAGACTTTTGGATAGCACATGGGAATGAAGGGATATGGATTATGTGCAGGCAGATTGCTTATATCCTGAGGAGCTTTGATGTACAGAGGGATGTTGGGTCCTCAGCTCTGTGGAAATGGTAACACAGGTGGATAGGGTGGTAAAGAAGGCAATATGTATGGTTGCTTTCATCAGAGGAGACATTGAGTGTAAATGTCAGCAGGTCATGTTGTAGTGTGTATGACCAAAAGACGTACAGGTTTGTTGGCTAATTGGCTTGGTATAAGTGTAAATTGTCCCTGGGGTAGTGTTAATGTGCGGGGATCGCTCGTCAGCACGGACTCGGTGGGCCGAAGAGCCTGTTTCAGTGCTGTATCTCTAAACCATAACTGAACCTTTGATTGGGATACATTTGGACAGATTTGGTACAGTTCTGGTCAGTAGGCAACAGGAGGGATGTGATCCTCACTGGGTTTCACTGGGATTCTATCTGTACATACAAACATGGATTCTTTTCTGGAATACCAGAGGCTGAGGAAAGAGCTATAAGCAATAATGGAACCTCCATTCCTCTCCGGGCTACATTCACCAACTTTGAAATGAAGTGCGGTGACGCAGCGGTAGAGTTGCGCCGGAGACTTGGGTCCGATCCTGACTACGGGTGCTGTCTGTATGGAGTTTGAACGTTGCCCCCGTGACCACGTGGCTTTTCTGTAGGGGCTCAGGTTTCCTCCCACATTCCAGAGATGTCCAGGTTTGCAGGTTAGTTGACCCTCTGTAAAAATCGTTGAAAGATTTTATCACAGAGGTTTCCTCCTATGCGTTAAATGGCAGGAAATACAGACTTGTCAAGCGTGTTTAATTGTCATATGTACCAAAATGGAACAATGAAATTCTTACTTGCAGCAGCACAACTGCAACTCCCCCTCTTCAACTCCCCCTCCCATTGCAAATCCAACCTTCCTGTCCTGTGAGGCCCAGCGCAAATTAGAGGAACAGCACCTCATATTTCGCTTGGGTAGTTTATACCCCAGTGATACCAACTGGGGTGTAAACCACCCAAGCAAAATATGAGGTGTGAAATATGAAGTTTCTCCCTCCTTCCCCTCCCCTTCCCAGCTCTCCCACACCCTACTGTCTCCGCCTCTTCCTTTCTTTTTCCCGCCCACCCCCCCCCACCCGACATCAGTCTGAAGAAGGGTCTCGACCCGAAACGTTGCCTATTTCTTCTCTCCATAGATACTGCCTCACCCGCTGAGTTTCTCCAGCATTTTTGTCAACCTACAAACCTATACGTTTTGCGAATGTGGGAGGAAACCGGAGAACCCAGAGAAAACCCACGTGGTCACGGAGAGAATGTGCAAACTCTGCACAGACAGGACCCGCAGTCAGGATTGAACCTGGAATTCTGGTGCTGTAAGGCAGCAACTCTATCGCTGCGCCACTGTGCCGCTAAAGCACTGATGATTTAATCATCACGTGAGCTTACTTTCTGCCGAGTATCTAAGAGCTTGTGAGGTGTAACGATGAGTTTTTAATCGTAAAATAATCACCTCATAACATCCCTGATTAATGCTGACTAATAGCGGTTATGTCTCTGGAGAGTCCCCATGGGAAGGAAGATTGTGATGTTTCTCTGGGTTAGGCAGCTGTTTTTCGAGGACGTGGTGCATGGAAAGCCATGTATCCTTTCTAATTCGCACCATCACTGACGTCCGCTTCCAACGTACTCTCCCACCCAGAACAGGCCCCAAATACGCCATCCATGTCAATGTTAGAGTTACAGCACGGAAACAGTACCTTCCGCCCACCCACTCCGCGTGTACAAGCGATCTCCGCACGTACTAGCACTATCCTACACACAGGGGACAATTTACAATTTACAATTTACTAAAGCCAATTGAACCTACAAACGTGCACGTCCTTGAGAGGTGGGAGGAAACCAAAGTACCTGGAGTAAACCCACGCCGACATGAGGAGAACATAGAAACTCAGTACATTCAGTACCCGTAGTCAGGATCAAACCCGGGTCTCTGGCAGTGTAAAGGGGCTGTCCCACTTGGGCGACCTAATTGGCGAGTTTAGAAGAGTTTTAAAAAGTGACATGTTGAAGACCTTCGATTATGTAGAAGACCTCCGACCTCCTTCGACTATGTTGAAGACTAGCTTCGACCAGCTTTGACTAGCTACGACTAGCTACAACTAACTTCGGGAAGATTGGACACTGAATAGTGAAGAGTGAAGACGATCTCCTTCCATCTCCTTCGGCTTCCCTTCGACTATATTGAAGACTATCTGTGACTACCTTCGAATACCCTCTATTACCTACGACTAACATGCCGACCTACTACGACCTACTATGACTAAACCTACGAGTAAAACCTACGATTTGTTCCATGGCGACCTTTTTTTACTCGCGGGCATTTTTTAACATATTGAAAAAAACGCCGCGACCTAGCTGAGGCCTCGAGTACACGGAGACCACTCTCGAGCACGAAGTAGAGTTACAAAGACCTCCTACAACCTCGTGTCGACCATACTGCGAGTACTAGTCAAGGGCAAACACGGCAGAACTTACGGATTAGGTCGCCCAAGTGGGACAGGCCCTTAAGGCAGCAACTCTACTGCTGCGCCAGTGTCGCTAAAGGCCAATGGCTCTTAATTATCAGTGAAATTCTTTTTTTGCATACAGTTTGGTAAATTATTACTATGAATTAACACAAATTAATTCCAGATTAAGTACAAAATGTATAGAAATAGCCCACTGTGACCATGTGCACAAGTGTCCAGGATTGGGGGTGGCACAGTGCTGCAGTGGTACATTCCACACATACAGACAGCACCCGAGCCCAGGCTTGAACCTTGATCTCCGGTGCTGCGAGGTAGCGCCTCTACCAACTGCGCTGGAAAGTGTATTGTTTTAGAAAGTTGGAACTTGCCGAGAAAAAAAACACCAAATGTTTTTTGGAATTGAATCTTTGAGTAAGGTTGGATGCTGCTGTTTTGTTTGCTGTTAAATGCATTTCCTAGTGTCCATTATAGCAAGATTTTCTTTCTCCCGTGCTGAGCTTTTTGGCTCTGGATAAAAGTAGATGAAATTACTGTGCTTAATGTTTAGTTTTGTGGAGGAATTGTCCTACGATTGAGGCTGCAATGTGTGACTAAACACCACGCTGCACAAAAGAAAATGGTTAAATGTATTTGGAAAAGCTGCTGCAAGCTGAGGATAGCATAGATTCCAGCTGTGCGTGTAAAGGATGTCATTTAAGCGACCCTGCACGCAAGAGTGCAAAATGAAATGAGCGTTAGACAGTGTTAATTTTGTTTCTCGAAGGTTGAAAACTTGCTGTGTGACTCGAGATTTTGTTTGTAGTTTTGGTTTTAGAGATCCAGCATGAAAAGTCCCACCGAGTTCACGAAGACCGTCGATCACCCGGTTGAACCGAAATAAGGGGTGACACAATGGAGCTGCTGCCTTGCAGCGCCCGAGATCCAGGTTTGATCCTATCCTTGAGCCCACACTGAGAACACCATAATTTACCTGGACAAGGCGAACATCAGATAAAGCCGGTTCACAATGCAGAACTGCCCTGGCATATTTCATTCTGTAATCCGCACTGAAACGTCTCATCTAATTAAGTATGAAGCCCAGATGGTTAGGATGTGAACACTGCGAACAGTCTTCCCCAATGTACAACCCTCCCTGACATGTTCGGATTAAATCTGCCTGAGCAATATGTTTATTGCAGATAAGCTAATGGGATGTCTTTTAAACGCATTGCTTTATCATTCACTCAAGTCAACAATGTGGCAGAGAGCAAGAAGGTCATAACATCGGCAGAACCACAGAATCTCGGAGCATTTGTAACCATGGTATTTTATTAACTTCACTTCCCAAGAAATGCAGCCTTAGATCTCATAGCTCTTTCTCATTCTAACATTAACTGGTCTTTATCACAAACTTATAGCACAAGGAACTGCAGAGGCTGGCTGTCGGAGAGAGGTGGAGAACATCTTCAAACTAGGCGGTTCAGAGAGAGGAGGGTCCCGACACAAAACGTCCCCTATCGATGTGCTCCAGAGATGCAGCCTGACCTGCTGAGTTACTCCAGCACTTTGTCTCCTTTTCCCACCGTCTCGTTTCCCTACCCTTACGGAGTCATGATCCGGGGAGGAACAGGGTGAAGATGTTGGCAAGAGAGCGCAGTGGCACAATGGGTAGAGACCCAGGTTCGATGTTGACCACGGGCACTGTCTGTGTGTGTGTGTGTGTGTGTGTGAAGTTTGCATATTCTCCCTGTGACCGTGTGGGTTTCCTTCAGGTGCTCGGGTTTCTTTCCACATCCCAAAGACGTGTGGGTTTGTACATTAATTGGCCCTCTGTAAATTGCCCCTAGTGTGTAGGGAGTGGGTGAGAAAGTGGGGTAACATAGAACCGGTGTGAATGAGTGATCGTTGGTCGGCGTGGACTCGGTTGGCTGAAGGAGGGCCTGAAGAAGGGTCCCGACCCGAAACATCACCTATCCATGTTCTCCAGCGATGCTGCCTGACCCACTGAGTTACTCCAGCATTTTGTGTCGATCATCAGTGGGCCAAAGGGCCTGCTTCCATTGCTGTATCTGTCAATCAAAGCAGGGAGAACGTACAAACTGCACACACAGGCAGCAGCTGAGGTCGGGATTGAACCCGGATCAGTGGCGCTGTGAGGCAGCTTTGTGGCCAGCTCTTTCAGGGAGCTCCCCCTTCCGAGATCACCGGCCAGTGAGATGCCAGGAATTGGTGCGCAGTCTCCTGATTTTTTGAGACCCAGGATAGCACGAGGCGATTCCCAGAGGAAGAGGCAGAGGCACTCAGGAGGAACATCTCTCTCTGGCAGAATCAATGGCTGTCAAAGCAGATATTCAAGCTGAATGCGTGCGAACGGCACTGACAAGATCACAATGGGCCTGTTTGAAAAATATACGTGATGTTAAAAAAAAACATCTTCTAGAAGAATTAAGCAGTTGTGAAAATCAATGCCGATTAGAAAGGCAAACTGTAAGCTGGCCTTTATGGCAAGAAGATTTGAGTACAAAAGTAGAGACATTTTGCTGCAATTATATCTACTTCTTTGCTGTCCCTGGGGATACAAGATGATTTGCTCTCTCTCCAGTTTTGACGAGTGGAGAATGCCTGTGTGAATATTTTAACGTTCGAGTGGGTAGATTGAACTGAGTGAGGTTTTTCACCAGTGGGAAAGGAGGTTCATGTTATAGGAGCAGAATTAGGCCATTTGGCCCATCGATGCTACTCTGCCATTTTATCGTGGCTGATTTATCTTTCCATCACAACCACATTCTCCTGCCTTCTCCCCGTGACCCCTGACACCCGTACTAATCACGAATCTGTCAATCTCTGCCTTAGAAATATCTAACCATTCCTGGGATCATTCTCGTAAACCTCCTCTGGACCCTATCCAACGCCAGCACATCCTTCCTCACACATGGGGCCCAAAACTGCGCACAATACTCCAAATGCGGTCTGACCAGTCCCTTATAAAGCCTCAGCATTGCATCCCTTTTTATATTCCAGTCCTCTTGAAATAAATGCGAGCTGACTGATTAGCACGCAACAAAAGCTTTTTGCTGTACCTAGGTACACTTGACAATAAACTAAGCTGTAGGATCGCAGTCGATCATAGTGTTGTCAGGAGAGTCTATGGCTAAAGAGAGGGTAGACTTGCATGTGGGGGGAATGTAGCAAAGCTTCTCGACACAGCAGAGATTGAACAAATTGGGTAAGTAACCTGCGGATATAATTTGATAGTTTATTGTATTGTCACGTGTACTGAGGTACAGTGAAAAGCTTTTTTGTTGCATGCTGGCCAGTCAGTGAAAAGACTATACATGATTCCAATCAAGCCGTCCACAGTGTAGAGATACAGGATAAAGGGAGTAACATTTAGTGCAATTGTCCCTGAGGTGCAAGTTTTCACACTTCGGTACCTCTTGCCTGATGGAAGAGGGGAGACGAGGGAGTGAGACTGGTGCTTGATTATGCTGGTGGCCTTGCCGAGGCAACATGAGGTGTAGATGGAGTCAATGGATGGGAGGTTGGTTTTTGTGATGGTCTGGGCTGCGTCCACAATTCTCTGCAATTTCTTGCAGTCTTGGATGGAGCTGTTCCCAGGTCATGCTGTGATGCATCCCGGTAAAATGCTTTCAATGGCGCATCAGTAGACGTTGGTGAGAGTCGTTGGGGACATTCTGAACTTCCTAAGCCTTCTAAAGAAGTCACGGCATCGGAGTGCTTTCTTGACCATTGCTTTGATATGGGTGGTCGAGGACAAATTGCCGGTGATATTTACTGCTGAGAACTTGAACCTTTCAGCCATCTCCACTTCAGTGCCATTAATGCATACTGTGGGAAAGGGACGGATGCAGTTTTGGGACAGGACCCTCCTTCAAACATCTCAGTCTGAACAAACTTCCCATCCATTTTCCTCCAGAGATGCTGGCAGTCCTACTGAGTTCCTGCAGTGGTCTGTTTTATCCTCAAGATACAAACATCTCATGGAAATAGGCCAAAAAGACACATAGTGCTGGAGTACCTCTCAGGTCAAGCAGCATCCCTGGAGAACATGGATAGGTGACGTTTCCAGTCGAGACCCTCCTGCATGAGAATTCCTTCAAAGTATCTTGAGGAGACTGCAGTAGGAGAACAGGCCCTTCGGCCCAACACCTCCATGCTGACCAAGATGCCCCATTTAAGCCAGTCCCATTTTCCTGCATTTGGCCCATATCCCTCCAAACCTGCAGTCTCTTGTGCCTCTGGAACCTGCACTGTGGTATAGAAGAACTTTTAGTTCGTAAGTCGGGGAGTGCCTGTGCATGGACTTGTGTGCATTGTTTTTGTCTTTGCACTACTGTTTTTTTTAATATACTGAATTTATTTTTTGTTTAATACAGTTTAGTTTAGAGAAACAACGTGGAAACAGGCTCTTTGGCCCACCGAGTCCGCAATGGCCATGGATCACATGTGCACTAGTTCTATCCTACACTCTACGGACAATCTACAGAAACCTACAAACCAGGGAGAATGTACAAGCTCTGCATAGGTCGTACCTGTATTCAGATTCGAACCTGGGTCTCTGTCGCTGTGAGGCAGCAACTCTACTGCTGCACCACTGTGCCGTCCAGTGTTTACAGAGTACAGGTTAGTGGTGGCCCTGTACTATGTTTACATATTTGTTGTGCTGCTGCAAGTAAGCGTTTCATTGTTCCACAGTCGGGATGTACAACAATAAAACACTCTTGATTCTGGACGTTCCCCTACAAAGGCGTGTTTCAATAGGCGCCAAACCTGCACATCTTTGGAGTATGGGAAGGCATCCGGAGCTCCTGGAGAAAACCCACGCGGTCACAGGGAGAACGTAGAAATTTGTACAGATAACAGCCATGGTCAGGATCGAACCCGGGGTTCTCTGGCGCTGTGAGGCAGCAACTCTACTGCTGCGCCACTGTGCTGCCCAGTGTTTACAGAATATTATGTTTCCATATCTGTTGTGCTCCTGCAAGAACTTCATTGTTCTGTTTCGGGATATATAACACAAGAAGGGTCCCAACTCAAGTCATCACCTATCCATGTTCTCCAGGGAGGCTGCCTGACACGCTGACTTACTCCAGCACTTTGTGTCCTTTTTTTAAAAACATAGAGCTATACAGTAGGGAAACAGGCCCTTCGGCCCACCTTGTCCATGCCAAAGAAGTTGTAATTCTGGGCTAGTTTTTACCAGCATTTGCCCCTAGCCCGCTAAACCTTTTCTGTCCCTATATTTCTCCAAATATCTTTTTGACAGGAAAGGCACTACATATGGGCACCGTGCTGTTATCTCTGGAGACTCTTGACCCTTGGCCTACAAAGGTGTGCTCCAATTTTCCGCAGAGATGGTGCTGCAAGAACGGAGAGCAGCACCGTGCTAGAGCGGCTCCAGCAGGGTGACTAATCAGACAGCGACTCGGGCAAGATATTAACAGTTTGGACAGCAACACGAGCAAGGAGCAGATGGACAGCCACACATGTCTGAGATCCCTCCAGTCCCCCGAGCTTGCTTCATTCAATGAAGAATGACACACTCTCTGCTTGCCCTCTCTCTGCTGCCAACTCCTTCAGGTGAGACTAATTGAACCTGGTACCCAGTGGCAAATAGGCAAAACCACCCGCCTACTCCCAGAACAGCTGTGGGAGAATCACAGAGTCTAGTAATATGTATATATAGGCTGAGAAAAACATATTTACTTTTATGTGTATATATATATTTATTTATATGTGTGTGTATGTGTGTGTGTATATATTATTTTTATGTGTGTGTATGTGTATAATATATATATATATATATATATATATATATATATATATATATATAATTAACAGCAGTGAGTGAATTAAAAGCTTAATCATAGAATACAAATCAATTGAAAAATAGCGGTGTGGAGAAGATTAAAAGCTTTGAGAATGTCAGCTGAGCTCTTTCTCCAGAGTTTGGGATCAGTTCTTATTAGTAGTTAATTATCAGGCAGTTCACTGTTTTATGAATACAATAAAGCTCAGTGGGTAATGGAGGATCAAAGCAGGAATATCTGTTCCAGGTACCTCACCACGGATATAACTGTCTTGGATACCAGCAAGTGTGTCGGGTGGAACTGCAGGTTCTGGTTTGCACCAAAGATGCAATAGACACAAAAACCATAGCTGCATGGACCAGAGGGAAGGAGACCCGCGGCAGCAAGATGGTGCCCGAGATCAACATGACCCGGCTGCTCGCGACCCAGGTGAGTCCAGAGTTGAGAGCCTTTTAATTGTCGCCACAAGGAACTGCAGATGCTGGCTCATGAAAAAAGACACAAAGTGCCGGAGTAACTCAGCAGTTCAGGCAGCATCACTGGAGCAAGGGGATAGGTGACATTTTGGGTCGAGACCCTTCTCTGAGCCTGAAGAAGCGTCTCAAACTGAAACGTCACCCATCCTTTTTCTCCAGCGATGCTGCCTGACCTGCTGAGTTACTCCAGCACTTTGTGCTTTCTAAACCAGCATTTGCAGTTCCTTGTGTCTAGCACTATGTTACCTGGGCTTGTGGGCTTGAGTTATGGGCTTAAGTTATAGGCTGTGGCACAGTGGTACAGCAGTAGAGTTGCTGCCTTACAGTGCCAGAGACCCAGGTTCGATCCTGAGTACGGGTGCTGTCTATACGGAGTTTATACGTTCTCCCCGTGACCTGCTTGGGTTCTCACCGGGTGCTCTGGTTTCCTCCCACACTCCAAAGGTGTACAGGTATGTAGGTTATTTGATTTTGGTAAAATTGTACACTGTCCCTAGTGTGTAGGATAGTATTAGTGTGTGGGGATCACTGGTCGGCATGGACTCAGTGGGCCGAAGGGATTGTTTCCTCATTCTATCTCTAATTAATTCATTCATCATCGTTGAAAACATTAGCGACGCAGTGGCGCTGGTTTCCAACGGGAACGGTGATGGACGCACCAAACATCTCTGTCCTCCAGTTCCTGCGGACTTCCACTGCTGGAAGTATAGGATTTTGGTGTGTGTGCTTTAACATTATTCCTTTAGCAGGCAGTGGCAAGTGGAGTGCCGCAAGGCTCGGAGTTGGGGCGCAACTGTTTACCATATATATTAATGATTTGGAAGAGGGAATTAGGAGCAACACTAGCAAGTTTGCAGATGACACAAAGTTGGGTGGCAGTGTGAACTGTGAAGAGGATGTTAAGAGGTTGCAGGGGGACCTGGACAGGTTGAGTAAGTGGGCAGATGCGTGGCAGAAGCAGTGTAATATAGATAAATGTGAGGTTATCCACTTTTGCGGCAAAAACAAGGGGGCAGATTATTATCTCAATGGGGTTAGGTTAGGCAGGGGAGAGGTACAGCGAGACCTGGGCGTCCTTGTACACCAGTCTTTGAAAGTTGGCGTGCAGGTACAGCAGGCAGTGAAGAAAGCTAATGTAATGTTGGCCTTCATAACGAGAGGATTTCAGTATGGGAGTAAAGAGTCAAGTGAAGTCACTTCTATTTATATAGCACATTTAAAAAACTGCTCTTGTTGACCAAAGTGCTTTACATTGATGGAGGTACTAATGTCATACAACAGTGGTTCATAGATTAAATACATACATAAATACATACATATAGCCCTGACTCAGACGACGTCAAGAAAGGCTTGATAGTAGAGATGAGTTTTAAGTCTCGACTTAAAGGAGTCGATGGTGGGGGCAGTTCTGATGGGAAGAGGGATGCTGTTCCACAGTCTAGGAGCTGCAACCGCAAAGGCGCGGTCGCCCCTGAGCTTATGCCTAGAGCGCGGGATGTTCAGCAACCCCAAGTCGGCCAATCTGAGGGACCTGGAGGTGGTGTGGTGGGAGAGCAGGCTTTTAATGTAGGTGGGGGCAAGCCCATTGAGGACTTTGTAGACATAAAGGAGGATCTTGAAATTTATTCGGAACCGCACAGGGAGCCAGTGGAGAGGGGTCAGAATCGGGGTGATGTGGTCCCTTTTTCGGGTGCCCGTCAGGAGTCTCGCTGTGGCGTTTTGGACCAGTTGCAGGCGGGACAGAGAAGATTGGCTGATGCCAGTGTAAAGGGAGTTGCAGTAATCGAGGCGGGAGGAGATAAATGTGTGGAGGATCTTTTCGAGGTCATCAAACTGGAGGAATTGTTTTATTTTAGCTATCGTCCGAAGCTGGAAGAAGCTAGCTTTTACCACGGCATTGACTTGTTTGTCAAACTTCAGTGCTGAGTCAAATATCACGCCAAGGTTTTTGACGTGAGGTTTGAGTAGTGGGGTAAGGCTTCCAAGGCTGCCTGCTATCATATTGATTGAGTCCGAGGGACCGAGAAGGATGACCTCAGACTTACTCTTGTTTAGTTGGAGGAAGTTCTGGGCCATCCAACACTTTATATCATCAAGGCAGCGGATAAGGTTAAGCAGATTTGATCGTTTTTTGGGCTTCAGGGAGAGATACAGTTGTGTATCGTCTGCATAGCAATGGAAGGAAATGCCGTGCCTTTGAATGACTTGGCCTAAGGGGAGCATATACAGGGAGAAGAGAATGGGGCCAAGGATGGAACCTTGTGGAACCCCACAGCAGAGGCTAGCTGGGGAGGAGAAAGAGTTGCCTATGTTAGTAGAGAAACTCGTACCTTTGAAGTAGGAGATGAACCAGCTCAGGGCAGTGCCATTAATACCAACCCCGTACCGGAGACGGTCAATTAGGATGGTGTGGTCGACAGTATCAAATGCTGCAGTGAAGTCGAGAAGGAGCAGGATTGCACAGTCGCCGGAGTCAACGGTGAACAGTAGGTCATTAAGTATCTTCAACAAGGCAGCCTCTGTGCTGTGGGGGGCCCTGAAACCTGATTGGAAAGTTTCCTGATTGGATAGTATTTTTGTGACAAGGTTCTTCTGCAGTTGTATAGGGCTCTGGTGTGACCACATCTGGAGTATTGTGTCCAGTTTTGGTCTCCAAATTTGAGGAAGGATATCCTTGTGATTGAGGCAGTGCAGCGTAGGTTCACGAGATTGATCCCTGGGATGGCGGGACTGCCATATGAGGAAAGATAGTAAGATTAAACGAGATCTTACCAGTTCGAAGTTTGACCCTTATTTTATGAGGAGTTACGATGAGGGATTACGTGAAGACCCCGCCAGCACGCATGCGCGACATTCTTCAAAGCAGCGGTGTGAAATCACAGATAGTAGAGTTGACTGAAAATAGTAAGATAAGAGAACTAACATACCAGTTGACCTTATAATAGAGGGTTGGGAGCGGAGGGCACGTAATCCCTCATCGTAACTCCTCATAAAATAAGGATCAAACTTTGAACTGGTAAGTTCTCGTTTAATCTTACTATTTTACTTTGGAGTCATGTGAGTGACTACGTGAAGACTTTAAAGCTCTGTGATTTCATGCCCTGGAACGAGTCCATGCTCACACACTGCCATAGTAACCAATGGAGGAAGTATGTTAACGTATTTCAGACTTGACAGTGCTGAAAAACAATAATGTATTATTTAACAAATAATAATAATAACCCCTAACTTCGGGGAAATTATAATACAGAACTTAAAATAGTGTCTGCAATATCTCAGGCGTGGCCCCAGATTTGTTATAAACCGCTGGAAGTTGTTAGACCAACCCGCCGTTGCAAGGATGTGGCCCAGAGGAACTTCCATCATCCTCGCTGCACGATGTAGCTGCAACCCTTGTAGAATGAGATTGATCCACCCCTGCTGCACCTAACACCACCCTGAGCCATCTTGAGATGGTCTGCACAGTTACTCTGTGATGAGGACGTTTAAAACTTATCAATAGAGCCATTTCCATTCCCCTGAGACTTTTGGTGACCCCCAGGTAATGTAAATGGTGGGTCACTATGCATAGGCGTCTATCTACGGGATAAGCCAGGAACTCCAATTTGAGGCTGGATGACCCAGGCCTGTTTTGTTTAAATAACTCATAAATGTGAAAGGTTACCTTATTTTGGGATGTTACCATGGTGTCCAGTCTAGTTTGTGCAGAGACTGGACCCGCTGCGCTGTACAAGTGCCATCAGCACTGTTTAATACGTGAGTTTGGTTAGTGAGAGGGACGTGGTGCCCAATCTCTGAATAGGTTCAGGACAATGCCAATATCCCAAGTCTGGGAATATTGAGCCCTGGGGGGATTTGAGTTAAAATCCCCTCATCGTTTTCACACCAGAGGGTGAGATCCTCCTGAGGGTGTTCTAACCCCTGTCCCAGGTAGGAGGATAGGGCACTTCTAGCACAGTTGATAGCACTATAACTCAAGCCTTCATCAAAATGTAGACTTACCAGGACTATAGCACATCCGTGATGGTGGCTGTGTTGTAAGTAGTGTCTGTCCTGGTACAAAATACCTCCCATTATTTGATATAGGTGAGGTACTGTTACCTGGTGGACTCTGCATGATGGTGCGATGATATTCATGGTTCGGTCCAACAGCCCAAATTCCAGGAGAGGTCTTACCAATCTTGCAACCCAATAGGTTCATTCGGTCATGGCACGGATGGCTCTCCCGTCACAGGATGTACCAGCAACTCAGGCATTTGTAGATCGGAATACATGGCTCTGAGACCATGTCGAGTACCACAGGGAACCATGGCTGAGTAGGCCAATCGGGTACTCGTAAAATACCTTATGCGGAGTCTTGTTGAATTTTTCGCAAGACCCGACTGATGAGGCAGAAGGGTCTGGTTCCCATGCAACATACGTTGGTATCTGGTGATTAAGTCTTGATGCAAAAAGGTCGATATCTGGCGTTACATACCGAGCTAAAGCTATAGCGTCAGTAAATAACTGGTGGTCCAACATCCATTCGGTGTTGTCATTGAATTTGTGTGACCTGGTGTCCGCCAGTGTCCAAATGTTTCTTTCTATGCACCAGTGCCAGATTGTATTGATCAATTCATCACAAGATATCGACTTAATTCCACCCATATGATTGATGTATGTCACCACGGTGGTATTATCAATTTGTAGGCGAACATGCAAATGATGCATGTCTGAAAATTAAGCCCGAAATCCGTGAATGCTCCCAACATCTTTAGATGATTGATACCCTGAAGTAATGTTAACTCATGTGCATTCCATCTACCACCGCATCTGGAGGTGGTATTGGTTGCTCCCCAGCCGTAATTGCTGGTGTCAGTTTGTAACACAACTGAAGGGTTTGTGATTGTGATGGGATTTAGAGCAATGTCGAACATTGCTAATCCACCATTGTAATTTCCAATTTGCTTTGGCTAGTCTGTCAAAATGGTCAGCATGGTGTTTTGAGTTCTGTAGTTTTGGCCCTTTGTAGATTTTGGTAATGTAGGATCCAAATTGTGGCTGGGAAAAAGGCAGCCATGAGCTTCCCAATTACCCTGGCTTTTGCCGAATAGGTGGTTAACTGATACAAACAAGGCCTCTATCAAGCAAGCATATGCCTCTATCAAGTCTGTTGCTTTGTCCTTTGGCAAGGTGACAGACATATGAACAGAGTCAATCATGAATCCCAAATAATCCATAGTCACCGGAAGGCATTTAACTTGGATTTGTCTGGATGGATAATAAACCCCGATTTTTGAAATAGGAGCTTGGTGGCTGAGACAGCCAATTTAGCCAATTCCAAGGTTATCCCCACAATAAGATGTCATCTAGATATGCCATGACAATATGTTTTTTGTTTCCGAAGAAATGCCAAAGCTGGTTTCAATATTTTTGGAAACAGTCTGGGGCTGATGTTAATCCATTAGGCAGCGCTTTATACTGCCAGAGCTCCCATCC
Organism: Raja brachyura; assembly: GCA_963514005.1. The sequence goes on along the minus strand of OY740796.1, from coordinate 22,122,416 downwards.
AGATACATTTCAGGTATCTGCGGTGATCTTTGTCTATTGTTCTGAGTAGTGAAGCACCCCTTGGAAACTAGTTGTTTTAGCAGTAACAAAAAATTTCCATTTTGAAGTGGGTGTACTGCACAAAAGCATTCAGTTGTGTCAAATCAAAATGATGCGGCATCCGTCATTTTTTTTGTTTTGGGTGAAGATGTTTGATACAAACTCAAGAAACTCATGTTTGGTTTCCTCTATAGCTCCTTTAGTATATAGTTTTTAACAGTTCCGCATGACCTTCCACTTTCTCTTTTTTATGAAAGCACAAACTTTTGGCTGGGTGCACGTTGAACCGGAAAGGAGCAGTTTGTCAACAAATTCAATTTTGTATCGCTGAATACTGTACAAGTGTAACCTTCCCCAAACCTGTGAAGATGTTACACATGCTATGTTCCGAGGGCAACCAGACCCACCTACCTCCATGGTTACCGGTGGTGCTGTGTTGGTTTCCTCCTTCCATGGTTCCTGGGAGGTGGAGGCGTTGTGGTGTGGGTTTGGCGCATCTTCCAGGAAGGCCGTTCTGGGACATGGCCTGACAAAGACCTTTGTGTAGGTTGTACGGCCTTCGAGCTTTCATCAGCTTTTCTTTCGGTGTGATAACGCAGCCTGCTGGTGGATGCGTAGGGGTGCTGCTCTTTGTCGAGGTCTTTTACCTGTTTGGGCAGGTTGTCCCCGAAACAGCCCGAGTAGCTCCTCTTCTTCCACCCCTAGCATGTTGCATTCTTCTGCCAACACCCGCTCTTCAGAGTCAGCCCAGACCTAACTCCTTCTGCTCCCCTGCGAAGAGGGTGAGCATTTGGCAGCCCTGTAAGGGTACTGCCGTGAGTCTGCTAGGAGACCCACGGTGACCAGACTCCTGCTGGAGTGTGTCACATTGGAGCTAATGCTCCCCATCCGCTCCATGCGGGATTATGGAGCCCGGACCCTGCCGAGTCAATGGGCTTGCCCGACTTCCGGGTTGTTCTGCCGTCAGCCTTGTAGTGGCGTTAAGTCGGGCTGCCGTTCTGCCGTTGCTACCTGCGAACTGCGAGTCTCTGAGCCCGGACCCTGCCGGGTCAACGGGCTGCCCAACGGCCCGGTAGCATTGCCGCCAGTCCGCGGTGTTCCTGCGGGCTGCGGCGTTGAGTCGGGGCCACTGCTCTGCCATCGCTACCCGCGAGCGGCGAGTCTTGGAGCCCGGATCCTGCCGGGTCAACGGGCTGCCCGACTTCCTGGTAACATTGCCGTGAAGTCTTTTGCCGCCGCTGACTGCATGCGGACCGCTGTCAGTCTTTCGAGGCGGCCCCTTGGTGGGGTACTCTGTCCCACAGAGTCCCTGAAAGAAAAAAACGACCTCAGGTTAGTTCACCTTACCTGCAGGTCCGTTCCGGTGGAGGAGCGACTCACGTGACTCCGAAGTAAAATTGAAAAGACTAGGCTTGTATTCACTGGAGTTTAGAAGGATGAGGGGATATCTTATAGAAACATGTAAAATTATAAAAGGACTGGACAAGCTAGATGCAGGAAAAATGTTACCAACGTTGAACGAGTCTAGAACAGGGGCCACAGTCTTAGAATAAAGGGGAGGTCATTTAAGATTGAGGTGAGAAAAGCTTTTTCACCCAGAGAGTTGTGAATTTGTGGAATTCCCTGCCACAGAGGGCAGTGGAGGCTAAGTCACTGGATGGATTTAAGAGATAGTTAGATAAAGCTCAGTGGGGTCCCAGCACTGAGCCTTGCGCTACCCCACTAGTCACTGCCTGCCATTGTGAAAAGGACCCGTTTACTCCTACTCTTTGCTTCCTGTTTGCCAGCCAGTTCTCTATCCACATCAATACTGAACCCCCAATGCCGTATGCTTTAAGTTTGTATACTAATCTCTTATGTGGGACCTTGTCCAAAGCCTTCTGGAAGTTCAGATACACCACATCCACTGGTTCTCCCCTATCCACGCTACTAGTTACATCCTCGAAGAATTCCACAAGATTCGTCAGACATGATTTACCTTTCGTAACTGCTCGTAACTTCAACTAACTGGTCTGTAATACCCCGTTTTCTCTCTCCCTCCCTTCTTAAAAAGAGGGGTTACGTTTGCTACGCGCCAATCCTCAGGAACTACTCCAGAATCTAAGGAATTTTGAAAAATTATCACTAATGCATCCACTATTTCTGTGGCTACCTCCTTGAGTACTCTGGGATGCAGACTATCTGGCCCTGGGGATTTATCGGCCTTTAATCCATTCAATTTACCCAACACCACTTCCCGACTAACCTGGATTTCACTCAATTCCTCCTTTGACCCGCGGTCCCCTGCTATTTCCGGCAGATTATTTATGTCTTCCTTAGTGAAGACGGAACCAAAGTAGTTATTCAATTGGTCCGCTATATCCTTGTTCCCCATGATCAACCCACCTGTTTCTGACTGCAAGGGACCTACATTTGTTTGACTGCCAGGGATCTACATTTGATTAGCCTCCTCCTGCACCTATTTTCTATGTTTCTTACAATGTTATGTACGACACTGAAGTGTGGATGGCCGTTGGCTCGCTAGATGCTCATCCGCCCTTTGACAGGTCTTGTTATTGGTCTTGCCAGGGGTCCACAGCCCCCTCCTCACCTGGCAAACCAGGTGGGGGAGACGGTTTAGTAGCCGCCTATCCGACGGTGGAGCAGGTAGCACGGGGTTACATGGTACCCGTGGCGGGGGGGAACTCCCTCCAACATAACCTCTAAAATAATCTAAACTAAAGGTTGCATAGTCTGGGACTTTATTCTTTGGAGCATAGGAGGCTGAGAGGTGACATTGAGGAGTACAGGATCATGAGTGGCATTGATAAAGTGAACACTCACTCTCTTGTTCCCAGGGTAGAGGATTATGCTACAGTACTCCATGTCTCTATGACGGTAGAATTGCAGGTAGCTTGGAAGAACCAGACTTTGAGCAGGAAAGGCATTGTTACAAGGTTATGAACCATTTCTCGCCAATTGTGCTCTGTCTTGGGCAATAATGGGTTATTTTTGGATCAGGAATTCTGAATAATGGAATTGAAAGTGATTTTCCGCATGGTCGGGAATACCGCCAGCAGCTGGAATACATTAAGCTGGAGTTGGCCATATTGTGATCATCGCAAGATGTTAATCTAAATGAAGCAATAACATACAAATGCTTCAGCTATAATCTGGATGGATTAAAATTGGACTTAAACCTACAAACATGCACATGCACGGAAAAGGATATAATGGTGAATGCACAGAATGCAATGAGGAGAGATTCAATGGAGTAATTGACTGCTCTGTATAATATGATAGACATTCTCATCCTTACTCAATGGATCCCTGGGACAGGAGATCCACAACACCCTCTGTTTTAAACTTTAGAGATAGATCGTGGAAACAAGCCGTCAGCCCACCGAAACCGAGTCTGCGCCGGCCAGCGATCACCCCAGACACTAACTCTATCCTGCAAACCAGAGCACCCGGGGAAGACCGACATGGTCACTGGGAGAACGTACAAACTCCATACAGACAGCACCCGTAGTCCGGATCGAACCCATGACTCTGGCATTGTAAGGCAGCACCTCTACCGCAGCGCTACCGTGTGAGTCTGCCCCAACCTTGCCCACACCTGTTTGGATCAGATTCCCGACCCAAAACGTGGCCTATCCAAGTCCTCCACAGATGCTGTCTGACCCATTGAGTTACTTGTAGAAACAAGGAACTGCAGATGCTACAGTTTACTCAGGGGAACAAGAACCCAATGAATATTGTAACGGCTTCCAAACTGTGCGGTCTAATTCGCCTGTTGTTTGCAAGCAAAATATGACCAGCCAGTCCGAGGTTAAGTTCACAGTCACAACCTGTGCACAACTCTTCCTGCATTTGGCCTTATCAAAGCGTTTGGCCTTAAAAAAAAAACTCAGCGGGTGAGGCAGCATCACTGGAGAACATGGATAGGTGACATTCTGGGCCGGGACGCTTCCTATCCTTATATCCATCAAAATGTTTAGTTTAGTCTCGTTCAGAGAAACACTGCTTAAACAAGCCCTTTGGCCCACCGAGTCCGTGACGACCAGCGACCCCCGCACACTAACACTATCCTACACACACTACATGCAATTTCCAATTTTACCAAGCCAATTAACCTACAAACCTGTACGTCTTTGGAGTGCAGGAGGAAATTGGAACTCCCAAAGAAAATCCACGTGGCCACAAGGAGAACGTACAAACTCCGTGCAGACAGCACCTGTAGTCAGGATCGAACCTGGGTCTCTGGCGCTGTTAGAGCTCAACCGCTGCATCACTGTGCCACCCACCTGTCTTTTAAACATTCTTTGAAATAGGGTCCCGACCCAAAATGTCACCTATCCATGATCTCCAGAGATGCTGCCTGACCCGCTGAGTTACTCTTGCACTTTGCTTCTTTTTTAAAAATTCCTAAAATATGTTTGATATAATCCCATCCTTGTGTCCATCTTTGAAGCATTCTTCAAATGTCTGAAGAAGGGTCACAACCTGACACGTCACCTTCTCCAGAGATGCTGACTGACCCGCTGAGTTACTCCAGCCCTTTGTGTCACTTCTGCTGAATTGCTTTGTGTTTTGTTCAAGATTGCAGCCTCCGCAGTTCCCTGTGCCTCCCTCTCGGTCGGGGTTCTCCTTGTTTGCATCTGCAGCTCACGGATGGGTCTGGTGTTTGCTGGGGAGGATCTCGCTTTGATAACGTCACGTTTATCCCTGTTTTATTCCACACGCTACAGGGAGGCATGGGCTTGCGAGGAAACAGTCCCTGCGATCGCTCGAGAAGATGAACTAAATCAGCTTTTGTTATCGGCACTTTCCACGTTGCCATGGCAACCGCTGGGCAGATACCCAAACTGGGACTGCATCCCTCCATAGTCCGCTTTCCATCTTTCTTACCCCAGGTGAGGCACAATTGTTCCCACTGCTTTCACCAGCCTTTGGTGGTGGTTGAAGCAGGTATGTTGGTGGCATTTAAAAGACTTTTGGATAGGCACATGGACATGCAGGGAATGGAGAGATATAAGTTTAAAGGTTCATAGGTTGTCGGAGCAGACTTAGGTGAGTCGGCCGATCAAGACTTCTCCGCCATTGAACGGCTGATCTATCTTTCCCTCTCAACGCCATTCTCCTGCTTTCTTCCCACAACCCCTGACATCCATACTACACACAGACTCCACAGCCGCCTGTGACAATGAATTCCACGGATTCACCACCCTCCAACGAAAGAAATTCCACCTTATCTCCATTCTAAAGGTACGTCCTTTTATGGATCATGTGCAGGCAAATCGGTGATGGTTTTGGCGTCATGTTCGGCACAGACTTTGTGGGCCGAAGGGCCTGTTCCTGTGCTGTGCTCATCTCTAATCTGTGTTCATGAAAGGACTTCATTCTTTAGCAGGCTATTTGCTACATTATTGTCCAAAGCACGCATTCTTTCCCCATGTGAAGAATCAATTGTTTATTGATGACTGCTATTAAGAATTTGATTTCACTGAAGGTGACGCTTTGTCTGCCTAAGACTTATAGATAGTTATTTTCTGCGAGAAAATGCGATGAACATTGGATTAACAGTTGCTTCACATCCCAAAAGGTTCCCTGGGCAGTTGAAATTAGTATCCACATTCTTTTTGTTTTGATGCGAAATTTCTACCACTATCAAAAAAAGATTCCACGAAAAAAAAAATCAAAGATTTTATTCAAGAATGCGTGTAGTATTAATCATAGTAATGTGGATACGTGAAATATGTGTATTGACTATTTGGGGCCAATTTGGTTTTGAATATATTGGACCTATCTGCAATGCTGCACTGAGCTTAATGAGGCCAATATCGAACATCTGTGAAAACAACGTGGAATGGGAAAAAAAGCTTGAGATGAGTCATAAAACTCGATAGGATTACAAATGTGACATTGGAGCATATCAAATGCTCCACTACTCCACAAGATTTTCCACAATCATTCCCTCTCCCCAAGTGTAGCCAAAATCTGGAATAAGCCTTAGAAATAATGGAGTGTGGCACAGTGGCGCAGCAGTAGATTTGCTGCCTTACAGCGCCCAGAGAGAGACCCGGGTTCGATCCTGTCTACGGGTGCGGAGTTTGATCATTCTCCTCGTGACCTGCGTGGGTTTTCACCGGGTGCTCCGGTTTCCTCCCACACTCTACAGATGTACAGGTTTGTAGGCTAATTGGGTTCGGTAAAAATTATATATTTCCCTAGTATGTGTAGGATGGTGTTAGTGTACAGGAATCGCTGGTCGGCGCGGACTCGATGGGCCAAAGGGCCTGTTTCCGCGCTGTATCTATAAAACTAAAAAAGTAAAACTAAAGTCAGTAAGTCCAGTTACCCAAGTAAGCCTGAAAATGGGTCCCCAATCTGGAACGTTGCCTATCCATTCCCCCCACAAATGTTGCCTGACCCACTGAGTTCCTCCAACACTTTGTGCTTTACTATCTGTAGTGTTATTTGATTCCACCAAAAAATGTTCAGATAAAAGTAGGAACAATGAACTGCAGATGCTGGTTAATATACAAAAGGGCACAAACTGCTGGAGTAACTCGGCGGGTCAGGCAGCATCTCTGGAGAACATGATAGGTGACGATTTGGGTTGAGACCCTTCTTCAGTCTGGAAAGTCAGCAGAAAAACTATACATGATTACAATCGAGCCGTCCACAGTGGACAGATGCAGGATGAAGGGAATAACGTTTAGTGCAAGATAAAGTCCAGTAAATTCTGATTAAAGATAGTCTGACAGTCTCCAATGAGATAGATGGTCGGTCAGGACCTCTCTCTAGTTGGTGATGGGCTGGTTCAGTTGCCTGATATCAGCTGGGCAGAAAATGTCCCTGAATCTGGAGGCGTGTGTTTTCACACTTCTGTACCTCTTGCCTGATGGGAGAGGGGAGAAGAGGAAGTGGCCGGGGTGAGACTGGTCCTTGATTATGCTGGGGGCCTTGCCGAGGCAGCGTGAAGTGTAGATGGAGTCAATGGAAGGGAGGTTGGTTTGCGTGATGGTCTGGGCTGCGTCCACAACTACAATCTAATGGATGAGATTATCTTGGCATCATGTTCGGCACGGCATTGTGGGCTGAAGGGCCTGTTTCTTAGCTGCAGCTTGTTCAATGAAATTCTGAGACAAAACTGGAATGTGACCATCAAAACTCACTTTCATTCCAGTCTGAAGAAGAGTCCTGACCCGAAACCTCACCCATCCTATTCCTCCAGAGATGCTGCCTGACCCACGGAGTTACCCGCACTTTGTGTCTATCTTTGGTTTAAACCAGCATCTGCAGTTCTTTGTTTCTGCAGAGTTAATTTGTTGGCTTAAACAGCATGTCCATGACAATGGCTGAAGAATTTGCTACAAGTGCACTGTGTGTCAAGTTTGGCATCCCAGTGCCGGGTTTATAAGCCTCAATAAGCTTGCTGAAAGAGTGACACACAGAATGAGTGTTTTGGGATATCATTACTAAGGAGCCTTGAGACTCCAGGTGATGGATGCAATGGGGCTCGTGGCAAATCATTCATGTTTTTAAAACCCCTGCTTAACTGCTCTGGAAAATCGCATTTACATTTGCAACAAATGAATTGTTTTATCTTCACTTTGCAGCAGTGATACGGACACAGGGAAGCTTAATGTGCCCAAGTTGTACGTGATGAGCCAATGGTGAGAATCGGGTGCCTGAGAAGAGTGTAATGTGTGGAGTATTCTACCGTTGGGATATTGATTGATTAATTGAATAGACGATTTATTGATTGATTGAAAGGTACAGCAGGAGTAACAGGCCCGCCGGGTCCGCGCTGACCATCAATCGCCCCTTCTTTGTCCACTCCCATCCCCATCCTTGACCCCCCCCCCCCCACCCCAACTGTGTGGGTACACTCATTGTGAAGCCGTCACCTTTGATTGTATGATTTATTTAAACAGGCCTTTCGGTCCACAAAGTCCGTGCTGGCCATGGATCACCCTACTCTTTCCCTTCCTGCCCCCTATCTTTAACCCCCTCTGTGGGTACATTCATTGTGAATCCAGTCACCTTTGATTAATTGAAAGATACAGCATGGAAACGGGTTCTTTGGCCCACTGAGTCCACAGCGACCTTCAATCATCCGTTCACACGAGTTCTTTGTTATCACACTTTCCCATCCAGTCCCTACACGTCAGAGGGCGGGTGTGTGGGAGGGGGATGTGGGGGTGGGGGGGGGGCGTGGGGAGGGGGTATTTGGGGGTGTCGGGGGGGTGGGGAGGGGGTGTTTGGGGGAGGGGGAACCTTTAAAACCTTGATAACCTTTGTACTATTTCGCCGATCGGAACAAAACTTATTTGACTTACAGCAGAGGAGAACGGTGAGTCAGGTGGCGAAAAATCGTAGCACTATGGGAATCGTTTTTGCGCAATTTTAATTACAACACTGGCAGGAAGTGGTCAAGATGAGAGTTTTAGTAATATATGTAGATAGAGCGCGTACTGGCCCAGAGCCTTCAGACTTCATCATACATCAACCCAATATTCCAGGTTAAGTACTGTATCTATGAAGTGTGCACCTTGGCTGGGCAAGGCTCAACAGAAAGGATTTTTTTTCCTGCCGTCGCAGCATAAATTACTGTCAGTTCACAAACACTGAGATAAGCATTGCTAACGCCGTTGGTGACAGCAATAAGAGAGGTTTTGTTTAAAGCCTGCAAGAAAGAAAAGTTTTCACCACGGCTTTGAAGACAGTGGGAGATAGACCCTTGATGAACAAGGGATGAAAGATTACTCTAGGAAGATTGTATCAGAGTAGCTATAATCACATAAAACAGCAGAACAGGTGAATATCCCACTGTTATGGTTATGGAGCCATAGAGCACAGAAACTGGCCCTTCGGTCCAACTCGCCATGCTGTCCAAGATGGTCCATCTAAGTTTGTTCCATTAGCCCATGTTTGGCCCATGTCCCTCTAAACCTTTCCTATCCATGTACCTACCTACTATCTACCTCTTTGATGGCCCTCAGACTAGCCTTGATTGGACTTGCTGGCTTTACCTTGCACTAAACGTTATTCCCTTATCGTGTATCTATACACTGTAAATGGATCGATTGTAATCATGTATTGTCTTTCTGCTGACTGGTTAGCACGCAACAAAATGCTTTTTGCCGTACCTCGGTACATGTGACAATAAACTGAACACGCACGCACGCGCACACGCACGCACACACACACGCACACACACGCACACACACACACATATATATACACAGATACTCATTCACTCACTCACACACACACACACATATATATATATATACTAGACCGTTGGATCCCAGTCACCGTGGGCGGGGGGTGGGGGGGTGTGGGCTTTCCTTTTGGCGACATAGGCGTCACCTCCGACTCCGAGCTGGGCTGGGCTGGAATGGGCTGGGTTGGGCCGTTTCCGGTCCTTCCCTCCGAAAATTGTGTCCGGTTGGAGACCTCCGCCGGACATCCAGAGCATCCCGCAGCTGCAGTAACGATGCGATGGTGCAGGAAGGGGCGGACCGTCCCGCGGAGTTACAGTAGAAGGGACCAATCCGAGCGGCGCTGAATGGCAGGAGAGGCAATCGATCTGTGCACGCGCAGTTTTAAAGATTTTTAAACCAATAACTCTTACCAGCTTCCACCGATGCACTTGGTGCAATCGGTGCAATCGTAGTGCAGGAGAACGGTGAGTAAGCTGGAAAAAAATCATAGCGCTATCACGTGCCGTTTTTGCGCTAATAGAATGAGCGCCAAACCGGACGATGACAGGATCAGAGTTTTAGTTATGTATAGATAGATGCACACACAAAATGCTGGAGTACCTGTGCAGGTCAGGCTGCATCTCTGGAGAAAAAGAATAGATGACTACAGCCATGATCATATTGAATGGAGGTGCAGGCTCGAAGGGCCGAATGGCCTACTCCTGCACCTAATTTCTATGACGTTTCAGGTGGAAAACCCTTCTTCAGACTGCTTGTTGGTACCTGTAACCCGGGTTGGGTCCGCACTGGGATCTCTGCAGCTGGAGTTGGGAGCCACGAGGCATAAAATGGAGGCACAGGCAAGCAGCGAGGAAACACACAGTGCTGTGGTAGCGTGTCTGGGTTGAAAGGTGGCGATAGAGCCGGCGATCAGCGGGAATCACAGAGGGGGAGCAGTGAGAGAGGGTGTTGCAGAACACCCGCCGGGGAGACGAGGAGAACTTGAGGAGACTTTGCAGTGGAGCAGACAAAATGTATAGGAAGGAACTGCAGATGCGGGTTGTACCGATGACTCAGGAGAAAAAGGGAGTCATACGAGTCGTAGTCATGAAAACAATGCTGATCATGGGATGTTGCTGTTCCTTCCTCATTCTCAACCGCTTTGACATTTCTATAACCTCGTATTAGGCCCTGACTGATTTTGAGGGAATGATTCTGATGACCTGTGGGCTAATATTAACTCTGACTAGTCATGTTCATGGTTGATCTATCTTTCCTTCAAAACCCCATTTTCCTGCCTTATCCCCCTAAACACTGACACCCCAATGCGGCTGTCCCACTGTACAAGCACATTCAAGAGCTCTCCCGAGTTTTAAAAAAAATCAAACTCGTGGAAGCACGTAGAATGTACGTAGCGGGTACGTCGGAGCTCGGGGACGTCTCTTAGTGGTTCGTAACGCTAACGGCAGGTACTCGGGAAACGCGGTAAGCTTGGGAAGACTCGTGAAGATTTTTCAACGTTGAAAAATGTCCACGAGAGCCCCGAGTACCTACGAGTGGCCATTACCGTAAATCTCCGAGTTCGAATCAGGGTAAACTCGGGAGAACTCGTGAACGAACTCGTACAGTGGGACAGGGCCATTACTAATCAAGAATCTGTCAATCTCAGCCTTAAAAATATCCATTGACTTGGCCTCCACAGCCGTCTGTGGCAATGAATTCCACAGATTCACCACCTTCTAACTAGAGAAATTCCGCGTCATCTCTTTTTTAAAGGTTCGTCCTTTTATTCTGCGGCTGTGCCCTCTGGTCCAAGACTCTCCCACTAGTGGAAACATCCTCTCAACATTCACTCTATCCTGGCCTTTCTCTATTTGGTAAGTTTAAATGATATACCCCTCACCATTGTAAACTCCATTGAGTACAGGCCCCATGCCTTCAAATGGTCATCATATGTTAACCCAATCATTCCTGGGATCATTCTCGTCATCCTCCTCTGAATCCTCTCCACCCTCTCCAGTGCCAGCACAACCTTCCTCAGATCTGGGGCCCAAAACTGCTCACGATACTCCAAATGCGGTCTGACCAGCGCCTTATAAAGCCTCAGCTTTATCTTCTTCTTTCGTGTGGCGTGCACAGCCTAAATTTGTAGGACAACTTGTTCTATTTGATCTTCCGTTTGTGCACGTCGAGTTGATTGCATTAGTCGAAACAGGTTGAAGGTTGCAATCTTCCACCCCAACTTTATCAGTCGTAGTCACTGCTTTCTAGTCATGAAAACAATGGAATCTTGCTGTACCTTCCTCATTGTCAACTGTATCAGCATTTCAATAACCTCGAATCCAGCCCTGATGGAATTTGAGGGAAGGGTTAAGATGCCACGATAGATGCTGCGTTATTGCAAAAAATTTTTGTTCTGAGAGACAGAATTCAAGATCTGAGGCTGGATACAGGGATTAGAGACCTTCCCTCATAAATATTTTATGGTCCACTGCTTGTCCATGTTTTTTCCTTTTGTTTCTGCGTTTGATTATTTTCATGAATAAATCAGGAGCGATAGACTTGCCCTTACAAAGCAATCTGGCTGTGTTATTTGGGCCGTACTTTGACAAGGCTCTCTTCCTTCAGGGGCTGGAAACTCAGCTCCTTGTTATACTGAGGATGCGCTCAACATTGTGAAGTTGAGTTCATGCAACATTCTGCTTGTAGCAACTTGTCACTGTGCTGACACGGTAGACTGGTAATTCAGAGGACTACTGGTAAATAAATAGCAGGTGCCAGAGGTCTGTGCTGAAAACAGAAGGTGCTGGAAACACTCAGCAGGTTGGGCATCATCCGCGGCGAGTCAACGTTGCTGATCGATGGTCTTCTATTTGATCTGCAGCAAAACAGCGCGGACGCTGCGAATCTCAATCTACAACAGTAAATGCTGGGAATATTCAGCAAGTCAGGCAGCATCTGTGGAGAGAGAGAGAGAGAGAGAAACAGAGTTAATGGTTCAGGTCAATGATCTTTTAAAGGCGGCAGAGTGGCACTGGGGTAGAGTTGTAGCCTTACGGAACCAGAGACCCGAGTTCAATCCTGACCTCGGAAGCTGTCTGTATGGAGTTTTCACGTTCTCCCTGTGACAGTGTGGGTTTTCCCCGGCTGCTCCAGTTTCCTTCCACACTCCAAAGATGTGCAGGTTTGTGGGTTAATAGGCTTCTGCAAATTGTACATTATCCCTAGTGTGTAGGATGGTACTAGTGTATGGGTGATCGCTGGTCGGCGCGGACTCGGTCGGTGGGCCGAAATGCCTGTTTCCACACTGTATCTTTAAAGGCTAAAGTAAATCAGGCATAATGTTTATAGCAGTGTTCTATTCTAATGGTTTAATAGTTCTTACTTATTGATTTGCGGTATTGTTACTAATTTGAATTTTGTATTGTGAAAGAAATAAAATGCCTGCCATATCTACTCAAGCAAGGAACCAATAATAAGAGGCATCAAACAGCCAAAGTTAGCTGGTAATGAGGTGCTGGTGTGTGGAAAATATGCCATTAAGGACCATTTGGAACGATTTAAAAACTCTGCTTAGGAAGAGGAATGTTTAATTAGTAATCCACTGTGTATGTTGTGCAGCCTTCAACAGTGTCATTCTTTGCAAGAACTATGGGAATTCAATATCATTGACTGCTCTGCAAACACAGAGGAGTTGTAGACGTTGAAAGTAATCAGTGATTCATTTTAACTAGCTAACCATCAAAAGATGATTATTTATTGCTGGCACTATTCCACGGAGAGCTGACCGCAAATGCCAGGCAGCTGCAGAGCCAAGGGCGTGCCGTGGTAGTAGGGATCGCTGTCTTTCAGATAAGATGTTCAACCAAAATCCATTCAGACAGCAGTAAAAGGAGGTGTGGTACAGCCCTAGAGCGACCTTGATCTCTCTGATTGTCCTCTGGTCCTTAATTCCTCTGAGATAGACTCAAAATGCTGGAGTAACTCAGTGGGTCAGGCAGCATCTCTGAAGAAAAGGAATAGGTGACGTTTTGGGTCGAGACCCTTCATCAGACTGAGAGTCAGAGAGAGGGTAACTCGAGGTATGGGAAGGTATACTCAGGAAAGGTGACTCAGGAAAGGATGACTCAGGAAAGGTGGAGCCCACAATGGTCCACCTGCAGGTTTCTCAGTGAATTTGCGATGCATATTCCTTTAGACTTTAGCGATACAGCGCGGAAACAGGCCCTTTGGCCCACTGAGTCCACACCAACCAGCGATCACCTCATACACTAGCACTAACCTGCACAATAGGGCTGCACAGTGGCACAGTGCCAGACACCCGGGATTGACCCTGACTATGGTTGCTGTCACCACAGATGTGTACGTTCTCCCCGTGACCTGCGTGGGTTTTCTCCGGGATCTCTGGTTTCCTCCCACACTCCAAAGATGTACGGATCTATAGTTTAATTGGCTTTGGTAAAATTGTAAATTGTTCCTAGTTTGTGTGGGATAGTGGTTAGTATGCGTGGATCACTGCTCGGCACAGACATGGTGGGCCAAAGGGCCTGTGTGGTGCTGAGCTATCAGTGTGCTCACCACTTGCACCTTCCAACACCCATTATCAGTTGTCTTCTTTATCTGTCTCGGATACAAATGAATATACAGGCCATCCGTTGGGGCAGGGACTAATGTACCTTTTGGCAACAAACTCAGCCCTTGTTTTCCCATTGAATGCTCCAAGTTCCATCTTGCCCGGCCTGATTTGCCAATGTGGGACTGCCTCTTGGGTCCATGGATCATTATTGTCTGATTAATTAGGCAGCTTACAACCCAGCGGGATGAACGTTGATTGATCTAGTTCAAGTAACTCCTTCATTCCCTCCCCTCCCCTTTCTCTCTCCTCCTTCCTATTCTGCTTGTGATTGCAATGTCTGTTGTAAGGCCCTGTTGTGATTAACACAATGAATACACGTCCCCCATCTTGTGAGAAAGATTTAATCTGGACAACCAACCGAAACTTCTAGAAGGTCACCTGACCTCAGTCACGAGGCACGGGCACATTTGCCAGCTTCTGCTTTTGGCCTCAAGGGTCGCTGGCATTTATATTACATATACATCACATCTCCCCCTTCACTTTAATTACATGACAGTTATCACACCTTCCCCAGTCAACAGTGGGCCATTGATGGACACCACCCTTCCTGTGGCCATCTGTTGCCACCCCTGATTTGTTCTGGCCATTTCTTGCCTCCAGTTTATTTTACACCCACCCCCACTTTTGCCTGAAGAAGGGCTCTACTCCTTTTCTTCCAGAGATGCTGCCTGACCAGCTCAGTTACTCCAGCACTTTGTGTCTATCTTCGGTACAAGTTCATAGGTGCTAGGAACTGAATTAGGCCATTCGGCCCGTCAAGTCTACTCCATCATTCACACAAAGCTGATCTATTTTTTTAATCTCAACCACATTCTCCTGCCTTCTCCCCATATACCCTGACACCCATAGTATTTAAGAATCTGTCAACTTCCTCCCTAAAAATATCCATTGACTGCCTCCGCAGCCGCCTGTGGCAATGAATTCCACACGTTCTCCACCCTGGTATAAACCAGCATCTGCAGTTCCTTTCTACGCGTTTATTTGTGTGTTTGTTGGTTTCTTGTATCAATGTTAGGGATTCGAAGTTCCTAAGTGACAACTAATGAAAGTGTCGACTCATCTTGCGTTGCCTGGGTAACGGGAATCCAAGAGAGAGTTGTTTGTTCGTTCTTGCCATGTGTGGGCTGCAGTTCAAAACTATCGCAGATGGAAATTCTTTACCTTTGGTGAAGCATTCTAATCTTCTTGAAATACTTCACGGGGTTACAAATTTATTTCAAATGCATTGTGGTAATTTTCGGTCTGTAACGGTGCTGTCATCTCTTAATAAAATGAAAGTGAATGCATTCAAAAAGTACAAGCCTCAAAGTCTTGGCATGAAGCTCCGCTCCATATTTTCACCGGTCTACATTTCAAATGGGAATTTTGTATGTAAACGTCACACTATGGTGGTGTTGCAAGGAGGTGCGGTTGTCCCCATCTTCGGTAGGGGCGGCAAGGTGGCATGACGGTATGTTTCTGCCTCACATCGCCAGAGACCTAGGTCCGACCCTGACAGCGGGTGCTGGTCTGAACAGAGATTTTTTCATTCTCCCTGTGACCTGTGTGGGTTTTCTCCGGGATCTCCAGTTTCCTCCCGCACTCCAAAAAATGTAGGCTAATTGGCATGGTATATTTGTAAATTGCCCCTAGTGTGCGTAGGACTCGGTGGGCCAAAGGGCCTGTTGCCTCGCTGTATCTAAAGTAAACTAAACTAATCTAATCTCTGTCCTCTCGTTCTTGCACTGGGTAAAAATACTTAGCGTGTTCACCCTATCTAACATCCAGTGGTGTTACAATAGACAATAGACAAAAGGGGCAGGAGTAGGCCATTCGGCCCTTCGAGCTAGCACCGCCATTCCATGCGATCATGGCTGATCATCCCCAATCAGTACCCCGTTCCTGCCTTCTCCCCATATCCCCTGACTCCGCTATTCTTAAGAGCTCTATCTAGCTCTCTCTTGAAAGCATCCAGAGAACCTGCCTCCACCGCCCTCTGAGGCAGAGAATTCCACAGACTCACCACTCTCTGTGAAAAAAGTGTTTCCTCGTCTCTGTTCTAAATGGCTTACTCCTTATGCTTAAAATGTGGCCCCTGGTTCTGGACTCCCCCAATATCGGGAACATGTTTCCTGCCTCTAGCCTGTCCAAACCCTTAACAATCTTATATGTTTCAATGAGATCCCCTCTCATCCTTCTAAACTCCAGAGTGTACAAGCCCAGCTGCTCCATTCTCTTAGCATATGACAGTTCCGCCATCCCAGGAATTAACCTAGGCTGCACTCCCTCAATAGCAAGAATGTCCTTCCTCAAATTAGGGGATGAAAACTGTACACAATACTTACCTGGAGACAAGCTGTGTAAGGAGGCATTGAGTTGGCCTCGTAAATTACTTATTCTTCTTGAATAAGCTTTATAGAACCCGTCTTCACCCTCAACGTCCCAACCAGTTTCCCTCCACTAATACTCTCTTCTGCCTAACGGAACTTGTCCTCACTCTCAGAAACTGAGTCCGACGGAGAATGCTGACCCGAACCGTCACCTATCCATATTCTCCAGAGATTTTGCTAAACCCTCTGAGTTACGAAAAGTGAAAGGCCTGGATAGAGTGGATGTGGAGAGGATGTTTCCACTAGTGGGGGAGTCTGGGACCAGGGGACATAGAGTCAGAATAAAAGGATATTCCTTTACAGGAAATGAGGTGGAATTTCTTTACTCAGAAGGTGGTGAATCTGTGGAATTAACTGCCACAGATGGAGGCGGAGACCAGGTCAATGGATATTATTATGGTGGAGATTGACAGATACTTGATTAGTTAAGGGTTTTGGGGAGAAGGCAGGAGAATGGGGTTGAGAGGGAAAGATAGATCAGCCATGATTGAATGGCGGAGTAGAGTCGATGGGCCGGATGGCCTAATTCTACAATTTATGAACTTATGAATACTCTGTGACTGTTTTTTTGCAAACTAGCACCTGCAGTTCCTTCTTTCTACGGTTTACTCATCATATTCCAAAATACTCCATATGTTACTGATTTAAATTAGCTCTTGCCATAATGCTATACGTCTCATGAATCTTAATCGTTCTGCAGCACAGGACTCTTTATATCCAAGCTAATTTAATTGAGCTTCCTTGCAAGAGGTCTGGAGTCTTAAGATCTGGCAAATGAAATGAGGAGGAAGTAATCAATAAAAAGAAAAAGGGAGACGATCTCCAGTGGACTATAGCTGGTAATATCTTCAAATGAACAGATTATAGTCCCCAGCTCCTTACAATGAGAACAAGACCACTGGGTCCCGTCGACTAATCCATACAAAGAAGAAATGAGATTAATTAATTGTAATTTCAAAGAGGAAAACTCATCTTCACTCCCAGCCTTTAATGAGTTTAAGCAGTTAGGTTAAATGATTATATGCGAGATTTACTTCATGAATTAAAACTCTGCAACATTTCGGCTATGCCTGACGACAAATTTTCAGAAATCTTTTTGTGCAAGGTTGGGGAAATGTCTGCTTTTTTTAAAAAAAAAGGACACCTTAACTTTGATATCATTCAGGCCAGAACAAGCATGTTCTCCTCCTCTCTCCAACGAGAGTTCTGCACCACCCTCTCTCTCTCTCGCTGCTCCCCCTATTCTCTGCTCCGCGACCACGTTTTAACGCAGACCTGAGATATCGGTGCTGGCTCTGATTTGTTCTGCACCTTTTCATGCCTGGTCTCTCTCTTCCCTGATTCCCAGTATGAAGAAGTGTCTTGACCCAAAACGTCACTTATTCCTTTTCTCAAGAGATGCTGCCTGACCCGCTGAGTTACTCCAACAGTTTGGGCGTATCAAGTTGACCTTGCACTCTAAGATAGACACAAAATGCTGGAGCAACTCAGCGGGACTGGCAGCATGTCTGGATAGAAGGAATGGGTGATGTTTCAGGTTGAGACCACTTCTTCTCTGCAGCATTTTCTGTCGATCTTTGTTGTAAACCAGCATCTACTGTTCCTTCCTGCACACCTGACCTTGCACCTCTGTTTGATCCTGACCTCGGGTGCAGTCTGTGTGGAATTCACATATTCTCCTTGTAATTGGGTGTTTCCTGTGGCTGGTCCAGTTTCCTCCCACATCCCAAAGACGCTTGGGTGTGCAGGTTAATTAGCCCTCTGTAAATTGCCCCTAGTGTGTAGGGAGTGGATGAGAGAGTAGGATAAAATAGGATGGATGATCGATGGCCAGCATGGTCTCAGTGGGCCGAAGCGCCTGTTTCCATGCTGTATCTCTAAAGTCTAACGTTTAGTTTAGTTTAGAGACACAGCGCAGAAACAGGACCTTAGCCGCACTGAATCCACGCCGACCAGTGATCCCCACACACTAACACTATCCTACACAGTGGGGACCATTTACAAATTTTTACCAAAGCCAATTACACAATGCAAACCCGTATGTCTTTGGTGGTGTGGGAGGAATCTGGAGCACCCGGAGAAACTCCTTGCGGTCACAGGGAGAACGGACAAACCCCGTACAGACAGCGCCCGTAATCAGGATAGAACCCGGGGCCCTACTGCTGTGCCACCATGCAGCCCATGAAGTCTAAAGTCTATAAGCAAATGTACACTTGATAGCACTCCCGCAAAATAGTGTGTGATGGTGGTTTGCATTAATGCAACAGCGTTAGCAGCAGTTGTTTTGGTACGAGCAACCGTTTTGGCAGCCTCAATAAACATTATATTATGTAGGATCCAACAGAGTTGGGGTGTGAATTGTAGCTTTGGGGAGAGAAAAAATGATTTTGTCTGCTTAGCTGATGAAAGTGGCCTGCTGGGAAGGAATATGTTATACATGATCTTCCTCTTTGGGTTCCCAAACGTCACCATGGAAACCATTGGTGTGGCCAAAATTCCTGCAAAGATCTGTTGTGATCGAAGCAAACCAATGTTCCTATATCATACAACACGGAACATAGTACAGCAAAAAAAAACAGGCCCTTCGGCCCACAAAGTCCGTGCCAAACATGAAGCCAGGACAATCTCTTATCTCCCAGCGCATAATCCATATCGCTCTGTTACCCTGCATATCCAAGTGCCTATCTAAAAGACTTAAGCACCACTATAGTATCTGCCTCCACCACCAACCCTGGCAGCGCGATCCAGGCACCCACCACCCTCTGTGTTAGATAGTTGCCCCACACATCTTATAGAACATGGAATATCGAAGGCCACAGCACAGGAACAGGCTCTTTGGCCCACAATATTTGTGCTGAACATGATCAGTTATCAAGCAGTACATGATCCATGTCCCTCTGTTAACTGCGCTTCCACATGCCAGTCCAAAAGCCTCGTAAATGCCACTATCGTATCTGCCTCCACCACCACCCCTGGCAGCGCATTCCAGGCCCCCACCACTCTCTGTGTTAGAAAGTTGCCCCACGCATCTCCTTTAAACTTTTCCCCTCTCAACTTAATGTTATGCCCTCTAGTACGCATAAGGTCATAAGTGATATGAGCAGAATTAGGCAATTCGGCCCATCGAGTCTACTCCGCCATTCAATCATGGCTGATTTATCTCCCTCCTAACCCCATTCTCCTGCCATCTCCCCATAACCCCTGACACTTGTACTAATCATGAATCTATCTCTGCCTTAAAAGGTACTGTATTTGACTTTTTCTATCCTGGGAAAAAGGTTCTGACTGTCTACCCTGTCTACGCCTCTGATAATTTTATATATCCCCCCCCCCCCCCGCAATTTCCGATGCTCCAGAGAAAATAACCCATCTGTCCAAAACGAAGTCATTTTGAAACTCATCTCCATCACTTGTTTTCTTTAGTTTAGAGATGCAGCATGGAAACAGATCCTTCAGCCTACCAAGTCCACTACAACCAACCATCGCCCATACACTAGTTCTATCCTACACACTAGCTATCTTACATTGACTGAAGTCAATTAACCTACAAAACTACAAACTCCTTGGTGTGTGGGAGGCAATCGGAGAAAACCCATGCATTCACAAGGAGAATGCACAAGCCCCGTAGAGACGGCACCTGCGGTCAGGATCAAACCCGGGTCTATGGTGCTGGAAGGCAGCAACTCTACCGCTGTACCATTGTGCCATCCTCCTGGAGATTGAATCATGGGGTATGGTGACATCTCCTCTGACCATTGTAATGGGACGCCAGCTTGATCGATTGGAAGATGTCAACAATTACATAGAAACATAGAAATTAGGTGCAGGAGTAGGCCATTCGGCCCTTCGAACCTGCACCGCCATTCAATATGATCATGTCTGATCATCCAACTCAGTATCCCGTACCTGTCTTCTCTCCATACCCTCTGATCCCCTTAGCCACAAGGGCCACATCTAACTCCCTCTTAAATATAGCCAATGAACTGGCCTCAACTACCCTCTGTGGCAGAGAGTTCCAGAGACCCACCACTCTCTGTGTGAAAAAAGTCCTTCTCATCTCGGTCCTAAAGGATTTCCCCCTTATCCTTAAGCTGTGACCCCTTGTCCTGGACCTCCCCAACATCGGGAACACTCTTCCTGCATCTAGCCTGTCCAACCCCTTAAGAATTTTGTAAGTTTCTATAAGATCCCCTCTCAATCTCCTAAATTCTAGAGAGTATAAACCAAGTCTGTGCAGTCTTTGTTCATAAGACAGTCCTGACATCCCAGGAATCAGTCTGGTACATCCCAGGAATCAGTCTGGTACAGCAAGATCTTGATCAGCTGGGCAAGTGGGCTGAGGAATGATTCGTGGAGTTTAATCCAGGTAAATATGAGATGTTGCATTTTCAGAACGCAAACCAGGGCAGGTTCTTTGCAGTGAATGGCAGGGCTCTGGGGAGTGTTGTAGAGAGGAGGGATCTATGCGTGCAGGTACATAGTTCCCTGAAAGTGGTGTCACAGGTACATGGGGTGGTCAAGAAGGCTTTTGTAACATTGGCCTTCATTAGTCAGGGTATTGAGTATAGAGGAATATAGAAACAGGGAACTGCAGATGGTGGTTTCCAAAAAAAGACACAAAGTGCTGGAGTAACTCAGCTGGCCAGACAGCATCTCTGGAGAATATGGATAGGCAATGTTTCAAGCCGGGACCCTTCTTTCAGACTGGGGAAGGATCCTGACCTGAAATGTCACCTATCCATATTGAGTATAGAAGTTGGGACGTTATATTACAGTTGTATAATATGTTGGTGAGGCCGCCTTTGGGGTTTTGTGTTTTGTTCATCCTCCTGTAGAAAGGATGGTCTTTAGCTGGAAAGGGTGCAGTGACGGATGTTGCCAGAACCCCAGCGCCTGAGCTGTAGGGAGAGGATGTGCAGGCTAGGACTTTATCCGTGGAATGCAGGAGCAGGAGGGGTGATCCCACAGAGAGGTATATGATCAAGAAGGGAATAGTCTCTTCCTTCTGCCATGCAACACTTAGCAATGTTACAAAATTTTGAGATTTTAAAAATCAAGTCTGCAATTTATCCCATCAGATAAAGCATAAAAATAAGTTTAATTTGACACCTAATTCACTTTCATATCTTCAGTATTAAGAAAGTTATGACCATTTTCATACTCGGAAATTAGCATCTTGTTCCCCATTGCCTTTCAATTGACTTAACTCAAAAGCTGTGATCTAGAACCGTTAAAAGCCCATAATTTTCTTAAAAATTAATAGAACACAATGAAATTTTCAGTTATTATAGATTGAAGCATTCTGAAACAAATATGAAATAATCTTACTTGAATGACCTGAAATTAAAGCATATAATTAGTTAGTTATCTAATTGTAGCTAATTACAAAATTCAATGAGTAGATCTAAACATCTATCCATTTCTTAAGAAAAGATAAACTTTTTTTAAATTGCCTAAGTGTCCAAATAACATTCACACAATAATCCACAATATAACATAATTTTTAAATCTAATTTTCATGAATTTCTGGGCCAAATGGAAGGAATTTAGTGTTTGATTCCTGTAAATGAATGGCCATTTCAATCAACTAGCGAGTGGGTTTTAGTGGAATGCGGTGGATTGGAATGTTGCAGTTTGCAGTGAAGTCGGGAGGAAAAATACTGTTTGTTCATACATTTTTTTGGACCCCATTTCGCAACATGAAAATGTTATTAAAGCCTCCCGAAAAACCAACTTTTAATATAAAAATAAACTATTTACCTTTTTTTCTCCCCTACGCAAAATCCTTCCCCTTATCGGCGCTCACGGCTTTTGAAGGTGATTTTTAAATTACTCTAGTTAATAAATAATTTAGCGTAATTTAAAAATACCTTCATTCATGAAATGTCGGAGCGATTTTTCTTCCGCAACGAAATCGCCCGACATTGATCGATTTTCCCTGCCTGTGGATAAAGGGCACTTTAAGCCCGCCCCCCTCTGAAACATGCCAAAGTCATGCACACGGGGAGCGGCAGAACTGCAGCGCTGCTCAAGGTAAGTTTTGTAACATACCTACAACACTGTCCCCATCTCATCTCCTCCTCAAGCCCACCCACTAAACCCAGCCTTCACTCCACAAACATTCCTGACACTAATTTGACCCCCAAACCATGACAATGTCCTGAAGAGTTTCCAACTTTACAATGAGTCTCACAGTCACACAGCGCAAGCAGATCCTTCGGCCCAACTCTTCTATACCGACCAAGATGCCCATCTACGCTAGTCTCATTTCCCCACTAAACCTTTCCTATCCATGAATTTCACAGAAATCACCTTATAGTTTTGTTTGGTTTAGTTTGTTGTCACGTGTACCGAGGTCCAGTGAAAAGCTTTTGTTGCGTGCTAACCAGTCAGCGGAAAGACAATAACTGAATACAATATTTACACTGAGCTCTACCGAGTTGAGGCCCATTTCATCCCTGGATTTATTTTTCTTCAGTCAGTGTTGACAAGGTCTCGGAAAATCGTGAGGGCAAGTTATCCTATAGATTACCCTTTCCGCTATTTGTGTCCGTAGAGTTTATAACTTGGTGTCCTGCCAGGTAGAACGTGATGAGAGAGGCTTGGACATCCACCATAATTTCCTGATGTTGGATCGAATGACCTCGGGCAAGCTCTGAGCTGTGGTGATCTGCCACATTGGAAACTTTAAGTCAAGGAAAAGGCAGCTGTTAGACTCAGCCTTTTCCATCCCAGCACTCGATGCGGCAGGCTCTGACCAGCTGCTTCAGCAGTGAGTCAGTGCTAGTGGAGTCACCAGCGTGGACTTGGAATTAGAGTCACAGAAAGAAATCCTCTGGCTCATTGAGTCTCCTCTGACCGACCCAAGACGTCGCCTGTCCATTCCCACCAGAGGTGGCGCAGTAGTAGTCGCTGCCTCACAGCGCCAGAGACGCGGGTTCAATCCTGACTACGGGTGTTGTCTGTGTGGAGTTTGTATGTTCCCCCCATGACCTGCGTGGGTTTCCTCCAGGTGCTTTGGTTTCCCCCCACACTCCAAAGATGTACAGGTTTGTAGGTTAATTGGCTTTGGAAAAAAATTGTAAATTATTCGGCCTATCGAGGCTTCTGCGACATTCACTCACGGCTGATCTATTACTCTCCCTCAACCCCATTCTCCTGCCCTCTCCCCATAACATTTAACATCCCTTCGAATCAAGAGTTTCCCCGTCTCCTTTCTATAGGCACGTCCTTATATTTTGAGGCTGTGCAGCTGGTCCTAGACTCTCCCACTAGTGGAAACATCCTCTCCACATCCACTCCAGGCCTTTCACTGTTCGATAAGTTTCAATGAGGTCCCCCCTCATTCTTCTAAATGATGTTTCGGGTCGGGCCCCTTCCCCAGTCTGACGGTAAATGCTAGCACCGACTAGACGCACCGAAGAGCCTGAGTCTGTGCAATGAGATGAAAATGTAACTTTATTTCCATCATCTGTTTCACTTGGCAGGAGATGATGCAGTCAGACAAAGACTCAACCTGCCAAAGAGTGTACTGCGATACTTTCTTGTGCTTCCCACGGGCTGAGTTTAGTCCACAGAAGATTGGATTCTGTGCAGGAAAATAAACAGAATAAAACATATTCATAACAGAGCTCCATCACAAGCCAGGCCATCAAATCAATGCTGGCCTCTGGAGGCCATTTCAGAGGATCACGTTCCACCTAATGTTGGCTGTTTCTGGTTACTTTCTGAGGAAATTCCTACCTAGTGCAGTG
The DNA here is from genome assembly GCA_963514005.1 of Raja brachyura. The sequence goes on along the minus strand of OY740796.1, from coordinate 22,098,424 downwards.
GTTTATGGAACATAGCTCAGCGCAGCACAAGAACAGGCTCTTCAGTCCACAATGTCCGTGCCAAACATAATGCCAAGATAAACTAATCTCCTCTGCCACACGTGATCTATATCCCTCCATTCCCTGTATATCCATGTGCCTATTCAAAAGCCTCTTAAACGCCACCTCTACCACCACCCCTGGCAGCACCTTCCAAGCACCCACCACCCTCTGTGTAAAAATAACCTCCTCACATCTTTGTGGGACTTTGGCCAGGCCGCATTAAGGGGCTGTCCCACTTGGGCGATCTGATCTGCGAGTTTAGAAGAGTGTCTTCGACAAAGATTATAGAGGAGCAAGATACGCCACTCAGTGGAAATCCAATGGACTGATGTGTAGTACGTAACGGAACGTCACGGCCGCCATTTTGGCGGATTGCCTCCCCATGTGTAATCCGCTCCAAAGCTACAGAGCAGTTGTAAGCAAAGATTATAGAGAAGCAAGATGCATTAGAAAGTTATTAGATTTATTTGTAATAGATCTTTACTTACCTCTCGATCCCTCTCTCTCCCCCTCTCGATCTTTCTCTCCCTCTCGATCTTTCTCTCCCTCTCTTTCGATCTCCCTCTCCCTCTCTTCTCTACCTCCCCTCGATCCCTCTCTCCCCTATCTTCTCTCGATCTCCCTCCCTCCCCTCTCCTTCCCTCTCTCCCTCCCTTTTCCCCCTGTTCCCCCATTTCCCTCGCATCTTTCCTCCCTGGCCCCTCCTTTGCGTAGTTTATCTTGCATTGCATTGTACAGCTTCCCTTGTATTGCTTTAACACACACTGTGCACAAAATTACAGGCACACACAAAGACACATTCATATAAATATATGGTGGGACAGATAGAAGCAAATCTTTGGATAGAAGAGCTTATTAAAATCTTCCTACAAAGACCATTATGTAATTTATTTCGATCCTCTTTTGGGCCGAAGGCATAGCAGGGCTGCCAACTCTCACACAGAGGGAAGGGAGGGAGAGAGGGAAATCGAGAAGAGAGGGGAGAGAGATCGAGAGGGAAGAGAACGAGTTCGAGAGGGAAGAGAACGAGTTCGAGAGGGGAGAGAAAGAGTTCGAGAGGGGAGAGAGAGAGAGAGAGAGAGGGGAGAGAGAGAGATCGACAGGGGAGAGAAAGCGATAGAAAGAGAGGGTGATCGAGAAGAGAGGGGATAGAGAGGTAAGTAAAGATCTATTACAAATAAATCTAATAACTTTCTAATGCATCGTGCTCCTCTATAATCTTTGCTTGCAACTGCTCTGTAGCTTTGGAGCGGATTACACAGCGGCAGATCGAGAGACAAAGATCATAGAGAAGCTCAGTTTCCCAGTAGACGCCATAGTCGGCGCCATCTCTGGTCCGCTAATATGGCGTCGACAATCACACACGTGATACTACGCCTTTTCCACTGAGTGGCGCATCTTGCTCCTCTATAATCTTTGGTCTTCGACCTTCAAACTCGCAGCATGGTCGACACGTGGTCCTAGGAGGCTGTATGAGGTCCCTGGAACTCTCCGTCATGCTCGAGGGAAGTTCCCGAATATTCGTGGCCTCAGCTAGGTCACGGGAAATTTTTTCAGCATGTTGAAAATATTTTGGGCGAGTAACATTTGGTCAGCATGGTTCTTTTTGACTCGTAGTGCAGTGGAGTGGGGTCGTTATTTAGTTACAGGCAGTCGAGGGCAGCCGTAGGCAATCTCCTTCGCTGACCGGACATTTTAATTGGCTCATTGGAGTTTTCAGGACCAGGGAAAACCAACCGGTTGGTAAAATGTCCGCTAAACTATATTAAACTTCTTAAAAGTGCCTCCACTCCTTCTCTCCCCCTTCTACCCCGTCGTCTCTCCCCTTCTCTCCCCTTCTCTCCCCTTCTCTCCCCTTCTCCCCCCCCCCCCGCGCTCTCTAAAGGACTTACCGTTACTGTCGAGGTTGGCTGCCTCAGCCGGCCCCAGCATTCAGTTATTGGAGTGACTTCCGGAGGGGATTTCAAGTGCGCTCTCGTAATTTAGTCCAGGTTAAAGAAAGTGCTGGACCACCAGTGCCGGAAAATCGATGGTGGACCTGTACTGGAATCCTATCCTTTCCAAGCCCACTCTATCCAGGTCTTTCATTATCCAGTATGTTTTAATGAGATCCCCCTTCATTCTTCTAAACCTACCAAGTTATAGAGTCATACTACGTGGAAACAGCCCAACTTGCCCAAACCGACCAACGTGTCCCATCTACACTAGTCCCAGTTGCCTGCACTTGTCCCATATCCCTCTAAACCTGTCCAATCCCTGTTCCTGTCTAATTGCTTCTTAAACATTGTGATAGTCCCAGCTTCAACTACCTCCTCCGACAACTCGTTCTATACACCCATCACCCTTTGTGTGAAAAAGTGACCACTCAGTTTCCTATTAAATCGTTACCCCTTCACCTTAAACCTATGCCCTCTGGTTCTTGATTTCCCCCACTCCGGACAAGAGCCTTGGTCCGATCTATTCCTCTCATGAATTTGTACACCTGTAAAAGATCACCCCTCATCCTCCTGCGCTCTGAGTTACTCCAGCACTTTGTGTTCCTCCAGCACGTGTAGTTCCTTGTGTCTCCCTTTTAACTCACTGCTCAACCGGGTGTCTTATACATTGTCAGCAGTCAGATCTAGGATCCTATTGCTGCCGTTACACACTGTACATGCTGTCAATTCATCACACAAATGTGTAGCGTGCTTTGAGATACCAGGGTTGGCGGGAGGGATCACTCTCAATTAGTGAAATCTAAAACACACTAGCGCAGATGTGGGCTACAACAGCTTGCATTAGGCAGTGTGGTTTGTATAAATTACTTTTTAATTTGCAGTATTAGAGAGAGGGACCTTGGTCTCCATCTATTAACAATATAAAGAAAGAAATATTGGTGGTCCCGGTGGAATACACGACTGATTTGAAATTCTGCACACATTTTCTTGTTCATCAGACAAGCACATCATGATTCTGTTGGACTGCCAAGTATCTGAGCGCCTGCTCGACTTGGAATATGCAGTCAGCTAGACTTTGAGCCAGGCAATGAGGCGTGTTGACTGACTGGTGGTTCTGGAGACGCTGAGCATCAGGAGCGGGTTGACAGCACACTCACTGGATGATAAAACAAATGAACCGTCCACTTCCAAACTTTTGTTTGCAGCATTGCGTGCATTTCCGGTTTCTCCGTTCCGCGCGCGGCGGGTAGGGCTCCCAGCAATCCGGGGCCATACACCGCGGAAGCGGGAGAGTGAAGCCACCGAGCCCGGCCCCTGCCGCCCCTGATAGAATAGAATAGAAGAATGAATGCCTTTTATTGCCATTCAAACAGCTTGGTTAGAACAAAATTGCATTTTCTACAGTCTTAACATTACAAAAAAACCCACACTTAACACAATTTACATAAACATCCATCACAGTGGATCTCCAACACCTCCTCATTGTGATGGAAGGCAAAGTCTTATCTCTTCCTTTGTTCTTCCCCCATGGTCCAGCATTCCAACTGTAGTGTTGAGGCGAACTGGGGCTCCCGATGTTAAAGCCCCCGGCGAGCGATGGTAAGTCCTGTGGCCGTTTATGCCACGCCGGGCGACGTTAGAAAAGATTTACGAGGATGTTGCCAGGACTAGAGGGTCTGAGCTATAGGGAGAGGTTGATTAGGCTGGGTCTTTATTCCGTGGAACGCAGGAGGATGAGGTGTATCTTATAGAGGTGTGCAAAACCATGAGAGAAATAGATCATGTAGATGCACAGAGTCTTTTGCCCAGAAAGAGGAATCGAGGACCAGAGGACATAGGTTCAAGGTGAAGGGGAAAAGATTTAATAGGAATCAGAGGGGTCACATTTTGTGGTGGGTGTATGGAACAAGCTGTCAGAGGAGGTAGTTGAGGTTGGGACTATCCTATTGTTTAAGAAACAGTTAGAGAGGTACATGGATAGGACAGGTGTGGAGAGATATGCACAAAGCACAGGTAAGTTGGACCAAAGGATTTCGCTGCGGGTCTCGAACGTCGATCTACAGTTCCAGGTGGACACTGGTACGGCTGTGTCGCTAGTAGGTCAGGACATCTGGGAGAGGATCAGATCGCCGAAACTGAAACCAGCCAACATCCGCCTTTTCAGATAAGGATGACAGCCCAGTCCCATGAAAGACAAATGCACTGTCGCCGTTTCCTGTAATGGTCTGACACAGATGTTGCCGCTGATCGTCGTTGGTAAAGAAGTCGTTGCGCCATCGACTGGATCCATGCTTTCAGGCTTGACATGAACGCCTTGATCTACGATGGATCAACTATGGCATTGTCATCTACCACGGATTGCCAAATGGTCAGCAAGTGCGAGAATAACCTGCGAAAACAGGACGTCGAATGGCACTGGTCCAAAAAGTGTGACCATGCATTCACCAGGTTGAAGGAGATGCTCGCCCAGAAGACACGTTTGGTCCACTGTGACCCATCAAAGCCGATCTCGCTGGCTGCCGATGCATCGCCGTATGGTTTTGGAGCAGTAATCTCACAAACGGCGCCGAACGGCAAGGAAGAACCAATCGCGTTCGCATCCAAAACGCTGACAACTGCCGAGAGAAACTGCAGTCAAGTGGAGAAAGAACAGCATACAGATAAAGCAAATACTGATATCTCTTCAAAAGAGAACACTGAGGAAAACTCTGTTGATTCTGAGCCTTTAGCAAAAGTTGTGAAACGCAAAAAAGGCTGGCCAAAAGGAGTGAAGCAAGGTCCAGTTAAATGGAGACGTTCAAACTGGAAAGGGGGAATGTGATGTTTGATGGACTGTGTAGGGTGGGAGGACCCGTTGCTCCTCCTGTGCAGCAGGTGGCGCTGCACAGGGCAAAGGGAGATGTTTTGGTGTATAGTTTATCATATCTGTAGACAGTGTGTGTGGTTGCAGCCATTTTGACTTGTCTTGCTGCCAGAATTAAAGACTTCTGTTGTAAATTGAGGACTCTCAAGTTGTGTGCAGACCTAGAAAACAAACACGAACGTTTGGGTCGGGACCCTTCTTCATACCAAAATAAAATGTTGCCTATCCATGTTATAGAGTTACAGAGTTAAACAATGTGGAAACAGGCCCTTCAGCCCAACTTACCCACACCAACCAATATGTCACATCTATACCAGTCACACCTGCCTGTGTATGGCCCATATCCTTCTAAACCTGTCCTATCCATGCACCTGTCTAATTGCTTTTTGAACGATGCGACAGTTCCTGCCTCAACTACCTCCTCTGGTAGCTCGTCCCATACACCCACCATTCTTTGCGTGAAAAAGTTACAGATTCTTATTGAATCTTTCCCCCCTCACTAACCTATGGGCTCTGCTTCTCGATTCCCCCACTCTGTGCGTCTACCCGATCTATTCCTTTCATGAATTTGTACACCTCTATAAGATCATCCCTCATCTACCTGCGCTCCAGGGAATAGAGTCCTAGCCAGCTCAACCTCTCCCTAAAGCTCAGGCTCTTGAGTCTTGGCGACATCCTCGTAAATCTTCTCCGCGCTCCTTTCCAACCTGACAACATCGCCCCCTAAGGCACAGTGCCTGGAACTGTTCTCCAGAGATGCTGCCTGACCCGCTGAGTTACTCCAGCAGTTCCTTGTGCTTCTAATTAAATGTGCGTCAGCTCAGAGATGTTGAGAGCATGCGTCTCCCAGACCCAATCTGCCACGCCACAGTCATGCTGCACTTGTGTTTACAACCCACGGGGAGGGGTCCACACACTTTGAATCGTAAGCAGATCAATCTATTACGCTTCTCCTCAAATACATTACCCAAAACAGGATTAGCTCTCCGTGACGTGCAGCTGGAGCTCGATTTGAGTATCTGGTGTCAAACAGATTTGAAATGAATTTATCATTTGAATAATTCCTTGTGAAATGGTTTATCAGTTCCCACTCTCTCTGAAGATGTCTCCGTGCGGTAGGATTAAGCAGCTAGGAATATGGCTGGAAGTATTTCTTTTATCTTTACAACTGCACGGTGTGGCTAAGCATGGATCCGTGGATTGTCACCTTGTCATGGTGGAGAAGCTTGTGTGGTCCTGAGATCCCGAGAGCGATGCCGTCTGGTGCTATGGTCCTGGTAGGGCCACCCATGGCGGTAAGGTCGAGGGGGGAGGTCTCTGGCAAAGAGCAATCCAACCAAGACCTCAACGGTGGAACAGGCGGAGGACGATGGCTGACCTTAGTGGAGCGTCACAACGGCTGGGAAGGCGGATGAAGGCTGCAGCAGAAAAAGGTCTCCGGTCGTCTTGGACTCCATGCCACTGGATCCTGACCCAGATCTGTCGAGGACGGTGGGGTGGCTGTCTGTGCACCAGTCTCCCCACGTTAAACAAGGTCACGCACAAGCGTCCTCCAAGAGAGGACAGTCATACTCGTTTCCAGTGACAGCCGATGATGACGCCTCCGTTTCCCCATAACTCTCAATTCCACAAATTATTAAAATTAATTGGTTGATTGAAAGATCCAGCATGCAAACAGGCCCTTTAGCCCACTCTGTTCACGCCGACCATCGATCGCCTGTTCACACACTAGTTCTATGTTATCTCCCTTTCTCGTCCATTCTCTGTACTGCATTTACAGAGGAATAATTAACCTGCAACTCCGCACATCTTCGGGATGTGGAAGGAAACCGGAGCACCCGGAGGAAACCCACTCGGTCACAGGCAGAATGCGCAGACTCCACACACACAGATCGGCCCCCGAGGTCAGGATTGAACCCCAGGTCTCTGTCGCTGTGAGGCAGCGGCTCTACCAGCTGCGCCACTGTGCCACCCAAGTATCTCTATCCTTCTTACCTGCACCTGACTGATGTCTCAATCAAAGCTTTCTTGCTAGCGCTTGCTCCACCCCTTCCCCTCAACTCAGTGTGAAGAAGGGTCCCGACCCGAAACGTCGCCTGTCCATTCCCTCCACGGATCCTGCCTGACCCGCTGAATTACTCCAGCATGTTTGTGTTTTGCTGAAGATTCCAGCACCTGCAGTTCAATGTGTCTCCATCTGTCTACACAAAGAAGAGTGTAATGATTACGCCGCATAGAAAAAAACCTCCGCTTCCTCAGGCGTGACAGAGAGAGAGTTTTAAGACAAAGTCAAATATAGTTTGTCTCTTTCTTTAAAAATAAAAGCAGATCAAGTTCCCAATGACTGACCTCATTTCTACAGAACTCGGCCCCCTCTCGATGATCCTGTACTCGAAAATCCAAATTGCCTATTCCTCTTCTCTGGCAAGAATGTTACACTGAAAATGAAACTTTATTGACCGCCAGAGCCTTTGTCAATGAGAAGATTATTTTCTCAAACAAAGACCAAATACACAGTTTCCATTTATATTGCTGCTTTAACAAAGAAAACATCTGCCTGGTCACGTCCTAGAAATGGATTTGAGCAACGCTTGAAAAAAGGAGCCATCTCGAAAGATGCCCGAAAGTTCAGCGTGAAATTTAAACTGAGAATGCTGCAAACTTTCAGGTCAGACGGCAACTGTGTAAAAGGCATGTGAGTTAATGTCTTAGGTTGGTTTAAGCTTCAGAGATACAGCGTGGCAACAGGCCCTGCCATTCAAAGAGTCTGTGCCGACCATCGATCACCGCTATTAAAATTGAGATTGAAGGTGTCAAGAGGTTATTGCTCAACATTAATACCACAAAAGCAATTGGACCAGATCAGATACAAAATCAAGCCCTCAAGATCGCAGCGTGAGTGAACGGAAAGAGCTCCAATTGGCACCCAGTGTTGAGTGGTACACCCCAGGGCACAGTACTTGGCCCACACCTATTTTTGCTTTACATCAATGACATCCATGAAAAAGTCACAAGTACGACCAGACTATTCGCTGATGATTGTTTGCTGTACCGTCCAATTAAGTCAGCTGATGATGAAGATGCTCTCCAAAAGGATCTCGATACTATGGCCGAGTGGTCACAACAATGGGGCATGCAGTTCAACCCTTCCAAATGTGAAACCATGCGTGTCACCAGAAAGAGGAATTCAGGCATCACATCTTACAACATACTTGGTGTCACCCTGGAAGAATCCAAACAAACCAAGTATCTTGGCATCAAATTGCAGAATGACCTACGTTGGTATGGTCGGACTCATCATGTAACAGTGAAAGCAACAGGTGTTCTAAACTTCCTGAGGCGCAACTTCCATCATTGTTCAGCTTGTGTCAAGGAGAAGCTGTATTTCACCCTCGTTAGACCTCATCTCGACTACGCAGTTGCAGATTGGGACCCATACACAGATAAAAACATTTCATCCATCGAACGTGTCCAAAGACAGACCGCTCGATTTGTTACTAACACCTACGAGAGAGAAGCGAGTGTCACCAAACTTCTGAATTCTCTGGGGTGGAACCCTCTCCAAGACAGACGTGAAGCTCACCGTTTGACCTGTTGTTACAAAATGTTAAATGGTCAGCTAGACATAGATCACAAGACCTAACCAACCCCAAACCAATTAGGAGCAGACGAGCGCATTCAATCCAATTTGTGGTTCCAGGCACAAAGACAGATGTGTACAGCAATTTGTTCTTTCCACGCACTATTAAAGCGTGGAATAATCTCCACCAAGCCACGGTTGCCCAGCCAGATGCAACTAAATTTAAAGTGGCACTTTGTTCCCAATAACCTTCTCTGGCTAAACCCCTCCCTTCACCACCCCCAGTTTAAATTCCAGTTGGAATATTTTGGAGGACCAAGTAACCAAGAACCAAGACCCTGTTCACACTAGTCCTATCCGACACTCAAGGAATAATTTATGGAAGCCAGTAACATTTTTACCAAAGCCAACTAACCTACAAACCCGCATTTCTTTTGAGCGTGGGAGGAAACCGGAGCACCCGGAGAAAACACACAAAGTTATGGGGAGAACGTGCAAACTCCGTACAGACAGGTCCCTGGGTCTCTGGCGCTGTAAGGCAGCAACTCTACTGCTGCACCACTGTGCCACCAATGTATCTCTAAAACTGAAACTAAAACACCCTTAAGATGGCCAAATCAGCCATTAGATGCTCAAACACTCTGCATGGTGTCTGCTGGCAATTAATAAATTACCGTTTAAACACAGTTTACTTTAATACCAGCTCCAATTTTAATTCAGCTGTCCCTCCAGCGCAGTTACAATGTCATTTGCTAACAGGGCAGCAGAAGCACTATGCTGTAATTTAGTTCTGTTAGCTTAACACCCATCACCACTGGCATCTTAATAGCCCCGTCTCTGTGCCCACCAAACCGTGTGTGGTTGGCAGAGCACAGTAATTAATGGTCCATTTTTCAGGGAGTGTTGTAAATAAAACGATGGAGCAATTATTAAAAGCGCCCCGGTCTATGTGCCCTGAGCCTTGTTGTGGTGTACAATGCGAATACATCCCTACCAGAGCAAAGAGACCTCAGGCCAGACTTACCTGTATAATGAGGTCTTCCCATGAACTCTCAATTGGATTTTCTGTATTTAAATAGAAGATTTATTTTGCTGCTGAGTCGGGTAGGAAGGTTGTACATTACTAACATATCGAGATACTTTGGTGGCCACCTATATGCTTAAGATTATAGCAAGTCATTGAGTTGAGAAGGCAAAGATTTATGTAATATTGCACTAAGCAACAGATTGCGTTACTGACAAGTGGCTTATGGAGGCCGCTACGACACCGGCTGATTTTTCAGCTGAATAAAAGCCTTGAGCATAGCCTTGAGCATAGCCTTTGGTGAATCAAAAGCTCCTCCTGATCAGGAGCGCCGATTAAACGGTGCCCAGCGTGGAGTGGAGAATCAAAAGGAGGAAAGAGCCTTTTCCCCTCCGTGGTCAGGTTTCTGAATGGTCCTTCCATAAGGCATGGTACTTTCCGATTCACCGCTACCCCGTAGCACACATTGGACTTTGTCTCTGGAACTGATGCTCAACAATGCTGAGAACTATATAGTCTGCACTCTCTCTTTTCTTTCACTCTATCCATCATTGTGATGAAGGGTCCAGACCCGAAACGTCACCTATCCGTGTCCTCCACAGATGCTGCCTGACCTGCTGAGTTCCTCCAGGACATTGTGTTCCACACAGCATCTGCAGTTCCTGTGTCCACTCTTTGCTCGACCTATTGGATGTGAGTTTGGGTTGATTGCATTTATGTATTGTATTAACTTATTTGACTGGACGTTATGCAAAACAGGACCGTTCAGAAACCTGATAACAGATGGGAAGAAGCCAATTCCTCCTCTTTTCACTGTACCTCGGTGAACTTGACAATAATAAATCCAAATCTAAACCTAAGCCATAGAAATATGCATTTTCATTGTGCTTTTCATAACCCCCCCCCCCCCCCCCCCTCAGGCTACTCAATACGTTTTGAGGGGTCGTTCAATTAGAGTCATTAAGTCATAAAGTGCTGAAAGCGGGCCCTTCAATAACCAATAGGTGCAGGAGTAGGCCATTCGGCCCTTCGAGCCAGCACCTTCAGCCCACCTTGCCCGTGCTGCCCGTTAACTACCCATCCATACTAACCCCATTTGTCAGTCCCATATACCTTCCCATCGCAAGTGATCTTCTGCAGCTCTCTTAAGTATTCTGAGAGTTTCTGCTGCCACCATTTTCTTGGGAAGTATGTTCCAGATTCCAAGCTTCCTCTGGGTGAAAAAAATCATCCTCTGACGCCTCCGAACCAACCCCTCCAGTTTTAAACACCTCTGCAGTGGGGAACAGGTTCTCATTATTTTCCCTTTCTGTGCCCCTCACAAAGCCTGTTGTGTTCCTGTGCATTGGGATTGTCGTACCAGTCAATGTCAATGTCGTACCAGTCACTGCGTACCAGGTCAAGGCGTACGTAGCCTTGCAACTGGTATCATGTAGTCCAGTTCAACCTGTGGGACATGCTCATCCTTCAGGGAAAGTCTGCTTTGGCGGACCAGGCGGAAGAGATCTTTATGAACCAACGGCTGGGGAGGTGACGCAGCAAGGCACTGTGGAATGTGATGGGCTAGTCAGAGCACTAAAGAAGACATGGCCGTCCACTGCAGCCAAGAAGCCTCCAGCCGTGATGATTTTTCATACCACTGGACTCTGACTCTGCGGCCGAGAGGCTGGGGTAGTCACAGTGCAACAGCTTCTCCACAAACTCATTCACATACAGGTTTTTGTGCAGTCCTCTTCTATTGAGACTGCACAAGCCACCATCGTTGTTACCGACGAGCCACCACCCCCAGTCAATGATGCCACCAGTCAGGATACTTTATAGAGAGCATCTGTAAATGGAGATATATCTCATTCAGATACTACCTCGATTATGGTTAGTTTAGTTTAGTTTAATTAGAGCCATGTTCAGTATATTTCAGTTGATTTGAGTTGAATTCAGTTTAGCATAGTTTTGGTTAGATTAGTTAAATTCTGTTCAGTTCAGGTCAGTTTAGTTTAGTTCCGTTTTTAGTTCAGTTTAATAGTAAGATTAAACGATAACTTACCAGTTTGAAGATTGATCTTTATTTTAAGCATGCGCGACATTCTTCAAAGCAGCGGTGTAAAATCACATATAACAAAGTTGACTAAGATAGTAAGATAAGAGCTAGATGCTGGAAGATTGTTCCCGATGTTGGGGGAGTCCAGAACAAGGGGTCACAGTCTAAGGATAAGGGGGAATTCCTTTAGGACCGAAATGAGGAAAACATTCTTTACACAGAGAGTGGTGAGTCTCTGGAATTCTCTGCCACAGAAGGTAGTTGAGGCCAGTTCATTGGCTATATTTAAGAGGGCGTTAGATGTGGCACTTGTGGCTAAAGGGATCAGGGGGTATGGAGAGAAGGCAGGTACGGGATACTGAGTTGGATGATCAGCCATGATCACATTGAATGGCGGTGCAGGCTCGAAGGGCCGAATGGCCTACTCCTGCACCTATTTTCTATGTTTCTATGTTTCTATGTTTCTAAGAGAACCAGCATACCAGCTGACCTTTATAATAGAAGGTTGGGAACGGAGGGCACGTAATCCCTCATTGTAACTCCTCATAAAATAAAGATCAAACTTCACACTGATAAATTCTCATTTAATCTTACTATTTTACTTCGGAGTCACGTGAGTGACTACGTGAAGATTTTAAAGCTCTGTGATTTCATGCCCTGGAAACGAGTCCATGCTCACACACTGCCATAATGACAAATGGAGGAAGTTTTTCAGAACGTATTTCAGACATGAAACTGTGCTGAAAAAACAAGAAGGTATTTATTTAACAAATAATTATAATAATACACCTACTCCGGGGAAATTATAATACAGAACTTAAAATTGTGTCTGCAAACGTCTCAGGCGTGGCCACGGGTTTATTATAGAACCGCTGGAGGGTTTTCCCATTAACCCAACCCGCCGTTGCAAGGATGTGGTCCATAGGAACTTCCATCATCCTTGCCACTGATGTAGATGCAGCCCTGGTGGAATGAGATTTAAAAACATCAGTGTCCACCCCCGCTGCACCCAATACCACCCTTAACCATCTTGAAATGGTTTGCATGGTGACTCTGTAATGAGGACGTTTCTGACTTATAAGCAGAGCCCTTTCCGTGCCCCTGAGACACTTGGTGACCTCCATGTAGTGTAAAAGGTGGGTCACTGTGCATAGGCGGCTGTCTACGGGGTAAGCCAGGAAATCCAACTTGCGGCCAGATGATCCAGGCCTGTTTTGTTTGAGTAACTCATGAATGAAATAAGTTACCTTATTGTTGGATATAACCATGGCGTCCAGACTTAGCTTGTGTAGGGACTGGACCCGTTGCCATCAGCATTACCATTTATATATGTCAATTTGGCTAGGGAAAGAGATGTAACTGGTGCCCAACCTCGGAGCAAGGTTAAAACAATGCCAATATCCCAGGTCTGGGAATATCTAGGCCTGGGGGGATTTGAGTTGAAAATACCCCTCATAAGTTTAGACACCAAGGGGTGAGACCCAACTCCAAGATGATCTAAACCTACTCCGAGATATGAGGATAGGGCACTCCTGGCACAGTTGATGGCACTGTAGCTTAAACGTTCATCAAAATGAAGGCTTGCCAAGAACTCCAGCACTTCTGTAATGGTGGCTGTGTCGTATGTGGTGTTTGTCTTGGTACAAAACACCTCCCTTTTTTTTGCGTAAGTAAGGTATTGTTTCCTGGTGACTCCCTGCATGATGCCGTGATGATTCATTGTTCGGTCTGAAAGGCCAAATTCCAGGAGTGGCCTTTTCAAAACCTGCAAACCAATAGGTTCATCCAGTCATGGTATGGGTGACTCTCCCCTGTCACAGGATGTACCAGTAAACTCGGACGTTTGGGTATTGGAATGCATGGTTCTGAGACCATGTCCAGTACCACAGGGAACCATGGCTGAGTAGGCCAGTCGGGTACAGCCAGAATACCCGACGTGGAGTCTTGTTGAATTTTCTGCAAGACCTGACTGATGAGACAGAAGGGGGGAAATGCATAGAAAAACAAATCCCCCCAGTGTAGCGAGAAAGCGTCCATTGCTACTGCCCCAGGGTCTGGTTCCCATGCAACATATGTTGCTATTTGGTGATTGAGTCTGGATGCAAAAAGGTCGATATCTGGTGTTCCATACTGAGCTACGATGTCAGCAAACACTTTGTGGTCCAACATCCATTCAGTGTTGTCATTAAACTTGCGTGACCTGGTGTCCGCCACTGTATTTATCTTACCCAGAAGGTAAGTAGCTGATATCCAAATGTTCCTTTCTACGCACCAGTGCCAGATTGTATTGACCAATTCATCACAAGATATCGACTTAATTCCACCCATATGATTATGTAAGCCACCACCGTATATTATTAATTTGTAGGCGTACATGCAGATGGTGCATGTCTGTACAGTAAGCCCAGAGTCCATGAAATGCTCCCAGAATTTCTAGATAATTAATTCCCAGTGCCGGGAATAAGGTTAATTCATGTGCATTCCATCTACCACCGCAACTGGAGGTAGTATTAGTTGTTTCCCCAGCCTTGAGCGCTGGCGTCTGTTTGTAGTACAATCGAGGGGTTTGTGATTGTAATGGGATTAGAGCAATGTCGAGCATTGTCTATCCACCATTGTAATTCCAATTTTGCTTTTGCTGGTAATTGCATTGGCCTGTCAAAATGGCCAGCATGGTGTTTGAGTGCTGCAATTTTTGATCTTTGTAGGTTTTGGTAATGCAAGGGCCCAAATTGTGTGGCTGGAAAGGCAGCCACTAGCTTCCCAATTACCCTGGCTAGTTGCCGAATAGATGGTTTACTGATGCCAGCAAGGCTGTTACATGCCTCTATCAAGCCTGATGCTTTGTTCGGCGGCAAAGTGACAGACGTATGAACAGAGTAAATCGTGAATCCCAAATAGTCCATAGTGGTAGAAGGCATTAATTTGGATTTGTCTGAATGGATGATAAACCCCAGTTTTTGAAATAAGTGCTCAGTGGCTGAGACAGCCAATTTGGCCAACTCCAAGGTTTTCCCCACAATTAAAATGTCATCGAGGTATGCCATAACAATATGTTTTTGTTTTCTGAGACACGCTAAAGCTGGTTTTAATAATTTGGTAAACAGTCTGGGTGCTGATGTTAATCCATTAGGCAGCGCTTTATACTGCCAGAGCTGCCTCATCCAGGCAAATTTCAAATATCTGCAATGATCTTTGTCTATTGGTACTGAATAGTATGCATCTTTTAGGTCGATGCAAGCCATGAAGTACCTCTTGGAAACTAGTTGTTTGGCAGTAACAAAAGTTTCCATTTTGAAGTGGGCGTACTGCCCGAAAGTATTCAGTTGTGTCAAATCAATAATGATGCAGCATCCGTCGTCTTTTTTATTTTTGGTGAAGATGTTCGATACAAACTCATGAGATTCATTTTTGGTTTTCTCAATTACGCCTTTCGTATGTAGTCTTAAGAGTTCAGCATGACCTAGCTTTTCTTTCTGTGAAAGTACAAACTTTCGACTAGGTGCATGCTGAACAGGAAGGGGAAGTTTGTGAACAAATTCAATTTTGTATCCCTGAATACTTTGCAGTATGAAACGATCAGTAGTTAAAGTGCTCCATGCATCCTGAAACAAGTGCAACCGTCCCCCAATCCGTGAAGAAGTTACACATGCAATGTTCCTGAGACAACCAGATCCACCTACCTCCATTGTTACCGGCGGTGCTACATTGGTTTCCTCTGTCCTTGTCTCCTGGGAGGTGGAGGCGCTATGGTGTGGGGTTGGCGCATCTTCCAGGAAGGCCGTGCTGGGTCATGGTCTATAAAGGACCGTTGGGCAGGTTGGACGGCCTTCGAGCTTTCACCAGCAGGTGTTCTGTCGCTGTTGTAGCGTGGTCTGCTGGTGGGTGCATAGGGGTGCTGTCGCCGCAGGTACAAGGACTTGGTGGCAGTCGGCACTTTATCATGCCTATTGCCTTTGCCTCTTCATCGAGGTCTTTTACCTATTTGGGCAGGTTGTCCCCGAATAGTAGTGCAGGTGACTGTGCACTGCTGGTTCTGCACAACCCCGCGAACTTGGGGTTCAGTGCAGGTCGGATGACACTCTTTCTGTAACAGTTGATCTCAAACCAAGTGTTACAGAGTGCCAGGGCATCCTGTAGCTCTTCCGACATCTCCACTCCATCCACTGACCTGGCAACGGCCGTAATTCCAGAAGCCAGTAGTTTTAGGATTCTTTGGAGTTTTACTTCCTGGCTTCTGATGTCAGGGCTCATGTTACCCCAGATTGGGTTGTTGACTGCAGGCACGTTGAGGGAGACACAATTCTCTGGAGCTAGGTATTTGGCTGCAGCTCCTGTTCTGGCACCCTTAGCATTGGTGTTTCTTCAGCCATACTCCCTTCTTCAGAGTCAGCCCAGCTCTGATTCCTTATGCTCCCCTGCGAAGAGGGTGACATTTGGCAGTCCTGTAAAGGATGCTGCTGTGGGTCTGCGAGGAGACCCACTGTGACCATACCCCTGCTTTAGCAGGTCACTTTGGAGCAACTACTCCACCATCCGCTCCATGCGGGATAATCGACCGCTGTCGCTTCCCGCCGGCGGGGTGTCCTCCAGTCCGGAATAAGCCGAGTCAATGGTTTTGCCCGACTTCCGGGTGGCTTTGGCACCAGTCCGCGGAGTTCCTGCGGGCTGTAGCGGCGTGAAGTCGGGGGCTGCGGTTTGGATCAGCAGCTCTGGAGAACCCGACCGCTGCTGGCTGCCCGCTTCGCGGTCCTCGGCAGCTAGTTTGGCAGCGGTTCGTTTGGACTTTGTCCTTGATTCCATCTTGGTGCGCTCTGTAAGAAAAATACTAACAGAGCCGACAACGACGTCCGGAATGGTAAGTACTCACCTGCGGGCCGTTTTTAAAACTTACTGCTGGAGGAGCGACACTCCTCCTGCCTGTCGCTTCGCAATGCGTTCGACGATATGTCGTGCATGCGTGCTGGTGGGGTCTTCACGTAGTCACTCACGTGACTCCAAAGTAAAATTTATTATCGCACTGAGGCATTTGATGTTAAGAACCTATGAATTGATGGGCCTGCACGGTGACACAGCGACAATGTTGCTGCCTCGTAGCGCCAGAGACTCGGGTTCGATCCTGACCTCATGTACTGTCTCTACGGAGTTTGTACGTTTTCCCTGTAAACGTGTGGGCTTTCTCTGGGTGTTCCTGTTTCCTCCCGAACTCCAAAGACATGCAGGTTTGTAGGTTAATTGGCTTCGGTAAAAAAGAATTATAAATTGCCCCTAGTGTGTAGGATAGTGCTAGTGAACGGGGTGATTGCTGGTCGGCGCAGACTTAGTGGGCCGAAGGGCCTGTTTCCACGCTGTATTTCTAAAGCCTAAAGTAAAGTCTGAAGCTGCTGAGCATGAAGAAAGTTGTGATGATGGAGACTGGGGAGTCTACAGTCATAACGTGCTTGACATGAGTGGATTTATCGGTGTGGGCATGTACGCTGGATCAAAGCCAAAGGAACGGCTGTAGTGCGTGTTTCAGTCATGTGTAGCTTGTTAATTGTCATAATAAATTATAAATGGTATTTATAACCAAGTTGCTCCTTGCTCATCCTCTCCCCTTCAACAGCTGCACCACAAGCGGCCTAATAAATTTTATATCAAAATAGGCCGGGCTGTCAGAGAGAGCGCTGCTTGTAATGTATTGCAGCACAAAAGCCAGGCAAAGAGGAAAAATGTCACACATTTGTTACAAGGTAAATTGGTTCAGGGAAACAGGCCAGAGAAATCTCCCCTGAATGTGACTGCTATTTCCAAGATGAAAAGACCAGAGGGCATAAGTTTAAGGTGAGAGGGGCAAAGTATAAAGGAGTACAGGGCAGCACAGTGGAACAGTGGTAGGGTTGCTGCCTCACAGCGCCGGAGACCTTGGTTCGATCCTGACTACGAGTGCTGTCTGTACGGAGTTTGTACATTCTCTCTGTGGCTGTCTGGATTTTCTCCGGGTGTTTCGTCCCACACTCCAAAGGCGTGCAGATCTGTAGATTTGGTAAATTGTTCCTAGTGTGTCGGATAGTGCGCGATTGCTGGTCAGTGTGGACTCGGTGTGCCGAAGAGCTGTTTCCGCACTGTATCAATAAAACTAAACTGCAAGTACAGGTTTATAGGTTAATCGGCTTCGGTAAAAATTGTAAATTGTCCTTAGTGTGTAGGATAGCGCTAGTGAACGGGGTGATCGCTGGTCGGCGCACACTCGGTGAGCTGAAGGGCCTGTTTCCACACTGCATCTCTAAAGTCTAAAGAGATTTGCTTGGTAGGGAGGTGTAATGGAGGGACATGGATCAGGTACAGGCAAAAGAGATTAGTTTAACTTGGCACAGACATAGCAGTCCGAAGAGCCCATTCCTATGCTGTAGTGTAGAGAACATAGAACAGTAGGACTCAGGAACAGGTCCTATGTTCTTTGTAGTCTCTGTCTAGTAGTCCGTTCCCATCATTTTAAGCACCACAATCAGTTTTCCATTCAGCATGCTCCCATCTAGATCCCCCTTGCCTTCTTTCAATCCGCAAAACTAACAATGGGCAGGGCCTACACAGTGAGTGGCAGGGCTCTAGGGAGCGTTGTAGAGCAGAGGGATCTAGGAGCGCAGGTACATAGTTCCTTGAAGGTGGCATCACAGGTAGATAGGATGATCAACTAGGCTTTTGGCCATTGACCATCAGTCAGGGTGTTGAGTAAAGAAGTTGGGAGGTCATGTTGCACTTACATAAGACATTAGTGAGGCCGTATTTAAAGTATTGTGTTCAATTCTGGGCACCATGTTGTAGGAAAGATGTTGTCAAGCTGGAAAGGGTGCTGAGAAAATTTACAAGGATATTGCCAGGACATGAGGGTCTGAGCTATAGGGAGAGGTTGAGCAGGCTGGGGACTCTATTCCCCGGAGCACAGGAGGATGAGGGGTGATCATATTGAGGTGTATAAAATCATGAGAGGAATAGATCGGGTGGACGCACAGAATCTGTTGCCCACAGTGGGGAATCGAGAACCAGAGGACATAGGTTAAAGGTGACGGGGGAAAGATTTAATAGGAATCTGAGGGGTCACTTTTTTTTACACAAAAGGTGGTGGGTGAATGGAACGAGCTGCCAGAGGAGGTAGTTGAGGCAGGTACCATCATAATGTTTAAGAAGCAATTAGTCAGATACATGGATAGGACAGGTTTAGAGGGTTATGGGCCAAACGCAGGCAAGTGGGACTAGTGTAGATGGGGCATGTGGCTCGGTTTGGGCAAGTTGGGCCTGTTTCCACGCTGTATAAATCCGTGACTCTCTATGATTCCAATCATTTTTAGGCTGGAGCAAATCACACCACCGAAAAGCATGGAAAAGTGGATATTCTCACTATAGGGGCAATATCAGGAAGATGTATGAGCGTATACAACGCCATGCAAGTTTATTCAGACAGATCGACAATGTAACGGACAAATTGCCTGTGCAGGTTCACGCGGTCAATAGGCTGCTTTTCAGGTAGGAACGCAATAGATTTTAATTATAAATGGTGTTGCCAAATAGTCAATTTAGTTTTTCTCTCCTTGAAGACAGGACCATGCCTCAGTCCCCACATTTGCCCCAGGGTAGCGCGGTTCAATTGACAATCATTTGAGTAGGGACGCGTTCTTATGGTCTCTTAATGAAAATGCATTGAATATTAGACAAGCTTATGCTAAGAGATGGTAAATGGAGTTTTAAAACGGATGGGCTGTCTTATTCCCTATGCCGAATGCCAAGAGCAAATTGCATCTCAAATATAGGTCTAGCTTTCTGTAGCTGAACTTTACTCACTGTGTGGGTGGTCCAGGATTCACGGGCTTAGAGGCTGTTAGCTACAAGGAGAGGCTGGACAAACTCAGTTTGTTTTCTCTGGAACATTGTATGTTGAGGGGAGGTTTTAGACTTCAGGGATACAGCGGGGAAACAGGCCCTTCGGCCCACCGAGTCATGGTAGATGTATGTTAAAGGGCATTACATTTACGGAAAGCAGAATGAGGAGGCAGGTTCTGATTATTTGACTAAATGGTTAAAAATGTCTGGTGTATCTGATTTTTAGTTTTATAGATGGAGCATGGAAACAGGCCCTTCGGCCCACCTAGTCCATGTTGACATTCGATCACCCTAGTTCCATGGTATCCCGCTTTCTCGTCCACTCTAGGGGGCAATTTTTACAGATGGGAACCCACGCGGCCACAGCAAGAACCTGCAAACTCCACACAAAGACAGCACCTGAAGTCAGGATCGGACCCGAGTCTCTTGCGCTGTGAGGCAGCAGCTCTACCAGCTGCACCACTGTGTTGACCCTATTGTTATTGGTGAGTCAATGTTGAGAACTATATTCTGCATTGTTTATCTTCCCCGTTGCTCTATCTGTTTGAACTGATTCTATCAATGCATGGTATATCTGATCTGTTTGCTTAGCACACAAAACAAAGCTTTTAACTAAAATAAACGAGGTAAAAACAAAGAACTGCAGATGCTGGTTTACAAAAGAAGAAACAAAGTGCTGGAGTATCTCAGCAGGTCAGGCAGAACATGGGCAGGTGACGCTTCAGCCTGGTCAACAATCTTTCAACTCCGGATCTATTGAAACAAACTCTACCCTCTGACCCAACTATCAGCCATGATCGAATGGCGGAGTAGACTGGATGGGTCGAATGGCCTAATTTTACTCCTATAACTTGTGAACGTGAACTTATGAAATAATCTCCATTCCTTAGGCCCTCATTTCCCCCCTCATTCCCCTCCCCTCTGTTCCCTTCCACCATATCTTTACTTGTCACTCCTCTTCTCTCCGTATCTGACACTATCCGTTCACCTCTTTCCAAACTGTAGATAGAGTCATAGAGTCATACACCATGGAAACAGACCCCTACAGCCCTACTTGCCCACACCGACCAACATGCCCCATCTCCACTAACCCACCTGCCAGCGTTTGGTCCATATCCCTCTAAACCTATCCTATCCATATATCTGTCGAAATGCTTCTAAAATGTTGCAATAGTCCCTGCAATAGATGCTGGAGTCTGTGTAGGACACAGAGTGCTGGAGTAACTCAGGCTCTGGAGTGGGTCAGGTAGCATCTCTAGAGGACCTGGATAGATGGGGTTTCTTGTCTGAAATATCGTCTACCGTTGTCCCCCAGAGATGCTGCCTGGCCCGCTGAGTTACTCCAGCACTTTATGTTCCACCTCTCATTGGCCAGGCTTTGTTCCACCCTAACCCCTTTCCCCTATCCAATAAATCTGTAGAAAGGTCCCGACGTGAAACATCGTCTGTCCATTCCCGCCACAGATGCTGTCTGACCCACTGAGTTCAACCAGTACTTTTGTTCAATATTACAGAATAATTGCAGTTCCTTCTGTCTCTTTCCTCCCACATACAGTGAAATCTTCCACTCATTCTCAACACTGAGTTTAATTAAATGTCACTTTATGCAAATTAACATAGCCAGTCTAAACTTTGACCTTGTTTAAATTATTCTGTGATCTATTAGATTTTAAAACACCACTTAAGAGTGTGGTGATTCCTTGTGTCCTCTGTGCGTGTGTGTGTGCGTGTGCATCTGTGTGTGTGAGTGTGTGCATCTGTGTGTTTGAGTGTGTGCATCTGTGTGTGTGAGTGTGTGCATGTGTGTGTAAGTGTGTATCTGTTTATCCATGTGCAATAGTCTGTGTTTTTCTGTGCATCTATATCTGCATGTGTATGTATGTGTGTTTGCCTGTGCTTCTGTCTGTGTGTGTGTGTGTCTTTGTGCATGTGTCAGTGTGTGTGTGTCTGTGTACGTGTGTGTGTGCGTATGCCAGTGTGCGTGTGTGTATGGCTGTGTGTGTGTGTCTGTATCTGCATGTGTGTATCTGTTTTTTGTGTGCCTCTGTCTGTCTGTCTGTCTGTCTGTCTGTCTGTCTGTCTGTCTGTCTGTCTGTCTGTCTGTCTGTCTGTCTGTCTGTCTGTCTGTCTGTCTGTCTGTCTGTCTGTGTCTCTATGCTTGTGCATGTGTGTGTGTGAATGTGTGTGTGTGCAAGTCTGCATGTGCATGTGTACCTGTGTGTGTGTGTGTGTGTGTGTGTATGCACGTACATGCATGCTTGTGTGTGTGTGTGTGTGCACGTCTGCATGCGCATGTGTACCTGTGTGTGTGTGTGTGTGTATGTACGTGCGTGTGTGCTTGCGTGTGTGTGTGCACGTGTGAGTGAGTGTGTCTGTGCATGTGTGTGCGTGCATGCGTGTGTATATGCCTGTGTGACGCCCAACAGGTAGCTACGTTGCATTAAACGGTGCAGGAGCCGGGGATCGCGTGCAGCGGGTCGTGGGCTGGAGTTTGACCCGTGGCAGACCGTGCGGAGGGACCATCTGCCCACCGCTGCCCTGGTCACACTCTGTCAGGAAGAGGAGGCGTTGGTGCTGATAACGACCAATAATTCAGTGACCCAAGGCCACGGCAACAGGCAGGCAGCGATCATCATCATCATCTTCATCTGCAGGAAGAAGCGACGTTGGGCAGGATTGATGGTGGGGCCCCGGCAGACATTCCTTCTGCATGTCATGTGTAAGCAAGCGTGTAATGAGCGGCTTGACAGGGACTCGGGCAATCATTCCATGTCCGAGCCCACACGCTTCGACACATAACTCAGGCTGACATCCACCGCCACAGGAGCTGACCCACACCAGCGGCTAAACCCAGGCACTTCATCCCTCCCAGCCGACCACTGAAGATTTAGCTTAGTTTTAGTTTACAGATACAGCATGGAAACAGGCCCTTCGGCCCACTGAGTCTGTGCCGACTGACGATCACCCATTCACACAAGCTTTATCCTAGACACTAGAGACAATTTACAATTTTACCGAAGCCAATTAATCGACAAGTCTGTCTGTCTTTGGAGTGTGAGAGGAAACCGGAGCTCCCGGAGAAAACCCACGCAGGTCATGAGGAGAATGTACAGACAGCACCCATAGTCAGGCTGGAGCCCGGGTCTCTGGCGCTGTAAGGCAGCAGCACTACCACTGTGCCGCCCTTGGAACCATTTCCCCTGTGTCTCTTTTCCAATGTTCTGCCCAACGTACAACCCTCAACTAACCTGAAACTCAACATGGAACAGCAGAGGCTGATTTACAAACATAAGGACACAAAGTGACAGGGGGCCAGGCAGCGTCTCTGGACAACATGGAGACATGGAACATGACTTGAAGTGTCACCTATTTCTTTTCTCCAGAGATGCTGCCTGACCTGCTGAGTTACTCCAGCACTTTGTGTCTATCGTTGCCTTGTGAGGGTCGACATCGTAGAACTCCTGGGGCAGGTTTTACAATGTTGCCGCAGGATACGAAAGGAAGGTGCTGTTATTGGGAATGTTTGACCACATTAAGTAAAAAATTCCACATTCAGCGCTCTGTTTGCATAAAGTAAGGATCTTTGACAGCTTTCTTAGCAAGACTTTTCTTCCATTGACCTTTCAATTGTACCTTCATTTAATGTGAAAGCGTACAACAGCTTTAGCGCTGATAAGAGTGTATTGGCACATTATCAGGACCAGAGGGATTAACCCAGGCTTCCAATGCTCCTGCACAAACAATCAACGTGCCTGAGGAAAGGCTTTTATAGTCATAGTCATATGGCCTAATGCCCACACCGACAGACATATCCCATCTATACTAGTTGGCACGGTGGCACAGCGGTAGAATTGCTGCCGCACAGCGCTGGAGACCCAGGTTCGATCCTGACTACAGGCCGTGTTTGTACGTAGATTGTACGTTTTCCCTGTGAATGCGAGGGTTTTCTTTGGGTGCTCCGGTTTCCTCCCACACTCCAAAGACGTGCAGGTTTGTAGGTTAATGTGGTTTTAATAAAAATTATGAATTGTCGCTAGTGTGTGCGATAGTCCTAGTGTACGGGGATCTCTGGTCGGCATGCACTCAGTGGCCGTAAGGGCCTGTTTCCGTGCTGTATCTCCAGATGAAAGCTAAACTAAACTAAACTTGCCCCACCTGCCTGCGTTTGGCCCATATCCATCTAAACCCGCCCTGTCCTATCCATGTACCTGTCTAAATGTTTCCTGAACAGTGTGTTTCTGATCAAAAATTATTTGCTTTAAGAGAACTTACGCCTAGTGTCCATTGAAGCTGTTCTTGGGCCCTCCTCTCCCAACCCCCGCCCCCAGCCAAACTTTATGCCCCATCATAAACAAAACAGCACCAACTAGAAAATAGCTTTTTTCATGTTCATGGGATGAACGCTGACGTGCATAAGTTTAGTTTTGTTTATTGTCATGTTTACCAAGGTATAGCAAATAGCTTCTTTGTGGGGTGAAACCCAGACTACACGTGATTGCATTCGAGCCGTCCGCTGTAGACAGATACAGGATAAAGCGAATAACGTTTAGTGTAAGATAAAGTCCAGTAAAGTCCGATTAAGGATAGTCCGAGAGTCTCCAATGAGATAGATAGTAGCTGAGAACCGCTCTATAATAGTAAGATTAAACGAGAACTTACCAGTTCGAAGGTTGATCTTTATTTTATGAGGAGTTGCGATGAGGGATTTCGTGAAGAACCCGCCAGCACGCATGCGCGACATACTTCAAAGTAGCGGTGTGGAATCACAGAACCAACAACAGAGAAATGACTTGTTATAGTAAGATTGAAGAGACTCTAATTACCAGTTGATTTATGATCGAGGGTTGGGAGCGGAGGGCACGAAATCCCTCATCGCAACTCCTCACAAAATAAAGATCAACCTTCGAACTGGTAAGTTCTCGTTTAATCTTACTATTTCATTTCGGAGTCACGCGAGTGACTTCGTGAAGACTTCAAAGCTCTGTGATTCCATGCCCTGGACCTCGTCCATGCTGTCACACACCACTTATAAGGATGGATAGGAGTAATCAACTTTCCAGACTGCTTGTACTGAAAAAATAATAACAATATTTATTAACAACAACCAAAAGGAAAAACCCCTCACTGGGGGACATCTGCACGTTCTTGACCTGCATCCAGCACGGCCTCCGCGAACAATGCAGGAGCGGCAACAGGTTTATTGTAAAACCGCTGGAAGGTGGCTTCGTTCGCCCATCCTGCTGTGGCAAGAATATGGTCCATGGGCACCTCCATGACCCTTGCCGCCGACGTCGATGCAGCCCTGGTGGAATGGGATTTAAAGACATTAGTGTCAATACCTGCCTCACCCAAGACGATCCTGAGCCACCTGGAGATCGTCTGTACCGTCATTCTATGGTGAGGTTTCTTGTGGCTGATGAGCAAGTATCTCTCCATTCCCTTCAATTTTCTCGTCACTTTGACATAGTGGCGGATATGGGCGGCTAAACATAGCCTTGCATCAGCGGGGTATGCCGGAAACTTCAGCTGCAGCCCTGTGAACCCAGGTCTATGCTGCTGGAGTAATTCATCTATGAAGAAGATTACTTCGCCAGGGGTAGAGATCATCCTGTCGATCCTGACCTTGTGGAGTGTCTGTACCCTCTGCGCTGAAGTCAGTGCCAGTAACATCACCAGCTTCAGGGTGAGTTTGTCCAACTCAAGCCCCTCCATGGGCGACCACGTCCTGAGCAGGGTTAATACCTTCCCAATATCCCAGGTGATGTTATAACGAGGTCTGGGCGGATTGGAATTAATAATTCCCCGCATGAGTCTGGACACCAGCCTGTTGGACCCTACCTCAATATTGAGGTAGAATGACAGCGCACTCCTGGCGCAGTTGATGGCACTGTAGCTGAGGTGTTCGTCATGATGCAACCCCGCCAGGAATTCCAGTACGTCGGTGATGGTAACGGAGTCGTATGCAATGTGGGAGTGGCCGCAGTAGGTTTCCCATTTCCGGATATGTGTGAGATATTGCCGCCTGGTGGACTCCCGGCATGACGCTCCAATGGTAGCCATGGTTCTAGATGATAGGCCATACCGCAGTAATGGCCTGTTCAGAACCTGCAAGCCAACAAGTTTAGATGACTGTGGCAGGGATGTGGTTCCCCTGAGACAGGGTTTGTTACCAATTGTGGGCAACCCTCTAAGAGGACCCATGGTTGACTGATCATATCAAGGACCACCGGATACCATGGCTGCGTAGGCCAGTCGGGTATGATAAGAATGCCCTTAGCAGCATCTGTCTGGATTTTCCGCAATACCCGACTGATGAGGCAAAATGGAGGAAATGCATAGAAAAACCATTTCCCCCAGTCTAGCGAGAACGCATCCATCGCCATTGCCCCAGGATCTGGTTCCCACGAAACGTATGTTGGTACCTGATGGTTCAACCGTGACGCAAAAAGGTCGATATCCGGTTTACCAAATTTGGCTGTAATTTTAGCGAATATTTGGGGATTTAACATCCACTCGATGTTGTCATTGAATTTGCGTGACCTGGTGTCCGCCACTGTATTGAGCTTACCTGGTAAATAGGTAGCTGAAATCCAAATATTCCGTCGAATACACCAGAGCCAAATTGTATTTGCCAATTCATCACATGAAACTGACCTGTTGCCACCGCAGTGGTATTATCTATTTGGAGACGGACATGAGCGTCAGTAAGGTTAGAACAATAAGCTCGAAGTCCGTGAAATGCTCCTAGCATCTCCAAATAGTTTATCCCTTGTGACAACAACAGGGTAGATTCAAGGGTGTTCCATCTACCTCCACAACTAGAGTAGTTGTTCGTAGCTCCCCAGCCATGGGAGCTTACGTCTGTTTGTAAGTATACCATCGGATTGGGCAAAATGCTGGGTTTAGATGAGTCACAAATATTGTCAATCCACCATTGTAACTCAATCTTTGCCTTTAGAGGCAGCTGCATTGGTCTATCGAAATGTCCAGCGTTCAGTTTTAACGCTGAGATCTTGGCTCTCTGCAAATTTTGATAATGCAAAGGTCCGTATTGGGCAGCTGGAAAAAGTGCTACGATCTTGCCAATCACCTTAGCAGTTTGTCTAATTGATGGTATACTGGCCCAGACTAGATCCTTGCACACTTGGGTGACATCCCCAACTTTGTTAGTTGGTATGGTGGCCCTCATGCGATTGGAATCCACCGTGAACCCCAGATAATCCATGACCTGTGAAGGGCAGAACTTTGATTTATCTGGATGGATAATGAACCCCATTTTCTGAAAAATTTCCACGGTGGCTGAAACTGCCAGTTCCGCTGATTCCAGGGTGTTCCCAATAATTAGGATATCATCTAGATAGGCCATCACTATGTGATTTTGTCTCCTTAGTGTAGCCAGTATTGGTTTGAGCAATTTAGTAAATAATCTAGGGGCTGTGGTAAGCCCATTTGGCGAAGCTCTGTATTGCCAGAGCTGATCCATCCAGGTAAATTTCAAGAACTTCCTGTGGTGTTTCTGAATGGACACTGAATAGTATGCATCTTTTAAATCAATGCATGCCATAAAGCAGCCCTCAGAAATCAATAACTTAGCTGTTTCGAACCTGTCCATTTTGAAATGGGTATATTTTACAAAGGTATTCAAATGGGTCAGATCAATAATAACCCGACACCCTCCATCCTTCTTGGTTTTTGTAAATAAGTTGGATACAAATTCAATTGGTTCGTGTATAGTTCTTTCTATCACGCCTTTTTCTTGTAGCCTTAAGATTTCAGCATAGCCTACTGCCGTTTCTTTGCTGGACAGTGTAAATTTCCGATCTGGCATATGCTGGGATGGAGGGATTTTACCATTGGTGAATTCAATCTCATGGCCTTGAATACTTTGTAAGATAAACTCATCAGAAGTGATGGTTCCCCATGCCTCCGTAAAGAACCGTAGTCTCCCACCAACATGTGAAGTTAAGCATGCAGGTGCATGAAATCCAGACCGCCTTACCACCATGGTTATTGGCGGTCCCTGATATGTTTGGCGGGACGTGGAGGTGCTAGGTTGAGCTGATGATGCGGCGTCCGCATCTTCCATGGTGGCCGCTGGGGGCCTAGCCCTAAAAAAGGCCTAGGTTGTTGAGGCTGCTGAAATTGAGGTGGTGCTGGAGCGTAGGTCCTTGCTGGTCTAACGGCAGGGCCTCGTGGCCTGAAAAATGGCACTCTCCTGGCCGGCTGCCTGGTCGAGATATGTGACCGCATGAGTCCCACCGCCTTAGCATGGTCATCCAGCTCCTTGACCCGCTTCGGGAGGTCCTCCCCGAACAACTGTATGGGTGGCGGCGTAGGAGGTGCTTTGCATAATCCCGCAAATTTCGGGTTCAGTGTGGGTTTAATAATGCTCTTCCGAAAGGCGTTGATTTCATACTGTGTGTTGCACAGTAGTGCCAGAGCATCCTCCTGCTCGGTGTTCAGATCCTCCCCGTCCACCAACCATACAAACGCGGTAATCCCAGCAGTGAGCAGCTTCAGGATCCGTTGGAGCTTCATCTCCTGGGTTCTGATCCCTGGGCTGATGTTGCCCCAAATCGGCGTATTGACAATGGGCATGTTGAGGGAGTTGCAATTCGCTGGGGCTTTGTGCCTATTCATGGCCTCCGACAGGACCTCTTCCTGAAGCTGATGGTTCGTCAGGAAGTCCACGGTGGCAGCCAGTTTGGGGTTGAGGGGTAGTCCTGATGACTCGGACAGTGCAAATTTAGTTGCGACATCCAGGAGCTCTTCCTGAGGGGCCTCCGATGTAGATGGTGCATGGACCAGGATGTCCTCATCCTCCGGCTGTCTCAGGCTTCCCGCTGACGATGGGGATAACTCCATGTGCCCTCTGGAACTAGATGTCTCCCGCCTCTGATTTTGTTGCAGGAGAAGTTCCAACATCCGCTCCATACTGTCAATACGCCCTTCGCCCTTCGAACCCAGGCGGTCGGAGTCCTCATGTCCAACGGAACTGCTGAGGCTCCTGTCATCGGCCCGTACCTCGTCGAGGTAATCTCGGTGCCGGAAAGAACTGTCGCTACCAGCCGCCGCAGCGAAGCTGAGCGATTCCCGCGCGGATCTGCTCAAACGCCTTGTTTTGGCGGAGCTCGATCCCGCTGCCTCGGAGGGCAAACGTGGTGAGAGGTCGGCACCCGACGCCTCAGCGTGGTGACCCGACATCCGCGCGGGCTTGCCGACTGCCCTAATCCTGGGCCTAGACGGCGTACGGTCCCGTCCTCCTCACGTGACTCCGAAATGAAATTCTGGATAGGATGGTTCACTTGCCTGATAACAGCTGGGAAGAAACTGTCCCTCAATCTGGAGGTAGACACAAAATGCTGGAGTTACTCAGCGGGTCAGGCAACATCTCTGGAGAAAAGGAATAGGTGACCCTTCTTCAGACTGAGAGTCAGGGGAGAGGGAAACTAGAGGAATGGAAAGGTGCAGAAAGGATCAGAGCCGGCACCGATGACCAAAGAGCCCACAGTGGTCCATTGTTGGCTGTGGAGGAGGTGATAACGATGGGATACAAACAGTACAAATAGCAAGATAACCAGGGTGGGGGTGGGACAGAGGGACAAGAATGCAAGGGTTACTTGATATTAAGTGGAATATGAGGTGCTTTTCCTCCAATTTGAGTGTGGCCTCACTCTGACAATGGAGGAGGTCCAGGACAGGAAGATCAGTGTGGGAAGGGGAGTTAATGGGTTTGGCAACTGGGAGATCACACAGGTCAAGGCAGACTGAGTGAAGGTGCTCAGTGAAACGATCGCCCAGTCTGCGCTTGGTCTCGCCAATATATAGGAGTCCGCACCAAGAACAACGGCGTTGTCACACTTCTGTACCTCTTGCCTGAAGGGAGAGGGGAGAAGAGGGAGTGACCGGGGTTTGACTCCTTGATTATGCTAGTGGCCTTGCCGAGGCAGCGTGAAGTGTAAATGGCAGAATGCAAACAACCAGTTAGTGGGGAACAATAATTTGCATAAGGGTTCCAACCCGAAACATCACTTATCCATGTTACTCCTGAGATGCTGCCTGACCCACAGAGTTACTCCAGCACTTTGTTTCCAGTTAGTGGGTGGTTTAGACAATAGACAATAGACAGTAGGTGCAGGAGTAGGCCATTTGGCCCTTCGAGCCAGCACCGCCATTCAATGTGATCATGGCTGATCATCCACAATCAGTACCCCGTTCCTGCCTTCTCCCCATATCCCTTGACTCTGCAATCTTTAAGAGCTCTATCTAACTCTCTTGAAAGCATCCAGAGAACCGGCCTCCACCGCCCTTTGAGGCAGAGAATTCCATAGACTCACAACTCTCTGTGTGAAAAAGTATTTCCTCATCTCCGTTCTAAACGGCTTACTCCTTATTCTTAAACTGCGCCCCCTGGTTCTGGACTCCCCCAACATTGGGAACATGTTTCCTGCCTCTAGTGTGTCCAAACCCTTAACAATCTTATATGTTTCGATAAGATATCCTCTCATCCTTCTAAATGTCAGAGTAGACAAGCCCAGCCGCTCCATTCTATCAACATATGACAGTCCCGCCATCCCGGGAAATAACCTTGTGAACCTCCGCTGCACTCCCTCAATAGCAAGAATGTCCTTCCTCAAATGAGGGGACCAAAACTGCACACAATACTCTAGGTGTGGTCTCACTAGGGCCCTGTACATCTGCAGAAGGACCTCTTTGCTCCTATACTCAACTCCTCTTGTTAGTTTTAGTTTTGTTATTGTCACGTGTACCGAGGTACATGCTATTCTTCAAATCAGGTAATACGATACATAAATACAATCAAGCCAATAGTTAAGTACAATAAAGTGTAGAAACAAGGAATAGTAAGATTGAACGAGAACTTACCAGTTCGAAGGTTGATCTTTATTTTATGAGGAGTCGAAGTGAGGGATTTCGTGAAGAGCCCGCCGGCGCGCATGCTCGACATACTTCAAAGTAGCGGCGTGGAATCACAGAAACCAACAATAGAAATGACTTCGCATAGTAAGATTGAAGTGACTAAGATTACCAGATGAAGGTGATTGAGGGTTGGGCGAGGAGGGCACGAAATCCCTCACTTCGACTCCTCATAAAATAAAGATCAACCTTCGAACTGGTAAGTTCTCGTTCAATCTTACTATTTCATTTCGGAGTCACGTGAGTGACTTTGTGAAGACTTCAAAGCTTCTGTGATTACACGCCCTGGACCACGTCCATGCTGACACACCACTACCAGGGATGGATGGGAGGAACAAACTTGCTCAATAGTTCATACTGCAAAACAAGAGCATATTTATTAATAACAAATCAAAAGCCCCTCATGCGGGGACATCTCCACGTTCTGACCCTGCATTCAGCACGGCTTCTGCGAACTGAAGCGGAGCAGCAACAGGCTTGTTATAAAAACGCTGGAACACAGCTTCATTAGCCCATCCTGCTGTGGCTAGAATATGGTCCATGGGCACCTCCATAACCCTCGCCGCTGACGTCGATGCAGCCCTGGTGGAATGAGACTTGAACACATTAGTGTCGATACCTGACTTACCCAAGACGACTCGAAGCCACCTGGATATCGTCTGGACTGTCACTCGATGATGAGGTCTCTTATGAGTGACAAGCAGGTATCTCTCCATTCCTCTGATGCGTGCCGTCACCTTGACATAGTGGCGGATATGTGAGGCTAAACATAGCCTAGCATCTGCGGGGTATGCCGGGAACTTCAGCTGCAGCCCTGTGCACCCAGGTCTATGCTGCTTTAGTAGCTCGTCAATGAAAAAGACTACTTCTGTAGGGGTAGATGTCATTCTGTCGACACGAAGTTTGTGTAGTGTCTGTACCCTCTGAGCTGAAGTCAGCGCTAGTAACATCACCAGCTTCATGGTGAGTTGGTCCAGTTGGAGCCCTTCCATGGGAGACCACATCCTGAGCAGGGTTAATACGTCCCTGACATCCCAGGTGATATTATAGCGTGGTGTAGGCGGATTCATATTTAATATACCCCGCATGAGTCTGGACACTAGCCTGTTGGATCCTACCCCAGTATTGAGGTAGAATGATAGCGCACTTCTGGCGCTGTTGATGGCACTGTAACTTAAGTGTTCATCATGGTGCAACCCCGCGAGGAATTCCAGGACGTCGGTTATTGTCACGTCATCGTACGTGATGCGAGAGCGGCTGCAGTAGGCTTCCCACTTCTTAATATGCGAGCGGTATCTTCGCCTTGTGGACTCTCAACACGACGCCCCAATGGTATCCATGGTCCGAGCCGAGAGGCCGTATTGGACTAACGGCCTGTTCAGAACCTGCAAGCCAACAAATTTAAATAGCCATGGCAGGGATGTGGCTCCCCTGAGACAGGGTGAGTAACCAATTGTGGGCAACCCTTCAAAAGGACCCAAGGTTCGTTGAGCATGTCAAAGACCACCGGATACCAAGGCTGCGTGGGCCAGTCGGGTATAATAAGGATGCCCTTGGCAGCATCTGCCTGAATCTTTCGCAATACCCGACTGATGAGGCAAAACGGGGGGAAGGCATAGAAAAACCTATTCCCCCAGTCCAGCGAGAATGCATCTAGCGCTATTGCCACAGGATCTGGTTCCCATGAAACGTAGGCTGGTCCCTGATGGTTTAACCGTGACGCAAAAAGGTCAATGTCCGGTTTACCAAATTTGGCTGTGACTTTAGAAAAAATCTCAGGATGCAACATCCATTCAATATTGTCATTAAATTTGCGTGACCTGGTGTCCGCCACAGTATTAAGTTCAGCTGGCAAATAGGTAGCTGAAATCCAAATGTCTCTTTGAACACACCAGAGCCAAATTGAGTTAGCCAATTTGTCACATGAAACTGACCTGGTACCACCCATATGGTTTAAATATGCCACAGCTGTGGTGTTGTCTATTTGGAGACGGACGTGTGCTCCAACAAGCTTGGAACAATATGCACGAAGTCCGTGGAATGCTGCCAGCAACTCCAAATAGTTAATCCCTTGAGTCAACAACATCGACGACTCAAGGGTGTCCCATCTGCCCCCACAACTAGAGCAATTATCAGTAGCTCCCCAGCCATTGGAGCTTGCATCAGTCTGTAAATATACCACCGGATTAGCCTCCCTAACAGGCTTGAATGAGTTGCTAATGTGACACACCCACCATTGCAACTCAGTTATCGCTTCGGACGGCAGCTGCATTGATCGATCATAATGACCAGCGTTCCATTTTAACGCAGTAATTTTAGCTCTTTGCAAATTCTGATAATGCAAAGGTCCATATCGTGCTGCCGGAAACAAAGCCACTAGCTTGCCAATTACTGTGGCTGTATGCCGAATCGATGGTATATTGGTGCCAATTAAATCTCTGCACACCTGAGTGACTTCCTCAATTTTGTTAATTGGTATAGTTATCCTCATGCTCATTGAGTTCACCGTGAACCCTAGGTAATTAATTACCTGGGCAGGGCAGAACTTCGATTTCTCTGGATGGACAATGAATCCTAATTGTTGAAATATATTGACAGCAGCTGCAACACCCTGTTCGGCCAATTGCAGGGTGTGGCCCACAATAAAGACATCATCTAAATAGGCCATAACTATATGATGTCGTTGTCTCAAATAAGCCATGATTGGCTTCACCAATTTAGTGAACAATCTAGGGGCTGTAGTGAGCCCATTAGGCAAAGCCTTATACTGCCAAAGTTGCCCCATCCAGATAAATTTCAAAAACCTTCTATCATATTTCTGGATGGATACTGAATAATATGCATCCCTCAAATCGATGCATGCCATAAAGCAACCATGAGAAATCAATGACTTGGCTGTTTCAAACGTATCCATTTTAAAATGAGTATATGTTACAAACGTATTCAAACGGGTTAGATCAATAATGACACGACAGCCTCCATCCTTCTTCGGTCTAGTAAATATGTTCGAAACAAATTCAATTGGCTCATGCACCGTTTTCTCAATCACACCCTTCTGTTCCAGACTTAAAATTTCCTTATAACCTGCTGCCTGTTCTGCAGCAGACAATTTAAACGTACGACCAGGCATGTGCTGGGATGGAGGAATGTCGCCATTAATAAACTCAATTTTATGCCCCTGAATATTCCGCAACACATACTCATCACCAGTAAAATTACCCCATGCACCCAAAAACAACCGTAAACGACCACCAACATGGGAAGTTAAACAGAGAGAAAAAAGAGAACCAGACCCCCTCACCTCCGTGGTTACCGGCGGTCCTTGACACGTGTGGGTGGCCGTGGAGGTGCTGGGTTGGCTTGAGGGCGCGGCGTCTTCGATTTCCACCAAGGTCTCTGCCGACCCTGTCCTAAAAAAGACCCTTGGTGCTGGTTCTGGTGCTGTTGTTGTTGTGGAGCTGGAGGGTGAGTCCTCGTCGAGGCACTGGCCGACCCTCGTGAGCGAATGTATGGAGCTTTTGAGCCTGACGGTGTGGGGGCACTCTGAGAGCGCATGATCCCCACCGTTTTGGCTTGTTCGTCAAGCTCTTTGACTCTCTTCGAGAGGTCCTCACCAAAGAGCTGACGGGGCGGCGGCGGCGGCGGTGGTTTGCACAATCCTGCAAACTTCGGGTTGAGTGCTGGGCGGATGCTGTTTTTGCGAAACCCGTTGATTTCGTGCTGGGTCGCGCACAATAGGGCCAGAGCATCTTCCTGGTCCAAATTCAGTTCGTCCCCGTCCACCGACCGCGCAAAGTCGGTAATACCGGCCGTGAGGAGTTTCAGGATCCGCTGCAATTTTAGCTCCTGTTGACGGATAGCCGCACTGATGTTGCCCCATATTGGCGTATTGACCACAGGCACGTTGAGGGAGTTGCAGTTTGATGGAGCCTTGTGACGGCTCATAGCCTGGATGAGGACTTCTTCCTGCAGCACCTGATTATTAAGAAAGTCCACTGTGGCTGCCAGCTTTGTATTTAGAGGAAGACCAGATGAATGTGGGGCCGCGAATTTGGTCGCCACATCCAAGAGTTCCTCCGCTGGAACCTCCAACGGAGGTGGTACGGGATCCACCAGAACCTCCTCCTCCTGCTGCTCCAGGCTGATAGTAGATGTTGGTGAAGACGCCCTGTGCCTGTTGCTGCCCTGCTGTTGTTGACGTTGAAGCAGGAGCTCCAGCAGCCGCTCCATACGGTCAATACGCCCTTCACCCTGAACACTAAGGTGGTCGGAGTCCTCCGGCTCTGAAAAGAAAACCGGGCTCCTGTCATCGGCCCGCACCTCGTCGAGGCCCTGCCGGTGCCGGTAGTTGTCGCTAACAGCCGCCGAGGCGAAACTGCGCGATTCCTGCGCAGGCGTGTTCAACCGCCTCCGTTTAGCGGGAGCTGAAGCCGCTGCCACTAAGGACACTTGCGGCGTGGTGTCGGCACCAGCCGAAGCATGGCTGCCTGAAGCCCGCGCAGTCTTGCCGGCTGCCCACATCGTGGACCTTGCCGACGCATGGTCTCGCCCACCCATCCATGGGGGGCTCGGCGACCGTGACGAGACCCGACTCAACCGACCCGTCCCGGCGTCGAGAGTCGGGGTGTGCCGGCTGGACCTCACAGCCGCCCCGGGTCTCGCCCTGGAACCTGACCGCTCCTCCGCGGCAGGCAATGCCTTGGCCCTGACAGGGTTAGGCTTCTGGGCTCCTGCCCTCCCCCTTCTCGGAGGGCTGAGTGGATCAGGCCGTGCAACGGCACATGCCCTGCTCGAGGTCGCCAGCGAGCCCGCTGACGACCTGACTGCCATGGCAGGGTCCCCCTGCTCTGGCGGCACACCACACTCCTCCTCGTCGAACTCCTCCGAGCTGTGGTGTGCTGGCGGATCTGGACCTGTAATCACAGGGCTTACCCACATCTCCGCCTGAGTCCCGGCCTGCGTTGCAGGTACTGCCGATGGTAAAGGCCCCGGAACTGTTGGCCGTCGAATTCGTCCAGACATCCTCCGGCCCTTGAAACTCCCATCCATGTCCTTGCTGCAAGACATAATCAGACAACAAGGACCACCAACTAAAGGTAGAATACTTACCTCCGTGGCCCCTTATGAAGGGCTGGCGAGGAGCACGCTCCACCGCCAGCCGTCGCAGCAACGCGGTACGACAATATGTCGAGCATGCGCGCCGGCGGGCTCTTCACGAAGTCACTCACGTGACTCCGAAATGAAATTGCAGATGCTGGTTAATACGCA
Organism: Raja brachyura; assembly: GCA_963514005.1. The sequence continues at coordinate 22,062,880 of OY740796.1, read as the reverse complement.
AACGGACACAAAGTGCTGGAGTAACTCAGCGGGTCAGGCAACGTCTCTAGAGAATATGGACAAGAAGGGAGAGAGAAGAGGGAGAGATAGAAAAGAGTGTGAAAGAAAGAGAGAGAGAGAGAGAGAAAGAGAGAGAGGGGAGGGAGAGAGAAAAAGAGAAAGCGAGGGAGAGAGAGAGAGGAAGAGAAAAAGTGAGAGGAGAGAGAGAAAGGAGAGAGAGAGAGAGATAGATAGATAGGTAGAGAGAGAGTGAGAGAGATAGAGAGAGAAGGGAACAGTGAGAGAGGAAGAGAGAGAGAGCGAGCCAACTACTGCATTAGTAGCGTAGGTTGATATGCCACCCATCAGTGAGAAGCTGCCACTGGCCTGGGGCGAGTGCGGAGACAGCAAGGGCTTCCTGAGGCAGCACAGTCCCCAGCGGGACTCACTTCCACTTGCTGTCAGCAGTTTACTAGGCTTGTCTCTGAAGGCTTCACTTCAGCTCCAATATTAATGTAACTCAGTTCGTGCCTTAACTCTGATCTTAAAATAAGCCACCACAAAGCTTCAAGGAGGTTTTATTTTCGGTACAGCTTCAGACTACATGGGTTTATGCGGGGAATCTGAAATCATCATTTGTTTTTTATGGTCAGTTGATCACTGTGCCCATTTTCTACTGCAGCGTCCCTGTACACTTACACAGCACCTTTAATACAGGTCTGATGCGTCTATGGACAGAGTCATTGAGTCATCCAGCATGGGAACATGCACTTTACACCAAGTCACCCATACCGACTAAAATGCCCGGTCTAAGATAGTCCTGCCTGCCCACATTTGGCCCACATCCCACGAAACCTTTCCTATCCATGTACCTGGCCGAGTATCTTTTAAATACTGTTATAGTACCTGCCTCAACTACCTTCTCTGATAGCTTGTTCCATACACCCACCACCCTCTGAGTGGAAAGGTTGCCCCTCGGTGGCGCAGTGGCAGAATTGTTGCCTTAAACGCCCCTGTCCCACTTAGGAAACCTGAACGGAAACCTCTGGAGACTTTGCGCCCCACCCAAGGTTTCCTTGCGGTTCCTGGAGGTTTTTGACCTCCGGCAACCACCTTCAACTAGCATCGCAACCGGCTTCGACTAAAAGATTACCGATTTTTTAAACGGAAACCACTTTCGACCATTAGGGAGACTGACAAAAACCTCCGGGAACCGCACGGAAATCTTGGGTGGGGCGCAAAGTCCCCAGAGGTTTCCGTTCTGGTCTCCTAAGTGGGACAGGGGCATTACAGAGCCAGTGACCTGAGTTCGATCCTGCCTACAGGTGGCATCTGTACAGAATTTGTACGTTTTCTGTGACCGCGTGGGTTTTCTCCAGGTACACCAGTTTCCACACACACTCCACAGACGTACAGATTTATAGGTTAATTGGCTTTGGTAAAATTTTAATTTGGCCCTAGTGTGTAGCCTTTGTGGGCCAAAGGGCCTGTTCCCACTGTATCTCTAAAGTCTAAAGTCGAAAAATGGAATATAGAGCTGGACAGCACAACAACAGGCCCTCCGGCCCACAATATCTGTGCCGAAAATGATGTCAAGATCATCTCTTATCTACCATAACCCACATCTCTCCATTCCCTGCATTTCCATGTGCTTATCCAAAAGCCTCCTAAATGTTACTATCATAGCTGTCTCATAGCTACTCACCAGCCTCTGTGTAAAAAAACTTGCCCCGCATATCCCCTTTAACCTTTGCCCCTATCACCAAATACTATGCCGTCTAGACTTTGTTTTTTCCATCCTAGGGAAAAGGTTCTGGCTGTCTACCCTATCTATGCTGTTCATAATTTTATACACTTCTTTCAGGTCTCCTAGCAACCTCCGGCAATCTAGAGAAAACAATCCAAGTCTGTCCAACCTCTTCCTTGAGCTAATATCTCCTAATCCTGATGATGGGGTGGAAAATTGGATAAGTAAGTATGCAGATGATACTAAGATAGGTGGTGCTGTGGATAATGAAGTGGATTTTCAAAGTCTACTGAAAGATTTGGGCCATTTGGAAGAGTGGGCTGAAAGATGGCAGATGGAGTTAAATGCTGATAAGTGTGAAGTGCTACATCTTGGCAGGACAAATCAAAATAGGACGTACATGGTAAATGGTAGGGAATTGAGGAATGCTGTGGAACAGAGGGATCTAGGAATAACTGTGCATAGTTCCCTGAAGGTGGAATCGCATGTAGATAGGGTGGTAAAGAAAGCTTTTGGTGTGCTGGCCTTTATAAATCAGAGCATTGAATGTAGGAGTAGGGAAGTAATGTTAAACTTGTGTAAGGCATTGGTAAGACTAATTTCATTTCGGAGTCACGTGAGTGACTTCGTGAAGAGCCCGCCGGCACGCATGCGCGACATATCGTCGCATCGCATTGCTGCCGACGGCTGGCGGGGAGCGCGGCTCCCGACCAGCCCTTCAGAGGGCCGACTCAGGTAAGGCTAAGCCCCCTAGAGTTGGTGTTTCCTGTTGGGGGGGGGAGCAGTGTGTTCTCTCCCTACAGGAACGTGGATTTGGAGTCGCCGGCACTTATCCCGGAGCCTTTCTCAGCGGCTCACCTGCGAGTCGGGCCGGGAAACAGGCGTGGTAGTCGGGGAGCCCTGTTGGTACAGGGCCCGACCCGCCGATACACCGGAGCTCCAGTGTGAGTTGGTGTCTTGTTGTGGCGGGTGTATATTATGTTCTCTCCCTGCAGGTACGTGGGGAAATAGACGTGGATGTCGGGGAGCCCTGTTGTTACCGGGCCCGACCCGCCGCTATGCAGGAGCTCCAGTGCCGATTCAAGGAGCAGGTGCTCCAGTGTTGATTTGAGGAGCAGGAGCTCCAGTGCTGGTTCAGGAGCAGGAGCTCCAGTGCTGGATTAAGGAGCAGGAGCTCCAGTGCTGATTCGAGGAGCAGGAGCTCCAGTGCTGATTCAAGGAGCAGGAGCTCCAGTGCTGATTTAAGGCGCAGGAGCTCCAGTGCTGATTCGAGGAGCAGGAGCTCCAGTGCTGATTCAAGGAGCAGGAGCTCCAGTGCTGGTTCCAGGAGCAGGAGCTCCAGTGCTGATTCAAGGAGCAGGAGCTCCTGTGCTGATTCGAGGAGCAGCAGCTCCAATGCTGATTCCAGGAGCCGAGAACGGGGTGCCTCTCGAAAGGGGGGACCCTGCCACAAGTTCGCCATTGGCGACCACGGGGAAGGGGTCGTGCTGCGGCCCGACCCCCCTCCGCTAGCCCTTCGTTGAAGGGCAGGGGAGGAGCCCGTAAGCCTAAACCCGGTTCGGGCCAAGGCTCCACCAGCCGCCATGGTGCGGTCTGGTGCAACGGCGGGACCTGGGTCTGTGAGATCTGCTATCCAACTCCCAAACCCCGCCGCTGGGACGGGGGGCTTGGGTACGGTCCCGCCTCGGTCGCCGAGTCCCCTGTCGATGGGGGGGACGAGACCGTGCGTCGGCAAGGTCCACGATGTGGACAGCCGGCAAGCCCGCGCGGGCGTCGCTCCATGCTTCTGCTGGAGTCGACCCCAAGCCGTCAGGGCCCTTTGTGGCAACGGCTTCCGCTCCCGTTAAACGGAGACGGTTGAACACCTTTCCCGCGCGGGAATCGCGCGGTTCGCTGCGGCGGCCGATAGCGACAACTTCCGGCACCGAGATCACTTCTCAGAGGTGCGGGCCGATGACAGGAGCCCCGGCAATCTTTCTGAGCCGGAGGTCTCCGACCACCCCAGTGTTCAGGGTGAAGGGCGTATGGCCGCATGACGCGGCTACTGGAGAGGAGCCATCCAGCTCCAGTAGGCACAGGGAGGTTAACCGCCGTCAGCAGAAGCTGAGAACCGTCAGCAGACACTAAGCCCAGCGAACTGCTCCTCCCTTCAACGAGCCCATACGCCACGGTCGCCGAGTCCCCCATGGATGGGAGGACGAGACTATGCGTCGGCTAGGTCCATGATATGGGCAGCCGGCAAGCCCGCGCGGGCGTCGGATCTCCATGCTAAGTCAGGTGCCGACTTCCCATCGCATTTGCCCTCCGAGGCAGCGAGACCAAGCTCCGCCGAGGAGGCGTTTGAGAGTACCTCCCGCGCGGGAATCGCTCAGCTTCGCTGCAGCGGCTACCGGCGACAACTTTCCGGCACCAGGTTCACCTCAATGAGGTGTGGGCCGATGGACGAAGCCCCAGCAGTTCAGCAGAACATGAGGACTTCGGCCGCCCGAGTTTTAGCTCAAGGGGCGTATTGGCCAGGATGGAGCGGATATTGGAGCCCCTCCTGCAGCAGAATCAAAAAATTTCGGGGAAGACTTCTCCAAGAGGGAAGGATATTCAGGGTCCTCCATCCCAGCATATGCCTCAACGGAAGTTTACGCTGTCTGCCGTTGAGCAGGCAGCAGGCACGGCTGAAATTTTTCGTCGGAACAAAAGGCGTGATAGAGAAAACTATTCACGAGCCCATTGAATTCGTCTCCCATATTTTTACTAGGCCAAAAAAGGATGGAGGTTGTCGGGTGATTATTGACTTGACCAGTTGAATACCTTTGTAACATATACACATTTTAAAATGGACACCTTCTGAGACAGCCAAATCACTGCTTTCGCATGGTTGCTTTATGGCATGTATTGATTTGAAAGATGCATGCTATTCAGTGTCCATCCGGAAACATCACCGGAAATTTTTGAAATTTGTCTGGATGGATCAGCTCTGGCAATATCGGACCTTACCAAATGGGCTTACTACCGCCCTAGGCTTTACTAAATTACTCAAACCTATTATGGCCAAATTACGTATACAACATCATATTGTAATGGCTTATTTAGATGATATTCTGATTATTGGCAACACTCTGGAAGCAGCTGCAAGCGCTGTTTCAGCAACTGTTACTATATTTCAGCAGCTGGGGTTTATAGTCCATCCAGAAAAATCGAAGTTTCACCCATCCCAGGTTATGGATTATTTGGGTTTCACGGTGGACTCTATTCTAATGAGGGCCAACATTCCATTTCACAAGGTGGAGGATGTTTCCCTTGCATGTCAGGATCTCGCATCCGCCAGTATACCATCTATTCGGCATACAGCTAAGATGATTGGGAAAATCGTAGCTTTATTTCCGGCAGCCCGGTTTGGACCTTTGCATTATCAAAATCTGCAAAGGGCCAAGATTGCTGCGTAAAAAAAGAACGCTGGTCATTTTGACAGACCTATGGGGCTGCCTTCCGATGCTAAGGTTGAGCTACAATGGTGGGTGTCCAATATTGGCAAGGCATTCAAACCCATTGTTGTGCCCAATCCGGTGGTATATTTGCAAACTGACGCAAGCTCTCTAGGCTGGGGAGCTGCGGACAGCTCTTCTAGTTGTGGAGGCAGGTGGGATCCCCTTGAAGCTAGCATGTTGCTAATACAAGGGATTAACTATTTGAAGCTGCTTGCAGCATTTCACGGACTGCGGGCATATTGTGCTAATCTTAGTGGTACTCATGTCCGTCTCCAAATAGACAACACTACAGCGGTGGCATATTTAAACCATATGGGCGGTACCAGGTCAGTCTCTTGTGACAAATTGGCTAATACTATTTGGTGCTGGTGTATTGATCGAGATATTTGGATTTCAGCTACCTATTTGCCAGGTAGGCTTAATACTGTGGCAGACACCAGGTCACGCAAGTTCAATGATAGTTTGAGTGGATGCTGCATCCTCAAATATTTGCCCAAATTACAGCCAAATTTGGCCAACCGGATATCGACCTTTTTGCGTCCCGGTTGAACCATCAGGTACCGACATATGTTTCATGGGAACCAGACCCTGGGGCATTAGCGATTGATGCATTCTCGCTAGACTGGGGGAAGTGGTTTTTCTATGCATTCCCCCCGTTTTGCCTCATCAGTCGGGTATTACAAAAAATCAGGATGGATTCTGCCAGAGGCATTCTTGTCATACCCGACTGGCCTACACAGCCTTAGTATCCGGTGGTCTCTGACATGATTAGTCAACCTTGGGTCCCTCTAGAGGGTTGCCCACATTTGGTTTCTCACCCTGTCTCAGGGGAGTTACACCCCTGCCATGCCTATCTAAAATTACTGGCTTGCAGGTTCTGACCAGGCCATGGATGCAGTATGGCCTTACCACCCGGACCATGAACACCACTGGAGCATCATGTCGAGAGTCAACCAGGCGGAGATATCTCTCCCACATCACCAAGTGGGAAGCCTACTGCAGTCGCTCTCACATCACCTGTGATGATGTCTCCATAGCCGACGTCCTGGAATTCCTCGCGGGGTTGCACCATGATGAGCACTTGAGTTATAGTGCCATCAACAGCGCCAGGAGTGCGCTATCATTCTACCTCAACATCGAGGTAGGATCGAACAGGCTAGTGTCCAGGCTTATGCGGGGAATATTCAATCTGAATCCGCCTACACCACGCTACAACATCACCTGGGATGTCAGGGATGTACTTACCCTGCTCAGGTCGTGGTCACCCATGGAAGGGTTACAGCTGGACCAACTCACTATGAAATTGGTGATGTTACTAGCGCTGACTTCAGCACAGCGGGTTCAGACGCTCCACAAACTACGTATTGACAGGATGACGTCGACCCCTGGAGAAGTAGTCTTTTTCATCGATGAGCTGCTTAAGCAGCATAGACCTGGGTGCACAGGGCTGCAGCTGAAGTTCCCGGCATACCCTGCAGATGCTCGGCTATGTTTAGCCACTCACATCCGTTACTACATCAAGGTGACGAGGAGCATCAGAGGAATGGAGTTGTACCTGCTTGTCACTCACAAAAGACCTCACCATCGAGTGACAGTCCAGACGATATCCAGGTGGCTCCGGATCGTCCTGAATAAGGCAGGTATTGACACTAATGTGTTTACATCCCACTCCACCAGGGCTGCATCTACGTCGGCGGCGAGAGTCATGGAGGTACCCATGGACCATATCCTCGCCACAGCAGGATGGGCGAATGAAGCTGTGTTCCAGCGATTCTATAATAAGCCTGTTGCTGCTCCCCTTCAGTTCGCAGAGGCCGTGCTGATCGCCGGGTGTGAACGTGGGGATGTCCCTGATTAAAAGGGCGTTATTTGTTGTGTTATTAACAAATCTTCTTTTTGTTTCAGTATAACCTCGTTTCGTCAACTTGTTTACTCCAATCCATCCTTGCTAGTGGTGTGTCCGCATGGACTTTGTCCAGGGCGTGTAATCACAGAAGCTTTGAAGTCTTCACGAAGTCACTCACGTGACTCCGAAATGAAATAGTAAGATTGAACGAGAACTTACCAAGTTTGAAGGTTGATCTTTATTTCATGAGGAGTTGCGGTGAGGGATTTCGTGCCCTCCGCTCCCAACCCTCGATCATCTTCAGCTGGTAATCAGAGTCTCTTTAAATCTTACTATGCCAAGTCATTTCTGTTGTTGTTTCTGTGATTCCACACCGCTGCTTTGAAGAATGTCGCGCATGCGTGCCGGCGGGCTCTTCACGAAATCCCTCACCGCAACTCCTCATGAAATAAAGATCAACCTTCAAACTTGGTAAGTTCTCGTTCAATCTTACTATTCTGGAGTATGGTGTACAATTTTGGTCGCCTAATTATAGGATGGATGTCTACAAAATAGAGAGATTACAGAGGAGATTTACTAGAATGTTGCCTGGGTTCCAGCAACTAAGTTACAGAGAAAGGTTGAACAAGTTAGGTCTTTATTCTTTGGAGCGCAGAAGGTTAAGGGGGGACTTGATTGAGGTCTTTAAAATAATGAAAGGCATAGACAGAGTTGACGTGGATAAGCTTTTCCCATTGAGGGTAGGGAAGATTCAAACAATAGGGCATGACAGGAGAATTAAGGGACAGATGTTTAGGGGTAACATGAGGGGAAACTTCTTTACTCAGAGAGTGGTGGCTGTGTGGAATGATCTTCCTGCAGAAGTGGTGGAGGCAGGATCGATTTTAACATTTAAAAGTAAAGTGGATAGGTATATGGATGGGAAGGGAATTGAGAGGTATGGTCTGTGTGCAAGTAGATGGGACTAGAGGAAAATAAATGGTCGGCACGGACTGGAAGGGCCGAGAAGGCCTGTTTCCGTGCTGTAATTGTTATATGGTTATAATCCAGGCAATATTCCGGTAAACCACCTCTGTACCCTTTCCAACGCATCCACATCTTTCCTGTAATGGAATGACCGGAACTGCACACAATACTCCAAATGCGGTTTACGCAAAATCTTATAAAGCTGCATCATGCTCCCTTTTAGTTCTTCACACACATCTCCAAATCTCCCTCACCAAACAAGATTAGTGTTACAGAGTCATTGAGATGCACAGAGTGGAAACAGGCTCTGCGGACCAACTTGCCCACGCCGACCAACATATCTCATCTACACTAGTCCCACCTGCCTGCATTTGGCCCATATCTCTTTAAACCTATCCTATCCACTTTCAAGAGAGAGCTAGATAGGGCTCTTAAAGACAGCGGAGTCAGGGGATATGGGGAGAAGGCAGGAACGGGGTACTGACTGGGATGATCAGCCATGATCACATTGAATGGCGGTGCTGGCTCGAAGGGCCGAATGGTCTACTCCTGTAACTATTGTCGATTGTCTATTGTGTATTGTCATGTATCTGTCTAAATGTTTCTTAAACGTTGTGATAGTCCCTGCCTCAATTACCTCCTCTAGCAGCTCATTCCATACACCCACTACCCTTTGTGTAAATAAATACCACTCAGCTTCCCATTCAATCTTTCTCCCCTCACCTTAAGCCCATGTCCTCTGTTTCTTGATTCCCCCTGCACTGGGCAAGAGACTCTGAGCGTTTACCCGATCTATTCCTCTCATGCTTTTGTACACGGCTGTAAGATCAAAGTTACTTTGAGCAAGGTGTGCTCTGTGAGGAACTGATGATCATTTCAACCCTTGTGAAATCCAAGAATTTCAAATATGCGCCTTTGCATTGTTTCAGAAAGACTAGTCCTACATATGGCACCAAATGTATTAATTAGCCCAAAGTAACATCTGTCTTTTGTGGAACTATTTGCATATTTTTGTTTGAAACTTTGCATTTAACGATGTAAAGGAGAAATCTGCCTCTTAAATCACTGCCTTTCCTGCCAAGTAAGACAAGCTCGAGACACGTACAAGTGAGAAAGGAATAGAAGTGGTAGAATCACTGAGCGATGCAGCGTGGATCAGGCCCTTCTGCCCGCCAAGTCCATGCAGACCATTAACCACCCAGGACGTTGATGGCGTAGGATGGAGGTGACATGTAAACACCAAGATTGAACCCTCTGGCTGGAATGGGTCCTGACCTGAAAACGTTGCCTATCCATGTTCTCCAGAGATGCTGCCTGACCCGCTGAGTTACTCCAGCACTTTGTGTCCCTTTTTATAGTTCCTCGTGTCTATGTCTTCGTTTGATAACCCGTGGTAAAGTGTCTTTTCCACTTGTCAGCCAAGGTTATTATCTCCAAAAGGACACAAAGTGCCGGAGTAACTCAGCCGGTCAGGCAGTATCTGTGTGAAGAACATGGATAGGTTCCTTAGAAAGCTTCAGACATTCGGCATGTCCCCAACAACCCTCACCAACCTTCACAGATGCTCCATAGAAAGCATTGTGGACGTAGCCCAGACCATCACGCAAACCAACTTCCCTTCCATTGACTCCATCTACACTTCATGCTGCCTCAGTAAGGTCACCAGCATAATCAAGGACCAGTCTCACCCCGGTCACTTCCTCATCTCCCCTCTCCAATGAGGCAAGAGGTACAAAGGTGTGAAGACACACACCTCCAGCTTCAGGGACAGTTTCTTCCCAGTTGTTATCAGGCAACTGAACCAGCCTCTCACCAATGAGATAACGGTCCTGACCTACCATTTACCTCAGTGGAGACATTCGGACTATCTTTAATTGGTCTTTACTTTAGATTTTTGACCTTAATGAACTAAGCGTACCCTTTATCCTGTATCTGTACACTGTGGATGGGTTGATTGTAATCATGTATAGTCTTCACTGGCGGGATAGCATGCAACAAAAAGCTTTTCACTGTACCTCGATACACATGACAATAATAAACTAAACTAAACTAAACTAGGTGACGTTTCAGGTCAGGAACCTTATCCACTACCTCCACCTACCTCTCCCTTTTGACTCATCTGGCAATCAACCCCCCTGACCTCGATCCACCTATCTTGCCCCTCGATCTTGCCCCTTCCCTCACCCTCCTTCTACCCTCTATCTCCTCTCTACTCTATTAGCCTAAAGACGGGTCCCAACCCAGAAGTGTGAAAACGCACACCTCCAGATTGTGGGACAGTTTCTTCCCAACTGTTAGCAGGCAACTGAACCATCTTACCAACAACTAGAGAGCAGTCCTGAGCAGTCTTGAGTCTGAAGAAGGGATTTGGCCGGAAACGTTGCCTATTTCCTTCGCTCCATAGATGCTGATGCACCCGCTGAGTTTCTCCAGCACTTTTGTCTCCCTTCGATATCTCAGAATCTGCAGTTCCTTCCTAAACAGTCCTGAGCTACTGACTACCTCATTGGAGACACTCGGACTATCTCTGACTGGACTTCATTCGAATTTATCTTGCACTAAAAGTTATTCACTTTATTCCCTATATCATGTATCTGTTCACTGTGGATTTGTAATCCTGTATTGTCTTTCCGCTGACTGATTTACATGCAACAAAAGCTTTTCACTGTACCACTAAACTCAAAGTCATACTCAGATGCTGCTTGATCCACTGAGTTCCTCCAACACTTTGTTGAACTTTTGAGCAACTATTTTACTGATAGGTAGATATGTAATGTAAGTCGTTTACATATGCAAATGATCCCAGTTTCGAATAATCCATTCACATTATCCCTTGATGTTTGACAGCGCTTAAGTAGAGAAGACAATCAATATTAATGATTGTAATTTGCATGCGTAAATCAGCTCTTAACTGTTTAATGAATCAATTATATTCCTTCTTATCAGATGATATATTCCCAAGATGATGTGCTCTGTTTCGAATTATCGGCAATGAACTAATAATTCAGCTGATTAGAATTTAGATATTAACCATAATTCATGATAATCACATGTAGAGTATTGATCTTATGGTATTTTTATTTGATGTTTATTTTGTAGTTCATTATGTTAATATATTTAAATTAAATCGCATTTGCTTAGCATTAATTATTTCATCATTTCTTCATTAGGCAAAATAAATATGCTTAGGAGATTATGGAGGGGGATTAATTTATGGTACTTTTGTAAATCTGTGTAAGTTTTCATTCATGGAACATGGGTGTCAAGGGCAAGGCCAACACAGCTTGAATCTTCGAGGCACAAGGAACTGCAGATGCTGGAATCTAGAACCAAACCCAAAGTGCTGGAGGAACAACACTTCCTGAGGAAATTGAGGAAATTCTGCATATCTCCAGTGATTCTTACAACTTCTACAGGTCACTTGATCCGTTGAATAAATGGGTGGGAAGTGGCTGCGCTCGTAGTAGCAGCGACTCGCCTGCAGTCCGTCTGTTTTTCTTTTTTTGTTGTTTTCTTGTCTTGTTTTAGCGTGTTAATTTGAGTTATCATGTTGTGTATGTGTGTGGGAGGGGTGGGAGAAACGTTTTAGTCTCTTCCTTTGGGGGGGGGGGGACGCGACTTTTCTTGCCGTATCCCCCGTCTCCGTCTCCGTCTGCGCTGAGGCCTAATGGCGGAGCTGGCAGCCTCCAACTGCGACCGACTTCGAGGCTCCAGAGGCAGAGCCAGCCAGGACTTACCAGCGCGGGGCTGTCCGACTTCGGGGCTGCGGTGGGTTCAGGCATTCCGGCGTTCTGGTGGCCCGACTCGGAGCTGTGGCGGCTTTCCGGTGGTGGTGGCGGCGGCAGCGACTTCGGAGGTTCGGCCGCGGGCCCAGTGGACGACATCGTCGGGAGCTCGCAGGTCACAGGTTGGTGACTTGTTTTTCCGGAGCTCCTGCGGCAACAGCTGCGTCCGCTGGACTGGAGGGCGGCAGCTTCGGCAGCTTCAACCGCCCTGGGCCGCGGAGTTGAACTGGCCTGTTCGCGGAGCACGGTTCAGCCGCGGGACTTGTTTACATCACCCGGTGCGGTCACAACATCGGAGGCCTGGGTTGCCTCAGCGCAGAGGAAGAGGAAGATCAAGAAGGGAAGAGACAAAGACTTAAGATTTTGCCTTCCATCACAGTGAGGAGGTGTCTGGTGAACTCACTGTGGTGGATGTTAAATATGTGTTTATTGTGTGTTTTGTTCTTTACTATATGTATGACTGCAGGCAGCACAATTTTGTTCAGACCGATAGGTCTGAATGACAATAAAAGTTTTCCTTCCTTTCCTATTTCCTAGATGCACCACAGAAATCAAATTGTTGGATTTCATCACATCTTGGTTTGGGGAACAGCTCTGCCCAAGTCCACAAGAAATTGCAGTGAGTTGTAGATGTAGCCCAGTCCATCACACAAACCAGACTCCCCACCATCGACTCCATCTACACTTCACGCTGCCTCGGGAAAGCAGCCAACATAATCAAAGAGTTATCCCACGCCCCGGTCATTCCATTTGTCCCTCAGTAGAGGGAAATGGGCAGATGACATTTCAGGTCAGGACTCTTCTTCAAAGTAGGTGGGAGAAAGCTGGAAATGGGAGTGGGGCAAAAAAACTGGTGAATGATAGGCGCGTCACAGTGGTGTAGCGGTAAAATTGCTGCCGTACAGCGCCTGAGACCTGGGTTCAATCCCGACAATGAGGACTGCCTATACAGAGTTTGCACGTTCTCTCTGTGGCCGCATGGGTTTTCTCCGGATGCTCTTGTTTCCTCCCCCACTCCAAAGACATACGGGTTTGTGGATTAATATTCTTCTGTAAATTGTAAAATAAAAAAAATATATAGTTTTATTCAAATTCTTCCGTTTTCAATCACAGTTACGTCACAATGGGATCCAGAATCTCATTTACATAAATATAATTGTGAGGGGCAGTGTGGTGGGATTGGGAGGAACTATCATTTAAATAAAACATTGCAATTTTCATTGTGGGAGGAGGGGGTGGGAAAATGGGGAGCAGGGAGGGAGAGGGGTTATGGAGGGAGGGGGTGACTGAAGGGAGAGGGAGGGACAGTTGAGGGAGGGAGTGGGGGAGGGGAGGAGGAGAGGGGAAAGAAGAGGGAAGGTGAAGAGGCCTGGCGTGGGCCTAGCCCGGGCTTTTGGCGCTGGGGAACGGATGCAGACATGGACTGGGCCCTGAGCGCGGCACTGGGCCCTGGGCTGGGGTGCGAGCTGGTGCAGGGTCCGGGGGCTGCTCCAGGCCCGCAGGGAGCGAGAGGAGCGAGAATCGGGGCAAGGACTAGGCCGCAGCCTCTGCCTCTCCCTCCCCCTCCCGCGACTCCAGACCGCTCGCCCCCCCCCCCCCCCCCCCCCCAACTGCCCCCACTTCAACAACAACTGGTCTGCATGGTCTGGTGGCTTCTACTCCCTTTAAACAAGTTGCAGAGAAGATGAACAGTATGAGGATGTAGCATCATTGGACATTATGGTCGACATTCGCAAGTTGGGCTGAAGGGCCTGTTTCCGTGCTGTATAACTATATAAGCAGCTTCTCCCAGCAAGTAGAAAAAGGTATGGCACAATGGCGCAGCGGTAGAGTTACTGCCTTACTGCGCCAGAAATCTGGGTTCGATCCTGACAACGGATGCTGTCTGCACAGAGCTTGTACGTTCTCCCTGTGACCGCGTGGGTTTTCTCTAAGCGCTCCGGTTTCCTCCCACACTCCAAAGACCTACAGGTTTGTAGGTTAATTGGCTTCAGTAAAAATTGTAAATTGTGCCTAGTGTGTAGGATATTGCTGGTGTGTGGGGATCGCTGGTCGGCACGGACTCGGTGGCCGAAGGGCCTGTTTCTGCATTGTATTTCTAAACCAAACTATAGCCTCTCTCAGACACTAACTCTAAACCTCCCACTGTGGTTCTCTCTTTAACTGTGATATTCTGGCCTTGTGTATACATACACAAGGCAATTTAATCTGAGGCATTTTTAAATTATCATCATGGTATCAAATTATCCGAGCCAATTTACTGCAATATAGATTTCAATTAATTCCTATTTTGGTGCAGCCTTAAACAATCAATGTGCTTAATAAATAGCCGTTGATGGATTTTGACCTCAAGTGCTGGCTCTTATTGATGAAGCCATTTACATAGTGCACAGTGTAACCAGACAATTAAAGTGAACAACCAGTCTGGGTGGTTCAACGCTGTGGGCGACCTTTCATCTTCAGCCACTGTGTCGGCTGTGAGGCTTCCTGTTCACGGCTTAAACCCACACACACCACCTTGCCTTCCTGGTCTAGACCCTCGCCCACGTTGGGTGGCACAGGTGGTGCAGCAGTAGCCTCACAGCAGACAGACACAAAATGCTGGAACAACTCAGCGTGTCAACCAGCATCTCTGGGGAAAAGGAATAGGTGATGATTCGGGTCGGGACCCTTCTTCTGACGGTGTGAAGAATGGTCTCAACCCGAAATGTCACATAATTCGTTTCTCCAGAGATGCTGCTTGACCCGCTGAGTCGCTCCAGCATTTTGTATCTATCTTTGTTATAAACCGACAGAGATCTGGCTTGGATCCTGACCTCCGGTGCTGTCTTTATGGAGTTTATACGTTCTCCCTAAAACCACATGGGTTTTCTCTGGGTGCTCCGGTTTCCTCCCACATTCCAAAGACATGCAGGTTTGTACGTTAATTGGCTCGGTAAATTGCCCCTAGTGTAGGATAGAATGTGTATGCGTGATCGCTGGTCGGTACGGACCCGGTGGGCCGAAGGGCCTGTTTCCATCCAGTATCTCTAAAATTAAAACTCTGCCTAATGTGTCTCTGCTGTATCCCTCGTCAAAGTTAAAGCACTGAAAAAGTCCCTTCAGCTCACCCAGACTATACCAATTATCTAATAGCTACTCACACCCATCCTACACTATTCCCATTTCATTCTCCCCTCCTTCCCATCAACTCCCTTCAGATACACACCTACATGCAACAACAAAAAAGCTTTTCACTCTACCTCCGTACACGTGACAATATTAAACTAAAGTGAAAGACTTTTGGACATGTTCATCGATAGGAAATGTTTCGAGGGACATGGGCCAAATGTTGGCTGGTGGACGTGTAGGTGGGGCATCTTGCTTGTCATGGGCAAATTGGGTCAAAGGACCTGTTTCCGTGCCGTAAGACTCCATGACTACCTTTAACTATTCATTTCACACCTCGCCCAACACAGTATACACCTCACCTCCTGTGGCACAACACATGGACAACCTAACCACAGGTAACTCTTCATATCCATAAGTTCATACTTCCATAAGTGATAGGAGCAGAATTAGGCCATCCGGCCCATCAAGTCTACTCAGCCATTCAATCACGGCTGATCTATCTTTCCCTCTCACCCCCATTCTCCTGCCTCCTCCCCATAACCCCTGACCCATACTAATCATGAATCTATCAATGTCTGTCTCAGAAAATGTCACATGCCTTCTGACTACATATTCTGACCCTTCTCATCAATCGTTTGTAAACCCTTCAACGATCACCTCAAACTCCATGTAAATAACATCAACTGTACTACATTTCTTAATCTCTTTCATTTCTTCAAAGAATATTGAGAGGTCAACCAAGCAACATGCGACCATTCATCGTAACATTTTTGGTTTTCTGGATATTATTCTCATTTTCAGCGGCAGGAATTTAATTAGATTTTTATATTAATATCTATAGATCCCTTGACACCTCTTTTAAACATTGGGCATTATGTTAGGCACTCATGACTTCATTCCCTTACAAATTATTAAATACATGTAATAATGATGTTATCTCTTCTCTAGGCACTTTTAAAATCCATGGTATAATCTGTCCAGATAAGACATTTTATCCTTTTTGAGTTTGACAACTTTAATTAATAAATCTTCCCTTTTTATTTCAATGTGGCTGTATTATTTCTAAGCTTATCTTCCGGTCCAACTTTTATTGTATCAGTCTCTGTGGTCTACACCAAATTTAATTTAGGGTGGCACAGGATATAGCCTCATAGTTTCAGTGACCTGGGTTCGATCCTGATCTCTGATGCTGTCTCTGTGGAGTTTGCATGTTCTTCCCATCATCATGTGGCATTCTAAAAATAAAAACAGCCCACAGTTCATAGATCCCTCCAACATCAGGCTAGGACTCTATTCCTTGGAGCGCAGGAGGATGAGGGATCTTATAGAGGTGTACAAAATCATGAGAGGAATAGATCGGGCAAACGCACAGTCTCTTGCACAGAGTAAGGGAATCAAGAACCAGAAGGCAGAAGGTTTAAGATGAGACGGGAAAGATTTAATAGGACCAGAGAGGTAATTTTTTTACACAAAGTGTGGCAGGTGTATGGAACGAGCTGCCGGAGGAGATAATTGAGACAGGTACTATCGCAATGTTTAAGAAACATATATACAGGTACACGGTTAGGATAGGTTTAGAGCGATATGGGCCAAGGCAGAGAGATGGGACTTGTGTTGATGTGACATATTGGCTTGTTATGGAAAGTTGGGCCAAAGGGCCTGTTTTCCCCGTTGTATGACTGTCAGACTCTTTCTCCAAGACGTTTGGGTTTGTAGATTAATTGGCTGTTTTAAATAACCTCTAGTGTAAGTTGATGGGCGGTGGGAACATTGAGATAGAGTCAATGGTCACAAATACGAATAAACAATCAAACTTTACGATTAATTCAGCAGATTTGACAGTATCTAAGGAGGGGAACGAACAGACATTTGTGTTCGGGAAGTGACTTTCAACCTGGCCGTTTGTCTATACCCCTCCACAGATGCTGCCTGAATTGCTGAGTTCTTCCAGCATTCGGGTGGCACAGTGACGTGGCTGGTAGAGCCGCTGCCTCACAGTGCCAGAGACCCGGGTTCGATCCTGACCCCGGGTGCTGACTGTGTGCGGAGTATGCACATTGTCCCTGTGACCGCCTGTTTTTTCTCCGGGTGCTCCGGTTTCCTCCCAATTCCCGAAGATGTGTGGCTTTGTAGGTTAATTGGCCCTCTGTAAATTGTCCTGATTGTGTGGGGATTGGATGAGCAAGTGGGATAGCGTAGAACTAATGTGAACGGGTGATCAATGGTCGGTGTGGATCGATGAGGGGCCTATTTCCATGCTGTCACACTAAATTAACTAAACAGTTGTTTTTTTAGCTTGAGTTTCTGCATCTGCAGTATCTTGTGTTTCCATAACATGTGAAAGAAACTCTGTTACACGGAAACAAGAGGAGAGATAGGATGTCTCTGTTCAATGTTATCATAAACTGAATGGCTTCACTTTACTATGCAAATAATCTATCTATATACTACTAAAACTCTCATCTTGTATCTATCTATCTATCTATCTATCTATCTATCTATCTATCTATCTATCTATCTATCTATCTATCTATCTATCTATCTATCTATCTATCTATCTATCTATCTATCTATCTATCTATCTATCTATCTATCTATCTATCTATCTATCTATCTATCTATCTATCTATCTATCTGATTACATGTGATCATGGACCTACACCAAAATGGTACACGATAGCGCTACATTTTTTGCACCACCTTACACATCTTTGTCCCGTGGTCAATCATGTAGTTTCGTTCAGATTGATGTTATATTTCACAAGTTATTGACATTTACTAGTTTAAAAAACCCCACTTTGAGAAGAATAACTTGACAGATGCTGTAACAGTTGATCGGCGATTCTGGCAGTTGGGATCTCACAGTCCTCCAATCACAATGGGATCTCATCTACATTACACTGTGAACATTACACCACCCGACAATGACATCACAATGTGATCTCAGCTGCCAATCAACAGTGTTGGGATAAGCTCCAGCCAGTGCAATCAGAGATTTCTTACATTGTTGTAAGGCGAGGTAGGGAGTGGGGGCGGGAAGGAGAAGAAATGTTATTTGAACATTGTGTTTAGTGAGGCAATGCAAAAGAGGAGAGGTGAGGGAGGGATTGACTGAGGGTAGGGAAAAGGAGAGGGAGGGAGAGGTGAGGGAGGAAGTGGTGGAGGGGAGGAGGAGAGGGGAGAGAAGAGGAAGAGTGAAGACGTATGAGCCGTGCCTGTGTACTTGGGGGCTATGGGTGAGTGGTGGAATATTGCGTTGGGGGAACGGGCTGCATTGGGGGAATGGGTACATCACAATGGAATCTCAGTTAGATTTCTGGGATGGTTTTTCATTGTGGGGGGGGGGGGTGGAATAGGGGAAAGGGTTAATTTACTCCCCAAAAAGTGATTTTTCTTATGGGTGGAGGGGGAGGGGGATGGGGGTAGCTCCCCGTTTTATTGTGGGGGGGGGGGGTGGAATAGCAGAGAGGTTTCATTTTCAGAATTGTCCTTGTGGGGGGTGGGGGGTGGGTGGGGGTTTTCATTGTGGGGGGTGGGGGGTGGTGGAATAGAGGTGAGGTTTCATTTCCAGAACTTTCCTTATGGGGGGTTTGGGATGGGGGCAGTTGGGGGCTGTGAGTGAGTGGCGGAATATTGCGTTGGGGTAACAGGGCCCAATGGGTCCCACTTGGGCTAGTAACATATAAAATTCTATAGAATTCTAGGATTTTGATCCTTGGGAACAGCCCAAGCCTCAGGTTTCTAAACAGTGCTTCCATAAGCTTGGGAACTGTCCGATTCACCTCTACCCCATTGCAGACATTAGACTTGGTCTCTGGAACTGATGCGCTACAATGATGAGAACTTTATTCTGCACTCTGTATCTTTCCTTTCCTCTGCTTATTAGTGATGGTTCCATGGAGTGTGGCAGCCTCGCCTGCAGCTGTTCGCTCTTCACCCTTCATAGAAATTTTTAGTTTGTTAAAAAGTTTTGTTCTGGAGGCCTTTTAGCCATTTTATGTGGGGGATGGGGGGAGGTGGATGGGGAAGCCATTTTTTCCAGTCCCTACCTGGGCGAGGATGCGTCCTTCCTCTGAGCCGCATCTTCGCCCCCTCCTCGCGGCCGATCATTTGGATTGGCGCGGCCTTTCCTGCCAGAGACCAGCTCGAGCTTCGAGCTGCAGCTTCAGCACAGCTTCGGCGGGGCAATGCCTTACCCAGGTCGCTGTGTGGATCTCCGGAGTGCCGACTTCAACATCGTGGAGCTGTGGTCTGCGAAGCTTCCATCAGCGGCGGCACTTACTTTAAACACCGTAGAGCCGGGGATCTTTCGCCGAGATTGCCAGTGTTGGAGCTCCGCCCAACTTCGGGAGCCACAGTCTCCGATTCGGAACTCCAAGCCGCTGAGAGCGTTCTTCCGCGGCGACAGGGCTGAAACATCGGGCCGCCATAGCAGCAACTGTGAAGGCCTCAATAGGCCCTGACCACGGGTGAACATGGAGGAAGTGGACTGAATAATGTTGTCTTTATTTTATTTGTGTGCTGCAATGGCAACTCAAATTTCACTGCACCAATTGGTGTATGTGACAATAAATGTCCTTCGTCCGTTGTCCTTATTATACAAGTTTGATTTTATTGTATTTATGTATGGTATATCTGATTTAGACACAAGATGCTGGAATAACTCAGTGGGTCAGGCAGCATCTCTGGAGAAAAGGAATATGTGAGGGTTTGTGTTGAGACTCTCCTTCAGGCTAACCCTGTATCGGTATATCTGATTTATTTGGATATAAAAGCTTTTCACTGTACCTCGGTACGCGTAAACAATAATAAACCTGAACCTGATCTTGCTATTGGGAACTGTGCCGTTAGTCCCCCCCCCCCCTCTCACAGTGATGTTATTCCCACCCTGACTTCTCATTATTTATTTAAAGCCTCTGGAATATATAAAATTTTTGTTCTATGTCCCTTTCTGAATCAATTTCTTTGTTCGTCCTTGCTTTCCTAATTGTTTTTGACTTTGCTGCTAATCTCGAAACATCCTCTTGTCTCACTCCCCTGCTCTTCATGTACTTGCTCAACATCTCTCTCTTCAACCTTTCCGTTATCTCTTTATTCATCTGCGGTGGCTAATTAATGCTTCCCTCAGTCTTCGGCTGTGGCCGTGAATTCCAAAGCGAACTACTTGCTTTCATAGATCGAGGCATTTTTGTGCAAGGGTCAGGAAGTCATTATGCAGGACTTAGGTCAGGCTGCATTTGGAGTATTGCACGCAGTTCTGGTCACCCCACAACATGAAGGGGGTGGAGGCATTGGAGAGGGTACAGAGGAGGTTTACCAGAATGATAGACACAAAGTGCTGGAGTAACTCAGCAGGTCAGGCAGCATCTTTGGAGAAAAAGGATGGGTAACATTTTGGGTCGGGAAACATCAGCCATTCGTTTTCTCCAGAGATGCTGCCTGACCTGCTGGGTTACTCCAGCACTTTGTATTTACCGGAATGATGCCTGGATTAGAGGGTATTGGCTACAAAGAGAGAGGTTGGAAGGACTTGGATTGTCCTGACTGGCTGGATTTGAAGAGAATAGTTAATCTTACGGGAGAATATAGAACCAGACGTCACTGCTTAAAAACAAGCCTGCCATTTGAGCCATAGACCTTGGCATAACGTTTGGCACCGACATTGTGGACCGAAGGGTCGGTTCCTGTGCTGTACTGTTCCATGCTCAATGCACTGTACAACCTTCTCAGCTGGCTCGGACTATCTTTAATCAGTTTACTGGACTTTATCTTCCACTCAATGTTATTTCCTATATCAGGTATCTGTACACTGTGGATGTTTCGATTGTAATCATGTGTTGTCTTTCCACTGACTAGTTAACACGCTTCATAAGCTTTTCACTGTATCTCGGTATACGTGATAATAAACTAAACTAAACTAAACTAACAGTCTTGTTCTCCACAAAATGATGCAGCTTTATAGGATTTTGGTTAGGGTGCAATTGGAGTATTGCGTGCAGTTCTGGTCACCCCATTACAGGAAGAATGTTTAATTTAGTTTAGAGATACAGCAACAAAAACAGGTCCTTCAGCCTACCGGGTCCGCACCGACCAGCGATCCCTGCATATTGACACTATTCCACACTATCCCACACACACTAGTAGGTATGTTACAAAACTTACCTTGAGCGGCGCTGCAGTTCTGTCACTGGCTGTGTGCGCGACTTTGGCGCCTTTGAGGGGGGGGGGGGGCTTAAAATATGGTTTTCCCTTGCCTTCCGGAGTTATATTTTCTCGTAGTGCGAGCTTTTGCTGGAGATTCGTTCCGACTGCCGGTATGTGAATTTATTTTTTTTTAACCGTCCAACTATTTCAGCGCTGGAGTAAAATAAAAATTAGCTTCTGATGCCGTGAACGCTGACAACGGGGACGGATTTTACGTAGGGGACAGGTAAAGGAAATCCGTTTATTTTTGCATATAAACTTGTTTGTTTAGATTATCTTAATCCAAATTTCATGTTGCGAAACGGTGATTTATTCCACATACGAACCGGCAATATTTTTCCTGCCGATACGGGGTTTAAATTCACCGCATCCGCAACGTTCCAATCCATCGCATTCCATAAAATCCCACTCGCAAGCTGATTTAAATGGCCATTAATTTACGGGCATTAAACACTAAATTCCTTCAATTTGGCCTATAAATTCATGACAATGAGATTTAAAAATCATGTTATATTGTGAATTCTTGTGTGAATGTTATTTGGACACTTAGGCTTTTTAAAAATGTTAATATTTTCTTAAGAAATGGATAGATGTTTAGATCTAGTAATTTAATTTTGTAATTAACTATAATTGGGTAACTAACAAATTATATGCTTTAATTTCAGGTCATCCAAGTAAGATTGTTTCATATTTGTTTCAGAATGCTTCAATCTATAATAACTGAAAATTTATTTCAGTTCTCTTAATTTTTAATAAAGTTATGGACTTTTGACTGTCCTCCATCACAACTTTTGTGTTAAGTTAAGTTAAAAGCAATAGGGAACAAGATGCTAATTTCCGAGTATGAAAATGGCCGTACAGTTTTTAATACTGAAGATATTAAAGTGAATTAGGTGTCAAATTAAACTTCTTTTTATGCTTTATCTGATGGGGGACCTCATAGAAATATGTAAAATGATTTTTAAAATCTCAAAATTTTGTTACATTGCTAACGCTAGGGGCAATTGTTACATTTACCAAGCCAATTAATCTACAAACCTGCACGTCTTTGGAGTGAGGGAGGAAACCGAAGATCTTGGAGAAAACCCATGCGGTCATGGGCAAGTCAAGTCAAGTCAGTTTTATTCGTCACGTGCACATAAGGTGCAGTGAAATGAATTTGCAACGTGCAAACTCCATACAGACAGCACCGGTCGTCGGGATCGAACCTGGGTCTCCGGCGCTGCATTCGCTGTAAGGCAGCAACTCTGCCGCTGAGCCACAGCGCCGCAGATGTGGAAGCTTTGCAAAGGATGCAGGAGAGGTTTACCAGAATAATGCCTGGAGTAGAGGGTATTAGCTACAACAGATTGGTGGGGAGACTTGGATTATTTTCTCCGGAATGCTGGAGCTTACAGGGAGACCTCATAGAAGTATGTAATATGATGAGTGGCACAGACAGGGTAGACATTCAGAACCTTTTTTCCCAGGATGGAGAAATCTAATACGATACGGCATAATTTTACAATGAAAGGGGCAAAGTTTAAAAAGAACATGCAGGGGCAAGTCTTTTTACACAGAGGAAGATGGGTGTCGAGGATGGTGGTGGAGGAAAATACAGTGGTGGAATTTTAGAGGTGTTTAGGTAGGCACATGGAATTTTGACTTTACTTTAGACTCTAGAGAGATGCAGCGTGGAAAAAGGCCCTTTGGCCCACCGAGTCCGTGCCGACCAGCGATAACCTCGTACACTGACACTATCTTACACGCCAGGGATAATTTACAATTTTTTTACTGAAGCCAATTAACATACAAAACCCATACTTCTTTGGAGTGTGAGAGGAAACACACGTGGTCACAGGGGGAATGTACAATCTCTGTACAGACAGTAGCCATAGTCAGGATTGAACATGGCCCTCTGGCACTGTAAGGCAGCAACTCGACCGCTGCACCACTGTGCCATCCCCACGGATGTGCAAGGAATGGAGGGATATTGATCATCTGCACGCAGACAAGAGTAAGTCTTGGCATCGTGTTTGGCACAAACATCGTGGGCCGAAGGGCCTATTCTTGTGCTGCCCTGTTCCATGTTCTATTTATCCAATCAAAGGAGAAAATCCCAAAACTCTGTGTGCATGCTCATATGTACCAACAATAGGGCAACGGCATTCTTTCTTGCTTCAGCTGAACAGGCTCGTAAACGCAACTCTACCAGCTGTGTCACTGTGTCACATTTCTCTGCAGCCTCTGACACTCCACCCCCGTGTTTAATTCTCAGCGGGGTCCAGCATTTGGGCCTCTGTCATTTCAGCACCATTTTATTGCCCATCACATCTCCTGATTTACTGTGAACACAAGACTCATTGCCACTTGGTTCACTTACTTCACTTGCATTTGGTACTGTCGTATTTTTAACCACCTTTTCACACTCCCACGCTCTAATTCTATTTATCCCCGACCTTTTAGTTCCTCTTCTAATTTTGAATTCCCTCTGCTCTCTCAGTTACGTTCTGGCGATTATATTAATACTCCCCTCCACGGATATATCCGGTACCACATTGGGGCCATTCTTGTTCAGGTTTGCTCCGCACTCCCTCCTATTATCACCTTCTTTTGGTTGTCCATGCGTTGCTTCCACTCCCCTGTATTCCAAGAGCGTCTGTCCACTCCCCATGTACGTCTATTGCCCAGAACACATCCGACCTTCTCACCATTTCACATGCAGCATCAATCTTCTATTTACACTCTTGCGATATAAAATTATGAGAGGCGTAGATAGGGTAGACAGTCAGATCCTTTTCTGCAGGGTGGAAATGTCCAACAACAGAGGACATAGCCTTAAGGTGAGAGGCTATGTCCTGCATTCTTCCATGTCATCCCACCGACAGGCATCTTTGACCCAACAACAGACCCTTCAGCCCATCAACAGGTTCCCTAACCCACCGGCAAGCTCTTCAACCCATTGACTAGCCCTTCAGCCCACCGAGGTCATTATGCTAACCCAGCATTGCAGCACAGAGCCCGGGCCAGGAGAAGATTCCTTTAAGGGCCTGTCCCACTTGGGCGACCTCATTGGCGAGTTTAGAAGAGTTTAGGAGAGTTTGAAAAAATGATGTGTTGAAGACCTCCTTCAATTATGTAGAAGACCTGCTTCAACCTCCTTCCACTATGTTGAAGACCAGCCGACTAGCTCCGACTAGCTCCGACTGACTTCGGGAAAATTGGACACTGAATTTCTGGAGAGTGAAGACGACCTCTTTCGACTTCCCTTCGACTATGATGAAGACTATCTACAACTACCTTCGACTACCCTCGACTACCCTCTATTACCTACGACTAACATGCTGACCTACTACGACCTACTACGACTAAACCTAGAGTAAGAAATAATAGATTTTTTCCCATGGTGACCTTTTTTTACTCGCGGGCATATTTCTACATGTTGAAAAATACGCCGCGACCTAGCTGAGGCCTCGAGTACACGGGGACCACTCTCGAGCATGAAGGAGAGTTGCAAAGACCTCCTACGACCTCGTGTCGACCATGCTGCGAGTATGAATCGAGGGAAAACTTGCCAGAACTCGCGATTAGGTCGCCCAAGTGGGACAGCCCCTTTACATGGCAACATCAAGAGATTTTTTGTTGGTGTAAAGGGTCCCATAAATCTTTATTTAACACACAGTCATTTGGAAAATAGCAAAATAATAAAGCTTCTTCTCGGGATTCAAGCATCCAGTGATCTATTATACTCTGGCCTATTTCTGCAGTCTCATTACTTAAGGCTGACAGAACCCATCACCATGACGATCGGGCCTTGCCCGGGAAAATCTTTTAACTCAAATTGTAGTCCTTATTGCTGCTCTCTTCCTCATTTAGCTCTTTGCAGGGCTCAGCGTTTGAGTGTTCTGTTGATGCTGCTGCCAATTCCAGTGTCACTCAGATGGAACAAACGCCTGCACGTAAGGGCATGGTTTTTACATAGATTATGGTGTGGGCCTGGAACACACTGCCAGGGGCAGTGGTGGAGGCAGATACATAGTGGAGTTTAAGAGGCTTTTAGATAGGCACATATGCAGGGAATAGGATATGGATCACGTGCAGGCAGAGGAGATCAGATTAACTTGGGATCATGTTCCGCACAGATGTTGTGGGCTGAAGGGCCTGATCCTGTACTAAGTGCACAAGATCATGTCAGAGGAGCAGAATTAGGCAATTTGGACCATCGAGTCTATTCTGCTGATCTATCCTTCTCAACCCCAATTTCCTGCCTTCTCTCCATAACCCTCGACACCCTCACTAATCAAGAATCTGTCAATCTCCACCTTAAACATTCTCAATGACTTGGGCTCAACAGCCATCTGTGGCAATGAATTCCACAGATTCACCACCCTCTGACTAAAGAAATTCCTCTCAATTCCTTTATAAAGGTACATCTTTTTATACTGAGGCTATGCCCTTGACTCTCCCACCGGTGGAAACATCCTCTCCACATCCACTCTATCCAGGCCTTTCACTATTTGGTAAGTTTCTATGATGAGTGTCCCCTCATCCTTCAAACTCCAGTGAGTACAGGCCCAGGGCTGTCAAACGCACATCATATGTTATCCCAATCCCTCCCGGGATCATTCTCGTAAACCTCCACTGGACCCTCTCCAATGGCAGCACATCCTTCCTCAGACATGGACCATGTGGGTTTCCACCTGGTGCTCTGGCTTCCCCCCACATCCCAAAGACGGCGGGTCTGTAGGTTAATTGGCCTCTGAAAATTGCCCCTATCGTGTATCTTGAGATGGGATGAATTCTATGTATAACTCTATGACTCTATGACTCTATAACTCATGTGAATGGGTGATCGATGGTCGGTATGAAACTTAGTGGGCTGAAGGGCCTGTTTTCATGCTGTATTTCCAAGCTAAACTAAAAGAAAATTGTGGATGCTGACCAGTCCATCACTCGGACCAGACTCTCCACCAGGAACTCCATCCTCAGAAGCAGCCGACATAATCAAAGACTTGTCCGGTCATTCCTTCTCCTTCCTGCTCCCATCCTGCAGAGGCTACAGAGGCTTCAAAGCGCGCACCACCAGACTCAGGATCAGCTTTTTCGCCTCTGTTATCAGGCTTCTGAATGGTCCTGCCATTAGCTATGATACTGTCCGATTCACCACTGCCCCATTGTAGCCATTGGACTTTGTCTCTGGAACTGATGCACTACAATGCTGAGAACTATATTCTGCACATTATTTTGAGGTGCTGTTCCACCATATCATCACAAAAAAAGCACTGGAAATGAATATATAAAGGGAATTGAGCAAAAAGCACCAAGTGCTGGAGTAACAGTGGGTCAGACAGCATCTCTGGGGGACATGGATAGGCGATGTTTCGGGTTGGGACCCTATCTTCAGACTTGGTGATGAGGAAGGATACCAGAGCACCTAGCGAAACCCAATCAGTCACGGGGAGAGCGTACAAACTCCACACAGTCAGCATCAGACACTTTATTACTTTGGCAGTTACTCCAAGTCATACTTTTACTTTACTTTACAGATACAGGGTGGTAACAGGCCCTTGGGCCCGTCGTGACCGTGCAGACCAGCGATCACCCCGTACACTAGCACTATCCTACACACTAGGGACAAATTACATTTTTTACAAAAGCCAATGAACCTACAAACCTGCACGTCTTTGTAGTGTGGGAAGAAACCGGAGCACCCGGAGAAAACCCACACTGTCACAGGGAGAACATGCAAACTCCGTACAGAAAGCACCCACAGTCAGGATTGAACCCGGGTCTATGGCGCTGTGAGGCAGCAACTCTACTGCTGCATAACTGTGCCGCCCCTAAAAAAGGGGTGTTGGGATCGAACTCGGGTCACTGGAGCTTTGAGGCAGCATCACTACCTGCTGCATAACGATAGTTTCCTCCAAATGTCTATCAATTCGAATCAATGACTGGAATTCTCAAGAATTATTTTCACAGAGGAATTTGAAGTCAGGTTTCCTTTGCGAGTGATGATATGAACAGACGGCATGCTGCCTTGCTCTTGGTTATGTGTCAGCGAGCAGCACTCTCGCATCTGAGTCAGAGACCTGCGGGTTCAAGGCCAGGGACATGAGCACAAAGGTCTTGGCAGATGATCGGGTGTGGTGATGAGGGAGCGCTGCACTCCTGGAGTTGATACCTTGGAACATAGAACGTAGAACAGTACAGCACAGAAACAGGCCCTTCAGCCCTCAATGTCTGTGTCGAATGTGATGCCAAGACCAACTCTTATCTGCCTAACATAATCCACTCCCCTCCATTTCCAGCACACCCACGTACCTATCGAAAAGCCTTTTAAACGCCACTATCGTATCTGCCTCCACCACCACCCCTGTTAGCACATTCTAGGCACTCACCACCCTCTGGGTAAACAGAAATTGCCCCGCACATCTCCTTTAAACTTTGCCCATCTCACCTTAAGGCTATGCCCTCTAGTCTTTGATTATTCCACTCTGGGAAAAAGGTTCTGACTGTCTATCAACAATCATACTACCAACAACTAGAGAGTGGTGTACTGTCTACATCACTGGCGACCCTCGGACTATCTTTAATCGGACTTTACTGGACTTTATCTTGCACTAAACGTTATTCCCTTTGTCATGTATCTGCACACTGTGGACGGCTCAATTGTAATCATGGATAGTCTTTCTGCTGACTGGATAGCACGCAACAATAAACTAAACTAAACTAAATTATACCCAAGATTCGGAACAGCAGAAAAAAAAGGGGCAAGGGAGGTATTGTCAGTATTCATCTCCCAACCATTAAAATAATTTGGACAGATATGTGAATAGGAAGGGTTTAGAGGGCAATGGGCCAAATGTAGGCAAATGGGACTACCTGGTTGGCAGGGACACGATGGGCTGAAGGGCTGTTTCGGTGCTGTACAGCCCCATGACTCTATGTCTCCATTTACCCCAAATATTATCAAATTGCTCACTGTGGCACAACTGGTAGAGCTTGGGACAGCGGCAGAGGAATGGTTTTAATCCTGTCCTCGGGTGCTGTCTGTGTGTGTGAAGTCTGCACGTTCTCCCTGTGACCGCGTGGGTTTTCTCCTGGTGCTCCGGGTTCCTCCCACATGCCAAAGACCTGCGGGTTTGGAGGTTAATTGGCCCTCTGTAAATTGCTCCTAGTGTGTAGGGAGTAAATGCAAAATGTGGAACAACATAGGACATGGGTTTAAGATTTAATAGGAACCTGAGCGGTAACTTTTTTACACAAAGTGTGGTGGGTGTATGGAATGAGCTGCCGGCGGAGATAGTTGAGGCAGGGACTATTGCAATATTTAAGAAACAATTAAACACAGGCAAACGTAGTGAGGTGGGACTAGTGTTGACGGAAAAAATGTTGGTCATGTAACGCAGTGAATGTAAAAATAACCTGTTGCTGTAAAATAATTTGTGTCATCTCTGCGCAGATCTACAGGAGAAAATTGGCACTTGTTACCAAAATAAGTATTCTCTCACACTTCCCTGGGGCAACCAGCCCACATTCATCTCCGCACTCAGGCATCTTTCCAATGCCTTCCAGCCCCCGTTCTCATGAACCCGTGTGTTTATCCGTGTATGAGTGTGTAGTTTGCACGTTCTACCTGTGATTGCGTGGGCTTCCTCCAGGTGCCCCGGTTTCCTCTCAAAGACGCACGGATTTGTGGTTTAACTGGGTCCTCCGTAAATTAGCTCCTGGGGTGTAGAGAATGGATGAGAAAATGGGATAAGATAAAACTAGTGTGAACGGGTGATCAATCGTCGGCATGGACTTGTTGGGCCGAAGGGCCTGTTTCCATGCTGTATCTTTCAATTAAACAACGTCAGTGATTAGTTTAAGTTTTGATTAGATTAGAGATACAGGCCCCTTGGCCCACCAAGTCTACGCCGACCAACGATCTCCCGTACACTAGTCTATCCGACACACAAGGGACAATTTACAGAGCATAAAATTAGCATACGATTAGCCTACAAACTTGTATGCCTTTGGAGTGTGAAGGAAATCGGAGCACAAGTAAAAAACTCAAGCAGGTCACGGGGAGAACGTACAAACTTTGTACAGACAGCACCCGTAGTCAGGGTCGAATCTGGGTCTCTGGCGCTGTAAGGCAACAACTATACCGCTGCGCCACCGTGCCGCGCCCAGCGGTGGTGTGCAGAAGATATTGGATGATGAGAAAGTGGGAACCAGATAAAATTAGCACCGAGGAAGGAACAGGCGGCTTTTTAGCTTGTTTCTTTAGTTCAGTTTAGTTTAGTTTAGAGATACAGCGTCAAAACAGGCCCTTCGGCCCACCGAGTCCTCACCAAACAGTGATTCCCACTCACTAATACCATCATGCACACACTAGAGACAATTTACAATTTTACTGAAGCCAATTCACCTACAAACCTGTCCATCTGGATATTCTGGATATAATGGATATTTTTTTAAGGCGGAGATTGACAGATTCTTGATTAGTAAGGGCGTCAGGGGTTATGGGGAGAAGGCCGGAGAATGGGGTTGCGAGGGAAAGATAGATCAGCCATGATTGGATGGCGGAGTAGACTTGATGGGCCGAATGGCCTAATTCCGTCCTATGACTTATGAACTTATGAAGATAAGCTAGCCAAGAATATAAAGGAGGATAGTAAAAGCTTCTTTAGGTATGTGAGGAGGAAAACATTAGTTGAGACAAATGTGGGTCCCTTGAAGACAGAAAGGGGTGAATTTATTATTGGGAACAAGGAAATGGCAGATGAGTTGAACAGGTACTTTGGATCCGTTTTCATTAAGGAAGTCACAAACAATCTCCCAGATGTACGAGTGGCCAGTGATCTAGGGTGATGGAGGAACTCAAGGAAATTCACATTAGTCAGGAAATGGTGTTGGGTATTCTGATGGGACAGAAGGCTGATAAATCCCCAGTGCATGGGTCTGCATCCCAGGGTACTCAAGGAGGTGGCTCTAGAAATCGTGGATGTATTGGTGATCATTTTCTAATGTTCTATTGATTTTGGATTAGTTCCTGTGGATTGGAGCGTAGCTAATGTTATCCCAATGTTCAAGAAAGGAGGGAGAGAGAAAGCAGGGAATTATAGACCAGTTAGCCTGACATCTGTATGGGGAAGATGCTGGAGTCGATTATCGGTCCAAATCAGCATGGATTTACGAAGGGGAAATCATGCTTGACAAATCTTCTGGATTTTTTTGAGGAAACAAATAAAATGGACAAGGGAGAGCCAGTGGATGTAGTGCACCAGGACTTTCAGAAAGCCTTTGATAAAGTCCCACACAGGAGATTACTGGGCAAAATCAGAGCACATGGTGTTGGGGGTAGGGTATTAACATGGAGAGAAAATTGGTTGGCAGACAGGAAACAAAGAGTAGGGATTAACGGGTCCCTTTCAGAATGGCAGGTAGTGACTAGTGGGGTGCTGCAAGGCTCGGTGCTGGGACTGCAGCTATTTGCAATATACATTAATGATTTAGATGAAGGGATTCGAAGTAACATTAGCAAATTTGCAGATGACACAAAGCTGGGTGGCAGTGTGAACTGTGAAGCGGATGCTATGAGGATGCAGAGTGACTTGGATAGGTTGGGTGAGTGGGCAGATGCGTGGCAGATGCAGTATAATGTGGATAAATGTGAGGTTATCCACTTTGGTGGCAAGAACGGGAAGGCAGATTATTATCTGAATGGTGTCAGGTTAGGAAAAAGGGAGTTACGAGAGTTGGATGTCCTAGTACATCTGTCTATGAAAGTAAGCATGCAGGTACAACAAGCAGTGAAGAAAGCTAATGGCATGTTGGCCTTCACAACGAGAGGAGGTAAGTATAAGAGCAAAGAGGTCCTTCTGCAGTTGTACAGAGCCCTGGTGAGACCACACCTAGAGTATTGTGCAGTTTTAGTCTCCTAATTTGAGGAAGGACATTCTTGCTATTGAGGGGGTGCAGCGTAGGTTTACGAGGTTAATTCCCGGGATGGCGGGACTGTCATATGATAAAAGAATGGGTCAACTGGGCTTGTATTCACTTGAATTTAGAAGGATGAGAGGGGATGTTACAGAAATTATTCAGGGATTGGACACGCTAGATGCAGGGAACATGTTCCCGATGTTGGGGGAGTCCAGAACCAGGGACCACAGTTTAAGAATAAGGGGTAGGCCATTTAGAACTGAGATGACGATAAACATTTTCACACAGAGAGTTGTGAACTTGTGGAATTCTCTGCCTCAGAAGGCAGTGGACGCCGATTCACTGGATGCATTCAAGAGAGAGGAAGATAGAGCTCTTAGGGCTAATGGAATCAAGGAATATGGGGAGAAGGCAGGAACGGGGTATTGCTTGTGGATGATCAGCCATGATCACATTGAATGGTGGGCTGGCTCGAAGGGCCGAATGACCTACTCCTGCACCTGTTGTCTATGTATCTATGTAATATGCAAACTCCACACACACACACACACACACGCAGACAGCACCCAAGGTCAGGATCAAACCCGGGTCTACCAGCTGCGCCACTTTGCGATTTGCGCGCCTTCGGCAGAACTGTTCCCAAACCAAGCTGTGATACAACCCGGCAGAATATATGTAGGCAAATGGGAGAGAAAGCTCTGATGGGGCGGGAAGAAGGAGGAGAGGTGGGGATTTGTATGGAGCTAAATGCCACGCACCAGATGGTGGGCAAGGCCTGTTTCTGCACAGTACACACAGCGAATCTCTCCGCTTGTTCCCTCAGCCTGCAAAGCTGTTTCAAGGAATCGTGGCATCAGCACTAGGATTATTATTTACAAAGTGTTAGCTCCCTGCAGTGAGGGATTTTATTAACCGAGCCACATGCAGGGAGAGTATTAATTTTGGATTGTCACACTCTTTATCGGAATGCTAATAAAACTGAGTGATTGCAAAAGTCGCTGCCACAAAAGCTTTGTTTACTCTCCGAGTCCAATTTCACTGAGAATTAACTATTACAGCTGAAATACGCCTGGGACTAAACCAGGAGAGATGCAGAGAGGTTGTAAGCTAATGTAACGTGGATTTGTGAGGCAGATGCACTCAGAGTTACTTTCAATCTCTGACTGGATAGTTCTTCACCTGGGATAGACTCAAAATGCTGGATTAACTCAGGGAGTACCTCTGGAGAACATGAATGGGTGATGTTTTGGGTTGATACCCTTCTTCAGACCCAAAGAGCTGCAGTAACTCAGCGGGTCGGGCAACATCTCTGGAGAACATGGATAGGTGACCCTTCTTCAGACTGAGAGTCAGAGGAGAGGGAATCTTGAGGTATGAAAAGGTACAGAACAAATCAGAGCCAGCACCAATGACCCATGAAAGGTGGAGCCCACAATGGTCCATTGTTGGCTGTGGAAAAGGTGATAACAAAGGGATATGAACAGTGAAATTAGCAGGATGACGGTGGGGGTGAAGAGGGGAGATGCAAGGGTTACTTGAAATCAGATAAATTAATTATTATGCCGATGGCTTGTAAGTTGAAATATGAAGTGCTGTTCCTCCAATTTGTGTGTGGCCTCTCTGACAGTGGAGGAGGCCCAGGACAGAAAGGTCAGTGTGGGAATGGGATGTAAGGATTTCATTGTTCTATGTGGGATATATGACATCTACTGTCATTACCTAGTTCCTCACTCCATTACAGCTCAGAGCGGGTACGTAGAACAGTACAGCATGGGAATGGGTCCTCCAACCTGTAAATTTGTTTAGTTTACTTTAGTTGAGAGATACAGCACAGAACCAGGCCCTTTGACTCACCAAGTCCGTGCCAACCAGCAATCCCCGTACACCAACACCATCCTACACACAAGGGACAATTTACAATTCTTATCGAAGCCAATTAACCTACAAACCTCTCTGTCTTTGGAGTGCAGGAGGAAGTCAGAGCTCCCAGAGAAAACCCATGCAGGTCAGGGTGGGAATGTACACACTCCGTACAGACGGCACCTGTAGTCAGGATTGAACCCGGGTCTCTGGCGGTGTCAGGCAGTGGAGCTACTGCTGCGCCACCGTGCACCCCATTATTAATGTTTGATAAATGAATAGGCAGACAGACAGACAGACAGACAGACAGACCGACAGACAGACAGACAGACAGACAGACAGACAGACAGACAGACAGACAGACAGACAGACAGACAGACAGACAGACAGGCAGACATGCAGACAGACAGGCAGGAAGACAGACAGGCAGGAAGACAGACAGGCAGGCAGACAGGCAGACAGACAGGCAGACAGACAGGAAGACAGACAGGCAGGCAGACAGGCAGGCAGACAGACAGGAAGACAGACAGGCAGGCAGACAGGCAGGCAGACAAGCAGACAGACAGGCAGGCAGGCAGGCAGACAGACTGGTAGACAGACATAAAGAGAGAGATTAAAGATACGGTAGATTATAGTTATCTAAATAACAATAGAGATGGAAAGATGGTGATAGACCAGGAGTTAATGGGCAGATGGGTGAATAGTTGATTGACAAATGACACATAAATAAGGGATGATAAATAGATGAGAGGGTATTGATGGATGGAGAGAGGATAGTGATAGATTGTACGATCGATTGGACTCCAGCTTTATGCTGCCAAGCACTAGCTGCTAAGAACTATCGTTGCTAAAAGCAAATAAAAGGACAGGGTTTTGTGAAGAGACCGTGAAATGAAGCAATTTCAGCATTAATTGCTTTTCTCTCCAGTCGCTGGCGAAGCTGTGTGTCTCTGTTTTTCGATTTGGAGTCAATGGCGTGATGTGGGGAGGCAGAGGAAAGGCACTGAGGAGGTGCTCTGTTTCAATTACACTCTGTTAGTGCTGAGACTTATTGAACCAGGGTCAATTGGACCTGGCTACTGACTATAGGCACGTGTTTTACTGTAGTTTAGTTTAGAGATCCAGCGTGGAAACAGGCCCTTCAGCCTTGCCGACCAGCGATCACCCGTACACCAGTTCTATCCTACATATTGGGGACATTTTACAGAAGCCAATTCCCCTACAGTCCTCCACATCTTTGGAATGGGGGAGGAAAATGGAGCTCCTGGAGAAAACATGCTCTCATGGGGAGAACGTAGAAACTCCGTACAGAAACTCTGCACCCGAGGTCAGAATTAAATCCGGGTCCCTGGCGCTGTAATGGCCCTGTCCCATGCTGCGAGATCATTCAAGAGCTCTCCCGAGTTTAAAAAAAAATCAAACTCGTGGTAAGCACGGAGAATGAACGTAGCGGGTACGTCGGAGCTCGGGGACGTCTCTTAGCGGCTCGTAACGCTAACGGCAGGTACTCGGGAAGATTTGCTAACGGCAGGTAAGCTCAGGAAGACTCGTGAAGATTTTTCATCATGTTGAAAAACGTCCACGAGAGCCCCGAGTACCGACGAGCGGCCATTACCGTAAATCTCCGAGATCGAATCAGGGCAAACTCTGGAGAACTCTTTGAATGAACTTGTACCGTGGGACAGGGCATTCAGGCAGCAACTCTACTGCTGCGTCACTCTGCCGCCCTAAGATGTTTTAGTTTATTTTAGTTTGGAGATGCAGCATAGAAACACCAAGCATCGATCACCCACTCGCAATAGTTCTATGTTATTCCACTTTCTCATCCACTCCCTACACGATCAGTCTGAAGAAGAGTCTTAACCCAAATCCTTCCCTATCCATGTTCTCCAGAGATGCTGCCTGACCTGCTAACTCCAGCACTTTGTGTGTTTTTTTTGTAAACCAGTACCTGCAGCTCCGAGTTTCTTCAAAAGTTATAAGTTTTGGTTTGTGCATAAGTAGTGCAGGGGTAGAGTTGTTGCCTACTGGGCCTGTCGCACTTAGGCGATTTTTCAGGCGACTGCCGGCGACTGTCAGAGTGGAACACACTCAAACACACACACACACATCGCTTCCTTCACCAGCCCGTTATGCAGGCGGGGGACAGGGCAAGCGGGGGAGCGCTGTCTGAGTGAAATTCACACGGTGCAAAGCCAATGTGATACAGACACACACCACGATGAACAGGAAGGTTGGCGCTGTAATTAAGACGGTGAAAGCACAGTGTACGGGAAGGGTAATGCAAGTCCTTTAAAAGGGGAGGGGAGAGGGGAGGGGGGGGGGGGGGAGAGGGGGGAGAGGGGGGAGAAGGGGGGAGAAGGAGTGGAGACAACTTTTAAAAAGCCAGAGATACACGGCTGTGAAGCTCGGCGGACATTTAACATTACCGGTCGGTTAATCTTGATTCTGAAAACTACTGCTTACTTTTTTTTTCCTAATGTGCCAATGAAATTCACTGGTCAACACTGGCTACAAACTATGAGAACCTTCGACCTGGCAACCCACTAGGACCTCCTGGCGACTCATCTACGGCACGAGAATTCTCGCTACTCTCCATGGCGGCTTCATTCTGGTCGGCGCTAATTTTTCAACATGTTGAAAAGCTTGCGGCGACTGTAATGAGGCCGTGAGTAGTTCCCAGAATGCGGGAACTCCTCACGACCATGAAGGCGACTCCCCGGCAACCACCCGCGAACATGTGGCGACCATGTGGCAATTGCATAGTCACCTGCAGTCGCCTAAAAAGTTGCCTAAGTGGGACAGGTCCATTACAGCGCCGGAGACCCTGTCTATGGAAAGTTTGTACGCTCTCCGTGTGACCACGTGGGTTTCCGCCTGGTGCTCCGGCTTCCTCCCATAATCCAAAGACGTACACTTTTGGAGTTTAATTGACTTCGGTAAAATTGTCCCCAGTGTGTGGGATAAATGAGTGTACAGGGGTGATCGTCGGTTATCACAGACTTGGTGGGCCAAAGGGCCAGTTTCCACACTGCATCTCTCAACGAAACAAAACTATAATTCTAATTTCATTGTTGAATCCATAGCAAAAGCCAGGCAATGTTTGCCCAAACGTCCGAGGATCCAAGATGGACACAAAGTGCTCGAGTAAATCTAGCGGGTCAGGCAGCATCTCTGGAGAGAGGAAATAGGTGACATTTCTGTTTGAGACCCTTCTTCGGACTGGGGACCCATTCCCGGGCCAACATTGACAAACAACCTGCTATCATGCTGATCTACCAGATCACCATTCTCAGGTGTGGTGAGGATGAAAATGAAATTGATACAACCTCTTCATTGTCAACGCTCCCAAGTTCCAGCAACGTACTGAGGCAACTGAAGGGCATGGAAATAGACCCAACAGGGTCACCTGTCAAGTTGAATAACTCAAAGGGTCGGACTGGAAAGGAGCGATCCTGTTCGCACATGCAGTTATCAAGTAATTGCCAGTGTCAGTGTGTGTGTGTGTGTGTAACCTGCCAGTGGGAAATGGACAAGCACTGCAAACGAGAGGTTGAATAATTTGTTTCTCTCTCGTCGGCACTGTATGATTTTCTGACAGTTCTATCATTGGAAGGGCTGTTAGTGATCTGCAAGCAATCTGCAATTGTAATTAATCGCTGAATGGTGAGAGAGGCATGGGGCAAGCTCTGAGCATTGGGAGTTTTCTTTCAGAGAATGAAGTGTAATAGGAATAGAGTGATCCACTATCCAATAGCAACCCTGACAGCAGTGACCCTTCACATGCATTTGATAGCGGTTGACAGGCAGTTAATTTTAATTTGCTATGAATCATTCGAGCAGTGTAATTTGTGTTGAATTTGCTCACTTAATTGAGGTTCATCGTGGGAGTATTAAAATGGTCCCATGAAGGAGAGAAAAATCACTAGATTTGCTCTTCAGTACCACTTACATTTTTTAACGTCTGTTGCATTTCAGTGGTTCCCAGCTGTCTGTGCGGGAAGGACTGTTGTGGAGTTTCGCCACGCTTGTCCGCTTAAGCCAGGTGGGATTTCATTCCTGCTGGCGCAGTGTGGTGGGCGGCATGGTGGCGCAGCTGGTGGCGATGCTGCGGTTCGATCCTGACCCCAGGGTGCTGTCTGAGGGGAGTTTGCACATTGCACACGCCGGCATTTTCACACTTCTGTACCTCTTGCCTGATGGGAGAGGGGAGAAGAGGCAGTGAGTCTGCAGTGAGACTGGTCCTGGATTATGCTGGTGGCCTTGCCGAGGTATAAATGGAGTCAATGCAAGGGAGGTTGGTTTATGTGGCTACAAAAAGCTGGAGTAACTCAGCAGGGCAGGCAGCATCTCTGAAGAGAAGGAATGGTGACGTTTCGTGTTGAGACTTCTTCAGATTAATGGAGCTGTTCCCAAACCATACTGTGGTGCATCCCGATAAAATGCTTTCCACTGGAGTCTCGGGGCCGGTTTAAATCCACTGTGTTCTTCATGGAAGAGACCCATTTGTCATTTTAAATGCAATTCCAAACAAATCCGCAGTCTGTAATCATCAGGCCCGAAGCCGTCTGGGTGGCACGGTGGCGCAGCAGTAGCCTTACAGCGCCAAAAACTGGGGTTCGATCCTGACTATGGGTGCTGTCTGTATGGAGTTTGCATGTTCTCCCTCTGACCCCATGGTTTCCCTCCGGGTGCAGCGGTTTCTTCCCACACCCCAGTGACGTGCAGGTTTGTAGATTAATTGGCTTCAGTACAAATTGTAAATTGTCCCTAGTGTGTAGCATAGTGCTAGTATATGGGATGATCACTGGTTGGCACAGACTCGGTGGGCCGAAGGGCCTGTTTTTGCACTGTATCTGTAAGGTCTGTTGTCTACCGATCGCTCTGAGGGGAACAACACCAGGCAACTCTTTACTTCCTTTCATAAAAGGAGAGCTTGGTGTTTATCTGTAGAAATACTATATGTGATTCTTTCTGTGATACAGAAGAACCAGTCATATATTTGTGGTCAGTCCCTTCATACCACAATGCTCGTGGAGTGCACAAACGAGACCATTAGTGAGTGCATGTCTGTCAACAAATACAATCTCATCCAATTGAATTCCGCTACATAATTCCCTTGGAGTCATAGGGTCATACATCATGGAAACAGGCCCTTCAGCACAATTTCCCTGTGCCCACCAAAATGCCCCATCTGCACTAGTCATACCAGCTCATGTTTGGCCCATATCTCTCTAAACCTTTCCTATCCATTTACCTGTCCAAGTGTCTTTTAAAATGTTGTTATTGTATCTGCCTCAACTACCTCCTCTGGCATCTAGTTCCATATGCCCACTACCCTCTGTGTGAAATAGTTGTCCCTCAGGTTGTTGTTAAATCTTTCCCCTCTCACGTTAAACCTATGTCTAGTCCTATGTCCTCTAGTCCCCCTACCCTGATTAAAAGATACTGTGCGTTCGCCTTATCTATTCCCACCACCCTCTGAGCGAAAAAAGGTTCTTGACTCCCCTACTCTGGGTAGAAGACTGTATTGTTTGCCTTCTTCAAACTGACAGGTCCTTGTTTAGTTACACACAGGTTGAATAGCATCGTAGAGCAGGGAAATTGGCCCTTCTGCACACTGATTCTGTGCTGACCATCAATCACCCATTATCAGTAACCCAACATGAATTCCACTTTCTATTCTTCCCTGCAAAGGAACTTGGAATGAAGGGGGGGGAGGGGTGAAGGGGCAAAAGAAAGAAAAGCGTACAGTTTTGTGGATGTGGAAATCTGGGATACGGACACCTTTGGTGAGACCATGTCTATCTCGGATGTGGACACCTCTGGTGAGAGCCTGTCTATCTGGGATTTAGATATATTTTGGGAGACCATGTCTATCTAGGATGTGGACATCTTTGGTGAGACCCTGTCTATCTGGGATTTAGATATATTTTGGGAGACCATGTCTATCTAGGATGTGGACATCTTTGGTGAGACCACGATCATCTGGGATGTGGATATTTCTGGTGAGTTCACCTCCATCTCGAATGTGGACATCTCTGGGATGTGGGCACCTCTGGTGAGTCTATGTCCATCTGAGATGTGGACATGTTTGGTGAGGCCATACCCATGGTTCCTGGTGCCTGATGCATCCGCCTTCTGCTCCTACCCATGTTCCTGCACATACGCCAGTCCCTTTCACGCTTTATCCTTGAACAAGTGGTGGCGCCACAAAAGCTCCTAAGTTGTTGCCTCGTCCCAGCAGCAGATACTCCCACCACCTCAACCCGCACCAACACATTGGACCGTTCCTTCCTTCAGCTTAATTTTGCAACGGGTGCCGTGGCAATTAATCCCTTTTGTTTAGGCTCGCAGGCAACGTTATTGCTGCACAGTTCTGCACGGTTGGAAATAAATTGCAATTTGCGGAGCTTCTATTAGCGAGCCTTTGTTATAATAATGTCTCTGATGAATGCTTCTTAACAGAGGGCTGAGGAGGGTTATCTAGAGAGCAGAGTGATGGAACAAATGGTGATTTTCATGTGCTAGTTTATTTTAATTGCATGACAATTAAACGGGGAATAATTCGACTGTTCATACAGAAGAGTTGCCCGTTTTCTTTCTCTGGGGATTAACGGGACACCAATTAAAGAAAAAAATGACACACACGCACAAACAATATTGAACAGGACACTGCTGTGTCAACCTGTTCCTTTTTTTAAAATCAAAAATATTTATTCAAATATTAAAATTATATTTACAACACAATAAAACAAAACAGAACCCACCACCATAATACAAGACAGACAATAAACTACTCGACAACTAGCTTACAATCCTTGTCAAGGTGTTCACATTCAATCCCCCGCGACGCCCAGCGATCTCGGAAATCTCGCAGGGTGCCGGTGGACAGCGCGTAATCCCTCTCGTACACCACCTGGGCACGGACGTAACCCCGGACAGGGGGCAGGCAGCCGGTTCGGGCAGAGCCCTCTGCCACCTGGCGCCGTGACTCGCGGATGGCCATCTTGGCCGGGCCTCAACCTGTTTTGGCATTGGTTTGTTGTTTTGAATCTTACTGCGTTAGCTAAAAACCTCCACTAAACACCTTCGCCCAGTCGCCCTTGGCCTACGTGATCTCCCAGTTTCCAAACACTTCAACTTCCCTTCCCATTCCCACCCTGATCCTTCTGTCCTGGGCCTCAGAGTGTGACCACACACAAATTGAAGTAACATCACCTTTTATTTCGCTTGGGCAGCTTTCAACCCAGCGGCATGAATATTGATTTCTCTAACTTCAAGTACCATTGCACTTCTTCTCTCTCCGTCCCTCCCCCACCCTAGTCGCTGTACTCGTTTCACTGTCGTCCAGCTTAGTTTCACTGTTAGTATCACTCGTCATCACCTTCTCCACAGCCAACAATGGACCATTGTGGGCGCAACCTCTCCTTGATTACCGTGGCTGGCTTTGACTTGTTCTTTTGCATTTCATTCATTTGCATTGCATTTCATTCATTTGTTCCACGTACCTTTTCATACCTCTAGTTTCCCTCTCCCCTTGACTTTCAGTCTGAAGAATGGGTCCCGACCCGAAAAAGCTGGAGTGATTCAGCGGGTCACACAACGTCACCTATTCCTTTTCTCCAGAGCTGCTGCCTAGCCTGCTCTAGCTTTTTTTTCTGTCTATCTTAAGCCAAAAGCTTTGTTTTTTTGGGGGGTAGTAGAACCAAGCAGATATCACAGGTCTTTACAGTAATAAAAAGGAGCACTGGGTTAGAGGGTCATTTTATTTACAGTTCATAAATGATGATGAAAGTCCTCAGTGTGGATGACGTGCTGTTAATGTCCCATTGGGTCGAGGCACTGTGCTTGGGTACGTCGGCAGTAGTCTCACTGAGGCTTTAAACATTAATTGGAAAGTGAAATGACTGAACTGCATTTAATGAGGCAGCCTGTTGTAATTTCTAAAGTTACACATTATTTACAGTGATACAGCTAATGGCACAATCCATCACCCACAGGCTTGATCCAGACACCGTGAACCAAGCTGATATACTTTATAGACTGGACTTGCAGATCTGCTGGAGAAGTAATAAAACTGCCGCAGAATATTTAAGCTACACACTCTTCCCCCAGGGAGGCTGGGCTGAGGGGGACGGGAAAATAAAGGGACCTGGTGTGGGGGGCGCTAAGAACTAAAGGGGTCCCGGCATAGGAGGGGTGGGCGCCGAGAATTAAGGGAGACCCGTTGTGGCGGTGGGGGGGCGGGGGGGGGGGGGGGCGAAGAGTTTCACGGCACCTAGCTACGAGTGACCATGAAGTGTCATCATCATCCAAGGTGTGGAAAGATAAGACTGACATTAAACGATACGCCAACATGAAAACGCAGGGCTTAATGAGGTGCTGTACGCAGCCCAGGCTTCTGCCAGAGTGGACTGCGTTCTACGCCCTACATCCGTGCCCGCATGTCCCTGGAGATGCAACACGCATTGTCCACGGGTACTGTGGAGGCCTACTGTGAACGCTGGTCGCAGCAGTGGCGGGGGGGGGGGGGGGGCGAGCGTATTGTGGATAAGGTTGACAACATAGAAACA
Source organism: Raja brachyura (assembly GCA_963514005.1). The sequence goes on along the minus strand of OY740796.1, from coordinate 22,021,415 downwards.
TAGAAATTAGGTGCAGGAGTACGCCATTTGGCCTTTCGAGCGTGCACCGCCATTCAATGTGATCATGGCCTTCTCTCCATACCCCCTGATCCCTTTAGCCACAAGTGCCACATCTAACGCCCTCTTAAATATAGCCAATGAACTGGCCTCAACTACCTTCTGTGGCAGAGAATTCCAGAGACTCACCACTCTCTGTGTAAAGAATGTTTTCCTCATCTCGGTCCTAAAGGAATTCCCCCTTATCCTTAGACTGTGACCCCTTGTTCTGGACTCCCCCAACATCGGGAACAATCTTCCAGCATCTAGCTTGTCCAACCCCTTAAGAATTTTGTAAGTTTCTATAAGATCCCCCCTCAATCTTCTAAATTCCAGCGAGTACAAGCCGAGTCTATCCAATCTTTCCTCATATGAAAGTCCTGACATCCCAGGAATCAGTCTGGTGAATCTTCTCTGTACCCCCTCTATGGCAAGGATGTCTTTCCTCAGATTTGGAGACCAAAACTGTGCGCAATACTCCAGGTGTGGCCTCACCAAAACCCTGTACAACTGCAGTAGAACCTCCCTGCTCCTATACTCAAATCCTTTCGCTATGAATGCTAACATACCATTTGCTTTCTTCACTGCCTGCTGCACCTGCATGCCTACTTTCAATGACTAGTGTACCATGACACCCAGGTCTCGTTGCATCTCCCCTTTTCCTAATCTGCCACCATTCAGATAATAAACATTGTAATTTGATGATTGATTGATTGATGTTTGCAAATTGCCAATGACTAAAAAGCTCCTTGTTAAGGAAACAAAAGGGTTAATGAAGCGTTCCGCTGAACACTTGCGCTCATTGTGCCAAGACCTACTGGACCTCCCAGTTGCTAGCCATTGTAACTCCCCTTCCCATTCCCATACTGTCCTGGGCCTCCTCCTTTGACAGATTGATGTCACATGCAAACTGGAGGAACAGCACCTCATATTCCCCTTGGGTAGTAAGCTAGATACAGCGCGGAAACAGCCTCTTTGGCCCACAGAGTCCGCGCCGACCAGCGATCCCTGTGCATTAGCACTATCCTACACGCTAGGGAAAATTTACAATCTGTACCACGGCAAATTAACCTACAAACCTGCACGTCTTTGGAGTGTGGGAGGAAACCGAAGCACCTGGAGAAATTCCACATGGACAGTACCCGTAGTCAGGATCGAACCCGGGTTTCTGTCGCTGTGAGGCAGCAACTCTAGCACTGTGTCATTATGCCACCCTTAAGTATCCTTACCAAAAGGCAGCAACTCTACTGCTGTTTTCAAGAAGGGAGAGTTAAATTTAGTTCTTAGGGTTAAAGGAATCAAGGGACATGGGAAAAAAACAGGATCGGGATACTGATTTTGGATGATCAGCCATGATCATATTGAATGGCGGTGCTGGCTCGAAGGGCCGAATGGCCTACTCCTGCACCTATTTTCTATGTTTCTATGTGCCACTGTGACACCCCCAAAGCTTCATCTATATTAAAATGGAAGTCAATGTGCACCTGTCAAAACTCTCCATTAAAAGTGAGGAGTGCCTTTAGCAAGTGTGTTTGGACTAGTTCCCCAACCTTTCCCTCTCAACAATTGCTCGCACTGCTGCTTTGTAACTATCGCTGAAATATTAACAAGCTGTCAGTGTTCAACATGGGAAGCGCCACTGGAAGGTTATGCATGCTCCCGCTATTTATAGCCCATGTTAGTTCTGGGCCACTGCTCGTCAGAAGGTGACAAAGTTGGGACCATGTTACTGCACAGCGTGCTGGTTGGCGCCATGTGGGAGGGCCAGGGAGAAGTCCGTGATAATGAACGGCAGTAGCTTGTCAAGCTAAAAGTGCAAACATCAGCTACATATGTTCTCTGCCATCCGGTTTTGAGAGATCAGTGTAGACCTTAACAGGGCAGCACGTTGGCGCAGCGGTAGAGTTGCTGCATTAAAGCACCAGAGATCCCGGTTCGATCCTGACCTCAGGTGCTGTCTGTACGGAGTTTGCAAGTTCTCCCTGTGACCGCATGGGTTTTCTCCGGGTCCTCCGGTTCCCTCCCACATTTTAAAGACGTGCAGGATTGTGGGTTCATTGGCTGCTATAAATTGTCCCTATTGCATAGGATAGAACTAGTTGATCAATGGTCGGTACAGAATCTGTGGGCTGAAGAACCTGAAGTAGGAGATGGGTAACACTTCTCAGCTATAGATCTTTGAATGACTTCCAATTCATCCACTCCATACATTCTACAGACTGCTGAGGAGGTCAAGTCAATGGATATTTTCAAGGCGGAGATTGGAACGTTCCTGATTGATACGGGTGTCAGGGGTTATGAGAAGAAGACAGGAGAATGGGGTTGAGAGGAAAAGATAGATAGCTATGATTGAATGGCGGGGTAGACTTGGGCTGAATGGCCTACGTTATCTCCTTGAATTTATGAATTTACAAACTTATTCCCTGAGATTTAGTCAGATTTAGTTTGGACAGACTGGAGCCCGAGTTAGCCTTCTCAGTGAATGATGACACATCCATGGTTGGTGCATCTCTCAAGGCGATGGACCTAGTGCTGAGAGGTGGGGTTGGGCTAGGCAGCGCTCTTTGACCAGTACATGCCTGATGGGCCTGAAATCCTTTCATTCTATCAATCACCAGGAAGTATCCAATGTCTAGATTGAATTTGGCAATTAAAACAGAAAGATAACAAGTCAAAAACAGACACAAAGTGCTGGATTAACTTAGTGGGTCCGGTATTATCTCTGGAGAACATGCGTAGGTGATGTTTTGTGTTGGGACCCTTCTTCAGACATGCACCTTCTTCAGACATGCACCTTCTTTGGACTTATCCACCTACTCCGGAGATGCTGCCTAACCTGCTGATTAACTCCAGCACTTTGTGTTTCTGTGTAAACCAGTATTAGCGCTTCCTTGTTTCTACAAGATGCTAAGTTGTCCTTTTTGACGAAGAGTGGTTCTGGGTTAGTTTAGTTCAGATATATCATGGAAACAGGCCCTTTGGCCCATTCTCAAGCTTATGGATAGGATAGATTTTGAGAGTTATTAGCCAATCGCTGGCAGGTGGGACTAGCGTAGATGGGGCATGTTGGTCAGTAGGGGCAAGTTGGGCCGAAGAGACTGTTTCCATGCTGTTACACTCTGTGACTTTGACCAGCGATCACCCGTACACAAATTCTATCCTACACACTAGGGACAATTTACAGAAGCCAATTAACCTACAAACCTGCACTTCTTTGGAATGTTTGAGGAAACCAGAGCACCCGGAGAAAACCCATACGGTCACAGGGAAAACGTACAAACTCCCTCTGGGCAGCACCTGTAGTCAGGATCGAACCCACGTCTCTGGCATTGTGAGGCAGTAACTCTATCACTGCGCCACTGTGCCACCCTTAAGTATCCTTACCAAGAGTTAAGAATGTTTGATTGTCATGTGTACTGACTATGGAACAAGAAATTCTTATTTGCAGCAACTTAACAAGCCTGTAAACGTAATAATGTGTAAATAAATATATCATTATCAAAATATGATAGATTAATAATGGTAATAAATTAATAATATAGGACACCATGCCTTTATGGCCAAGTTAAGACTCTAATAATTTGCACTTTGCTCAAGTATGTGCTCAGAACGTGGCGATCTTTGTGCACAGACTCAATGTAATCTATTATCATACTCTTGCACTTCAAACATTTTGAGGCAGCGCTTTCTATACAGTAAATCCTTTCGATGGTGCCCAACATCTATGTCTCTGTCAAAACTTGCCAAATGATGCCCTGTCCATTATACCGCTCCTTTACTGGGACCTTGCAGGGGCAAATTATCTGCTGTATTTCCTGCATGACACTTCAAAAGTAATTAATTAGCTGTAAAGTGATTTTGGATGGCCCGAGGTGTGATAAAAGCATGCCTCTCTCTCTCTCTCTCACTCTCTCTCTCTGATCTCGATGCCAAATGGGGAAACAAAAGTAATTACTGCACCAGTGCGGATTTTAATTTCCTCAGCCTATCTTCTCTTGCTGCCCGATACTGTCAATAAGCTTGGAAACATCGCAAATCTAAAGTGAATCACGCTCATCTCGGATCTGATCTCAACCGTAATTGACAGAGAGAGAGAGAGAGAGAGAGAGAGAGAGAGAGAGAGCGAGAGAGAGAGAGACCACAATATGAAAGAGATTCAGAGAGGGAGAGTGAGACGGGGGTGGGAGAAATGGGGGGAGAGAGAGAGAGAGAGAGAGAGAGATAGGTACAATGTGAACAAGATATACAGAGAGAATTATAGAGAGAGAAAGGGAGAGAGAGAGGGAGAGAGTAGGGGAAAGGTACAGTTTGAACGAGATTCAGGGAGAGAGAGAGAGAGAGTGAAAGAGAGGTGGAGAGAGAAAAACAGAGATAGAGAGAGGTACGTACAGTGTGAACAAGTGATTGAGCAAAAGAGAGAGAGAAAAAGATGTTAGTGTGAACAATATACTCGGAGAGAGAGATTCAGAGCGAGGGTGAGAGAGAGAGAACGAGAAAGAGAGAGAGAGAGAGAGCGCAGCAAGATAAATTTTCATTCCATCACTGGGCTGTTTTGAAAGTCAGTGGGATTGGGCTGAACTGACTGTCACCTAGAATTACTTCAGAACGGTGACAGTCCTTTGTCAACTTCCTCCATTTTGATGCAGAATTGATGTGCTTCTTTTCAATGAATTACCAGCCTGACGACACTAATGGACCACTCTGTGACCAGTGCAATAGTGTCGAGCATTCATTTTTGGATTTTTCGATGGTGATGTTCACGACAAATGCAGGAAGATATCTTCAGTTGATATTTTCAGCTGATCAAGTACATTTTGGTGACCAGATGAAACCGCCACAACCAAAGTCAACACAATGCCATGCACTGTGTGAGTCTGTGTGAGACTTGTTTGCTCAAGAGTCAAGAGTGTTTAATTGTCATATGTACTGGAACTCAGATAGTGAACTCCTTACGTGCTGCAGCCTTATGGACTGCAACCTTCCCTCCATTGATGAACTGTACACCTGCAAGGGCCAGGAAGCCAGCGGGCAAGATCATCTCTGACCCCTCTCACCCTGGCCACAAACCCTTTGAATCACTTCCCTCTGGAAGGCGACTCCGGACTGTCAAAGCTGCCTCAGCCAGACATAAAAACAGTTTTTATCCACGAGTAGTTGCTCTACTCAACAGTCATAAATCTGTAGCCTCCCTTTGATCTGGTATTTTGTTGGTTCACATGCTTGATCAATGGTGTTTTATCATTAATGTTTTATTATTATTAATGTTTAGTGTTTTCTGAGTCATTCGTAACATAGAAACATAGAAATTAGGTGCAGGAGTAGGCCATTCGGCCCTTCGAGCCTGCACCGCCATTCAATATGATCATGGCTGATCATCCAACTCAGTATCCCGTACCTGCATTCTCTCCATACCCTCTGATCCCCTTAGCCACAAGGGCCACATCTAACTCCCTCTTAAATATAGCCAATGAACTGGCCTCAACTACCCTCTGTGGCAGAGAGTTCTGGAGACCCACCACTCTCTGTGTGAAAAAAGTCCTTCTCATCTAGATCCTAAAGGATTTCCCCCTTATCCTTAAGCTGTGACCCCTTGTACTGGACCTCCCCAACATCGGGAACAATCTTCCTGCATCTAGCCTGTCCAACCCCTTAAGAATTTTGTAAGTTTCTATAAGATCCCCACTCAATCTCCTAAATTCTAGAGAGTATAAAGCAAGTCTGTGCAGTCTTTGTTCATAAGACAGTCCTGACATCCCAGGAATCAGTCTGGTGAACCTTCTCTGCACTCCCTCTGTGGCAATAATGTCTTTCCTCAGATTTGGAGACCAAAACTGTACGCAATACTAAAGTAACTGTTACTGTATGTCATGTTGTTACTTGCGGGCGGAGCACCAAGGCAAATTCCTTGTATGTGAATACTTGGCCAATAAACTTACTTACTTACTTAAATGATCAGTTATACAGGGATGCAATGCTGAGGCTTTATAAGGCATGGTCAGACCAGATTTGGAGTATTGTGAGCAGTTTTGGGCCACATACGTGAGGAAGCATGTGCTGGCGTTGGAGGGAACCAGAGGAGGTTCATGGGAATGATCCCAGGAATGGTTGGGTTAATACATGATGATATTTTGATGGCACTGAGCTTGTACTCATTGGAGTTTAGAAGGATGAGGGTGACCTCAGTGAGGTCTCATTGAGATTGCATTGGTATGCTGGGCCCAGGACAGATGATCAGAGATGTGATCACCCAGGAGACTGAAGCTTGTGACTCCCTCCACAGCTGCTCCACTGATGAAGACTGGTTGATGGGCTCTCAGCTATTACTTCCTGAAACGCACAACATCGTGCTCCCACACGAAACAGTAGATGCTCGCTCTCTTATGCCGGAAGTAGTGTAGGTTTATTCATTATCACATGTACTGAGGCACAGCGGAAAGCTCTGTTTTGTCCAAACAGAAAAGATATATCATACATAAATACAAACAAGTCAAACTCAAGTATAATAGGTAGAGCAAAGGGGAAGATACAGAGTGAAGAATATAGTCCTTAGCATTGTAATGAATCAATTTCTGAGACAAAGTCCTATATCCACTGTGGGGTAGAGGTGAATCGGACAATGCCCTAAAACATGGAAGGACATTTCAGAGCCTGATAACAGAGGGGAAGAAGCTGTTCCTGAGTCTGGTGGTGCGCGCTTTCAAGCTTCTGTACCTTCTGCCAGACAGGAGAGGGGAGAAGAAGGAATGACCGGGGTGGGAGAAGTCTTTGTTTATGCTGACTCCTTCTTTGAGGCAGTGTGAAGTGTAGGTGGCTTCAATGGTGGGGAGTCTGGTCCGTGTGATGGACTGGGCTACATCCACACTCTCTGCAATTTCTTGCCATCGAGGGCAGAGATGTTCCCAAACCAAGCTGTGATGTGACCCGACAGTGTGCGTTGTACAGTGCATCTAGACATACTGTATGTAAGTGTCCCTGGAGACATGCCATTTCTCCAGTGGCGCGTGGAGTTTACCATTATGATGTACCTGTAAAGAACTGAATGCATGTCTTGGTATGACCTTGATACATTGTTGTACCAGACGCCACTGTTTATTTGAGAGTAATTACTGCATTCAATAGCGAATATTCTGCGTGTAGTTCCATCTCTATTATTTTCCTTTGCAAGAAATGGAAATGAAAGAAGTACAGAACTACAGACTGCTCTTGACCTTAGCCACTGTTCATCATCAACAACATAGAACAGTGGAGCACAAGAGCAGGCCCATCCGCCCACGATGTCTGTGCCGATCATGTTGCCAGGACCACCTCTTATCTTCCTGTGTCTAACCCACATCCCACCATTCTCTGTATATCTATCTTCCTATCTACAAGCCTCTAAAACAACACTATCGCATCTGCTTCCACCAACATCTCTGGCAGTGCGTTCCGGGCACTCACCACCTGCTGTGTGAAAATGTTGCCCCACACATCACCTTCAAACTTTGTTCCTCTCACCTTAAAGCGATGCCCTCTAGTCTTTGAAGAGCTGAGGATAATTTTCATTACTCTTCTGTCTGATACACAAATGAAGGTCGCTGTAAATCCCATCATCGGTTCAATGATTAAATTATTTATCGCGCGCGCAGCCGCTCGGTGAAATTCTCTTTGCAGATGTACACATGCGGATGCCGCCATGTTTTGGCCACATTTTCGCAGTCCAAAGTCCGTCGTGATGAGTGGCTGGAGGGAATCAATTGGTCACTGAGTCCACTCTCCTCTTGTTGATGTTGACTGACACTGCTCACTGCCAGTGCTTCCCAGGGTGTATTACCACAGGCACTGTGTTCATCCAACTGAGAGCAACTCCAGACATCAATGGCTAGGTCCTGTGGGAGGCAAGGACAACTGATCTTCCACTTATCCACTGACAGATTGGATTAAGATTGGCCCATTTCAGATCTGCAGCCTTGTTGATTTTTCAGCTTGACTATGTTTTCAAAGCTTGCACACACTGTGGAACATTTACAGTGTCGAGAGCACATCTATTGTCACCTCAAACTCCCCCTGGAAAATGCACAATAAGGATTAGGTATAGTGTAAAGCTCCCTCCACACTGTCCCATCAAACATGCCCAAGGCAGGCACGGCATGGATTGGATGCAGAACAATGCTGCATCTCCACTGTCCCATCAAACATTCCCAAGGCTGGGAAAATATCGATGGGATACAGAGTAAAAATCACTCTACACTGTCCCATCAAACATTCCCAAGGCAGGAATAAAATTGGTTAGACAAAAATGTTGGAGAAACTCAGCAGGTGAGGCAGGATCTACGGAACAAAGGAAATAGGTGACGCTTCGGGTCGAGACCCTTCTTCACGCTGAGACAATAGACCAGCTGGAAGCCTCCTCGGACTGACGTGAGCCCCACCGCGGGGCGCGGACTTAACATCGGAGCTGATCCCTTGCCTGGGATCTCTCCCACCGCAACCACTGCGGAATCAACATCAAGGGCTCGCAGTCTCGGGTGAGGCCGAGTCGGGAGCTCCAAAGTCGCTGAAGGTTCGATCGCCCGGCGTGGGGAGCTGACTTCCCCCCGATGCAGGAGCTAAACGCTTCGACGCGGGGGGCCCAAATGCCGGCGGCTACGGGAGTCAAGACCATCCCGTCAACAGGGGCTCGAGGCCCACGACCAAGGAAGAACTAAAGGAACTTTATTTCGCCTTCCATCACAGTGAGGAATGTGTAGGAGTCACTGTGGTGGATGTTCATGTTAAAATGTGTTTTTGAAGTGATCTGCTACTTTTAATTGGATGACTGACCTGGCCAATGAAATTCTTCGTATGTTGCAAAACATACTTGGCGAATAAAGTGTGATTCTGATTCTGATTCTGCAGTTCCTTCTTAAAAATAATATTGGTTAGATACTGATTAAAGGTCCCTCTGCATTATCTCATCAAATGTTCCCGGAACAGGGATACCATGGATTGGATACACAACAAAGTTCTCTATACACTGCCCCATCAACTATTCCCAAGGCAGGGACACTGTTGGTTGGAAACAGAGCTAAGTTCCCTCCACCCTGTCCCATTAAACATGGCCGGAAGAGAGGGCCAGCGGTGGTGGGACACAGTGAATTCTCCTTCTGCATTGTCCCAACAAATACATCCATGGGTTAGATAGAGAGCCAAGCTGCCTCCTCAAACTCTCCCCACGTCAGGGGCAGAGCAGACTGGACACAGGGTAAAAGGCCCACCACAACCTCAGATGTTTGATGGTGAAGGCAGGCAGAAGACACAATTTGTTAGGTTTTTAGTGATACAGTGCAGAAACGGGCCCTTCGGCCCACCGAGTCTGCGCCATCCACTGTACACTAAAAGCCCTGTCTCACTGTACGGGGTAATTCAAGAGCTCTCCCGAGTTTAAAAATAAGTCAAACTCGAGGTAAGCATGTAGAATGTACGTCGCGGGTACGTCGGAGCTCAGGACGTCTCTTAGTGGCTCTTAACGCTGACGGTACGTAGACGGGAAACGCGGTAAGGTCGTGAAGAATCGTGAAGATTCTTCAACACATTGAAAAATGGCCACGAGAGCCCCGAGTACCTACGGGCGGATATTACCGTAATTCTCCGAGTTTGAGTCAGGGAAAACTCGGGAGAACTCTTGAATTAGCTCGTACAGTGGGACAGGCCCTTGACACTGTCCTACACATCAGGGACAATTTACAATCTTCACCAGAGCCAATTAACCTACAAACCTGTTTGTCTTTATAGGAAACCGGAGCTCCCGGAGAATCCCCATGCAGGTCACAAGGAGAACGTACACACTCCATACGGACAACACCCTTGGTCAGGATTGAACCCAGGCCTCTGGTGTTGTAAACAGAAGTTCTACCACTGCGCCGCTGTGCCGCCCTTTACCGTTTAACTTTAACTTATGTTTCTTTCAAAACGGCCTGTGAATAGAAGATTAGAGCAGTCTTTCTGCAAAAGCCATTGATGGGAGAATGCATGGGCCAGCTGGCGGCCTGGCAGTAATTTACTGACAGCATCAATATTTCAAGTTCATTGTATTCTCCTCTGAAAGCAGGCGGTGGAAATACTGGCGGTGCCCCTCTTTCTTGCAAGGTACAGTATAAAAGCTAATTGGTGCACAGCCACTGGACCTGTGGCTGAGATTGGCTGGCTGCACTCAATCAAGCCACTTGACTAGGCAATACAGCCAAGAATGATCCTGCCTTAACAACTTAAGATGTTTGAAGGTGTCTCGGTGGTATTTAGTCTTTTTGCTTTGGCACACGCTGATGTGAGGGGAGTGAGAGCAGGTGTTAGATATACTCCCAACACCTGTCTGATGCCCGGAGGGCACAGTGATGCAGCTGGTAGAGCCGCTGCCTCACAGCGCCCGGCACTCGGGTTCGAACCTGATCCCGGGTGCAGCCTATCCCTGTGGAGTTTGCACGTTCTCCCTGTGACCAGGTAGGTTTCCTCTAATTTCCTCCCACATGCCAAAGACGTGCGGGCTTATAGGTTAACTGGCCCTCTGTAAATTGCTTCTCGTGTTTAATTTAGGGGGTCGATACGATGTTATACGATACGACGGAACCTTATTTATCCCAGGAGGGAAGTTGATCTGCCAACAGTCATAAACCACAACATACATGAAACATGAAATTAAAGTGATGAGTGGAAAGGATTGGGGATGAGCAAAGATTGGGGAGGTAGGGGGGGTGGGGGGGGGGGAGGGGAGTCAGTCTACCCCATGACAGAAGGGGGAGGAGTTGTACAGTTTGAAAGTGGGATGACATAGAACCAGTGTGACCATGTGATTGATAGTCAGTATGGTCAATGGGCTGAAGGGCCTGTTTCCATGCTGTATCTCTAAAACTACAATTCTGTGTCAGGGCATGTTCGGAGAGATTTGACGATGCTTTGTCACAGCTCGCCTGTACACAGAATCATGGAATGTTTACATCACAGCAGGAGGCAATTCAACCCATCGCTAGAATCTCAGAATGATTTTTGTCTTAGGGCAATTCTCTAATGAAGGCGGTTTTGTAAGTGTGAGGCTGTCTATGTGTGTGTGTATATATATTTGTGTGCGAGAGTGTGTGTGTGTGTATATGTGTATATGTGTGTGTGTATATATATTTGTGTGCGAGAGTGTGTGTGTGTATATGTGTGTGTGTATATATATTTGTGTGCGAGAGTGTGTGTGTGTTTGTGAGTGTGTATGTTATATGTGTATGTGTGTGCATGTGTGTATATGTGTATGTGTGTGTGCACATGTGCATGTGTATGCATGAGCGCATGTGTCAATGTGTTCATGTGTATGTGTACAGATTTGAGTAAACAATTGTGTTTAGTTGCACACATATACATGCTTGAATTTTTTGTGTACATGTATGTGTGCAGTTATATATGTTTGTGTGCATTCGTGTTTATATGTGCATTGCGTGCCTGCTTAATTACGTCTGCGTGTGTCAACTCAAGAAATTCTTACTTGCAGCAGCACAACAAGTTTGTGAACACAGTACTCAATACATAATATAATGAACAAACAGAAAAAAATGTTCAATAAATTAAAAAAAACAATGTAGTGGTTAGCATGGGCTAGTTGGGCCAAAGGGCTTGTTTCCAAGCTGTATGACCCTATGCCTCTATGAGAAGATGGAGGTGAGGTGCCTGCTTATACCTCTATAGTCATCCTTTAGACTTCAGAGATAGCACGGAAACATGCCCTTCAGCCCACCGAGTCCGCACCAACCAGCGATCACCCCGAACATTAGCAGTATCCCACATGCTAGAGACTGCTGATAATGTTACCAAATCTAATTAACCTATAAACCTGTACATCTTTGGAATGTAGGAGGAAGCCGCGGCAGATGGAGGAAACCCGCACGGTCACGGGGAGAACATGCAAACTCCGTACAGACAGCACCTGTAGTCAGGATCGAACCTGGGTCTCTGGTGCTGTGAGACAACAACTCTACCACAGTGCCACTACACCACTTTCCTTGTGAGGGTCTTCCCATAGCTTGGATGGGGTGGGAGCTCCAAGGTTTAGATTCAGTGACCACGAAGAACAAGAGGTACCTCTCCAAAAATGGACATAAAGTGCTGGAGTAACTCAATGGGTCAGGCAGTATCTTTGGAGGACATGAATAGGTGACGTTTCAGGTCCCCTTTGAAAAGCCACCTACCCCATGTCCTCCAGAAATGCTGCCTAACTCGCTGGGGTGCTCCAGCACTAGGTGTCGTTTTTTTGTTGTTGTAAACCAACATCTGCAGTTCCTGTTTCTGCAGCCAGGTGTGTCTCTAAGTCAGGATGGTGGTTGCCTTAGGTGGTGTTCCCTGTGCCTTGTCCTTCTTGGAGAGGAGGTTGTAGATTTGAGACGACCTGTTAGAGTATCATTTTTTTGGTCTGGGAGAACACGAGGGAGCTCACCGCAATCTGCATCCTCTGAACATCAGCCACTGACGATGAAACCAAATGCGACTCCCGCACATGTTTGATACCCAGAGATTAACAATGCAATTTACAGCCACTGGTAACGGTATAAATCAAGGAGTTATAAATGAGTTAGTACTGTGCGCTGACATGGCTATTAAAAGACTAATTAACTATGATAATATAAGTGCCATTTTAAATCAAACACAAGATTATTAAATTGCATTGTTGGGTGTTACACTCCATGTTTGTTTTGCTATGAACAATTGGGCACATTATGGTCCGCACGGTCTCTCTGCAGGCAGCAGAAGAGAACCTCAGTCAACCTGAGGGAGATGATGCATTGATGTAGGGCCTATCTCGGGGCAACATGATGTGAAGCAATTTCTTGATGGTCCAGTTGTATTGAAGTGCGGATTCCACTGCGACGTCGAAGATGGGCCTGGAAAGAGTGGATGTGGAGAGGATGCTTCCATTAGTGGGAGAGTCTGGGACCAGAGGGCACAGCCTCAGAATAAATGAACGTACCTTTAGGAAGGAGATGCGGAGGAATTCTAGTCAGAGGGTGGTGAATCCGTGGAATTCATTGCCACAAAAGGCTGTGGAGGCCAAGTCGATGGATAATTTTAAGGCAGAGATTGACACACTCTAGATTAGTACGGGTGTCAGGGGTAATGGAGAGAAGGCAGGAAATTGGGGTTGAGAGGGAAAGATAGATCAGCCACGATTGAATGGTGGAGTACACATGAACACCAAGAAAACCAAAGAGCTCATTGTCGACTTCAGGAAGCACAGCACCGACTTAGCCCCCTTATACATCAATGGCGAGTGTGTGGAGAGAGTCCACACCTTCCGGTTTCTCGGCGTCCTCATCTCCGCTGACATCTCCTGGACAGACAACATCACAGCGGTCATCAAGAAGGCTCAGCAGCGGCTGCACTTCCTGAGGGTCCTCAGGAAGCACAACCTGGACTCCAACCTGCTGCTGACCTTCTACCGCTCGTCCATTGAGAGCCTGTTGACATACTGCATTACAGCATGGTACGGCAGCTGCACCATGGCAGACAGGGAGAGGCTTCAGAGGGTAGTTAGGGCAGCACAGAAGATCATCGGCTGCCCTCTCCCCTTTCTGATGGACATTTACATCTCCCGCTGCCTCAGCAGGGCGAAGAACATTATCAAGGACAGCTCCCATCCTGCATTTGGCCTGTTCAACCTGCTACCCTCAGGGAGGCGCTATAGGTGCATCAGCTCAAGGACAAATAGACTCAAGAACAGTGTCTTTCCAAAATCCATTATCTCCCTGAACTCACACATGCACTGACTTCACAGTCTAACCCCCGGACTTTAATCTATCCACCTACCGTAATTTGTACTGTAACTGTAATTTCCAATATGTGCAATAACCCATACTGGATATAGGAATCATATTATCCATTCTATTTATCCATTGTCTTTTTATAGATACGTATATAGCGCTGCAGAAACTGTGCACCTTATTCCTCCCCCCCCCCCTTTTTGTTTTGTTTTGCACTGAGTAGGAGCAGCTTTTAATCTCATTGTACATGTGTATAGTGACAATAAAAGGCATTCTGATTCTGATTCTGATTCTGATGTTGGGCCAAATAGTCTTAATCTGCTCCTACATCTTACAGACTTATGAAATACGACAAGCAATTAGCTGAAAGCAAGCTTCCACAGATGGGGACAAAATACGTGGACATATCGGCAGCTTAATGGCATTGGGAGTGGATGGTGTTGCCTCACCAAGGGTCAGTCAATGTCTTCCTGACAAAATTATATCAAATGATGAGAGGCACAGATAGGGTAGACAGCCAGAACCTTTATTCCCAGGTTGGAAATGTCACTGGAGGGCTTAGATTTAAGGTGAGGGGAGCAAAATGTAGAGGAAATGTGTGAGGCGATGTTTTAACACAGAAGGTGGTGAGTGTCCAGAATGTGCTGCCAGGAGAAGATACAGTGTTGGCACTTAAGGGGCTTTTGGATAGTTCAGATTAGTTCAGTACAGTTTAGTTTAGTTTAGTTTGGTTTAGTTTAGTTTAGACTTTAGAGATACAGCACGGAAACAAGCCCTTCGGCCCATCGAGTCTACGCCGACCAGTGATCACCCCGTATACTTGCACTACCCTACACACTAGGGACAATTTTACAACTTATTGAACCTGGATTTGCACCCATTTTTCCAGTTACAACCCCCACCCCCCACCCTGTCCCCTTCCATCTATATTCCTTCCTCCGGCTTCACATTTCACTCGTCTTCTATCCATACCTCCTTACCTCACACTTTTTGTCTTTACTTTGTCCAACCATTTGTCAATCAAAAACACTCCTCAGCTGTATCCACCTATCACTTGCCTGGCTTCGGAGTGATCGAGCCGGGAACAGGCCCATCAGCCCAATCTGCCCAGCAGCAGTGGAGATTTTGAGACTAAACACAACTCATCGCCAACTGCAGGCTTGAGCAGCAGGGAAAGTTCCAGGTGTGTGAAATGTTCTAGAAGATTGGCTCCCTCGACCTTCAGATGACATAGACCAGAGATCGGAGGTCACAACTGTAAAGAATCGGGGAAGAAATATTTTCTTTTCGTGCATTTGATGAAAATTATTACACCAATTACGTGCGGAAAAACTGAGAGAGATATGATCCTTTTTTAATAAAGACTTCCGAGATTGAAGCTTTTTATTTTTAACATTCTGTTTGTTAACTTGATGCCTCTTGGTGTGGAGGCGATGAGCTGTGCTCGATGGCAATTGCCAAAGATCCCGTTTGCCTCCACAGTTTCAGATCTAAAGACTTCAAAGTCTCCGCCGGTTTTCTCTGAGGAACTCTGCTCTTCCACTGTAGCTCTGTCAGCCTCTCCGCCTTGCAGACAGAGACTTCAAAGTCTTCCTCCCATCCCTCACTGGACCTGACATGGCAGAAAGCAGGAGATGAAAAGCTGCCGCATTTACTATGCAACATTTTAAATTAATGTCTGCAGCTCCTGGGTTGGTGTTTAAACATGCTAACACTTGCACCCACAGATGGAAAACATATATTTTTAACTTATCTCCTCTCGATTTTAACCTTTTAAGAGCTGGAATCTCTCCGAATGTCAACAGTCAAGATAGACACGGGTTCTATCTTGACTATGGGTGCTGTCAATATGGAGTTTGTACGTTCTCCCTGTGACCGCGTGGGTTTCATCCAGGTGCTCTGGTTTCCTCCCACATCGCAAAGATGTGCAGGTCTGTTGGCATCTCTGTAAATTGTCCCTAATATGTCGGGAGTGGTGAGAAAGTGGCATAACATAGAAGTAGGGTAAACGGGTGTCGGCGTGCCCTTGCTGTACAGCATCTCTAAACTAAACTAAACTTTCCTCACCCTCTACCACGTGTCTGATGAGTCCCTGTAGAAGGCCTGACTGACTGTTTCTAACACCCTCACAGAGAGTGAGTTCCAGAACACTATGCACCTCTCGCACTACCTTAGACTTATATTGTTGAAATCTTTTTTTGCAATAATGTTTGGGTTTTTTTCGCAGCCTTTTTTCTTTTTATTGTCTTGCAGGATTGATGAAAACTTGCCATGTTGTGTGGCTGATGTATCTCTGAAGCTGCCGTAAGCAAGATTTTCATTGTACCTGTATCTCACTCTTGTATAAATGACAAAACTTGGAAATCCACTTCATAAAAATGTTTTTCTTGCATTTCCTTTATACTTTCTAACAGTTTTTAAAGCCTATGCCCACTAAGAACTTGAATGATCTACTAATGGGAACAGATTCCCTCCATCTATCTTAATTAGAATATGGATAAGATTCTGTCAATCCCATTTCAAGCTTCCTCTTGAAAGAGACCAAAGTTTGGCTTGTCCAGTCTAACCTTGGAGCTGAACACCCTCTTCCCCGGAGCCATTCCAGTGAACCTTCTCTCCATCCATTCTAGAACATTCTTACAATGTAGTGGCTGGATTTGAAAGCAAAATGTCAGTTAAACTCTTGTCACATGATAGTGAAAAAGCTACAGTGACTGTGACCTGTAGGAGGTACAGTGAAAGGCTTTGTTTTGGGTGCTATTCCAATCAGATCGGATATACCATACATAGCTACAATCGAGTTAAACTATTCTCCTTGTAATTGTATAACGATTTTAGCTGTTGTCCCCCCAGCCCCTAATACTCCAGAGTAAACAATCCACGTTTTTTCCAACCTCTCCTTATTGCTGACACCCTCTAATCTAAGCAGCACTCCAGTAAACCTTTTCTGCACCCTCTCCTAACCCTCGTTCCTATATTGGGGCAGCCAGAACTGCACGTGATACTCCAAATACAGCATTGTGACTTCTTGTCCATTATACTCAATGCCCCGACCAATATAGGTAAGAATACCATACGCCTTCTTCAGGTGTCAAGGGTCATGAGGAAAAGGCAGGAGAATTTGGTTGAGAGGGAAAGACAGCCCATGATTGAATGACAGAGTAGACTTGATGGGCCGGATGGCCCAATTCTGCTCCCGTGACTTAATAAAATCACTGCTTTGTCTACTTGTGTTGCCAGTTTCATCGAGCTCTGAACTTGACCCCAAATTCCATCTGAGCGTCAATGCTGTTGAAGGTCTTGACATTAACTTTATACATGTTGACCACCCAAAAGGCAACACCTCACATTAAACTCGGATTAAACTCCATATGCCACTTCCCTGCCCATACCTGGAACCGATCTACATCTTGTGGACGATCTGCTTCACTGTCTGTGACTCCACCGATATTTATATCATCTGCAAACTTGCTAACCAACCCATGTTGAAGAAGCATCAGAACCCACTTGGCATAAACCTGCAATGATCACTTTATGTGCAAATGTTTAAGAAGGAACTGCAGATGTTGGAAAAATTGAAGGTAGACACAAATGATGGAGAAACTCAGCAGGTGGGGCAGCATCTATGGAGCGAAGAAATAGGTGACATTTTGGGTTGAGACCCTTCTTCAGACTTTATGTGCAAAGATCTATTTTAGTTTAGTTTAGTTCAGATATAAAATGCAGAAACAGGCCTCTCTGTCCACTGAGTCCACGCTGACCAGCGATCATCCCGTACACTAGCACTATCCTCCACTCGAGGGACAATTTACAAATTTTACCGAAGCCAATTATGACCTATAAACCTGCAATTCTTTGGAGTGTGGGAGGAACTGGAGCACCCGGGAAAACCCACGCGGTCACAGGGAGAACGTATCAACTCTTTAACATCAAGGGCTCGCAGTCTTGGGTGAGGCCGAGTCGGGAGCTCCAACGTCGCGGAAGATTCACCAGCCCTGACGCGAGGTTCGATCGTCCAGCGCGGGGGAGCTGACATCCCCTCGATGCGGGAGCGGATCGCCTCGACGCGGAGTGCCAGAACGCTGCTGGCTACGGGTGTCAAGATCATCCCGTCAACGGGGGCTCGAGGCCCCCGACCGAGGGAGAACTAAGGGAAGGACTTGAACTTTATTTCGCCTTCCATCATAGTGAGGAATGTGTAGGAGTCACTGTGGTGGATGTTCATGTTAAAATGTGTTTTTGAAGTGATTTGTTGCTTTTAATTGTATGACTGACCTGGCCAATGAAATTCCTCGTATGTAGCAAAACATACTTGGCGAATAAAGTGTGATTGTGATTCTGATTCTGAGGATCGAACCTGTTGGGCAGCGACTCTACCGCTGCACCACCCTACTGCCCCTTCGGTTGCATCACATTTATTCTGATTTCAGATCGCACAAAATTAAGATTTTCAGAATGAGTGGCCCCTTAACCGCGACCGAGCAATTGATGTGTGTTTTTATATATTTTCTGTTCTCAGGAAATTTGACAAGCAGCAAAGATCAGGAAAGCTGCAGTGGTCAGGAAATGAATAATGTCTGTGAGGCTGACTATGTGCCTTGTATTGATTCCAGACAGTCATGGCATAAAAACTGAAATTGCTTTTGATCTTTCGGGGGCAGGCCTAGCGCACTCCTCCCAACTATGCCCTTGTTTCCATGGCAACGAAGCGGCCTTGCATCTTTATCCATCAGGAGTGAATGCAGTTTTCATTCCTGATGGGAGTGGTTGGGGTGGGCAGACAGAGGTACTCTTTAGACTTAGAGATACAGCATGGAAACAGGCCTTTCAGCCCACTCAGTCCGCACCGACCAGCGATCACCCCATACACTAACACTATCCTACACACCAGGGACAAGTCACAATTTTACCGAAGCCAATTAACCTACAAAGCTGCACGTCTTTGGAGTGTGGGGGGAAACCAGGGCACTCAGAGAAAACCCACGTGGTCACAGGGAGAACGTATAAACTCCGTCCAGACAGCACCCATGGTCAGGATCGAACCCGGGCCTCAGTCGCTGTGAGGCAGCAACTCTACCGCTGCTCCACTGTGCTGCCCCGAATGGGAACACTGGATGAGACCAAGAAGGGAAGGGAAGGGAAAGGAAGGTCTCGACCCGAAACGTCACCCATTCCTTCTCTCCAGAGATGCTGCTTGTCCCGCTGAGTTACTCCAGCATTTTTGTGTCTACCTTCGATTTAAACCAGCATCTGGTTGTTTCCTACACAAAGTGGAATGAAAGATGAATGCTGAAGGGAGTGCAAAGAAGTGTGATAGAGGCATACAGCACGCAAACAGGGCCTTCAGCCTAACTCATCCATCCCAACAAAGATGGCCCATTTGCC
This sequence comes from Raja brachyura, assembly GCA_963514005.1. The sequence goes on along the minus strand of OY740796.1, from coordinate 22,002,249 downwards.
TGGGGTTGGCCCATATTCCTCTAAAAACCATCCCATCCATGTAGCTTTCCAAGTGTCTTTTCAATGCTATTATTGCTGTTAAATGCTGCTGCAAAAAGGATAAAAGTTAACACAGGGCTGCCAACATTGGGTGAGAGTTGAGAGGGAGCGTAGCGAGCTGGGGGGGGGGGGGGAGTTCCCCCTCCCACGGTAAGGAGCTTTTACATTTTTCAGCTTGAAATTGTGCAATCTTGTACATACTGTAGCGAGTCTTTTAACATACTTCCATATTAGGAAGATTAGGAAAGGGGGACATGCAACGAGACCTGGGTGTCATGGTACACCAGTCATTGAAAGTAGGCATGCAGGTGCAGCAGGCAGTGAAGAAAGCAAATGGTATGTTAGCATTCATAGCGAAAGGATTTGCGTATAGGAGCAGGGAGGTTCTACTGCAGTTGTACAGGGTTTTGGTGAGGCCACACCTGGAGTATTGCGTACAGTTTTGGTCTCCAAATCTGAGGAAAGACATCCTTGCCATAGAGGGGGTACAGAGAAGATTCACCAGACTGATTCCTGGGATGGCAGGACTTTCATATGAGGAAAGATTGAATAGACTCGGCTTGTACTCGCTGGAATTTAGAAGATTGAGGGGGGATCTTATAGAAACTTACAAAATTCTTAAGGGGTTGGACAAGCTAGATGCTGGAAGATTGTTCCCGATGTTGGGGGAGTCCAGAACAAGGGGTCACAGTCTAAGGATAAGGGGGAATTCCTTTAGGACCGAAATGAGGAAAACATTCTTTACACAGAGAGTGGTGAGTCTCTGGAATTCTCTGCCACAGAAGGTAGTTGAGGCCAGTTCATTGGCTATATTTAAGAGGGCGTTAGATGTGGCACTTGTGGCTAAAGGGATCAGGGGGTATGGAGAGAAGGCAGGTACGGATACTGAGTTGGATGATCAGCCATGATCACATTGAATGGCGGTGCAGGCTCGAAGGGCCGAATGGCCTACTCCTGCACCTATTTTCTATGTTTTCTATGTTTTCTATACACTTGGATGCAACATTTATGTTTTAAATTGGATTAGGTATGAATAAGGTTAGGCTAAATTACATTCCTAATTACATTCCACAGTAGACCCAGGCTCTGCTCAACAGGTGCAGCACATGAATGACTATATTCATTTTTGGAAATCAGATTATATTCATGCTGTTATGCATATATATAGAGAAAACCTCAGAGAAACAAAGCGAAAGTCAGACTCCATCACTGTTCTGCACAAATAAATCAATCAACCTTGTTCAAGAAGGAACTGCAGATGTTGGAGAATCGAAGGTAGACAAAATTGCTGGAGAAACTCAGTGGGTGCGGCAGCATCTATGGAGCGAAGGAAATAGGCAACGTTTCGGGCCGAAACCCTTCTTCAGACGGTTTCAACCTTACCCTTTGAATATAGAAACAAGACGAAAATAATGCCACATATTCAATCATATATGGTTCAATGAAATTAAGATATATATGTAAAAATATATATGGAAACAGGCCCTTCCGCCCAACAGGTCCACACCGACCAGCAATCTATCATACACCAATTCCATCCATCACGCCAAGGACAAGTTACAGAAGCCAATTAACCTACAAGCTGCACTTCTTTCAGATGTGGGAGAAACTGGAATATCCAGAGAAAACCCATGTGGTAGTCAGGCAGCAACTCTACCGCTGCACCACCGTGCCACCCCATTAAATTATTTTTTCTGTAATATATTTATTATGGTGTCACGTGAATAAAGATGAACACATGATTCTGATTTCTGCCCTTAGTTGGATAACACACATGTCCAGTCATTGTGTTTTATGGCTGGTTTTCAACCTCTTCAGGCTGAAGCTCGACTTGAAACATCACCCATTCTTTCTCTCCAGAGATGCTGCCTGTCCTGCTGAGTTTTTCTAGTTTTTAGTGTCTATCTTCAGTTTAAACCAGCATCTGCAATTCCTCCCTACACTATTTGTTAAGCAAAACAGGTCCTATTCTCATTATATAATTTTGTGATCAGCGTGAGAGCATGAGAATTTTGTGAAGTGCGCGAGTCTCACGCTCAATGCGTGAAAGTTGGCAGCCTTGCTAATAATTCAAACATTTTATGCAAGTTCCAATTGTTTGGACAAAAATCACTTATTACCGCTTTATAACAGATAAGTAACTTCAAGACTATTTCAGAAATTATGGCAGCCAACAAAAAATCAACTAACAAATTAAAGCAAACTAAAAAAAATAACATGTTCCCTTTCCTGACTCTACCTCATAAGTACTTTAACGCTGTTAACAGAGTAAAGGGATATTAATCTCAAGAATCAAAATGGGGAAAATGAGGGCAATTTTGCTTAAATGGTAATTCTAAGCCCATTCAGATCTGCATAGAGTCAGTTAAGGGCCTGTCCTACCAGCATCCGACTCCATGCGATGAGCGCGATCAAACTAGAAGCGGGTGCCGCGCGGAGGTCGGGTGATCCCCTGTACTAAGGGCCGTTCCCACCAACATGCGCCTGCATGCGGCAAGCGCAACCAAACCGGCAGCGAGGGCCGCGCGGAGGTCAGGTGAGTGGCGCAACGCGGCGCAAAGTGAGGCGAACTTGGAACGAACTCTTAAAGGTAAGTTCGCCAGGACAGAGAGGGACACACAGAGAGGGGCACAGATGCACACACACAGAGGGCCACGGAACCACACACAGAGAGGGGCACAGAGGCACCTACAGAGAGGGTCACGGAGGCACGACGTCGAGGCGGTGTGTAATGCGTCGAGGTGACTGCGAGCCGACAAGCCGTTGCCGCGCGGAATTTTTGAACATAGTCAGTTTTTCGGAGCCCTGCGCGATGTCGGGACGAACTCCGCACAATTCCGCACGGCTCCGGCGATGGAAGTGGGACCGGCCCCGCGACGCCGGACGGCTCAAGCGATCACGTTAGGTCGCGCTCATCGCGTAGAGTTGCATGCTGGTGGAACAGGTCCTTTATACAACATAGAGTCAGTTGTACATGTCTGGCCCAATGTGTCCATACTGATCAAGTTGGCATTCTGCGTGCGCTGGGACTGGCTGCCATTCCCAGGTTGGCTCGCGTCCCAGGGACTGGCCGTTGTTCCCAGGTCGGCTCGCCTGCCCCGACCCCGCGAAAAAGAATTGAAAAAAACCCGTTGTTTTTCGGGTTACGGGCCGTGTGCCCGTGGTCAGAACCCTGTCCTAGATGTTTGGCCTAATTATGGTCATTGTCGCCCCCCCCCCCATGTTTGACAACTGCTTCACCTGGTTGTTGTTGTCGGCAGCTGCACATTCGACCAAAGAGAAGTGAGGAGATGCGACGTTACTCACAGCCATCAACCGATGCGCTTCCCCGGACCACGCAGATCCCTGGTGGGCGGTGCAAAGGGACAAACTGGCGCAGGGACTGATCTCAGCGTGAGAACTCGGTCATGAGCGTGAGGGCATGAGACATAGCTCCAAGGCGTGATTCTCATGCTGAAAGCGTGAGAGTTGGCAGCCCTGGTTAACATGGTTTGCATGAGCCATCTTTGTAAAACCCATTCTATGTGATTTGGTGTGGAATTTGAAACATTTAAGTTATTTGCCTGTTTTCCATACTGTCCCTCTACCACTGATCTTCCTTGTGAGTTACTCTTTTGCTCCGAGTCACATATCAATGTCCTGTGGAATCTATTGTGTGTGGGGACTGGATACAAAAGTAGGATAACATAGAACCAGAGTGAATGGGTGATCAATGATCGGTGAGGACTATGGGCTGAAAAGCAGATTCTTTTTGCTGTGTCTTTCAATCAATCAAAAGCTGCCTGGTTCTCTGAGGGTTTTGAATTTAATTTATGAGGAAAGAGTTAAGAAAAATCTGCATGGAATTATTGGAGTCGTTCAAATACTGCTTGTGGCACCTGTTCAGAGTTCCCTCATATCTGGCAACAATAATCATTGCTTTTAGGTTAATGGTCACCCAACTGTATGTTCCCCATTCATTTCCTGGTGCAAAGTTCCAACAGTCAGTAACCTGCTTCCTAGATTTGATACTAATAGTGCTTAACTTCAGTTGCGAACAGCTTATCAATGAGGATGAAAGCTCTTGTTCTTTGCATCGCCCCCCCCCCCCCCCCCCCCCTCCCACACTCCAAAGGCCTGCAGCTTTGTAGATTAATTGGCTTCGGTCAAGATTGTAAATTGTTCCTGTAGAATAGTGCTAGTGTGTGGGGCTGGCGCCGTCTCGGTGGGTCGAAGGGCCTGTTTCCACGCTGTATCTAAACTAAACTGTTAATCTCGTAAGAGTACGAGGTGGCTTTTTAAGCTCTTACGCATCATAATAAATAACAGAATTCGTGAAAGAGAAAGTCTCAATGGAATAGCAATTAAATATCACTTTACAGCTGAAAGACTCCTGTACACCAATAAAGTGGGACAGGACTTGAGGGGATGCAATCAAATAAAATGTTAATGCTTGTTTTACCTGCAGTATTTGAGCGCAATAGTTTGGAAGATTTACAGCAGCTGTTGTAGATCTATCTTGCAATCTGTCCAACTCTCCCAAATGGAGTCAGGATGATCCAAACATCTTCAAAGTCAATTACATTCTTTTTGAGAGGCACAAGGAACTGCGGATACTGGAATCAGACACAAACTGTTGGAATCCCTCAACGGGTCAGGCAGCATCTGTGGAGGCTGGAAGGCAGGAGAGGCCGGCCCCTGCTCGTCCCCTGAATGGGGGAGAACTGGAGAGAAGAATGAATTAATGAATGAATAAGTTTATGAATTAATGAATAAGTTTATTGGCCAAGTATTCACATACAAGGAATTTGCTTTGGTGCCCCGCCCGCAAGTGACAACGTGACATACAGTGACAGTTAGGAATGACACATAAAACATTAAACATTAATAATAAAACATTGTTCACAACAAGAGGATTTCAGTATAGGAGTAAAGAGGTTCTTCTGCAGTTGTATAGGGCTCTGGTAAGACCACATCTGGAGTATTGCGTACGGTTTTGGTCTCCTACTTTGAGGAAGGACATCCTTGTGATTGAGGCTGTAGGTTCACAAGATTGATCCCTGGGATGGCAGGACTGTCATATGAGGAAAGATTGAAAAGACTAGGCTTGTATTCACTGGAATTTAGAAGGATGAGGGGGGTCTTATAGAAACATATACAATTATAAAAGGACTGGACAAACTAGATGCAGGAAAGGTGTTCCCAATGTTGGGCGAGTTCAGAACCTGGGGCCACAGTCTTAGAATAAAGGGGAGGTCATTTAAGACTGAGGTGAGAAAAAATGTTTTCACCCAGAGAGTTGTGAATTTGTGGAATTTCCTGCCACAGTGGGCAGTGGAGGCCAAATCACTGGAAGGATTTAAGAGAGAGTTAGATAGAGCTCTAGGGGCTAGTGGAATCAAGGTTATATGGGCGAAGGCAGGCACGGGTTATTGATTGGGGATGATCAGCCATGATCACAATGAATGGCGGTGCTGGCTCAAAGGCCAAATGGCCTCCTCCTGCACTTATTTTCTATGTTTCTATGTTTCTATTATTGACTACACATGTGCATTAAATAAAATACCAGAGCAAAAGGAGGCTACAGATTTTTGGTTATTGAGTAGAGCTACTACTCGTGGAAAAAAAGCTGTTTTTATGTCTGTCTGTGGCAGCTTTGACAGTCTGGAGTCGCCTTCCAGAGGGAAGTGATTCAAAGAGTTGTGACCAGGGTGCGAGGGGTCAGAAATGACCTTACCCACTCACTTCCTGGCCCTTGCAGTGTACAGTTCATCAATGGAGGGAAAGTTGCAGCCAATAACCTTCTCAGCTGATCGGACGATTCGCTGCAGCCTCCAGGTGTCGTGCTTGGTGGCTGAGCCAAACCAGACCATGATGGAGAAGGTGAGAACAGACTCTACGATAGCCGTATAGAATTTGACCATCATTGCCTGTGGCACATTGTGCTTCCTCAGCTGCTGCAGGAAGTACATCATCTGTTGTGCCTTTTTGACTGTGTGGTCGATGGTAGCCCTCCACTTAAGGTCCTTGGAGATGATGGTTCCCAGGAACTTAAAAGACTCCACAGATGTGACTGTGGTGTTGTTGATGTGAGTGGGGCGAGGGGACGGGGACTCCTAAAGTCGACAATCAATTCCACTGTCTTAAGAGCATTGAGACATATTTAACTCCATATTTAACTTCTATTGGAGGCTGTGCAGAAAAGATTAATTCATCGTGTCATAATGCAAGGAAACAGCTCCTTTGACTAGGCTATCCCTGCTCCTACTTATGTTTTTACAACAAATGTATGAAATAATACCTTCATTGCAGTCCTTGAGTGTTCATCCTGTACACTTTTGTACAAAGGATGTCAAGCCAAAAATAGATTTACCCAATGTTTTTGTCTAATTGAATAGTAACTCTTTAATATGATTAACTTTAAAAATACGATCTCTAATGAAATGGTGGGAAATCTATTTATGAATTACTAGATACATGTTGGAAAGGATAGATGTTTTTCTCAGTATTTTCAATCGAGGTTTATCATTTCGACAACATTGTCTTAAGAGCATTGAGCTCCAGGTTGTTGCGATGGCACCAGGACGCCAGCTGTGACACTTCCTGTCTGTAGGCAGATTCCTCCCCGTCCTGGATCAGTCCAATCAGGGTTGTGTCGTCCACAAACTTGAGAAGCTCGACAGAGAAGTCAGTGGAGGTGCAGTCAATGGTGCAGAGAGAGCAGAGGAGAGGGGAGAGTACGCAGCCTTGCGGTGCTCCTATGCTGAGGTTCTGCGGGTCCGAGATGAGCTTTCCCAGCCTCACATGCTGCTTCCTGTCTGTCAGAAAGCTGGTGATCCACCGACGGAGGGGCTCAGGCACAGTCAACTCGGGGAATGGAGGGAGCTGGCGACGGTGGACGATGGCAAGGGCCAGTAGGATAGTGAACCGGGCCTTACAGTGTGCGCCCTCAGGGTCGGATGCGTGAGGTGACCCCAGGTCACAAGAGCTGAAAGTGGCCGGGCGAGGCGGGGGAACGACGGTTCGCTGGATGATCCGGATGGAGGCGACAGCTGGAGGCCTACCAGCAGCCTGGGCCTTGCCTGGATCGGGCACCGCTCAAGCAGACCGAGCACACGGACTGTGGCGCCAAAACCTCTTGCATGCGGTCTCAGTGGACAATTTCTATGCTCTTTGTACCAATCGGGGATTATGCTTAAGCAATACAATACTTTACTGAACTGAATGCAAGTAAAGAATCTCACTGCACGTATGTACACGTGATAATAAAGAATCATTGAAACCCAAACCCTAACCTCTGAGGTGGGACATAAGTGCTGGACTAACTCAGCGGGTCAGGCAGCATCTCTGGAGAACTTGGCTTAAGACCCCTCGTCAGACCGCAGAATGGTCCCAACCTGAAACATCAATCATCCATGTTCTCCAGAGATGCTGCCTGACCAGCCAAGTTACTCCAGCACTCTGTGCCGTTTTGTGTACTAACCAGCATCTGCAGTTCCTTCTTTCTACACTTTGGTGGGAATTTATCAATGGGCTTCTGAAAATCCAAAGATAACGTTTCCTTAGCTTCTCCTGTGTAGGAAGGAACTGCAAATGCTGGTTTATACCAATGATAGACACAAAATGCTGGAGTAACTCAGTGGGTCAGGCAGCTTCTCCGAAAAAAAAACTAATAGGTGACGTTTCGGGTCAGAACCCTTCTTCAGACCCTCCTTATTAATGGATAAGATGCTCTTTATCCATTCTACCAGTTGCATCCTCAATCTTCTCCAGCATGTTTCGTCAAACACAACTTCCCTTTCATGAATCCATGATGACTCTGTCTAATCTCAATGATATTTCTTTAAGTGGGGTGCTGTCACTATAACAGCCTCTAGCAATTTCACATCCACTGATGTTAGTTAATCTTCACTCTTCTCCCCTTCCTTCCTTTTTTAAATACTGGGGTTACATTTCTCACCCTCCAATCTGAAGGAAATGTTCCATTATAGATAGAATTTAGAAGATGGATCCACTGTTTCCAAGGCGACAGCTCTTAATTCCCTGTGATGCAAGTTATCATGCCTGGAGAATTATTGGTTTACATTCTTCCAGCCCTGTTTTCTAAATTAACACTACTTTGTATTAATTCCTTCATTGGATTTTTCTGAAACTTGTTACTGTCTTAGCACATAAAACATAGAAGGATACAGGACAGGAATAGCCCCTTCGGCCTACAATATCTGTGCTGAATATGTTGCCATGGTAAATTAACCTGCTCTGCACATGATCCATACTTGTACCTCCATAAAAAACATGCCTCCAGATTCAGGGATAGTTTCTTCCCAGCTGTTATCAGGCATCTGAACAATTCTATCAACGAGGGTACACAAAATGCTGGAGAAACCCAGCTGGTGCAGCAACATCTATGGAGCGAAGGAGATAGGCAATGTTTCGGGCCGAAAGCCTTCTTCAGACTGATGGGGGGTGGGGGGAGGCGGGGGGGGGGGGGGGGGGGGGGGAGAAAGGAAAAAGGAGGAGGAGGAGCCCGAGGGTTGAGGGAGAGGTAGGGAGGAGACAGCAAGGTTTAACAGAATTGAGAGAATTCGATGTTGATGCCAAGATGATGCAGACTCCCCAAGTGGAATATGAGGTGCTGTTCCTCCAATTTGCGGTGTTGCTCACTCTGGCCGTGGAGGAGGCCCAGGACAGAGAGATCGGATACAGAATGGGAAGGGGAATTGAAGTGCTGAGCCACCGGGAGGTCGGGTTGGTTAACGCGGACTATCAACGACTTGAGAGTAGTCCTGATCTACCATCTACCTCATTGGAGATTCTCTGACTATCTTTAATCAGACTTTACTTAACTTTATCTTGCATTAGACATTATTCCCTTCATCCTGCATCTATACACTGTGGACGGCTTGATTTTAATCATGTTTCCTCTTTCCGCTGGCTGGATAGCACGCAACAAGAAAGCTTTTCACTGTACCGTGGTACACGTGACAATAATAAACTAAACTAAACTAAACCAATCTAAAAGAGGATACAAAGTTCTTGTGTAACTCAACAGGTCAGGCAGCCTCTCTGGAGAACATGGATAGGTGATGTTTCAGGTTGGAACTTCTTCAGTCACGACCTACTGTATAACCTATCCACGTTCTCCAAAGATGTGCCTGATATGCTGAGTTACTCCAGCACTTTTGTGTCCTCTTTTGTAAACCAGTATCTGCAGTTCCTTGTTTCTACCTATCCAAAAGCCTCTTAAATGCAAGTATTGTATCTATTTATTTCTAAAAGTATTTTTTTGATTTGTACGGATGTCAGGGGTTATGAGGAAAAGGCAGGAGAATGGGGTTGAGAGGGAGAGATACATCAGCCATGATTTAGGTATGTTACAAAACTTACCTTCAGTGGCGCTGCAGTTCTGTCACTGCGTGTGTGCGCAACTTTGGCGCCTTTGAGAGGGGGGGCGTGTTTAAAATGCTGTTTTCTCCAGCCTGTTCAAATCAATCTTTGTCAAGCTGTTTAGTTGCTGAAGAAAAATTGCTCTGACATACGTTCTCTGAAGTTTATTTAAAACTACGCTGGATAATTTAATAGCAGGAGTAAATGAAAAAGCGTCTTCTAAAGCCGTCAACGCCGGCAACGGGACGGATTTCACGTATGGGAGAAAGCAAGGTACGCCGTTTATTTTTACATATAAACGTGCTTCTTAGGATGCTTTTATTCAAAATTTCACGTTGCGAAAAGGTGATTTGGGCCCCATACGAACCGGCAGTATTTTTCCTGCTGATATGGGGTTTAAATTCTCTGCAAATACAACGTTCCAAACGATCGCGTTCCACAAAATCCCACTCGCAAGATGATTTAAGTGGCCATTAATTTGTGGGAATTAAACACTAAATTCCTTCCATTTGGCCCATAAATTCATGACAATGAGATTTAAAAATCATGTTATAGTGTGAATTCTTGTGTGAATGTCATTTGAACACTTAGGCTATTAAAAAATGTTAACCTTTTCTTAAGAAATGGATAGATGTTTAGATCTAGTAATTGAGTTTTGTAATTAGCTACAATTAGGAATCTAACTAATTATATGCTTTAATTTCAGGTCATCCAAGTAAGATTGTTTCATATTTGTTTCAGAATGCTTCAATCCATAACAACTGAAGATGTTATTCAGTTCTCTTAATTCTTAATAAAGTTATGGGCTTTTGACTGTCCTAGATCACAGCTTTTGAGTTAAGTCAATGGAAAAGCAATAGGGAACAAGATGCTAATTTCAGAGTATGAAAATGGCCATAGCTTTTTTAATACTGAAGATATGAAAGTGAATTAGGTGTCAAATTAAACTTATTTTTATGCTTTATCTGATGGGATAAATTGCAGACTTGATTTTTTAGATCTCAAAATTCTGTAACATCGCTACATGATTGAATGGCGGAGTCGACTTGTTGAGCCGAATGGCTTACTTCTGCTCCTATCGCTTACAAACCTATGAGCGTTTGTGAAAATAGAAAGCAACTAATTATCCCATGAATTCCCCGCAGATTCTACCACTCACCTATACACAACAGGCAAATTAACCTAGCAACCTGAACAAAGGTCCCGTCCCGAAATGTCGCATGTCCGTGTTCTCCGGAGATGCTGCCCGACCCGCTGAGTTACTCCAGCACTTTGTGTCTTTGTTTGTAAACCAGCATTTGCAGTTCCTTGTGTCTACCAACCTGCACGGCTTTGGAAGGCGAGAAGCAAGCGGAGCACCAGGGAGAACATGCAAACTCCACACCGACGGCAACCCGTGGTCGGGATTGAACCCGGGCCTCCGGCACTTTGACTCAGCGGCCACACAAATTGCGCCACTGTGCCGCGGGAAGAGCGGCGCCGTTTTAATGTTAGCTGCCGACACAAAACTTGGCAACGTTCATGATGATTGAGGGCCGCAAGACGGTGAAATCAGAGAAAGGATGTCAAGTGACATTCGACATGAAGAAGTGTGAGATGATTTGAGAGGACAAGTACGAGGAGGCAGTGTACCATTAATAACAAAGTACACGAGCAGAGAAACCTCTGTGTCCACGTCCAAAGCCTTAAAACTGACAAGCTAAATTGATGTTACAAAAAGATTATAAATAGACGAACACAATATAAAAGCAGAGGCTGAAAATTAAATCTAAAAGAACGGATGTTGCAAATCTGCAATAGAAGAATAAAATGCTGGCTATAACTGTTTGTTTCTGACTGTATCAGCCCATGCATTACTGCCTGTCATCGTTTTGGCTTGGTCTATCTCTTTTCTACTGGTGAACAGTCCCAGAACAGTGTTGCTAACAGCACATTACACGCACAAATAACCAAAACCTGCTACTTAACTGCCACACTAAGTCATTTGGTTGCACCCAATCAAAGATGTTCTGTCCTACCCAAAATAAACCTGGAGCCTGAAGAAGGGTTCCAACTCGAAACGTCACCTATCCCTGATCCGCAGAGATGCTGCCTGACCCACTGAGTTACTCCAGCACTTTGTGTCCTTTTTTTTGTATTCTCCCCTTCCCTTGCAGCATAGAAACAGGCCCTTCAGCCCAACTCGTCCGTGCTGACCAAGATGTTCCACCTTAGGGAAGCCCAAGGAGCTGTAAGATGCCGGTTTACAAAAATAGACACAAAATGCTGGAATAACTCAGCGGGTCAGGCAGCATCTCTGGAGAACATGGATAAGTGATGTCTTGCTGCTACCATTGGGAAGAAGGTACAGGAGCCTGAAGACCGTGACCAGCAGGTTCAAGAACAGGAGCGGCACAGTGGTGCAGTGGTAGAGTTGTTGCCTTTCAGCGCCAGAGACCTGGGTTTGTACGTTCTCCCTGTGACAGCGTGGGTTTTCTCCGGGTGCTCCGGTTTCATCCCACACTCCAAAGGCGTACAGGTTTGTAGGTTAATTGGCTTTGGTAAAATAGTAAATTGTTCCTAGTGTGTAAGATAGTGCCAGGGTAGGGAGTGATCGCTGGTCGGCACGGACTTGGTGGGCCGAATGGCCTGTTTCTGCATTGTAGCTCTTAAATAAAATAAACTTAGCTAAACTAAACAGTTTCTCCCCAGCTGGCTCAGGGTCTTGAAGACTGCACAACACTAACCACTACTTCAGTAACTATGATCTATCAACACCCAATGAGACAGCACAGCAGAAGCACTATCAAACTCTATGGAAAATGCCCCTGTGTATAGGAAGGCCATCAAAATGTTGCTAAATGCCACAGCAAGCATAAACGTAGCCCGTGTAACAGCCCCCCAAAAAATAGCTACAAGCAATTCTCATATTCACAACCATTTAGTTAATCTTGGTGAGTTAATAGCATCGTTTTGTCAAGGCTGCGGAGAAAACCAACATCAATAGCATGCAAGGATATTACAGAGAGAAACACTTATTACAGTAACATGACCAAGGCTAACCAAGTTTGACAAGGTTAACAGCTATAACACTGTTTCTATCGACCATGCTGATGGAAAATTCTGCGTTTATTCTATCCTCCCCCCCCCCCCCCCCCCCCCCTCCACATCCAGCTCCTTAAACACATTAAATAAATACATTCAGTGCGAGATGGCACTGTCCCCGTGATGTTTCCACTTTGGACCTTCCCCTCCCTCTCCATATCTACTGCGCCGCAGAAAGCACTTTATCGGGAAGCATCACAGCATGGTTTGGGAGCAGCTCCATAAAAGACTGCAAGAAATTGCAGAGAGTTGTGGAAACAGCCCAGACCATCACGCCAACCAACCTCTCTTCCATTTACTCCATCTACACCTCATGCTGCCTCGGCAAGGCCACCAGCATAACCCAGGACCAGTCTCACCACGGCCTTGAACCGCACAACTCTCCCATGCTGACCAAGATGCCCCATCTAAGCCAGTCCCATTTGTTCCCTGTCCCTCTTAACACTTTTCTATACATGTACCTGTCCAAGTATATTTTAACTGCTGTTATTGTACCCGCCTCAACTACCTCCTCTAGCTGCTCCTATCATATACCCTCCATCCTCTGAGTGGAAAAAGTTGCCCTCAGTTTCCTATTGAGGCTCTCAGACTCCCACTGTGGTTTCTACTGTGGACTTGTATAGGTTGTACTAGAAAGCTTATCTGACACTATTATGGTTGTTGACGGATTATTTGTTAATGATGAAGATGCGGGTGGATGCTCCATTGGTGTCCTGGATCACCAACTACCCGACTAGACGACCACAGTATGTTAGGCTACAGAACTGTGCCTTGCACATGGTAGTGAGCAACACAGGGGCCCCACAGGGGATGGTCCTCTCTCCATTCCTGTTCACCATCTACACCTTGGACTTCAGATATAACTCGGACTCCTGCCACCTGCAGAAGTTTTCGAATGACTCTGCTATTATGGGCTGCATCAGTGAGGGGAGGGAAGCTGAATACAGGGGTGCAGTCAACGACTTTGTCGAGTGTTGTGGGCTGAATCACCTGCAGCTCAGCACCGACAAGACTAAAGGGTTGGTGGTGGACTTTAGGAGGAGAGGAACACCCCTGTCCCCTGTCTCCATCAATGGTGTGGGTGTGCAGTTTACTAGGGAGTACAAATACCTTGGAGTTTACTTGGACAGTAAACTGGACTGGTCCAGGAACGCTAAGGCCCTGTACAAGAAGGGATGAGCCGCCTGTACTTTGTGGGAAGGCTCCGCTCCTTCAATGTCAGCAGCAAGGTGCTGCAAATGTTCTACCAATTTGTGGTAGCCAGGGTCATCTTCTTCGCTGCCGTGTGCTGGGGCAGCAGGACGCCAACAGGATTAACAAACTCATCAGGAAGGCTGGCTCTGTCCTGAGGGTGGAGTTAGATACCTGAGAGGTTGTCTTGGAGGGGAGGATGCTCCTCAAACTGCAGAGCATCTTGGATAAGATGCAGTACAGAACATCACAGGAGATCCTTCTTCTCTGCCTCGGCTATCAAACTGTACAACTCCTCCCCCTTCTGTCGTGGGGTAGACTGACTTCCCTTTCTTCTTGGTTCTTGGTTACTTGGTCCTCCAAAATATCCCAACTGGAATTTAAACTGGGGGTGGTGAAGGGAGGGGTTTAGCCAGAGAGGGTTATTGGGAAGAAAGTGCCACTTTAAATTTAGTTGCATCTGGCTGGGCAACCGTGGCTTGGTGGAGATTATTCCATGCTTTAATAGTGCGTGGAAAGAACGAATTGCTGTACAAATCTCAGTTTGTGGCTGGGACCACAAATTGGATCGAACGCCCTCGTCTGCTCCTAATTGGTTTGGGGTTGGTGTAGGTCTTGTGATCTATGTCTAGCTGACCATTTAACATTTTGTAAAAACAGGTCAAACGGTGATCTTCACGTCTGTCTTGGAGAGGGTTCCACCCCAGAGAATTCAGAAGTTTGGTGACACTCGCTTCTCTCTCGTAGGTGTTAGTAACAAACCTTTCCCCCCTCCCCCACATCTTTGCACATCCCCAATCCTTTCCTCTCTTCACTTTAATTTCATGTTTCATGTATCCTGTGTTTTATGACTGTTGGCAGATCCATTTCCCTCCTGGGATAAATAAAGTTCTATCTTTTTGTATCGTATCGTATCGTATCGTATCGTTGTTTGTTGAATATTAATTTGTGGTACTGTTGCATTTAAGGCCTGTAAAGCTGCAGCGAGCAAGCATGTTATTGTACATTCCTGGTACATATGACAATTAAATACTCTCGACACGTCTAGGATTATTTAAAAAATATAACAAACAGTATAAATAAAATAATATAGTCTGAAGAAGGGTTGCAACCCAAATCGTCACCTATTTCTGTTCTCCGGAGATGCTGCCTGACTCTGAGTTACTCCAGTATTTTGTGTCTATCTTCGGTGTAAACCAGCATCTGCAATTCCTTCCTGCACAAAACATAAATGCAAATCTTGCAAATAATATGCCAAGATGTTTTATAAAATTACTGGTTACACTGTAAAACACATTATATTACAATCCAAAAATCACACCCATAACGATTCAATTGGATCAAGTTTCCCATTTGATTGTGTCAGCTTTATTCTGTTTGCCAGCTGCAAGACTATGAACTGCAAGTCAGAAGAGGAGGACCGAACCAGAGCATAATCTATCCACATTCTCCAGAGATGCTGCCTGGCCCACTGAGTTACTCCAGCACTTTCTGTCTTTTTATTTACCAATATGGGAGTATGTTCGATGTCCATCCATTGGCACAACAAAGATGGTTTAATGGGGGGGGGGGGGGGAGGATTTGAGAGTATCAGCATTTTTAAAGTTATCAACGTTTTTCCCCCTGATATTTACATTGCCAAAGATGTGTTGAGGATAGGTCCAGTCACACTGGTAACATCGTGACAACCTGTAATTCCGGTGAAATTGTAGAACATCAGGGGGTCAGTGGCAGACAAGTGCTTGTCTAAACACATCCATCAGGGTGTCCTTCACAGCTCAGAGCCTGTCTGAAAAGTTCAGCATTGATTCTGGGCTAGACGTAGCATCATAGGGCAGGAATCGCAGTCAATTCTTGTTCACTGTGAATTGGTATTGATATTGGTTTATTATTGTAGAAATAAAGAATGGCAGATACGGGTTTATACAAAAGGACACAAGGTGTTGGAATAACTCAGTGGGTCAGGCAGCATTTCTGAAGGACATGGATGGTCGACGTTTCAAAGGTGACCTAAAACGCAACCTTTAGTTTAGTTTGGTTTAGTTTATCGTCACATGAACCAAGGTAAAGTGAAAAGCTTTATAGTTTCTCTGGAGAATATGGATAGGTGACGTTTGTGGTCAGCTCCCTTCTTCAGTTGATACGCTGCCTGGCCCATTGAGTTACTCCAGCATTGTGTGACTGGTTTTTGGATTATGTCACATTACAGAGGCCAATTTACCTACAAACTGCAGGTCTTCGGAAGACTTAAGTGCTGGAGTAACTCAGCGGGTCAGGCAGCATCCCTGGCGAACATGGATAGGAGATATTTTGGGTCACGATCCTTCTTCAGACTGGCGTGAAGCGTCACCTATCCATGATCACCAGACAGGCTGCCCGACTCGCTGAGTTACTCCAACACTTTGTAACTCCTTTTGTAAACCAGCATCTGTAGCTCCTTGTTTTTATGAGATTTTAGAGTTGCAAGAACAAGCTTGAAGCAGCCAAACACAGGTTCAGCATGTAGAAACAAGAATCTGCAGGTGCCAGTTTACACAAAAGGAAATAAAGTATTGGAGTAACTCAGCGGGTCTGGGAGCATCTCTGGAGAACCTGGATAGGCTACGTAGACAGTGACACGGTTATGCAGAGAGTTGCAGGATATGAATCATGTGCAGGCAGAGGTGATTACTTTTGCTCAGCATTATATTTGGCATGGACAAAGGGTCTGTTCTATAGTCTGAAGAAGGGTTTCAGCGCGAATCGTTACCTATTTCCTTCGCTCCATAGATGCTGCTGCACCCGCTGAGTTTCTCCAGCATTTTTGTGTACCGTGTGTGTTCGATAATTCAATTCAACAGATTTCAGCACCTTGGACAGAAACATTTTCCTACAAATGTAATTGTGGATTTATTAAACAACACTTGTGCAAGTTACCTAAAATGAGAGAATTCAACATTCATATCACTGGGCTGTAAACTACCCAAGCGGACTATGTGACCTGGAAATCTCAGTCATGCCATTCTTGGACGGTGCTGAGCTCAGCCCATCTGGTTCTCTGTTGGCCGAGATAATTTGCACAAAAAGGTTTAATGTTGCATGTCTGTGGACAGCCGGGCTTTCATGGTGAGCACCATGAGGTCCAATGTCCCCTTTAGTCTAATTCTTGGGAGGCAATGAATAAAAAGCAATTGGAGTATATTATTTTCTGACAATGGAGTGACCCCAAGCTACAAAAGGCACTGGAGGCAATCACCTTGCCTACACCTCCCAAACCAACAAACTCTACTAGCGGCAGGGGCAAGGCCAGCAGTGAACACCACCACCACCTGCAAGTCCACATCCAAGTTCCAACACTATCCCGACTTGGAAATGTATCACTGGTTCTTCATTGGTACTGGGATTTTATGGGGAACTACAACTTTAAGAAACAATTAGACAGCTAAGTGGATTGGATATGTTTATAGGAATATGGGTCAAATGCAGGCAGATAGGACTGCTGTAAATGGGGCATGTTGGTCGATGTGGGCAAGTTGGGCTGAAGGGCCTGTTTCCACACTGTATGACTATGACTCTTCAACAGCGCCATGGAAGTCCCTTCACCACTAGGACTGCAACAGTTCAAGATGATGGTTCACCGCCATCTTCTTAGGACCAGTGAGGGATGGCCAAGATATAGAATATAGAACTTATAACAGTACAGCACTGGAGCAGGCCTTCAGCCCACAATGACCATGCCAAACATAATGCCAAGATAAACTAATCTCATCAGCACGTGATCCATATCCCAACATTCCTTGCAGATCCATTTGCCTATCTAAAAGCCTCTTAAACACCACTATCCTATCACCAACATCCATGTTGCCCATGATCCCCAAAAAGAATAAAGCAATGGGCACTAATAGTAAGATTAAACGAGAACTTACCAGTTCGAAGGTTGATCTTTATTTTATGAGGAGTTGCGATGAGGGATTTCGTGAAGAACCCGCCAGCACGCATGCGCGACATACTTCAAAGTAGCGGTGTGGAATCACAGAACCAACAACAGAGAAATGACTTGTTATAGTAAGATTGAAGAGACTCTAATTACCAGTTGATTTATGATCGAGGGTTGGGAGCGGAGGGCACAAAATCCCTAATCGCAACTCCTCATAAAATAAAGATCAACCTTCGAACTGGTAAGTTCTCGTTTAATCTTACTATTTCATTTTGGAGTCACGCGAGTGACTTCGTGAAGACTTCAAAGCTCTGTGATTCCATGCCCTGGCCCTCGTCCATGCTGTCACACACCACTTATAAGGATGGATAGGAGTAATCAACTTTCCAGACTGCTTGTACTGAAAAAATAATAACAATATTTATTAACAACAAAGAAAAAGAAAAACCCCTCACTGGGGGACATCTGCACGTTCTTGACCTGCATTCAGCACGGCCTCCGCGAACAGTACAGGAGCGGCAACAGGTTTATTGTAAAACCACTGGAAGGTGGCTTCGTTCGCCCATCCTGCTGTGGCAAGAATATGGTCCATGGGCACCTCCATGACCCTTGCCGCCGACGTCGATGCAGCCCTGGTGGAATGGGATTTAAAGACATTAGTGTCAATACGTGACTCACCCAAGACGATCCCGAGCCACCTGGAGATCGTCTGTACCGTCACTCTATGGTGAGGTTTCTTGTGGCTGATGAGCAAGTATTTCTCCATTCCCCTCAATTTTCTCGTCACTTTGACATAGTGGCGGATATGGGCGGCTAAACATAGCCTTGCATCAGCGGGGTATGCCGGAAACTTCAGCTGCAGCCCTGTGAACCCAGGTCTATGCTGCTTGAGTAATTCATCTATGAAGAAGATTACTTCGCCAGGGGTAGAGATCATCCTGTCGATCCTGACCTTGTGGAGTGTCTGTACCCTCTGCGCTGAAGTCAGTGCCAGTAACATCACCAGCTTCAGGGTGAGTTTGTCCAGCTCAAGCCCTTCCATGGGCGACCACGTCCTGAGCAGGGTTAATACCTTCCCAATATCCCAGGTGATGTTATAACGAGGTCTGGGCGGATTGGAATTGAATATTCCCCGCATGAGTCTGGACACCAGCCTGTTGGATCCTACCTCAATATTGAGGTAGAATGACAGCGCACTCCTGGCGCTGTTGATGGCACTGTAGCTGAGGTGTTCGTCATGATGCAACCCCGCCAGGAATTCCAGTACGTCGGTGATGGTAACGGAGTCGTATGCAATGTGGGAGCGGCCGCAGTAGGTTTCCCATTTCCGGATGTGTGTGAGATATTGCCGCCTGGTGGACTCCCGGCATGACGCTCGGATGGTATCCATGGTTCTAGATGATAGGCCATACCGCAGTAATGGCCTGTTCAGAACCTGCAAGCCAATAAGTTTAGATGACTGTGGCAGGGATGTGGTTCCCCTGACACAGGGTTGGTTACCAATTGTGGGCAACCCTCTAAGAGGAGCCATGGTTGACTGATCATATCAAGGACCACCGGATACCATGGCTGAGTAGGCCAGTCGGGTATGATAAGAATGCCCATAGCAGCATCTGACTGGATTTTCCGCAATACCCGACTGATGTGGCAAAATGGAGGAAGTGCATAGAAAAACCATTTCCCCCAGTCTAGCGAGAACGCGTCCATCGCCATTGCCCCAGGATCTGGTTCCCACGAAACGTATGTTGGTACCTGATGGTTCAACCGTGACGCAAAAAGGTCGATATCTGGTTTACCAAATTTGGCTGTAATTTTAGCGAATGTTTGGGGATTTAACATCCACTCGATGTTGTCATTGAATTTCCGTGACCTGGTGTCCGCCACTGTATTGAGCTTACCTGGTAAATAGGTAGCTGAAATCCAAATATTCCGTCGAATACACCAGAGCCAAATTGTATTTGCCAATTCATCACATGAAATTGACCTGGTACCGCCGATATGGTTTAGATATGCCACCGCAGTGGTATTATCTATTTGGAGACGGACATGAGCGTCAGTAAGGTTAGAACAATAAGCTCGAAGTCCGTGAAATGCTCCTAGCATCTCCAAATAGTTTATCCCTTGTGACAACAACAGAGTAGATTCAAGGGTGTCCCATCTGCCTCCACAACTAGAGTAGTTGTCCGTGGCTCCCCAGCCGTGGGAGCTTGCATCTGTTTGTAAGTATACCATCGGATTGGGCAAAATGATGGGCTTAAAAGAGTCACAAATATTGTCAATCCACCATTGTAACTCAGTTTTTGCCTTTAGAGGCAACTGCATTGATCTATCGAAATGTCCAGCGTTCAGTTTTAACGCTGAGATTTTGGCTCTCTGCAAATTTTGATAATGCAAAGGTCTGTATTGGGCAGCTGGAAAAACTGCTATGATCTTGCCAATCACCTTAGCAGTTTGTCTAATTGATGGTATACTGGCCCAGACTAGATCCTTGCACACTTGGGTGACATCCCCAACTTTGTTAGTTGGTATGGTGGCCCTCATGTGATTGGAATCCACCGTGAACCCCAGATAATCCATGACCTGTGAAGGGCAGAACTTTGATTTATCTGGATGGATAATGAACCCCATTTTCTGAAAAATTTCCACGGTGGCTGAAACTGCCAGTTCCGCTGATTCCAGGGTGTTCCCAATAATTAGGATATCATCTAGATAGGCCATCACTATATGATTTTGTCTCCTTAGTGTAGCCAGTATTAGTTTGAGCAATTTAGTAAATCATCTAGGGGCTGTGGTAAGCCCATTTGGCAAAGCTCTGTATTGCCAGAGCTGATCCATCCAGGTAAATTTCAAGAACTTCCTGTGGTGTTTCCGAATGGATACTGAATAGTATGCATCTTTTAAATCAATGCATGCCATAAAGCAGCCCTCAGAAATCAATAACTTGGCTGTTTCGAACGTGTCCATTTTGAAATGGGTATATTTTACAAAGGTATTCAAATGGGTCAGATCAATAATAACCCGACATCCTCCATCCTTCTTGGTTTTTGTAAATACGTTGGTTACAAATTCAATTGGTTCGTGTATAGTTCTTTCTATCACGCCTTTTTCTTGTAGCCTTAAGATTTCAGCATAGCCTACTGCCGTTTCTTTGCTGGACAGTGTAAATTTCCGATCTGGCATATGCTGGGATGGAAGGATTTTACCATTGATGAATTCAATCTCATGGCCTTGAATACTCTGTAAGATAAACTCATCAGAAGTGATGGTTCCCCATGCCTCCGTAAAGAACCGTAGTCTCCCACCAACATGTGAAGTTAAGCATGCAGGTGCATGAAATCCAGACCGCCTTACCTTCATGGTTACCGGCGGTCCCTGATATGTTTGGCGGGACGTGGAGGTACTGGGTTGGGCTGGTGATGCGGCGTCCGCATTTTCCTGGGTGGCCGCTGGGGGCCTAGCCCTAAAAAAGGCCTAGGCTGTTGTGGTTGCTGGTATTGGGGTGGTGCTGGGGCGTAGGTCCTTGCTGGCCTAACGGCAGGGCCTCGTGGCCGGAAGAATGGCTCTTTCCTGGTCGGCTGCCTGGTCGAGATGTGTGACCTCATGAGTCCCACCGTTTTAGCGTGGTCATCCAGTTCCTTGACCCGCTTCGGGAGGTCCTCCCCGAACAACTGTCTGGGTGGCGGCGTAGGAGGTGCTTTGCATAACCCCGCAAATTTCGGGTTCAGTGTAGGTTTAATGATGCTCTTTCTAAAAGCGTTTATTTCGTATTGAGTGTTGCACAGAAGTGCCAGAGCATCCTCCTGCTCGGTGTTCAGATCCTCCCCGTCCACCGACCATGCAAACGCGGTAATCCCAGCAGTGAGCAGCTTCAGGATCCGTTGGAGCTTCATCTCCTGGGTTCTGATCCCTGGGCTGATGTTGCCCCAAATCGGCGTATTGACAATGGGCACGTTGAGGGAGTTGCAGTTAGCTGGGGCTTTGTGCCTATTCATGGCCTCAGACAGGACCTCCTCCTGAAGCTGATGGTTCGTCAGGAAGTCCACGGTGGCAGCCAGTTTGGGGTTGAGGGGTAGTCCTGATGTCTCCGACAGTGCAAATATGGTTGCTACATCCAGGAGCTACTCCTGAGGGGCCTCCGATGTAGATGGTGCATGGCCCAAGATGTCCTCATCCTCCGGCTGTCTCAGGCTTCCTGCTGACGATGGGGATAACTCCCTGTGCCCTCTGGAACTAGATGTTTCCCGCCTTTGATTTTGTTGCAGGAGAAGTTCCAACATCTGCTCCATCCTGTCAATACGCCCTTCGCCCTTCGAACCCGGGCGGATTCGAAGGGCGAAGGAGTCCTCATGTTCAACGGAACTCCTGAGGCTCCTGTCATCGGCCCGTACCTCGTCGAGGTAATCTCGGTGCCGGAAAGAACTGTCGCTACCAGCCGCCGCAGCGAAGCTGAGCGATTCCCGTGCGGATCTGTTCAAACGCCTCCTTTTGGCGGAACTCGATCCCGCTGCCTCGGAGGGCAAATGCGGTGAGAAGTCGGCACCCGACGCCTCGGCGTGGTGACCCGACATCCGCGCGGGCTTGCCGACTGCCCTAATCCTGGGCCTAAACGGCGTACGGTCCCGTCCTCCCATCCACGGGGGACTCGGTGACCGTGGCGGGACTCCACCCGAATGACTCTTCCTTGTCTTGGTGGTTGGTGAGTCGACACTGGTCCTTTCAGGTCTCCCAGTGGACTTGAGTCCCGCCAATTCACCAGTCCGCAATCTAGCGGCAGGTGATACCTTTGCCCGCGAAGGGCTAGGTTGACGGGCTCTATCCCTCCCTCTTCTCCGAGGGCTCAGGGAGAAGGGCCGTGCGGCAGCACGTGAACCCTGTTTGCCCGGGTCGACCAACGAGCCCGTTGGCGACAGCAATATGGAGTCAGGGTCAGCCTGCTCCGGTGAATCCTGCTCTGCGGGATCCTCGCTAGAGCTCCGGTGTATCGGCGGGTCGGGTCCTGGGACGACAGGGCTCCCCGACTTCCTCGCCTTTTTCCCGGCCTGACTCGCAGGTGCAGCCGTTGATGAGGGCTCCGGGATGGGTGGCCGGCGACTCCGTGCGGATGTCCTGCGGCCCTTATTCTTCCTATCCATACTTCTGTTGGGAGAAAAACACTCGCACAACCAGAACACAACCAACTCAAGGTTAGTTACACTTACCTGAGCGGCCCTTATGAAGGTCTGGTGGTGAGCCGCGCTCCACCTCCAGCCGTCGACTGCAATGCGTTGCGACGATATGTCGCGCATGCGTGCTGGCGGGTTCTTCACGAAGTCACACGTGACTCCGAAATGAAATCTTAGACCAGTGGTGACATTTTCTCCTCTCTGGTCGTATATCTAGTCAGTTATATCATTATTCCTTGTGAATTAAGACTGAAATGTTTAATAGTACCAGTAATGGAACAATTACATTCTTAGATGCTGCAGCTTTACAGACCCATTAACACAATAACACACAGATAAATATATAATAATCAATCCTACAATAAATTAATAATCAGTAATACTAGATAACCAGACCATAATCGTGCACAAACCGACGTCCGTAGTGCAACCAAAATGACTTCCAAAGTAGAACACAGTGTTTGAGGCAGTAGTTAGTGTTGCATGGTGTTCAAGGGACTGATGGTTTCTCCATAACTCAGTGGTTAGAGCACTGGTCTTGTAAACCAATGGTCATGAGTTCAAATCTTGCTGGGCCTACGATAGTTCAGTTTGCAGGCACTATCATAATGTTTAAAAAACATTCAGACGGGCACATGGATAGGGCAGGTGCATGGATTCAGACAGGTACATGGATATGACAGGTTTAGAGGGCTATGGGCCAAATGCAGGCAGGTGGGACTAATGTAGATGGGGTAAGTTGGTTGGCATGGGCAAGTTGAGCCAAAGGGCCTGTCGCCAATATATAACTCTATGCTGGGAGACCTTGATGAGTACAAAATAACTCCAGGTCCTCCCCAATTTTCCAGCACCCTTGGTTCCAGAGCCTTATCCGTTTTGCCAGACCAACAGAGGTCACAGCCTCTGAGAGGAATCCAATGGTACTGGAACGGTTCATCTAGGCCGCCAAGGGACCGAGATACCGGCTCGCAAAGACAGCCTCAGAGGTCGGCTAGGAGAACAGGCCTGCCTGCTCCGGCCGGTGTGGAGTTTCAGAGCCCCGGCCGCAGGGGGCAAATTCAACCCACCAATCGGCGCGGAAGTCCTGATCTTCAGACACTGCTTGACCCACAGAGTCACTCCAGTACTTTTGTGTTCTTTTGTGCAAATCCGCACCTGCAGTTAAGTTATCTATGTCCACTCAGACTGATTGTAGACTATAATCAGACTGAAGAAGGGCCGCGACTCTAAATATAACCTGCCCATGTTCTCCAGAGATGCTGCCTGACCTGGTGAGTTACTCCAGCACTGTATCTCAATGACTGCTTTTAAATGAAGGCGTTTAGACAATGGCAAGCAAGCATGATAATATGATTGTTGGAGCCCTATTATTTATGCACAGTGAGACTCTAATGTTTGTGAATGAATTATTGTCCTAAACTGCTCTGGGAGTCAATTGCAAAATGATTTGGTTATTGGAGCTAATAACAATTTTGCTTTGAATCAAATGGATCATGGCAAGAATATTCAGCAAGAGTTAATGATACATAACTGAGATAACGAGCACCATCACTCTGTTGGAATTAAATGTTAACAATCATCTGGTTATTTTCTGCATTATAATAGTTCATTTGCTCAATTGATTTCTAATACTAACATACATTAATGCCAAATATGGATCGCTTTCATTGTTATATCCAGCAGAGTCTAAATACTGAAGGACGCAAAGTGCTGGAGTAGCCCAGAGGGTCAAACAGCATCTCTGGAGAACATGGATAGGCAATGTTTTGGCTCTGGATCCTCTTCAGACTGATTATCATTGTATAATCTCCCTGATTATATGGGAGATTTCAACATGCAGGTAGACTGGGAAAATCAGGTTGGTACTGGACCCCAAGAAAGGGAGTTTGTGGAGTGCTTCCGTGATGGATTCTAAGAGCAGCTTGTATTGGAGCCTACCAGGGACAAGGCAATTCTGGATTTAGTGTCATGTAATGAACCGGATTTGATTAAGGAACTTGAGGTTAAGGAGCCATTAGGAGGCAGTGACCATAATATGGTCAGGTTTGATCTACAATTGGAGAGGGAGAAAGGTAAATCAGAGGTGTCAGTGTTACAGTTGAATAAAGGGGACAATGGAGCCATGAGGGAGGAGCTGGCCAAAGTTGACTGGAAAGATACCCGAGCAGTGGAACATCAATGGCAGGTATTTCTGGGAATAATACAGAAGGTGCAGGATCAGTTCATTCCAAAGAGGAAGAAATATTCCAAGGGGAGTAAGGGGCGACCGTGGCAGACAAGGGACGTCAGGAACAGTATAAAAATAAAGGAGAAGAAGTACAATGTAGCAAAGATGAGCGGGAAGCAAGAGGATTGGATAATGTTTCAAGGGCAACAGAAGATAACTAAAAAGACAATACGGGGAGAAAAGATGAGGTACGAAGGTAAGCTAGCCAAGAATATAAAGGAGGATAGTAAAAGCTTCTTTAGGTATGTGAAGAGGGAAAAAATTGTTAAGACCAAAGTTGGACCCTTGAAGACTGAAAAAGGTGAATTTATTATGCGGATCAAGGAAATGGCAGATGAATAGAACAGATACTTTGGATCCGGCTTCACTAAGGAGGACACAAACAATCTTCCTGATGTACTAGTGGCCAGAGGATCTGGGGTGATGGAGGACCTGAAGGAAATCCACATTAAGCAGGAAATGGTGTTGGATAGACTGATGGGACTGAAGGCTGAATAATCCGCAGGGCCTGATGGTCTGCATCCCAGGGTACTTAAGGAAGTGGCTCTAGAAATCGTGAACGCATTGGTGATAATTTTCCAATCTTCTATAGATTCAGGATCAGTTCCTGTGGATTAGAGGGTAGCTAATGTTATCCCACTTTTTAAGAAAGTGGAGAGAAAAAAAAAGGAATTATAGACCAGTTAGCCTGACATCGGTGGTGGGGAAGATGCTGGAGTCAATCATAAAATATGAAATAGTAGCACATTTGGATAGCAGTAACAGGATCGATGTGAGTCAGCATGGATTTCCAAAGAGGAAGAAAGATTCCAAGGGGAGTAAGGGACGACCATGGCTGATAAGGGACGTCAGGAACAGTATAAAAATAAATGCTTGCTTGACCAATCTTCTGGAATTTTTTGAGGAAGCACCAAGGAAAATGGACAAGGGAGAGCCAGTGGACTTGTGTACTTTGAATTTCAGAAAGTATTTGATAAGGTCCCACATAGGAGGGTAGTTTTCCAAATTGTGGCATCGGGGGTAGAGTGCTGACATGGATAGAAAATTGGTTGGCAGACAGGAAACAAAGAGTAGGGATAAACGGGTCCCTTTCAGAATGGCAGGCAGTGACGTGGGGTACCGCAAGGCTCGGTGCTGGGACCGCAGCTATTTACAATATACATCAATGATTTAGATGAAGGGATTCAAAGTAACATTAGCAAATTTGCAGATGACACAAAGCTGGGTGGCAGTGTGAACTGTGAGGAGGAGACTATGAGAATGCAGGGTGACTTGGACAGGTTGGGTGAGTGGGCAGATGCATGGCAGATGCAGATTAATGTGGATAAATGTGAGGTTATCCACTTTGGTAGCAAAAACAGGAAGGCAGATTATTATCTAAATGGTGTCAAGTTGGGAAAAGGGTATGTACAACTGGATATGGGGGTCCTTGTTCATCAGTCGATGAAAATAAGCATGCAGGTACAGCAGGCAGTGAAGAAAGCGAATGGCATGTTGACCTTCATAGCAAGAGGAGTTGTGTATAGGAGCAAAGAGGTCCTTCTGCAGTTGTACAGGGCCCTAGTGAGACCACACCTCGAGTATCATGTGCAGTTTTGGTCCCCTAATTTGAAGAAGGACATTCTTGCTTCTAAGGGAGTGCAGCATAGGTTTACAAGGTTAATTCCCGGGATGGCGGGACTGTCATATGCTGAGAGAATGGAGTGGCTGGGCTTGTATACTCTGGAGTTTAGAAGGATGAGAAGGGATCTTATTGAAACATATAAGATTATTAAGGGTTTGGACACGCTAGAGGCAGGAAACATGTTCCCGATATTAGGGGAGTCCAGAACCAGGGGCCACATTTTAAGAATAAGGGGTAAGCCACTTAGAACGGAGATGAGGAAACACTTTTTCACGCAAAGTTGTGAGTCTGTGGAATTCTCAGCCTCAGAGGGTGGTGGAGGCCGGTTCTCTGGATACTTTCAAAAGAGAGCTAGATAGGGCTTAAAGATAGCGGAGTTAGGGATATGGGAAGGAGGCAGGAACGAGGTACTGATTGGGGATGATCAGCCATGATCACATTGAATGGCGGTGCTGGCTCGAAGGGCCGAATGGCCTACTCCTGCACATATTTGTCTATTGTCTATCTACAAACTATCAGACTGCGTCAATGGTTATTTTCTAAACAAAGGCATTTGGACAATGGCAAACAAGCATGATAATGATTGTTGGAGCCCTTCTATTAATGTACAGTGAAACTTTAATGTTTTGTGATTGAATTATTATCCAAAGCTTTTCTGCGAGTCAATTGAAAAATGATTTGGTAATTGTACTTAATAACAATTTTGGTATTAGCTGCAGTCTACAATCAGACTGATTGCAGACTACAGAGGTACATTGAAAGACATAAAGTGCTGGAGTAACTCAGTGGGTCAGGCAGCATCTCTGGAGAACATTGATAGGTATTGAGTAATGAGGAAGGGTTAGTTAGCAGACTTGTTGTGCGTGCCCCCTTGGGCAAGAGTGACCATAATATGGTTGAGTTCTTCATTAGGATGGAGATTGACATTGTTAATTCAGAAACAATGGTTCTGAACTTAAAGAAAGGTAACTTTGAGGGTATGAGACATGAATTGGCCAAGATGGCAATCAATTCTAAAAGGGTTGATGGTGGATATGCAATGGAAGACATTTAAAGACTGCATGGATGAACTACAAAAATTGTTCATCCCAGTTTGGCAAAAGAATAAATTAGGGAAGGTAGTGCATCCGTGGATAACAAGGGAAATCAGGGATAGTATCAAAGCAAAGGATGATGCGTACAAAGTAGCCAGAAAAAGCAGCATACTAGAGGACTGGGAGGAATTCAGAGACCAGCAGAGGAGGACAAAGGGCTTGATCAGGAAAGGAAAAATAGATTATGAAAGAAAACTGGCAGGGAACATAAAAACTGACTGCAAAAGTTTTTATAGATATGTGAAGAGAAAGAGATTAGTTAAAACAAATGTAGGTCCCTTGCAGTCAGAAACGAAGAGTTGATCATGGGGAACAAGGATATGGCAGACCAATTGAATAACTACTTTGGTTCCGTCTTCACTAAGGAAGACATAAATAATCTGCCGGAAATAGCGGGGGACCGCGGGTCAAAGGAGGAATTGAGTGAAATCCAGGTTAGTCGTGAAGTGGTGTTGGGTAAATTGAATGGATTAAAGGCCGATAAATCCCCAGGGCCAGATAGGCTGCATCCCAGTGTACTTAAGATAGTAGCTCCGGAAATAGTGGATGCATTAGTGATAATCTTTCAAAACTCTTTAGATTCTGGAGTAGTTCCTGAGGATTGGCGGGTAGCAAATGTAACCCCTCTTTTTAAGAAGGGAGGGAGATAGAAAACGGGGAATTACAGATCAGTTAGTCTAACATCGGTAGTGGGGAAACTGCTAGAGTCAATTGTTAAAGATGGGATAGCAGCACATTTGGAAAGTGGTGAAATCATTGGACAAAGTCAGCATGTATTTACGAAAGGTAAATCATGTCTGACGAATCTTGTGGAATTTTTCGAGGATGTAACTAGTAGCATGGATAGGGGAGAACCAGTGGATGTGGTGTATCTGGACTTCCAGAAGGCTTTGGACAAGGTCCCACATAAGTGATTAGTATACAAACTTAAAGCATACGGCATTGGGGGTTCAGTATTGATTTGGATAGAGAACTGGCTGGCAAACAGGAAGCAAAGAGTAGGAGTAAACGTGTCCTTTTCACAATGGCAGGCACTGACTAGTGGGATACTGCAAGGCTCAGTGTTGGGACCCCAGCTATTTACAATATACATTAATGATCTGAATGAGGGAATTGAAGGCAATATCTCCAAGTTTGTGGATGACACTAAGCTGGGGGGCAGTGTTAGCTGTGAGGCGGATGCTAGGAGACTGCAAGGTGACTTGGATAGGCTGGGTGAGTGGGCAAATGTTTGGCAGATGTAGTATAATGTGGATAAATGTGAGGTTATCCACTTTGGTGGCAAAAATAGGAAAACAGACTATTATCTAAATGGTGGCCGATTAGGAAAAGGGGAGATGCAGTGCGACCTGGGTGTCATGGTACACCAGTCATTGAAAGTAGGCAAGCAGGTGCAGCAGGCAGTGAAGAAAGCGAATGGTATGTTAGCTTTCATAGCAAAAGGATTTGAGTATAGGAGCAGGGAGGTTCTACTTCAGTTGTATAGGGTCTTGGTGAGCCCACACCTGGAGTATTGCGTACTGTTCTGGTCTCCAAATCTGAGGAAGGACATTATTGCCATAGAGGGAGTGCAGAGAAGGTTCACCAGACTGATTCCTGGGATGTCAGGACTGTCTTATGAAGAAAGACTGGATAGACTCGGTTTATACTCTCTAGAATTTAGGAGATTGAGAGGGGATCTTATAGAAACTTACAAAATTCTTAAGGGGTTGGACAGGCTAGATGCAGGAAGATTGTTCCCGATGTTGGGGGGGGTCCAGGACAAGGGGTCACGGCTTAACGATAAGGTGGAAATCTTTTAGGACTGAGATGAGAAGGACTTTTTTCACACAGAGAGTGGTGGGTCTCTGGAACTCTCTGCCACAGAGGGTAGTTGAGGCCAGTTCATTGATTATATTTAAGAGGGAGTTAGATTTGGCCCTTGTGGCTAAGGGTATCAGAAGATATGGAGAGAAGGCAGGTACGGGATACTGAGTTGGATGATCAGCCATGATCATATTGAATGGCGGTGCAGGCTCGAACGGCCGAATGGTCTACTCTTGCACCTAATTTCTATGTTTCTATGTAACATTTTGGGTCGGTACCCTTCTTCAGTTGCTGCTTGACCCATTGAGTTACTCAAGCACTTTGTGTCTTTTTGTATCAATCAGCATCGGAAGTTCCTTGTTTCTACTAGAGTACAAACATTTGAACAATTTAAGAGAATAGCTTTATTTTCGAGGAATGATTATTGGCAAGGGCATGGAGGAGCACCGCTCTCCCCTTCTTCAAAGTATTGTCCTGAACTCTTCTCTGATGGACAGCACTGCGGCAGTGAAGCTCCCACTCAGCACTGCACTCGATTCTCGGCCGAGAGTTTGTATTCATGCCACTGGAGTTGGACTTGAATCTGCGGCCATCTAACTCAGAGGTGAGAGATGAGAGAACTCAGTGTACTGAGAAACTCTGACCGCAGTGTAGTGAGCAACACTAATCTAGCGTAAAGAGAAACACTGATCTAGTGTAAAGAGAAACAATAAACTAGTATAGAAACAGTGAACTAGTGCAGAAAGAAACACTGAGCTAGTGTAGAGAGGAACAGTGAGCTAGTGTAAAGAAAAACACTGAAGTAGTGTAGAAACAGTGAACTAGTGTAGAGATAAACATTTGTGGCAGCACAGTGGTGCTGTGGTATATTTGCTGCCTTACAGCACCAGATACCCAGGTTGAATTCTGACTACGGGTGCCGTCTGTACAGAGATTGTACGTGTGGGTTTTCTCCGGGCGCTCCTGTTTTCCCTCACACTCCGAAGACGTACAGGTTCATAGGTTAATTGGATTTGGTAAAATTATAAATTGTCCTTGTGTGTGGGATAGTGCTAGTGTCCAGGGTGATCGCTGGTCGGCGCAGACTCTGTGGGCCGAAGGGCCTGTTTCCGTGCTGTATCGCTAAAGTCTAAAGAAACACAACTCAGTGTAGAGAGGAGTAGTGTAGCCTAGCTGTAGACCTGTGACGAGTTGGGATACACAAGGCCTGTTTTGGTCCAACATGGTTGGGTGCAGTTGGGTTGCCTGAGGTTACATTTGGTTAGGTCGGCATCTCAGACCTCAATGCCTCGGGCTAGCTGAACCTGGAGGAGCTGCCACCGGCGGAACGTTAGCTGATCTCATGCATGTCCCACCTTTAGCAACAGGTCTTTCCCAGCTGAACTCGTTTTTCTATGCGGAGAGTGTAATACACCTGCCATGCATTGCCTGGGGAGGTGGTAGAAGCAGATATAGAACAACGTTTTTGGTTTCTTCAGACCTATTCTTTCAATCTGTGTGAAGAAATGTCCCAACCAAAAATGTTGTTTGTCCATTCCTTCCACCGATGCTGCCTGACTCGGTGAGTTTGCCCAGCACTTTGTCTTTTGCTCAAGATTCCAGCATCTGTACTTCCTAGTGTCTCCACACAAGCCAGCCTCTTCCCTCCACACATCAATTCCATCTACACTTCACGCTGCCTCAGGATAGCAGCTGACAATTTTCATCGGGGGTCATTCCCTCTTCTCTTCTCCTATTGGGTGGAAGATCAAAACACTTGAGAGCACGTGCCACCAGAATCTTCCCCTCTGCCATCAGACTAGTGAACAATCCACCCATTAGCTAGGTTGTAATCCTGATCTCCCAATCTACTTCATTGAACACCTTGCACTTTTTTTAAAATCTGCACTTTCTCTCTAACAGTAATACTATAATGTTGCAACATTTAAACTAGTTCCAATCTCCCAATCTACCTCAATGTGGACCCAGCGTTGTTTAAATGCAATTTTCCTATAATGCTTCAAAACTGTTCTGCATTCTGGTATTTTAGTTTAGTTTAGTTAATTGT
Source organism: Raja brachyura (assembly GCA_963514005.1). Next base: position 21,970,693 of record OY740796.1, on the reverse strand, counting down.
CACGTGTACTGAGAGGCAGTGAAAAGCTATTTTCTCTTTGCACTACCTGTTGTACTTGTGTATGTGCGGTTTGATTGTACTCATGAATGGTATGATTTGTCTGGTTAGCCTAGACAAAAAGCTTTTCACTGTATCTCGTACATGTGACATTAATAAACCAATACCAATACACTTTCAATCAAGGACTCTTATTCTCTGCCCTTTACCATCTAAATGTATTCCACGAATTTCAGTCTGTTGAAAGCACTGGGAGGTTTGGTGCCCAGCTGATAACCTGAGCCGCACAGGGAAGTCCTGGAATACCCTGGAGTATGGGGCTCAGAGTTTGCCTGTGGCGAAATTTGTAAGAAATTAGTTGCAGAAGCATGTGGAGAGCTGAATATTCTTGGAAGAGGAAACCAGAAATGTTTGCGTGGATCAGACCGTTTGCTTCTCAGCTTGGAAGATTGTTATGGCAACTTGACCCGTTTGAGCAGCAGGGTGTAACCATGTTTAGTGAGCTGAGAAATTGACATTTTTCACCACGTCTACGTGGGACGTGAGCACTTATGGAGTGACTTTTTAAAGTTTCTTCCCAGACTTTAACACCATGATCTCCAGAGATGCTGCCTGGCCTGTTGTTTTTGCAAAACCAATCTACTTGTTATGATATATACCCGTCTGAAGAAGGGTCTCGACCCGAAACGTCGCCTATCTCCTTCGCTCCTTAGATGCTGCTGCACCCGCTGAGTTTCTCCAGCTTTTTGTGTAACCCTACTTGTTATGATGATGGGTTCCTAATATGAAACTGTTTCTATTTCTATAGAGGCTATCTGGCCAGCTGAGAATTTTGTTTTTGATTTCAGATTTCCAGCATCTGCAGGTTTATATTATAGATAGATATAGAGTCATGCAACACGGAAACAGACCCCTTGACAGAAACGCCTCCAATACCAAGATGCCCCATCTAAGCTAGTCCCATTTTCCCGTGTTTGGCCCATATCCCTCTAAAATGTTCTTATCCATGACCCTATCCAAATATCTTTAAATGCTGTTGTACCTGCCTCAACTACCTCCTCTGCCAGCTTGTTCCAGAAACCCACCACCCTCTGAATGAAAACGTTGGCCCTCAGGTCTCTATTAAATCTTTCTTCCACCCAGGGTAGAGGAATCACAGGTTCGTGATTCCTTTACCCTGGGTTAAAGACTCTGCATTCATCCTATCAATTCCCCATATGATGTTACACATATCTATAAGATCACTCCTTAGCTTCCTGCTCTCCAAGAAATAAAGTCCTCCTTTACTGAAACTTTCCCTACAGTTCAGGCCCTTGAGTCCTGGCAACATCCTTGTAAATCTTCTCTGCATCCCTTACAGCTTAACGACTTCTTCCTATTTTTTCTACTGTGAGCCTTGAGCTGTGACAGGTCCATTAAAGATCCGTACAGACGCAGGGATTCAGCTTACTTTCAACATACAGCATGGAAACAGGCCCTTCAGCCCGATGATAGGCACAAAATACTGGAGTACTGCCTGCCAGCGGGGCAGGCAGTATCTCTGGATAGAAGGAATGGGTGATGTTTCGGGTCAAGACCCTTCTTCACACTGGGAGTCAGAGGAGAGGGAGACACAGTGATAAGGGAAGTTTAAGATGTGAAAACGATACATTAAGGTGGATGAGAATCAAGGAAAACATGGAATAGATCATTGAATAGCTAGGAGAAGGTGACAATGAAACATGCAGAGATAAAATGTAATCAGGGGGACAGTCAGAGAATAAAGAAGGGGGAGGGATGGAGTTGGAGGTACTGTATCTTCTGTTCCAGGTGTGGATTCCTATATATCGGCGAGACCAAGGGCTGGCCTGCCGATCGTTTCGCTGAACACCTCCGCTCAGTGTGCCTAAACCTACCTGACCTCCTGGTTACCCAACACTTTAACTCCCCTACTATTCCCACACTGACCTTTCTGTCCTGGGCCTCCTCCATTGTCAGATTGAGGCCCACTCAAATTGGAGGAACAGCATCTCATATTTTGCTTGAGCAGCTTACACCCCAGCAGAAAGAATATTGACTTATTTAACTTCAAATAACACTTGCATTCCCTATCTAACAATGATCTATTCTACAGGTACATTTTCATTGAACTTTATCCTGTTTAATGTCTCGCCTTCACACCTTACACTTCCTTATCTCTATGCCTCCCTCTTCCCTGACTCAGTCTAAAGAAGGGTCTTGACCCAAAACATCACCCATTCCTATCCAGAGGTGCTGCCTGTCTCGCTGAGTTACTCCAGCATTTTATGTCCATCTTCGGTGTAAACCAGCATGTACAGTTCCTTCCAGCACTGGCCCTTCAGCCCATCGAATCACACCGACCATTGATCACCGATTCACAATTGTTCTGTTCGGGACCTATGACAATAAAACAATAAAACACTCTTGACTCTTGACAATAATTCTATATTATCCCATATGCACTCCTGATACAGGAAAGGTAATTTAATTTACAGAGGGCCAATGAACCTACAAACCTGCACGTCTTCGGGATGTGGGAGGAAACCGGAGCACCTGGAGGAAACCCATGCTGTCAGCGGGAGAACGTGCAAACCCAACACAAACAGACAGCACCCGAGGTCTTGCCTGGAACGGGCACCCCTCATAACAACTAGGGCGTGGACTGGTCTTTGGGAATGGCACCAAAACATGATGCCTTTTTCGAGTGGGCTCAGTAGACTTTTTCTGTACACTTGCTAATCGGGGATCAGAGATATGGAAATAATCTACTGGACTTTATTAGAAAATAATTTCCATGCATGTTAGCAGTTCACGCATGTGATGGTAGAAGCGCAATTGAACCATTGGGGGTGGCACAGTGGCGCAGCGGTAGAGTTTCTGCCCGGATTTGATCTTGCCTTCGGATGCTGTCTGTACGGAGTTTGTACATTCACTCCATGACCGGAGAAAATCCGCGCAGTCACAGAGTGAGCGTACTAACTCCGGTTTCCTCCCACATCCCAAACACCTGCAGGTTTGTCGGTTAATTGGCTTCTGTAAAATTGTCCCCAGTGTCCCCAGTGTGTAGGGCAGAACTAGGGTACCGGTGATCATCGATCTTTATGGACTCGGTGGGCCAAAGGGCCTGTTTTAAAGCTGTATCCCTAAACTAAATGGAACTAAACATTGAAAGCTGGATTGAACCCGGGTCTCCGGCGCCGTGTGGCAGAGGCTCTGCCAGCTGTGCCTCTGTGCTGCCCTTAGACATGCATAAATGAGGATGCAACGGAGTCCTAGTGAAGACAAGTTGGAGTGAATGAGCAACAATAAATGTTGCAAAACCCAAGCAGAAGAAGGCAAGCAAAGCTGTTCAACTGTGAGAGATTGCAAGGTAACATCAAAGTAGGCAGCTGAGATTGTCACCTCCTTTGCAGGATCTAACTGGAGATTTGGCAGACACCGGTGTTTCAGCAAACCAGGTTTATCAGTTGTATGTGCTGAACTGAATGTGAATAAGGAGAGACATCACTACAAATAAGTGATATTACTCCTACACATTCGCTGAAAGTGTTGACGCGGGTAGACAGAGTGGTGGAGAAGTTTGAAGAAGGGTCCAATCAGAAGAAGGGTCCCGTCCCTCTCCCTCCTCCTAACATCCTTCCTCTGGCTTCACAATTTGCAACTTTTCAATCCTTTTGTTTCACCATTTCGGTTGTTTCATCCCTGGCCTTTCTTGATTCTTGATTAGTACGGGTGTCAGGGGTTATGGGGAGAAGGCAGGAGAATGGCATTGAGAGGGAAAGATAGGGGTCACTATTGGAGTAGACTTGATGGCCTCATTCTGCTCCTAGAACTTATGGACCTTTGTTCCAACCAAGTCTTATCAAAACTGCCCCTTGCCTATGTTAATCTATTACCTGCCACGCTTTGCCCTGCCCCTTCTCCCCCTGCACCCCCTACAATCTGCCTGAACATGGGTTGATGACTCCATTAGTCCCACCCGCCTGCGTTTGGCTCATATCCCTCTAAACCTGTCCTATCCATGTACCTGTCTAAATGTTTCTTAAACGTTGTGACAGTGGCTGCCTCGACTAGTTCCTCCGGCAGCACGTTCCAAACGCCCACCACCCTTTGTGTACAAAAGTTATCCCTCTGGTTCCTATTAAATCTTTCATCCCTCACCTTAAACCTATGTCCTCTGGTTCTCGATTCCCCTACTCTAGGCAAAAGACTGTTTATTACGCAATCTTTTCCTCTCATGTTTTTGTTCACCTCTATTAGACCTTTCATCCTCCTGCACTCCAAGGAATAGAGTCCTAGCCTGCTCAATCCCTCGCTATAGCTCAGGCCCTCGAGTCCTGGCAACATCCTCATAAATCTTCTCAGCACCCTTTCCAGTTGGTCAACATTTCCTACAACATGGTACCCAAAACTGAACACAATACTCTAAATATGGCCTCACCAACAGCTTATATAACTGCAACATGGTGGCAACAGGGCAGCACAGTGGTGCAGCGGTAGAGCTACTGCCTTCCAGCGCCAGCGACCCGGGCTCGATCCTGAGTACGGGTACTCTCTGTACTGAGCTTGTACATCCTCCCCATGGCCTGCAAGTGTTTTCTCCGAGATCTTCGGTTTCCTACCACACTCCAAAGACGTACAGGTTTGTAGGATAATTGGCTTGGTATAAATATATGTCCCTAGGATATGTCCCTAGTTGGTGTGCGGGGAAAACTGGTCGGTGCGGACTTGGCGGGCCGAAGGGCCTGTTTCCGCGCTGTATCTCTAAAATAAATAAACTAAAAGAAGCATGACCCACTTTGTGTTTTGCTCCAGACTCCAGCATCTGAATGTTCTTGTGTCTCCTTTAATCCCCAGCTGTAACCCTTAGGTCCCACTGAGCCCAGACGGATGATCAACTATACTTGCAGTACCCTTGAAAACTGCCCTTTAACTTTAAGAATTACTCGCACTATAACGCTTGACGATTTTGATCATAATCCACTCTGATGTTTGCACAAGATGTGGTACAGTTCAATTGACAGCTCCATGCAAGTTGCAAAAGGTTGCGTTGGACGTTATAATCCCAAAAACACACCGGTGACAACTTGATTGACTTAAAGTCTCTCTTTGATTATACCATCTTAATCCTGTTGCCCGCTACAAGACCATGAACAGACTGATATGGGAACATTTGATGTCCAGCCATTAGCACAACAAAGGCTCTTTGATGGAGCGGAGTAGCGGGGGGGGGGGGGGAGGGGTAAGAAATATTGAGCTAGCCGGCGTTTTGAACGGCTGGAGAATGGATTTTAAATTTACCATTTTCAAAAGCGTGCTGTGGACTGGAGCACACACACCGGAACCATCTAGATATTTATGTGGTGACCGTATTTAGAGTCATTGGATCACAGAGTCACACAGTGTGGAAAACAGGCCCTTTGGCCTAAGTTGTCCACATCGACCAACATGCCACATCTGCACTAGTCCCACCTGTCTGAGTTTCGCACATATCCCTCTAAACTTGTCCTATCCAGATACCTATCAAATTATTTCTTAAACCCTGCAAGAGTAACAGCCTCAACTATCTCTTCCAGCAGCTTGTTCCATACATCCACCACCCTTTGTGTGGAAAAGATACCCCTCAGGTTCCAGTTAAATCTTCCCCCCCTCATCTTAAACCTATGTCCTCTGGTTCTCAATTCCCCTACTCTGGGCAAGAGACTGTGTGTGTCTACCCAATCTATTCTACTCATGATTTTGTCCACCTTTACAAGATCACCCCTCATCCTCCTGAGTTACAAGGAATAGAGTCCTTGCCTGCCCAACCTCTCACTATAGCTCAGGACTTTGTTTCTTGGAAACTTTAACACGTAGCAAGGAGTCCAGAAAAAAAAGGAAATTGTGTTGGTCTGAACCAACATGATTCCCTTTCATCTTGCAGCCCATTTGAAAAGTAGATCACTGATACCCTTGCTTTTGATGTTGCATGCTAGGGTGGAGTTATTTGGTAAAACTGTGGGTTAAGCATTTCTTGTTGAAGGCATCCAACCGCAAATATACTCAACCACGCAAACTCCACAGCCCGTCTGCCTACAATCATCAAAGAGGTAGTGATAGACACAAAATGCTGGAGTAACTGTGCAGGTCAGGGACCATCTCTGGAGAAAAGGAATAGGTGACGTTTTGGGCCGATGACCAAGTAAAGATGGAGCCCGCAATGGTCTATTGTTGGCAGTGGAAGAGGTGATAACAAAGGGATATATGGATGCGAGCAGTGGAACTGGTAGGACGACTAGGGTGGGAGAGTGGCGGAGAGATAGGGCATCAAGGGATCAAGAGATATGGGGAAAAATCAGGAATGGGTTACTGATTTTAGATGATCAGCCATGATCATATTGAATGGCGGTGCTGGCTCGAAGGACTGAATGACCTACTCCTGCACCTATTTTACTATGTTCTATGTTTTCTAATGCAGGGGTTACTTGAAGTAAGATAAATCAATGTTCATATCACTGGGTTGTAAGCTGCCCAAGCAAAATATGAGGTGCTGTTCCTCCAGTTTGTGTATGGCCTCACTCTGACAATGGAGGAGGCCCAGGACAGAAAGGTCAAAATGGGAAGGGGGTGGGGAGTTAAAATGTTTGGCAACCGGGAGATCGCGTAGGCCAAGGCAGACTGAGTGTAGTCATTCAGCAAAAACGATCGCCCAGTCCGCGCTTGGTCTCGCCAATGCTGTAGACCTCTCCGAGAACAACAAATATAGAAGATGAAGTTGGAGGAGGTGCAAGTGAACTTCTGCCTTGCCTGAAATACTCAGCCATATAGACTCCACAGCCCTCCCGTGCACAACATATCCAAGAAGTAGAGATGACTGAAAGCTTCACATTCATTGGAGTAAATATAACTCGCAACCTGGCCTGGGCCAGCCATATTAAAGCAAGGGCCAAGAAAACACACCAACGCCTCTATTTCCTTGGAAGGCTTAGAAAGTCTGGTATGCACCCAACAAGTCTCACCAACTTCTGCAGATGTGCCGTAGAATGCATTGTATCGGGATGCATCACAGCATGGTTATGCCCTTAATCTTGTATCTGTACTTGATTGTAATCACGTATAGTCTTTTCGCCGATTGGACAGCATGCAACAAAATACTTTTCACTGTACATCGGTACACATGACATAGAAACATAGAAAATAGGTGCAGGAGTGGGCCATTCGGCCCTTCGAGCCTGCACTGCCATTCAATATGATCATGGCTGATCATTTCAACTCAGTATCCTGTACCTGCCTTCTCTCCATACCCCCTGATCCCTTTAGCCACAAGGGCCACATCTAACTCCCTCTTAAATATAGCCAAAGAACTGGCCTCAACTACCCACTGTGGCAGAGAATTCCAGAGACCCACCACTCTCTGTGTGAACTAAACTAAAATAAATGAGTTTCACAAACCATCCCCTGATGAATAAATGTCTTCAGTGGTTCAATGGTACTTTCTTGTCACGTGTATCTGAGCACAGTGACGTTCTTTTGTTGCATATAGTTCAGTGACAATCCTCCTATACATTAGAGTTTAATGATGCAGTATGAAAACAGGCCTTTCGGCCCATCGAGTCCACGACGACCATCGATCACCCGTCCACTAACTTTAAGTTATCCCACTTTCTCATCCACTCCCTACACACTGTAGGGGGCAATTTACAGAAGTCAATTAACCTACAAATCTGCACGTCTTTGGGATGTGGGAGAAAACCGGAGCAGCAGGAGAAAACCCATGCAGCCACAGGGCGAACGTGCAAACCCCGTGCAGACAGCACCTGTAATCAGGATCAAACCCGCGTCTCTGGCGCTGTAAGGCAGCAACACTACCGCTGCGCCACTGTGCTGCCCAAGTCTACAGTAATGGCACAATTATACTAATCATATATGAATGGGATATAGTAGACCACACTGAGCCTGTACAAGAGTCGGCACGTTATAGCACCATCTTACCTCGTCTTCTCCCGACAGTTCTAAATAACCCAAACATTTATTCTGTCACCTTTCCAAACCTACCCTGGCCTCTTTTGTCAGTAGCCTCCAGTACCGTTACAATGAGACCAAACGTAAGCCTGAGGAAGATCTCTGTGGACACATTGCAACCTCTAGGATACAATATTAATTTCTCCAACTTTAGGTAACTCACTCACTTAAACCTATGCCCTTTACTTCTATATTCCCCTACACCTGGAAAATGATTCTAAAAAGAATGAGTGATTTCAGCTATAAGATTAGACTGGAGATATTGGGATTGCTAACCATGAGGTTGAGATTTGGCAGAGATGGACAGAATCATTAATGATCTAGAGAGAGAATTGCTCCCAAAGGCAGAAGGGTCAAGTGCCAAAGGTCACAGAAAGATATAACAAGAAACAAGGAAAAACAAACAACACAAGAATTAGTCACGATCTAGAGTTTGGTTCCTGAAATGGTGGCGGAAACCAAGATTTTGAAAAGTAATTGGATAATTGCTTGGAGCTAATGGATTCAAGTTTAATTTTTAGTTTTAGGTTTAAAGATACAGGATGTAAATAGGCACTTCGGCCTACCTAGTCGATCACCAGTTCACACTAGTTCTATATTATCCAAGATTCACATCCAACTCACTATTGGCAATTTACAGAGGGACAATTAACCTACAAACCTGCGTCATTGGAGTGTGGAAGGAAACTGGAGCACATGGAGAATGCCCACGTGGTCACAGGGAGAACATCCAAACTCAGTACAGACAGCACACGTAGTCAGGATCAAACCGGGGACCCTGGCGCTGTGAGGCAGCAACTCTACCAATACACCACTGTGCCGCCCCAGATCACCAGGGGAAGTGCTGGAGTTTGGCTCTGACTATATTGGTCTTTTAGTCAGCATGGTCCCAATGGATCAAGCCCACTATAAGACCAATGCAGTTAGTCTAATGGAAGGAGCCCTTCTGTGATTCAATAATTACATCGGGAAGTTGGGACAGTCAACCGCATCAGAAACACTTAATAAATAACAGTAAACGTTGCTAAAGAGAAGGAGCATGTCTCTAAATTAATTCACAGCATTCAATATACACGCTCTGGGCAAAGTAGAATTTTTTTGGGCGATGTTTAACAAGGCAGATAAAACAACAACCTTGATTTCTATTCTGGACCGGCTGTTGCCTCGGCAACCACACCAGCAGTTTCTGACCTTCCCTTTCATTAGCCAAGCATTGCGCAGATCAACAGAAACGCGAGCATTGATCTGTTTCCAGTCAGGGAGAGGGGAGGGGGCGGGATGGGTGTGTGCATGGGGAGTACAGTGCCCTGCATCAGTTCTAAGCCCGCGGGTAATAGAACATAGGCCATTACAGCACAAGAGCAGGCCCTATGTCCCACAATGTCTGTGCTCAACATGATGACAAGCCCATCTATCTACCTGCACATAATCCATATCACAACCACTCTCTAGTCTGTGGTAGGGTGGTTCAGTTGGGAATAGCTGGGAAGACACTATCCCTGAATCTGGAGGTGTGCGTTTTCACACTTCTGTACCTCTCTTGCCTGATGGGAGTGGGGAGGAGGGAGTGACCGGGGTGAGACCGGTCCTTTATTATGCTGGTGGCCTTGCTGAGGCAGCTTGGTGTAGATGGAGTCAATGGAAAGGAGGTTGGTTTGCGTGATGGTCTGGGCTACGTCCACTACTCCTTGAATAAGCCGGTGGTCTTGCATCTACATGTTATTCAGCATGTGGCCTTTATAAGCGGTATTGGCTGATAAACTTCCACGGTATTTGAAAGCCAGTCTTTGGGCAGTGTGGAGGCTTCAATGTTAACAAATCCAGCGATGAGGCCGCTGAATAACTATCTCCCGTATTCACTGTTGCAAGGCCCTTGACAAGTGGGGGAGATATTATAGAGTGCATTGTGCATAATCTTCAATGTCATAGGGAGTTGCTTGCAATGTGACACAAGATGTGTCACACCAATGTGGCCCACTTCTGACCCTAGTACTACAGCACTCACACTAAGGTCCTGTCCTTCATGGATATTTAGAAATAATTTGAATTAAGCGACACATCTTGGTCAGGAGAAGTCACTAGCCATGCTGTCACTTGCAAACTTATTGAAATGCACTTGGCCGGGCAGTTCTCCTTGGAGGTTCTCCTGCTTACCACGTGGGAACTGTCCTCCAATGTTCTGCATTCATTCTCTCCTCAATACACTCAAACGTTATGAGAGAGAAGTATTCTTCTCACCCTCCCTGGCCTTTACCGTGTCTCCAGTCACTTGACATTCACAAATGGGACGTTAAAGTGGGATAAACAGGGGCGGCACAGTGGCACAGCTGGCAGAGCAGCTGCCTCACAGCGCAAGGGACCCAGTTCAATCCTGAACTTGGGTGCTGTCTCGGTGTGGAGTTTGCATGTTCTCCCTGTGACTGCATGGGTTTCCTTCAGGTTCTTCTCCAGTTTCCTCCCACATACCAAATTTGTAGGTTAATTGGCCCTCTGTACATTGCCTCTAGCGTGTAGGGAGTGGATGCGGAAATGCGATAACATAGAACTAGTGTGAACGGGTGTTTGATGATCAGCATGGGCCGAAGGGCCTCATTCCATACTGCATCTCTAAAGTACTGAACTTTCCCCAACCTCCACCAAGTGTCTGTTGAAGATCTAACTGAGAGTGTTTTTAACACCCGGATAGATAGCAAGCACCTCTCTGTTTAACCTCTAAAGGTTGATCGCCAGTGTGGGAAATAAGAGCAGGAGTAGGCCAACAGGCCTTTCAAGCCTGCCTCACCATTTAATATAATCAGGGTTGATGTTGGCTGGCCTCAAATACTGTTTTGTGCTATTCATACCATAGACCATAGAAATGTACAGTACAGAATTGGGTCTTGCAGCCCACAATGCCTGTGTTGTTCAAGCAAATGTTAGTGCAGCACAGTGGCACAGTGATAGAATTGCTGCCTTACAGCACCAGAGACCCGGATTTGATCCAGACTCCGGATGCTGTTTGAGTCAAGTTTGTTAGTTCTCCCTGTAACTGCGTGGGTTTTTCCCAGGTGCTCCAGTTTCCTCCCACACTCCAAAGACGATTTGCTTGAATTCTTGGGGGATCTAATAGGGAATGTGGGAGGAAGTCGGAGCTCCCGGAGAAATAGCAGATGGTCACAGAAAGAAGGTACAAACTCTGTATAGACAGTGCCCATGGTCAGGATGGAACCAGGGTCTCTGGCACTGTGAGGTATCAACTCTACTGCTACGTCACTTATCTCGCCGAGTTTCCCCAATACTTTATCCCTTGTTTGTGTTCATGTCATAGGAGCATTATTAGGCTATTCGGCCCATCGAGCACACTCTACCATTCAATCACGGCTGATCTATTTTTCCCTCTCAACCCCATTCTCTTGCCTTCTCCTCATAACTATTGACATCCCCAGGAATCAACAACTTGTCAATCTCTGCTTTAAAATACCCACTACCCACTTGTAAGTGGGATTTTTCCAAGCTCTACCATGTTATTTGAAATTAGCCTGTCTGGTCCCGGCGAGATACTAGTTATGCCATCCACAGTGAATTCTGATTTAAAAAATGTATTCAACATACATGCCATTTCTTTGCTGGCTGTTATTAATTCACCAACCTCCGTCTCCAGGGACTCTACACTTACCTTGGCTGCCCTCTTCCTATTTATAAATCCTAAGAAACTTTGACTGTTTTTATACTGCATGTAAGTTTTTCTCAAATTTAATTTTTTCCCTTTTTTTCTGAACTTTTTAAGACTTCTACTGTTGAAATTTTTAGTCTTCCCAGTCCTCTGGTCTATCACTTGAGACTTTGTATACCCAATTCTTCAAATTAAACTTATGCTCTACATCCTTTGTTAAGCACGGATTCTGTCTCTTTCTCATGAAATCCCTCTTCCTAATTAGGATAAATTCCTACCTAACGCTGTGAACCAGCTGTTTAAACATCTGCCGCTTATCCTGACCTGCCTCTTATCTCGTTTACCAAGTCCACTTTAGCCAACCCCTCTCTCGTTATCAGTGGCCCTTTTTAAATTGAAGACGCGGGTTATGGATCCGAGGTCTTCATCTTCAAAGCGCATTTGGAATGCTACCATCTGAGGGCAACTACTGCAAGGGAATCTTTAATCATAAGGATTCCTTATTATTATTTCCTTCTTAAATAAGGACAAATCTAAAATAAATTTGTTCCTGAGAACTGCTCTAAAAAACATTCTCTGACACAATCTGCACAAATCCATCTTCTTTGATACCTGTACAATCAATATATGGATTAAAATCTCCCACAATATTGCAGTTCCCTTCAAATATGCCCTTCATATTTCCCCATTGATAGTTATGGAGTTATAGCATGGAAACAGGCCCTTCGGCCCACCGAGTCCACGCCGACCAATGATTGCCTCGTACATTAGCACTATCCTACACGTTTACAATTTTCACAGAAGCCAATAAACCTACAAACCTGCTCGTCTTTGGAGTGTGGGAGGAAACCAAAGCACCCAGAGAAATCCCACGGGGTCACAGGGAGAACGTACAAACTCTGACCAGACAGCACCCGTAGTCGGGATCGAACCAGGGTCTCTGGCACTGTGAGGCAGCAACTCTACCATTGAGCCATTGTGCCACGTGAAATGGGAACACCGCAGATGAGACCAAGAAAGGAAAGTAGAATGGAAGGTGAAACAGATGAGGGGGGCAGGGGTTGACAAAGACGATTCATAGAGTCATACCGCACGGGAGTAGGCCCTTCGGCCCAACTCCATGCTGACCAAGATGGCCCATCTGCACTAGTCCCATTCATTACATCTGGGAACTCTACCTCTGTGCCACTGTGCCGCCCCTTGGATGCACAGAATTTTAACAAGAGTCAAACAGGCTCCCATTTATGCCCCAGCCAATCAAACAAAAATATCTGAGGAATTTACATTTTGCATCTCCACCTTGAAATGAAAGGAAACAAAGTCCTGGAGCAACTCAGTAGGTCAGGCTGCATCTCTGGAGAACTTGGGAGAGGTAATGTTTCAGGTCAGGACCCTTCTCAGACTGAAAGTAGAGGGGAGGGACCTGGAGGTAAGTTCTGGCCTTTTCTAACCTCCAGTTCTCACCCCTGTAATTTTAGTATGATAAAGTTCCCGGCCAAATACATTTTCTCCCGCGATGATACCTGACCTGCTGAGTTACTCCAGACATGTAGGAAGGAACTGCAGATGCTGGTTTACACTGAGTAACTCAGCGTGCCAGGCAGCATCTCTGGAGAGAAGGAATGGGTGATGTTTTGGGTCGAGACCTTTCTTCGGACTTCAGAGTTACTCCAGGTTTTAGGTTAATTGGCTTGTGTTAATCCAAGGAAAAGGCATATAAATTGACCAGAGGAAGCAGCAAACTGGGAGAAAATTAGAACTCAACAGAGGAGGACAAAGGAATTAATTCAGAGGGGGCAAAAAGAACATGAAAGAAAGCTTGCGGGGGAAAACTGACTCAAAAACCTTCTTTAAGGGCCTGTCCCACCAGCATGCAACTCTACGTGATGAGTGCGACCTAACGTGGTCGCTTGAGCCGTCCGGCGTCGCAGGGCTGGTCCCACTTCGATCGCCAGAGCCGTGTGGAATTGTGCGGAGTTCGTCCCGACATCGCGCGGGACTCCGAAAAACTATGTTCAAAAATTCCGCGCGGCAACGACTTGTCGGCTCGCAGTCGCCTCGACGTATTACACACCGTCTCGACGTCGTGCCTCCGTCACCCTCTCTGTAGGTGCCTCCGTGACCCTCTATATGTGTGGCTCCATGGTCCTCTGTGTGTGTGCCTCTGTGCCCCTCTCTGTGTGCCCCTCTCTGTCCTGGCGAACTTACCTTTAAGACTTAGCTCCAAGTTCGCCTCACTTTGCACCGCGTTGCGCCACTCACCCGACCTCCGCGCGGCCCTCGCTGCCGGTTTGGTCGCGCTTGCCGCATGCAAGCGCATGCTGGTGGGAACGGCCCTGTACAGGGGATCACCCGACCTCCGCGCGGCCCCCGCTTCTAGTGCTCATCGCATGGAGTCGGAAGCTGATAGGACAGGCCCTTTAGATATGTAAAAAGGAAAAGATTAGTGAAGACAAATCTAAGGGCCTGTCCCACTGTAAGAGGTAATTCAAGAGTTCTCCCGAGTTTTCCCCTGATTCGAACTCGGAGAATGTCCGCAGCGGGTCCATAGGAGTTCATGGATGTCCTGTAGCGGCTCGTACGAGTAACGGAAAATCCGGTAAACTCGTGACGTTTTTTCAACACTGAAAAATGTCCACGAGTAACAAAATATTTGTGATTAAAAAAATTGTTACTTTTTACTCGTACGAGCCACTATGAGCCATCCACGAACTCCTACGGACTTTACAATATATATTACCGATTTAGACAAGGGAATTAAATGTGACATCTCAAAGTTTGCAGATGACACAAAGCTGGGAGGCAGTATGAGCTCCGATGATGATGCTATGAGGTTGCAGGGTGACTTGGATAGGTTGGGTGAGTGGGGAGATGCATGGCAGATGTAGTATAATGTGGATAAATGTGAGGTTATCCACTTTGGTGGCAAAAGCAGGAAGGCAGATTATCACCCGAATGGTGTCAGATTAGGAAAAGGGGAGGTGCAACGAGACCTGTGTGTGCTTGTACATCAGTCACTGAAAGTAAGCATGCAGGTACAACAGGCTGTGAAGAAAGTTAATGGCATGTTGGCCTTCATTGCGAGAGGATTTGAGTTTAGAAGCAGAGAGGTCGTACTACAGTTGTACAGGGCCCTGGTAAGACTGCACCTGGAGTATAGTGTGCAATTTTGGTCTCCTAATTTGAGGGAGTGCAGCGTAGGTTCACCTGGTTAATTATCGGGATGGCGGACTGACATATGATGAAAGCATGGGTTGACTGAGCTTGTATTTACTGGAATTTAGAAGGATGGGAGGGGAGTTTATACAAACATATAAAATTCTTAAAAGATTGGACAGGCTAGATGTAGAAAAAATGTTCCCGATATTGGGGGAGTCCAGAACCAGGGGTCACAGTTTAAGAATAAGGAGCAAGCCATTTAGGACTGAGATGAGGAAAACTTCTTCACCCAGAGAGCTGTGAATCTGTGGAATTCTCTGTCACAGAAAGCAGTGGAGGCCAATTCACTGGATGTTTTCAAGACAGAGTTAGATTTAGCTCTTAGGGCTAAAGGAATCAAGGGATATGGGAAAAATTAGGAAAACTTTTATTGTCATTCAGACCTTTCGGTCTGAACGAAATTTCGTTGCCTGCAGTCATACATATAGTAAAAAACAAAACACACAATAAACACAGATTTAACATCCACCACAGTGAGTTCACCAGACACCTCCTCACTGTGATGGAAGGCAAAAAACGTAAGTCTTTGTCTCTTCCCTTCTTGTTCTTCCTCTTCCTCTGTGCTGAGGCGATCCAGGCCTCCGATGTTGTGACCCCACCGGGTGATGTAAATAAGTCCCGCGGCTGAACCGCGCTCCGCTTACGGGCTGGTTCAACTCCGCGGCCCGGGGCGGTCAAAGCTGCCGAAGCTGCCGCCCTCCAGTCCAGCGGACGTAGCTGTTGCCGCGGGAGCTCCGGAAAAACAGGTCACCAACCTCAGACCTGTGAGCTCCCGATGATGTCATCCCCTGGGCCCGCGGCTGAACCTCCGAAGTTGCTGCCACCGCCACCGGAACACCGGAATGTGTGAACCCGCCGCAGCCTAGAAGTCGGCCAGCCTCGTGCTGGTAAGTCCTGGCTGGCTCTGCCTCTGGAGCCTCGAGGTCGGTCGCAATTAGAGGCTGTCAGCTCCGCCATTAGGCCTCAGCGCAGACGGAGACGGAGACGGGGGATACGACAAGGAAAGTCGCGTCGCCTTCCAAAGGAAGAGACCAAAACGTTTCTCCCACCCCTCCCGCACACATACACTACATAATAACTCAAATTAACTCACTCAAACATGACAAGAAAACAGTGTTACTATGAGTGCCGCCACTTCCTATAAGCAGGAACGGGGTACTGATTTTAGATGATCAGCCATGATCATTTTGAATGGCGGTGCTGGCTCGAAGGGCTGAATGGACTACTCCTGCACCTATTTTTCTATGTTTCTTTGTTTTTTCAATGTTTCTCTGTAAATTGTCCCTAATGGCTGAAGGGCCCGTTTCTGTATTATATCTTTAAAGCCTACAAACAAAACAAGCCCAGGCAAATTATTTGGAGTGAAGTGATTGGTCTTCCCCATTTTAGCATCTATACTTTAACAACTATGCCCAGTTTATTTTTTGATGCCTTCTTTTGGTTCTTCATCAAAGGTCCCACCGTCTGTCATGCCGTGATTAATTCATTCACATTTTGGATAATTATTCATTTGAAATGGAGAATTAGTCGTGACCCTGGGAGATGTACTGCCCCGGGAACAGGGGAACTAGGGGACTGGGCCAAGAAATGGCAGATGGAATTTAACTCAGGCAAGTGCAAAATAAAGCATTGTGGTGCGTCTTTCCCCAAGAAAGCCATGACTTAATTCCACTCTGCGTTCAACATTAAAATGCCCAGGGAAGCAGCTTCCCTCTTATTAATGCAAACACGTAGAGTTATCTTGGGATGTGCAAACTTGCAGCTTAATTATTTCTCCACATAAATATTGCACACGTCCACTTCCAATATGTTGCCTCAGAATAATGCAACACCATAATCTTGTCCTTAGAGACCTATTGACTATCTTGCAGGGCAGAAAACTTGTCAGGATAGCTGCCTGCTTCTTCTACCCCGTACCATCATTGCATTTTTTCACGCTCATTTTAAATTGTAAGCTTTAACATTTCTTTATGGGGAGCACGGTGGCGCAGCTGGTAGATCTGCTGCCTCCCGGCGACAGAGACCCGGGTTCAATCCTGACCTTCAGGGCTGTGTGGAATTGGCACCTTCTCCCTGTGACCACGTTGTGTTTCTTCCGGGAGCTCCAGTCTCCTCCTACTTCCCAAAGACGTGCGGGTTTGTAGGTCAATTGGCCTTCTGTAAATTGCCCCTGGTGTGTAGCGAGTGGATGTCAAAGAGGGGTAATGTAGATCTTGTGTGAACTGGTATTTGATGGTCGGCGTGGACTCGGTGGGCCGAAGGGCCTGTTTCCGTGCCATATCTCTAAAACTAAAACTTAAAGATAACATTTGTATTGCAGAAACAAGGAACTGCAGATGCTGGTTTACAAGAAAAGACAAAATAGTGCTGGAGTATCTCAATGGGTACGGCAGCATCTCTGGAGAAACCTGCTGAGTCAATTGTTTCAAATTCCTCACACATAATTATGTCAATTTGTGAAAAGGCATAGATAGGGTAGACAGTCAGAACCTTTATCCCTGGGCGGAAATGTCAAAGACTAGAGGGTCTTGCTTCAAGGTGAGAGGGGGAAAGTTTAAAGGAGCAAATATGCGGGGAAAATATTTTACACAGAAAGTGGTGGAGACCTGGAACGCGCTGCCAGGGTGTGTGGTGGAGGCAATTAGTGGATTTATGAGGCTTTTAGATAGGCACATGGATATGTAGGGAATGGAAGGATATAGATCATCTTCAGGCAGAGGAGGTTAGTTTATCTTGCCATCATGTTCTTCAGACTTTAGACTTTAGAGATGCAGCGCAGTAACAGTCCCTTTGGCCCACCGAGTCCATGCTGACCAGCGATCGCCCCATATATCAGTTCTATCCTACAAACGGAACAATCTACAGAAGCCAATTAACCTACAAACTTGTACGTCTTTGGAATGCGGGAGGAAACCGGAGCACCCGGAGGAAAGCGTGGTAACAGGAAGAACATGCAAACTTTGTACAAACAGTACCCTCAGTCAGAATCGAACCCTGGTCTGTGGCACAGTAATGCTGAAACTCTACCGCTGCGCCAATGTGCCACCCTAGTTTGGCACTGACATTGTGTGCTGAAGGGCCCGTTTCTGTACTGTCCTGTTCTGTGTTCTATGTTCCTGTCGTCCTTAAGACTCCCGCTCCCCCATTTGCAGGTGAGGAAAGCGAACAACATCTAAAAATCATTTGGACAGGTACGTGGATGGGAAACGTTTGGAGGGTTATGGCCCAAGGGACAGGTAGGACTAGCATAGATGGTGCATCTCGGGCAGCATAGGCAAGTTGGGCCGAAGGGCCTGTTTCCTTATTATATGATGATGTCTCTAAGATTTTCCACAAATCTTTTGTCAGTAGCAATAGCAAGTGGGCTGGGCAATCTGGTGTGGGAACTTAATGTCCATAAAGTGGTCACTGCCCCCTCCCACATGAGTAACCCACTACTTGTGAATCACTCGTAAAACACGCATGAGCAATGTGTTAAGGTCCTTTACATAAATATATCTATTTCTTCCTCCTTTCCCTTTTAACCTTTATCTATGTGAGACGTTGTTGCTCTGCATTATGCATGAAGATTTATCTCTGATCTTCTCCTTCTCACAAGTTGCCTGTAAGATACGGCTCCCTGAGTTCTTTAACTGCGTCGTACAAAGCTGACTAAAATGGAATCACAGAGATATGGTGCGCAGCAAAAGAGCAGGAAATTGAGCAGTCTGGGAGCATAGCACTTACAATATGTAGGAAGGAACTGCAGATGCTGGTTTACACTGAAGATAGACACAAAGAGCTGGACCAACTCAGCAGGTCAGGCAGCATCTCTGGATGGTGACGTTTCGGGTCAAGACCTTTCTTCAGACAGACCCGCTGAGTTACTGCGGCATTTTGTGTCTATCTTGATGTGCACTCACAAGTTGTTTTCTTGCCTTCTCTTCACCAACTTGCTTTCAGACGAACAGCTTGAAGTTGGGTCCCAAACTGAAACATCGATGGAGTGGTGGAGCAGCTGGTAGTGCTGCCGCCTCACAAAATCAGGGAGCATCAGAGTTTGATCCTGATCTCGGATGCTGTCTCCCCCTGACCTCCGGTGAAATTTCCTCCGGGTGCTCCATTTTCCATCCACATCACAAAGATGAGCGAGTGTAGGTCCTCTGGCCCTCTGTAAATCGCTTCTGTAAAGGGAGTGGATAACGTAAACCCAATGTAAATTATGGTAGCCTGAACTCAGTGGGCCGAAGGGCCTGTTTCCATGCTGTATCTTTCCACGGATTCAATCAATCTCTTCCCTCCACAGATGTGGGCTGACTCCCTAAATTCTTCCAGCACTTTGTGTTTTGCTTTCCCTCTCTCAGTTCTGATGAAGGAACTAAAATATAAAACGTTATCTAATTTGTTGTTGCACAGCTGCTGTCTAACTGGCTGGGTTCCTTCAGCTTGGTGACACAGTGGCGGCAGCAGTAGAGCTGCTGACTTACAATGCCGGAGGCCCGGGTTCGATCCTGACTACGCATGTTGTCTGAACGGAGTTTGTATGTTCTCCCTGTGACCAGGTACACCAGTTTCCTCCCACTTTTTAAAGATGTATGTGAATTGGCTGTAGTAAAAATTGTAAATGGTCCCTAATGTGTCGGATAGTGTTAGTGTAAGGGGTGATCGCTGGTCACCGTAGACTCGGTGGACCGAAGGACCCGTTTCCGTGCTGTATCTCTTGTCTAGAATCTAAAGTAAAGTGTCAAGTTTATTTCTACTACTGGATTTAAATGCGACAGCTGCCTTGGTGGGATCTGCACAAAGATCATTGATTTTATAGTTTCACCGTCTCGATTACTGACTGGCTAGGTTTAGGGAATCAAAAACGACGGCATTTCATAGGTTTAGGTTCAGGATTATTATTGTCAAATATAACAGTGTACAGTGAAAGGTTTTGTATTGCATGCTGTCCAAACGGAACACAAATATCACACATTGATACAATAATTTCAAAATCAAATACAATTGGTAGCGCAAATGAGTAGATGCAGAGTGCAGGATATAGTTCTCAGCATTGTAGCAACAGTTCCTGAGACAAAGGCCAATGTCCGCAATGGGGTAGAGGAGAGTCGGACAGCACCCTAGCCCTTGGAAGGACCGTTCGGAAGCCTGATAACAGAGGGGAATAAGCTGTTCCTGAGTGGGGTGGTGCGCGCTTTCAAGCTTCTGTATCTTCTGCCGGACAGGAGCGGGGAGAAGAAGGAATGACCGGGGTGGGACAAGTCATTTGATTATCCCAAGGCAGCGTAAAGTGTAGATAGATCACGGAAGGGGAGTCTGGCCTGTGTGATGGACTGGGCTACATCAACACTTTCTGCAGTTTTTTTGCAGTCTTGGGCAGATCAGTTCTGAGTCGTTCTTCTGCTTTTAGATCAATCTCGCTTTCAAATTCAGCAAGCTGGCAGCAATGAAGCAAATGAGAGAGCCTCATGGGTCTTTAGCGAGGGGGGGTGGGGTACGTCTGCTGTGGGGACTGCCTGCCCCTTTGGGAAAAATTGTATTCTTTGAAAGGCGAAGAGGAAATCTGTAATTGGAATTTCTATTTGATTGGATTGAGTTCTTTCATCTCGGGGAATAGTAATTACAGTTGGCAAAGTTCATATTTCAACATTTAATATGTTCATAATAAATTCCCCAGGACACTTTTCCTTCTGATGTTAACCCCTTCATGTACAAAACTCACTCATCAACAATGGTTAGGAACAATGGTTGGGTCAGAAGGGAAAAATAGATCAGCCATGATCGAATGGCGGAGATGACTCGAGGGGCCGAATGGCCTAATTTTGCTCCTATGTCTTATGGACTTATTTAGACTTTAGTCTTTAGGGACACCGTGTGCAAACAGGCCCTTCGGCCCACCGAGTCTGGGCTGGCCAGCGATCACCCCGTACACCAGCACTATCCCACTCACTGGAGATATTTTACAATTTGCAGAAGCCAATTAACCGACAGATGTTGGAATGTGGGTGGAAACTGGAGCGCCCGGAGGAAACCCATGCGGTCACAGGGATAACTTACAAACTCCATACAGACAGCACTCGTAGTCAGGATCAAACCCAGGTCCCTGGTCATGTTAGGCACTTATGGTTATGGTTCCCATGACTGAGGATGGCTGGAATCAGAGGATCACAGTCTCAGAACAATGGGATGGACAGAAATGAGATGAAGCCTCTTTGCCCAGAGAGCAGGAATCTTTGACTTAAGATGACTGTGGATGCTCAGTACAACTTTCTAAATAGAGGTTAATAGATATTGAGATAATAAAGGATTCAAAGAACATGTGATTAGAGCACGGACATGGTAAAAATCTCATCATAATCTTTCTGAATTGTAAATCAGGAGATGAGGACTGAAATCCCTACACTTATATTATTATATAAATGCCTTATATTAATTCACTTTGATTCTTATTTGTATTTGCAAAATCAGGTGTTTTCAGTTGATTAAAAAACACTCAAGAGATGCATTAACTTTCAGTTTTTAAAGGGTAATAAAATCATAATCAAATCAGTAAAAATAGATATGACATATAAATTCAGAATGCACTGCAAGTGTTTCTTTGAGAAACTCTTCATTTATTTTCTTGTAATCTTAATACTTTAGAGATACAGCGCAGAAACGGGCCCTTCGGCCCACCAAGTCCATGCCGCCCAGCAATCACCCCGTACACTAGCACTATCCCGCACACAGATACAGAGATACAGCATGGAAACAGACCCTTCGGCCCACCGGGTCTGCACCGACCAGTAATCCCCGCACATTAACACTATCCTACACCCACTCGGGACAATTTTTACATTTACCAAGCCAATTAACATACAAACCTGTAGGTCTTTGGAGTGTGGGAGGAAACTGAAGATCTCGGAGAAAACACATGCAGGTCACAGGGAGAACGTACAAACTGTGTACAGACAGCACCCGTAGTTAGGATTGAACCCGGGTCTCTGGCGCATCATTCGCTGTAAGGCAGCAACTCTACCGCTGCGCCACCGTGACCACCCGCTAGGGACAATTTACAGAAGCCAATTAACCTAGAGACGTCTTTGGAATGTGGGAGAAGATCGGAGCATCTGGAGAAAACCCACGCGGTCGCAGGGAGAATGTACAAACTTCGTACAGACAGCAGCCGTAGTCAGGATCGAACAGATCTCTGGCACTGTAAGGCAGCAGCTCTGCCGCTGAACCACTCCGCTGCCCTTGAATTTTCTTGTAATTCCAAACAGCTTTTGGCCTTCGTTCACTTTTGGTGCATACTTTTGCACTTCCTAATTTTATTGCTGCCCTCACACCTAAACCATTCTTCCCCTGGTCAATTGTCTACCTGACCATCTTGAGAAACAAGTGTGGCATTCTGAAGGAAAGAAGATGCAAACTGCAGTGTTGACATTTGTCGCTGGCATGAAATATTATGACAATAACTTTTCTTCTCTTTGACCTTCATGATATTTTGTTTTGTCTGTAGCGGTCATTTGCTCATCTTTACGGTTACAAAAGGGTTTGACAGGGTCAATGTAGTGAAGGTATTTCTTTCTAAACTACCATTTCAATCCTGGAATTGGGTGCTGTCTGTATGGAGTTTGCATGTTCTCCCTGTGCCAGTGAGATATAATAGGAAGATTAAATGACAACTTACCAGTTTGAAGTTTGATCTTTATTTTATGAGGTGTTACGATGAGGGATTACATGAAGAAGCCCGCCAGCTCGAATCCGAGTCAACCTTCAAAGCAGCGGTGTGAAATCACAGATAACAGTTGTTGAACTGATTATAGGAAGATTCGAGAAACTAGAACTACCACATGACCTTCATGAGAAGAGGGTTGCGAGCGGAGGGCACGTGATCCCTCATCGTAACTCATCATAAAATAAAGATCAAACTTCAAACTGGTAAGTTCTTGTTTAATCTTCCTATTTTACTTCGGAGTCACGGAGAAACCGCTTACTGCCACACACTGCATCAGTTGACCAGAGATGATTGAAAACTAATAATGCATTCAGACGTGACATAGATTTAAAACATGCTGATGCTTTTAATAAACAAATGATATATAAAAAATAATAGTGACCCCTCATATCCGGGAGTAAACGATAGAACAGAACCTAAAATTGAGTTGGAAAACAACCCCGGCCTGGAAATGGGTTTATTATAAAAAATTTGGAATGTTCACTCGTTCGACCATCCTGCAGTCGCTAGAATGTGGTCCAGCGGAACCTCCATAACCCTCGCTGCTGATGTTGTTGCGGCCCTGGTGGAGTGAGATTTAAAAACATCAGTGTCCACTCCTGCACAAGCCAATACACGTCTTGACCACCTGGAGATGGTCTGCACTGATACCCTCTTGTGTGTTTTTTTATAACTGACAAACATTGCCAGTTCAGTGCCTCTAAGGTTCTTTGTGGCCTTAAAATACTGTTGAATATGTGTGACCACATACCATCGAAGGTCCATAGGGTATGCCATAAATTCCAGTTTTAGACCCCTGGTCTGCTCTGCTTGACTAGCTCATGAACATAAAATGTTATTTTATCGGTAGATGTAACCATTCTGTCCAGCCATAGCTTACGCAATGACTGGACCCGTTGCGCCGAAACCAGCGCCATGAGCATAACCACTTTATAAGTGAGCTTGATCAAAGACAAGGATGTAGCTGGAGCCCACCGGCAAAGCAGCGTTAGCACAATGTTGACATCCCATATCTCCGTGTACCTGGGCCTGGGGGGATTTGTGTTATAGATACCCTTAATGATTCTGGATATCAGTGGGTGAGACCCGACAGAGTGGTGTCCCAATCCCAGCAACAAGTATGACCACAAGACACTCTTGGCACAATTAATGGCACTATAACTCAATCTCTCGTCAAAGAACAGTTTGGAGAGAAATTCCAAGACATCAGCTTTACGTGCCGTGTCATACGTTATGTTGGACTGCGAACAGAATACGTCCTATCTCTTGATGTAAGAGATGTACTGCTTCTTGGTGCGATCCCTCCAAGCCGCAGTGATCACGTCCACAGTTCACTCTGACAATCCGAGCCCCAGGAAAGGTCTTCTTAAAGTCTGCAAATCAATAAATTGATTCGATCATGCAGCAGGTGGCCTTCCCGAGTCAGGGGATGAACCAGCAAATTGTTGCCTTTGGAAATAACCATATGCGGTTCTGTTATCATTCCCAATATCAGCGGGAACCATGGCTGTGTAGGCCAGTCAGGCACTACCAAAATGCCTGAAGCGGAATCTTGCTGGATTTTTTGCAAGCACCGACTGATGAGGCAAAATGGAGGGAATGCATAAAAGAACATTCCTCCCCAGTGTAGCGAGAATGCATTTATTGCCACTACCCCTGGGTCTGGCTCCCATGCAACATACTTTGGTAACTGGTGATGAGCCTAGATGCAAACAAATCAATATCCGGTGTTCTATACCTAGCAACAATGTTGTTAAACACTTTATGATGGAACATTCATTCTGTTGTCATTACATTTTCGTGACCTGGGGTCCGTCACCATCTTAAACCTACCCGGCAAGTAAGTAGCTGAAATCCAAATGTTTCTTTCGATACACCAGTGCCAAATAAAGTTAGCTAAATTATCACAGGATACTAACTTGATTCCACCCATGTGATTAATATATGCCACCGCTGTAGTGTTGTCAATCTGTAGTTGAACATGCAGATGATGATGCATATTGCCACAATAAGCTTGCAACCCATAGAGTGCCCCCAGCATCTCTAGGTAGTTAATACCATGTAACTAAAGAATTGATGACTCATGCACATCCCATCTGCCACCGCAACTAGAGATGGTATTAGTAGCTCCCCATCCTTGAATGTACAAACAAACCACTTTGCTAGTCATTGACGCCTTGATCAGCCCGACAGCTTTTGCTTCTTCGTACAGGTCCTTAACCTGTTTCGATAGATCGTCTCCAAACAGAAGATTCGGCGGCTGAACATTGCTGGCCCTGCACAATCCCGCAAATTTGGGGTTCAAGGCAGGTCGGATGGCGTTCTTCCGAAAACAGTTTATTTTGAAATGTGCGTTGCACATCAACGCCAGGGCATCCTGCTGTACATCAGACAAGGGTCCCCCATCCATAGACCTGGCGAATGCCGTAATGCCTGAAGCCAGCAATTTGAGGGTTCTTTGGAGCTTCATCTCCTGGGCTTTGATGCCCTCTCCAATATAACCCCATGATATAACCTCCGTTTCACGGAGCAGAAACTAAGCTTGTGGGAAGTTAATGCATTACGGGACATGCAGTGAAGAGATATAACATCCATAGATTAAATATTTTATGTTATCCCACTTTCACATCCATTCCCTGCACACCAATTTACAGAGGGCCAATTAAGCTATACACCTGCACATCTTTGGAATGTGGGAAGAAACCAGAGCACCCGGAGAAAACCCACACTGTCACAGGTAGAAGGCCCACCATGATCGTATTGAATTGCAAACCAGGGGGTGAGGAACTGAATTTGCTACTCTTCCTTCCATGCTTTATATTTTACTTCCGAGTCACATGAGTGACTACGTGAAGAAGTAGTAATGTTACAACATTTTGAGATTTTAAAAATCAAGTCTGCAATTTATCCCATCAGATAAAGCATAAAAAGAAGTTTAATTTGACACTTAATTCACTTTCATATCTTCAGTATTAAGAAAGTTATGGCCATTTTCATACTCGGAAATTAGCAGCTTGTTCCCCATTGCCTTTCAATTGACTTAACTCAAAAGCTGTGATCTGGATCTGTTAAAAGCCCATAACTTTCTTAAAAATTAATAGAACTCAATGAAATTTTCACTTATTATAGATTGAAGCATTCTGAAATAAATATGAAACAATCTTACTTGGATGACCTGAAATTAAAGCATATAATTAGTTAGTTATCTAATTGTAGCTAATTACAAAATTCAATGAGTAGATCTAAACATCTATCCATTTCTTAAGAAAAGATAAACTTTTTTTAAATTGCCTAAGTGTCCAAATAACATTCACACAATAATCCACAATATAACATAATTTTTAAATCTCATTTTCATGAATTTCTGGGCCAAATGGGAGGAATTTAGTGTTTGATTCCTGTAAATTAATGGCCATTTAAATCAACTAGCGCGTGGGTTTTAGTGGAATGCGGTGGATTGGAACGTTGCGGTTAGCAGTGAAGTTGTGAGGAAAAATACTGTTTGTTCATACATTTTTTTGGACCCCATTTCGCAACATGAAAATGTTATTAAAGCCTCCCGAAAACTTTTAATATAAAAATAAACTATTTACCTTTTTTTCTCCCCTACGCAAAATCCTTCCGGTTGTCGGTTCTCACGGCTTTTGAAGGTGATTTTTAAATTACTCTAGTTAATAAATAATTTAGAGTAATTTAAAAATACCTTCATTCATGAAATGTCGGAGCGATTTTTCTTCCGCAACGAAATCGCCCAACATGGATCGATTTTTCCTGCCTGTTGAAAAACGGCACTTTAAGCCCGCCCCCCTCTGAAAGGCGCCAAAGTCGCGCTCACGGGGAGCGGCAGAACTGCAGCGCTGCTCAAGGTAAGTTTTGTAACATACCTAGAAGAAGTCCGCCAGCCCGCATGCGCGTCATTACGTCTAATGCATGGCGCACGACTGGCTGGGAGGTGCGTCGCTCCTCCAGCGGTAAGTTTAAAAGCCCTACAAGTAAGTTTTAAACTTATTCTGAGGTTGTTTTGTTCGTTAAAATTCTTGTTACAGCGTTCAAGTTCGAACTAATCATGGAGAAATCCAGGGCGAAGCCCAGATGGGCCGCGGGGAAACCGGCTACGGAGGACCGCGGGAGTGCGGGTAGCCGGCGGCCGTCAATTTCGCCATCCGAGTTGTTGACGGTGTGGTCAGCGACTGAGATTTGGTGCCTGTCCAAAGCACCTTGGCAATCCCAAAAGGTGGGAAAACCAAGAAGACGTTTGATAGGCCTGTTTACTCAGATGAGTCAGGCCAGGAGGGTTTGCCTCCTAAAATGGATAGCGTCTTCGGGCGTTTATCCCGGATGGAGCACGTTATGGAAAGGATGCTCCATCATGATATGCTCCGTGAAACGGAGTTTCGGGTCGAGACCCTTCTTCAGTCAGTCTGAAGAAGCGTCTCGACCCGAAACGTCGCCTATTCCTTCGCTCCATAGATGCTGCCTCACCCGCTGAATTTCTCCAGCATTTTTGTCTACCTTCAATTTTTCCAGCATCTGCAGTTCTGTCTTAAACAAGCTTAGTGCAAGTCACTTTCTTCAATCATCGCTTGGGAGCTGGAAATCTCCATTAGACCGATCATCGAT
Organism: Raja brachyura; assembly: GCA_963514005.1. Next base: position 21,943,502 of record OY740796.1, on the reverse strand, counting down.
CACCCGTTCACCACAATTCTATGTTATCCCACTTTCTCATCAACCCCCTACATCGGAACAATTTCCAGGTGGGTCAATTAAGTTGTAAACTCAGGTATAAACGAAGAACTGTAGATGCTGGTTTCTATACCAGAGATCAACACAAAGTGCTGGAGTAACTCAGCGGGTCAGGCAGCATCTCTGGAGAAACAAGTTGGGTAACGTTTTGGGTCGGGACCCTTGTTCCTCTTCAAAGTAGGCGCATCTCGAGGAGATTTTGAAGAACGGTCCTGACCGAAACGGCATCAATCCATTTTCTCCAGAGATGCTGCCTGACCCACTGAGTTATTCCAGCACTTTCTGTCTATCCACGGGAGGAAACTGGAGCGCCCAGAGGAAATCCACGCAGTCACAGGGAAAACATGCATACTACACACGGATAGCACCTGAGGCCAGGATCGAAGCTGGGTCTTTTGCACAGTATCTGTAAAAGCTGCGTCACTGTGCCGCCCATTGAGTTGGTGTCTGACCTGTTGAGTTCCTCCAGCACTTTGTGTTTTGAACTATGCCCGGTCATCATGGGCAAAGGATTGGTGATGGAAAAGGAATGGAAAGAGTTTATATATGGCGTAAACACCAGCACAATGCAATCATCATAAACTGCCTGCACCTGCATTGTACACTTTATCATGTATTTATGTAGTCAGAGGGTGTGTTAGCATAGTGATTTGGATTGGCATCTGGAGAGCTAGATTATTTGTCTCTTGTCTCGTAGACGTGGGTTCAATATCTCCTGACAGCTGGTGAATTTACTGTAAATTCAAACCATAATATAAATATGAAACATAAATCCAGTGTGTGGAATGGGTTTAATAAAAATGCACTGCGGATCTGGTTTATACCAATGATTGACACAAAATGCTGGAGTAACATCTCTGGAGAAAATGGTTAGGTGACATTTCGGGTCAGGACTGAAGAAAGGCCCAGACCTGAAACGTCACCTATCCATGTTCTCCAGAGATGCTGACTGACCCATTGAGTTACTCCAACACTTTGGGTTTATTCATGGAATGGGTTGCTGTTTAAATCCCCTGTCCCACGATGCAGGTTTACCCAAGAGCTCTCCCGAGTTTTAAAAAAAATCAAACTCGTGGTACCTCATCACGAGTATTTTTTAACTCTTGGAAATTTTTCACCCTGTTGAAAAAACTTCACGAGTTTCCGCGTTTCCCGAGTACTTGCCGTTAGCATTACGAGCTGCTACGAGACATCCACAAGCTCCGACGTACCCTGTACCTACATTCTACGTACTTACCACAAGCTCGATTTTTTTCTAAACTCGGGAGAGCTCTTGGGTAAACTCTCATCGTGGGACAGGGCCTTAATGCTGTAATCGCAAGGTTTACAAGGTTAATTCCCGGGATGGCGGGACTGTCATATGCTGAGAGAATGGAGCAGTTGGGCTTGTACACTCTGGAGTTCAGAAGGATGAGAGGGGATCTCATTGAAACATATAAGATTGTTAAGAGTTTGGACATGCTAGAGGCAGGAAACATGTTCCCGATGTTGGGGGAGTCCAGAACCAGGGGCCACAGTTTAAGAATAAGGAGGAAGCCATTTAGAATGGAGACGAGGAAACACTTTTTCTCACAGAGAGTGGTGAGTCTGTGGAATTCTCTGCCTCAGAGGGCGGTGGTGGCAGGTTCTCTGAATGCTTTCAAGAGAGAGCTAGATAGTGCTCTTAAAAATAACGGAGTCAGGGGATACGGGGAGAAGGCAGAACGGGGTACTGATTGGGGATGATCAGCCATGATCACATTGAATGGCGGTGCTGGCTCGAAGGGTCGAATGGCCTACTCCTGCGCCTATTGTCTATTGTCTATTGAACCCAGGTCTCAGGCGCTGTGAGGCAGCAACTCTACTGCTGCGCCACTGTGCCGCCCCTAGAGAACTTAGAGTCATAGAGCCATGCAGCATGGAAACAAACACTTTGGCCTAACTTGCCCAAGCCAACGAAGATACCCCTTCTTCATTAGACCCATATCCCTCATCAACCACATCCTACATGCAGGCACGTGCCGTGAGTAATTACTGAGGGTAGGCACTCAGTCGGCTTAAAAAAAAATTAAACCGCGCATGCGCAGATTGTTCTCTCCGTAAAAATAAAAAATAAAAATAAAAACAGTAACAATTCAATTTGCCCAAGACTTCCTAGTCTCCTTTATTCTGAATTACTGAATGGGTGGGTGGTGAAGATTGATGGCAGGTGGAGAGATGGTGGGAAAAACGGGAGTACAGGGAAAAGTTGAATCAGTTGTCATGTTATTGAAAGACAACACTTGTTCAAGGGACCAATTGAAGGGAGAGCTCCTTTCACAACGTGTGGAGAGTCTGTACCAGGGTTAAAGTTGCGGGCAGGCAGGAGTGTTGAGAAAGAGGGGGTTGGGGATAATGACCCCGCCAAGAAACTAGCGCGGCGGATGCGCAGTGCTGCAAAGGCAGAATTTCTGCTGCCTTCAGCCCCGCTTGAAAGTGATGGCTTCAGGCAGCGCTGACGGCACGTGAGCTGCACAGAGCTTCAAGCACTGCGGATGAAAGGCACAGAGAATTATGCCTACCTAAGAGATCTCTTAGAGAGGCATAATTCTCTAAGGTCTCTTAGGTAGGCATAATTCTCCCATGCCTTTACTATTTATATTTAGTAATTACTATGTTATAATTTTAGTCAGGGTAGGCAGTGCAGGGTAGGAAGACTCCAGATGCACCAAATTGTTTCAGGGGGCACTTAGCAATGGACAATAAATGGTAATGTTGTGGTGGACCCTTCAATGTTGCTGGATTTGTATTCTGGAACTCACTCCTCAGCAGTACAGGGGCACCATCACCAGAAGGTCTGCAGCAGTGCAAGATAGCAGCTCAGCCCCATTGACCAGGCAGGACTAGGGTAGATGGGGCGTGTTGGTTGGCATGGGCATGTTGGGCCGAAGAGCCTGTTTCATGAGTTCATTGGTTATAGGAGCAGAAGAAGGCCATTCAGCCCATCAAGTCTTCTCCACCATTCAATCATTGACTGATTTACCATACTCAGAACAGGCCCCACTAGAGCGGTGCCAAAACATGATGCCTCTTGCACGTGGGCTCAGCAGACTATATCTGTACACTTGCTAATCGGGGATCGGGGGTATGGCAATACTCTACTGGACTGTTTCTAAGATAAAGAACTTCACTGTGCACTTCGCATGAGAAAGAAGGGGGGACTTGGCAGGGGACCGGCGAGAATGAAGGGGGACCTGGCGGGTGGGGGGGGGGGGGGCAGGCGGAAGATAGGTCTGTTCGGTGAGCTTCGGTAACTTTGTCGGCACCAGATATGTGTCGATACATGTACTACTGTCTGATTTTACCGGGTTGTATTTGGCTGTACCTTGGTACATGTGACCATAAAGTATAATTGCCAATAAAAGCGCCATTGAACCATTGAACCTCAGGTTTTAATAATAATAACAATAATAAATACTTTATTGATCCCCTCCGGGAATACTTAAGAAGACCAATAATTAACAATTAACAGTAAAAAAAAGAAGAAAAAAAACAAAAACGCATCCCCCTACAGCCTAGCGGTCCGTATTATAAATTCTAATGGCTGCAGGGGTGAAGGATCTCCTGAACCGCTACGTTCTACAGCGCAGGGAGAGGAGCCGGTTGTTGTTGCTCTTTTGACCCTCCAGAATTGCATGGAGGGGGTGCCCAGGGTTCTATTCTGTCTTCCCCCCCATCACCTTAAACCTTGGTTTCCTATTATATCTCTCCACCCTCACCTTAAACTTGATTAGTCGAAGGAAGATTTGGAGAATTTAAACCCCTGTCTCGCGGTGCGAGTTGACCAACGAGTGACCCCGAGTTTTCACTCGCGGTAATCACGTACAATTAATGAAGCGGGAATGTCGGAACTCGCGCGCGCAACTTAGCGACTCGTGGCGCTAAAAGCAGGTACCCGTGAAACTAGTTAACCCTTGAAAAAATTCAAACATGTTTGAGGTTTTGCACGAGTCAAATTTACTGTTCAAGTTAAAAATTGAAACATTTAAACTGGTTGCAATAACGTAGTGGCCCGTGAGTTTACCTTAGTGACTCGTGAGTCTACCGTGGGAACTCTTTAACTCAGCGGGACAGGCAGCATCTCTGGAGAGAAGGAATGGGTGACGGGATGACGTTTCCAAATTTCTGCTGCGTCTTTGTGTTACTCCAGCACCGTGTGTTCACTTTTTGTTAACCAGCATCTGCCCTTTCTTGCGTATGACATTGTTTGTATCCGTGGCAGCTGATTGTCACTCCCTTCAGTTTCCCAGGGGGTCGGCTCGGGACTGGAGTTGGGAGGGAAAGGTGGGATTGAAATATTTTGTATTTTTCCTTTCTAAAGATGCAGTGTATCTTGGTGACTATTGCACACTGCAGACCAGAAGCGTTATGGCGGGTGATTGTCGCCTGCCCGCTGTTTCTGACACTAAAGCCTTGGGATCGTTGCCCTTCGTGTTGGTGTGGAGGGGGTGGGGGTATTGTGTTGTTTGATCGCCCCCTGCTATCCCAGGGACAGGGAGACACAGCGGCCTTTGAGACTGGTGGGCAATCACTACCAAAGTGTCTGCCCACACAGTCAGTACACCTCTCCTACACTTGTCTCCCGCACTAAGATCATCCCGCAGAGAATGATCCCAGCCTAACCCAAGAGCCTTGTCACCCCAGACAGATTAATGACACCCGCGCACCCCCCCCCCCCCCCCCTCCCCCCCAACCTCCCTCCACCTCAACTCACGCCTGGGCACCAAAGCAGCTCAGGAGGCGAACCCTAAGCTCCGCTCCCAACAATCTGATGTGCAACTGATGTGAAAGAACAGCGGCCGGCACCCGGCATGGACTTCTCACACCCTCACACATGAAAAGTGTGTGCGAAAAAACCAAACAAGGAATAAAACCAAAGCCCGGCTTGAAAGGCAACTAAAAATATATTCCGCTTAGAACGAACAGGAGCGGAGACATCCGTCCACATTCAAAGATTTCATCTCCCGTCTCCCTGCTGTGTGTAGACCTGGCAGAAAATTCAATTAAAATATAACAAACCTCCGCCCGCTGGTCTTCTAACTACGTGTTGTTTGTTTCAAACAAATCATAAGTATAGCTGCTCTGGCACTGGACGGTGCGCATTTTCCCTTTGTAGGTCACATCAATAGATGCGGCCGCGCTCAATTTATCTTTAACTCAAAGCCGCAGGATGGAGATGTCTTCTTTAACACTGTTGCTTATTAAAACAGACCTTCATTCACAGTTGGCTAAAAAGTAACGGGAGAGGAACTTGGTAACTCGGGAGAGGAACTTGGAACATCGCAGAAATGTCATACCCGTGGGAACTCGGTTAAACACTTGAATATAAACTTGGAATCTCGTACACAACCACGAGTCTGTTGTATTTCTTTCACTTGGGGTCACTCGTGGGTGGACTCGCACCGTGAGACAAGGCTTTTAGGGTAGTGTTCGTGTGTGGGGATCACTGGTCGGCGTGGATTTGGTGGGCCGAAGGGCCTGTTTCCGTGCTATATCTCTAAACTAAACTAAACTAAACTAAACTCAGCTTGTTCCTTACGTGTTTTGTATATTGGTGGGTGTATTGTTCCAGGTTTAGGCATGGTTGAAAACACATGGCTTCATCTCACTTGCCAACTCCACACTGCAATGCCTTGAGAACACACTTCGACTAAACACTGGCTGAGTTAAAATGCAAATGGTGAAGACCCTGCTCAAGATGTAGTATCGATGGGAACAGATAGACAGTCCACAGAGCAGCCTACCACATATTACTTATTTATGGTCAAATGGTCCTTTGGGTCCATCCGCGGAGTAAGTTCTGCAAAGCAATTCTGTTTCAAGTGTGTGTAATACATTACTGCTTTAATGAAAAATTCATAGCAATCTCTGGTGTTGTGAAGATTTTTTTCCCGTCAGGATTCAATTTGAAGAAACTTATTTAAAAATTGACTACAGTAAATCTTGTGGGTCCTTGCAATGAGAGAGTATTGATATTAAGACATTGTTAAGGAATGCTCCACATTCACCCATTGGCCCAGCTGGATTATCCGAACGTCTTTCGATAGTATCAGTAATCACGTGATACCTAGGTGTGTTATGGTTATAGTTATACAGCACGGAAATAATCCCTTTGCCCCAACTTGCCCATGTCGACCACGATGCCCCGTCTACACTAGCCACAGCTGCCCATGTTTAACCCATATCCCTCTAAGCCTTTCCTATCCATGTATCTGTCCAAATGTATTTTAGATGCTTTTATAGTACCTGCTTCAACTACCTCCTCTGGCAGCTCGTTCCAAACACCCACCACCCTCTGTGTGAGAAGCTGCCCCTCAGGTTCCTATTACATTTTTCCCGTCTCACTCTAAACCTATGTCCTCTGATTCTTTATTCCCCGACCATTGGTAAAAGGTCCTACCCTATCTATTCCCCTCATGATGTTATACATCTCTATAAGATCACCCCTCATCCTTGTGTATTCCAACGTCAAGGGAGAGGGAAACTAGAGGTATGAAACGGCACAGAACAGATGGCCATCGGTCATCGGTGCCTGCTCTGATTTTGTTCTGAACCTTTTCATACCTCTAGTTCCTCTCTCCGTTGACTCTCAGTCTGAAGAAGGGTCTCGACCTGAAACGCCACTTATTCCTTTTCTCCAGAGATGCTGTCTGATCTGCTGAGTTACTCCAGCACTTTGTGTCTAACTTGGCATCATGTTCGGCACAAACACTGTGGGCCAAAGGGCCCTTTCCTGTGCTGTGCTGTTCTATGATGTACGTTCAACGTTCTACGTTCCCTGGGTCTAACTCTTAATATTCAATTATTACCGTCCTTGCCGTACATGGATGGTCTTGTACACAAACTGGCAGCTGTGATCCGTAGAGGCGGAGAAACATTGCGCATGGCTGTGCATCAACCCCAGGCTCTGGGAAGACACAGGGTTATTGTATTTATTCTTTCATGGGATGTGAACACCACCTGCAGTGTTGCCATATGCGAGTCAACCCCGTCTGGAGACCAGCCCGAATCAGAACACAAAACAGTGCAGCACAGGAACAGGCCCTTCGGCCCTCCATGCCTGTGCCAGCCTTAACACCAATGTAAAAGGCACCTCTGCTCGCACTGGTCTACAATCCCTCAATTTCCAGCATGATCATGTATCTGAATGGCATAGAGTGGGTAGAGGTTCAAAACCTGTACCCAAGGTGGAAATGTCTAAGACAGGGCACAGCTTTAAAGTGAGAGTGGCAAAGTTTAAAGGAGATGTGCAGGACAAGTGTTTTTACACAGAGAGTGGTGGGTGCCTAATACGCACCATCAGGGGTGGTGGTGGAGGCAGATACGGTGGTGATGTTTAAGAGTCTTTTGGATGGGCATATGGACATGCAGGAACTGGAAGGGTATGGATCATGTTTAGGCAGTGGAGATTAGTTTAACTTGGCACCATGTTCGGTCTCATTTAGCATGGTAAAATTCCTCAAAGGAATTGGTGAACTGGGTTAGTGTTCAAATCAACAGTTATCAAGACAAGCTTTTGTTTTAAAATTCCTGCCGTCTATTATATGCCATTTGAACTTACGTTTCTGGATCATTTGTCCACGACTGAAGTCATTAAAACAACCATTTAGCCATAACACTACCATACCAAGGTACTTTTGAGTTTAGAGGTTAGAGATATAGCCTGGAAACAGGTCCTTTGGCCAAACGAGTCCATGCTGACCATCGATCACCCTTTCATAGAAACAGAGAAACATAGAAAATAGGTGCAGGAGTAGGCCATTCGGCCCTTCGAGCCTGCACTGCCATTCAATATGATCATGGCTGATCATCCAACTCAGTATCCTGTACCTGCCTTCTCTCCATACCCCCTGATCCCTTTAGCCACCAGGGCCACATCTAACTCCCTCTTAAATAGAGCCAACAAACTGGCCTCAACTACCTTCTGTGGCAGAGAATACCAGAGATTCACCACTCTCTGTGTGAAAAATGTTTTTCTCATCTCGGTCCTAAAATATTTCCCCCTTATCCTTAAACTGTGACCCCTTGTTCTGGACTTCCCCAACATCGGGAACAATCTTCCTGCATCTAGCCTGTCCAACCCCTTAAGGATTTTGTAAGTTTCTATAAGGTCCCCCCTCAATCTTCTAAATTCTAGCGAGTACAAGCCTAGTCTATCCAGTCTTTCTTCATATTAAAGTCCTGACATCCCAGGAACCAGTCTGGTGAACCTTCTCTGTACTCCCTCTATCGCAAGAATGTCTTTCCTCAGATTTGGAGACAAAACTGTACGCAATACTCCAGGTGTGGTCTCACCAAGACCCTGTACAACTGCAGCAGAACCTCCCTACTCCTATACTCAAATCCTTCACACTAGTTAACCTGCAAACCTGCACATCTTTGGGATGATGGACGAAACCGGAGCACCTGGAGGAAACCCACGCAGTCACAGGGAGAACGGGCAAACTCCATACAGGCAGCACCCATGGTCAAGATGGAACCCTGGGTCTCTGATGCTGTGAGGCAGCGGCTCTACTGCTGCATCATCATGCTGCCCTTAAGCTCTTGGCGTTCAAAGCCTTTTTTTTAGTTGACTTCTAAGCCTTGTATGTGATAAGTCTTGGAGATACAGTATGGCTTTGCACTGTAAAAATCTATCAAACACAGAACAAAAAAAAAACGTTCAATTGTCCCCCAGTCCCCCGAATCCCCTTGGGAAGTGGGATTTTGACTTCCCGCTAACATGCCTGCGAAACTGTGCTTCCTAATTTCACTCCAAAATTGCTTATTTATCAAACTGCCATCTCGCTTCTTTCCAATAAATGCTATTAAATCTTGGTTATAATTGCTGCTTAGTTGCTCATGGGAACATTTTTTAGTTTAAAAGCAACCAGAGTTAATTAACTTGCTAAGCTATTGGCCCATAGATTCACCGGCTTCTGATAAATTGACATTCTTGGCCTCATTTTAAGTTTCAACGTGCACTTTGAAATTATATAACCCTGCGCACAATATTAATTGAAAGGTGTTTTTAATTGAATTTTCATTCATTAAGGAAATATATTTGATTCATAGCATGTCTGCAGAGCTTGGCTGTTTTATTTCGTATGCACGTTTTTTATTTTAAATGATTATGCAGTCTTTTGAAATCTCGAACCACAAAGTACATGACAGTATTGGAAAAGCTAACCTTATAATGGGGTTTAAAGTGTGTGGTTTGGGGCGGGTTTGGGTGAATCTTGTCCCATCTGTTTGTAAGCCACACAAAGTGGCTGAGCTAATATTATAGGGCAGCCCGCACCTTGACAAGTGCTGAATGTCACCAGTAATTTAGGGGAAATGAATAAATTTTAACAATTCAAACCATATAGCTTATTAATAACACTTGCGAGGTTGTATAATTAGATTCCAGCATTAATTTAAAATTTTAATTTCAATTAGAGTGATTGGTTGCACAGAGATTTCCTTAATTAGAATGTTTGATCTAATGCTTAAATGTTCGCGTATCTGATTGAATTCAATAGGGAGGAATATCTGGTGTTTTGAATGAGGAAAGTGCTGACACACTAAGGCTGCAGTGTGGTGCAGGCATAATGCCATGGTTTAGTCATTTGATATGACCCATCATGCCAGACTTCTTGGTGGTGTCACCAAGACACCTAGGTGGCTGGATGTTAGCTTAGTTTTAGTTTTAGGGAAAGCACCATGGCGCAGCGGTAGAATTGCTGCCTTGCAGAAGCACAGACCCTGGATCGATCCTGACTACGGGCGCTGTCTGTATGGAGTTTGTACGTTCTCCCTGTGACTGCGTTGGTTTTCTCCGGGTGCTCCGGATTCCTCCCACACTACAAAGACATACAGGTTTCTGGGTTAATTGGCTTCTATAAAAAAAACTGCAAGTTGCCTTAGTGTGTAGGATAGGGCTAGTGCATCATTGGGGATCATTGGTCGTTGCAGACTCGGTGGGCCGAAGGGCCTGTTTCCATGCTGTATCTCTAAGCAAAACTAAACTTAAAAATACAGTGTTGAACAGGCCCTTCAGCCCACCGAGTCCATGCCGACCATTGAGCACCAATAATTACATTAGTTCTATCCGACACACTAGGGGCAATTTACACAAGCTAACTTCCCTACAAACTTGCACATCTTTGGAATGTGGGAAGAAAGCAGAGCACCCGGAGAAAACCTATGTGGTCACAAGCAGAGCATGCAAACTCCATACAGACAGCACCAGTAACCAGGATCAAATCCATGTCTCTGGCGCTGCAAGGCTGCAGCTCCACCGCTGCACCACTGTGCTGCCTAGTTAGAGTGAAGGGCCTGTTCCACTTGGGTGTCATTTTTGGGGACAGCATGAAAAGAGTTTGTCGCATCGTGGTCGGTGCGTGACATGGCGTGACGCATGGTGATACATCTAGTGACGCGCGGTGTCTCCCTGCCGCCCCTTGCTTTTGAAATGTTCAAAATCCAGGGACGACATCTGGGTGTCTCATCTGGGTGCGCCCTGTCACATGCTGACGTATGCTGTCCTGTGGGTGACACCTGGTTAGGGTTATGGTTAGGGTTAGGGACCGCAGATGGGCTGTAAAATATTCTTCCTTCAATGCATGGATTTTAAACATTAATATAATAAAATATTAAGATTAAACGAGAACTTACCAAGTTCGAAGTTTGATCCTTATTTTATGAGGAGTTACGTTGAGGGTTTACGTGAAGAAGTCCCGCCAGGGGCATGCGCATCATACTTCAAAGCAGCGGCGTGGAAACACAGAAACACATATAGCCGAAGTAATATAGTAAGGCTTTAAGAAGACTAGAACTACCAGATGATCTCTTAGATTATGAGGGTGGGAGCGGAGGGCACGTAAACCCTCAACGTAACTCCTCATAAAATAAGGATCAAACTTCGAACTTGGTAAGTTCTCGTTTAATCTTACTATTTTACTTCGGAGTCACGTGAGTGATTCCGTGAAGATTTCAAAGCTCTGTGTTTACATGCCGTAGATGCACTCCATATGACAACTGCTTCGGTTTGACATAGTAGTAACAAATAATGTATTGAACATTGCTTCAAATTATTCAATAACTATTTTTAATAACAATAATAACAAAACGCAGTAATGACCTCTCTATCCCAGGAGGAAATTACAAACAATTATATAAACAAAACAAATGAATTAAACGGAACCCAAAACAGCATGCCCAAACCGTGGCACTGTCTGTACAGGTTTATCATAAAACTGTGAGAAAGTTGCTTCTCTAGACCATCCTGCGGCCGCGAGTGTCGACTCCAGCACAATGAGGAAACCTGTTTCAACCAACTAGAAATAGTTTGTACAGACACTCTTTTATATGGCTTTTTGTGACTAATAAACAGTCCTGTCTCAGAACCCCTGAGACTCCCTGTTAACTCAGGATATCGTCTTAAATGTTTAACAACACATAACATTTGGTCAACAGGATATGCTTTAAACATCACCTTGGTTCCTGCCATACCTGGCCTGCTTTGTTTGATTAAATCATAGACAGAAAAAGTAATGTCATCTACAGACGAATGCATACAATCTATAGACAATGACGTAATTGGAGCCCATTGCCGAAGCAGTGTGAGAACTACACTGATATCTCAGATTTCTGTATACCTGGGTTTAGGAGGGTTTTTGTTAAAAATTCCTCTCATGAATCGAGATACTAACGGGTGAGCCCCGATAGGCTGTTGTCCTGCGGACTGCCCTAAATAAGAGGACAAAGCACTCCTAGCACTGTTAATAGCACTATAACTCAAATGCTCATCAAAATGCAACTTAGCAAGGAACTCCAACACACCACTTATGCTTGCAGTATGATAGGGTAAATTTGACTGTGCACAAAACATCTCCCATTTCTTTATATGAACCATATATTGTTTTTTAGTACTATTCCTCCAGGCTGCAGTGATAACCTCCATGGTCCTGTCCGACAATCCAAGGCCTTGGAATGGTCTGTTCAGAACCTGCAGACCAACAAATTGATACGGTCATGTAATGGGTGACTTTCTCCTGTAACCGGATGCACCAACAAATTACTGCAGCTGGGAACCATCATGAATGGCTGAACCATCATTCTGAGTACCAATGGGAACCATGGTTGTGTTGGCCAATCTGGGACTACCAAAACGCCTGTGGCGGAGTCACGCTCTATTTTGGTTAAACATTTCGTAATCAGACAAAATGGAGGGAAAGCATAAAAGAATGATTGTCCCCAATGTAATGAAAAAACACCCACAGCAACTGCTCCTGGATCTGGTTCCCATGAAACATATTTAGGCAACTGGTGATTCAGTCTGGATGCAAACAGATCAATATCTGGCAACCCAAATCGAGTGACAATAGTTTGAAAAACTTTAGAATTCAACATCCATTCAATATTATCATTGAATTTTCGTGACCTTTGGTCTGCCACCACATTGTCTACCCCTGGCAGATAGATGGCCGAAACCCAAATGTTTCTTGAAATACACCAGTGCCATTTAAGATTAGCCATGCTATCACATGAAACTGATCTTGCTCCTCCCACATGATTGATATATGCCACTGCCGTAGTGTTATCAATCTGGAGTTGAATGTGTAAATTATTCATTGTAGAGCAATATGCCTTTAATCCATAAAATGCCCCCAGTAATTCCAAATAATTTATTCCTTGTGTGTGGAGAATCAAACTTTCTTGTTCATTCCATCTACCTCCACAACTGCACTCCATGTCCGTAGCCCCCTATCCGAGAGCACTCACATCAGTCTGTAAAATCATTGAAGGTTCCTGCACCAATATGTTATTGGTAGCTTGACTGACATTAACAATCCACCACTGCAACTCTGCCAGAGCTGTGGCTGGTAATTGCATAACCCGATCAAAATGATCTGCATGCTCTTTTAGTGCTTGTTCTCTTGCTCTCTGCAAATGCTGATAATGCAAAGGTCTGAATTTTACTGCAGGGAAAGCTGCTACCAATTTCCCAATGACCTTAGCAACTTCTCTGATGGAGGGATTAAGCTTCTGTGAGAGACATACACAGACCTCAGCAATATCCACAGCCTTGACTGTAGGTAATGTTACTGTCATATGAACTGAATCAATCAAAAATCCCAAATACTGAATATTTTGGGTTGGCTGTAATTTGGACTTAGTTGGATGCACCAAGAACCCCAATGATTCAAACACATTTTGGTTACTGCAACTGATTCCTCAGCTGACTCTTTAGTGTTGGTGATAATTAAGACATCATCTAAATAGGCCATGACAATGTGATTACGAGCCCTTAATAGCCCCAGCACAGGTTTTAGCAATATAGTAAATAGCCTAGGTGCTCAATCCATTAGGCAATGCTTTATATTGCCACAGCTGTCCCATCCAATTAAATTTCAAGTACCTGCGATAATGAGCATGAATTGGTACTGAATAATACGCATCTTGCAAATCAATGGTTGCCATATAACAATCTTGTGAGACCAGCTGTCTTGCAGTAACGAAGGTGTCCATTTTGAAAAGTCTATAGAGTACTGAACAATTTAAATGTGTGAGATCCAGAATTACTCTACAACACCCATCTTTCTTAGGCCTGGGGAAAATATTAGACACAAATTGTTGTGAATGATTAATGGATTTTTCAATCACCCCTTTTTTATACGAATTCTTAATCTCTTTGTTAACCTGTTCAGTTTCTGGAGCAGAAAACACCAACATTTTATTTGGCTTGTGCTGCTGAGGTGGATCTATCCCAGAGATAAACTCAATAGTAGAACCTGACACAGTATTTAGTATAAACATATCACATGTTATACAGCACCATTCATTGTAAAACAATTGTAATCTACCTCCAATAGGAGGTTGTGCACCAGAACCTTTAACAAAAGTTCCCTGTACCTCTGCAGTTGGCCTGAAAGCCTGCTGTCTGCTCACATTGGGGTAGAAGCCACTTTGTCTTGGTGGGTAACCTCGTTGCCCCACTGGCCTTCCCCTGCTCAGTCCAGCACCTGGATCGGATCTTCGAAACACAAACCTGGGTTTGCGAAGAGGTGGCCGTGTTGTATTTGGCTTCATCAACCCAATTGTTTTCGCCTCGTCATCTATATCTCGTATCTGTTTGACAACGTCCGTTCCAAACAGGAACTCAGGCGTTTGAATATTTGTCGCCTTACACAATGCAGCAAATTTTTGATTAAGAGTTGGTCTGATGGCGATTTTCCTAATGTAATTAACTTCAAAGTATGCATTGCATAACAGAGCCAACATGTCTTTTTGTATTTGATTTATCATGGTCCCTTTGACCATAGTGCCAAATGCAATAATTGCTGCAGCCACCAGTTGGAGGACGTGTTGATGACGAACCTCCTGTCCTCTCATAGAAGGACTCATGGGTGCCCAAATCGCTGGGTTCACCGTAGGCACTTTCAATGCTGCACAATTGACAGGTGTTTTGTACTTGTTGGTAGTCTCTTGCATTATAGCTTGCTGGAGCTGGTGAGACACTAAATAGCTAACGTTGTTTGTAAAGTACTCGTCCATTGCCTCACCAGTCCCCTCCGGAATAGCAAAACTCATTGCAATATCCGGGACACCCGGAGCGTGGCTCTTGTGCTCTGGTGTTGGCACATAAGCAGGGACACTAGACATGGGGTCAGCTGCATCCTGCCCCGCTTCTCCCAAATCATATATTAGGGAGGCATCCTCCAGTCCTAAACAAGGCGCTGGAAGGAAATTCCCTTGCTGACATTCCACATCTTCCTCTTGATATGGGCCTTGTTGAACAGCTGCCTGGGGAATCACTGGGCCCTTAGCCGCTTGTTTTATTAAAGTTTGGAGCATCTTCTCCATATTCTGCATCCTCCCCCACATTCTCTTATTATCTGGAAGGGAGTCACATTCTTCTTCTTCAGACTCGTCTGCTAACACGGGTCTATTAGATTTTCTTTTAGCCTTTCTATGGCTGTCGATGGCCTCAGCCTCCTGAGTAACTGGAACTGCCGTGGAAAGTTTACTTTCTAATGCAACTGCTGTCAGTAAAACGGCACCCGGTATCTGAACCGGCGTTGCCACACTCATCTCCCGACCAAATCGATTAAGTGAATCCGTGGACCCACGCTTAGAACGAACTCTCCTACCTGACCGCTCCATACCACCAACTCCTACTGACTTCTCGAGCCAGCTTTACGGAGTTAAATACTTGCAGGCAAAGTCTCCAAAAGCACTTACCTGTGAGTTTTCTACTTAGAGCTGGTGGAGCTGTGCACTCCAGCCCGTTCAGTGCGACATGCGCTGACGTAATGACGCGCATGCGCCTGGCAGGACTTCTTCATGGAATCACTCACGTGACTCCGAAGTAAAATTAGCTCTGTTGATTGCATGCTAATTTTGCTTTAGTTTAGTTTAGTTTAGCGAAAATGTACGGAAACAGGCCCTTCAGCCCACTGAGTCCACACAACCAGCAATCCCTGCACAACACTATCCTACACACTAGGGACAATTCCCAATTTGTTTTACCAAAGCCAATTAACCAACAAGCGTGTACATCTTTGGAGTGTGGAAGGGACCGGCGCTCCTGGAAAAAAACCACGCTGTCACAGTGCAAACTCCGAACATGCAAACGCTGTACAGACCTCGTTATCATTATTCTCTCTCCATTTAACTAATATATTGATGGTTACTTCACAGGGCGTTTAATTTAGTTTCTTATTATTGCCAGGTGTACTCAGGTACAGTGAAAAGCTTTTATGCTGTGTGCTATCCAGCCAGTGAAAAGATTACACATGATTATAATCACGGCATGACAATGCACGGACAATATTTGTAGGAAAGATTTGCAGATGCTGGTTTGTACCGAAGATAAACACAAACTGCCGGAGTAACTCAGCGGGCCAGGCGGCATCTCGGGAGAAAAGGAATAGGTGACGTTTTGGGTCGGAACCCTTCTTCAGACTGAAAGATAGAGGTTGTGGGGGTGGTGGGGGATTGGGGGGGGGGGGGGGTGGGGGGGTGGCGGGGGGTACTGGAAGCGAGAAATGGCCAGAACAATTCAGGGCCGGCAACAAATGACCTTTGAAAGAGTGGAATCCACAACACAGGAGAAAAGTAATAACGTTTGGCACAAGATAAAGTCCAGTAAAGTCCAATTAAAGATAGTCCAAGGGTCTCCAATGAGGTGGATGGAAGGTCAAGAGTCAAGTCAAGAGTGGTTTATTGTCATGTGTCCCAGATAGAACAATGACATTCTTACTTGCTGCAGCACAACTGTAAACTGTAAACAATATGATAAACGAGAGAGAAAAAATAAAGATCAGTGTGTTTTTGTATATTTGTATACACACATACTCACAAGTACACACACATACTCACAAGTACACACACACACACACACACACACACACACATATATATGCGTATACAAATATACACACATACATATACACAATCCACGCAGAATCGTGGTGGAGAAGCTTGTGTGGTCCTGAGATCCTGAGAGCTTTGCCGTCTGGAGCTATGCTGCTAGTAGGGTCACCCATGGTGCTACGATCGAGGGGGAGGTCTCTGACAAAGAGCAATCCAACCAAGACCTCAACGGTGGAACAGGCGGAGGACAATGGCTGACCTTAGTGGAGCGTCACAACGGCTGGGAAGGCGGATGAAGGTTGCTGCAGAAAAGGGTCTCCGGTCGTCTTGGACTCCATGCCACTGGATCCTGACCCAGATCTGTCAAGGACCGTGGGGTAGCTGTCTGTGCACCAGTCTCCCCACGTTAAACAAAGTCACACACAGGCGTCCTCCATATAGGGAATAGCACCCTGGAGACACCCATGGTCAGGCACGACCGAAGGGGGCCCAAGAAGACACATATACACATATTCAAAAAACAAACAACAAACAAACAATAGTAGGTTACACAAAAAGCTAGAGAAACTCAGCGGGTGCAGCAGCATCTAAGGGGCGAAGGAGATAGGCGACGTTTCGGGTCTGAAGAAGGGTCTCGACCCGAAACGTCGCCTATCTCCTTCGCCCCTTAGATGCTGCTGCACCCGCTGAGTTTCTCCAGCTTTTTGTGTAACCCTCGATTCTCCAGCATCTGCAGTTCCTTCTTTAACAAACAATAGTAGTCTTTGGTGATAGGATGATTCAGTTGCCTGATGACAGCTGTGAAGAAACTGTTCCTAAACCTGGAGGTGTGCGTTTTCACACTTCTGTACCTCTTGCCTGATGGGAGAGGGGAGAAGAGGGAGCGACCGAGGTGAGACTCATCTTTGATTACGCTGGAGGCCTTGGCACGATGGGTTTTGTCTCAGTAAGTGAGGGTGAGGAGAGATTTAAATCACACGACCCAGCCTGGTGCTCGTTTAGACAACCAGATGTAGTGTGAAATGAGAGATTTTGAAAGTTGAAAGGAATCTTTCAGTAACCTGACTCTGGAGCATATTTCATATTCAGATCCTTGATTAGAAGAACGAATCCTGTTGTTGCTGTTTTAATTACCGAAATTAGGCAATTATCAGTTATCTGCAAGAGTGATTCATACTTTGGAAGATCAAGCAACTGGTAGAGGCTGGGCAGGATGCGTGCATGAGAAAATATTATTAATAATTATAAGCACAGTAGGACACCTGGAGAATTGACAAGAGAATGGGGATGATTGAATTAAGCATATCTAAATATGTGTGAGACTGAAATACTCAAACAACACAAGTGTAAATGTAAAGAACGCCCAATGTGCTGCTGCTGAGCATCATTAGTTGTACAAGACCATGGTGGAGGTCGCACTTGGAGTACGATAAACACAAGAAACTAACAACCCTGCGGTATGAATATTTAGTTTAGTTTAGAGATACGGCGCGGAAACAGACCCTTCGGCTCACCGAGTCCGCTCCGATCAGCGATCCTTACACACTAACACTATCCTACACACACTAGGGACAATTTTACAATTTTACCAAGCCAATTAACCTACAAACCTGTACGTCTATGGAGTGAGGGAGGAAACTGGAGCACCCGGAGAAAACCCTAACCGGCCACGATGGACTGACATTATCTTGCACACGAGGGAAAATAGACAGTGTCCTGGCTCATGGAAGGGTCATTCAGAAGCCTGATAACAGAGGGGAAGAAGCTGTTCCTGAGTCTGATGGTGCGCGCTTCCAAGCTTCTGTACCTTATGCCGGACGGGAGTAGGAAGAAGGAATGACCGGGATGGGAGCTCTGGCTCCTTGTGCATGTTCCAATTTGTTCAACATACAAATGGATGCCACACTGGTGGCCATTTATTCTATTTGGAGCGGTTGGATAGGTTGGGGCTTTTTTTATTTGGAGTTCCGGAGGCTGAGGGGTGACCTTGTTGAGGTGTACACGATCATGATGCGCACGGATAAAGTGAACGCTCACCGTCTTTTTCCTCAGGTAGAGGATTCTAAAACGAGAGGGCACAGGCTTAAGGTGAGAGCGAAGAGATTTAAGAGGTACCTCAGAGGCAACGTTTTCCTAAGTTAGTGTATAAAGGAATGCGCTGCAGAGGAATCACTTACCACTTATGAAAGATATTTGGACAGATATAAGGATAGGAAGGATTTAAAGCGAGACACAAGGAACTGCAGATGCTGGAATTAAGCACTGAACACAAAGTGTTGGAGTAACTCAGCGGGACAAGCAACATCTCTGGAAGCCGCAGACAGGTGATGCTTCGGGTTGTGACTTCCACTTACATCTATAGCCTTTGTCCAACCATCTACCAATCAAACGCCCCTCACCTGTAGCCACCTATCACTCTCCGGTTATTGGCCTGCCCCCTCCTAACTTCCAGCTTTCTATCCACAACCATAGTCAGTCTGAAGAAGGTTCCCAACCTGTAACGCCACCAATCCATGTTCTCCAGAGATGCTGCCTGACCCGCTGACCCATTTTGTGCCTTTATTGGTTGACCAGCATCTGCAGTTAGGGAGCAAGGTGATGCAGCGGTAGAGTTGCTGCCTTATAGTGTTTGCAGCACCAGAGACCAGGGTTTCATTCCGACTAGGTGCTGTCTGTGCGGAGTTTGTATGTTCTCCCCGTGACTGCGTGGATTTTCTCTGAGTTCTTCAGTCTCCCCCCACACTCCAAAGACGTACAGGTTTGTAGATTACTTGGCTTGGTGTATGTGTTAATTGTCCCCAGTGCGTGTAGGATAATGTATGAGGTGATCGCTGGTTGGCACGGACTCGGTGGGCCGAAGGGCCTGTTTCCGCGCTGTATCTCTAATCTGTTATCACTTGTGTCTCTCTCAGAATTTCTGACACCTTACTTCATCAGTTTTCCCCATTTGAAATGATAACTTAGTTTGGTTTAGAAATATAGCGTGATAACAGGTCCTTTGGCCCACCAGATCCGGGCCAAACCAGTGATCACCTCGTACACTAGTTCTATACTGCACACTAGGGACAATTTACAGAAGCCAATTAACCTACAAACCTGTACTTGGAAGGAAACCGAAGCACCCGGAGAAAACCCACGTGGTTACAGGGAGAACGTGCGAATTTCGCACAGGCAGCACCCATAGTCAGGATCGAACCTGTGTCTCTGGCACTGAAAAGGGCCTGTCCCACTGTACGAGGTAATTCAAGAGCTCTCCCGAGTTTAAAAAAAAATCAAAGTCATGGTAAGTATGTAGAATGTACGTAGCGGGTACGTCGGAGCTCGAGACGTCTCTTAGCGGCATGTAACGCTAACGACAGGTACTCGGGAAACACGGTAAGCTCGTCAAGACTCGTGAAGATTTTTCAACATGTTGAAAAATGTCCACGAGAGCCCTGAGTACCTACGTGCGAATCAGGGGAAACTTGAGAGAACTCGGGAGAAACTCGGGAGAACTCTTGTATTAGCTCGTACAGTGGAACAGGCCCAATAGGAGCAACTCAGACAGCAGCACAGTGGTGCAGTGGTAAAGTAACAGCAATAACCAGCTACTATATGTCCCATCCTACTTTGTTACTTCAAGATCATTCCTCATGTGATCTACAAATGCTTAAGATTAAATATTATCTCTTTTTTTCCCAAATTTGTATCCGTTGCCTGTCTCCTGTGACTAAATTAGTGAATTAATGATATTCATTATCTCTGTACAAGACAAGCCTAAGTGTTTACGCTCAATGACAGCCCCTTTAGTATGATGCATTGCATAACTATCCATGGCTGCAGATATAGATTCCAGCCCGTGATGTGAACTCGCAGACGCTGCTAATATGGCGGCTCCGTCACCTGGCTTCAATCCTGACCTTGGGTGCTGTCTGCGTGGAGTTTGCACGTTCCCACTGCGACCGTGCAGGTTTGTAGGATAATTAGCCTTTGTAAATTGCCGCGAGTGTGTAGGGAGTGGATGGGATACGTTGGATAACATTGACAGGTGATCGCTTGCCATGTTCAGTGGGCTGAAGGGCCTGTTTTAATGCTGTATCTTTGCATCGCAGGGGGATCCTCTCACCTTTGATGGGAACCTGAGGGCCAACTATTTTACAGATGAGGTGGTCAGCACGTGGACCGAGATGCCAGAGGAGGTAGTTGAGGCAGGTGCTATCGCAACGTTTAAGAAGCATTTAGACAGGTACATGGATAGGATAGGTATGGATAGGGATATGGGTCAAAACGCAGGCAGGTGGGTTTAATGTAGATGGGGCATGTTGGTGGGTATGGACAAGTTGACCCGAGGGGCCTGTTTTCACACTGTATGACTATGAATCATAAAGACAATCAAGTTGAACTCAAGTACAATAGGTAGAGCAAAGGGATAGATACAGAGTACAGAATATAGTTCTGAGCAGTGATGGCAGCTGCCTCACCCGGCTTCAATCCTGACGTGTGTGTGGAGTCTGCACATTCTCTCTGTGACAGTGTGGGTTTCCTCTGGGTGCTCCGGTTTCTTCCCACATCCCAAAGACGTGCGGGTCGGTGGGTTAATCGCCACGGGGTAAAGTAAATCCAGTGTGTAGCTGGGTGGTCGGCTGAAGGGAGATTAAAATAGAGGTTAACAGAACTTGATGAACAGTGTGAAGTTGATGGGCTGGAGGTCCTGTTTCCAAGCTCAGTATCTCACAGTTAACTACCCAAACTGGCCAAGTATTGACTCTAATTCAATCACAGCTTGTTACGGTGCCTGGAACATGCTGCCAGGGGAAGTGGTGGGAGCAATAGGCATAATAGAGCCATTTAACAGGCATTTAGACAGTCGTGCAGGGAATAAAGGGATATGGAGGCTGACAGGATTTATTTAAATCGGCATCAATGCCGGCACAGACATGATGGGCTGAAGGTCCTGTTCTTGTGCTGTACTGTTTAATGCTCGAGTCCCATGGCCATTTTAAGGAGACAATGTGTCACTGCGTCGTTCCTTCCTGAGATTTATCCAGAGCCCTTTAGTCAGTGATTCTATTAGGATACGCTTCAGCAAAAACCACAGGGATGTCAGCCAGAACGCGATTCAGAGTACAGTTCAAGATCACTAGAGCATGAAGGAGGAATGGAAACACAGCGGGTCAAGTGGACAGAAAGGGATTGGATTGTTAATTCTGTGTGGCAAAGAAATGAATTCAATATTGGCTTTTTTCAAGAGGACTTCTAAACAAGCCAGTTTGTTTGACCTGCCTTCCCCCTTGCTACTTCAATTCTTTTCAGCCCAATCCACTCACTGCTAGCCCTACCTCTCCTTTTCTTTATGTACCATCCGCAGTCCGAGGATCCTTGCAGTTATCTACCTTCCTCCATCGCTGAAAAGGACTAAAAAGTGTTGGAGTAACTCAGGGGACAGGCAGCATTACTGGAGAACATGGAAAGTTAACGTTTCGGGTCTGTCAGCCTGAAGAAGGGTCCCGACCCGAAACGTCACCTTTCCATGTTCTCCAGAGATGCTCCTTGACCTGCTGAGTTACTCCAGCACTTTGTGTCCTTTTGTGTATTTACCAGCATCTGCAGTTCTTTGTATCTTGGACATGCAATGATACTCCATCACTCAGTAATTCCTTTCTACAAACCTTTCTACAACAGAAGACGCGATGCAAGCATGTGACATTTTTTTCTGACCCCTGTCTGATCCCAGCCTCTTAGTAGTGGGGAAGATATCAGGCGGCATAGGTTTTAAGTCATTGGCAGAACGTAAGGTTAGGTTGTGTTGCTCTTCATAGCTCTGTGTTGCTCTTTTTCAACCAGCACAGATCAGTGGGCCGAATGGCCTCCAATGGCAAGATACATTTTCTACAATATTATGCTCCTTTTGTGTAAATCCCAAAGCTGTCATAGAGTTTAATAGCTTGGAAACAGGCCCATCGGCCCAACTTGCCCACACCGACCAATGTGTCCCATTTACATTAATCCCATCTACCTGCATTTGGCCCATATCTAAACATCCTATCCATGTACCTGTCTAAATGTTTCTTAAACGTTGCGATAGTACCTACTTCAATCACCTCCTCCGGCAGCTACTTCCATACACCCACCACCCTTTGTGTAAAAAAGTTCCTATTAAATATTTAGTTAACCTTCACCCTCACCTTAAACCTATGCCCTCTTGTTCTCGATTCCCCAACTCTGGGCAAGAGACTGTGTTTTTCCAATCTATTCCTCTTACGATTTTGTATACTTCTACAAGATCACCCCACATCCTTCTGCGTTCCAAAAAATAGAGTACTGGCCCGCTCAACTGCACCCTACAGCTCAGGCCCTTGAGTCCTGGAAACATCCTTGTAAATCTTCTCTGCACCCTCTCCAGCTTGACAACATCTTTCCTATAATCTGCTGCCCAAAAACTGAATACTGTACTCTAAATGTGGCCTCACCAACGTGTCTTATGTCTTAAGTATAACATAACCCACAACTTCTATACTAATACCCATGAGGCCCATGTGCCGAAAGCCTTTTTGACCACCATATCATCTGCCTCCTTTGCATTAATTTATTGTACAGTATATCACATCACTCAAGGTTTTAATTCTGGTGTTACCTGAAGGTGGTAGTTCTGTTCATTCTGCAACCTAGTCTGTCCATGCCCCAGTAGTCTCTGTGAGAGAGAGAAGGCCAAACAAGTCCCTGATATGACTCGGAGATAATCTGCTGCCTGCAGATTTTTAATTTCCGGCTGCATTTCAGTGTGAGGAAGATCCGAGTTGTTATCTCAGCTTTTAAATATTGGATTTGGAAATGGAATGGAAATTCTCACACAACTTAGCACTTAGAACTTACAAAGTGGAAAAGTCCAGCACAGGTACAGGCCCTTCAGCCCACAATGTCCGTGCCAAACATGATGCCAAGTTAAACTAATCTCTGCCTGCTCATGATCCATATCCCTCTATTCCCTGCATATCCATGTTCCTATCTAAAAGCTTCTTAAAACCCACTGCGTTTCTGCCTCCACCACCACCCTGGCAGCGCATTCCAGGCACCCTCTGCTCTCTGTATGAAGAACTTGCCCCGCACATCTCCTTCTAACTTTGCCTCTCTCTCTCCTTAAAGTACGCCCTCTACTGTTTGACATTTCCACACTGGGATTAGGGTTCTGCCTGTGTACCCTATCTGACAACTTTATATACCTATCAGGTCCGATAGTCCCGCCGACATTCTCAATAGGGTTAATTTTAGATAGTTTAGAGTTCAGTGTGGAAACATCCAAAACCGCAAGAAATTTCACAGAATTGTGGACGTAGCCCAGACCATCATGTAACCAACCTCCCTTCCATTGACTCCATCTACTCTTCACGCTGCCTTGGCAAGGCCACCAGCTTAACACTCGTTTAACATTTAAAAGTAAAGTGGATAGGTATATGGACGGGAAGGGAATGGAGGGGTATGGTCTAAGTCCAGGTAGATTGGACTAGGGGAAAATAAATGGTCGGCACGGACTGGAAGGGCCGAGAAGGCCTGTTTCCGTGCTGTAATTGTTATATGGTTATATGGTTAATACTCCTCTCTCCCATTAGGCAAGAGGTACGGAAGTTTGAAAACGCATACTCCAGATTCAGGGACAGTTTTTTCCCGCTGTTATCAGGCAACTGAGCAGTCCTCTCACCACTAAATGTTAAGGGGCTGTCCCACTTTCACGATCTAATTCACGACCTTTTTTACTCGTGGACATTTATCATCATGGTAGAAAAGCGCCCCGACCTACTTGATGCCACGAGTACCTACGACTAGCATCACGGCCTGCTGCGACCTACCTACGACCTCGTGACGACCATGCTGCGAGTATGAGTCAAGGGCAAACTCGGCAGAGGTCACAAATTAGGTCATGAAAGTGGGACAGGCCCTTAATTCCCTTTATCCTGTATCTGTACACTGTGGACAGCTCAATTGTAATCATGTACAGTCTTTCTGCTGACTGGGTGGCACGCAACAAAAATATTTTCACCGTACCTCGGTACACGTGACAATAAACTGAAACAAAACTGCTTTCTGCCTTCCGCTGGAATATGGCACATTGGTGTGATTTCAGTGGTCAGCTCGATAAATAAATTCATTTTTGCAGCTGAAACGCACCACAAATAAGGGAGCATGTTGCACACCGAGGCGATATTGTTCAAAACAGCAGTCTCCCTTCAATGCTTTTCGCTGTACAGGTAGGGCAGGTGTTTGAAGAATTCTACAAAGCTGCAGAACAAAGACATGCAAATTGCTTTTCTTTGTCTCTGCTCTGTAGAAGTAACAACCCTATGCACAAAGCTTCTCCCGAAAGCAGCGTTCCAGGTTATTCGTGACTTGATTAGTTTGAGGAAGGGTTTCAGTGTGCAAGGCAGTGCACGCTTCTGGCTTCTTCCGCCAGCATTAGGATTTAAACATCTACTTTCTCCGAGATAGAGAGAATTGTCAACTTCATCATTTTGGGTTTCCTTCCTGTCACCGCAGGGCACATTATTCAGTTGATGCCTGATCTTCTCAACAACATTCGCTCCCTTTGGGATGCTGCGGAGGCGAGGATAAAGGAAGACGGAAAGCAGTCTCACGATGTCAGCAGGTTGGGAGAAACACATTTTGACACTGTGGTGATGAAGGGACTGAGATGGATCAACACACAATGACAATAAGGGAAGTTTGGGCCGGCTGTTCAACTTGTATGCATGACTGTGATAACTTGCGATGACAAAACGTAAGCTCCCTGTCGCCCTGCTCACAATCCACGCTCCATTCTACGAAAGACAAAATGTAAACTGATTATAATGCAGGAAAGGAAGGAAAGGAAAACGTCTTCACCAAACCCTTTAGAAAGGTAATCGAAACAACTCCAAAGATCACTCAAAACGTGGATTAATGTTGTAGGGGACACTTATATAGTCACACAGTGTGGAAACAGGCCCTTCAGCCCAACTTGCTCATACCGGCCAACGTGTCCCATCAACACTAGCCATCTGTCTGTGCTTGGCCCATATCTCTCTAAACCTGTCCTATCCATGCACCTATCTAAATGTTTCTTAAACATTGCTGTAGTACCTGTGTAAAGAGCCCATTCTAAGCTTTCTCCCAGTCTAGTTTCAGTCAACAATCATTGTCAAACACTTGCGCAACAAAACTTTATTTTGACAAAACACAATTACAGTTCCACTACTATACCTAACCACCGCTGGTTCGATCCTCATATCTGCCTGATCAAGCCTTTTGCTTTGCTCAAGTAGAGACACTTCCAGAAGGTCACGCAGTCCCAAGCGTTCTCCAAGAAGATCGACACAGGACATCGTGGGAGCGGCCTTTTATAGGTCCCCGAAACTTGAGGGGCCGAGCCACATAGGGGTGGTCTCTTTACAGTCCAATAACAGATATAGATTAACACAGTATATGATAGACATTTCCCTAACCAGATAATACAGTGACTAATACAATGTATTCAAACAGTGCTTCTCAAAGGAAACGAACATCTGCCTTGATATGCAAGAAAACCAGACAAGGCACAATACTTAATCCAATCAACATATAGCAAAGTAAAGCTTTGCAACAATGTGTATGCCTGGTTTGCATTCATCCAATCCATTCCATGCAGTTTGCACCTAATTGTCAGGGTCTGCAGATGTTCTAATTTTCTTGCTGCAGCTCTTAACTGGCACCAACTGGCACCATTCTGCAGCTTGTCCCATTTCTTCGGAAGGCACATTTAAATTGACCAATTGGCCTAGCAGCCCAGAAGCATTTACTTAATTTTTAGTGTCCTGGCCTCTCCAATTTGGCCAGAATTAACATTCCTTCCTTTTATCATATATGATAAACCATCATGTATGATAATCAGTCAGATAATCAGATAACCAGATATACATATGTGTGTCTATTACGTTCTCCATCTATTAACAACAACAAGATGATTATGTTTCTTCCCAGAATTTTGTCAGGCTTCCCAGGTTTTTGTGGACGTAGCTTCACAATTTCCGTCTGATGAGTCTTCACCTCCCGAGTTTTCGTGGTTGCGAATTCCCTCCATCTGTGTTGTTGCCCATTCTTCCATCCATTTCCATAGTCGAACCTATAACCTATAATTCCTGAAAAACGGGACAAAGCAAGTTACCATTCATGCACTAATGCGTTCCCATACATTCACTATAATTCTG
Source organism: Raja brachyura (assembly GCA_963514005.1). The sequence goes on along the minus strand of OY740796.1, from coordinate 21,916,893 downwards.
CAATACTATCCCTTTTCCATTTCATGATTCTGCTCTATTATATTCTACTGTATTCCTTCACTATTCTGTTCTATAATATACCCTTCACTATCCTAGGATCAACACTAATCAGCTATCATCCTATTCACACAATGTTATAATATATATATCTGATGATGGTTCCTCATATACATTTCAGCTGGGTTCAGTCCAGACTTCCCTACAGGTGTGACTCTAATTTTATAGCAAACCATGAAGAATGTTTCAATTCAACCAATTCAATTCAGTCTCAGCCTTCAATTTACTATTTTAAATTTCAGTGTCCATCTCATCCTTCTTGTTCCACAGCATTGTGGCTGATAACAGAATTCTATTCCAATTCCTGTGGAATTCCCAGCTGTTCAAATTTAATCAATCAATTTCCATATGTGGTCAATTTTATCATAAATCCAATTAAGAATGCCAATTCTAGAGACAATTTATTTCCATCTTGATAATAGAAGCCGCTTTACTACCAAGGGTTAAACAATTTAGATCCATCGGTCAAATACATCGACTCTGATATCTCAACACCCATTTAAGTTTCTCCTAATTTAATAGATTTCTTCTCTAGTACTTCTTCCTTAGTATGCTGGCTCGGCTTTCAGTCCACAGGGGTTCTTTCTTATACTAGTTTCCTAACCACTGAGTCATTTCTAGATGGTCTCTTAAAGGGAAGTCTTGCTGTTCACAGTTCCTCTTTTGACCTTTTCCAATTTAGATGCAGAGGAGGTGTTTTGCCCCAAACCACAGAGGAATGTCTTTTTCCAAATTCAAATTCAGTTCTTAAAAGTAAAGTGGATAGGTATATGGACGGGAAGGGAATGGAGGGGTATGGTCTGAGTGCAGGTAGATGGGACTAGAGGAAAATAAATGGTCGGCACGGACTGGAAGGGCCGAGAAGGCCTGTTTCTGTGCTGTAATTGTTATATGGTTATATGGTTATATGGTTAATTCCAACTCTCATGTTGTCTGAATAATTTCCATGTTACCAGATCTTCAACCAAGTTCCATCCTTCCTGATGTTCTCTGAATAATCCTTCCCATCTTTGGCTGCCTGTCTGGGGATGAGACAATAACAATATCAATTAATAATCAAACTCCAAGCATTCCTAACCCAAATCTCACAGTCGGTTCCAAATCTGAAACTTTAAAGTCCCCCCAATTCATTAACATACAAATTAGAGACCAAATTCAACTTTTTATCAATTTATTTCTAATAATCATAATTTAGATGCCGAGGAGGTGTTTTGCCCCAAACCACAGAGGAATGTCTTCTTCCAAATTCAAATTCAGTTCTTTAAAGTGGAGTTTGTCCCAATAGTCGTCATAGGTTGTCTGTGTTGTTTCTCTAGGGAAGCTTGGATAGTGTTACTCTCCTTTCCTTCACTGGTGACAAAAGCTAGATGATGTTAAAGTTGGGCACTAGTGTAGGTATATTTTTCTTCTTCTTCCTCGATGTCAGTTTCAAAGGAGTAGGGGTACTGAGGAGCAGCCTTCTCTATCTGTTGGCCTTCCCAGATCTGTCTTAAAGGGACAGGACAGTATCATTTCCTTCTTCCTGTTGGTTCCTGTTTCTGGGGAGCTACATTACCTGAGCTGTCTTCTGCCCATTCTCAAGGGGTCTGTATATTCTTTACCTCACTCCCCAGATAGTATGTTGTCGATTATATTGTCCTGCAGGCACAAACGTAGTAACAAGTTGGTGCAATAGCTCCTTTCCCCACTCCCGTACCTCCTGCACGATAAGTTTGTTGCTTCTCTCCCTAGTGCCATTTCAATTTCATTTCGGAGTCACGTGAGTGACTTCGTGAAGAGCCCGCCGGCGCGCATGCTCGACATATCGTCGTAACGCGTTGCTGCGACGGCTGGCGGTGGAGCGCGCTCCTCGCCAGCCCTTCATAAGGGGCCACGGAGGTGAGTATTCCACCTTTAGTTGGTGGTCCTTGTTGTCTGATTATGTCTTGCAGCAAGGACATGGATGGGAGTTCGAAGGGCCGGAGGACGTCAGGACGAGTTCGCCGGTCAACAGTTCCGGGGCCTTTACCATCGGCAGTACCTGCAGCGCAGGCCGGGACTCAGGCGGAGATGTGGGTAAGCCCTGTGTTCACAGGTCCAGATCCGCCAGCACACCACAGCTCGGAGGAGTTCGGTGAGGAGGAGTGTGGTGTGCCGCCAGAGCAGGGGGACCCTGCCATGGCAGTCAGGTTGTCAGCGGGCTCGCTGGCGACCTCGAGCAGGGCGCGTGCCGTTGCACGGCCTGTTCCACTCAGCCCTCCGAGAAGGGGGAGGGGAGGAGCCCAGAAGCCTAACCCTGTTAGGGCTAAGGCATTGCCTGTCGCGGAGGAGCGGTCAGGTTCCAGGGCGAGACCCGGGGCGGCTGTGAGGTCCAGCCGGCACACCCCGACTCTCGACGCCGGGACGGGTCGGTTGAGTCGGGTCTCGTCGCGGTCGCCGAGCCCCCCATGGATGGGTGGGCGGCACCATGCGTCGGCAACGTCCACGATGTGGGCAGCCGGCAAGACTGCGCGGGCCCCAGGCAGCCATGCTTCGGCTGGTGCCGACACCTCGCCGCATGTGCCCTTAGTGGCAGCGGCTTCAGCTCTCGCTAAACGGAGGCGATTGAACACGCCCGCGCAGGAATCGCGCAGTTTCGCCTCGGCGGCTGTTAGCGACAACTACCGGCACCGGCAGGGCCTCGACGAGGTGCGGGCCGATGACAGGAGCCCGGTTTTCTTTTCAGAGCCGGAGGACTCCGACCACCTGAGTGTTCAGGGTGAAGGGCGTATTGACCGTATGGAGCGGCTGCTGGAGCTCCTGCTTCAACGTCAACAACAGCAGGGCAGCAACAGGCACAGGGCGTCTTCACCAACATCTACTATCAGCCTGGAGCAGCACGAGGAGGAGGTTCTGGTGGATCCCGTACCACCTCCGGTGGAGGTGCCAGCGGAGGAACTTTTGGATGTGGCGACCAAATTCGCGGCCCCACATACGGCTGGTCTTCCTCTCAATTCAAAGCTGGCAGCCACAGTGGACTTTCTTAATAATCAGGTGCTGCAGGAAGAAGTCCTCATCCAGGCTATGAGCCGTCACAAGGCTCCATCAAACTGCAACTCCCTCAACGTGCCTGTGGTCAATACGCCAATATGGGGCAACATCAGTGCGGCTATCCGTCAACAAGAGCTACAATTGTAGCGGATCCTGAAACTCCTCACGGCCGGTATTACCGCCTTTGCGCGGTCGGTGGACGAGGACGAGCTGAATTTGGACCAGGAAGATGCTCTGGCCTTATTGTGCGCGACCCAGCACGAAATCAACGGGTTTCGCAAAAACAGCATCCGCCCAGCACTCAACCCGAAGTTTGCAGGATTGTGCAAACCACCGCCGCCGCCGCCGCCCCGTCAGCTCTTTGGTGAGGACCTCTCGAAGAGAGTCAAAGAGCTTGACGAACAAGCCAAAACGGTGGGGATCATGCGCTCTAAGAGTGCCCCCACACCGTCCGGCTCAAAAGCTCCATACATTCGCTCACGAGGGTCGGCCAGTGCCTCGACGAGGACTCACCCTCTAGCTCCACAACGACAACCACACCAGAACCAGCACCAAGGGTCTTTTTTAGGACAGGGTCGGCAGAGACCTTTTTGGAAATCGAAGACGCCGCGCCCTCAAGCCAACCCAGCACCTCCACGGCCACCCACACGTGTCAAGGACCGCCGGTAACCACGGAGGTGAGGGGGTCTGGTTCTCTCTTTTCTCTCTGTTTAACTTCCCATGTTGGTGGTCGTTTACGGTTGTTTTTGGATGCATGGGGTAATTTTACTGGTGATGAGTATGTGTTGCGGAATATTCAGGGGCATAAAATTGACTTTATTAATGGCGACATTCCTCCATCCCAGCACATGCCTGGTCGTACGTTCAAATTGTCTGCTGCAGAACAGGCAGCAGGTTACAAGGAAATTTTAAGTTTGGAACAGAAGGGTGTGATTGAAAAAACAGTGCATGAGCCAATTGAATTTGTTTCGAACATATTTACTAGACCTAAGAAGGATGGAGGCTGTCGTGTCATTATTGATCTAACCCGTTTGAATACGTTTGTAACATATACTCATTTTAAAATGGATACGTTTGAAACAGCCAAATCATTGATTTCTCATGGCTGCTTTATGGCATGCATTGATTTGAGGGATGCATATTATTCAGTATCCATCCAGAAAGATGATAGAAGGTTTTTGAAATTTATCTGGATGGGGCAACTTTGGCAGTATAAGGCTTTGCCTAATGGGCTTACTACAGCCCCTAGATTGTTCACTAAATTAGTGAAGCCAATCATGGCTTATTTGAGACAACGACATCATATAGTTATGGCCTATTTAGATGATGTCTTTATTGTGGGCCACACCCTGCAATTGGCCGAACAGGGTGTTGCAGCTGCTGTCAATATATTTCAACAATTAGGATTCATTGTCCATCCAGAGAAATCAAAGTTCTGCCCTGCCCAGGTAATTAATTACCTAGGGTTCACGGTGAACTCAATGAGCATGAGGATAACTATACCAATTAACAAAATTGAGGAAGTCACTAAGGTGTGCAGAGATTTAATTGGCACCAATATACCATCGATTCGGCATACAGCCACAGTAATTGGCAAGTTAGTGGCTTTGTTTCCGGCAGCACGATATGGACCTTTGCATTATCAGAATTTGCAAAGAGCTAAAATTACCGCGTTAAAATGGAACGCTGGTCATTACGATCGATCTATGCAGCTGCCGTCCGAAGCGATAACTGAGTGGCAATGGTGGGTGTGTCACATTAGCAACTCATTTAAGCCTGTCAGGGAGGCTAATCCGGTGGTATATTTACAGACTGATGCAAGCTCCAATGGCTGGGGAGCTACTGATAATTGCTCTAGTTGTGGGGGTAGATGGGACACCCTTGAGGCATCGATGTTGTTGACTCAAGGGATTAACTATTTGGAGTTGCTGGCAGCATTCCACGGACTTCGTGCATATTGTTCCAAGCTTGTTGGAGCACACGTCCGTCTCCAAATAGACAACACCACAGCTGTGGCATATTTAAACCATATGGGTGGTACCAGGTCAGTTTCGTGTGACAAATTGGCTAATTCAATTTGGCTCTGGTGTATTCAAAGAGACATTTGGATTTCAGCTACCTATTTGCCAGGTGAGCTTAATACTGTGGCGGACACCAGGTCACGCAAATTTAATGACAACATTGAATGGATGTTGCATCCTGAGATTTTTGCTAAAGTCACAGCCAAATTTGGTAAACCGGACATTGACCTTTTTGCGTCACGGTTGAACCATCAGGTACCAGCCTACGTTTCATGGGAACCAGATCCTGGGGCAATAGCGCTAGATGCATTCTCGCTGGACTGGGGGAATTGGGTTTTCTATGCCTTCCCTCCGTTTTGCCTCATCAGTCGGGTATTGCGAAAGATTCAGGCAGATGCTGCCAAGGGCATCCTTATTATACCCGACTGGCCCACACAGCCTTGGTATCCGGTGGTCTTTGACATGCTCAACGAACCTTGGGTCCTTTTGAAGGGTTGCCCACAATTGGTTACTCACCCTGTGTCAGGGGAGCCACATCCCTGCCATGGCTATTTAAATTTGTTGGCTTGCAGGTTCTGAACAGGCCGTTAGTCCAATACGGCCTCTCGGCTCGGACCATGGATACCATCGGGGCGTCGTGTCGAGAGTCCACAAGGCGAAGATACCGCTCGCATATTAAGAAGTGGGAAGCCTACTGCAGCCGCTCTCGCATCACGTACGATGACGTGACAATAACCGACGTCCTGGAATTCCTCGCGGGGTTGCACCATGATGAACACTTAAGTTACAGTGCCATCAACAGCGCCAGAAGTGCGCTATCATTCTACCTCAAGATTGGGGTAGGATCCAACAGGCTAGTGTCCAGACTCATGCGGGGTATATTCAATATGAATCCGCCTACACCACGCTATAATATCACCTGGGATGTCAGGGACGTATTAACCCTGCTCAGGACGTGGTCTCCCATGGAAGGGCTCCAACTGGACCAACTCACCATGAAGCTGGTGATGTTACTAGCGCTGACTTCAGCTCAGAGGGTACAGACACTACACAAACTGCGTGTCGACAGAATGACATCTACCCCTACAGAAGTAGTCTTTTTCGTTGACGAGCTACTAAAGCAGCATAGACCTGGGTGCACAGGGCTGCAGCTGAAGTTCCCGGCATACCCCGCAGATGCTAGGCTATGTTTAGCCTCACATATCCGCCACTATGTCAAGGTGACGGCACGCATCAGAGGAATGGAGAGATACCTGCTTGTCACTCATAAGAGACCTCATCATCGAGTGACAGTCCAGACGATATCCAGGTGGCTTCGAGTCGTCTTGGGTAAGTCAGGTATCGACACTAATGTGTTCAAGTCTCATTCCACCAGGGCTGCATCGACGTCAGCGGCGAGGGTCATGGAGGTGCCCATGGACCAAATTCTCGCCACAGCAGGATGGGCGAATGAAGCTGTGTTCCAGCGTTTTTATAACAAGCCTGTTGCTGCTCCTCTACAGTTCGCAGAAGCCGTGCTGAATGCAGGTCAAGAACGTGGAGATGTCCCCGCATGAGGGGTTTTTGATTTGTTATTAATAAATATGCTTTTGTTTTGCAGTATGAGCTATTGAGCCAGTTTGTTCCTCCCATCCATCCCTGGTAGTGGTGTGTCAGCATGGACGTGGTCCAGGGCGTGTAATCACAGAAGCTTTGAAGTCTTCACGAAGTCACTCACGTGACTCCGAAATGAAATAGTAAGATTGAACGAGAACTTACCAGTTCGAAGGTTGATCTTTATTTCATGAGGAGTCGAAGTGAGGGATTTCGTGCCCTCCTCGCCCAACCCTCAATCACCTTCATCTGGTAATCTTAGTCAATTCAATCATACTATGCGAAGTCATTTCTATTGTTGGTTCTGTGATTCCACGCCGCTACTTTGAAGTATGTCGAGCATGCGCGCCGGCGGGCTCTTCACGAAATCCCTCACTTCGACTCCTCATGAAATAAAGATCAACCTTCGAACTGGTAAGTTCTCGTTCAATCTTACTATTCTCCTTAGTTCCCATTCCTTCTGACACCAGCTACTTCCCTTTTTGTAGTCCTTCCTTTTAGTGAGGTTTCTCGATTCCAATTAGATTATTTGTGTCTCTTCTTGTAGGATTTGGAAGGGGGTGATGTTTTTTCTGTTTTTTCTTGTTATTCTTGGGCCATGTGAGGATGCCTAGAGATTTCAAATGTTGTATTAGTTGGCAGGTCAGGGCTAGCAGAATGGGTTCGGTTGCCAGAATGTCCCTGCCCCCTGATCTCCTCGTCAGTGTTCTCTTCCTCTACCCTCGGGGAACCAAGTGTCCCGGTAACCTCTCGGGATCCACTGATTTCTGAAACCCCGTGGCCCTCTTCTTTGCCCCCTTCCTTCCCAGTATACCCTCACAGGACTCGATCGGCTCCAATGTCCTAATTCCCCACAGTTGTAGCACTGATCAGGTCGAACAGCTCTATACCTTCTCCAACCAAACTGAGGAAAAGTTGGACCTCGGAATGGCAGGTCTATCCAAGCTTTAAGAACCTCCTCCTCCTTATCTTCCTCCAAAGTTATTTCCCATTTTTGAATCCTTAACACAGGTCTCTGAGCTGCCGTCAGACCAGGTTGCATTGAAGTGTGGACGTCTGTGGGCTGGGGATTACTTACACCTACTGCGGGACCAGAGGTGGAGAAGGCAGCTTCCTGCAAAGGGATTGCCTCCGTGGAATCCGTTCTATACCCCCATCATTGGGAAATTGCTCCGACCTAATAATACTATAGATGTCAGGATCAGCCACTTTGGATCCTCCTGCTGCCTCACCCTCAGAAACGCTACTTGCTCTCTCTCTGTACTTCAGGAAGGATTCTTTCACTTTCTCACTACTGGATTTCCTAATAATTTTGGTACCCATTTTGGTGGAGCCTTCCTTCTAACTCCTTGATCTCCCATACTATCCTCCACTGGTGGAGCAATTATAGGAGCTAGAGAGTCCTTCCCCGATTCTTCCACTTTGGATTTGAAGTTAGTGGGAGGTGTCGAAGATACTGTTGACTACTTCCAAGTGCCCTGCTCGCAAGCTGTGCATGGTGTCTCTGAACTGAGAACATGAGAGTGCTATGAGGAATGTTGTGGTTCCATTCCGAAAAACTCTGCCCACCCAGGCGTATAGTGAGCCCCTCTCCCTTCGAGGACCACAGATACCGCTGCACTCTTACTAAATTTAATAAGTTTCATTTTAGTCGTCACCTCCTCTTTAAGAGCCTTCTCAGTAATTTCTCTTTTAGATGCTGGTATTCTCTTCTGCTCCTGCTCCTGCCTCTGCTTCTTGGCTTCCTGTTGCCTGTTGGCTTCCACTATCTTCTTTTCCTTGTTACTGAATGTCTCGAGAAGGACCAGTTCTCTTGTGTTCCACTCTAATCCCTAATTTGTACGCTGCCATTCTTAGAGTAGAAAGCAGAACGATCTCTTTATTTATTTTTCTTCTAGTGAAGAACATTCTCCATATTCCAATAAGCTCATTCCCCTCCTCACTGTTTCCATATCATCTAACAATTATCTCTATGTAGTTTATGCCTATTACAGATTTTAGTCCACCCAGCAGCCAAAGTTCGCTCCTGAAAACTTCATTTAATTCCCCAGATAATCCTCTTAATCTTTCTGCTTCATGCAGAATTTTCTCGTAAATTATTCTTATCGGGCTTTCGGGTCTCTTTGATAGGACCTTCTCTGAGACTTTCCCCATTTTCTGAACAATAGTCACAGTACAAAATACATAACAAAATTCCAGACACTCGCATCTACTCAAACTCGCTCCTTCCTTTTAGACTCCAAGGTCAATGGAATCGCTCCCACACAACGGCTAATCATCTTCCAGATTCACACCTCTTACACAATTGTTCCCTTCCAACTGTTATTCAATCACTCATTCAATCGCTCCTATTCAATTATTCAACTCAATCACTCGTATTCAATCGCTCTAGCAACTTTCTTATCGGTTAGATCACAATTACTTCATTCAATCTCTTCCACTTTAAGTTCACACAGACAAACAAATCCAAACCACGCTAATAAAACTATAATCAAAAAAGAAAATATTCCCCCTATTACAAGTAACCTCAGACACACCCCAATAAAAACTATAAGCATAAATCACACTCTAATAAATCTTCCTCGCACTCTTAAAAAAAGTATTGTCAAGCGCTCCAAACTTCGTTTAAAATAAGTAAATCCGATCTTGGCTAATAATTTAAAAATAAATCCTTATACAAAACTAACACCCCACAAACTCTCTGTCTCTCACGCTGCCTGTTGCCTTGTGGGGGGTGTGTGTCGGAGAGGGGATGTGGGTGTGGAGGGGACCCGATGTGAATGTTCCCACTATAGGATGGCGAGGTTGGGCTCTGAGCTGCAGTGAGAGGGAGCAGAGAGAGAGAGAGAGAGAGAGAGTGCGTGTGCGCGTCAGCAGCAAAGTTATATACAACGGGGGTACACAAAAGGCTGGAGAAGCTCAGCGGGTGCAGCAGCATCTAAGGAGTGAAGGAGTGAAGGCGATAGGTGACGTTTCGGGTCGAGATCCTTATATACAACGGGCTTGTACGCGCTGGCAAGATAGGTTTCCTTTGTTCTCGTCCGGGGCTTCAGAGAGATCGGAGAGAATAGTAAGATTGAACGAGAACTTACCAGTTCGAAGGTTGATCTTTATTTTATGAGGAGTCGAAGTGAGGGATTTCGTGAAGAGCCCGCCGGCGCGCATGCTCGACATACTTCAAAGTAGCGGCGTGGAATCACAGAACCAACAATAGAAATGACTTCGCATAGTATGATTGAATTGACTAAGATTACCAGATGAAGGTGATTGAGGGTTGGGCGAGGAGGGCACGAAATCCCTCACTTCGACTCCTCATAAAATAAAGATCAACCTTCGAACTGGTAAGTTCTCGTTCAATCTTACTATTTCATTTCGGAGTCACGTGTCCATGCTGACACACCACTACCAGGGATGGATGGGAGGAACAAACTTGCTCAATAGTTCATACTGCAAAACAAGAGCATATTTATTAATAACAAATCAAAAACCCCTCATGCGGGGACATCTCTACGTTCTTGACCTGCATTCAGCACGGCTTCTGCGAACTGTAGAGGAGCAGCAACAGGCTTGTTATAAAAACGCTGGAACACAGCTTCGTTCGCCCATCCTGCTGTGGCGAGAATTTGGTCCATGGGCACCTCCATGACCCTCGCCGCTGACGTCGATGCAGCCCTGGTGGAATGAGACTTGAACACATTAATGTCGATACCTGACTTACCCAAGACGACTCGAAGCCACCTGGATATCGTCTGGACTGTCACTCGATGATGAGGTCTCTTATGAGTGACAAGCAGGTATCTCTCCATTCCTCTGATGCGTGCCGTCACCTTGACATAGTGGCGGATATGTGAGGCTAAACATAGCCTAGCATCTGCGGGGTATGCCGGGAACTTCAGCTGCAGCCCTGTGCACCCAGGTCTATGCTGCTTTAGTAGCTCGTCAATGAAAAAGACTACTTCTGCAGGGGTAGATGTCATTCTGTCGACACGAAGTTTGTGTAGTGTCTGTACCCTCTGAGCTGAAGTCAGCGCTAGTAACATCACCAGCTTCATGGTGAGTTGGTCCAGTTGGAGCCCTTCCATGGGAGACCACGTCCTGAGCAGGGTTAATACGTCCCTGACATCCCAGGTGATATTATAGCGTGGTGTAGGCGGATTCATATTGAATATACCCCGCATGAGTCTGGACACTAGCCTGTTGGATCCTACCCCAATCTTGAGGTAGAATGATAGCGCACTTCTGGCGCTGTTGATGGCACTGTAACTTAAGTGTTCATCATGGTGCAACCCCGCGAGGAATTCCAGGACGTCGGTTATTGTCACGTCATCGTACGTGATGCGAGAGCGGCTGCAGTAGGCTTCCCACTTCTTAATATGCGAGCGATATCTTCGCCTTGTGGACTCTCGACACGACGCCCCGATGGTATCCATGGTCCGAGCCGAGAGGCCGTATTGGACTAACGGCCTGTTCAGAACCTGCAAGCCAACAAATTTAAATAGCCATGGCAGGGATGTGGCTCCCCTGAGACAGGGTGAGTAACCAATTGTGGGCAACCCTTCAAAAGGACCCAAGGTTCGTTGAGCATGTCAAAGACCACCGGATACCAAGGCTGTGTGGGCCAGTCGGGTATAATAAGGATGCCCTTGGCCATATAATCGACAATTATCAGTAGCTCCCCAGCCATTGGAGCTTGCATCAGTCTGTAAATATACCACCGGATTAGCCTCCCTGACAGGCTTAAATGAGTTGCTAATGTGACACACCCACCATTGCAACTCAGTTATCGCTTCGGACGGCAGCTGCATTGATCGATCGTAATGACCAGCGTTCCGTTTTAACGCAGTAATTTTAGCTCTTTGCAAATTCTGATAATGCAAAGGTCCATATCGTGCTGCCGGAAACAAAGCCACTAGCTTGCCAATTACTGTGGCTGTATGCCGAATCGATGGTATATTGGTGCCAATTAAATCTCTGCACACCTGAGTGACTTCCTCAATTTTGTTAATTGGGATAGTTATCCTCATGCTCATTGAGTTCACCGTGAACCCTAGGTAATTAATTACCTGGGCAGGGCAGAACTTCGATTTCTCTGGATGGACAATGAATCCTAATTGTTGAAATATATTGACAGCAGCTGCAACACCCTGTTCAGCCAATTGCAGGGTGTGGCCCACAATAAAGACATCATCTAAATAGGCCATAACTATATGATGTCGTTGTCTCAAATAAGCCATGATTGGCTTCACCAATTTAGTGAACAATCTAGGGGCTGTAGTGAGCCCATTAGGCAAAGCCTTATACTGCCAAAGTTGCCCCATCCAGATAAATTTCAAAAACCTTCTATCATATTTCTGGATGGATACTGAATAATATGCATCCCTCAAATCAATGCATGCCATAAAGCAGCCATGAGAAATCAATGATTTGGCTGTTTCAAACGTATCCATTTTAAAATGAGTATATGTTACAAACGTATTCAAACGGGTTAGATCAATAATGACACGACAGCCTCCATCCTTCTTAGGTCTAGTAAATATGTTCGAAACAAATTCAATTGGCTCATGCACCGTTTTCTCAATCACACCCTTCTGTTCCAGACTTAAAATTTCCTTATAACCTGCTGCCTGTTCTGCAGCAGACAATTTGAACGTACGACCAGGCATGTGCTGGGATGGAGGAATGTCGCCATTAATAAACTCAATTTTATGCCCCTGAATATTCCGCAACACATACTCATCACCAGTAAAATTACCCCATGCATCCAAAAACAGCCGTAAACGACCACCAACATGGGAAGTTAAACAGAGAGAAAAAAGAGAACCAGACCCCCTCACCTCCGTGGTTACCGGCGGTCCTTGACACGTGTGGGTGGCCGTGGAGGTGCTGGGTTTACTTGAGGACGCGGCGTCTTCGATTTCCACAAAGGTCTCTGCCGACCCTGTCCTAAAAAAGACCCTTGGTGCTGGTTCTGGTGCTGTTGTCGTTGTGGAGCTAGAAGGCGAGTCCTCGTCGAGGCACTGGCCGACCCTCGTGAGCGAATGTATGGAGCTTTTGAGCCTGACGGTGTGGGGGCACTCTGAGAGCGCATGATCCCCACCGTTTTGGCTTGTTCGTCAAGCTCTTTGACTCTCTTCGAGAGGTCCTCACCAAAGAGCTGATGGGGCGGCGGCGGCGGCGGTGGTTTGCACAATCCTGCAAACTTCGGGTTGAGTGCTGGGCGGATGCTGTTTTTGCGAAACCCGTTGATTTCGTGCTGGGTCGCGCACAATAAGGCCAGAGCATCTTCCTGGTCCAAATTCAGTTCGTCCCCGTCCACCGACCGCGCAAAGGCGGTAATACCGGCCGTGAGGAGTTTCAGAATCCGCTGCAATTTTAGCTCCTGTTGACGGATAGCCGCACTGATGTTGCCCCATATTGGCGTATTGACCACAGGCACGTTGACGGAGTTGCAGTTTGATGGAGCCTTGTGACGGCTCATAGCCTGGATGAGGACTTCTTCCTGCAGCACCTGATTATTGAGAAAGTCCACTGTGGCTGCCAGCTTTGTATTTAGAGGAAGACCAGCCGTATGTGGGGCCGCAAATTTGGTCGCCACATCCAAGAGTTCCTCCGCTGGCACCTCCAACGGAGGTGGTACGGGATCCACCAGAACCTCCTCCTCCTGCTGCTCCAGGCTGATAGTAGATGTTGGTGAAGACGCCCTGTGCCTGTTGCTGCCCTGCTGTTGTTGACGTTGAAGCAGGAGCTCCAGCAGCCGCTCCATACGGTCAATACGCCCTTCACCCTGAACACTCAGGTGGTCGGAGTCCTCCGGCTCTGAAAAGAAACCCGGGCTCCTGTCATCGGCCCGCACCTCGTCGAGGCCCTGCCGGTGCCGGTAGTTGTCGCTAACAGCCGCCGAGGCGAAACTGCGCGATTCCTGCGCGGGCGTGTTCAACCGCCTCCGTTTAGCGGGAGCTGAAGCCGCTGCCACTAAGGGCACTTGCGGCGAGGTGTCGGCACCAGCCGAAGCATGGCTGCCTGGGGCCCGCGCAGTCTTGCCGGCTGCCCACATCGTGGACGTTGCCGACGCATGGTCTCGCCCACCCATCCATGGGGGGCTCGGCGACCGTGACGAGACCCGACTCGACCGACCCGTCCCGGCGTCGAGAGTCGGGGTGTGCCGGCTGGACCTCACAGCCGCCCCGGGTCTCGCCCTGGAACCTGACCGCTCCTCCGCGATAGACAATGCCTTAGCCCTAACAGGGTTAGGCTTCTGGGCTCCTGCCCTCCCCCTTCTCGGAGGGCTGAGTGGAACAGGCCGTGCAACGGCACGTGCCCTGCTCGAGGTCGCCAGCGAGCCCGCTGACGACCTGACTGCCATGGCAGGGTCCCCCTGCTCTGGCGGCACACCACACTCCTCCTCGTCAAACTCCTCCGAGCTGTGGTGTGCTGGCGGATCTGGACCTGTAATCACAGGGCTTACCCACATCTCCGCCTGAGTCCCGGCCTGCGCTGCAGGTACTGCCGATGGTAAAGGCCCCGGAACTGTTGACCGGCGAACTCGTCCTGACGTCCTCCGGCCCTTCGAACTCCCATCCATGTCCTTGCTGCAAGACATAATCAGACAACAAGGACCACCAACTAAAGGTAGAATACTTACCTCCGTGGCCCCTTATGAAGGGCTGGCGAGGAGCGCGCTCCACCGCCAGCCGTCGCAGCAACGCGTTACGACGATATGTCGAGCATGCGCGCCGGCGGGCTCTTCACGAAGTCACTCACGTGACTCCGAAATGAAATTAAGCCTCCCTTGCACACCACTCCCTTGCACACCACTCCTAACCCAAGAGCCTTGTCACCCCAGACAGATTAATGACGCCCCCCCCCCACCTCCCCAACCTCGCTCATGCCTGGGCACCAAAGCAGCTCAGGAGGCGAACCCTGAGCTCCGTCTCCCAACAATCTGATGCGCATTTTCCCTCTGTAGGTCATATTAATAGATGCAGCCGCGCTGATTTCTATCTTTAACTCAAAGCCGCAGGATGGAGATGTTTTCTTTAACATTGTTGCTTTATTAAAACATACCTTCATTCACGGTTGGCTCAAGTGTAACGGGAGAGGAACTTGGTAACTCGGGAGAGCACCTTGGAACATCGCATAAAGAACATGCCCATGGGAACTCGGTTAAACACTTGACCATAAACTTTGAATCTCGTGCATAACCACGAGTCCGTTTTTTTTCTTTCACTTGGGGTCACTCTTGGGTGGACTCGCACCGTGAGACAGGGCCATTAGGCACTCACACAACCAATACAAATAGCAGTCTGCGAACTTAACACACTCTAAATCTTAACTTTCTAAATCTCAATACACTCTAAATCTTTTTACATACACAAAGTATTTATACAATTCAGATCCGATAAAGATGCTAAAACAGGCGATGCTGGATTTTTACAAATTACAATAACAATTTAACACGCTAGTGCATAGTTTACAAACACTCGATCTCAATGCCACGTCACGCTGTTATCAATCAGTGAACATCTCCCTCTGACTCCGGAGATTTTCCTCTTCCTAGGGTACTCTTTGCTGACATGTACTACTTCTTAAATGACTACTTTTCTTCCGAAGACCATGAAAACCTACTCTTCTTCCGAAGTCACCACGACTACCGCAGAATCAACATCAAGGGCTCGCAATCTCGGGTGAGGCCAAGTTGGGAGCTCCAACGTTGCAGAAGGTTCAACCAGCCACGACTCGAGGTTTGATCGTTCAGCGCAGGGGAGCTGACATCCCCCTGATGCGGGAGCGGATCGCCTCGACGCGGAGGGCCCAAATTCCGGCGGCTACGGGAGTCAAGATCATCCCGTCAATGGGGGCTTGAGGCCCCCGACCAAGAAAGAACTAAGGGAAGGACTTGAACTTTATTTCGCCTTCCATCACAGTGAGGAATGTGTAGGAGTCACTGTGGTTGATGTTCATGTTAAAATGTGTTTTTGAAGTGATCTGCTACTTTTAATTGTATGACCGACCTGGCCAATGAAATTCTTCGTATGTTGCAAAACATACTTGGCGAATAAAGTGTGATTCTGATTCTGATTCTGATTCAGATTCAGAAGAGTAAAGCTTTGCAATATTATATACAATGTGTATGTCTGATTTGCATTCATCCATTCCATTCCATGCAATTTGCACCTAATTGTCAGGGTCTGCAGATGTTCTCATTCTCTACCTGCAGCTTTTATCCAGGCTCTAGACAAACTGGCACCATTCTGCGGTTTGTCCTATTTCTGCAGAAGGCACATTTAAATTGACCAAATGACCTAACGTCCCAGAAGCCTTTACTCGATTTTAGGGTCCTGGCCTCTCCAATTTGGTCAGAATTAACACCTGCCTCAACAATCTCCTATGACTTATTTAAATCAAGATAATCCCTACCATAGGTTATTTGGTGTGTGACTCATAGATCATAGAACGGTACAGCAAAGAAACTGGCTCCTGAGCCAACAATGTCCAAACCAAAGTAAACTAATCTCCGCCTGCACGTGATCCATATCCCTGTTCCCTGCATATCCATGTGTCTATCCTGTGCCACTCTCAGCTTCCTACGTTCCAGAGAAAAAAAATCTCAGCCAATCCAGCCTCTCGCTGAAGCCAGGTATAAAGAAGGTTCCTGTCCCAAAATGTTGTCTGTGCATTTGCCTCCACAGATGCTGCCTGCCCTGTTGCATTCCACCAGCACTTTGTGTTTTGCTCAGTAATCAACATATTGGGCTAATATGGTTCACCTGCTCCTCCTCAAACCTCATCTATTGCATCCGCTGCTCTAGATGTTAGCTGATCTATATCGGTGAGAACAAGTGGAGGCTTGGCGATCGTTTCGCTGAACACCTCCGCTCGGTCCCCATTAACCAACCCGACCTCCCAGTGGCTCAGCATTTCAACTCCCCCTCCCATTCCGTATCTGACCTCTCTGTCCTGGGCCTCCACCACGGCCAGAGTGAGCAACACCACAGATTGGAGGAACAGCACCTCATATTCCGCTTGGGGAGTCTGCATCCTCTTGGCATGAACATCGAATTCTCACAATTCTGTTAACCCTTACTGTCTCCTCCCCTTCCTACCTCTCCCTCAGCCCTCAGGCTCCTCCTCCTCCTTTTTCCTTTCTTCCTCCCCCCACCCCCATCAGTCTGAAGAAGGGTTTCGGCCCGAAACGTTGCCTATCTCCTTCGCTCCATAGATGCTGCTGCACCTGCTGAGTTTCTCCAGCATTTAGTGTACCCTCGATTTTCCAGCATCTGCAGTTCCTTCTTCAACATATTGGGCTAATATTCACGAGGCTACATTGATAGGGAGGCAGACTCTGATGAAGGGCCCCGACCTGAAACATCACCTATCCATGTTCTCCAGGAATGCTTCCTGACTCACTGAGTTACTCCAGCTTTTTGTGTCCTTTAATGATTTAGGTGTGTGTGTTCAAATCCTCCCATGACAGCTGACCAATTAAATTCAAGTAGTTAAATAAATCAGCACTGAAAAATAGTCCCTTTAACAGTAAACATAAAACTACAGGATTGTCATAAAAACCATCTGGTTCACTAATGTTCTTCCAGAATGGAAACCTCCCATTCTGGGTTTGGCCCTGACATGGGTCTTCTTAATGTCAAGTTAGAGTCGCAGAGTCATACAACACAGAACAAGGCCCTTCAGCCCAGTTTGCAAATGCTGACCAAGATACAGATCAATGGCTCAATGGTACTTTATTATCAGATGTGCCAATTCACTGTTGTGTACAGTTCTGTACAAGTATTATTGTCACATGTACCAAGGTACAATGAAAATCTGTTTTGTTGCGTGCTATTCAGTCAGTGAAAAGGCTATATATGATTACAATCAAGCCACCCACAGGTACAGGATAAGGGAATAATGTTTAGTGCAAGGTAAGGTCCAAAAGAAGATAGTCTTAGGGTTGACAATGAGGTAAATGGCAGGTCAGGACCACTCACTGGCTGCTGGTAGGATGAAACATAGGTTTGAAAGGGAAAAATAGACCAGCCATGATTGAATGGCAAAGCAGACTCGATTGGCTGAATGTCCTAATTCTGCTCCTATATCTTTTGGTCTTTACCTTTTTGTTAAAAATGGGCATAAATTAATTTTTATTTCCTCAACAAGGAGTTTTTGTTACATATTCACAGTATACAATGTAATATAATAATCAGGCTGAAGTACCATGTCTGAAGAAGGGTTTCAACCTTTGAAGCGTCACCTATCCATGACCTCCAGAGATGCTGCCTGACCCGCTGAGTTTCTCCAGCATTTTGTGTCCATCTTCAGTATAATAACCAAATCAGCTATTCATGCAGTTTGCTGACATTGACCGGCAATAACAACATTGTCAGCCGCATCCACGACGCACTCGAGTCTCTCGCGGCGACCATCAATCACCCGTTCACACTCGTTCCATGTTGTCCCACTTTCTCATCCACTCCCTACACACTAGGGGGCAATTTACAGAGGGCTAATTAACCTACAAACCCCCACGTCTTTGGGACATGGGAGGATACTGGAGCACCTGGAGGAAACCCATGTGATCACGGAGAACGTGCAAACTCCACACACACAAACACAGGATGGAAACACCTAAGGTCAGGATGGAATCCAGGTCTCTGGCGCTGTGAGGCAGAGGCTTTACCAGCTGCGCCACTGTGCCGCCCTTAAACCTAATTTTAATTATTAGGTTATTCCAGCTGCCTTTCTGCTCTGTAAACTGCAGTAAGCAACAGCATGCACACATCATAAGAAACAGTCACGGTGATAATGAACCAAACATAATTCTGCTACACTGCCCTGTTGTTCTGAGTCCTGATCGACGGTGTCTGGTAATTTTGCAGAAACCCAGCTCTCAAAGATGCAAATCTGAGTAGCTCTTGTAGCTGATTAAGAATGCAATGCAATCTGCGGATAATGACAAACTGTGGTGTTTATGATATTTTTCTCTAACTACTCCTGGCAAAGGGAATGTTATTAATAGGGAATAATCAGGTACAAGGTGAAAGGGGATTAACTGAATTGTAATTGAAAATGTGATCACGCAGAAATAAATACGTCCATGTGTAATTACAAGCCTTTCTACGGTGAGGGACATGGGGGAAAGCTTGTAGATTTATTAAATGCATGTTGCTGCACTAACAGCGTTGATGGTCTCCATTGTAAAGCCCAAGCAGGTTTTGTCTGCTGGGAGCAAGGGGCTGCTACTTGCTTTAATTCCACAGTCAACTTTTAAACCTTGTCAATGCTGTTTGATTTTGGAGATTGCAGATTGCCACAATGGATTTCTTTAGACTTTCAAAGTAAAGCTTGGAAAAAAGGGTCTTCGGCCCACCGAGTCTGCCCTAACCAGCGGTCACCCCGCACATTAGTTCCATCTTACACACATTAGGGACAAATTACAATTTACAGAAACCAATGAACCCATAAACCTGCACGTCTTTGGGATATGGGAGGAAACCAGAGCACCCGGAGGAAACCCACGCAGTCACAGGGAGAACTTGCAAACTCCACACACAGATTGTACCTGAGGTCAGGATCGAACCTGGGTCTCTGGCACTGTGAGGCAGCGGCTCTACCCGCTGTGCTATGTGCCGACGTGACTTTTGACAGCTGGGCATTCCTTCAGAACCACACTGTATTGCCAGTGGGCAGACGATGGAAATGGACAAGCGATACCAGATTGGGACCGTTCTTCAGACGGTTTCTAGTAGGGAGGAGAAAGCTGGAAAAGAAAGGTGGTTGTGGGACAAAGCCTTAAAACATCGCCTGTCATTTTCCCTGTCTGATCCGCTGAGTTCCTCTAAAGGGCCTGTCCCACCAGCATGCAACTCTATGCGATTAACGCGACCCAACGTGGTCGCTTAAGCCGTCCGGCGTCGCGGGGCCGGTCCCACTTCGATCGCCGGAGCCGTGCGGAATTGTGCGGAATTGTCCCGAGTTCGTCCCGACACCGCGCGGGGCTCCGAAAAACTGACAATGTCCAAAAATTCCGCGCGGCAACGGCTTGTCGGCTCGCAGTCGCCTCGACATTTACACACCGCCCCGACATCGTGCCTCCGTGAACCTATTTGTAAGTGCCTCCGTGACCCTCTATGTGTGTGGCTCCGTAGCCCTGTGTGTGTGTGTGCCTCGGTGCCCCTCTCTGTGTGCCCCTCTCTGTCCTGGAGAACTTACCTTAGACTTCGCTCCAAGTTCGCCTCACTTTGCGCCGCGTTGCGCCACTCACTCGACCTCCGCACGGCCCCTGCTGCCGGTTTGGTTGCCCTCACCTTCTCCATCATGGTCTGGTTTGGCTCAGCCACCAAGCACGACACCCGGAGGCTGCAGCGAATCGTGCGATCAGCTGAGAACGTTATTGGCTGCAACCTTCCCTCCATTGACGAACTGTACACTGCAAGGGCCAGGAAGTGAGCGGGTAAGATCATCACTGACCCCTCTCACCCTGGCCCCAAACTCTTTGAATCACTTCCCTCTGGAAGGCGACTCAGGACTGTCAAAGCTGCCACAGCCAGACATAAGAACAGCTTTTTTCCACGAGTAGTAGCTCTACTCAATAGCCAAAAATCTGTAGCCTCCTTTTGCTCTGGTATTTTATTTAATTCACATGTTTAATCAATAATGTTTTACTATTAATGTTTAATGTTTTATGTATCATTCTTAACTGTCGCTGTATGTCATGTTGTCACGGAGCACCAAGGCAAATGCCTGTATGAAACAGAGCAATATAGAAACATAGAAACATAGAATATGTGAATACTTAGCCAATAAACTTATTCATTCATTCATTCATTCAATTAACCTACAGACCTGCTTAGGTTTGTGATGTGGGAGGAAACTGGAGCACCCAGAGAAAACCCACGAGTTCACAGGTAGAACACATTAAGCACCGTACGGACAGCCCCCGTAGTCAGGATCTAACCCGGGTTTCTGGTGCCGTAAGGCAGCAACTCTACCGCTGCGCCACTGTGCTGCCCTTAATGACCAATGTACCATCGATATCTCCACCAAAGCCCCAAATACATTCTCAAGAAGGAGAAAATATGTCACTGAGTAAATCCTCCAAATCTCCCTTTCTCAACCTCTCACTCTCCCTCTAACTACAGAATATGTACAATTTACCCTCTAGTGAACTCTCCCTTGCACACTCAACCTCAGCCAGGGGGGCATTGGCTTCAGGGAAATGTTCGCTGAAGATTTTCAGAGTGATCAAACTACACCCGAGATTATTCATCTCAAGCAGCCAGCCACAAGGTCTCAGAAGCACAGGAACCTTCATCTTGCTGAGTATTTGAGCATCTGTGCCTGTCCCTGATTAGACTGTCGTCTCTTTGATCAAACCGATCAACTAGACAATTTCTGACAAATATTTGATAAGCTTCCATCTGTGCGCTGAGGCTTCACCTCTCTGTCACCCTGTGTTTTAGCAGTGGCCCTGCTCAATTCATTGCTTCCTCTCAGCGCACCATGTCTCTTGATTTTGCCCTCTGTCACTCTCTTTTCTTGTCTTGCTATTTCTCCCGTCTGTCGCTCTTTCTGCCTTTCCACCCATCTGTGCCTCTCTTGTTTGCCTGAAGAAGATTCCCGACCTGAAACATCGCTTGTCCATTGCCTCCGCAGATGCTGCCTGACCTGTGGTGTTCCTCCAGCACTTTGTGTTTGATGCTTTATTTCTACCTCCTCTCCCTTCCTCCTCACCTCCTTTTTGCCTTCTCCTCCCCCTCCCCCCTTCATCCCTGTTGTTGGGGCAAGAATAGTGAGGTCTAATAACAAATAAATAGGGATCAATCAGAATCAGAATCAGAATCACACTTTATTCGCCAAGTATGTTTTGCAACATACGAAGAACTTCATTGGCCAGGTCAGTCATACAATTAAAAGCAACAGATCACTCAAAAACACATTTTAACATGAACATCCACCACAGTGACTCCTACACATTCCTCACTGTGATGGAAGGCGAAATAAAGTTCAAGTCTCTTCCTTTTGTTCTTCCTCGGTCGGGGGCCTCGAGCCCCCGTTGACGGGATGATCTTGACTCCCGTAGCCGGCGGAGGTTGTGCCCTCCGCATCGAGGCGTTCAGCTCCCGCATCGAGGGGATGTCAGCTCCCCCGCGCCGGGCGATCGAACCTCACGTCGGGGCTGGTCGAACCTTCCGCGACGTTGGAGCTCCCGATGTTGGATTCTAGTCTCTCCCGAGACTGCGAGCCCTTGATGGTTATTCCGCGGTGGTCCCGGTGGGAGCGATCCCAGGCAAGGGATCAGCTCCGATGTTAAGTCCACGCCCCGCGGTTGGGCTCACGACAGTTCGAGGCGGCTTCCAGCTCCAGCGATGGTAGGCCGCAGAGCCCGGAGAATGTGATCCGAAAATTGATCACATCCCCGGCAAGGTAAGAGCTTGAAAAAAAGTTTCCCCCGATCCCCTCCCCCTCCCCCCCACATAAAACAAACCGAAGAACATGTGGATTGTGCTAATGTGGTGACAGGGAACCACAGACAAAGGATAAAGCCTAAACGTAGAGGCACAGAATGCAGCAACCTCTTTGATTATGTTATAGTGTGCACCCATCATTGTAACTGAAAAATTAGATCTACTGTCAATTATTATGGATAATAATTTTATTCTGTAATAAAGATCTAGTGTGTTACCAAATTAAGTCTTTCTGTAACCTTCATTCTGTAATCAAGACCTAGTTTTATTGTAAGTCAAGTTTCCGTGAAATCGTGTCAGTTGGGAATATAAAAGCTGTACCAAGTTCAGAGATCATCTTTGACTGGTCTCCTGGTGCGCACCAGTTTTAATAAATCGCCTGTGACTGCGAACACCAACACCGCATGGCCTTTCCATTTGCTCCCAAAATCCCCTTCCATTCCCCTTCCCTCTCCTTCTCCTTCCCACCCTCCCCTTCATACTCCTCACTTCCCCTTCTCCTTTCCCGCTTTCCTCCCTCACACTCTTCCCCATTTCTCCCTCATTTTATCTATGTGTCTGTTTTTTTAAATTAATCTTTAGCTGCACCTCGTAAAAGTTCACCACAGTTCAACACATCAGTAACAATCCCGAAAGTATGCCGTGGATCGCTAACGTTTTTTAACCGAGTCCTTGCAGTGAGAGAAGCTATTGCTGAAGCCCAATATAAATGCGGCTTGCTTTTATTATTCTGATCTTATTCTTTCATTTTTACTCTTTATCACAGTACATCTCTTAGTATTTCAATATCTTTGTTTATCTCTATCTCCTTCAGCTGACTCACTATTCATTTTATCTCTTTCGTGCTTTGTCTCTTAAACTCCGTTTACATCTCTCCTTTTATATATCATTGTTTTTTTTCATGCTCTTGTATGTTGAGCTCTTTTATCTGTCTCCGAGTCCATTTGTTTCTCAAACTATTTCCAGCATCTACGATACATTCTCTGTGTCTCTTTATCTCTTTTAAATTTAAACCTGGTTTTCTCTGTCTTCAATGTTCTCTCTCTCGTATCTAAGTTTAATCCCCTCCGCCATTTTACCCACCTGTCTATAGCCAGGAGCGAGTAAGGGGAAGTCTATAGGCTGAGGGGCAACATGATAGGTGTATATAAAAGTACGCGAGGCATAGATAAGGTAGACAGTCAGAACCTTTTTCCTGGGGTGGGAATGTCAAAGACTAATAGAGTCAGATTTTCTCAGGTGCTGTCTGTATGGAGTTTGCACGGTCTCATGTACCTGTGCACATTTTCTCTGGGTGCTCCGGTTTCCTCCCACATGCATGTTTGTAGGTTAATTGGCCCCGGTAAATTGTACCTAATATGTAGGGAGTGGATGACAAAATGGATAACATAGAACTAGTGTGTGAATGGGTGATTGATTGTCGGAATGGACTCAATGGGCCGAAGAGCCTGTTTCCATGCTGTATCTTTCAATTAATTAAATCAATTACAATGAATTAAACTAGACTGTGTTGCTTTAAAACGAAGGGATGGGGAGTTGAAATGAGATTTACTTTGAGATAAGAATGAACTGTTCCCAGATTTTACCCTTCTCCCATTTACTTGAAGTGATTGTTTTTGGCCAATTAGCATAGGTGTAATAGGTTTAGAGAAGATTTGAGAAAGAACAAATTCATCCAGAGGGTATTTAGATTCTAATATCACACCCTGAAGGGTTGGGGGAGGTAGGGACACTCACAAATATTGAGAAGTTGGTGTCCAGTCTTGGTCACCCTGCTTTTGGAACGATGCCATTAAGCTGGAGAGAGTGCAGAGAAGTGATATGAGGATATTGCCAGGACTTGATAGCTGGAGCTATAAGAAGGGATTGGGCAGGCTAGGACTGCAGGAGGATGAGGAGTGATCTTATAGTGGTGTACAAGATCATGAGGGGAATAGATAGGGTAGATGCACGGAGTCTTTTACCCAAAGTTGGGAAATCAAAAACTAGAGTTTGTAGGTTTAAAGTGAGAGGGGGAAAATGAGATAGGAACCTGAGGGGCAAGTCTTTCACACAGAGGGTGGTGGGTGAATGGAACGAGCTGCCACAGGATGTAGTTGAGGCAGATACTGCAATGAGTTTATAAGACATCAGGACAGGTACATGGATAGCAAAGGTTTAAAGGCAGGTGTGACTGGCGTAGTTACGGCATCTTGGTCGGCATGGGCAAGTTGGGCCAAAGGGCCTGTGTTTGTGCTGTATGACTCTGACTCTTAATATCTAGATGAGCATTTGAATGGCATAGAAATTCAAGGGCCAAATGCTGATAAATGCAATTGATATGAATAAGTGTGTACAAAAGAAATGCAGGTGCTGAAATATACCAAAGATAGACACAAAGTAACTCAACAGGTCAGGCAGCATCTCTGGAGAATAAGGATGGGTGACGTTTCGGGTTGAGACTCTTCCAGCATGTCAGCATGGACACGATGGGCCAAATGGCCTGTTCGACTCCAGTAACTTGCATGACTTTAGGGAAATTGGAGCTCCTGGGGATAATCCCACAAGGTCACGTGGAGAACATGCAAACTCCACATAGACAGTACCAGAGGTCAGGATTGAACGGAGTTACAGGGCCTTGTCTCTCCGAGCTGTGCTACTGTGGCACAGATGTGCCCTGTGATGCAGCTGGTAATGCTTCTAAAATCATCTCTCGGCATGGAAGCTGAATGCTTGTCTTGGTACAGCAGGTGCTCGGCAAACAAAGAACACATGTTACTCTGCAAGTCCTTTTTCTTAATAAAGCACGTTGTCAGCTGAACTTACCAGCCCTCCTCCGATGACAGTAACACTCTGCTGCAGGAGGTGGTTGCAACACAGAACAGGGGTAACATTACGATGTTGTCAAGCCGGAAATAGGGCAGAGAAGATATACAAGGATGTTGCCAGGACTTGAGGGAACTTGAGGGGGCTTGAGATCATGAGGAAATAGATAAAGTGAATGCACAGTATTTTATGCAGAGTATGGGGAATCAAGAACCAGAGGACATAGGTTTAAGGTGAGAGGGGAACGATTTACTAGGAACCTGAGAGGCAATTTTTATGCGTGTATGGAACCAGCTGCCTGATGAGGTAGTTGGGGCAGGTACTATAACACCATTTAAAAGATGCTACACTTGTCCCTTCACCTCCCCCATCCACTCCTTTCAGGGACCCAAGCAGTCATTCCAAGTCCGACAGAGGTTCACCTGCACCTCCTCCAACCTCATCTACTGCATCCGTTGCTCCAGATGCCAGCTGATCTACATCGGTGAGACCAAGCGGAGGCTGGGCGATCGTTTCGCCGAACACCTCCGCTCGGTCCGCAATAACCAACCCGACCTCCCGGTGGCTCAGCACTTCAACTCCCCCTCCCACTCCGTATCCGACCTCTCGGTCCTG
Organism: Raja brachyura; assembly: GCA_963514005.1. The sequence continues at coordinate 21,891,332 of OY740796.1, read as the reverse complement.
GGCCTCCTCCACGGCCAGAGTGATCAACACCGCAAGTTGGAGGAACAGCACCTCATATTCCGCTTGGGGAGTCTGCATCCTCTGGGCTTAAACATTGAATTTTCTCAATTCTGTTAACCCAGACTGCCTCCCCCCCACCTCTCCCTCTGCCCTCTGGCCCTGATATTCCTTCTCCATCTCCCCCCCCCCCCCCCCCCCCCCCAGTCGCACTAGCTTCTCATTTTCACACCACAAACAGCTTACAATGGCCTGCTTCCTTTATCACCAATACTTTTTTGCATATCTTTCACTCATTGTTCCTTATCTCTCCACGTCACTGTTTATATCTCTCGTTTCCCTGATCCCTGACCAGTCTGAAGAAGGGTCTCGACCCGAAACGTCGCCTATCTCCTTCGCTCCTTAGATGCTGCTGCACCCGCTGAGTTTCTCCAGCTTTTTGTGTAACCCTCGATTCTCCAGCATCTGCAGTTCCTTCTTTAACACCATTTAAAAGATATTTGGACAGGTACATGGATAGGAAAGGTTTAGAGGTAGGTGGAACATGTAGTTGGGACATCTTGGTCAGCATGGACCAGGTGGCCTGAAGGGTCTGTTTCCGTGCAGTATGGTTATATGACTCTAATTATCTAGATAAGTATTTGAATGGCATAGAAAGTCAAGGGCCAAAAGGGTCTGGACCCTTCTTCAGACTGATTTTGGGTCGGGACACTTCTACAGTAAGGTCCCGGCCTAAAATGTCACCAATGCTTTTTCTCCAGATATGCTGCCTGACTCACTGAGTTAGTCCAGCACTTTGTCTTTATCTTTGGCATTCAGGTAAACTTCGTCTGCATCTCTCCAAAGGCGCACTCTCTCCCTTTGAATCTGCACTAGCATTAAGATTAGTGTGTTAAGGTTTCATGGCTGCCAACATTAAGTAAGAGTTCAGAATGAGAAATTGTGAGGGAGTGCAGCGACTGAGGATGGGGGTGGGGGGGGGATTAGTTTGGGAGGGTGTGGTAGGGAGCTTTTGCATTTTTCAGCTTAAAATTGTGCAATCTGGTGCATAGAAACATAGAAACATAGAAAAATAGATGCAGGAGTAGGCCATTCGGCCCTTCGAGCCTGCACCGCCATTCAATGTGATCATGGCTGATCATCCAACTCAGTATCCCGTACCTGCCTTCTCTCCATACCCCCTGATCCCTTTAGCCACAAGTGCCACATCTAACGCCCTCTTAAATATAGCCAATGAACTGGCCTCAACTACCTTCTGTGGCAGAGGATTCCAGAGACTCACCACTCTCTGTGTAAAGAATGTTTTCCTCATCTCGGTCCTAAAGGAATTCCCCCTTATCCTTAGACTGTGACCCCTTGTTCTGGATGTGACCCCTTGTTCTGGAAGCAACTGGAAGCATACTGTAGCAAGTCTTTTAACTTACACTTGAATGCAACATTTATGCTTCAAATTGGATTAGGTATGAATGAGGTTAGGTTAAATTATATTCCTAATTACATTCCACAGCAGAGCCAGGCTCTGATCAGCACGTGTAGCACATGAATGACAGTATATTCATGTATGGAAATCAGATTATAATTCATGCTGTTATGCATATAGAGAAACAAAAACATAGAAACAAGGCAAGAGTAGTCAGACTTCCATCACTGTTCTGCACAAATAAATCAATCAACCTTACCCTTTGACTATAGAAACAAGATGAAAATAATGCCACATATTCAACTGTATATGGTTCAATGAAATTAAGATATATATGTAAAACATATATATGGAAACAGGCCCTTCAGCCCACCAATTCCACACCGACCAGCAATCTACCTTACACCAGTTCTATCCTACATGCCACGGACAATTTACAGAAGTAAATTAACCAACAAACCTGCACTTCTTTCGGATGTGAGAGAAACCAGAATATCCAGAGAAAGCCATAGGGAGAATGGAGAAAATGTAGTGGTCACAGGGGGAATGTACAAATACTGTACAGACAGCACCCATAGTCAGGATCAAATCTGGGTCTGTGGTGCTGTAAGGCAGCAACTCTACCGCTGCGCCACCGTGCCACCCCATTAAATTATTTTTTCTGTAATATATTTATTATGGTGTTACGTCAATAAAGATGAACACATTATTCTCATTTCTCCCTTCGTTGGATAACACACATCTCCAATCATTGTGTTTTACATCTATATGGCTGGTTTTCAACCTCTTCAGTCTGAAGGTCTCGACCCGAAACATCACCCATTCTTTCTCTCCAGAGATGCTGCCTGTCCCGCTGAGTTATTCCAGCTTTTAGTGTCTATCTTCAGTTTAAACCACCATCTGCAGTTCCTTCCTACACTCTTTGTTAAACGAAACAGGTCCTATTCTCATAATATTATTCACCTCAACTAAGTATTTTCCTCATCTCCGTTGCTGCAGAGAATACAATCCCAGTTATCAAATCTTTCTTCAAAGTGAAAAAAAATTTCCAGCCCTGCCAACATGTTCATAAATCGTCTCTGGATCCTCTCCAGAGCAATTGCCCCCTTTCTACAGTGCGCCATAGTCTTCCAGCATGGAAACAGGCCCTTCATCCCAACTTGTCCATGCAGATCAACATGTCCCATCTAAACTAGTCCCATTTATCCACATTTGTCCCATATCCCTTTAAACCTTGTGTGTGTCAGTGTGTGTGTGTAAGGGCGTGTGTCTACATTTTTGTCTACATTGCCATTTTAAACATTGTGCGATTGGCTTAAGCCAATCAAGTTGCTTGTTCTTTACGGGAAACCCGCCGACATAAAACTATTCTCATTGGTGCGTGTGGAGGAGTGCGACTTTATTTATTTATGTATATTTAAAATTTTAAAAAAATGAGCATGAGAAATTCTGTCATCAGCGTGAGAGTGTGAGAATTTCACTCTCATGCTCAATGTGTGAGAGTTGACAGCCCTGATTGAGATGCAGCATGGAAACTGGCCCCTCGGTCCAATGAGCCATAAAGCACCCGTGCACTAGTTCTATGTTACCCCACTCGCATCCTACACACTCAGGGCAATTTGCAGAGGCCAATTAGCCTACAAATCTGCACGTCATTGGGAATGTGGGAGGAAACTGGAGCACCCGGTGGAAACTGACATGGTCACAGGAAGAAAGTGCAAACCTTACAAACAGACAGTACCTGCGGTCAGGATTAAACTTGGGTCGCTGGCACTGTGAGGCAGCAGCTCTACCAGCTGCGCCACTGTGCCGCACGACTAGCAAGAGAAATCCAAATATTGTGCATCATTTTCCATCATGTGAGGTTATCCACTTTGGTGGCAAAAACATGAGGGTAGACTATTATCTGAATGGTGGCAGATTAGGTAAGGGGGAGATGCAACGAGACCTGGGTGTCATGGTACACCAGTCATTGAAAGTAGGCATGCAGGTGCAGCAGGCAGTGAAGAAAGCAAATGGTATGTTAGCATTCATAGCGAAAGGATTTGAGTATAGGAGCAGGGAGGTTCTACTGCAGTTGTACAGGGTTTTGGTGAGGCCACACCTGGAGTACTGCATACAGTTTTGGTCTCCAAATCTGAGGAAAGACATCCTTGCCATAGAGGGGGTACAGAGAAGATTCACCAGACTGATTCCTGGGATGTCAGGACTTTCATATGAGGAAAGATTGGATAGACTCGGTTTGTACTCGATGGAATTTAGAAGATTGAGGGGGGATCTTATAGAAACCTACAAAATTCTTAAGGGGTTGGACAAGCTAGATGCTGGAAGATTGTTCCCGATGTTGGGGGAGTCCAGAACAAGGGGTCACAGTCTAAGGATAAGGGGGAATTCCTTTAGGACCGAAATGAGGAAAACATTCTTTACACAGAGAGTGGTGAGTCTCTGGAATTTCATTTCGGAGTCACGTGAGTGACTTCGTGAAGAGCCCGCCGGCGCGCATGCTCGACATATCGTCGTATCGCGTTGCTGCGACGGCTGACGGAGGAGCGAGCTCCTCGCCAGCCCTTCATAAGGGAACCACGCAGGTAAGTATGCTACCTTAAGTTGGTGGTTCTTGTTGTGTTTGCTTCACAGCAAGAACATGGATGGGAGAGGCCGGAGTTCGAGGAGCAGTCGCCGGCCAGCAGTTCCGGAGCGAGAGTTGTCGGGGGTACCTGCAACGCAGACCGGAACGAGGGCGGAGATGTCGGTGAGCTCTGTATTTTCAGGTCCGGACCCGCCCGCACACCACAGCTCGGAGGAGTCCGACGAGGAGGAGTGTGGTGTGCCGCCAGAGCAGGACGACTCTGCCATGGCAGCCAGGTCGTCAGCAGGCTTGCTGACGGCTTCGAGCAGAAGGGTCCGTGCGGCTGCACGGCCCGTTTCACGCAGCCCTCTGAGAAGGGGAAGGGCAGGAGCCCAGCAGCCTAACCCTGTTGGGGCTAAGGCTCTGCCTGCCGCCAAGGAGCGGTCAGGTTCCAGGACGGGACCCGGGGCAGCTGTGAGGTCCAGCCGTCGCCCCCCAACTTTCGACGCCGGGACGAGTCAGTTGGGGGTCCCGTCACGGTCGCCGAGCCCCCCATGGATGGGTGGGCGAGACCATGCGTCGGCAAGGTCCACGATGTGGGCAGCTGGCAAGCCTGCACGGGCCCAAGGTATCCAGGCTTCGGCTGGTGCCGACACCATGCCGCATCTGTCCATAGAGGCAACGGCTTCCGCTCCCGCTAAACGGAGGCGGTTGAACACGCCCGTGCAGGAATCGCGCAGTTTCGCCTCGGCGGCTGTCGACGACAACTACCGGCACCGGCAGGGCCTCGACGAGGTGCGGGCCGATGACAGGAGCCCCGGCCAATTTTCAGAGCCGGAGGACTCCGACCACCTGAGTGTTCAGGGTGAAGGGCGTATTGACCGGATGGAGCGGCTGCTGGAGCTTCTCCTACAAGGTCAACAACAACAGGCATCCAGCAGCGACAGGCACAGGGCTTCATCACCAGCTTCGTACACCAGCCTGGAGCAGCAGGACGAGGAGGCCGTGGTTGACCCCATCCCACCCCCGCCTGAATTACCGGCGGAGGACCTCCTCGATGTGGCTACCAAATTTGCAGCCCCTCATTCGTTGGGGCTTCCCATCAATACGAAGTTGGCAGCCACAGTGGACTTCCTAAATAATCACCAGCTTCAGGAGGAAGTCCTACTACAAGCCATGAGCCGCCACAAGGCTCCATCAAACTGCAATTCCCTCAACGTGCCTGTGGTCAATACGCCAATATGGGGCAACATCAGTGCGGCTATCCGTCAGCAGGAGCTGAAAATTCAGCGGATCCTGAAACTCCTCATGGCCGGGATTACTGCCTTTGTGCGGTCGGTCGACGGAGAGGAGCTTAATTTGGACCAGGAGGATGCTCTGGCGCTTCTGTGCGCTACTCAAAACGAAATAAACGGCTTTCGGAAAAACAGCATCCGCCCAGCGCTCAACCCTAAGTTTGCAGGGTTGTGCAAACCACCGCCGCCGCCGCCGCCCCGTCAGCTCTTTGGCGAAGACCTCTCCAAAAGGGTCAGAGAGCTGGATGAACAAGCCAAGACCGTGGGGCTCATGCGCTCTCACAGTGCCCCCACGCCATCAAGCTCGAAAGCCCCACTTGGCCGTTCACGAGGGTCTGTCAGCACTTCCACCAGGAATTACCCTCCAGCTCCAAACCGATATCAGCCACCCCAACCCCAGGGGTCTTTTTTAGGACAGGCTCGGCAGAAGCCGAGGTGGAAAATGAGGACGCCACGACCTCAAACCAACCCAGCACCTCCACGACCACCCACTCGTGTCAGGGACCGCCGGTAACCACAGAGGTGAGGCGATCTGGTTCTCTTTTTTCTCTTTGTTTAACTCCACATGTTGGTGGGCGTTTGCGGTTGTTTGCGGGTGCATGGGGTGACATTACCAGCGATGAGTATGTGTTACGGAATATTCAGGGCCATAGTATTGAGTTTATTAATGGGGACATCCCTCCACCTCAGCATAGACCGGGTCGTACTTTCAAACTAACGGCTGCGGAACAGTCAGTAGGCTATAAGGAAATTTTAAGGTTGGAACAGAAAGGGGTCATAGAGAGAACGGTTCATGAGCCCGTTGAATTTGTTTCCAATATTTTTACTAGACCTAAGAAGGATGGAGGCTGTAGAGTCATTATTGATCTAACCACTCTGAATAACTTTGTAACATATACTCATTTTAAAATGGACACGTTTGAAACGGCCAAATCATTGATTTCACAAGGGTGCTTTATGGCATGCATTGATTTGCAGGATGCGTACTATACCGTACCTATGAAAAAATATTACAGAAGGTTCTTAAAATTTATCTGGATGGATCAGCTGTGGCAATATAGGGCGTTGCCTAATGGGCTCACCACAGCCCCTCGCTTATTTACTAAATTGGTGAAGCCAATTATGGCTTATTTAAGACAAAGACATCATATTGTTATGGCCTATTTAGATGATATTTTAATTGTCGGCCACACCTTGGAATTAGCACAACAAGGGGTTGCAGCTGCGGTCAATTTGTTCCAACAGCTTGGGTTCATTGTTCATCCAGAAAAATCTAAGTTCTGCCCCACCCAGGTAATTAATTATCTGGGGTTCCAGGTGAATTCCATTAGCATGAGAGTCACCATACCAATTAACAAAATTGAGGAGGTAACACAGGTGTGTACAGACTTGATTAATACTCGTATACCATCGATTCGTCACACAGCTACTGTCATTGGCAAGATTGTGGCTTTGTTTCCGGCAGCCCGGTATGGACCTCTGCATTATCAAAACTTGCAGAGAGCCAAGATCGCTGCGTTGCGACGGCATGCTGGTCATTATGATCGATCAATGCGGCTGCCGCCTGCAGCATTGGATGAATTACGATGGTGGGTTTGCCACATTAGTAAATCGTTCAAAACTATTATTGAGGCGAAACTGATGATATACTTACAAACTGATGCGAGCTCTGATGGCTGGGGAGCTACGAATCAATTCTCTAGTTGTGGGGGCCGATGGGATACCCTTGAGAATACGATGTTGGTATCACAAGGGATCAACTATTTGGAGCTGCTTGCAGCGTTTCACGGACTTCGTGCATATTGTTCCAAGATCATTGGAGCACATGTCCGGCTCCAAATAGACAATACCACAGCGGTGGCATATTTAAACCACATGGGCGGTACCAGGTCAGTTTCATGTGATAAATTGGCTAATTCAATTTGGCTCTGGTGTGTCAAGAGAGACATTTGGATTTCAGCTACCTATTTGCCAGGTGAGCTTAATATTGTGGCGGACGCCAGGTCACGCAAGTTCAATGATAATATTGAATGGATGTTACATCCTGAAATTTTTGCAAAAATCACAGCCAAATTTGGGAAACCGGACATTGACCTTTTTGCGTCCCGGTTGAACCATCAGGTACCAACCTACGTCGCGTGGGAACCAGATCCTGGGGCTATAGCGTTAGATGCATTCTCGCTAGACTGGGGGAATTGCTTTTTCTATGCATTCCCCCCGTTTTGCCTCATCAGTCGGGTATTACGTAAAATTCAGATGGACGGTGCCAAGGGCATCCTTATCATACCCGACTGGCCTACACAGCCGTGGTATCCGATGGTCTTTGACACGCTCAGTGAACCTTGGGTCCGTTTGCAGGGTAGCCCAGAATTAGTTACTCACCCTGTTTCAGGGGAGCCACATCCCTGCCATGGCTATTTAAATTTGTTGGCTTGCAGATTCTGAATCGGCCTTTAGAACAATACGGCCTTTCTACCCGGACCATGGATACCATTGCGGCGTCGTGCCGAGAGTCTACAAGGCGAAGATACCGCTCTCACATCAGGAAGTGGGAAGCCTTCTGCAGCCGCTCTCGCATCACGTACGATGCCGTGACTATAACCGACCTCCTGGAATTCCTCGCGGGGTTGCACCATGATGAACACTTAAGCTACAGTGCCATCAACAGCGCCAGGAGCGCTCTATCATTCTACCTCAATATTGAGGTGGGATCCAACAGGCTAGTGTCCAGGCTCATGCGGGGTATTTTCAATACAAATCCGCCTACACCACGTTACAATATCACCTGGGATGTCAGGGACGTTTTAACTCTGCTCAGGACGTGGTCCCCCATGGAAGGGCTCCAGCTGGACAAACTCACCATGAAGCTGGTGATGTTACTAGCGCTGACTTCAGCACAGAGGGTACAGACACTCCACAAACTACGTGTCGACAGAATGATGTCTACCCCCACAGAAGTAGTTTTCTTTGTTGACGAGCTACTAAAGCAACACAGACCTGGGTGCACAGGGCTGCAGCTGAAGTTCCCGGCATACCCCGCCGATGCTAGGCTATGCTTAGCCTCCCATATCCGTTACTACGTCAAGGTGACGGCAAGCATCAGAGGAATGGAGAGATACCTGCTTGTCACTCATAAGAGACCTCACCATCGAGTGACAACACAGACGATATCCAGGTGGCTTCGAGTCGTCTTGGGTAAGTCAGGTATCGACACTAATGTGTTCAAATCTCATTCCACCAGGGCTGCATCGACGTCGGCGGCGAGGGTCATGGAGGTGCCCATGGACCATATTCTCGCCACAGCAGGATGGGCTAATGAGACGGTGTTCCAGCGGTTCTACAACCGGCCCGTTGCTGCGCCTCTACAGTTCGCAGAAGCCGTGCTAGATGCGGGGCAAGAACGTGGAGATGTCCCCGAATGAGGGGTTTTGATTTGTTTGTTAATAAATATGCTTTGTTTTGCAGTATGGACTAGTCAGCAAGTTATTCCTCCCATCCATCCCTGGTAGTGGTGTGACAGCATGGACGTGGTCCAGGGCGTGTCATCACAGAAGCTTTGAAGTCTTCACGAAGTCACTCACGTGACTCCGAAATGAAATAGTAAGATTGAACGAGAACTTACCAGTTCGAAGGTTGATCATTATTTCATGAGGAGTCGAAGTGAGGGATTTCGTGCCCTCCTCGCCCAACCCTCAATCACCTTCAGCTGGTAATCTTAGTCGTTTCATTCTTACTATGTGAAGTCATTTCTTGATTGGTTTCTGTGATTCCACGCCGCTACTTTGAAGTATGTCGAGCATGCGCGCCGGCGGGCTCTTCACGAAATCCCTCACTTCGACTCCTCATGAAATAATGATCAACCTTCGAACTGGTAAGTTCTCGTTCAATCTTACTATTCTCTGCCACAGAAGGTAGTTGAGGCCAGTTCATTGGCTATATTTAAGAGGGCGTTAGATGTGGCACTTGTGGCTAAAGGGATCAGGGGGTATGGAGAGAAGGCAGGTACGGGATACTGAGTTGGATGATCAGCCATGATCACATTGAATGGCGGTGCAGGCTCGAAGGGCCGAATGGCCTACTCCTGCACCTATTTTCTATGTTTCTATGTTTCTATCAGTATCAAGCCCAGTGGGTCCCAGGTACATGCATGCTGTTCTCACAGAGGAACCTGATCAAATATTATACCAGTCGTTCAATCAGTGAAACAGTTCGTTCACTGCCTTTATTGGTGTGTTTGCCACTTTTTTGCTGAACATTCATTTTCCTTACAACAGAGGCTACATTTATAAACAGCACTTTGTTGATCGTGAAGAGCTTTGTGTTAACCCAAGGATAAGAAAGACACTATAAATGCAAATTCTTTCTTTCTCCTGAAACAAATGTTTAAATCATTGGCCTTGAAAATGGTATTGTGCAATAATAAGATATGAACATTTTACATGCTGAGCTGAAATCCCGTTGTCTAATGCAGGACGGGGAAGCTTGAAGCTTAAATGTTATTTATCGACAGCAAATAAAGTACATTCGGAGCTGCCTATCTAAAGAAGAGAGTGTTACCGCACCAACTTCTACTTAACCAACACTTGCGATTAAGAATGCCTTGTTTTGACTGACTCTGGATTGTGAGGTGAGACTTCCAGACCTCACCATGGGAGGGGTAGGGACGTGGATCATAGAGTGAGTAGGTGGGCCTAGATGTTCATAGATGATCATAGATGTGGTGGCACAGTGGTGCAGTGGTAGAGTTGCTGTTTTAAAGCGTCAGAGAGCCAGTTTCGATCCTGACCTCGGGTGCTGTGTGTATGGAATATGTAGGTATGTACTCCTTGTGACCCCATGGATTTTGTCCGGGTGCTCTGGTTTCCTCCCACATTCCAAAGACGTGCGGGTGTGTAGGTTAATTGGCTTCTGTAAATTGCCACAGGGTGTAGGATAGAACTAGTATACGGGTGATTATTGGTCGGTGCAGACTCTGTGGGCCATAGAGCCTGGTTCCACGCTGCATCTTTAAAGCAACACTAATGTAATCATGAAAAAGGTGTGCCAGTATGCTTCTACTTTCCCAGAAGTTTAAAATGATCCGGCACTTCACCGAATACACCAACGAACTTCTGCAGATGCATTGTACAAAGTTTCCTGACTGGTTACATCATGGCCTGGGATAGCAATGCAAGAGGTTGCAGAGTGCTGGACTCGGGTCAGGATCAGGACCCTTCTTCAGACTCAACATTGTGTGTCGGGACCCTTCAGGCTGAAGAAGAGTCTCAGTCCGAAGCATCAGCTGTCCATGTTCTCCAGAGAAGCTGCCTGACCCACTGAGTTACTCCAGCACTTTGTGTCTATCTTTATACTTGAGTTTAACTTGATTGTATTTATGTATGGTATATCTGATCTGTTTGGCTACCCTGCCCGAGAAAGCTTTTCACTGTTCCTCAGTGCATGTGACAATAATTAACCTAAATCTGCAAACCAGGTTCAGGGGCAACTACTTCCCTAATCGTACCTCAGCAATGCAATACTACAAATTTGCATTACTATGGACTTGTTTTCTAATTATGTTTTACACTTATATTTTGGTTTTTTTGGACAGTCTTTTCCCTTTCACTGTCTTGTTGAATTTCTGTGTGAATTATATGTTGTCTATGTGCCTGAATACCGCTGCAAACATGAGCTTTCCTTGTATTTGTGCCTGACCGTACGTACACTTGACATTAATCTCAATTTGAACTTGAGTTTCTCTGTATTGCCACCTAAGAAAGGGGAGCTGCCACATGTTTTCCATGAGGATGTTGCTAGGATTCCACGGCCTGTGCTACAGGGAAAAGTTGGGCAGGCTAGGACTCTATTCCTTGGAGCGCAGGAGGCTGAGGGGTGATCTTACAGAAGTGTACAACATCATGAGGAGAATAGAAAGGGGGAATGCACAGAGTCTTTTACCCAAAGTAGGGGAATCAAGAACCATAGGACGTTGGTTTAAGGTGAGAGGGGAAAGATGTAATTGGAACCAGAAGAGGCAACATTTTCACACAGAGGGTGAAGAGTATATGGAACGAGCTGCCAGAGGAAAAAGTTGAGGCGGGTACTATAACAACAATTAAAAGACATTTAGACATGTACATGAACAGGAACGATATTGAGAGATATGGATGTAGTTGGGCCGAACCCAGGCAAATGGGACTAGCTTAGATGGGAAATGGATGAGCTAGGCCCAATGGTCTGTTTCTGTGCTGTTAAATTCATAAGCCATAGGGGCAGAAGTAGGCCATTCAGCCCATCAAGTCTTTTCTGCCATTCAATCATGGCTAATATATCTTTCCCTCTCAACCTCTTTCACCTGCCTCCTTCCCCAAACCCTTGACACCTTTACTAATCAATAATCCAATTTCTGCCCTAAAGATAACTAATGGGCCTCCACAGCCATCTGTGGCAATTAATTCCACAGATTCACCACCCTCTGACTAAAGAAATTCTTCCTCATCTTATTACTAAAGATTTTTTCCTTTTATTCTGAGGCTGTGCCCTCTGGTGCTTCATTCACCCGCTAGTAGAAACATCCACTCCACATTCACTCAGTCAAGGCCTTTCACTATTCAGTACGTTTCAATGAGGCCCTCTTCATCCTTCTAAACTCCAGTGAGTACAGGCCCAGTGCTGTCAAACTCTCCTCATCCATTAACCCAACCATTCCCAGGATCATTCTTGTAAACCCTCGTGGGTGGTAGTGGGGCATCCTGGTACCTTTGAGAAGGTGAAGATGGGACATGTTCTTGAACAACTTTTATCCTTTTCTTTGTCATCATAGAAGTTAAGATGCAACTGAGTAAGTTTGATGAGTCTTTTTGGATCATCGTTGAGAGCTAATCACATTCTGGAGTGAAATGTAGGCTAGACCAGAAAGGATATTAGATTAGATTTACCAGGGGATGGGAGATTAGTGATTCATGTAAGTTTTCACAACTATTCTGTACCTCCTAGTCATTATTACTGTAAATATGACATATACACGGCATGTAATTTAAGATCATCTTTAATCCACATAGACTTAACAGCACAGTAGCATGTTAGTTGTCACTGCATCCTGTCTGCTACCCGAACTGCGTAGCATAGGAAGTGGTTGTTAATATAAATGATACAGTAAGGTGGGGTTAGTGATGCTAACCTATATATGATTGGTTGCATGCATAAACCAATCTACATCCTTCCCCCTTAAAGAGTAAGTATAGTGTACCCATGCCATTAAAGTTAAACAAATTTGCCATATCTATCAGGCGGTCTACTGATACGGACCAAACCCTCTCCTCCTTCACCGGAAAGGAGGGAGGGGGTGAACCTGGAAGCGAGAAAGCCGCGGGGGCAGCTTGTGGTGGCCGAAAGGGGGAGCGTGCAGGAGGGGTAATCCGGTGGTTAGTCACGGCCGCTGCTTGTGGAGGAGTATGGGACATGCGAGGAGTACATGCGGGGATTGGTAGAAGGTTCGGCAGCGAATGGCTGGAACTGAAGCGGTGGAGCATAGGGTCCGGCTGGTGGTGGACGGGGTTCTCGCACAGCGAGCAGATGTTGACGACTTCTGCGGTAGACTGCTCCCTCATAGTCCACAAGGTAAGACCGTGGTTCGTCAGCTGGGCCGACAACCGTAGCCAGACGGGAATGTCCCATGGAAGTTTGTAAATGAACAACCTGGCCCGGCAGTAGAGGCACGGGAGGTTTGCATGATTTGTAATGCAACCGTTTCTGAATATCGTGTTTCTCCTGAATACGCTTTTGGATTGAAGCAGGCTTCAGCACCTGAGGTATCAGCTTCTGCTGAGCAATCGGAATTGGAGGTCTTGTTGTTCTGGCCATCAGTCGCTGGGCTGGTGATCCCAGGGTCCCGTCTCTGGCAATGTTTCTGAGATTCAGGCGATCAAGGTACACACCTGAATTGGCCAGGCGCGATCGTTCCATCAGTTGTTTAGCGCTTCTGACAGCCCGTTCAGCGAGTCCGTTACTCTGCGGGTACACGGGGCTGCTCGTGACGTGGTGGAAATTCCATCGGTTGGTAAAGAGCTTGAACTCGTGGCTGGTAAACAGTCTTCCGTTGTCGGTCTGCAAACGGACGGGTGAGCCGAATGTGGAGAAGTGTTTCTTTAGTTTTTGGATGACCATCTCAGATGTGATGGCAGTCAGGAGGTCGAGTTCAAACCAGTTTGAATAGGAGTCGACTAGGACGAGATAGTGCTCACCGTGCCATTCGAAGATGTCTGCTGCCACCGACTTCCAGGCCAGGGCTGGTGGACGTTGTTGCAGTAGGCGCTGCCTCTGCTGGTGCGGTGCAAGACTGTTGCAGGTGGGGCAAGAGGCTATACGGTCCCATATGTATTTGGCCATCCCAGGCCAGTAGAATAGGTTCTGTGCATGGTTCAGTGTAGCATCGACTCCCGGGTGATCGCTGTGTGCCTCTCTGTAGTGTTCCTCACGTAGTGATGAGGGAACCACGACTTTATGGCCCTTAACTATGACATCATCCTGTATGACCAGTTCATCGCGGACTAAGAAGAACGGCTGTGGGATAGTGGAGACCATGTTTTTTAACATGGATTCAACCCTGTCCTTCATGGCATGTGACACACGGTGTGGTGCACGAACAACAGGTACCACGTTAGGGTTGGTGGATATCTTGGAGGTCACAGGCGGCTTGCCTAGTTTGTCATCAAACAGATCAGGGTATCAGGACATCAGCAGTCAGTGAGCCCACCGATTGGGTGTCCGGCATGGTTGCTACTCTCAAGAAGGATAAAAATGAAATCCGTGTGTGCATCATCAGAAAGACTTCAACTATGCCATTAGGCGGCTCAACTATGCCACTTCTGACACCATGTAAATATGGCATATACACGTCATGTAATTTAAGATAATCTTTAATCCACATACAGACTTAACAGCACAGTAGCATGTTAGTTGTCACTGCATCCTGTCTTGCTACTCGAACAGCGTAGCATAGGAAGTGGTTGTTAATATAAATGGTACAGTAAGGTGGGGTTAGTGATGCTAACCTATATGTGATTGGTTGCATGCATAAACCAATCTACAATTACCAAAACTGGTTAATCCCTCCATCAGATTTTTACATTCCAAACCTGCCGTGGTGGGTTTTGAACTCAGATCCCTGGATTATTAGTCCAGGCCTACGGATTACTGCTCTGGTAATGCAGGAGCTGATCGCTCCGATGCGGAGGGCTCTACCGGCGGCTACGGGAGTCAAGATCGTCCCGTCAACAGAAAGCTTGAGGCCCCCGACCGCGAGAAAACAAAGAAGATTGCACTTTTTTCCGCCTTCCATCACAGTGAGGAATGTGGAGGAGTCACTGTGGTGGATGTTTATGTTAAAATGTATTTTTTGTGTTCTGTTGCCTTTTATTGGTATGGTTGACTTGGCAAATGAAATACCTTGTATGTTGCAAAACATAATTGGCTAATAACCTATTATTGTATTGTAGTGTGTGTGGGATAGTGTTAATATGCGGGGATCGCTGGTCGGTGCGGACTCGGTGGACTGTATCTCTAAACTAAACTAATCGAAACTAAATATTGTCCATAGCACAGGTTAACAGCATACCAGCCTTTGGGTAAACAGTTCATTTTATATAAAATAGACTTTTGCAGAAATTAAAAGTCAAAACACAAAGCTATGGATGAAATCTGACAGTTTGTCATTTCGTGTGGCTTGATAGTAAAAGCATAAAATGTATAATTCATTGCAAGAGAAAAAAAGGATTTTTAAAAGGGCAATGTACATGGGATTTTTTGATCAACCAAATAATATCCTTTCAAAAAAACTAACCAACATCTAAATGTTGTGTGAAGTTGTGTGGGAAGTCATTCTGATTTTTAATAATTAATACTGTGCGAGTGTATCATTGTGTGTGCGTGTGTGTATATGTATGTACTTGTGTGTGTGTGTTTCTGTGTGTATGTGGGTGCGTGTTTCTGTTTGTGTGTGTGTGTGTGTGTGTGTGCGCGCATGTGTTTGTGAGTGCGTGTGTGCGTGCGTGTTTGTGTGTGTGTATGTATGTGATTGTGGCATTTGTGTGTGTGTGTTTTTTGTGTGTGCATGCTTGGAATCACTAACAGCCTTCTTTCCTTTATAGGGAACTCTCTTAAAATAAATTTGATAGAAGTATATAAAATTATCGGAGATATAGGTACGATAGACAGTCAGAACCTTTATTCCAGGGCGGAAATGTCAAGACTAGAGGGCATAACTTTAAGGTGAGAGGAGCAAAGTTTAATGGAATTGTGTGGACCACGTTTTCACACAGAGGGTGGTGGGTGCCTGGAACGCGCTGCCAGGGGTGGTGGTGAAGGCAGATACAATAGTGGCGTTTATGAGGATTTTAGGTAGGCACATGGTTATGCACAGAATGGCGAGACATGAATCACATGCAAGCAGTGGAGATTACTTTAACTTGGGATTCTGTTCATCATGGACATTGTGGGCATTGTGGGCAGTTTCTGTGCTGCACTGTTCTGTGTTCTAATCTGTAAATTATCAGCTAATGGGGGCTGGATGTTGGTGCCATTTAGATAGCTCTTCTTTCAGGCTTTGACACTTGAAGGTTCCAACTAGACTCTATGCCTGAATATTAACAGCACGAGGAATGGCTGGAATGGGATTGCAATTGGTTCCAAGCATCCTGAAAATGTAGATCTACAATGAAGTTCCACTGTGGCTGAGCTCCACTTATCTCACTTAACACCATGTGCCGTACCTGACAGATGCCATTGATCTCACCTCAGAAAGGTCCAACTGTCCCCCCATTGACGTGAAGAAGGGAGTTCTCGGTTTCCTTTAGCCTGTTTGATCTTTCAATCCCCTCCTCAACACCATCTCTCAGTCTGTTGCTTGTTTGCTTCTAACTGTAATATAATCAGAGGCAAAAGATAAGATGTCCAATCGACCCCCTACTCCAAGTCCAAGAGGGCGGCACAGTGACACAGCCGTAGAGTTGCTGCCTCACAGTGCCCAGAAATTCAATCCTGACTACGGGTGGTCTCTGCACAAACGGCATTGGATGTTTTAAAGTGGAGATGGACGAGCTCTTGATTAGTAAGGGTGTCAAAGGTTATGGGGAGAGGGCAGGAGAATGGGGTTGAGAGGGAAAGATAGATCAGCTATGACGGAATGGCAGAGTGGACTGATGGGCCAAATGGCTTACTTCTGCTCCGATGGCATGTGAACTATGAAAGTGCAGATTAAAAGAAGTGCAAGACCAGCAAAGAGGTAGGTTGGGAGAATGAGACTCCGTCCTTATTTAACAGGAGGTATGTTCAGTATCGTAATAACAGCGGAGAAGCTCTTCCTGAATCTGGTGGTACATGCTAAAGAGCTTTTATATCTTCTGCCCGATACAGTCTAAATTACCTCTTACATTTCCACTCCTAAACTAATTGTAGCACCCCCACCTGAGGCAGTGTTACTGTGTTTCACCAGCAGACATCATTACGGCTGTTAAATAGTTGGAGGAATTAAAGTCACAGCTTGTAATTAAGTGTTCAAACTGGTTCGGGACTATTTTACACAGCAGTGTTCTATGTCTGTGGCTCATTGCACAGAAATAAAAGTTGAGGCATAATCAAGGACCTCGTATCAACTTCAGTTGAAATTCTATCAAACAGCATCAATCAGCCAAACCATGACCTTTGAGGAATCAGCCCTGCTCTGGATTACAGACTCACCATTGCGTTCAATGGTTCAATAGTTTCTTTATTGCCACGTGTACCAGGTACAGTGAAATACATATTTTTCTGTACAGCTCAGCAAGACTCCCCGTGCATAAACACAATCCCCCGGTTAGTACAGAATGTACAGGGCAGCCCACTGGGCCTGTATGCGAGGCGCCATTTTGGTGCCATTTTACAGTCCCAGCTGCAGCTGGCGATTAAGGCCTGCTGCAGCTGTTGCCTCCATTCCCGTCATCCCGTGAGCCAGTCGTCCTTCTCGTAGCACGGCCCTCTTCTGCCCTCGTTCCCCGGGGGGCATCTCCCACCGCCGACCTTGAGGGCCTGGTAGGTATAAGACCCCCTCTTTTCCAGCGTCCGCCACCGTCGCTGCCTACCTCCACTGCCTCTCCGATTCCCGGTCCGCAGGGCCGAGCGGGGGCCGGGATCGCTGGCGTTCCCTTTCCGGGTGAGTTCCTGGTTACGCGGTGGGCGAGCTGGGCTTGCTGCGGTTGCTCTGCATCTTAACTGTGGTTTGTGAAACTATATCTTTCTTTGGTACAAAGTCTGTGATAATGCACATCTTTATAATGGTGGTGTCCCGTCGGTGACAACGATGGCGGCTTGTGCAGTCTCAATTCTGGTGAGTTCTGACATGGCTCACGAGTCCAATTCGTGAACCGCACGCTCGAGAGCAGTGGGGGCAGATGAAAGTAATCGCTGGTAGGTTCTGTGCGGCAGCCTTCCTCCGCTCCCTGGCTTTGGTTAGTCGCTCTAGGCGCCGCTCCTCAAAGCCGCTGGCTGCTGTTCGCACTGCTGAGCGCCACGTGTTCTGTCGCTGGTGCAGGCTTCCAGTTGCTTGGGCGCAAGACCACAATATTGGAGATGGTCCTTGATGCAATCTTTGTACCACTTCCTGCGACGCCCACTGTCCCTTTGTCCCGGGGAGAGCATGCCGTAGCAGAGCTGTCGAGGCGTGTGGGTTTCATAATGGCAAGCTCAATAAAGGGTAGAAGGCAACCTTCAGAGAGAATACAGACAATATCGCCGTTAAACCGTCTCACCTTAAAGCTATGCCCCATATCCCTTGATTTTGTTAGCCTTAAGAGCTATATCTAACTTTCTCTTGAAAACATCCAATGAATTGGCCTCCACTGCCTTCTATGGCAGAGAATTCCACAGATTCACAACTCTCTGGGCGAAAAAGTTTTTCCTCATCTCAGTCCAAAATGCCTACCCCTTATTCTTAAACTGTGTCCCTTGGTTCTGGACTTCCCCACATCAGGATTTTTTTTCCTGCATCTAGCCTGTCCAATCCCTTTTTATATGTTTATTTCAAGAGATAGAATTCATGTGTTAGGTCAATTAACTTTTATCAGTCCTGATCTCCAACTTGAACTTAGTTTAGTTTAGTTTGGTTTAGGATGGCACAGAGTCGCTGCCATAAAGCGCCAGAGACACAGGTCTCCAAAGATGTACAGGTTTGTAGGTTAATTGGCTCTATAAATTGTTCCTAGTTTGTGTATTGTGTAGGATAGTGCTAGTGCATGGGGCGATCATTGGGCGGCATGGACTCGGTGGGCCGAAGGGCCTGTTTCCACACAGTATCTCTAAAGTCTAAAATCTAAAAGTCTAGTTTAGAGATACAGCATGGAAACAGGCCTCTTGGCCCACCAGGCCCACTCTGACTAGCAATCACCTGTACACTAGTTCTATCCTACACGCTAGGGACAATTTGCAGAAGCCAATTCACCTACAAACCTGCATGTCTTTGGGATGTGGGAAGAAACCGGATTATGCGGGCTTTCCTTACGGCTGTGGCCAAGTTTTCTTCTTCTTCTTGCGTATGGCGTGCACAGCCTAATGTTGTAGAACAACGTGTTCTATTTGATCTTATTTGATTGTGCACGCCGGGTTGATTGCATTCATCGAAACAGGGCGGACCACGTGAAGGTTGCAATCTTCCACCCCTGTAGCCAAGTCATTGGGTATTTTTAAAGCAGAGATTGACAGGTTCCTGTTTAGTAAAGGTGTCAAGGTTCAGGAAGAATGTGGTTGAAAGGGAAAGATAAATCAACCATGATTGAATGTCATAGACTCGATGGGCTCAATGGCCTCATTCTGCTCCTATGACCTATGAACATATGAACCCATCTCTTCTTAAAGCTACGCCCTCTATTCTTTGGCATTTCCCTCTCAACCTCATTCTCCTCCCCATAACCTTTGACACCCTTACTAATCAAGAAACTGTCAATCGCTGCTTTAAAAATACATCAGCCATGATTGACTCGGTAGGCTGGAATAGAGTCGGTGGGCTGAATGGCCTAATTCTGCTCCTATGACTTAGGAACTTAATGTTTCTCTAATTCTAAGTTACCGTGTTGCCATTCAGATGGAGACAACAGCAACTCTCAGCGGTGTAACCCTTTCTCCACCATTGCCCTCCTCTTATTTCTCTGTATCCCTGCAACACCTTCCCTCACTTCCTCAGCAAGTCCTCTTGCTTCTTTTGCCATTTACCTATGGGACATATGATGAGATAATCTCCCTCAATAAGATAGCAAGGGGGAACGAACATGCTGCCACTGACTCTCTCAGCTGGACTCATAATTGCAAGAATATTACATGAAACATTTGCTATCAGAGTCTGCACTCTCTTTAGTATGCTCCCATCTGGGATGTTAAGCAGAGATGTTTTAATCAACGTCCCATTTGTGTTAAAATATCACAGTTAGGATTTCATGCAATGTATTAACAGAAATTAAACTTGCTGCTCATACCCATTTTAGTAACAGCTGACGCACAATATTCTGACCAAGAACATCCATTCACCTCACCCATTATGGGTGTAAATGTCTTGATTTACCCTCGGGACGAGATAAGACCAGAATTTATTATCCATCATGGAAAGTGGAAAGATCTTGGCTTGCGAAAATCATTAGCAAAGTCAGATTATAATTAAAACTACTCCAGTATGGTTCAGACTGGAGTCACATCAGCCGACTGAACCATCCTATCAAAGTCCTGAGTTACCAAAGATAGATCCAAAATGCCAGAGTAACTCAGCGGGTCAGGCAGCATCTCTGGAGAAAAGGAATAGGTGACATTTTGGGTCAAAACCCTTCTTCAGACGCAGGTCTTGAGCTACCATCTATCATCTACCTCATTGGAGACCCTCCGACTCTCTGTAATCAGACTTTACTGGACTTTATCTTGCACTAAATGTTATTCCCTTCATCCTGTATCTGAATACTGTGGCCAGATCGATTGTAACCATGTATAGTCTTTCCTCTGGCTGGATAGCACTAAACAAAAAGGCTTTTCACTGTACCTCCATACGCGTGACAATAAACCAAATAAAACATATATGCAGATCAGACAATGGGGAGGTGGGGGAAGAAATGGACCGGCCTGGAAAATATGCAGTGCAATTGTGATATGCCAGTACACTCACACCAGTGTGCCCCGGTGCCCAGTGCCTGGCATTTACGTAGGGAACTCCTCACTGTCATAGTGCCGGCAAATCACATTGCACCCAGCTGAAGCAAGCCACACTGAACCTCGCCACATTGCTCAACAGCAAATGGAGCCCGAGAAATGGGCCGATGCCAACTCACTTCTGAAAGAATGTACTACGCATCTTTTTAAGAGACAATCTATTACTTTCCCTTTCATCTCTCCAGTGTGATGCCAGCACGCCATTTACAAACTGAAGCAAGTTGGCAGAGGAGGAATAAAGTGGTGGTGGTGGTGGTGGGAGTTAACACAGTTTTGTAGCTTCTCATTTCCCTGCCGTTAGTAGTAGACCTTGTGTCCTCAGCGGGAAAGAGAAGAAAGAGAGAGAAAGAGAGAGAAGAGAAGAAAGAGAGAAAGAGAGAAAGAGAGAAAGAGAGAAGAAAGAGGAGAAAGAGAGAAAGAGAGAAAGAGAGAAAGAGAGAAAGAGAGAAAGAGAGAAAGAGAGAGAAAGAGAGAAAGAGAGAAGAAAGAGAGAAAGAGAGAAAGAAGAGAAGAAGAGAGAAGAGAGAAAGAGGAAGAGAGAAAGAGAAGGAGAAAGAGAGAAAGAGAGAAAGAGCGCGAGGGAGAGAGAAAATAGGAAATGTGTCAAATAAGCTGATTAGGAATCTTTATCTCGGCCTGTCTTTGAGAAGAGGCAGCTCCTCATGGTGATGGACAACATCAGAACTCCGAAAATCTCCCAGTTTCATTAAAGAGAACAGATTTCATTTCAGTGTCTGTTCTTGATGGCTCAGAGATTGGTTTTGAGAGAGCTGGAAAAGCTAAGCTTATTCTTGGCAGTTTCACCAGGCCTTTGAAGTAAAGCTACCTGGAAGAAAGAGATAAAGAGATGTTGAGCCCGGATCCATTTACTCACCCCAGGAATGCCGTGATAACAGGTTCATGATGTAAATGTGAATATTTTAAAACCTGCAAGTGCATACTCAATGCCTTGAAGAGAAATATAAAGTAGGAATTGGGTAATACCCCGCTGAATTATTAAACGAGTCGAGTCAAAGGCTCAAACGACTGGCTTTGAAAAATCCCAGTAAAGCGGAGAGGGTGAGAAAGATATATTTGTAATTAAGTAAATAACAGGATGGGAAATAAACTAGCCAGTGAAGTATATTAATTAGCAATATAGATGTGGAACAATTTAAAGCTGCTTGTGTTTCCTCTACGGAGCAGACAAGGTTAAGGGCAGATTTAATTGTGGGATTTGATTGAGTAAAGAGTTATCCAATTAGCCCCTCTTCTCTTCTCTCCCCCCCCCCCCCCACCCCGCCCCCACCCTTCTCTCTAACAAGCACCACAAATGTTTGCATTTCAACAATATATCTAATTTGCTTCTAAAAGTCATAATTGAATCTGCTCCCACCACACCTCCAGGCAGCTTAATCCAGATCAGAAGAAATCACGGAGTTAAAAATATATATAAATTGTCTGCTTATCTCCCCTCTGGTTCTTTTGCCAATTATCTTAAAATAAATACGTGCTTAATAATAGCACGGACAGGAATATACTGATGGTGGGTTAAGCAGTGGCATATCAACTTCACCCATCCAATCTTAAACAGTAATAAAATCCACTAAATTCAATTCGTCGAAGAATGATCATAATTGGGGTCAGTAGTTGAACCCACCGCTGGATTGCCTCCGTTCCTAGCAACCCATCGATACTCGTTGAAAGCTAAATGAGAATCTCCCAATATGGCGATGTAATTTTCCCGGCAAGAATCTTTGCTGATTATGTCTCGAATCAACTAAATACTTGAGGGGAAAAACACTGCATGGGTTGTCTGGATAAAGTGATTCAAGTGCTGGGAGTTCACAGTGGCAGAGGGTTAAATGTTCAGCTCGACAATGGAATTACTATTCCCTCCTGTTCAATGTCAATGGTTAATGTGATACATGTGATATTCCCAATGATGCAGCTGGTAGAGCTGCTGCCCTACAGCACAAGAGACCTGGGTTCGATCCTGAACTCAGGTGCTACCCGTGTGTAGTATGAACATTCTCCCTGTGACCGCGTGGGTTTTCTCTGGGTGCTCAGGTTTCTTTTCATTCAGGGATATATGGCATCGAAACAGACCCTTCCCGCCCACCTAATCCAACTGGACTTCGATCACACTAGTTTTGTGTTGTCCCACTTTCTCATCCACTCCCTACACACTAGGGACAATTAATTCCAGAGGCCAATTAGCCTATGAACCCACAAGTCTTTCAGATGTGGGAGGAAACCGGAGTACCCGGAGGAAACCCATGCAGTCACAGGGAGAACTTTCAAACTCCACATACAGACAGCACCTGAGTTCAGAATCAAACCCAACTGTCGAGTTGGTAGATTCCTTTTGCGAGATGTTTATAATAAAATAATTGGCTTTTCTTCTTTCTTTCTCTATCTTTCTCTTTTTCTTTTTTTGTTCCTCTCCAGGGTCTATCTCTTAATCTCCGGTCTCTAACTCTTCAAGGGTTTCCTTTCCCTCTGTCACCCTTTTGCACTTTCACATCACTTTTTCACTTTTCTATTTTCTTTGCTGGTATTTCTCTCTCTTTTCTCTCTTTTCTAAAGCCTTAAAAAAAAATTAAGGGGTACAATGACTGCAATACAATCTAAGGGATGTACACTGATGTAACTTACGGTACCTCGAATAAATAAAGATATTTTTAAAAAAAACAAACTTATTTTAGCATTGTTGATAAAGGAATAAATCTGACGGTCAATTAAAAAAAAAGAAAAAAAAAAGAATCAAACCCAGGTCTCTGGCGCTGCAAGACAGCTACTCCACCAGTTACACTGCCGTGTCACCTGTTTCCTCCCACATCTCAAGGAAGTGCGGGTTTGTAGGTAAATTGGCCTCTGTAAATTGTCCTTAGTGTGTAGGGAGTGGATGAGAAAGTGGGATAACATTTTGTGAATGGTCAGCATGGACTCAGTGGATAAAGGGCTTGATTCTGTGCCGTGTATCTAAACGATTCCAGCTCAGGTGGAATGCATATAGAATCATAGAATGGAACATAGAACAGAGAGCAGTACAGCGCAAGAACAGGCCCTTCGGCCCACAGTGTATGTGCCAAGACCCTATCTTATCTGCCTGTACATAATCCATATCTGTCCAATACCTGCATATCTACGACCTATTCTGTGGTGAGTGCATTCCAGGCACTCACCACTCTATGTGTAAAAAAAACTTGCTTGCACATCTTCTTTAAACTTTGCTCCTAACACTTTACAGCTATGCCTTCCAGTATTTGGAATCACAGAATTGGTAGAGAATTGAGAACAGTATAGCCCAGAGATAGGCCCTTCAGCCCACGACATCTATACTGATCATGATGTCTACTTAAACCGCCTGCATCTCATCCACATATATAATCCACGTGGAAAAGTCATCCGGCAGACGGTACAGAAGCATGAACGCGCGCACCACCAGACTCAGGAACAGCTTCTTCCCCTCTGTTAGCAGGCGTCTGGATGGTCATTCCATAAGCTAGAGTACTCTCTGATCACCTCTACCCCATTGTGGACGTTGGACTTTGTCTCTGGAGCTGATGAGCTACAATGTTGAGAACCATATTCTGTACTCTGTGTCTTCCCCTTTGCTCTCTCTACTATACTTGAGTTTGACTTGATTGTATTGATTGTATTATCTGATCTGCTTCGATAGCATCTAAAACAAAGCTTTTCATTCTACATCTAGATATCATTCTTTCTCCACCCCAGCAGCTCCTGATAGCATGCAACTACGAAGCCTTTCATTGTACCGAGATACATGTGGCTATAAACTAACCTAAACTACATCACTTTACCAGTCTAGTTTTGGTCTCCCTGCTATAGGAAGGATGTTGTTAAGCTGGAAAGAGCGCAGTGAAGGTTCAAAAGTATTTTCAAGGCCACTATGAAATCTGCCTCCACCACCACCCCTGGCAGCGCGTTCCAGGCATAGATTGGGATAGATTGGGTCAGTGCATATAGAGTATTTTGTCCAGAGTAGAGGAATCAAGAACCAGAGGTCTTAGGTTTAAGGTGAGGGGGAAAGATCTGAGAGGCAACTTTTTTAGTGGGAATATGGAACGAGCTGCCCAAGGAGGTAGTTGCGGCAGGTACTACAAGCACATTTAAAGGATATATGAACGGATACATGGATAGGATAGGTTTAGAGGGATACGGTACAAACACAGCCGCGTGGGACTAGTGTAGATGGGTCATCTTGGTCTGCGTGGACGTTGGGCCGAAGGGCCTGTTTCAATGCTGTTTGACTCTTTGACTCCCCTTCCACCCATCTCACTCCTGCTGTTGTTCAGTCTGAAGAAGGGTCTCGACCCGAAACGTTACCCATTCCTTCCCTCCAGAGATGCTGCCTGTCCCGCTGAGTTACTCCAGCATTTTGTGTCTATCTTTGGTCTAAACCAACATCTGCAGTTCCTTCCTACATGTTGTTCTCTGTATTATGCAGATCCCCCGCCAGAGGTGGGTCAGTGCACTGGTTATGTGGCATGGAATGAATTGTAGAATATGTCAAAGTTTGCTTGTGGCACACTCCAGGAAGGACCAATTAATGGTCTGTATGTTGGATTTAGCAGAGCTGAAGATTAATTGGGCTTCCAGCAATGCTTCAATTTAAATAATTTGGCAACGGCAGATACGAACAGCTGCATTTACTCAGTTCTCCTTCAATGAGGCATTTATTGCCAGAGTTTTATATTGTGACTTTTTCTTACAACGTTTTTAACATTTCTACCTCTGCCGCAAGGGTAGAAAATGATTATTTGTTTCCCTTATTGCATTTTAATTGTAATTAACTATAAAGAGGGTTATTTCTCTCAAAGTATTAAACTGGGTTTTGAAAGAGTGACATGGTGGCGCAGTGGTGGAGTTGCAGCCACACAGCGCCAGAGACTCAGGTTCACTCCTGACTACAGGTGCTGTCTGTACGGAGTTTGTACGAGGGGGGAGAGGCGGTAGGGGGGTGGGATGGATAAAAGGAACAAGGATACTTGTTTACAAACAAGATACACAAAGTGCTGGAGTAACTCAGTGGGTCAGGCAGCATCTCTGGAGGACATGGATGCGTGACATCTCAGCTCGGCATGCTTCTTTAGACCCGCGCGTCTTTGGGATGTGGGAGGAAACCGGAGCACCCGGAAGAAATTCACACGGTCAAAGGGAAAGCATGTAAACTCCACACAGGCAGCACCCAAGGTCTGGATCTAACCAGCGTTTCTGGCGCTGTGAGACAGCAGCTCTACCAGCTGTGCCACCATGCTGCCCTTAATAGCTTTAAGTGATTTGTAATATGTTGATAACATTTGCAGCATCTGCAGCTCGCAACTAAATAAATACATCTGTTGACACAACCCTAGTTTCCTGCCTTGTTCTACAGCATGAAGTTGGACTGCTACTAGGCAATGGCAGACGTTCACATCGCCAGTCAAGTTCCATCTCAGTGAAAATGACGGGATGACATTTGTCCTCTTGTTTATTGAGAGAAAGGGTTTGGAAGCTTAGTACGTTATCTGTAGAGCCAGGATGTTTAGGCATTAAAAAAGTAATAGGCAGGCTAAAAGGCATAATAAAATTACAAAAAAGGCACGAAAAAGGCATTTATTGACAAAAAAAGGTACAAAAAGGCATTTATTTCCACCACCAAAATAGTTAAAAATGATAATATGTAGATATATTACATTAAATGACCAAAGTTGCCTGGTTGCATGTAATTACTTGCATTTTTTCCAAATTATCTGGTGTTAAACTATGCTGTCTGTCAGACAGAATATGCTTCAGTTATGAAAAACATCTTTCTTCCCCAGCTGAGGTCACTGGTGCATACCCGAAACAAGCTACAGACTATATTCATGTCGATATCTTGTTCATTACTACTACCTTTGAGAACTTTAGCTATGTTTTCTATTTCTTCAAGATCTTTGTTAGCTAAAATAGTAAGATTAAACGAGAACTTAACAGTTTGAAGTTTGATCTTTATTTCATGAGGATTTACGATGAGCGATTATGTAAAGCACCCCGCCAGTCCGCATGCGCGTCAATCTTCAAAGCAGCGGTGTGAAATCACAGATAACAGTAATTGAAGTGACATGGTAAGATTATAAACCTAGAACTACCAGATGACCTTTGTGATATGAGAGTTGGGAGCGGTGGGCACATAATCGCTCATCATAACTCCTCATAAAATAAAGATCAAACTTCAAACTGGTAAGTTATCATTTAATCTTACTATTTTACTTCGGAGTCACGTGAGTGATTCCGTGAAAATTTCAAAGCTCTGTGATTTCATGCCGTGAGAAACCAGTCTACACAACCACAACTGCTTCATTGACAGATGAGGGAAACATTCACAATGAATAAATAATCATAATAGTAACCCCTCTCATCCGGGAGGGACTATACAACTGAACCTAAAATAGAGTTGGCAAAAACCCCTGGTCTGACAATGGGTTATTATAAAGTGTTTGGAAGGTTCGTTCGTTTGACCGTCCTGCACCTGCTAGGATTTGGTCCAGCGGAACGTAAATAACCCTTGCTACTGATGTTGTAGCAGACCTGGTGGAGTGATTTAATTTGTATCTACTCCTATATAAACCAAACCCCGTTTCACCGCCTGGCGATGGTCTGAACTGTCACCTTCTTATAAAGCTTTTTGTAACTAACAAATGTTGTTAGTTCAGAGCCTCTAGGCTCTTGGTGACCTTGACATATTGTTGTATATGTGTGAACTCACATAATCGAAGGTCCCCGGGTATGTCATGAAACTAGTTTGGGACCCGACTCCCCTTCTGCTCTGCTTAGCTAAAACATAAAATATTATATTATTTGCAGATGTAACCATCCTGTCCTGTCGCAATTATGTAGTGACTGGACCCGTTGCGCTGAGACCAGCACCATGAGGATAACCACCTTATGAGACGGCCAAAGCTAGGATGTAGCTGGAGCCCCCTGGTGGTGTAGTGTTAACACAATGTCAGTGTCCCATACTGCCCTGCACTTGTCCTGGGGGAACTTGTGTTAAGGATCCTTTACAAACTCGATTTCCGGGGTGAGCCCGACAGAGCGGATCCCATTCGCTGCAACAAATATGATGGGAAAGCTCATTAAGTTCAGTTAATGGCCCTATAACTCAATTATTGTCAAAGACCCATTGGAAAATGAACTCTAAGTCGTCAGTATCTGTACCGTATTAAATGTAACATTAGCATTAAACAAAACTCTTCCAATCTCCTGTAGAAGAACTGTACTGCTTTTTTGGGATGCTATCCCTGCCCTCTGCAGTGAGCACATACATGGATCGGTGTGACAACCCGAGCAATAGGAGCAGTCTACTCAGAATCTGCAAAATAATAAATTGATTTTATCATGCAGAGGCTGGTTTTCCGAGCCACAGGCTGACCAGCAAAGCTCTACGTTTAAAATAACCGTATAAGGTTGTATTAATATTCCTGACAAAGCAGGAATCATGTCTGCATAGTCCCGTCAGCCAGTACAAAAGCCTAAAGCGGGATCTTGCTGACTTTATTTCAAGAACCGACTGATGGGGCAAAATGGAGGAAGACATAAAGAACATTCCTCCTCCTTGTAGCGATAATGTATCTCTCGCCACTGTTATGCCACATATTTTTGCAGCCAGTGAATAAGCATGAAACATCATATCAATATTCGGTGTTCCATCGAACCATAATTTCATAAATATTTTGTGATACAACACCCATTGTGTGTTGTCATTGATCTGTACTTGATGATACACCAGTGGCAAATTAGATTATGTAAGTTATTACAGGATGCTTTTATTTGATTGCACCCATGTGACTAACATATGCCACCACCATAGTGTATCAACTTGAAGTTGAGCATGCAGATTATGCATATTCGCTCCATAACCCTTTACCGATATAATACACCTAGGGTCTAGAAGAATTGGCAACTGATATAAATCTCCTCCACCTCCGAACTAGAGATGACATTCGCAATGTTCCACCTTAGAGCACTTAGCATCAGTTTGTAATACCTGAAATTTTACTGACCAAACTACTGGAGCAATGCTGAATAGTGTTTGTCCATCATTGTGAATTTATTAGCTTCAGCTGGTAATAGCAGAGGTTTGTTAACAATGACCTAGACGACACTTGAGAGGTTGCTACTTTCACAGCTGAAGCACAGCTACTATATTGCCAATTACTCTTGATGAATAGAATGCTGCTTTATAACAACAAGGTTGTTACAGGTTTCTACTAACTCCAATCTCTTGCACCAAGGCAGAGTCATATGCTAATTAATAGTTGAAGATAAATCCCAAAGACCAACAAGTCTATTGGTAACTAATTAAATTTAACTGGATGGATGAGGGATCCAATTTCTCAAATAGAGTTTGATGCTGAAACAGTTGATTTTTGCAAGATAGAGCGTTAGAATATCATCTAGAACTGACATAACAAGTGTTTTTCAACTCTGAGTAGCTGAAGCACCGATTTTAGTAATTTGGTAAATACCTGGGTAAATAATTTAGCCCATCTTGCAATGTTTTACTGTTATCATTACTGTTATCATTGCCTCCTCCAGATAATTTCAAATGTCTCCGGTGATCCCTGTGAATGGGAACTGAATAGAATGTATCTTTGAGATCCTTATGAAAATCAGTTGTTAGTTAGTAACGAAGTTTCCTATTCGGAAAAGTTTATACTGCACATACGAGTTACACAACCTTCTCCATCTTTAACAATGAACGGGCCACGTCTGCCATAATTCCGTGCCTGCCTGGAACAACAACTCTGGCCTGATTTTCGAGCCTGACTTGGAAGACAATCCTGGCCATAATAATGAGCCTACCTCATAAATTCTGAAGCTGCCTCTAAAGGCAACTCTGGCCCTAATTCTAAGCCTGCCGTGAAAGATAACTATGGCCATATTTCGATCCTGTCTTGAAAACAATCCTGGCCATGATACTGAGCCTGCCTTAAAAGACAATACTGGCCCTAATTCCAAACCTGCTTGGAATGCTAGTATTTTGCAGTTTTACATGGTTAGGTGACAATGCCTTAACCATACATGTGTCCTACAAACCAGTGTAAAAATTACCAACTTGTAAGTGGTCCACTTACTCCATATTTCGGAATGGTTACAGAGTAGGACTGGTAGGGTGTGTGGAACCTCTGCCCAGTTTTCAAGCTGCCATAGCTTCAGTGAACCGCTTACTGCCAATGGAGGCGTGGAGTGTGTTGTCGCCGAACTGATGAAGCTTTGCTCGTCGTTGGTACCTTGATTGGTCTGACAGCTTTTGCTTCCTCATCCAGGTTTTGCCTGTTGAAAAGGTCTTACCTGAATAGAAGATTCAGCGGCTATAGCGCTGTTCACTGCCGGCACTTGTAGCGTGAAGGGAACTCTGGCCCCTTCCAGGTATTCTGCCAATGGCTGGTAACCAACTCTTCAGGCTCAGGCCCCTGAAGATACCTGCGCTGATATGGCCCTTCCAACAGACTTATACCAGAATGGAACATATTCGGTGGTAGAATAATACTGGCCCCGCATGCTCTCCTCCTCCAAGAGGGAGACTTTAAGCAGCCCTGCAACAGGTGCTGCTGGCGCGAGCTCTCAAAGAGGCCAGCGCTGACACTACTCCTCCTGTTGGAGTGTGTCTTGGTGGAACATCCTCTCCATTAGGAGCTCCATCCCAGACAACCGTCCAATTAAGCAGCCCTGACTAGGCGCTGCTGGCACGGGCTGTCTAAAAGGCCGGCGCTGACCCAACTCCTCATGTTGGAGTGTGTCTTGGTGGAATCCTTTCCATTAGGAGCTCCATCCAGTTTAGTCCAAATATGTTAATCATCACCGGAGGGGAAACCTTCCGGCCCGACTCGTCCCGAGTCCATAGGCCTGACCCCTTTATTGTTGGTTATACATCATGTCCTGGGGACCACAACGGTGTCGGAGCCGCTGACCGTACTGTCAGCAACTCTGGTGGTTATACCGCCTTCCTCCTGGATTTACCCCTCCACGGGAACCAGAGCGGTCTGGAAGCCACTGACCGTATTGTCAACGACTGGAGTCGCGAAGCCGACGGCCGCCGGCTACCCGCGATTCCGCGGTCCGAAACATGCAAAACGTACATGTATGTTTAAACTTACCGCTGGCAGGACCGTTGTGCCTGCCAGTCAGTCGCTGAGCCATTGTGAAAAGATGTAATGACGCGCATGCGGACTGGCGGGGTTTTTCACGGAATCACTCACGTGACTCTTAAGTAAAATCACTCTCTCACATTTCCCTCGTATGTCTTTACCTACGTCGCCAGGAACATTATGAATATCCTCAGTTACTTTGTTGAAAACCTGCAAGTTAGTTACTAATGTTTAGTCACGTTTCTCAAGGGAAGTGATAGCTTGTGGGAGTTTGCAAAATTGGAAGCAATAAACACAAGATCATGGCGGAGGGACTTTTTCTGCATGATTTCACTGACGATCCTGACTGCAGCAGATTCTTCTTCTTCAGCAGATGATTTCTTTTATCTTTTTAAAATTTGCAGCATAGTAGAGTACAGCAGAGAGCCATGTACACCTAGTCAATATGGGCTGAGGAGGTAGCGGAATCTCGGGTGCCATTTCCTTGAACAACTGCACACGCGATGGTGCTTTGAGGAAGATTGTCTTGACAATGGGAACTAGGCGATCAACATTTGGAAACACATATGTGCTTGGCAATTGTGTGAAGTCCTTGAACTAAACTTGTCAAATGCAACATTTTGGAGAATAAAACTTTGAGTCACAAACAGAAGAACATTCTCGTGTTTTGTACCTTCTGGCCAAAGTACAGCAAGTGATGATGTAAACAACTGAGCAATAGTTGACTTCTCCAACACTTCCGATGTCAACAAATACTCCTTTGATGGTTGACCTGCCTCCAGTGTACCGATGACCACGTTGGCAACATATCTCCCCACAGCATCAGTTGTCTCGTCTATTAAGATCCATATTTTGTTGCATGCAACTTCATCTCTAATTTTCTGCACAACAATGTTGAAGTTGCTGTTAAAGTCTTTTTTCCGTAATTATGACTCACTTGGTATATGTTCCTCAGTGTATTTCTCTAAAAAACCTCTGAGAGCTTTGTAAACAATTCTAGTAATAATCTCGGGAAATAATGAATCAAGTTTTCAGATGAGGAGATTTTTGAAATCATGAGGTAAATCTCTACCGGAATATGTAAAATTTTCACCGTTACCGCGTCGGGTTTTCAAGGAGATGTGAATCACATATGAAAAAAGACACACACACACACACACACACACACACACACACACACACACACACACACACACACACACACACACACACACACACACACACACACGAACACACACACACACACACACACACACACATACACACACACACACACACACACACACACACACACACACACACACACACACACACACACACACACACACACACACACACACACACACACACACACACACACACGATTTTTCATATATTGAGTGTCCATACCTTCAATAGTATCATACTGAATCATACAAGACCCCTTGCTACTCATGTGGCCCTCAAGGGTGATATCCCTTCCTTTGTTTGAGGGCTGTTCCCACTGGACGCTGCCCCGCAATGTCCGGCAGCTTAAGGACCCTAGACTGTGTTCTTCCCTCACAGAGCCTTGGCAGCACTGAGTTTCAGTGTGCACCTCAGCATGTACCCCTGCAGTTGGGAATGGGCCAGACTGGTGTGCTGGGAGACCAATAAGTTTTCGATGGACCAAATTGTGTCTTTCACTGAGTTGATGGCCTTCCAGCACCACTTGATGTCCATGTACAGGTGTGTACCTGGGAACAACCTGCAATTGTAGGCATGGCCTTGTTCCAAATGGGGTGTAAGGCCTGCGATGGGTAACTGCTTTGGAAATTCAACACTTGGTTAGTATAGTTTGGAGATACAGCATGAAACAGGCCCACTGAGTCCACATCGACCAGCGATCCCTGCACACCAATACTATCCTACACACACTAAGGACAATTTACAATCATAACAATCCAATTAGCCTACATACCTGTACGTCTTTGTAGTGTGGGAGGAAACCGGAGGTGAAAACCCACACAATCACAGGGAGAACGTACAAACTCCATACAGACAAGCGCCCAAAGTCAGGATCGGACCTGGGTGTCCAGCGCTGTAAGGCAGCAACTCTACCGCTGCACAACCATGCCGCCCGAACCTCATTAACAGCCTCATTTTTAGCTCAGCACGGTTCCACTAAATCCCACTCAAAGTCAATGCCGATCAGCCCGAGAGTAAAATAAGCTGAACCAAAAAGCACATCTCCATGTAACAGATGGGCACCTCGCGTGCCACGAGTCGGTTTAATAATAAAAACCTACTTTATCATAATATCTTATTTCCATATAAATCTTACAGCCGTTCACTTGGAACGCATCATATTTGCAAACTGGAATGATGATAAATGGAACGGAGAGAAAATTGTGCCAGTCAGTTATAGAAAAGAGCTCAAAGAAAGAGAATTGCAGTATATCTTGAGATTGCTGCATTTTCTCTCCCTCAGATGTGTTCCGTTTTACTTGCAATTCCACCTCCCCTCTCTATCCCAATCTCGACCAACCATTCTCAATTAACCCTTTCTTGGCATTTTGAAAGCTGTGGTAATATTGAGTATAAAAAAATACAGTGCTGGAGTAACTCAGCAGGTCAGACATCTCTGTTCATACATTCTAAGAGCAGAATTAGGCCATTCAGCCCATCAAGTCTACTCTGCCATTCAACCATGGCTGATCTATCTTTCCCTCTAAACCCCATTCTCCTGCCTTCTCCCCATAATCTCTGACAGCAATACTAATCAAGAATCTGTCAATCTCTACGTTAAAAATATTTATTAACTTGGCCTCCACAACCGTCTGTGGCAATGGAATCAACATTCACCACTCCTCTGACTAAACAAATTCCTCCTAATCTCCTTTCTAATGGTATAATATCCTTTTATTCTGAGGCCATGGCCCCTGGTTATCTCACGAGTGGAAACATCCTCTCCACGTCCACGCTATCCAGAAACCCTTCTTCCAATACGAAACATCATCTATCCATGTTCTCCGGAGATGCTGCCTAATCCGTGGAGTTACTCCTGAACTTTGTGTCCAGTTTTTTCAAAACAGCATCTGCAGTTCCTTGGGCCTTCATGATACTTATACCCCTTCTAGCGTCAAGCATCTTAAGCTTAAACATTACGTCCTATCTGTTATAAGTAGCTACTCAAGAAGAATGAGGGGGATCTCATTGAAACCTGCCAAACAATTCTAGGCGTGCTGTCTATATTGAGTTTGTTCGTTCTTCCTGTGACTGCGTGGGTTTTCTCTGGGTGCTCCGGTTTCCTCCCAGACTCCAAAGACATGCTGGTTTGTAGGTTAATTGGATCCGGTAAAATTATAAATTGTCCCTGCTGTGTAGGATAGTGCTGGTGCACATGGTGATCGCTGGTCGGCATGGACTCGCAGGGCCGAAGGGCCTGTTTCCACGCTGTACCTCTAAATCTCGCTGTAGTCTAAACTCTATATTTGCCTTTGTGAGAGAACTGAAAATGCGAGACACTGTTTAAAAATAGAATGTGGCTCTGAGATGAGGCAAGTTCATTTTTATCAGAGAGCCTTGAATCTTTGGAGTTTTCAAAGGATGGAGTGGAGTCTGAATATTTTTAGGGCAGAGGCTGATACACATTTGATAATGCAGAGAGGCGTGCTACCATCAATCGGGAGCATGGAACCGGAGCACGGAGGTTTAGTGATGGGTGTCGGAGGCGACGGGCGAGGGGCGATGAGGGTACGTTCACGGGGTGAAGTCGAGGAGGCGTCAGAGTGGGTCGAGTCATTGGAGTGGGCTGCTGGAGGTCCTGCAGCAATGAGGGGCTCCGTTAGATCGGCCGCTGCTCCAAGTGTCCGGGTGCATAGATCGGACAATGCCTATAATGGCATGGAGCGGCGGAGTAGCGGTGGAGGAAATGACAATATCTTCTGGCCAGGTCGACCCCTGCACCTCCGATCCAGTGCCGCCAGGACAAGGGGCCTTTACGGCCAGGTTAAGATGCTAACATTTAAAAACAAATTCGGACTTGAAGTGTACAAGATGGCGCCTAGAACGTGGCGACTCTTGCGTACTGACTCGGTGTGGCCTACTATCTTACACTCTAATACTTTGTATGATTGTGCCCAATGTGCAGCAGCATTGTCACTGAACTGCACGCAAACAAAAATGAATTCACCGCTCTTAGATACAGATGACAATAAAGTACCATTGAACCATCGAGGTCAGGTCAGGTTTATTGGCATAAGCCCAAGTACGACGAGAAGCAATTATAATGACAATATCATATCAGCTGCATCGCATGCACATAGAATCAGACAACACGTAAAAACATAAGGTATTCATGAATTACACATAAATTCTATAATACAGTGAAAAGGAAAAGTGTGCAAAAGACAGTGGTGATGTCAATAAAGTTTCAATCCCATCACGATGTTATTGAGCGACAGAGCAGATTCAAGGAGTTGACCAGCTTACTCTT
Source organism: Raja brachyura (assembly GCA_963514005.1). The sequence goes on along the minus strand of OY740796.1, from coordinate 21,856,282 downwards.
TAGACTTTAGAGATACAGCGTGGAAACAGCCCATTCCGCCCACTGAGTTCATGTTGACCACTGATCACCCGCACACCAACACTATCCTACACACTAGGGGTAATTTACAATTTACAGAAGCCAATTAACCTACAAATCTGTATGTCTTAGGAATGTGGGAGAAAACGGGGAGAATGTACAACCCGCATACAGACAGCACCCGTAATCAGGATCGAACCTAGTGTCTGACGCTGTTGCTCAAGAAGTTAAATACATGCTACCATAAACCATCAGCTGATGGGACCTGTTTCTCTCCATCCACACAGTTTTGATCATGTCCAGCACAAGCCACCATCTCTTCCTTAGGAGATTGAGGAAGTTCAACATATCTCCTATGTCTCATACCAATATCTACAGATGCACTTTAGAAAGCATCCCATCAGGTTGCATTATAGCTAGGTTTGGCAACAGCCCTTGCCAAGACTGCAATAAATTGTAGAGAGTTGTGGATGTAGCCCAGTCCCACACAAATCAGACTCCCCACCATTGACTCCATCTACACTTCACACTGCCTCGGGAAAGCAGCCAACGCAATCAAATACCTTTTTCACCCTGGTCATTCCCTCTTCTCCCCTCTCCTGTCAGGTACAGGATAAAAAGTTTGAAAGCAGATGCCGCCAGACTCAAGAAGAGCTTCTTCCCCATTGTTATCAGGCTTCCCACAAGCATAGTCACGATCTTCCAACCTATCTCATGGCGGAGATTGCACTTTTAGAAACATAGAAACATAGAAAATAGGTGCAGGAGTAGGCCATTCGGCCCTTTGAGCCTGCACTGTCATTCAATATGATCATGGCTGATCATCCAACTCAGTATCCTGTACCTGCCTTCTCTCCATACCCCCTGATCTCTTTAGCCACAAGGGCCACATCTAACTCCCTCTTAAATATAGCCATTGAACTGGCCTCAACGACCTTCTGTGGCAGAGAATTCCAGAGACTCACCACTCTCTGTGTGAAAAATGTTTTCCTCATCTTGGTCCTAAAGGAATTCCCCCTTATCCTTAGACTGTGACCTCTTGTTCTGGACCTCCCCAACATCGGGAACAATCTTCCTGCATCTAGCCTATCCAACCCCTTAAGAATTTAGTAAGTTTCTATAAGATCCCCCCTCAGTCTTCTAAATTCTAGCGAGTACAAGCCAAGTCTATCCAATCTTTCCTCATATGAAAGTCCTGACATCCCAGGAATCAGTCAGGTGAACCTTCTCTGTACCCCCTCTATGGCATGAATGTCTTTTCTCAGATTTGCAGACCAAAACTGTACGCAATACTCCAGGTGTGGTCTCATCAAAACCCTATACAACTGCAGTAGAACCTCCCTGCTCCTATACTCAAATCCTTTAGCTATGAATGCTAACATACCATTTGCTTTCTTCATTGCCTGCTGCACCTGCATGCCTACTTTCAATGACTGGTGTACCATGACACCCAGGTCTCGTTGCATCTCCCCTTTTCCTAATTTGCCACCATTAAGATAATAGTCTACCCTCTTGTTTTTGCCACCAAAGTGGATAACCTCACATTTATCCACATTATACTGCATCTGCCATGCATTTGCCCACTCACCCAGCCTATCAAAGTCACCTTGCAGCCTCCTAGCATCCTCCTCACACCTAACACTATTCCCCAGCTTAGTGTCATCCCCAAACTTGGAGATGTTGCATTCAATTCCCTCGTCCAAATCATTAATATATATTGTAAATAGTTGGGGTCCCAGCACTGAGCCTTGCGGTACCCCACTAGTCACTGCCTGCCATTCTGAAAAGGTCCCATTTACTCCTACCCTTTTGCTTCCTGTCTGCCAGCCAGTTCTCTATCCATATCAATACTGAACCCCCAATACCATGTGCTTTAAGTTTGTATACTAATCTCTTATGTGGGACCTTGTCGAAAGCCTTCTGAAAGTCTAGATACAACACATCCACTGGTTCTCCCTTATCAACTCTGCTAGTTACATCCTCGAAAAATTCTATACACTCGGACATGACATGATTTACCTTTCGTAAATCCATGCTGACTTTGTCTAATGATTTCACCACTTTCCAAATGTACTGCTATCCCATCTTTAATAACTGACTCTAGCAGTTTCCCCACTACTGATGTTAGACTAACTGGTCTGTAATTCCCCGTTTTCTCTCTCCCTCCTTTTTTAAAAAGTGGGGTTACATTAGCTACCCTCCAATCCTCAGGAACTACTCCAGAATCTAAGGAATTTATTGGCAGGGGTGAAAAATTATCACTAATGCATCCACTACTTCTGTGGCTACTTCCTTGAGTACTCTGGGATGCAGACTATCTGGCCCTGGGGATGTATTGGCCTTTAATCCATTCAATTTACCCAACACCACTTCCCGGCTAACCTGGATTTCACTCACTGCTTCCACCTTATTTGACCGCCGGTCCCCTGCTATTTCCAGCAGATTATTTATGTCTTCCTTAGTAAAGACAGAACCAAAGTAGTTATTCAATTGGTCTGCCATGTCCTTGTTCCCCATGATCAATTCACCTGTTTCTGACTGCAAGGGACCTACATTTGTTTTGACTAATCTCTTTCTCTTCACGTATCTATAAACACTTTTGCAGTCAGTTTTTATGTTCCCTGCCAGTTTTCTTTCATAATCTATTTTCCCTTTCCTAATTAAGCCCTTTGTCCTCCTCTGAATTTCTCCCAGTCCTCTGGTAGGCTGCTTTTTCTGGCTAATTTGTATGCTCCATCTTTTGTTTTTATACTATCCCTGATTTCCCTTGTTATCCATGGATGCACTACCTGCCCTGATTTATTATTTTGCCAAACTGGGATGAACAATTGGCGTAGTTCATCCATGCAGTCTTTAAATGCCTTCCATTGCACATCCACTGTCAACCCTTTAAGAATCACTTGCCAGTCTATCTTGGCCAATTCACTTCTCATACCTTCAAAGATACCTATGTTTAAGTTCAGAACCTTTGTTTCTGACTTAATCATGTCACTCTCCATCCTAATGAAGAACTCAACCATATTATGGTCACTCTTGCCCAAGGGGCCCCGCACAACAAGACTGCTAACTAACCCTTCCTCATTACTCAATACCCAGTCTAGAATAGCCTGCTCTCTCATTGGTTCCTCTACATGTTGGTTTAGAAAACTATCCCACATACATTCCAAGAATTCCTCTTCCTCAGCACCCCTGCCAATTTGATTCACCCAATCTATAATTTGCCCTGGAACTGTTGCACTACCACGCTGAGAAACTATATTCTGCACTCTGTATCTCCCCCTTTGCTCTACTTATTGTACCTGAGTTTGGTTTGATTGTATTTATGTATAGTATTATCCGATTTGATTGTATAGTGTGCGAAAAAAAAACCTTTCACTATACCTTGGTACAAGTGACAATAATAAAGCTAAATCTATGAAGTAGTTGCAGATATTTTTCTACATTAAATGCAAGACACACATGGTTGTGTCTGCATTTCCTAACCTATTCTCTAACCTCCAATCTTCATCCTTGTGTCAACCCTAATCCTCTATACCTCCCAATCCCATTCCTTTTCTGTCCATTTTACCATCTTCGCTGGTTTATTCTCTGCACCAATCCCATAAGTTAATTTACCCCTGGCACATCGTGACATAAAGTCAATATCACATTTGTTGAGTTACATCTTTGCAACTCCCAGCCCTGCTGCTGTTTTGCAATCGTGGCAGAAATATTAACCTAGAATGGAGAGAATCTGATGGGAGGAACCCTCTCTGCTATTTTACATCTGAAGCACAAAGTATTATCTCCTGTTATATCAAACCGCCAATAACATGTATGGGTGGCAGGTGATTAGAACCAACTCCTCCATCTTCCCTTCTTCTTGAGCTATCACCATGTAACCATATAACCATATAACCAATTACAGCACAGAAACAGGCCTTCTCGGCCCTTCCAGTTGGGATCGTGGCCTGCTGTAGTTTAGTTTTTTAGTTTTTAGTTTTAGAGAGATACAGCATGGAAACAGGCCCTTCAGCCCATCTAGTCAACACCGACGGCGATCCCCGAACATTAACACTATCCCCACACATTAACACTAACCTACACACACACTTTTGGGACTAATTTACATTTATAACCAAGCCCTGTACGTCTTTGGAGTGTGGGAGGAAATCGGAGCACCCAGAGAAAACCCACACAGGGCACGGGGAGAACATGTAAACACCGTGCAGACAGCACCCGTAGTCAGGATCGAACCCGGGTCTCTGGCGCTGTAAAGCTGTAGCTCTCCCGCTGCGCCACCGTGCCGCCCTGCACAATCCGCTCCGCTTGTTGGACCTGGCGGAACACCGGCTGAGAGGGGGGGCCCGCCGTGCCTGCCCCGGCTTGCCCCCCCCCCCCCAAAGACCAGAGGATGGACATAACGGGATCGAGGCCGGTAGGAGAGGAGAGGGAACTAGGGTCTGGCCTACCACACCCTCGAGGTCAGTTGCAGGCGGCGTCCCGGGGAACAAAGTTGGATGGGCGAGGAGAGAGATGTGGTGTCCATGAAGGAAGGCGATGATAAGCCAATACAAAAGACCACAACCCAGAGGGCTTTGGCTGCAAGCTGGAAAATGGGACGAGGATAGATTCTTATCATCTAGCTTGGACATGGTTGGTCGAATGGCCTATTTCTGCGCAGTGTGACTCCACAACCAATTTCCCTCTTTCTCGTGTAACGTTAGACCTCATCGCCAACCAGAGTGCTGCTGAGCGGAACCAATATACAACAGTTTGTAGCTACCCCATCTATCTATACACTCTTTACCTCATCGCTCCAAGTGACAGAGACTTTGCTTAAGTAAGCAGTCACAATTCCAAGACTGAACAGTACTTCATTGCCAGCAGACCACTTTGGGAAGAAAGAGTTTTACTTACATAGGCAAATAAATTATTATATAAGGTTCAATGTTGAAGATTGCAATGCCAATTTAACAAGTCTTTTAGACTTCACTTTAGAGATATAGCATGGAAACAAGCCCTTCAGTTAACCGAGTCCGCGCCGACCACCAAAACACATCGTTCACTAGCACTATCCTACATACTAGGGACAATTTACAATGTTTCACCAAAGTCAATTAACCTACATACCTGCACGTCTTTGTAGTGTGGGAGGAAACTGGAGCACCCGGAGTGAACCACGTGATCACAGGGAGAACGTGCAAACTCCGTACAGACAGCACCGGTAGTTAGGATCGAACCGGGGTCTCTGGAGTGTATGGCAGTAACTCTACCATTGTGGCAGGTACTGTGCTGCCCCACATAAGTGTTTGTTGTTGAGGGCTCGAACAATATTGCGTGTGGACTGACTTGATCTGCTGGGTAGTGCAAACAGCTATCAGCATGCCCGTCAGCGGAGAGGTGGGGGTGGGGAAGCGAGACGGCCTGAAGCTGTGTCCGTGACTGAAATGGCTCTAACAACATAATGGGATGTCACTCTACATTTAGGCTCTGTGCATCAACGTGAAAATCCATTTCAATTCCTTCACATTCCCAAATACGTAAGCAATTGTTTCTCACTTTTATTCCGGGCAAAATGACTTTTTGTCGGAAGGTGGGAGAGGTGCAATCAATAAGCAACATCTCCGGAGAAGTCACGATTTGAAATAAGATGAGATCTCATGAAGTGTTGCTTAAAGATCATTGTTCGGTTGGGTGTATTTGATGCTATGTTCTCTCTTGGAGATGGTTTCAATTACTGGTGCCCATCCTCTTGTAAGGTTCAATCTGCAACAAGGTTAATGGCAGCTCAATAGGTAGCAATAGCTATCAAAGTACAACAGCTACCTTTATGCCTCAGTGACTACCAGACGATTTCATAAATTTGGTTCCAAAATCCATGGACATCAGGTATTTTCTTCTGCACCATAACACTCAGTAAAATTGCTTCTGATCTCCTGCCTCACAGCTCAGATCCACTTCCAACCTTTCCCCGAAACGCTACATTGCTGAGAACTATATTGGACAACCCTGGTCAATTTGTCCCTTCACACTCGTACCACCCCCTCTCAGGCCACTTTGCCTTGCAACCACAAGAAATGCTACACTTCTCACTTTACCTCCCCCCTTGACTCCATTCAAGGACCCAAGCAGTCTTTCCGGGTGTGGCAGAAGTTCACCTGCACCTCCTCGAACCTCATCTATTGCATCCGCTGCTCTAGATGTCAGTTGGTCTACATCGGTGAGACCAACGTAGGCTTGGCGATCGCTTTGCCCAACACCTCCGCTCGGTTCGCACTAACCACCCTGATCTCCTGGTGACTCGGCACTTCAACTCCCCCTCCCATTCCAAATCCGACCTTTCTGTCCTGGGCCTCCTCCATGGTCAGAGTGAGGCCACCGTAAATTGGAGGAGCAGCACCTCATATTTCGCTTGGGCAGTTAGCACCCCAGCAGTATGAACATTGACTTCTCTATTTTCAGATAGTCCTTACTTTCTCCTTCCCTTCTCCGCTCTCCCTCAGCCCTCTGGCTCCACCTCTTCCTTTCTTCCTCCTGCCCCCCCCCCCCCCCCACCACCACCCTCACATCATTTTTATCTACCTTGAACAACCACACTTCCTAACCATCAGCCTGTAAATCCCCCCATTCCATTACCCGTATCCACCTATCACTCATCCTACCTACCTGGTTTTCTCCCTCACATCAGTCTGAAGAAGAGTCCTAACCCGACACATCACCTTTCCATGTATTCCAATGATACTTTATGGTCACCTGTACATGAAATGCTGTTTTGCATAAACCTAGTAAAATCAGCAGGCCCGTTGAGTTACTCCAGCACTTTGTGTTTTTGTTCTGTAAACTTGCACCTGCAGTTTCTGTTGGTTCGTTTTTACTTCAAACAGATAACAACACAAAGATCAGTACTCAAGTAGTAAAATCCTTATTTTGCCCAGGAGGGTGTGGCCATCGCTCTTACAGTATGTAAATTACAGAGTCACTCTTGCCCCACACAAAGAGGTAATGGTCAATCAGATATATTTATACCCCAATAATCAGCGATTCAGCAACACTTTATCTTACACAGCATTGTACAGCCCGTTAGGATTGACAGGTTCTTCCGAGAGAAGAAAGGTTAGCCCATGTATGGTTATGCTGAAGAAGCTATTTTTCTGCAGATCAAGCATTTGATTTTTTTACCTAGTTGACGCACCTTATAATCTTATAGAGTAAAGAGTACGAGCCGAGTGTCTGAACATTCTCTTGATTGTTTTTCTCTATGATATATACATTTGTGCATTTGTGCTGTTATCTCGCTAGCGTTATGGAAGAAGGGCGAAAACATTTCTGTTAGCCTTGTTAGTGTAATAGGAGAAAGGTGAAAGCATCTATTTTATTGCTTCTAAGTCTACAGCTGAATCCATTTTGTAACTTTTAAATCTTTAAACTTTCTCAGTTCCCTGTATCTCCTGAGAACGACAGTGCATTCAGAAAGTATTCAGACCCCTTCACTTTTTCAACATTTTGTTACGGTACAGCCTTATTCTAAAATTGATTACATTCTTTTTTTTTAATCATCAATCTACACTCAATACCCCATAATAAAAAAGCAAAAACAGGTGTTTAGAAATTTTTGAAAAGTAATTGAAAAGAAATAACTGAAATATCACATTTACATGAGTTTTCAGACCCTTTGTTATGACATTCAAAATTGAGCTTTGGTTCATCCTGTTTCTAATGATTATCCTTGAGATATTTCTACAACTTGATTGGAGTCCACCAGTGGTAAATTAAATTGATTGTACATGATTTGGAAAGGCACACACCTGTCTATATAAGGTCCCACTGCTGACAGTGCATGTCAGAGCAAAAACCCAAGTCATGAAGACGAAGGAATTGTTCGTAGACCTCCCAGACAGGATTGTGTCGAGACACAGATCTGGGGAAGGGTATAAAACAATTTCTGTAGCATTGCAGGTCCCGAGGAACACAGTGGCCTCCGTCATTCTTAAATGGAAGAACTTTGGAACCACCAAGACTCTTCATAGAGCTGGCCGCCCAGCCAAACTGAACAATTGGGGGAGGACGGCCTTGGTCAGGGAGGTGACCAAGAACCTGATGGTCACTGAATGAGCTCCTCTGTGGAGATGGGAGAACCTTCCAGAAGGACAACTATATCTGCAGCATTCAGCCAATCAGACCTTTATGGTAGAGTGGCCAGATGGAAGGCACTCCTCAGTAAAAGCCACATGACAGCTGCTTGGAGTTTGCCAAAAGGCACCTGAACAAGATTCTCTGGTCTGATGAAACCAAAATTGAACTCTTTGGCCTGAATGCCAAGCATCATGTCTGGAGGAAACCAGGCACTGCTCATCACCTGGCCAATACCATGTGAAGCATGTTGGTGGCAGCATCATGCTGTGGGGATGTCTTTCAGCAGCAGGAACTGAGAGACTTGTCAGGATCGAGGGAAAGGTGAATGGGGCAAAGTACAGAGAGATACAAAGTACAGTACAGAAACAGGACAACGACCCTAAGCACACAGCCAAGACAACACAGGAGTGGCTTTGTGACAATTCTGTAAATGTTCTTGCGTGGCCCAGTGAGAGCCCAGACTTGAACCCGATCTAACATCTCTGGAGGGACCTGAGAATAGCTGTGCATCGATGCTCCCCATCCAACCTGACAGAGCTTGAGAGGATCTACAGAGAAGAATGGGAGAAATTACTCAAATACAGGTGCCAAGCTTGTAGCTTCACACCCAAGAAGTCTTGAGGCTGTAATCGCTGCCAAAGGTGCCTCAACAAAGAACTGAGTAAAGGGTCTGAATACTTGTATAAATTTGATATTTCAGTTATTTATTTTTACTTTTTATTTTTATTTTCTAAACACCTGTTTTTGCTTTCTTATTTTGGGATATTGTGTGGATTGATGATAAAATGAATAAATTTAATCTATTTTAGAATAAGGCTGTAAGGTAGGAAAATGTGGAAAAAGTGAACGGGTCTGAATACTTTCTGAGTGCACTGTATATTCTACTAACTGTATCTTCCCCTTTACTCTAACTTTTGTACTTGAGTTGACGTGATTATATTTATGTTGGAATGTGAAACAAAATCTTTTCACAGTACCTCGGCACATGTGGTGATAATAAACCTAAATGCAAACCTAAAGACAAACTGCCAGAGGAGCTCAGTGGGTTGAGCAGTGTTTGGCAAGGGAAGGAATTTTGGATGTTTTGGGTTGAGGCTCTGCCAAAAGACTCCAAAAATATAGCAATGTTGACAATTCATAGAAACATAGAAATTAGGTGCAGGAATAGGCCATTCGGCCCTTCGAGCCTGCACCGCCATTCAATATGATCATGGCTGATTATCCAACTCAGTATCCTGTACCTGCCTTCTCTCCATACCCTCTGATCCCCTTAGCCACAAGGGCCACATCTAACTCCCTCTTAAATATAGCCAATGAACTGGCCTCAACTACCCTCTGTGGCAGAGAGTTCCAAAGACTCACCACTCTGTGTGAAAAAAGTCCTTCTCATCTCGGTCCTAAAGGATTTCCCCCTTATCCTTAAGCTGTGACCCCTTGTCCTGGACCTCCCCAACATCGAGAACAATCTTCCTGCATCTAGCCTGTCCAACCCCTTAAGAATTTTGTAAGTTTCTATAAGATCCCCTCTCAATCTCCTAAATTCTAGAGAGTATAAACCGAGTCTATGCAGTCTTTGTTAATAAGACAGTCCTGACATCCCAGGAATCAGTCTGGTGAACCTGCTCTGCACTCCCTCTATGGTAATAATGTCCTTCCTCAGATTTGGAGACCAGAATTCCTTTCGGCATAGATGCTGCTCGACCTGCTGCGTCCTCCAGCAGTTTGCTTGTTGCTCCAGACTCTAGGATCTGCTGTTTACTGTGTCTATACAAGCCCTCCCCCCCCCCCCCCCCCCTCCCCCCACCCCCCCATCTTGTGTATTCATTAGTTTTACAACTCGCAACTAGTTACAGTCTGGGTTCCTGTCATAGAATCTTGATGCTTTACAGCACGGCAACACAACCACCTTATCCACACTGACCTCGCTGGCATGCTGGGTTAGTCCCATTTTCCAGCATTAGCCACCTATCCTGCTTAAACCCTTCCCATTTTCTACATCTGTCCAGATGTCTTTAGAAAATATTATTGTTTCTACTTCTGTAGCTTCTTCTGTCAGCTCATTCCAGATATGGACTATCTTCTGAGTGAAAATGTTGCTCATGCGTTTCCTCTTAACTCGCTCCCGTCTCAGCTTAAGTTTATGCTCTCGAGTTTTAGAATTGGCTACCTCTTGGAAAAGTGCTGTGAGCGTTCACTTTATCCATGCCCTTCATGATCTTCTACAACTGAATAAGGTCTCCCCTCAGCCTCCTATGGAAGCAGATATGACAGTGGCATTTAAGAGGCATTTGGACCGCACGCGCACAGGCTGGGAATAGAGAGAGATAGCGTCTTATATATAATTCTATGTAAAATTATGAGAGGCATAGATAGGGTAGACAGTCAGAACACTTTGTCCAAAAGTCCAATACCTGAGGGCATGGATTTAAGGTGAGAGGAAAAGTTTAAGGGAGATGTTTTTTAGTGGGAACCTGGAGCGCGCTGCCAGGGGTGGTGATGGAGGCAGATATGATAGTGGCATTTAAGAAGCCTTTAGATAAGCGCATGGAAGTGCAGGGTATAGAGGGATATGGATCATATACAGGCAGCTCACAGACCACACACAAATGTGACCTTTGCCACAGAGACTATCACTCCTGTATTAGTCTCTCCAGCCACAAGCCATACTGCTCCAGCCGAGGTTTGGAGCAAGCAGCCAACAACTAGGATGCATCACCCATGGTCAATAATGACCGAGGGGGCTCTACGAGGAGGCAGATGAGATCAGTTTAACTTATTACCGGTTTGTCGTAAACATTGTGGGCCAAACTGTTCTATGTTCTATGTCCTTGGCACAATGCATTAGATGGAGTGATATGGTCAGCACAGATATTATGGGCCAAAGGGCCTGTCCCTGTGCTGTACTGTCTTGTGGTATTGTCAGTAGTTTGATTTTGGAGCTGAATGTTTCAGACTATCAATTGGAAATGAAAGTGTGAAGAATTTATTTATGCAAAAATAAGATTTTCATCTGGACCCCTGCTATGTGACAATGTCACCTAAGTCACGTCATTGCATAAATAATGTGGTGTGCGCTTGTATCTGTCCTCTGCAGGGATTTGCATGTTTAAACATCAGGGGAAGTATTCGTTAATAAGCTTTAGATTGTTGATAAACACAAACATTTCTCCATCAAAATATCTTTGTTGTTCTAATGGTTGGGCATCAAACATTCCTGTATTAGACAAACAGGGTGGTGTTGGTATAATTGATAGATAAGGTTGCAGGAATCATATTATCATTGTTGCGATTTGCAGAGAGTGTTGGTCTCAGCCCAGTCCATCACAGGCACAGCCCTCCCCACCACCGAAAGCATCGACAATGGGCGCTGCTTCAAGAAGCGGGAATGTTGATGCAACGGTAGAGTTGCTGCCTCGCAGCTCAAGAGACCAGGGTTCAATCCTGACATGACGGGTGTTGTCGGTATGGAGTTTGCACGTACTCTGTGACCTGCGTGGGTTTTCTCTGGGAGCTCTGGTTTCCTCCCACATTCCAAAGACGTCCAGGTTTGTTGGCCAATTGGCTTCAGTAAAACTGTACATTGTCCTTGGTGTGTGTTAGTGTGCGGGGATCGCTGGTCGGCGCAGATTTGATGGGCCAAAGGGCCTGTTTTTGTGCTGTATCTCTGAACTAAACTAAAACTGAACTTAGAAGGTGGCATCTATCACTAAGGATCCCCACCATCTTGCTGCTACCGTCGGGCAGGAGGTACAGAAGCCTGAAGTCCCACACCACCAGGTTCAGGAACAGACACTTTCATACAACCATCAAGTTCTTGACCCACACCATCCTAATCCTTCCTCAGCAACAGGGCTCTAATGACCACCTCTTGGACTACCATGGGCTTGTTTTCTTTTCTAATTGTGTTTTGTGCTATTGTCTTGTTATTTCATTTCGGAGTCACGTGAGTGACTTCGTGAAGAGCCCGCCGGCACGCATGCGCGACATATCGTCGCAACGCATTGCTGCCGACAGCTGGCGGTGGGGCGCGCTCCTCGCCAGCCCTTCAAAAGGAGCCGCTTAGGTAAGTTAAACTAACCTTAAGTTGGTTGGCCCTTGCTGTCGGTTTTGTCTTTCAGCAAGGGTGCGGTTTGGAGTGTTTGGAAATGTCTGGACGAAGTCGTCGTTTGACCGGCCCGGCGCCCTCATCGGTTACACCTGGGGCCGGGAAGAGAGCGGGGAAATCATTGCCATCTGCTGCTGCAGGTCGGGACCCGCTGAGTCGCCACAGCTCCGAGGAGGAGTGCGTGGAGGAGGACGTCGGGGTGCCTCCTGAAAGGGTGGACCCTGCCACAAGTTCGCCTTTGGCGACAACGGGGAAGGGGTCTCGTGCTGCGGCCCGACCCCCCTCCGCTAGCCCTTCATTAAAAGGCAGCAGAGGAGCCCGTAAGCCTAACCCGGTTCGGGCCAAGGCTCCACCAGCCGCCATGGAGCGGTCTGGTGCAACGGCGGGACCTGGGTCGTTAAGGTCTGCTATCCAACTCCCAACCCGCGCCGCCGGGACGGGGGGCTTGGGTACGGTCCCGCCTCGGTCGCCAAGTCCCCCATGGATGGGTGGACGAGACCATGCGTCGGCACCGTCCAAATTGTGGACAGCCGGCAAGCCCGCGGGGGCGTCGCTCCATGCTTCTGCTGGAGTCGACCCCAAGCCGTCAGGGCCCTTTGTGGCAACGGCTTCTACTCCTGCCAAGAAGAGGCGGTTGGACACCTTGCCCGCGCGGGACTCGCACGGTTTCGCTGCGGCGGCCGAAAGCGATCCATTCCGGCACCGAGATCACTTCTCTGAGGTGCGGGCCGATGCTAGGAGCCCCGGCATGTTTTCTGAGCCGGAGGACTCCGACCATCCGAGTGTTCAGGATGGGGGGCGTATTGACCGCATCGAGCGGCTGCTGGAGCTGGTACTCCATAATCAACAGCAGTACGCACCCACGGATATCGTCAGGCACAGGGCCACCTCGCCGGTTTCCCTCATCAGCGAGCCACAAGGGGAAGAAGGGTTTGACCCCACCCCAACACCGTCGGAGCCACCGACAGCTGAGTTACTGGACGTGGCGGCCAAATTTGCTGCACCGATTACAACTGGACTTCCGCTCCAGCCAAAGCTGGCAGCAACAGTGGACTTTCTCACGAATCATCGGTTGCAGGAGGAAGTACTCTCACAGGCCACTCAGCGCCACAAGGCCCCGTCCAACTGTAATGCCCTCAACGTGCCACTGGTCAATACGCCCATATGGGGCAACATCGGCGTGGCTGTCCGCCATCAGGAGGTTAAACTCCAGCGGATCCTCAAACTCCTCACGGCCGGTATTACCGCCTTTGCGCGGTCGGTCGATGGAACGGACCTGTCATTGGATCAGGAGGATGCGTTAGCACTATTATGTGCCACCCAGCATGAAATCAACGATTTCCGGAAGAACAGCATCCGTCCGTCTATCAACCCAAAATTTGCTGGGTTGTGTAAGCCACCGCCGCCCCCACCGCCCCGACAACTCTTCGGGGAAGACCTTCCGAAGAGGGTCAAGGAGCTGGACGAGGTAGCCAAAACGGTGGGACTTATGCGATCTCAGATCGCCCCCAGACCGATGGTGCCAAAAGCTCCCCCTGCTCGACCGCGAGGTCCGGTCGCATCAGCATCAAGACCATATGCTACTACTCAGCACTTCTACCAACAGGGCCAGCAGCAGCGGTCTTTTTTAGGGTCAGGCACACAGCGACCCCAGTGGAAGATGAAGCCATCTTATCGTCAGCCCAACCCAGCACCTCCTCGGCCACCCAAGTATGTCAGGGACCGCCGGTGACCATGGAGGTAAGGCGGTCTGGGTTTCTTTCCCCTGCCCCTTTAATCTCACATGTGGGAGGGCGACTCCGGTTGTTTGCTAAAGCTTGGGTATCAGTTACTTCGGATAAATTTGTTTTACAAAATATTCGGGGTCATTCTATTGAATTTATTCACGGCAACATTCCTCCATCCCAGCATATGCCTAAACGGAAGTTTACGCTGTCTGCTGTTGAGCAGGCAGCAGGCACGGCTGAAATTTTTCGTTTGGAACAAAAAGGCGTGATAGAGAAAACTATTCACGAGCCCATTGAATTCGTCTCCAATATATTTACTAGACCAAAAAAGGATGGAGGTTGTCGGGTAATTATTGATTTGACCCAGTTGAATACCTTTGTAACATATACACATTTCAAAATGGACACCTTTGAGACAGCCAAATCACTGATTTCGCATGGTTGCTTTATGGCATGTATTGATTTAAAAGATGCATACTATTCAGTGTCCATCCGGAAACATCACCGGAAATTTTTGAAATTTGTCTGGATGGATCAGCTCTGGCAATATCGGGCCTTACCAAATGGGCTTACTACTGCCCCTAGGCTCTTTACTAAATTACTTAAACCTATTATGGCCAAATTACGCATAGAACATCATATTGTAATGGCTTATTTGGATGATATTCTGATTATTGGCAATACTCTGGAAGCAGCTGAAAGCGCTGTTTCAGCAACTGTTACTATATTTCAGCAACTGGGGTTTATAGTTCATCCAGAAAAATCGAAGTTTCACCCATCCCAGGTTATGGATTATTTGGGTTTCACGGTGGACTCTATTCAAATGAGGGCCACCATTCCATTTCACAAGGTGGAGGATGTCTCCCTTGCATGTCAGGATCTCGCATCCGCCAGTATACCATCTATTCGGCATACAGCTAAGATAATTGGGAAAATCGTAGCTTTATTTCCGGCAGCCCGGTTTGGGCCTTTGCATTATCAAAACCTGCAAAGGGCCAAAATTATTGCGTTAAAAAAGAACGCTGGTCATTTTGACAGACCTATGGAGCTGCCTTCTGATGCTAAGGTTGAGCTACAATGGTGGGTGTCCAATATTGGCAGGGCATTCAAACCCATTGTTGTGCCCAATCCGGTGGTATATTTGCAAACTGACGCAAGCTCTCTAGGCTGGGGAGCTGCGGACAGCTCTTCTAGTTGTGGAGGCAGGTGGGATCCCCTTGAAGCTAGCATGTTGCTAATACAAGGGATTAACTATTTGGAGCTGCTTGCAGCATTTCACGGACTGCGGGCATATTGTGCTCATCTTAGTGGTACTCATGTCCGTCTCCAAATAGACAACACCACAGCGGTGGCATATTTAAACCATATGGGCGGTACCAGGTCAGTCTCTTGTGACAAATTGGCTAATACTATTTGGTGCTGGTGTATTGATCGAGATATTTGGATTTCAGCCACCTATTTGCCAGGTAGGCTTAATACTGTGGCAGACACCAGGTCATGCAAATTCAATGATAGTATTGAGTGGATGCTGCATCCTCAAATATTTGCCCAAATTACAGCCAAATTTGGCCAACCGGATATCGACCTTTTTGCGTCCCGGTTGAACCATCAGGTACCGACATATGTTTCATGGGAACCAGACCCTGGGGCATTAGCGATTGATGCATTCTCGCTAGACTGGGGGAAGTGGTTTTTCTATGCATTCCCCCCGTTTTGCCTCATCAGTCGGGTATTACAAAAAATCAGGATGGATTCTGCCAGAGGCATTCTTGTCATACCCGACTGGCCTACACAGCCTTGGTATCCGGTGGTCTCTGACATGATTAGTCAACCTTGGGTCCCTCTAGAGGGTTGCCCGCATTTGGTTTCTCACCCTGTCTCAGGGGAGTTACACCCCTACCATGCGTATCTAAAATTACTGGCTTGCAGGTTCGGACCAGGCCATGGATGCAGTATGGCCTTACCACCCGGACCATGAACACCATTGGAGCATCATGTCGAGAGTCAACCAGGCGGAGATATCTCTCCCACATCACCAAGTGGGAAGCCTACTGCAGTCGCTCTCACATCACCTATGACGATGTCTCCATAGCCGACGTCCTGGAATTCCTCGCGGGGTTGCACCATGATGAGCACTTGAGTTATAGTGCCATCAACAGCGCCAGGAGTGCGCTATCATTCTACCTCAACATCGAGGTAGGATCGAACAGGCTAGTGTCCAGGCTTATGCGGGGAATATTCAATCTGAATCCGCCTACACCACGCTACAACATCACCTGGGATGTCAGGGATGTACTTACCCTGCTCAGGTCGTGGTCACCCATGGAAGGGTTACAGCTGGACCAACTCACTATGAAATTGGTGATGCTACTAGCGCTGACTTCAGCACAGCGGGTTCAGACGCTCCACAAACTACGTATTGACAGGATGACGTCGACCCCTGGAGAAGTAGTCTTTTTCATCGATGAGCTACTTAAGCAGCATAGACCTGGGTGCACAGGGCTGCAGCTGAAGTTCCCGGCATACCCTGCAGATGCTCGGCTATGTTTAGCCACTCACATCCGTTACTACATCAAGGTGACGAGGAGCATCAGAGGAATGGAGTTGTACCTGCTTGTCACTCACAAAAGACCTCACCATCGAGTGACAGTCCAGACGATATCCAGGTGGCTCCGGATCGTCCTGGCTAAGGCAGGTATTGACACTAATGTGTTTAAATCCCACTCCACCAGGGCTGCATCTACGTCGGCGGCGAGGGTCATGGAGGTACCCATGGACCATATCCTCGCCACAGCAGGATGGGCGAATGAAGCTGTGTTCCAGCGTTTCTATAATAAGCCTGTTGCTGCTCCCCTTCAGTTTGCAGAGGCCGTGCTGAACGCCGGGTGTGAACGTGGGGATGTCCCTGATTGAAAGGGCGTTATTTGTGGTGTTATTAATAAATCTTTTTCTGTTTCAGTATAACCTCGTTTCATCAACTTGTTTACTCCAAGCCATCCTTGCTAGTGGTGTGTCCGCATGGACATTGTCCAGGGCGTGTAATCACAGAAGCTTTGAAGTCTTCACGAAGTCACTCACGTGACTCCGAAATGAAATAGTAAGATTGAACGAGAACTTACCAAGTTTGAAGGTTGATCTTTATTTCATGAGGAGTTGCGGTGAGGGATTTCGTGCCCTCCGCTCCCAACCCTCGATCATCTTCAGCTGGTAATTAGAGTCTCTTTAAATCTTACTATGCCAAGTCATTTCTGTTGTTGTTTCTGTGATTCCACACCGCTGCTTTGAAGAATGTCGCGCATGCGTGCCGGCGGGCTCTTCACGAAACCCCTCACCGCAACTCCTCATGAAATAAAGATCAACCTTCAAACTTGGTAAGTTCTCGTTCAATCTTACTATTCTTCACAGTAGTCTTGTTTTGAAAATTTAGTGTGTAGAATTCAAGTATAAGTTGTAGCGAGTGAATGGGAACGTGGGATAATATAGAACCAGTGTGAATGGGTAATCAGTAGTCGGCATGGACTCGGTGGGCTGAAGTGCCTGTGTCCATCCTGCATCTTGTATTAATCATTCAGAATCTACACCCGAGCTGAACCCAAACCCGACACAGTCGGCAGACACTGGGCTTACGGCTGAGATCTAGGCTCTGGTACCCCCTACCATAGGAATCGTTCACAAATGCCGGGCACCGTCGCTCAGGACAACCACCAGTTCTGCACTTGAATCCAGCTTTCTTCCCATTTATCTTAATTTCATGTTATCTGCCCACATTGATGTCGCAGTAATTACACTGACAATGAAAGCTTACAGCTCTGGATTTACACTTTATTTAATTACTCCAAAGTATAAACACGGAAACATTGATTGAATGTTTAGTGAAAGAAGGAATCGTATATCACTCGAAGATTTCTCCACATTGTACTGTTGCTCATGGAAACATAGAAAATAGGTGCAGGTGGAGGCCATTTGGCCCTTCGAGCCAGCACCGCCATCCACTGTGATCATGGCTGATCATCCCCCATCAGTAACCCGTGCCTGCCTTCTCCTCGTATCCCTTGATTCCCCTAGCCCCTAGAGCTCTATCTAACTCTCTTATAAATTCATCCAGTGAATTGGCCTCTCCTGCTTTCTGTGGCAGAGAATTCCACAAATTCACAACTCTCTGGGTGAAAAGGTTTTTTCTCATCTCAGTTTTAAATGCCCTCCCCTTTATTCTTAGACTGTGACCCCTGGTTCTGGACTCGCCCAACATTGGGAACATTTCCCTGCATCTAGCTTGTCCAGTCCTTTTATAATTTTATATCTATATGTCTCATCTTGAACACTTCCTGTCTGCGCTGTATATTGATTTTAGAAAAAAACGCTACCATATATTGCTATGATTTTTGGCCATCTCACTCAGTCCTCCTCCGCTGAGTAGACTCCGAGGATTTTTCCCATCTATGCCAAAAAATTTATGAGTGTTTTTAAAAAAAACAAAAAAAAAACCTTAAGATCCTCTCGCCTGTCAATCACCATGATAAAGGTAACGCCCCTTCCGGGGTGGGGGGGGGGGGAAGGAGGGGGGGGAGGACTATAAAACACCGGATGCCTAGACGTGACTCTGCAAGATCGCGAGGGAGAGGCCACGACTCTCATTCTAAGCTGTAAATCAACTGACCTGTGAGTCGGCAATGTACTTGCAATAAATGAATTGTTAGCCCTTAATGACAATACTATGAGTTGTTTGGCCTGCTGCCCCGCCTGTGCTTGAAACTACAATGTTTTATTAGGTCCAACTGTGTTTGGAAGGAATAAATGCTTTATTAGGTCCGACTGTGTTTGGTTCAAAAGTCTCGCTCATTTTGTGACTTCCGCTTAGTGGACCGGTCGCGCTGATTGCGTAATTTCTGGTAAGTACAGAGGTCACGCTGATTGCAGAAGTGCGAGCGTGTGCGTGTGTGTCCGTCCGACCCACAATGTCCATACTAGCCCTCTGAAAACCAGTCCCTGCGACCCACAACACCATGCTGGCGCTCCAGAAAGCACCCCACCACTGGCCAGCAATATTTGAATTGGTGGAGAGGTGGAATATTGCATTGGGGGACCAACCCTCCCATGTGAAGCTGGGACCCAACGGGTCCCACTTAGTCTAGTATATAATTAAAACTCTTGGGGGTTACACAAAAAGCTGGAGAAACTCAGCGGGTGCGGCAGCATTTAAGGAGCGAAGGAGATAGGGGACGTTTCGGGTCGAGACCCTTCTTCAGACTGGTCAGGGATCAGGGAAACGAGAGATATAGACGGTGATGTGGAGAGATAAAGAACAATGAATGAAGGATATGCAAAAAAGTATCGATGATAAAGGAAACAGGCCATTGTAAGCTGTTTGTAGTGTGAAAATGAGAAGCTAGTGCGACTTGGGTGGGGAAGAGATAGAGAGAGAAGGAATGCCAGGGCCCGAGGGCTGAGGGAGAGGTGGGAAGGGGAGGAGGCAGCCAGGGTTAACAGAATTGAGAAAATTCAATGTTTAAGCCCAGAGGATGCAGACTCCCCAAGCGGAATATGAGGTGCTGTTCCTCCAACTTGCGGTGTTGCTCACTCTGGCCGTGGAGGAGGCCCAGGACCGAGAGGTCGGATACGGAATGGGAGGGGGAGTTGAAGTGCTGAGTTCCCGTGCGCGTCTTTACTGGCGTCGCAAAGAGCACTCAATGGGTCCACAGCCATGCATGCACACTTGGGGCCTTTCCAGAATTTTTATCGCCATCTTTGTTCCACAACAGCCAACTGACGGCTCCACGGGGTAAGTTGCCTCCATTTTTCATTTCTGCCCCACCCCCAGGCACTGGCTGGGGTTCCCCGCCTCAAGACCTCGCTGGGCCCCAAGACGCTCACCCAGACCCCAAGACGCTCACCCCCCTTGACAGCCCCACCTCAAGCCCTCCCCCGGCCTCAGGACACTCGATCCCCCCCCCCGATAGACCCCGCCTTAACCCTTCCTCCGCACCAGGACGCTCGCCGCCTCCACCTCCCCCCCCCGGCAGCCCCCACCTCAAGCCCTCCTCCGGCTCCAGGACGCTTGCCCCCTCCACCACCCCCCCCCCTTGATAGCCCCTTCCTCAAGTACAACATCATCACCATCCTGGGGAGGTGAGGAGGGAGATTTGGGGAGGAGGGGGAATAGAGGGAGAGGAGTGGGGAAGGTAGGGTGGGGAATAGAGGGAGAGGAGGGCATTGGGGGAGGTCAGGACTGGACGTGGGGGGTGGGTAGGGGAGGGGAGGAGTGTGGGTTAGAGGGGTGGGGGGGGAGAGGATTTATGGAGGGTAGGAATTACTGTTATTGGGGAAAGGAGAGGGAGAGCTGAGGGAGGGATTGGGGAGGAGGAGAGGGGAAAGAAGAGGCAGGATGAAAAGGAGGGGGAGGGAGTGCTGCGGGATGGGAGGAAATGAGCCGTACAACCCTGAATATTGTTTCCAGTCCCGATCCTCCTGCCACCATTTCTCTGCAACAATCTCTAAGGGAGCCTCAAGCTCACCACTTTACTTCTTGTACTTCATTCATATATCATTCTTTGAATCCATTACTCACCTCACTTTTCACATCGATTCCTATTTCACTTGGCCGTACTCCCATATCCCTTCATGAGCTTTCTGCCCCGTTAATTCTGGTGTCTTTCATAACTTTTCCTAACCTCTCTTTCCCTATTACTCTATCCTTGTATTTCCAATTTGTCTCCTTCCCCCCTACTATATAGTTTAAAACATGTTTTAAAGCCATTTAATACTAACTGGATCTAGAGCGGTTTCAATGAAAATGGACATCGGGGAGTTGGAAAGAAGTCTGCAATGGACGGCAATAATGCTCAAGAACAAATTTTGATACATACATCTCTTTGAAATCCCTGGCTGAGATAGTCTTAAACGTGTCTTCCTCTGTGTTTATGAGTGATTTGGTTTAGTTTAGTTTAGATTAGTTTAGTTTAGTTTGCAGATACAGCATGGAAAGCAGGCTCTTCGACCCACCGAGTCCACACTAGTTCTATGATATCCCACTTTGTCACCCCCACCCTGCACATTAGGGGCAATTTACAGAGGTTAATTAACTCACAAACCCACACGTCCATGGGACATGGGATGAAACTTAATCGGTCGCAGGGAGATGTACAAACCCCACGGGCAGACAGAACCCAGGTCTCTGGCGCCATCAAACAGCAGCTAAACTAGCTGCACGACGGTGCTGCCAAAAGCTAGCTACAGTTTGGGGGCAGAGGAGGGTGATGGCGATGCAATTGAAGACCACCTTGCTGCAGTTTATTGCAAATCAGCAGTGTAAACGTAATTTCTTGTAAAGCGAAATGCCAACAGAATTTTTTTTTTTAACCGAAGGGTGAACGTGTTGGAGAAAATTAAACCTTCTCTAGAGCCAGTCAGTGGAATTGAAATTCAGGAGAGTGCAATTTAAAAGCTGCTGTTGTTACATTCTCAGTTGTGTAAGATTGAAATTGAGTTATTTGATGCATGAGGCGGTCTAGGAGGCATTACCCTGGGAAATGCAAGCGCAATGCAATGATATGATCGCACACCCTGATATTTATGGCTAGGATGCAAATGAAATGTGCTCGGGTTGTTTCTTTTACCGACGTATATTAGTCATGAGCTAATTTGAGTTTTACTTGTTTGCCAGTTTAAATATAATTCTGCTTTTGAATTTCCCTAGAGTCACCAGAAGGTACAGTAAGCTTCTGTGATCCCAGAATGAATTGCAGAGTTATATAAAAAGTAAACTTTAATTCTTACACACATATGCATTTTTGGTCAAAAAAATCATGCTATCTTCTTCTTGGCAGTCCTTTGGGATCACAGATGACTTTCTTTCCCAGTAGTTGGACAGTCAGTAGGATGGACAGTCAGAATATTTTTCTCCAGGGTGGAAATGTCAAAGACTAGCGGGCATAGTTTAGTTTAGAGATTCAACACAGAAACAAGCCTTTCGTCCCACGCAGACCAGCAATCCCCGTTCACCTGCACTCCCCTATACACTAGGGAGAATTTACAATCTACCGAAGTCAATTAACCTACAAACATTTATGTCTTTGGAGTGTGGGAGGAAACCGAATCTCCTGGGGAAAACCCACGTGGTCACAGGGAGAACGTGCAAACTCCATACAGCCGAACCCGGGTCTCTGGCGCCGTAAGGCAGAGTCGATGTGGACCAAGTGCCAATTCCCCTGTTGAGTGGGCATTGAGGTGAACACTGGGCATGGGTGAAGGTGGGAAGACCTGACCACATTGATCTGTCACAAGTTGAAGTGTTACTCTTTTAACTTGCACAACCCATGCCATTTTTAAAATGTCATGCTACATGTCAGTCAGAGCAATTCCATATGCGAAGGGGTAGCTTTTAATTTGGTGTGCTGTCTTATTCTGATCATTACCATGGTGATGCAGCCTCTGGGAAAAAGCTGGTGGGATGACAGATTGACATCTCAGCCTCTGGCAAGGGAAGGCTCCGCAGGTCTGATTCACGCTGACGGGAGATATTTCCCAAGCAGAACATTGACAAGTCCCCAGTGTGGCAAACGTGGAAGAGTCTCACACCTCCAGCAACCCAGGTTCAATCCTGACCTCCGGTGCTGCCGGTGTGAAGTTTGCACGTTCTCCCGGTGACCGCATAGACTTCCTCCTGTGTCTCTGAGATACTCAGCTGGTTGATTAATTATTCAGTGTAAATTGCCCTTTACAACGAGCAGTAAAGCATAGAAAAGAGGTAGAATTTAGGGTGACTTTGTAAGAATGTGTGAAATTAGGGTCTGCTCATGGTGCAGCGATAGAGTTGCTGCCTCACAGGTTCCATCCTGACTGCAGGTGCTGCTGTGCGGAGTTTGCATGTGTTCCCTGTGACCGCGTTGGTTTTCTCTGGGTGCTCCGGTTCCCTCCCACACTAGATAAAGTCTCAGCTGTAAATTATCCCTAGTGTGTAGGATCCGAAAGTGGGATAACATCGCACTCGTGTGATCGCTGGTTGGCGTGGACTCAGTGAGCCGAAGGGCCTGTTTCCACGCTAAAACTAATTTAGAAAAATGAGGTTAGTATAGAATTAAGGGAGAAATTATTTTCTGAATGCAGGCATGGTTAGGGTAGACGGTCAAAACCATCTTCCTGGGGTAGAAATTTGAAAGACTAGTTGACGTACCTTTAAGATGAGAGCAGCAAAGTTTAAAGGATATTGGCAGGGGAGCAGGATGCAGTGCCGGACTGCGGAAGGTGAAAGGTTGTAAATCGGCATGGTAGGTGATGAAAGAAAATTCAGTGGACAAAATAGGCAGGAGTAAGACGAGAGGTGAGGAAGGACTGTTGGCTTGAATTGCATTTATTTTAATGCTAAGAGGCCTGTCGGGTGAGGCAGATAAAGCAGGGTGTAGAGTCGCACAGCGAGGAAATGGGCCCTTCGGCCCTACTTGCCCACACCGACCGACATGTCTAGGGTCACCAACTGTCCCGTATATTGGGCTAAATTGGTTTGTCCCATACGGAACCGCCCTTGTCCCGTATTTGACTGCTACTACTCTGTAATCACCAGAGGTAATGCTTGCAGACAGGTCCTAGATCTGATACAACAGCGTGCGTGTGTGTTGCATGTGCCACGCATGAGTGATTCACCCGTCATCCGATCACAGGCCCCCTTATGCACATCAGTTGTACAGTGAGCAGCAAGAATATCCGTGGAAAAAGTAGACTTGGTAGTCCCCCCCTCTTTTCCTCTTTTGCAGTGATCATACGTCTACTCTATAAGCACATGCAGATAGGGTTATTTGGTGTGATTTCATGTCTGACAGGTAGTCAGATTCGGCTCTGTATTTTGCTTTGTTATAATTTGGTGTTACATTTCATATATAACACTGAAGGTATGTACACATGGATCATATATTGGATTTGTTTACCTATTCAGGGTTGTTGTTTTTATCTCTCTCTCACTCTCTCTTTTTAAAAAGGCCCCTGTTACCATGTGCTAGCTGCCAGCCCCCTCACTCACTTCATCCTGGTCCTGTACCATACCCACACCAACACCTTTTGTCCCTTCTTTATGAGTGAGAAAGTTGGCAACCCTAAACATGTCCCATCTACACTAGTCCCACTGTGTGTGTTGAGGAGGCATGGGTTTTGTGTGCGGTGATGCTTGTGTGTCTGTGTGTGCATACGCGTGGGTGCGTGTGCGTAGGTGTATGTGCGCGAGTGTGTGTGTGTTCGTGCGGGCATGTGTGATCTGTCGGGGTGTGTGTGTGCGTGTATTGTGTGTACGTGTGTGTGCGTGGTCGTGTGTGTCTGTGCAGGTATGTGCGTGTGTGTGGTCGTGTATGTGTCTGTGTGCAGGTATGTGCGTGTGTGTGTGCGCGTGTATCTGTGTGTGTTTATGTGTGCATGTATCTGTGAGTGTAGTGCGTGTGTGTGTGGAGAGGAGGTGTTCTAGGTGTTCATCTCCTGGTTTGACTACATCATCACACTATCCTTGGATTTTTATTGACATTATTTCCAAATTGAAATCTTTCTAATTAAGTGGCCGCACGCCAAGGAGAAGCGTTTACCTGGCTTAAACCCCAGCTCTGCAGTCTCTGCCAGAACAATCTGCAATGTGTGTGTGTGTGTGGTTATTTATGCAATTGCTGAGAACTGCCGCTCTCATTCTTCCATCACTCTGCCAACTAGCAGGCCACTTGCTGCAGTCAGTATTCATTATGCTCACAAAATCTATTCTAATATTGCAAAATTGAAAGCCCTGGTATTTTGGCAGTGACGAGTGATCGTTTTACTGCCAGCACCTCTTCCAGAGTCTCGCCTAGGGAAGGGAAAGTGCAGAAGCAACTTGCTTCAAGCAAGGAACCGCAGAGGCTGGTTTACAGAAAAGGACACAAAGTGGTGGAGTAAGTCAGTGGGTCAGGCAACATCTCTGGAGAACGTGGATCGGTGACATTTCGGGACAGGCTCCTTCTTCAGATCTCACCTATCCATGTTCTCCAAAAATGCTGCCTGACCCGCTGAGGTCACCATTCTGTGTCCTTTTGTGTATTAAATATCATCTGCAGTTCTTTCTTTCAACTACATACAAGGATAATACCTCAGTTATAGCAGACAATTGTCAATAAAGGACACAAATTCCTACCCTCCCCCCTTCCAAAGCTTTCAACCACGCATCTGTGGAAGTTGGTGAGAGTTGGTGAGGCATTATGAAACGCACAGAGCAACAATTGTGATTATCTTCAGTTTCCGACACAGAGAACAAATTATCATTTTATGTCTAATTTTAATTTAGTGCTTGGTATTTTTGTTTTCTAATTTTCTTTACAGCTCACTCCTCTGAGCTCGCCCCCGCAGCAAGGCTTTGACACATGACAGGAAAAGTAATTAAACAAAACCTCCAGTCATGGTAATCCTCAAATAATTGCAGCGTTTATTTAGCTTTTGAAAATAAATGTAAAGCCAGCTGTATTTGCTCTGATGCCCTGGATCAATCCGAAGTAGCCGATGGATATTTCCTGGGACTCTGCGTTGCCCCAGGCTGGAAAGAGAGAACTAACCTCTTTGCAAAATTATGTTCATGATCAACTCTGCCCAAATGACACATGGCTGTTGGATGTATACATTAGTACAGGCACCTCGCGTTTTACACGTCTTTGATTTATGTATTTTTGAAATAACGCTTTTCTTCCTTTAATGCCAAAGCTTGATTTACGCACCGGTATTTTTTGAATAACGTGCTCAAATTTACTGCTGATAGTTGCATATGTTTAATTTACGTGTATTTGAATTATGCGCTGCTTTTCACGCACGTGGTCCCCGCGTAAACTGTGTGGTGCCTGTATCTCTGAATCGTGTCACGCATTTGTAGTCATATCCACAATCTTAGCAGGACCTCGAATGAATCGACCGTACCATTTAGAGCTCTCTATTTTTCTGCTGTAATATCTTTCACGCCCAAGTTCCCACACTAACAACTCACTGCATTCCAGAGTGTTTCATTGTTATATGCACCGGTATCAGATCAATGCAATTCTTACTTGCTGCAGCTTTTTTTAATGCACATTAAATGTAGTAACACAACAAAGAAATTTACCATAAAGTATCAGTTATGGAAACACAAGGAACTGCAGGTATGGAATGATGAGCACAGCTTGAGGTCACACAGTGGGTTGGTCAAGGCAGCACAGTGGCACAGCTGCTGCCCCACACAGCCACAGACCCAGATTTGATCCTAACCTCGAGTGCTGCCCTTCGGCCCGCTGAGTCCATGGCGACCATCGATCGGGTGATCACACAAGTTTGGGTTGTCCCAGTTTCCCTACACAAACCCGTCTTGTGATGTGGGACAAAATCGGAGCACCCAGAGAAATCCCTCGCTGTCACAGGGAGAATGTGTCAACATCACAGGGACAGCACCTGAGGTCGGGATCAAACTCGGGTCTCTGGTGCTATGAGACAGCAGCTCTACCCGCTGCACCACTGTAGTGTTCCCAGTTAGATTGGGACCTATACTTATTCATATTAGGTTTATAGTTTAGTTTAGAGATACAGCATGGAAACAGGCCCTTCAGTCCACCAGGTCCGCACTGACGAGCGATCCCTGCACATTAAACGCTATCCTACACACATTAGGGACAGTTTACACTTATACCAAGTATACAAACCCAAGCCAATTAACCTAGAAACCTGCACGCCTTTGGAATGTTGGAGGAAACCGAAGATCTCGGAGAAAACTCGTGCAGTCACGGGGAGAATACGGGCAAACTCTGTACAGACAGCACCCCGTAGTCGGGATTGAATCCAAGTCTCCGGCACTACAAGTGCTGTAAGGCAGCAACTCTATGGTTGTGCCACCGTGCCGTCCTAGGTAACCCAGCCCATAAGAGTGCAAGCCAAAGCATGTGGTGCAACCTTAGTTCAGCTCCACAATTGATTTGAGCTGTTGTGCTTGGGTGAGCTTTTCCTACTAAGTGAAATTGATCCTCTGTATTGATCCTATCCCAGGCCTCTCATGATGTTGTGCACCTCAATTAAATCTCCTCTCAACCCCCTCCCTTTCAGACAGTGGTTCATCCAGTTTTGCATCACAGCCATAATAGTCTGGTTCTGACAATGTAAATCTCATGGTTTTGGTGAGGCTACATTTAGAATATTGTGTTCAGTTTTGGTCAATGCAGTCATCTACCCAGAGTATGTGGATGGAGAACCAGAAGGTGAGGGGAGATTTAATAGGAACCTGATGGGCACATTTTTTACACTAAGGGGAGAGAGTAGGTGTATGGAATGAGCTTTAGAAATCTACATGGATAGGGTAGGTTTAGAGGGATGTGGGTAGCAATGTTACAAAATTTTGAGATTTTAAAAATCAAGTCTGCAATTTATCCCATCAGATAAAGCATAAAAAGAAGTTTAATTTGACACCTAATTCACTTTCATATCTTCAGTATTAAGAAAGTTATGACCATTTTCATACTCGGAAATTAGCATCTTGTTCCCCATTGTCTTTCAATTGACTCAACTCAAAAGCTGTGATCTAGAATAGTCAAAAGCCCATAACTTTCTTAAAAATTAAGAGAACTCAATGAAATTTTCAGTTATTATTGATTGAAGCATTCTGAAACAAATATGAAACAATCTTACTTGGATGACCTGAAATTAAAGCTTACTTGGATGACCTATAATTAGTTAGTTATCTAATTGTAGCTAATTACAAAATTCAATGAGTAGATCTAAACATCTATCCATTTCTTAAGAAAAGATAAACTTTTTTAAAATTGCCTAAGGGTCCAAATAACATTCACACAATAATTTACAATATGACATAATTTTTAAATCTAATTTTCATGAATTTCTGGGCCAAATGGAAGGAATTTAGTGTGTAATGCCTGTAAATTAATGGCCATTTAAATCAACTAGCAAGTGGGTTTTAGTGGAATGCGGTGGATTGGAACGTTGTGGTTTGCTGTGAAGTCGGTATGAAAAATACAGCCGGTTCATACATTTTTTTTGGACCCCATTTCCCAACATGAAAATATTATTAAAGCCTCCTTAAAAACCAACTTTGTATGGTTGTATACAAACTTTTTAAGTTTGTATACCACGGTATACAAACTTAAAGCACACGGTATTGGGGGTTCAGTATTGATGTGGATAGAGAACTGGCTAGCAGACAGGGAGCAAAGGGTAGGAGTAAACGGGTCCTTTTCAGAATGGCAGGCAGTGACTAGTGGGGTACCGCAAGGCTCAGTGCTGGGACCCCAGCTATTTACAATATATATTAATGATTTGGACGAGGGAATTCAGTGCAACATCTCCAAATTTGCAGATGACACCAAGCTGGGGGGTATAGTTAGGTGTGAGGAGGATGCTTGGAGGCTGCAGGGTGATTTGGATAGGCTGAGTTAATGGGCAGATGCATGGCAGATGCAGTATAATGTGGATAAATGTGAGGTTATCCACTTTGGTGGCAAAAACATGAGGGTAGACTATTATCTGAATGGTGGCAGATTAGGAAAAGGGGAGATGCAACGAGACCTGGGTGTCATGGTACACCAGTCATTGAAAGTAGGCATGCAGGTGCAGCAGGCAGTGAAGAAAGCAAATGGTATGTTAGCATTCATAGCGAAAGGATTTGAGTATAGGAGCAGGGAGGTTCTACTGCAGTTGTACAGGGTTTTGGTGAGGCCACACCTGGAGTATTGCGTACAGTTTTGGTCTCCAAATCTGAGGAAAGACATCCTTGCCATAGAGGGGGTACAGAGAAGATTCACCAGACTGATTCCTGGGATGTCAGGACTTTCATATGAGGAAAGATTGGATAGACTCGGCTTGTACTCTCTAGAATTTAGAAGATTGAGGGGGGATCTTATAGGAACTTACAAAATTCTTAAGGGGTTGGACAAGCTAGATGCTGGAAGATTGTTCCCGATGTTGGGGGAGTCCAGAACAAGGGGTCACAGTCTAAGGATAAGGGGGAATTCCTTTAGGACCGAGATGAGGAAAACATTCTTTACACAGAGAGTGGTGAGTCTCTGGAATTCTCTGCCACAGAAGGTAGTTGAGACCAGTTCATTGGCTATATTTAAGAGGGCATTAGATGTGGCACTTGTGGCTAAAGGGATCAGGGGGTATGGAGAGAAGGCAGGTACGGGATACTGAGTTGGATGATCAGCCATGATCACATTGAATGGCGGTGCAGGCTCGAAGGGCCGAATGGCCAACTCCTGCACCCATTTTTCTACGTTTCCATGTTTCTAACTTTTAATATAAAAATAAACTGGTTACCTTTTTTTCTCCCCTACGCAAAATCCTTCTCGTTATCGGCGCTCACGGCTTTTGAAGGAGATTTTTAAATTACTCTAGATAATAAATAATCTGTCGTAATTTAAAAATACCTTCATGAATGAAATGTCGGAGCGATTTTTCTTCCGCAACGAAATCGCCCGACATTGATCGATTTGCCCAGTCTGAAGAAAAACGGCACTTTAAGCCCACCCCCCCCTGAAAGGCGCCAAAGTCGCGCACATGGGGAGCGGCAGAACTGCAGCGCTGCTCAAGGTAAGTTTTGTAACGTACCTAATGTGGGCCAAACGCAGGCAGGCGGGACTAGTGCAGATGGGAATTTATTGGTTGTCGTTGGCCAAAAGGCCCGTTTCCCCGCTCTATGATTGCATGACTCTAGAAGGTAACAGATGGGTGGAAGATTGGCTGGCTAACAGGAAATAGAGTAATTATAAATAGGTCTTCCTCCGATTGGCAAGTTACAACAAGTGGTGTTCCACAATAATCATTGGCGGGCCACAACTTGTACAATTTCTATAGACGGCTTGGGTGAGGGAATTAAGTCTATTATGGTCATATGGACTGAGGTACATTGTAAAGTTTTGTTTGCTAACTAAACAGATTATATGATACATAAATACAATCGAGTCAAGCTCAAGTAACAATAGGTAGAGCAAAGCGGGAAATACAAAGTGCAGAATATATCCTCAATGTGCAGCATCAGTTCCAGTGACAAAGTCCAATGTCCGGAATGGGGTAGCGGTGAACTAGATAGTACCCTAGCTCATGGAAGGACTGTTCAGAAGCCTGATAACAAAGGGAAAACATTTGTTCCTGAGTGCGCACCTTCAAGCTTCTGTATCATCTGCTGGACGGGAGCAGGGAGACGAAGGAATGACCAGGGTGGAACTAAAGGTGTGGACGCTAAAAATGACACAAAGAGAAGTGGAAAGGTTAGATGTAAAGAGGATCTAAGGTGGGACATAGAAAGGTCAAATGAATGGGCATACATCTGGCAAATGGAGTATAATATGGGATAATGTGAAAGAGTCCATGCAGAAAGAATAAGCAGCATGTTGTCTGAATGGTGAGTGTTTGCAGAGCTCTGAGATATCTGGGTATCCCAGTGCATGATGCACAAGTGGCTAGTATGTGGGTACAGTAATTAATTAGAAAAGCAAACAGAATTATTCATTTTCTGCCGGAAAATTTGAACACAGCATTAGTGAGGTTATGAGTTATAGAGTCGGGCAGTGTGGAAACAGTTCTTCGGTCCAATTCGTTCACACAAACCAAGGTGCCCCATCGAAGCTGATCCCATTGCAAATATTTCCCAAATTACCAAACCACAAAGGTTGCCTATACTTTAAACCTGAAACCATCCTGTGTGCATTGTAACCACCTTATTAATCATCGGTCCTGCTATCGTTAATAGATCCATAGTGCCAAACATCACAGTTATACTGTAGGCCCTTCAGTGCAAATTGTCCATGCTGACCAAGGTGCCCATCTATGCTAGTCCCATGTGCCCATGTTTGGCCCATATCCCTCCAAACCTTTCCAATCCATGTACCTGCCCAAATATCTTTTAGATGTTGTTATAGTACCTGCCTCACCTATTTCTCATGGCAGCCTGTTCCATATACTCACCAACCTCTGTGTGAAAAATAATTGCTTCTCGGGTTCATATAGGTAGAGCAAAGGGGGAAATACAAAGTGCAGAATATATCCTCATTGTGAAGCAATGAAGCACCTTTCACTTCTCACCTTAAACCCTCGAGCTCTTGATACCCCGACCCTGGGGAAAAGGCTCTCTGCATTCGCCCTCTGAAATCTGAAAAAGGATGCCGACCCGAAACGTCACCTATCCATGTTCTCCAGAGTAGCTGCCTGACTTGCTGAGTTACTCCAGCACTTCGTGTCATTTTTTTGCAAACCAGCATCTGCAGTTCCTTGTTGTAGGAAGTAACTGCAGAGGCTGGTTTAAACCAAAGACAAAATGCTGGTGCAACTCAGCGGGACAGGCAGCATCTCTGGATAGAAGGGAATGGGTGACGTTTTGGGTCTCGACCTGAAATGCCACCCATTCCTTCTATCCAAAGATGCTTCCTGTCCCGCTGAGTTATTTTGTGTCTATCTTTATTTCCTATCTCTTTCCCTGGAATGGTCTGTAATTATTCATTTGGTTTCTCCATACCTGGCCAGTCTATCTCGAACCTCGAGATTTCACCCTCTCTGTCAAATACAGGGCCAATAGCGGATATATATTTAAAAGAAAAGCAGCTCATCTTCTGCAACGTATCTTTGGATAACCTGATGTGCCCAAAGATGCTGTTTACAGGAAACAACACCGATTCAAGGGAAAACCAGCTGTATATCCTGGTCCACTTAACCCTCAGCAACCTCTCGCGATAGGTTCCATTATTTAAGCTTTAATACGCAGCTGACTATAAGAAACAGATTGCCGTTCAGACGAGAATCTATTGCCAGGAACAATGTCTCAAGCAAACAGCACGTCCATCAAAGCTGGTAAAAGGACAGGAAATTATGGTGAAATATTAACTCCTATTTATTTTTCTCTCAAGTGTTGGCACCTGCTGCATCCCTCAGACTTTTAAGTACTTTCATGTCCCCAGCTCATCATCTTTTAAAACGAATTGTATCAGAAATTGTTTGTTCCGTTTAAAGAGATTTACCGATGCAACACCTAACATGCAGGATGCATTCTCCGGTACAAGAGTGCTAATAGAATCCACATTAAAATGAATATTAGAATATTATGTATAGGGAGAGATGTATTTGTACAGTGTTGGTGCAAAACAGTGCAGGAATAGAACAGCACAGTACAGGAACTGGCTCTTCTGCCCACAATGTCCATGTCGAACATGATGCAAGTTAAATTAATCTGTATTGTCCCCTTTGCTCTACCTATTGAACAGCTCCCTCCAAGACAGCAAGAAATTGCAGTGTCGTGTACGTAGCTCAGACCATCACGCAAACCAAACTCCCTTCCATTGAATCCATCTGCGCTCCATGCTGCCACAGCAAGGCCACCAGCATAATCAGGAACAAGTCTCACCCCGGTCACACCCTCTTCTCCCCTCTCCCATATAGCAAGAGGTAAAGACGTGTGAAAACGCATCTGTCCAGATTCAGGGACAGTTTCTTCCCAGCTGTTATCAGGCAATTGAACCATTATATCACCAACTAGAGAACGGTCCTGAACTATCATCTACCACATTGTACCTCATAGTTTCTTAGCATAACTGATATGTTGTATTTTTCTTTATTGTATATTTATCTGTTGTTTTGTTGCGTCAAGGTTCCAGTAGCAAGTGAGAATTTCATTGTTACATTCAGTGTTTTTTTTTGTAGACGCCAGTTAGCATATCAATTAAAAATTAAGTTACATTTATCAAAATTATTTTTCCATCAACATATATCCCCACTACTGCTTTGATTTTGGTTTAATTTAGGGATCCAGCGATTTAGAGATTCCACGCTGTACCTCTAAACTAATCTAAAA
Organism: Raja brachyura; assembly: GCA_963514005.1. Next base: position 21,823,518 of record OY740796.1, on the reverse strand, counting down.
ACAAAGTTTTTAACATTTTACTGGTGCATGCTGTCCCTAAAAAGCACTGGTTCCACTCCTGTTGCATATGGTAATGAAACACTCTTGATACTATGACTGCAGAATAGCCAATGATCTGGTGAGTGTACTGTGAATGAGGACATCTGGCTGCTCTGTCCCTTCTTATGCTCAAGCAATAATGGTGTGGAATATGCTTTGGATACATGTCAGGATTCTTTCCTTGTTTTAATAGCATTCACTGTTCCAATGTACATGGTAGGTAAATATAATGGACCATACAGCATCACAGCACAGACATGACATAAAACCCTTCAGTCAGTTGAATCCGTAAAGGCAGCACGGTGGCGCAGCTGGTAGGGCTGCTGTCTCACAGCGCCAGATACTCGGGTTCAATTCTGACCTCGGGTGCTGTCTGTGTTGAGTTTGCATGCTCTCCCTGTGACCACCTGGGTTTCTTCCAGGTGCTCCAGTTTCCTCTCGCATCTAAAAGACGTGCGGGTTCATAGGCCTCTGTAAATTTCCCTTAGACTGCAGGGAGTGGATGCAAAAGTGGGATAACATAGAAATAGTCTGAATGGGTGATCAATTCTCGCCATGGACCCAGTGGTCTAAAGGTCTCTTCCACGCTGTATCTCTAAACCAAACTTAACTAAACTAATGGATTTATATATGAATAGTGCAGCAGGTCCCACTCACCTTCCCCTCAGTGGCCCGGAAAATTCTTCCCTATCAGATATTCCTGCTGGTGCCATCTGCCTGGATATTGATCAAACACGGTTAGGTGGGACTAGCATAGATGTTGCATGTCGGTCGGCATGGATATAACTAGGCCAAAGAGCTTGTTTCTGTGCTGAATGACTCCACGACTCGATACTCATCGAGCTTCCCTCTGAACACCACAAACAAATCTGAAGACGCTGAAGAATCTCATCTATCCGCGTTGTCCAGAGTTACTCCAGTACTTTGGGTTTTTCAAACGAATCTGTTCCTCCGGCAATGCATTCCAAGCCAGACCACTCGCTATGTGAGGAATATTTTCTTCGTGTCGCTTCCGTACAAGTTCCTCACAACAATTTGCAGCTTCTTCATGTCAATGAATAACTGAATCCTTCACAAACCAAATTAATTTAGCTCTCCATGGATCTCCTCTCTGCTTCTGTGCTTTCAAGGCCTTTGATTTTTTTTTGGAGTAAGAATGTTCTTCTGTGCCAGTGTTGTGAAATGCGGGCCATGTAGAATTTCTTTTTCTCTGTGCCTCATGTCTCTTGAAAGCTTGTGGGTTCTTTGTACTCCATCTCTTTTCTCGTCCCCATGCTGTGCCTCATTGATTTTCAGTACGAAGACATTTTACATTGTGTGTTCATTTCTTGCCCTGGTTGACATGTCAGACAAATGGTATAACAATTGCTTATTATGTGCAAGGTACTATTATGCAGTTGAGCTTTTAATTGAAAGGGTTTACTTTTCATCCATGGACGCCTTCAGCTACAACTGCATCGCTGAGGAACTACAGCTTGGACGCCTACATTGGGTGGAGGCATCGTCAAAAATCAAATTTGGTTGAAGATCTATTTCATAAATTGAACCTTATAATCTGTAACGTGGCCTTCTCGTGTAAGATGATTCGATCTTATACAGCCTTCATAGAGTCTGTCCTCACCTTCTCCATGATTTTATACACCTCATGATTTTATACACCTCTGTAAGATCACCCTTCATCCTCCTGCGCTCCAAGGAATAAAGTCGTAGCCTGCTCAACCTCTCCTCATAGCTCAGGCCTGGGTACGAGTGGGGAGATGGACCATTAGGCAATTCATTATGACTTTAAATCTCAAAATGAAATTTGTAAATCTCTTAATTTGTGGCACAAAATAAATTGTTAAATTGTTCTGAGGATCGAACATGATTCATAGAGTGATACAGTGTGGAACAGGCCCTTCGACCCAACTTGCCCACGCTTCACCACTAGGGGCGCTGCATTGAAGGTGCCTCTGCCTACAGCCTGTCCGTTTTTTACCCTCTTTTTATTTTAGTTTGTCTAAACTGTTTGTTTTGGGGATTCTTTAGCTTTTCTATGTGGGGGAGTGGGGTAGGGTAAGGGGGAAACCGTTTCCCAGTCGCTTCCTGGCGAGGATGCGACTATTTCTCCGAGTCGCGTCCTTGCCCCCCCCCTCCCCCCATCTCGCGGCCTACTAGCTGGATCGGAGCGGCCTTTCCTACCTGAGACCGGGGACCGGACCAGAGTGGATTCACCGCGGAGCGGGCGATACCTTCCTGGATCGCCGTTTGGAGCTTCGGAGCGTTGGGCCTGCTACTCCAACAACGAGGAGCTGCGGTTCGTGGAGCTCCCAGCGCGGACGGCGCTGACGGACATCGTGGAGTCCCTGGGGCCCTTTGCCGAGGGCGGCCAGCATGTGTCTCCACCCAGCGAGGCCTGGGGACGTCGGGAGCCGCGGCCTCTGGCAGGAAGCAACCGATTCGGAGGTCCAAGCCGCGGAAGTTATAAACCTCTATAAGGTCACCCCTCGGCTTTGTCCACTGAAGGTTGAATAGTCGCAGCCTATCGAGTCTCATCTTATAACAAGCTCTCTGGTTCCAGCGGGCAGGCCTGTGCGGCGGGCTGCCTGTAGCGGCGACTGCGGAGGGCTCCGGAGGCCTTGACCACAGGTGAACATCGAGGAAGAGTTGAGTTTGGTGCCTTCCCTCACAGTGGGAAACCTTTGATTTTGCTGTATGGGGATGTTTTATGTTGAACTCTATCGTGTGGTCTTCTTTATTTTATTGTATGGCTGTATGGTGATCACATTTCGCTGTGCCAACTGGCACATGTGACAAATAAATATATCCTGTATCTTGACCAACATCTCCCATCTACACTAGTCCCACCGGCCTACATTTGGCCCATATCCCTCTATTCATATCCTATTCATGTACCTGTCTAAATGTTTCTGAAACATTGCGATAGTACCTGCCTTAACTACCTCCTCTGGCAGCTTGTTCCATACACCCACCAACCTTTGTGTAAAAAAGTTGCCCCTCGGGTTCCTATTGAATATTTCCCCATTCATCTTAAACCTACAGTATGTTTCTCGCTTCCCCTAGTTTGGGCAAGAGACTCTGTGCGTTTACCCTATCTATTTCACTCATGAATTTGTACACTGTTACATATGCTACATATTCATTGTAGCAGTCCCAACCTCCTGCACTACTTTGTATCAGGCACACTCACCACACACACACTATGATTAGGTATGTAAGCACTTTCAGTATTACTACGCAAGGCAGACAAATGAGCCGAATAAAGGAGAGCAATAAGGCAACTGAAACAACCTGAATTGTGTCGTTTATTATCAGGATATCTAACACGAAGACACAACATGGTGGCAGCGGTGGGATTCGAAAAAACCGCGCTATTGTGAATCGCTATTGGGAATTAGGAACAGCGGCTGCAGAGAAATTGATTTTTTTTTGTGCACCCGCCTAACAACACAAGATGGCGGCCTCCACAGCAGCAATGAGCCTCCACCCTACGATGAACTGGGACGCCGATGATGTGGTGGAGGCGTTCAAGAAATTCAAACAAAAGAGCCAGCTGGCATTCAAAAGCTTCCTGAAAGGAACTGCAGATGAAGAGAAGGTCAGTTATATTTTACTATGGCTCGGGGAGAAGGGTCTAGACATTTTTAACAGTTGGAGCTTAACAGAGCCCGACTGCAATAATCCGGGAATAGTCCTTGAAGGGTTTGCGAACCATATGGAGCCCAAATCAAACCACAGAATCCATCGGTATGAGTTCCAAGGGCTAAGACAAGACCCACAAGAAACAACCGACACTTTCCTGTCGAGACTAAGGAACGTGGCCAAGAAATGCAGATTTGGTGAGGAAGATGACAGAATTGTCGACCAGCTAATATGGGGGTGCGCCCACCAAAAGTCCCTAATAGGGAAAGACACCCTCAACCTAAAAGACGCCGTAGATGCTGCCAGAGCTTTCGAAGCCACAAGGAAACAAATGTCCTCCCCCTGCCTTCAAGTTGGCTCATCTCAGAGCAGCACCAGAGTGAATATAGACGCTCTCTCAAAACGTGACCCTGGCTCCACATTAAAGGCTCCAAAACAGACATTTTCTAGGCATGCAAACAAACAAGCAAGCCAAAGAAGCTGCTGGAACTGCGGTACAGAGCATGCATTTGATGATCGCAGGGAGTGCCCAGCATACGGGACTACCTACAACTCCTGTGGGAGGCCTAACCACTGGAAGAAAATGTGTAGGTTAACAAAATCGTACAGCACCAAGCCAAAGCAGCAATGGTCAAAGAACGATAGAAATACGAGAAGGAAACAAATACACGCACACGTCCAACAGGAAGAGGAGATAACCTCAGAGGAAGAATTCCTTTCCGTTGGGACCATTGACGTCTACGAAATGGGAAACGACAAACCACATAGCAACAGAGATGAAGCATATACTATAATACAACTACAGAAAAAAGTGGGAAAGAAAAGAACAACGATTAATCTAAGGCTCAAAATTGATACTGGAGCCCAGAGCAATATCTTACCAGTCAATCTTTACGGAAAGATATTCCCTGAACACATGACAAAAGATGGCAGCGTCAGGAAAGGAATCCTTGGAAGTAGCAATGTAGTCATAGCTGCATACGGAGGTTCCATAATCCCACAGCTAGGCAAAACAATCATAGCAGGAACATACAAAGGGAAAGAAGTGAAATGCCCCTTCTACATCACTAAATCGAAAGGACCTGCTATTCTCGGCCTGAACACGTGCCAAAGACTGAAGATTGTGTCAATCAACCATGAAATCAAAACAAACTCCTGCAGAATTGACAGAAACATACCCATCAAAAACCGGCCGCCCATCAGGAACAAAGAAGAATTGATTGACATGTACCCAGAGTGTTTTGACGATACCGTTGGTTGTTTTGAGGAATACGAATACCATATCACAGTAGACCCCAGTGTGAAACCAGTGATCCACCCACCCCGCCGTGTTCCCCTTGAACTGAAAGAGAGGCTAAGGGAACAACTAAACGAAATGGAAAAAAAGGGCATCATCACAGCAATAACTAAACCAACTGATTGGGTAAATTCAATTGTTGTCAAAGAAAAGTCAAACGGAAAACTAAGGATATGCCTTGATCCCAGGGATCTGAATAATGCATTGAAGCGCAACCATTATCCAACTCCAACCCTTGAAGAGATCACACCAGCACTGGCCAGTTCCAAGGTGTTCAGCAAGCTGGATGCTAGTAATGGATATTGGAACATCAAAATAGACCGAAAGTCATCAATGCTCACCACTTTCAACACGCCATTTGGCAGATTCAGATTCAACAGGCTCCCATTCGGACTGAAGGTGAGTCAAGATGTCTTCCAGCGGAAAATAGATGAAACATACAAAGGCTGTAAAGGGGCAATCGGGATAGCAGATGATATCCAAGTATACGGCAGAGATGAAAACACGCATGATTACAACCTACATGAGGCTATGGAAAAAACTCGAAGAGCCGGCATAAAGCTCAATGCAGACAAATGCATAATCAAAGAAAGGGAGTGCAAATTCTTTGGGCTGATTTACTCTGCAGAAGGAGTGAAACCGGACCCTACAAAAGTGGATGCTATCAACCACATGGAGGAACCCAAAGACAAGAAACAGCTAAGAAGTTTCCTAGGGCTCATACAATACATGGGAGTCTTCATACCTAAGCTTGCTAATCACACAGCAAATCTCCGTGAATTGATGAAAGACGACGCTGAATTTGATTGGTGTGCTTCACATAGCCAAGATTTTGGGAAATTAAAACAACTCATCAGCAAAGAAACGATCCTGCAGTACTATGACAGACAGAAACCTGTAACACTCCAAGTTGATGCCTCCATGAGAGGAGTTGGAGCAGTACTGATACAAAATGGCCGACCTATTGCGTATGCATCCAAAGCACTCACTCCTACAGAATCAAGGTACGCAAACATAGAGAGAGAACTCTTAGCAGTAGTCTATGGCTGCGAGAAATTTCACACTTACCTATATGGAAGGTATTTCGACATTGAAACAGACCACCGCCCTCTAGAACAAATCGAAAAAAAAAACCTCACCAAAGCACCAGCCAGACTACAGAGACTATTACTGAGGCTACAGCACTACGACTACAACATCAGATACAAGCCAGGAAAAGACCTGCTGCTAGCTGACGCCCTATCCAGACTATCAACACATGACAAACAAGAGATGGAAGGGCTGAGCATAAAGATCCACCACATTGTGAGTGTGACAAGCGTGAAGCTGGAACAGATCAAAGAGGAAACAGCCAGAGATGAAGAACTCCAGCTCCTCACCCAAATGGTAATACAGGGATGGCCAGAAAAGAGACAACAAGTTCAGCCTCTCCTCCGCGAATACTGGACCATCCGTGATGATATTTCGGTAGAGAATGGAGTCCTGATGGCCGGATCACGAATAATCATACCCAAGTCCATGAAAAAAGAAATTCTCGAAAAGATCCATCAGGGACACTTAGGAATGGAAAAGTGCAGACTCCGTGCTAAACCCGCTGTGTACTGGATAGGCATGTACAAGGACATAGAAAAGCTGGTATCTACATGCCACATATGCCAAAAATACAGGAATTCACAACAGAAGGAGGAAATGACACCCAGTGATATCCCAAGCCGGCCATGGCAAACCATCGGAGCAGACCTGTTCACAGAAAACCAGCAATGGCATTTGATTATGGCCTGCTACTACTCCAAATTCCCATTTGTGAGAAACGTAAAGGACTTGAAAGCTAAAACAATTGTGTCAATTGTTAGAGGGTTGTTTGCAGAGCAAGGAATACCTGAGCAGATCGTATGTGACAATGGAACCCAATTCACATCTCGGGAATTCAGAGAGCTAGCCACCGAATACGGGTTCAAAATCACAACATCTTCACCACATTACCCAAAGGGCCATGGGTTTATTGAAAGGCAAGTACAGACAGCCAAGAAAACACTAATAAAATGCCGAGAGGCAAAGGAGGATCCAAGCCTGGCACTTTTATCCTTACGGGCAACTCCACTAAAGGCTGACATGAAGTCTCCTGCAGAAATGCTAAATGGCAGGAAATACAAAACCACCCTGCCAAGCAAAATCCAACCCCCTATCGACCAAGAAGAAACAAGGGCAAAATTGGCAGCCGCCCAGGAGGAGGGGCTGAAACAATACAACAAAAATGCACAGTACTTGCCTGAACTATTTCAAGGCCAAAACGTACATGCTCAGGATCCAACAACAAAGAAATGGACCCCAGCACAAATCACCAGCAGGGCTGGAACCCCAAAATCATATATCATAGAGACAGAACCGGGCAGGCAGTTGAGACGAAACAGAATTCACATCCGCCCGACACCTGAAATGTCAACACCAGCAACTCCTAGGACACCACCCATAGCAGCAGCAACACCTGCCATTGATGACAACACATTCTCACAAACTGCTACCAGTGAGTCATATAGTCAACCAGCACCAACCAATGGCCAGGAAACAACTCAACAAGTTACCAATACATCGAGTGCAACACTGCAGGCAACAACCAGATATACTAGATCCAGGAGCAACATTTTACCCCCAGCGCGTTATCGCTAGCACTGGAAGGGACAAATCACGCCAAGACATGACTCTTGACTGGCTACGCACTACCTGAAAGAAAACAAGCTGCCATCATATATTCTGTTGTGTAGTATAGTAGAAAGCAGAATGCCATGAATGTGGGCAGAATAATCCCACGGTATCTGCGACAGGATTGCCACCCTGGCTCTGGCAATCCTCTAGTGTCACTAATTTTTTTTTTTTTTTTTTTGTTCTTTCTTTTGAGAAGGGGGGATGTTACATATGCTACATATTCATTGTAGCAGTCCCAACCTCCTGCACTACTTTGTATCAGGCACACTCACCACACACACACTGTGATTAGGTATGTAAGCACTTTCAGTATTACTACGCAAGGCAGACAAATGAGCCGAATAAAGGAGAGCAATAAGGCAACTGAAACAACCTGAATTGTGTCGTTTATTATCAGGATATCTAACACGAAGACACAACATACACCTCTATAAGATCGCCCCTCTTCCTCCTGAACTTCAACCAATAGTCTAGCCTGCTCAATCTCTCCCTATAGTACAGGCCCTCGAATCCTGGCAACAACCTAATAAATCTTCTCTGCACCCTTTCCAGTTTAGCAGCATCTCTCCTATAATATGGTGCCCAAACGAACACAATACTGTAAATGTGGCCTTACCAATGTTTTATAGAACTGCAACATGACCTCCCAACTTCTATACTTAATATTCTGACTGATGAAGGCCAATATGCCAAAAGCCTTTTTGACCACCCTCTCTAACTGCGACACCACTTTCCAGGAACCATGTCCCTGACCTCCTAGATCTCTCTGCTCTGCAACACTCCCCAGAGGCCTACCATTCACTGTCATGGTCCTACCAATGTTAGACTTCCCAAAACGCAACATCTCACATCTCACTGTTTTAAATTCCATCAAACATTCCTCAGTCCATCTGGCCAATCGGTCAAGATCTATACAAATATTTTTCACTGAGAAGATCCAGCTCTGGTCATCATAATACAGGAGGGATGTGATTACGTTCAATAATGTATAGAAAAAATTAACACGGATGTTGCTGGGACCAGAGAGCTTGTTATAAGATGAGACTCGATAGGCTGCGACTACTTAACCTTCAGTGGACAAGGCCGAGGGGTGACCTTATAGAGGTTTATAAGATCATGAGCGGCATAGATAAGGTGGATTGCCACAGTCTTTATCCTAGAAATTATTCTAAAAATGAGAGATTATAGGTTTAAGATGCAAAGGGAAAATTACAAATAAAGGTGGTTGGTCACAATCTTTTTCTCGAGGCAGAGGAGTTTAAAAACATGGGCGTGGGTTTACGATGAGAGGTGAAGAGTCACAATCCTTTCGCAAGGCACAGTAGCTTCAAACTAGAAGTCATAGGTTTAAGTTGAGAGATGAAAGATTTCAAAGGGACCTGAGAGAGACAGGTTTTTCACACAGAGGGTGGTGAGTAAATGGAATGAGCTGCCAGAGGAAGTAGTAGAGGCAGGTTCAATTACAACTTTTAAAAGGCATTTGGACAGTTTAGTTTCTTATTGCCATGTGCACCGAGATACAGTGAAAAGCTTTTGTTTGCGTGCTATCCAGTCAAAGACTGGCCATGAATACAATCACGCCATCCATAGTGCATAGATAATAGGTGCAGCATTCAATGCAAGATATAACACTGAAGTCTGATAAAGTCGATTAAAGATAGTTTAAAGGTCTCCAATGAGGTAGATGGGATGTCAGGACCGCTTTCTAGTTGGTGACAGGATGGTTCAGTTGCCTGATAACAGCTGGGAAGAAACTGTCCCTGAATCTGCAGGTACCGTATGATTTTATAAACTTCTGCACCAGGTGCCTGATGGGAGAGGGAAGAAGAGGGAATGACCGAGGTAAGACTGGTCCTTGATTATGCTGGTGACCTTGCTGAAGCAGGGTGAAGAGCAGTCAATGGAAGGGAGGTTAGTTTCTGTGATGGTCTGGGCTATGCCCACAACTCTCTGCAAATTCTTGCGATTTTGGAAGGAGCTCTTCCCAAACTGAGCTGTGATGCATCCCGATAAGATGCTTTCTACGGAGCATCCGTAGAAGTTAGCGAGAGTTGTTGGGGAAGATGCCGACAAGTGCATGGATTGAAAGGCATAAAGGGATATGGGCCAAATAGAGGCAAATGGGACTAACTTAGAGATGATACTTTGATCAGTATGGATGTTTGGGGCCGAAGGGCCTCTTTCCATACTATATAACTCTACGAGTCTATGACTCTATGGCGCCTCCCATAGCTACTTAATTATTAATGTTCTCAAGGAACCTGAAATGCACAATCAATGCAGTCTGACAGGAATTGTTCCGATCCAGGAACAAATTAAAACAAACATGCCTGTATTGATTTACTAGTGTGGCTCCAGGAAGGAAGAATTCAGCTGCAAAGTTAGACTTGAGGGGCTGGAGTTGTTGTTCGTCGACCAACAGACACCGAGAGGAGACTTGATGAAAATGAAGACAATCATAATGGGTTTCAGTGGGATGAAAGAGATGAGCCGTTCCCAATGGCAGATGGTCCAAGCAACAAGAACCATAGATTGGAAATGCTGCCAATAAGATGCCAGAGGGACGCGAGGAAAATATTTTTATGCTGAAAGCATTGATAATCTAGAACTCACTGTCTATCAGGCTGATAGAAATATAATTTTATCAGTTCCTTAAAAAGAGATTTGAATAAGTCGTTGCAACAAACAATTTCTGGGACTATGAGGAAAGAACTGAGGGAATGGACCTGACCACATTGTTTAACCAGCAGTTAGCATGGTCTCAATGTGCCGAATGACCTCCATCTGTGCTATTATAATTGGAGACAGAGTAATGGAATAATCTGAGTTTAGAAGGACGGGGCCGGGGGGGTGGGGTTGGACGTAATTGAAAGTAGTTAAGAAGGATGAGGGGGAACCTCATTGAAAAGTACCGAATAGAGAAAGGCTGGGATGGTGGAGAGGATGTTTCCACCAGTATGAGAGTCTAGGACCAGAGGGCACAGCCTCAGAATAAAAGGACGCACCTTTGGAATGGAGATGAGGAAGAACTTGTTTAGCCAGAGAGTGGTGCATCTGTGGAATTCATTGCCAGAGACAGCTGCTGAGACCACACCATTGGGTATTTTTAAAGCGGAGATTGACAGGTTCTTGATTAGTAAGGGTGTCAAAGGTATTGGGGAAAAAGGCAGGAGAATGGGGTTGAGAGGGAAAGACAGATCAGCCATGATTGAATGGCGGAGTAGACTCAATGGGCTGAATGGCCTCATTCTGCTTCTATCACATGAACTTATGACAGCTTTAATAAATTTGATAGCTCTTTGACTTTCTCCATCACCTTGATCACCAAATACCACTCCCTTGCTTTCAACTGGAGATCAGGAAGAGGAGTGGGTTGCGACTCAGTGCTGAGAATGTTGTGTGGTCAGAGGGGAGGCTGAATAAACATGTTAGTTCTTTCTCGTTCTTTCAAGCGATCAGCTGAGCAGAAAAATAAATTGCATTCAATGTTGGGGCAAGCAGTTGGAATGGAGACACTCCCTCAACCTGAACAAGGAACAGGAGAATTGGATAGGGATCAGTTTTATCGATCATCCTATGACAGATTTTGAACATAGAACATAGAACAGTACAGCACAGGAACAGATCTTTTGGCCACAATGTCTGTGCTGAACTTGATGTCATGATAAATCAATCTCCTCTGCCTGCATGTGATCCATATCCCTAGGTGGCGCCGCACGATGGCAGCCTCGCCAATGGTCTGTCTGTCTTTTCGTCTTTTTTTGTTATTTTTACTATGTTTTAAAAGTATGTGTTAATGTTCTCTGGTTTGTTTTTTGTTGGGGGGGGGCAGGGGGGATCTGGGGAAACTTTTTTCAATCTCTTACCGTGCTGGAGATGCGATTGTTTTCCGGATCATATCTCCGGCTGGTCTGCTGCCTAGCATCAAGGCTGCGGCCTTGGTCGGGGCCAAAGATACTAGTATCTTTGCTCGGGACTGACTTTTAGTAGGTATGTTACAAAACTTACCTTGAGCAGCGCTGCAGTTCTGCCGCTCCCCGTGTGCGTGACTTTGGCGCCTTTCAGAGGGGGGCGTGTTTAAAGTGCCGTTTTTCTACAGACAGGGCGAATCGATCCATGTCGGGCGATTTCGTTACTGAAGAAAAATCGCTCCGACATTTCATTCATGAAGGTATTTTTAAATTACGCTAGATTATTTATTAACTATTTTAAAAATCATCTTCTAAAGCCGTGAGAGCCGACAACAGGAAGGATTTTACGTAGGGGAGAAAATAAAGTACACAGTTTATTTTTACATAAAAACTTGGTTTTTAGGAAGGCTTTAATCACATTTTCATGTTGCGAAATAGGGACAAAAAAAATGTATGAACCTGCAGTGTTTTTCATGCCGACTTCACTGCAAACCGCAACGTTCTAATCCACCGCATTCCACTAAAACCCACTTGCTAGTTGATTTAAATGGCCATTAATTTACAGGAATTGAACACTAAATTCCTTCCATTTGGCCTATAAATTCATGAAAATGAGATTTAAATATCATGTTATATTGTGAATTATTGTGTGAATGTTATTTGGACACTTAGGCAATTTAAAAAAGTTTATCTTTTCTTAAGAAATGGATAGATGTTTAGATCTAGTAATTGAATTTTGTAATTAGCTACAATTAGGTAACTAACTAATTATATGGTTTAATTTCAGGTCATCCAAGTAATATTGTTTCATATTTGTTTCAGAATACTTCAATCTATAATAACTGAAAATTTCATTGAGTTCTCTTAATTTTTAAGAAAGTTATGGGCTTTTGACTGTCCTCGATCACAGCTTTTGTGTTAAGTCAATGGAAAGGCAATGGGGAACAAGATGCTAATTTCTGAGTATGTAAATGGCCATAACCTTTTTAATACTGAAGATATGAAAGTGAATTAGGTGTCAAATTAAACTTCCTTTTATGCTTTATCTGATGGGATAAATTGCAGACTTGATTTTTTTAATTTCAAAATTTTGTAACATTGCTACTTTTAGCCCACCGCGGGGATGTGGACTTACCATTGGAGCCGATCCCTTGGCTGGGATCGACGTCCAACCGCGGCCTGCGGATTTCAACATCGAGGAGCTCGCAGTCTCGGGTAGAGACTGATGTTGGGAAGCTCCAAACGACGCAGAAGGTTTCGACCAACCCCAACCCGGGGTCTGAGGGGGAGCTGAGATTCCCTCCGAATGCAGGAGCTTGATTGCCCCGACGCGAGGGCCCAAACACCACCGGCTGTGGGAGCCAAGATCGGTCCGTCAACGGAAGGCTCGAGGCCCCTGACTGCAGGAGAACAAAGAAGGGAAGAGATTGAACTTTTTTCCACCTTCAATCACAGTGAGGAATGTGGAGATGTCACTGCGGTGGAGTTTATGTTGTGTGTTCTGTTGCTTTTTATTGGTATGACTGTATGGCAAATGAAATTTCTCGTATGTTGCAAAACACACTTGGCTAATAAAATATGATTATGATAATTATGATTATGATTCCATATATATACAATTGCCTATCTAAAAGCCTCCTCCACCTACCTGTCAGGGTGTTCCAGACTTTGTTTTAAAAACTTGTTCCGCGCAAGATCTGTGTGGTATTCAAAAGTTAGAACCAGCACAGTGGCACTGAGATAGAGTTGCTGCCTCACAGTGCCAGAGACCCGGGCTCAATCCTGACTATGGATGCTGTCTGTGCGGAGTTTGTACGTTCTCCCTGTAACAACATGGTTTTCCTCCGGGTGCCCCCACAAGATGCAGGTCTGTAAGTAAATTGACTACTGTAAATTACCCTAGTGTGTGGGACATAAATGTGGTGTACGGGTAAAGAATGGCCGGCATGGTCTTGGTGGGCCGAAGGGCCTGTTTCCATGCTGTACCTCGCTGTACGCTGTATTTTATGTAAACTCTATAAAATTGATATCTTTACAAAATAGGCGCTAGGCCCCAACTTGCCCATGCCGACCAAGATCCTTATCTCCTCTAGTCCCACCTGACCACGTTTGGCCCGTGTCCTTCTAAAACTTTCCTACCCATGAGCCTGTTCACGTACAGAGGAGGATGTTTGGCCCATCCAGTCAAATGAATTAAACAATTTATTCCCAAACCCTCTTTTCTATAGTCCTGCATTTTTCCCGTTCAGTAACCACAGACAATAGAATGTTACTGTCTACGTGAAGGTTATTTAATCCTTTGTGCTTGTGTCAACACGTTGCCATGGCGATGCAAAACTCAAGCTCCACTTGCTTCCCATTGGCTTCAGATTCCCGATTCTGAAGCAAAGGCTTATTTTCATTTACGATTTTTTTTTTAAAGATGTGGGTTCTGCCAACAATTCCTGAGCGCACAGCCACCTCACACTGTCCTTGGCAGGTGGAGGCTGTTTTAAATTTAGAGATACTGCATGGAAACAGGCCCTTCGGCCACCGAGTCCATGCTGACCAATGATCACCCGTACACTAGTGTAATCCTGCACACCAGCAATAATTTACCGAGGTCAATTTTCCTACACGCCCACACATCTTTGGAAACATAGAAACATAGAAAATAGGTGCAGGAGTAGGCCATTCGGCCCTTCGAGCCTGCACCGCCATTCAATATGATCATGGCTGATCATCCAACTCAGTATCCCGTATCTGCCTTTTCTCCATACCCCCTGATCCCTTTAGCCGCAAGGGCCACATCTAACTCCCTCTTAAGTATAGGCAATGAACTGGCCTCAACTACGTTCTGTGGCAGAGAATTCCACCACTCTGCATGAAACATTTCTTTTCTCATCTCGGTCCTAAAAGACTTTCCCCTTATCCTTAAACTGTGACCCCTTGTTCTGGACTTCCCCAACATCGGGAACAATCTTCCTGCATCTAGCCTGTCCAACCCCTTAAGAATTTTGTAAGTTTCTATAAGATCCCCCCTCAATCTTCTAAATTCTAGCGAGTACAAGCCAAGTCTATCCAATCTTTCTTCATATGAAAGTCCTGCCATCCCAGGAATCAGTCTGGTGAACCTTCTCTGTACTCCCTCTATGGCAAGAATGTCTTTCCTTGGATTTGGAGACCAAAACTGTACGCAGGTGGGAGGAAACCGGAGCACCTGGAGAAAACCCATGCGGTCACAGGGAGAATGTACAAACTCCGTCAGGATCGAACCCGGGTCTCTGCAAGGCAGCACCACCACAGTGCCACAGTGCCGCCCTGAAGGTGAACTACCATCTTGAACTGACGCAGGCAGAGTGTTGAAGCCACTGCCCATACCTTCCAGGATTCTGACCCATAGCAATAAAGTAAGTGAAATGTCTTCAAGTCTATACGATGCGGGACTCAGATGTGGAGGTGGTGGAGAAATTTTGGGCTCAAAAATTACAATCACGACATTTGAAAGACGGGTACGTGGACAGAAAAGGTTAAAAGGAATATGGACCAAACACGGGCAAATGGGACTAACTTAGATGGGGCATCTTGATTAGCATGGACATGTCGGGACAAAGGGCCTGTTTCCATGCTGTTTGACTATGGCACCATCATTTTCATTCTGGCCCAGAAGAGAGCTATTGATTTTAGTCCCACATTTCAGCGTTGACTAAAACACAAATCAAGGATTAGGTCACCAAAGAGTCATACTGCATCGAAAGAGGCCCTACTGCCCAACGCCCATGCTGACCCAGGTGTAATCTACACTAGTCCCGCCAACCCATATTTGGCCCATCTATCTACCTATCTATCTATGCTATTACTAAAACTCTCATCTTGTCCTCTTCCATTTGTTTTGTTTTTAAATTTTTGCAAAAACGATACCCTATATCACTAGGATGTTATGGCACCTTACTCACCGTTCTCCTCTGCTCCAAGCGCACCAAGTTTTGTTCCGATCGGTGAAATATTACAAAAAGTTATTAATGTTATTCGCCTGGACAACGACTCCGGCACTCGCTGTCAATCACCGGCGCCAAGAATAAAGCTGAAGGAGTGGAGCGTGGGATGTGTTCCACAGGTGTGGGTTGGCTGTGTTCGCGGGCAGGGGTGGGCTGTGTTCACGGGCGGGGGTGGGCTGTGTTCATGGGCAGGGGCTGTGAGCGTGATAGGCACTGGGGATGGGAGCAGCTGAGTGAGTCCAGAGCCAGGTCCTGGAGCCAGTGAGTGCGGTCGTAGCCAGGGCTGGGAACTGGTGAGCTCCCACACCCCCCCTCCCCCACACCTCCCCCTTCCGCTACACCACCCTTCCCTACACCCCCCCTACACCCCTCCCACCTACACCCCCCTCCCCTCCACCCCCCTCCCCTACACCCCCCTCCCTCACACCCCTCCCCCACACACACCCCTCCCCCACACCCCCCTCCCCACACCCCCTCCCCTCACAAATCCCCTCCCCACAAACCCCCTCCCCACAAACCCCCTCCTCCGCACATCCACCCCTCCCCCGCACACCCCCTTCCCCCCCACATACCCCCTTCCCCCCCACAACCCCTCCCCCCACCCCCCTGTTCCACCCCCCTCCCCCACACTCCCTACACCCCCCCGTCCCCCACCCCCTCACCCACACACCCCCCCTACCTCCGACACCTCTCTATCCCTCACCCACACACCCCCCTCCTCCCATACCTTGCGTTGGGGGACCAGGCGTCCTGCGTGACTGGGACCCAACGAGGGCTGTAGCGAGGAAATGGATGGCAACGTTTTGCATCGAGAATCTTCTTCCAATGAACATAGAACTATAACATAGGAACAGAACGGGCCCTTCAGCCCACAATGTTTGTGCCGAACATGATGCCAAGTTACACGGATCTCATCAGCCTATACATGATCCCTTCTTCCAATAGATAGACGCTGCTTCAGGTCGGGATCCACAAATAGTACGGTTTGCTTTCTGCGCTAATGACGCACTTCACTCTCTTGATACAAGCTTCAGGGAAGTAAGCAGGTTACCACCAAGCTTAGACCAGTAAATGCTTTGTTCTCGCCTCTAGGTATTTGAATCATGTTTGATAACAGAATATTATTGACAACCTACTGGCAAACAATTATCTTGCCAGAGCTATATTGGGTGTCCCCATTCCATGATGTCTGGTTCGGTGGAGGACGGTGTGGGAAATGCACAAAGAAGGGAAAAATTAACAGGAAACAAAATAGTAAATTACACAGCTGTCTGCGGCCGGTGATGTGAGCCATTCATTAGTTCATAAACAAGACTATTTCATTGTCTTTTTGCACAGCAATTTGCTTGTCAATCGCATCTATTCAGAATCAGCCAACCATTTACCCTGGTCAATCTGGACTGATTTAGTCATGACTGTCACTGAAAATTAGTTAATTTTGAAAGCAGAAGAGTGCAGGGAACAGTGTGAATGGAGCTTGAGACGGGGGACAGTCATTACTGTTGGTTTAGCTCTGCCCAATCCGGCTCTCTCTGCTTTCATTCACCCTTAGATTTAGGTTTAGGTTTATTATTGTCGCGTGTACAGAGGTACAGAAAGTTATTTTGCACTCTATCCAAACAGATCAGATACATCATACATAGATACAATCAGTACAACTCGAGTACACCAGACAGAGCAAGGGGGAGATGCAGTGTGCAGAATATAGTTCTCAGCATTGAAGTGCACCAGCTCCTCAGACAAAGTCCAATGTCCACAATGGGGTAGGGGTGAATTGGACAGTACCCTAACTTATGGAAGGACCATTGAGAAGCCTGATAACAGAGGGGAAGAAACTGTTCCTGAGTCTGGTGGTACACGGTTTCAAACTTCTGTACCTTCAGCCAATGGGAGCGGGGAGACAAAGGAATGACCGGGATTGGACGTCTTTGATTAAGGTGGTTGCTTTTCCGAAACAACGTGAAGTGTAGATGGAGTCAATGGAGGAGAATCTGGTCTGTGTGATGGACTGGGTAACATCCACAACTGTCTGCAAATTCTTGCGGTCTTGGGCAGACCTGTTCCCAAATCAAACTGTGATGGAAAGCGACGGTATATTTTTCTATGGTGCATCCCTGTGTATGGGAATTACTAGTCTTTAGACTTTACATTAGAATTTAGAGATACAGCACGGAAACAGGCCCTTCGGCCCACGGAGTCCGCGCCGACCAGCTATCACCCCGTACACTAGCACTATCTTACATACTAGGGACAATTTACAATTTTACCAAAGCCAATTAACGGATAAACCTTTAATTTAACTTATAGAGATACAATGCCGAAACAGGCCCTTCGGCCCACAGATTCCAAGCAATCTCTGCACATTTACACTATCCTACACACTAGTGACAATTTACACATACACCAAGCCAATGTCTTTGGAGTATGGAAGGAAACCGAAAGTCTCGGAGAAAGCCCAATCTACACTTGTCCCACCTGCCTGCATTTGGCCCATATTGGTCTAAACATGCCCTATCCATATAACTGTCTAAATGTTTCTTAAACGTTGTGATAGTACCTGCCTAAACAACCTCCTCCAACAGCTCGTTCCATCGTTCCATACACCCACAATCCTTTGTGTGAAGAAGTTACCCCTAATGGCCCTGTCCCATGGTACGAGTTCATTCCAAGAGCTCTCCGGAGTTTGCCAGATTCGAACTTGGAGATTTACGGTAATGGCCACTCGTCGGTACTCGGGGCTCTCGTGGACATTTTTCAACATGTTGAAAAATCTTCACGAGTCTTCCCGAGTACCTGCCGTTAGTGTTACGAGCCGCTAAGAGATGTTTTTAAACTCGGGAGAGTTCTTGGAATGAACTCGTACCATGGGACAGGGCCACAAGGTTCCTATTAAATCTTTCCCCTCTCACTTTAAACCTATGTCCACTGGTTCTTGATTCACTGATGTTATTCTTGGTGACAGTTTACTTCAAAGTGAGCTGCTACTTCAGAGAATAGTTAAACATCAATCCTATTTCTGAGGGATGAAGTCTCTGACAGTACCTTGTAAAGGCACCTCAAAAGAGTGGCAATCACTCCAAATTTGAAATCAGGCCCCATAGAGTGAAGTTAAGCAGCCAAGAGCCTTTAGGGTTGAAAGAGCTTCTTAACGGAGAGAAGATTGAAAGGTTAAGGGAAGTAATTTCAGTACCTGAAAGAGGCCATTCAGCCCACCAAATCCATGCAAGCCCTTTGGAAGAGGTATCCAATTATTCTATTCTCTTGTATTTTCACCAGTCCTGCAAGTGTTTTTCCTTTTCAAGTATAAATCCAATCCCTTTCTGATAGGCGGCATTGAATCAGTCTCTGCTGCCCTTTCAAGTAGTGCACACTCGGTCAGAACAAGCTCGCTGTGCTAGAGCAGTTCATCTTTCCCTTTGGTCTTTTGCCAATTATCTTACAGCCTCTGGCTACCTCCTCCACCTCCAGTGGAAAAAGATTCTCGTCCTCCGCCATTATCTCATCGTAATTCTGAACACCACCATCGCATCAATCCCTTCAAATCCTTGTTCGCCACAATACACCCTGCACTTACTCACCCCGGCTCCTTTGTTGGCACCTCCCAAACCCACAACCTCCACAAATGAGCAATGGAAGGGCAGCAGATGCAAAGAGATGTCCTGGGCCCTGCACATTGATGCAATCACAATGAAAGCTCATCAATGCCTCAGCTTCCTCATACGTTCGAGCAGGTTTGGCATGTCTCCAGATACTCTGTAGGACTTGGACAGTTGTACGGTGGAGAGCATACTAATTGGTTGCAACACGGCCTGGTTCAGTAATTCCAATGCTCAAGACCGAAGGAGGCTGCAGTAAATGATGGTCATTGCCTGGTGGTCCATCACTGGTACTGACCTACCCACCATCAAAAGGATCTCCAGAGAACACTGCCTCAAGAAGACTGCTAATATAATTAACATCGTACACCACCCTCTTTTCATGCTGCTACCATCAAAAAGATGCTGTCACACTTGAAGGATTGCATGGCATCTCCGGTGGCACCACAATAGGAAGGATGCGTTTACGCTGGAGGGAGTGCGGAGGAGATTCACCAGAATGTTGCCTTGACTGGAGGTCTCCAATTATGGGGAAAGATTAGATAGGCTGGTCTTGTTTTCCCAAGAGCAAAGAAGGCTGAGGGATGGCCTGATAGAAGCAGAGAAGACCATGGAGGACGCATGATAAGGGTGGATAGATAAATTCTTCACCCATGGTAAGGGTACCAAAAACAAGAGGGCTTATGTTTCAAGATGACAGGACATATGAAGGAGAATGTGAAGGAAAATGTGGAAAAAGGGGAACTGCAGATGCTGGTTAAAGGATATAAATGTTGGAGTAACTCAGCCGGTCAGGCAGCATCTCTGGAGAATATGGATAGGATAAGTTTTGGGTCAAGACCCTGCTTCAGACCTGCTGAGTTACTCCAGCACTTTCTGTTAATCTGAGGGAGGAGTTTTTTTTACACTGAGAGTGTTTGATATCTAGAACACGCTGCCAGAGGAAGTGGGGCAATCAGACACAATCACCAGATTTAAGGGATATTGAGACATTCAGGCATTTAAATAGGAAAGGCATAGGAGACAGTTTCTAATGCAGGCCAATTGGACTAGTGAAGATGGGCAAAGAGGTTGGCGTGGACTTGATGGGTTGAAGGGCCTCCCTTTTACTGTATAACTTGATGATTGTTGGTGAGTAGTTCAGTAGCAGGGAGGAGTAGCGGTGAGGAAGGTGAATCAGTTCTTGGAATTTGGCACAGGAAGGGACAGAGTGCTGTTCCCAGGAGGTGATGACGTAATGGGCTCTGTGAATCCTTGAGGCTGTTCTCCACATTCTGTTTGCTGTGGAAAAGATGATAAGCTGCAGCATTGCCTGAATTGGACTCAAGATGTTCCAACAAAGAGATTACTCAAGTCTTTCAAGCAACAAAACATATAGAACCAAAATAAAATGGATGAGACAGCTTTCGTTTCTAATGATTCAACATGGAAACGGTAACTGAAATCACAGACTGTACCAGCTCAGACCATCTATTCCCCACAGCCCTGCTAATTATATTCCCTCAGGTGGATGTTCAATTCCCTTGTGAACAACATGGTTGATTTTGTTCCACTAATTACAGACAACAAATACCAGATCATAGAGTCATACACCAGGGAAACAGGCCCTTTAGCCCAACTTGCCTATGCCATCCAATGTGACCTGTCACACTAGCTGCGTTTGTCCCAAATCCCTCTAAACCTTTCCTATTTGTGCACCAAATGTCTTTTAAATAATGCTATAATATCTCCGCGACTACCTCCTCTGGCAGCTCGCCCCATATACCCACCAATCTTTGTGTGAGAAATACTCTCTGAGGACCTTGTTTATCTCCTGCGGTTCTACGCAGAGATAGAGTCATACAACTCTCTGGATCAGAGGAACAGGCTATCTGATCCTTAATTAGTTAGCTGAGTTTAGTTTAATTTATAGATACTGCATGTAAGCAGACCCTTCGGCCCACCGAGTCCGTGCTGACCAGCGATCCCCGTACACTAACACTATCCTGCACACTTGGAGCATTTTACAATCTCCTACAAACCTGTACATCTTTAGAGCGAGGGAGGAAACCGGATCGCCGGAGAAAGCCCGTGCAGTGAAACTCTGTACCGACTGCATCCGCAGTCAGGATCGAACCCGGGTCTCTGGCGCTAGAAGACAGCAACGCTAAGGCTGTGCCACTGTGACCAATCAACTTCTAGTTTAATAAATTAATAACATGCAGGTTTGTAGGTTTATTGGTCTCTGTAAATTGCCCCCTAGCGTTGGGAGTTGACAAGAAAGTGGAATAGCATAGAACTAGTGTTCAACGGTCAGCAAGGACTTGATGGACTGAAGGGCCTGTTACCATGCTGGGCCTTTCGCTCAATCAATGAAATGTTGTCTCCACAAACTCCACCTGTTAAGTATTTCTAGTATTTTCTGTTTTATTTTATTTTTAGATTTCCATCAGTTTTATATCTTTTTGAACTTAATTTAAAGGTAAACATCTTGAAAATCCCTGAGCAATTTAGTACCTTCCACAGGAACATTCTATCATTGCAAGGATTGTTCGGCTGAGAATCCGATTGGCATTAATTGACAATTACCAACATGCATTAAAGGAATTAAGGTTCATAATTAAGTGTCGGTGGATAATTAACGAGCATAACAGAAGTTTTTAGGACATGTGGGAGGGCTAAAGTAGGATGTTTTGTGAGCAAGGTAAATCACAGAGTGCTGTAGTTTGTCAAGGCCTTTGGGAGATTATGTACTGCTGCATATCTCTTGAGGCCTGATGCTCATTAATATTGAGACAGATGCATGTGTTGGAATTTGGAGGGGCTTAATGTTGTGGGGAAAGAATGTTTGTGCACATACCCAAGACCCCACACTAAATATGTAGGAAAGAACTGCTGATGCTGGTTTAAATGGGTAGACACAAAATATTGGAATAACTCAGCGGGACAGGCAGCGACATTGACTTCTCTGTCTTCAGATAGCCCTTGCTTTCCCTCTCTCTCCATCCCCTCCCCCTTCCCAGTTCTCCCACCAGTCCAAAGACATTCTATCTCTGTCCTGTCCACTCCCCTGACATCAGTCTGAAGACGGGTCTCGACCCGAAACGTCACCCATTCCTTCTCTCCAGGGATGCTGCCTGTCTCGCTGAGTTACTCCAGCTTTTTGTGTCTACCCCACATTAATTATATTTTTTCAGAGTTTAGTTAAGTTTATTGTCACATGTGCCAAGGTACAGTAAAAAGCTTTTTTGTTGAATGTTATCTAGTCAGCAGAAAGACTTTTAGTCTCGAGATACAATGTGGAAACAGGCCCTTTAGCCCATCGAGTCTGCGCCAACCAATGATCACCTGTACATTAGATCTATCCTACACTCTAGGGCCAATTAACCTTAAACCTGCATGTTTTTGGATTGTGGGAGGAAACCGGAGTACTCGGGGAAAACCCACGCGGTCTGTAAACAAACTCTGCAGACAGTACCCGTAGTCAGGATCGAACTTGAGTCTCTGGCGTTGCAAGGCAGCAACTCCAGTGCTGAGCCGCTGTGCTGCCCTCCACACTATACATGATTACAATCAATCCATCCACATATACAGGATAAAGGGAATAACATTTAATCCAAGATCTGCTGTTGGAGTAGAGGTTTACAAAAATGGAACGACTGGAATGAATGACTGCAGATCCACTTCCAGACTAGCATGCAGAGAATTGCCTGGCCTGGGCACCATCTTGGATTTACCTCCGTGCCTCTGTACCTCTGTTGTTCAAGGGGCAATGGGGTGGCAGCGAAGTGAGCTCTGCTGCCTAACAAATCAACGTTCTCTCTGTGGAGTCTGCAAGTGTGTGCTTGCCCCAGGTGCTCTGGTTTCCTCCAACATTGCAAAGGCAGGTACATGGATAGGAAAGATTTAGAGAAATCTGGGCCAAACACGGGCAATTGGGATTTATTTAGATGGAGTATCTTGTTGACAAGGGCAAGTTGGGACAGAGGGCTGTTTCCGTGCTATATGACTCTTTGATACTGTGACATGCCATTGGGAGCGAGGGCGGGGGGGGGGGGGGGGGGGGGGTTAATAGATGTTTCAGAGACAATATATTACTGAGAACTAATTAAGGAGTTGAAGAGCCAATAGTAAATAACCGGCATAGGCGTCTGGCCTAAATTAACTTTAGGTTCCGGCAACCGATTTTTCGGCAACCGGTGGTCCGGCACCTGCTTTAATTTGAACAAAGTTATATGAAATCCCCCCTGGGAGACCCCCTGAATATGGTGAACCGGCTGATCTCAACCTCATCGGGACTTCCGCGGCCGATCGGCAGGTCGAATTTGCCCCCCGTGGCCGGGGCTCTGGAACTGTGGCCTGGCCGGAGCTGACAGTTCCGTTCCCATAGCGGACTTCCACAGTCGACTTTGCAGGCCGGTACCTCAGTCTACCCATGGCATGGATAAAATAGCTCAGCTCTGGAACCAAGGGTACCGAAAAATCGGTGGTGGATCGGGATCTGTATTGTTCATTATCATCACATGTACTTAGATGCTTTGAAAAGCTTTTGTGTGCATACTATCCAATCAAATCAGATAGCACATGAGTTCAAACAAGCCATTAGGTAGTGCAAAACGAAAGATACCAGAGTGCAGGATGTAGTTTCCCATCATTGTGTATGTAACATAATGTATAATGTGCGTATAATATCATGTAAAATGTGCGTGTCATAGAACATAATGCGTTTACAACGTGAATACAATTTGGCCAGGTACATGCAACTTTTTCACACAGAGGGTGGTGGGTGTAGGGAACGAACTGCCAGAGGAGGTAGTTGAGGCAGGTACAATAACAACATTTAAAAGACACTTGGCAAGGTAGGTGGATAGGTAAGGTTTAGAGGGATACACAGGCCGGTGGGGTTAGTGTAGATGAGGCATCTTGGTCAGCATGGTTGGGCAGGTTGGCCTGTTTCCGTTCTGTAAGACTATGAATATATGAACCTCCTACATACTTCTGCGTCGTAGATGGCCTTTTCATCTCAGTAAGTACAGCCCAAGTATTTCTCAAGCCCATGCGTGGGATGGTGTGGGAGAGCTGAGGTACAGGATATAGTGATTCTCCTTTAACTGAGTGCGTGCGTAAATAAAATGAGGCCCTCCAGGGGGTTGGGTTCATGAAATGCGTGAAAGGAATGGGTCGTACAATATTCATCACAGCAAGAGGCAGAACTGTCAAGCACAAAGCAGCATTGAGATAGACTCGCTCTCTGCAGAGAGGGCATTTAACATTAACATCAGGAATACATCATTATCTTTTGAGTTGGAAATGATCATTCAGATTGATATCTGACATTTATCAGTTGTTGCCATGATCTTTCAGCAGAAAGCAAGGAAGGGGAAATATAAAGATAATAATGACAAGGGGAGCTGAAATGCCTGTTCCACTAGCTTTTGGCGTTTACTATGCACCGCATCTACTAATTCCCTTTGGTTTGAATGTCAACTTTTTGACATACTGGCATGTTTGCCTATGAACTGTTAATACTAATAAACTTCAGAAAATAATTTGCACAATTAGCAGATTAAAGTGCTGGAAATTAAGTTTCAAATACCAGCACCATGCTTCTTTGGGAATTTACATTCTTATTGGTCTGGCTACCAGCTCGCTTGAGCAGCTCTTCAGAGCTGTCGACCTTTCTCTGCTGTAAATATAGGCTGCCCGAGGAATGAAGGAGATGCATAATTGCTCCCGAGATAGTCAGAGAGGTGGAACTTTGGAGATTTATTTAACGGTGGGAAGTACCGCCTTATGAAGTAGGTTTAAAACGGGAGGGGGTGGGAAGAGTTTGAAATCGCGCCAAATTATAGCTGGGTTTGACATTTTCTTCGGGATCAGAGGGAGGATAAAGACCAGCACATTGATTGATTGAAAGATACAGCAAGGGCGGCACAGTGGTGCAGCAATAGAGTTGCTGCCTCACAGCCACAGAGGCCCGGGTTCGATCCTAACCTAGGGAGCTATCTTTGTGTGGAGTTTGCACGTCCTCCCTGTGACCGCGTGGGTCTCCTCCACGTTCACCATTTTCCTCCCATATTCCAAAGACGTGCAAGGTATTTAATTGGCTTCTTTAACTTGCCCCTGGTGTGTACGACGTGAGACTGGAATTACATAGAACTAGTGCACGGGTGATCATTGGTCGGCACAGACGAAGGGCCTGTTTCTATGCTGTACGTCGGAACTAAACTAAAACTAACCATGAAAACAGGCCCTTCGGCCCACAGGGTTCACGCAGACCAGTCACATGTTCACACTATTTCTATGTTATCCCGCTTACGCATCCACTGTCTGAACACTAGGGGGCATTTTCCAGAGGCCAATTAACCTACAAACCCGTATGTATTTGGGATGTGGGAGGAGACCGGAGCACCCGGAGAAAACCAACCCGCTCACACGGAGATCGCGCAGACTACACATGTTGCCCGTATCTCTGTTTAACGAAGGAATAACAGAATCTAAAAGAACTAAGAAAACATTTTGCGAGTCAGGCAATGGAGAGAATCACGTGCCATAAATCAAACTGCAGGAAAGGGCAGGCAGTTGTATTGAAAGGTTGCAGAGAGATATATTAGAACGCTTGAGTTGTTGTGTGCTCTACCACATTATGGAGTAAACTGGGACCATTGAGCTATGAATAAAATATCGTGAATAGCACCCACTTGAATTGCATTCCTTTGCTCAGTAGTATCGAGGCTTATTATAAGGAAGAAAAGCCAAGGGACTGCAAGTCAGTGTAACGGATGCTGTGCAACCATTCACCACCAACAACTCGGCGTCCTTGACCTCAGATACGTGCAGGTGCAACGTAAACAGACTGTGAGGCAAAAATGTACGTACTGTGCAGTTATATCAAATTTAATTTAGTTCATTGTCATGTGTACCGAGGTACAGTGAAAAGGTATTTGTCTTGTGCTATCCAGTCAGTAGAAAGACTGGGCATGATTACAATCGAGACTTCCACAGAGTGCAGACACAGGATAAAGGGAATAACGTTTGTGCAAGATATAGTTCAGTAAACTCTGATTAAAGGTAGTTCGGGGTGTCCGATGAGGTAGAGGGAATAGCTTTAAGGTGAGAGGGGAAATGTTTAAAGGAGATGTGTGGGTAAATGTTTACATAGAGGGTGGCGGGCACATGGAATGAGCTGCCTGGGATGGTGGTGGACAGGCACATGGATATGCAGGTAATGGAAGGGTATGAATCATGTGCAGTCAGAGAAGATTCGTTTATCATGATCAGCACAGACTTTGTGGGCCAAAGGGCCTGTTACTGTGCTGTACTGTTCTACTTAGTTTACTTTTTTTTAGAGATACAGCGAGGAAATGGGCCCTTCGGCCCTCCGGGTCTGCACTGACCAGTGATCCCTGCACTTTAACACTATCCTACATACAAGGGACAATTTACATTTATACCAAGCCAATTAACCTACAAACCTCCATGACTTTGGAATGTGGGAGGAAACCAAAGTTCTCAGTGAAAATCCATGCAGGTCACGGGGAGAACATACAAACTCCGTACAGACACCACCCGTAGCCAGGATCGAACCAGGGTCTCTGGCGCTGTAAACGTTGTGAGGCAGCAACTCTACCGCTGCGCCACCATTCTGCCCAAGTGTAGGTTTGGTGTAAATGACTGCTTGGTGGCTCAGTGACCCAAATAATCTGTTTCTGTGCTGTGTGGTGCCTGATCTGCTAAACATTCCGGGCATTCTCCTTTTGTTTTGGGACTGAATGACCTGGATTGATAAAGGTAACAAAAATTGCAAACAATTAATGCTGATAATTGCGTAAACTGGCCAGGAAAATTTGAGATGTTAAAAAAAGGAACTGCAGGTGCTGGTTTGTACCAAAGATAGACATAAAGTGCTGGAGGAACTCAGCAGGTCAGGCAGCATCTCTGGAGAATTTCAGGTATGGTGGTGTGTTTTAGTTTAGTTTAGTTTAGAGATACAGCATAGAAACAAGCCCTTCGATCTACCGAGTCCATGCCGACCACTGATCACCTGTTCACACTAGTTCTATGTTATCCACTTTCTCATTCACTCCCGACACACTAGAGGTAATTTACAGAGTGCCAATTAACCTTCAAACCCGCACGTCTTTGGGATGTGGGAGGAAATCGGAGTACCCGGAGGAAACCCACGTGGTCACAGGGAGAACGTGCAAACTCCACACACAGGCAGCACCTGTGGTCATGTTCGAACCCGGGTATCTGGCGCTGTGAGGCAGCAACTCTACCAGCTGTACGACTGTGCCAGTTGTTGTGGAAACATGAGAAACTGCAGATGCTGGGATCTTGAGGAAAAACGCAAAGCGCTGGAGTAACTAAGCAGGTGAGGCAGCATCTCTGGAGGGAAATGCACAGGCAATTTTGGCCAATTTAAATTAGTGATTAAATAAATTCAGAGTTCAAAGAGGGGTGGAAGATTGCAACCTTCACGTGGTCCACCATGTTTCGACTAATGCAATCAACTCGACGTGCACAAACGGAAGATCAAACAGAACAAGTTGTCCAACAACTTTAGGCTGTGCACGCCACACGAAAGAAGAAGAAGAAGAGTTCAAAGAAAAAAAACGAGTGTCAGTAACGGTGACTACGAATAAATTGTTCATCAGGGAAAGGCACCAGCTAAATGCGATATTTCAGTTATTTCTTTTTAATTACTGCAAACATTTCAAAACACCTGTTTTGCACTTCTTCATTCTGGGGTATTGTGTGTAGATTGATGATTAAAAAAAAAGAATTTAATCCATTTGAAAATAAGGCTGTAACATAAGGGGTCACAGTTTGTGACAAGGGGTCACAGTTTAAGGATAAAGGGAAGTCTTTTGGGACCGAGATGAGAAAATCATTTTTGACGCAGAGAGTGGTGAATCTGTGGAATTCTCTGCCGCAGAAGGTAGTTGAGGCCAGTTCATTGGCTATGTTTAAGAGGGAGTTAGATGTGGCCCTTGTGGCTAAAGGGATCAGAGGGTATGGAGAGAAGGCAGGTACAGGATACTGAGTTGGATGATCAGCCATGATCATATTGAATGGCGGTGCAGGCTCGAAGGGCCGAATGGCCTACTCCTGCACCTATTTTCTATGTTTCTATGTTTCTATAACAAAATGCAAAAAAAGCGAAGGGGTCTGAATACTTTCTGAATGCACTGTACATAGACGAGACCCCATCTCGTCTATGTATGACTTCAGGCCCTACAATGTGATTGACTTTTAACAGCCTTCTCAGTTCTGGGACAGAGAGAGGTGGTCAATAAATGCAGTCAATCACACCCACTACCATCAAGCAATAAATGGAGACAAAATCCAACAAAGTGCTGGAGGAACTCAGCGGGTCAGGCAGCATCTGGGGAGGGAATGGACAGGCCTGGATTGGGAGGTATGAACTACAAGAAGAGGTTGGTCAGACTTGGACTGATGACGTTTCTGGGTGAGGAATCTGAACCAAAATGTCATCTATTAATTTGTTCCCCAGATGCTGCTGACCCGCTGAGTTACTCCAGGACTTTGTGTTTTGCTCAAGATTCCAGCATATGCAGTCTCTTATGTAACCAATAAATATTCTTGTACTTTAAATATGGGGTCTATTCTTGTTTAGTAACATGAACACCAGCTGGGCAGTTAATAAATTCCAGTCTTCTTAAACCTATGCTGAAAAGAAAATATGTTTCACTCGAGTGGCCCCATTAATTGATACGAATTGTCTTTCTCACCCTCATTGTACATTGTCAAAATGAGTTGTACAACTGCAATAGGAAGTGGTGGAGATGAATGAGACTCAGAAACAAACTTTATATGGGGTTACACAAAAAGCTGGAGAAACTCAGCGGGTGCAGCAGCATCTAAGGAGCGAAGGAGATAGGCGACGTTTCGGGTCGAGACCCTTCTTCTGAAGAAGGGTCTCAACCCGAAACGTCGCCTATCTCCTTCGCTCCTTAGATGCTGCTGCACCCGCTGAGTTTCTCCAGCTTTTTGCGTAACCCTCGATTCTCCAGCATCTGCAGTTCCTTCTTTAACAACAAACTTTATATAATTGGTCTCCTGGACTTCACACAATAAAAACAAGCATTGACAATTTGTTCTGAAGAATGACAGTCTTCGTACACCAGCTCATATATTACCCTGCTGTAGAATCTGCAGGATGTGGGCGGCACAGTGGCACAGCCGGTAGAGCTGCTGCCTCACAGCTCCAGAGACCTGGTTCAATCCTGACCTCTGGTGCTGCTCTGTGTGGAGTTTGCATGTTTAGTTTAGTTTATTGTCACGTGTACTAAGGTACGGCAAAAAACATTTCCAGTCAGCGTAAAGGGCCTGTCCCACTTGCATGCGATTGCATGTGTTTGGCGCGACCAACCGGAAGCGGAGGTCGTGCTAAGTTTGCGCGTGACATCATTTACGTCATGCTTACGAATCAGCTGGGCAGGAGGCGGGCCGACTGAATTTGGGCGTTGGGCGGTGAAGTCATCGCGCAACGTCATGCCGGGCGGTGACATCATCACGCAAAGCCACTCGCTAGGCGTACGCCGTCAAGACGCTGCATACATCTGCAATGCGCCTGCGTGCGAACGCGCGCCGACAGGCTGTTGGCGCGCGAAGATTTTGGCCACTGCAAGAATTTTGGAGCCCCGCGCGATGTCGGGACCAGCCCCACACAACTCCGCGCATCTAAGTGGGACCGGCCCTGCGCGGTCATACAGTGCCCGTAAGCCTCAAGCGACCACGAGGTCGCGTAATTTGCGAGCCAAGGTCACGTAAGTGGGACAGGCCCTTTAGGACTATGCATGATCAATCTGTCCACAGTGTACAGATACAGGGTAAATGGAATAACGTTTAGTACATGAAAAACTCCAGTAAAGTCTGATTCAAAATAGTTTGAAGGTCACTGATGAGGCAGATGGTAGCTCATGACCGCTCTCCAGTTGTTCATAGGATGGTTCAGTTGCCTGATGGCAGCTAGGAAGAAACTCTCACTGAATCTGGAGATGTTCGTTTTCGCACTTGTGTACCTTTTGCCTGATGGGAGAGGGGAGAAGAGGGAGTGACCGAGTGAGGCGTCCTTGATTATGCCAGTGGCCTTGCCGAGGCAGAGTGAAGTGTAGGTTGAGTCGATGGAAGGGAGGTTGCTTTGCATGATGGTCTGGGTTGCATCCACAACTCTGCAATTTCTTGCGGGCTTGGATTTGAGCTGTTCCAAAACCATGCTGTGATGCATCCCGATAAATGCTTTCATTCGGCCTGTGACATTGACGTTGGTCAGATTAATTGGCCACTGTAAATTGCCCCTCATTTATAGGTGGTTGTTTGAAACTGGGAAGAGTGTGATAGTTAATGAGAATGCAAAGATAATAGGTTAATGTGAAAATTAGTGCAGTGTTTCGATTGCTCTGTAAACCAGCATAGGGTCAATAGGACAAAGATCTAATTTCATGTCATGTGGAAATATGGAATATTAGTTTAACGGTCAATTATTATTATCGTCATGTGCACTGAGATGCAGTGAAAAACGATGTTTTGCTTGCTATCCATTTAAATCTTACCATGCATGAGTACATCAGGTCACTCACAGAGTGCAGAATCTAGTGTTGTAGCTACAGAGAAAGCACAGATTAACAAAAAAAAACGTCTTGTTACAGTGAGGCAGACAGTCGGTTCGGGGATATATCCTTGGCATAAGAGAGGGTTGATCTAGACTCTGATAACAGCAGGGAAGAAAGTGTTCTTGAATCTGGCTGTGCGTGCTGTCAAGCTTTTGTAATATCTGCTCGATGGAAGAGAAGAGAGAATGACCAAGGTATAAGTGCATGGTCCTTGTTGGCAGCTTTCCTATACCGACGTGAAACTTAGATAGAGTCGCTGCTGTATGGTGGACAATAGACAATAGACAATAGACCACAGGTGCAGGAGTAGGCCATTCAGCCCTTCAAGCCAACACCGCCATTCAATGTGATCATGGTTGATCATCCCCAATCAGTACCCCGTTCCTGCCTTCTCCCGATATCCCCTGACTCTGCAATCTTTATCCCTATCTAGATCTCTCTTGAAAGTATCCAGAGAATCGGCCTCCACCACCCTCTGAGGCAGAGAATTCCACAGACTCACAACTCTCTGTGAGTCTCTGTTCTAAATGGCTTACCCCTTATTCTTAAACTGTGGACCCTGGTTCTGGACTTCCCCAACATCGGGAACATGTTACCTGCCTCTAGCGTGTCCAAACCCTTAACAATCTTATATGTTTCAATAAGATAACCTCTCATCCTTCTAAACTCCAGAGTGTACAAGCCCAGCTGCTCTATTCTCTCAGCATATGACAGTCCCGCCATCCCGGGAATTAACCTTGTAAACCTACACTGCACTCCCTCAATAGCAAGAATGTCCTTCCTCAAATTAGGGGACGAAAACTGCACACGATACTCCAGGTGTGGTCTCACTAGGGCCCTGTACAACTGCAGAAGGATCTCTTTGCTCCTATATTTGACTCCTCTTGTTATAAAGGCCAACATGCCATTCCCTTTCTTCACTGCCTGCTGTACCTGCTTACTTTCATAGACAAATGAACATGGATCCCCACATCCCATTGTACTTCCCCTTTTCCCAACTTGACACGATTTAGATAGTAATCTGCCTTCCTGTTTTTGATACCAAAGTGGATAACCTCACATTTATCCACATTAAACTTCATCTGCCATGCATCTGCCCACTCCCCCAACCTGTCCAAGTCACCCTGCATTCTAATAGCATCCTCCTCACAGTTCACACTGCCACCCAGCTTTGTGTCATCTGCAAATTTGCTAATGTTACTTTGAATCTCTTCATCCAAATCATTGATATATATTGTAAATAGCTGCGGTCCTAGCACCGAGCCTTTTTCACCCAGCGAGTTGTGAATTTGTGGAATTCTCTGCCACAGAAGGCAGTAGAGGCCAATTCACTGGATGCTTTCAAGAGAGTTAGATTTAGCTCTTAAGGATAAGGAATCAAGGGATATAGGGACAAAGCAGGATCGGGGAACTGATTTTGGGTGGTCAGCAATGATCATATTGCATGGTGATGCTGGCTCCAAGGGCCGAATGGCCAACTCCTGCATCTGTTTTCCATGTGTGCTATCGTGGCCGTGTCATCAATGTGGCTCGAGAAGATCAAATTGTTGGTGACGTTTATACTTAGAAAATTGAACCTCTCGACCGTCTCCATTCCAGCACCATTAATGCAGGAAATGGGGAGAATGAAACCTGACCAGGTCCATCACAGGAGCAACGGGAAATGTGGCAATTGTATGACTTGAGAGGTAGATCTTATGAAATTTAAGTATCAGGAAAGAATCTTCAATGATGGAGTAGAAAGGTGAATTACTTTACTTTGCTATACTTTGGAGATACAGTGCAGAAATAGGCACCGGCCCACCGAATCCACACCAACCAGTGATCACCTCATTCATTAATGGCCTGTCGCACTTACGCAACTTTTCTGGCGACTACCGGCACCTGTCATAGGTCGTTGCAGGTCGGCGAAAATTTTCAACTGGTTGAAAATTCAGAGGCGACCAGAAAGACGCTACGACTATTTGGGAAACTGAGGCGACTACTCATGACCATACAGGCGACACCCTGGCGACATGTTGCGTGGTGAAGCCTGCATGGTCATGAGTAGACGTCCAAAGAATTGTACCTTGTTCTGGTCGCTGCTGGATTTTCAACATGTTGAAAATTTTCGGCGACCTGTAACGACTTATAGTGGGTGCCGGTAGTCACCGAAAAAGTCGGGTAAATCGGATAGACCCATAACACTATCTTACTTACTCGGGACAATTTTACAATTTTTTACCAAAACTAATTAACCTACGTCTTTAACATGTGAGAGGAAACAGGAGCACCTGGAGGAAAGTCATGCGGACACAGGGAGAACGTACAAACTCTTTCTAGACAGCACCCGAGGTCGGGATCAAACCTGGGTCTCTGGCACTGTAAAAGCCCTGTCCCACTCTACGAGTTCATTCAAGAGTTCTCCCGAGTTTGCCCTGATTCGAACTCGGAGATTTACGGTAATGGCCACTCGTAGGTACTCGGGGCTCTCGTGGACATTTATCAACATGTTGAAAAATCTTCACGAGTCTTCCCGAGCTTACCGGGTTTCCCGAGTACCTGCCGTTACGAGCCGCTAAGAGATGTCCCCGAGTTCCGATGTACCCGCTACATACATTCTACATGCTTCCACGAGTTTGATATTTTTTTAAAACTCGGGAGAGCTCTTGAATGAACTTGTTCAGTGGGACAGGGCTTTTAGGCTATCGCTGCGCCACTGCAAACCAGATCAAGAGATAAACCGAAAGGAATGTTGTATCAAAGT
Organism: Raja brachyura; assembly: GCA_963514005.1. Next base: position 21,789,989 of record OY740796.1, on the reverse strand, counting down.
AAAATGAAAAGTAGGAAAAGAAAATTTAAGTTTAAATGTTTTAAATCCATGAATTTTATTTTACTAAATGCAGGAATGTGTCTGTTGTTTAAATTGTTCACTCTCTGGGCTGGATTAATAATTATTTTGCTATTGAAATGATGTTGCCTGTTAATTATAAGCTTTCATATTTTGCAATTATTTTAATGGGGTATTAATGTGTAAACTCAGCATTTTCTTAATAGTAAGATCGAGGGTGAGATACCGCGTGGATAATAGCAAAATGGGGCGAATCAACCAGCAACTTCTCAAAATTCATCACTCGTGGCAAAAATCTCTTCCTCCTAAAATATGCTGGTGGGTTTGAGCATGTTAAAACCCACTGTTGTTGTGAAAAATATATTTTTTAAAGGCCAGTACCACCTCTCTTCCAGTTTCCTCCCTCCTACTATAATCGGTCTGAAGAATGGACCTGACCAGAAACATGTTCTCCATGTTCTCTAGAGATGCTGCCTGACTCGTTGAGTTACTCCAGCACTTTGTTTTTTTAAGTAAACCAGCATCTGCAGTTTCTCGTGTCTACATTATTTATCCATCCTTGATTGCTCTTGAGAAGATTGTGGTAAGCAGCCTCCTTGCATTGAATGTAGAAACAAAGAACTGCAGATGCTGGTTAATACAGAAAAGGACACAAAGTGTCGGAGTAACTCAGCAGGTCAGGCAGCATCTCTGGCGAACATGGATAGATGATGTTTTAGGTTGGGACCCTTCATCAGGCTTCAGACAGTCTGAGGAAGGGTTTCAACCCAAACCATCACCTATGTTCTGTAGAGATGCTGCCTGATCCACTGATTCACTTTGTGTCATCTTGCACTGCAGCAGTCCTTCTGGTGAAGGTGCTATGTATGCAATATTATGTGGGGCATAGATAGGGTAAAACCTTTTTCTCTGAATGGAAATACTCAAATCATAGAGGGCATAGCTTTAAGCTGAGAGGAACGAAGTTTAAAGGAGATGTGCCGGAAAAGTATCTTTGCACAGAGGGTGGTGAGTGATTGGAAGACACTGCCTGGGATAGTGGTGGAGGCAGATACAACAGTCGCATTTGTAGGAGCCATTTATGCTTAAGTTACTATATTATAGTCATGTCTGGATATTTCTAATTTTATCTTTTAGTATGCCATACACGTAGATGGGCGTGTCTACATCTGAGGAGGCTAGCGCAGACTCATAGATTGGGAGTTTTAGTTTGCCTCGAGGGACGGTGAAGACAACAGTTTTTTACCACACGACACACAATTATTGCTACAAGACTCATTTGTATTCGACACGACACGGGTGAAACAGTTAGTAAGAACGAAAAGTATATGAATAATTTCTTTGTTTTTGTACCACCACTTCAATAAAAGACCAATTAATCAAGTAACAACGACTGGAAGATTCGTTTTTGCTATCTGCTTGTGCGTAAGCTATATCTCCATCACGTCCCCGAGTAGTAATGGCTATCAAAGCTGGACATTGAGAAAGTTGAGAAATTGCCATTACAGCATTTAAGAGATTTTAAAGTAGGAACATAGATCTGAACAGAATGGAAGGATTTGGATCATGTGCAGGCAGTTAAATGTTGGTCTTGTCATCATGTTCGGCACAGATGTTGTGGGTCGAAGGGCCAGCTACTGCTCCATTGAACTATGTCCTATGTTCTATGATTCCACGGCGCTGTTAGGTAGACAGCTCCATGATTTCACCCTGGCAATGAAGATGGACCGGTGATATATTTCCAAGTCGAGCATCAGTGTTCCAACAATGCTATAATTGTGTCCTCATGGCCGGTGTAAGTATGGACGCTTTGCAATTATTTTCAGCCTCCAAATATACTGGGAACAAAGTTGTCATCCACATCCAGTTGTCCTGAATAAATGATCAGACAATGCTCCCCAGGGGAAGACCAAACACCAATTAAGTGAACAGAAGTGAATAATAGAATGAAGAAAAAAAACTCATCAGCCGGGGCACTGACTCCTTGTGGAAGGTGAGTTCTAACAGCCTCTCAAATTATTTTTGACATATCATGCAAGCCAAACTCTGACCTGCAAGGTATGTTGGTAGAGTGGTTACGTTTCTAGCTTCCTCTACCAGCTTCAAATCTCACCCTGGGAATTTCAGGAGGTAGTTTGAAAATAATTTTGGAGTACAAAAGTTGCTTGCTGTCACAGTGACCATTAGAATTTGTTCCTTTTATGTTATTGGAGCAGAATTAGGCATTCGGCACGTCAAATCTACTCCGCCATTTAATCATGGTTGATCTATCTTCCCCTCTCAACACCATTCTCCTGCCTTCCCCTATAACCCCTGACACCCGTGTTAATTAAAAGTCTATCAATCTCCACTTTAAATATATCCATTCTCTTAGCCTCCACAGCCTTCTGTGGCAATGAATTCCACTTTTAGTCAAGGAATTGAAAATAGCTATTCCCACACTTCTTTTGAAAGAGGTCTTGCCTGCTCTGGCTGTCCCTGCCCTCGAATGGTAGTCTTGTAGGTCCATATTTTCGTATCTCTGTCGGACATAGTAGGTCATTTGGCCCGTTGAGTCCATGCTTCCCCAGAGGACATTCTAAGCTACTAAACTACTAAGCTTCCCTTCAACTAGATACATAGATACATAGACAATAGGTGCAGGAGTAGGCCATTCAGCCCTTCGAGCCAGCACCGCCATTCCATGTGATCATGGCTGATCATCCACAATCAGTATCCTGTTCAGGCCTTCTCCCCATACCCCTTGATTCCACTAGCTATAAGGGCTCTATCTAACTCTCTTTTGAATGCATCCAATGAATCAGCCTCCACTACCTTCTGAGGCAGAGAATTCCACAAATCCACAACTCTGTGAAAACGATTTTCATCATCTCAGTTCTAAATGAACTACTCCTTATTCTTAAACTGTGATCCCTGGTTCTGGACTCCCCTAATATCAAGAACATATTTCTATAAGATCCCCTCATCCTAAATTCCAGTGAATACAAGCCCAGCCACTCCATTCTTTCATCATATGATAGTCCCGCCATCCTGGGAATTAACCTTGTGAACCTACGCTGCACTCCCTCAAATTAGGAGACCAAAACTGCACACAATACTCCAGGTGTGGTCCCCTGAAGGTACTCCAGGTACAACTGCAGAAGGAGCTGTTGTACAGGGCCCTAGTGGGACCGCACCTGGAGTATTGTGTGCAGTTTTGGTCCCCTAATTTGAGGAAGGACATTCTTGCTATTGAGGGACTGCAGCATAGGTTTACAAGGTTAATTCCCGGGATGGCGGGACTGTCATATATTTAGAGAATGGAGCGGCTGGGCTTGTACACTCTGGAGTTTCGAAGGATGAGAGGGGATCTCATTGAAACATATAAGATTGTTACGGGCTTGGACATGCTAGAGGCAGGAAACATGTTGGGGGAGTCCAGAACCAGGGGCCTCAGTTTAAGAACAAGGAGTAAGCCATTTAGAACGGAGACGAGGAAACACTTTTTCTCACAGAGAGTGGTGAGTCTGTGGAATTCACTGCCTCAGGGGGCGGTGGAGACAGGTTCTCAGGATGCTTTAAAGAGAGAGCTAGATAGGGCTCTTAAAGATAGCGGAGTCAGGGGATATGGGGAGAAGGCAGGAACGGGGTACTGATTGGGGATGATCAGCCATGATAACATTGAATGGCGGTGCTGGCTCGAAGGGCCGAATGGCCTTCTCCTGCACCTATTGTCTATTGTCCATTGTCTACTGACCTCTTTGCTTCTATACTCAATTCCTCTCGTTATGAAGGCCAACATGTCATTAACTTTCTTCACTGCCTACTGTACCTGCATGCTTACTTTCAGTGACTGATGTACAAGGACACCCAGGTCTCGTTGTACCTTCCCTTTTCCTAACCTGACACCATTCAGACAAATATCTGCTTTCCTGTTCTTGCCACCAAAGTGGATAACCTCGCATTTATTCACATTGTACTGCATCTGCCATGCATCTGCTCACTCACCCAACCTGTCCAAGTCACCCGTAATCCTCATTGCATCTTCTTCACAGTTCATACTGCTACCCAGCTTTGTGTCATCTGCAAATTTGCTAATGTTACTTTTAATTCCTTCATCTAAATCATTAATGTATATTGTAAATAGCTGCGGTCCCAGCACCGAGCCTTGCGGCTCCCCACTAGTCATTGCCTGCCATTCTGAAAGGGATGCGTTAATCCCTACTCTGCTTAATATCTGCCAACCACTTCTCTATCCATGTCAATACCCTACCCCCAATACCATGTGCTCTAATTTTGCCCACTAATCTCCTGTGTGGGACTTTATCAATAGCTTTCTGAAAGTCCAGGTACACTACATCCACTGGCACTCCCATGTCCAATTTATTTGTTACATCCTCAAAAAAATCCAGATTTGTTAAGCATGATTTCCCCTTTGTAAATCCACGCTGACTTGGACCAAGCCTGTTACTGCTATCCAAATGCGCCGCTATTACATTTTTAATAATTGACTCCAGCATCTTCCCCACCACCGATGTCAAGCTAACTGGTCTATAATTCCCTGCTTTCTCTCTCCCTCCTTTCTTAAAACGTGGGATGCCATTAGCTACCCTCCAATCCACAGGAACTGACCCAGTATCTTTAGAACATTGGAAAATGATCACTAATTCTTCCACGATTTCTAGAGCAACCTCCTTGAGTACCCTGGGATGCAGACCATCAGGTCCTGGGGATTTATCAGTCTTCAGTCCCATCAGTCTACCCAACACCATTTCCTGACTAATGTGAATTTCCTTCAGTTCCTCCATCACTCTAGGTCCTCTGTCCCCTGGTACATCTGCGAGATTGTTTATGTCTTCCTATTCTCCCAATATTCAATGTTTCAATGGTTCCTTATTATCACATGTACCACATGTATCAACATGTGAGATCTTGAGGGCGCGCAATGTTCCCACCGACAGTCCCTAGATTAATACTACATTGATATACAGGGGGGGCGAATTACAATGGTCAATTTACTTACCAGCACAGCTTTGGGATATTGCAGCACCCATGGAAACCCAGGGTTTAGGGGCAGCGTAGATGGGGCATGTTGGTCGGTGTGGGCAAGTTGGACAGAAGGGCCTATTTTCACGCTGTATGACTCTAGGACGCAGCAATAAGCTTGACGGTCTCAGACTCTGTTAAATAAGAATAGGTATATGCAGATAAAATGAAACATAGAAACATAGAACATAGAAACATAGAAATTAGGTGTAGGAGTAGGCCTTTCGGCCCTTCGAGCCTGCACCGCCATTCAATATGATCATGGCTGATCATCCAACTCAGTATCCCGTACCTGCCTTCTCTCCATACCCTCTGATCCCCTTAGCCACAAGGGCCACATCTAACTCCCTCTTAAATATAGCCAATGAACTGGCCTCAACTACCCTCTGTGGCAGAGAGTTCCAGAGACCCACCACTCTCTGTGTGAAAAAAGTCCTTCTCATCTCGGTCCTAAAGGATTTTCCCCTTATCCTTAAGCTGTGACCCCTTGTCCTGGACCTCCCCAACATCGGGAACAATCTTCCTGCATCTAGCCTGTCCAACCCCTTAAGAATTTTGTAAGTTTCTATAAGATCCCCTCTCAATCTCCTAAATTCTAGAGAGTATAAACCGAGTCTATGCAGTCTTTGTTCATAAGACTGTCCTGACATCCCTGGAATCAGTCTGGTGAACCTTCTCTGCACTCCCTCTATGGCAATAATGTCCTTCCTCAGATTTGGAGACCAGAACTGTACGCAATACTCCAGGTGTGGTCTCACCAAGACCCTATACAACTGAAGTAGAACCTCCCTGCTCCTATACTCAAATCCTTTTGCTATGAAAGCTAACATACCATTCGCTTTCTTCACTGCCTGCTGCATCTACATGCCTACTTTCAATGACTGGTGTACCATGACACCCAGGTCGCGCTGCATCTCCCCTTTTCCTAATCGGCCTCCATTTAGATAATAGTCTGTTTTCCTATTTTTGCCACCAAAGTGGATAACCTCACATTTATCCACATTATACTGCATCAATGAACTTGGAGGTGCAAATACTAACCATCACGGGTAAGGCAAAGAGGCGAGATTATGAATGCAAAGGGGTGTTATAAATTGGAGGGTTCTCCATGAAGGAACTGAAGATTAGTATAAGAGCTTCCTATGTTTCTAGTTAAGACTAAATTCTTTCAGCTCCCTCTTGTGACTAAGAACCATCTAAATGACTTCTTAGAAGGTAAGTGTTCTTCATTATCATTTAGATTCTCATGTAAATAGATGTAAAATAGATGTAAACAATCCTCATTATGAACTGTTTGAAGTATCAAATAGGGTACACAGTGGCGCAGCTGGTAGAGCTGCTGCCTCACAGCGCCAGAGACCTGGGATCCATCCTGACGTCGGGTGCTTTCTGTGTGTGTGGAGTTTCCTTGTTCTCCCTGTGACCGCATGGGTTTCCTTTGGGTGCTCCAGTTTCCTCACACTTCCCAAATACGTGTAGGGGTTGTGAATTAATTAGACTTTAGAGATACAGCTGGGAACAGGTCCTTCGGCCCACTGAGTCCACGTTGATCAGCGATACACTAGCACTATCCTACACACGAGGCACAATTCACAGTTTTACCAAAGCCTATTAACCTACAAACATGTATGTCTATGTAGTGTGGGAGGAAACCCGATCAAGCTGAGAAGATTCGTGCGATCAAAGAGAGCAAACACCGTACTGACAACACCCGTTGTCAGGATCAAACCTGGGTCTCTGGTGCTGTGCGGCAGCAACCCTATTGTAATGAGTGGAGTCAAACCAATCTACATCTTTCCTTGTAGAAACAAAAGAAAGCAACGGTACATAGGAACATGGCTAAGCGATGAAGGTGGTGGATATACATGGATACAGGTGGTGGAACGTTAATAACGCATATGGGGCAGTTTATGCAGATAGGGGTCTCCTCCTTGTTTTTCTTTGTTGTGACCACCATGGTGGAAACCCAGTCAGCTGGGTCTCCAATTGGAGGCGTGTGTTCGTATCCCACTTCTGACACCATGTAATGAATGGAGTCAAACACATATCAAGATACAACACGTGTTTATTAGATCTACTTACAGCATCAATCTGCAGGACATTACAGTTCCTAGCAGCTACTCATACTGAATGGTGCAGGCAAGCTCTTGTTAATATAAAACGCATATTAGGCGGAGCCACTACTAACAAGCACTCCAATTGGCTAGTAGGAAATAACCAATCTACACCTATCATTGCACCATTGTGTTGCTCTTGGCCTCTGTGAATTGCCTGTGGTGTGTAGGGAGCGGATATGAAAGTGGGGTAACACAGAATTAGTGTGAATGGGTCAGTGTGGACTTGGTGGGCTGAAGGACCTGTTTCCATGTTATGTCTCTAAAACTAAAATAAAAATGTATCATTATGGATGTTAATTTACAAAGAACTCTTGCGCCAAGGACTTAGAGGAAGATGTTGGTTCATTCTCCACTCGTGTCATAAGGAGAACACACGCTATACTGCCCTGCCTGCATCAGGATGGTGGTAAAGAGAGGTCGCCTTGTACAGAATCTCTAACATGCTCAGAATCACATCAAGGACCATGAACTGCGCTAGGGGGTTGCAAAAGACAATCATACACCCCTTCTACACTAGAATGCCCGTTTGCATGGAAAGTATGACAAGACTTTCACTGGTGCAAGTCCCGGACCAACCCAAGCAGCTGATTAGATCAAATGATTGCAAAAGATCAGAGCAAAAGAACCCTTCTGGACATGCCACTGATTTAGAGCATGGAAACAGGACCCTCGGTCCACCGAGTCCACAGCGTTCATCAATCACCTGTACACTGGTTCGATGTTATCCCATCCCACACTAAAGGCTATTTACAGATTTTCCCCTCAATCTTCTAAACTGAGGAGAACATAGTTCCAGTTTGCTTCATCTTTCCTCACATAGCAAACCCGCCATTCCTGGATGCAGTCAATCTTCACCACACTCCCACCATGGCTGGTACATCCTCTCTTAGATAAGAAGACTAACTACACTGACAATACTTCAGGTACGGACTCACCCTGGCAGAAAACGATACGATACGATAAAACTTTATTTATCCCAGATGGAATATAGTCATAAAACACAAGGTACATGAAACATTAAATTAATGTGATGAGTGGAAAGGATTGGGGATGTGCTGAGATTGGGGAGTGGGGGGGAGACAGAAGGGGGAGGGGTTGTACAGTTTGATAGCCACAGGGAAGAAGGAACTCCTGTGGCGTTCTGTCCTGCGTCTCGGTGGAACCAGTCTGTTGCTGAAGGTGCTCCTCAGGTTGACTAGTGCGTCACGGAGGGGGTGAGCTGTATTGTCCAGGATGCTCTGCAGTTTGAGGAGCATCCTCCCCTCCAAGACCACCTCCCATTAATCCACCACCGACCCCAGGATGGAGCGAGCTTTCCCGATGAGCTTGCAAATCTGTTGGCGTCCATGGCCTTCGCCTTGCTGCCCCAGCACACGGCAGTGAAGAAGAAGTCTTTTAGGACCGAGATGAGAAAATCATTTTTCACGCAGAGAGTGGTGAATCTGTGGAATTCTCTGCCACAGAAGGTAGTTGAAGCCAGTTAATTGGCTATATTTAAGAGGGAGTTAGATGTGGCCCTTGTGGCTAAAGGGATCGGGGGTATGAAGAGAAGGCAGGTACAGGATACTGAGTTGGATGATCAGCCACGATCATATTGAATGGCGGTGCAGGCTCGAAGGGCCGAATGGCCTACTCCTGCACCTATTTTCTATGTTTCTATGTAAGATGGCGCTGGCCACCACCGATTGATAGAACATCTGCAGCATTTCACTGCTGACATTGAAGGAGCGGAGCCTTCCCAAAAAGTACAGGCAGCTCTGTCCCTTCTTGTACAGGACCTCAGCATTCCTGGACCTGTCCAGTTTACTGTCCAGGTAAACTCCAAGGTATTTGTATTCCTTGGTAAACTGCACATCCACACCATTGAAGGAGACAGGAGACAAGGGTGTTCCTGTCCTCCTAATGTCCACCACTGACTCAGTCTATTGTATTCCTATCATCAAACCTCCCTGTAATAAAGAGTATATGTAGTATTGGATGTTGGGACATCTTGGTTGGCATGAACAAGTTGGGCCAAAGGGCCTCTTTCCATGCCATATGACTCCATGACTCTATAATAACATATCACCTCAATCATTTGCTATAAACCCTGTCCCACTGTACGAGTTCATTCAAGAGCTCTTCCGAGTTTAAAACAAAAATCAAACTTGTGGAAGTACGTAGCATGTACGTAGCGGGTACCTCATAGCTCGGGGGCGTCTCTTAGCGACTCGTAACGCTAATGGCAGGTACTCGGGAAACGCGGGAAAACCCGGGGAACGCGGTAAGCTTGGGAAGACTCGTGGAGATTTTTCAACTTGTTGAAAAATGTCCACGAGCACCCGAGTACCAACGAGGGGCCATTACCGTAAATCTCCGAGTTCAAATCAGGGCAAACTGCGTTCAAATCAGGTGTTCAGAATTACGATGGGATAATGGTGGAGGACGAGAGTCTTTTTCCACTGGAGATGGAGGAGGTAGCCAGAGGCTGTAAGATAATTGGCAAAAGGCCAAAGAAGGAGGTGAACTGCTCTAGCACAGCGAGCTTGTTCTGACCGAGCGTGCACCTCTTGAAAGGGCAGCAGAGACTGATTCAATGCCGCCTATCAGAAATGGATTGGATTTATACTTGAAAAGGAAAAACACTTGCAGGACTGGTGAAAATACAAGAGAATAGAATAATTGGATACCTCTTCCAAAGGGCTTGCATGGATTTGGTGGGCTGAATGGCCTCTTTCAGGTACTGAAATTACTTCCCTTAACCTTTCAATCTTCTCTCCGTTAAGAAGCTCTTTCAACCCCAAAGGCTCTTGGCTGCTTAATTTCACTCTATGGGGCCTGACTTCAAATTTGGAGTGATTGCCACTCTTTTGAGGTGCCTTTACAAGGTACTGTCAGAGACTTCATCCCTCAGAAATAGGATTGATTTTTAACTATTCTTTGAAGTAGCAGCTCACTTTGAAGTCAACTGTCACCAAGAATAACATCAGTGAATCAAGAACCAGTGGACATAGGTTTAAAGTGAGAGGGGAAAGATTTAATAGGAACCTTGTGGCCCTGTCCCACTGTACGAGTTCATTCCAAGAGCTCTCCCGAGTTAAAGAAAAATCAAACTCGTGGTAAGCACGGAGAATGAACGTAGCAGGTACGTCGGAGCTCGGGGATGTCTCTTAGCGGCTCGTAACGCTAATGGCAGGTACTCGGGAAACGTGGTAAGCTCGGGAAGACTTGTGAAGATTTTTCAACATGTTGAAAAATGTCCACGAGAGCCCCGAGTACCTACGAGCGGCCATTACCGTAAATCTTCGAGTTTGAATCAGGGCAAACTCGGGAGAACTTGAATGAACTCGTACAGTGGGACAGGGCTTTTACCTGCATGTTCAGTAGTGCTTACAAGCAAACTTCACTACCTTTGACGAGCAGCACTACCCAACCTTTTACTATTCAACAAGTACTTTGCTTGTTAGATTGGACTTAAACTTGGCTTGGCCATAAAAAACAGAGGGTAGTTGTGGAGGGAGTTATTCAGACTGGAGACCTATGACTATAGTTGTTCTGCTGGAATCAGAACATTGTCGGCTAAGGAAGGTGTGATCTCAAGAGGGATACAATGTGATGAATTGTGGAACTGGTTACTTAAAATGAGATAATTCAACATTCATACCACTGAGTTGTGAGCTACTGCTGTTCCTCCAGTTTACGTGAGGCCTCACTTTGGCAATGGAGGAGGCCCAGGACAGAAAGGCCGGCATTCCCATCCCGGGAAGGGGAGTTAAAATGGATGATAGGTTTCTTTTCTCAAAGAAGGGCAATAAACAGATGGGGTTTTATTTTTAAAAATCCTGCCGTTTCGTTGTCATTGTTACTGAGATTAGCTTTAATTCCAGATTTATTTAATTACATGAATCTAAATTCCGCAGCTGCAAACAGCCCTTAAGCTCACAACTCCAAATCAACAGCCAAAGCCTTTGGATGCTAGCCTGACAACTTAACCACTATGTTACCACCCTTCAAGCAATGATGGCTAGGTTCTTTCCATTGCATCAGACAAGACTGCCAACAAATCTGTTGCTCAGGAGGTGCTAAAGGCCACAATAAGAAACTATTTGCGGTGGTTGCAGAGTCGGGTAGCAAAAGGGTAAAAATGCATGGCCCAAACGATATCTTTTTGCTAGACCAGAAACAGTGTTTTTAAAGTTTTCTTTCAAAGAGATACAGCGTGGAAACGGGCACTTCGGCCCACCGAGTCCGTGTCGACCAACCATCACCTGAACAGTAGTTCTAATCGACACACTAGGGACAATTTATACAAGTTAATTAAATTACAAACCTGTAGAAACATAGAACTGCAGATGCTGCTTTATGCCAAAGATAGACACAAAGTGTTGGACTAACTCAGCAGGTCAGACAGCATCTCTGGAGAAATAGGATGGATGACGCTTCAAATCGCAACCATTTTTAGTCTGAAAAAGGGTCCCGACCATAAACGACACTGATCCTTTTTCTCCAGAGATGCTGAGTTATGACCTTTTCGCCTGACCCGCTGAGTTACTCCAGCACTTTGTGTCTATCTTTAACCTACAAACCTGCACGTCTTTGAAACCGGAGCACCCGGAGAAATCCCATGTGGTCACAGGCAGAACATACAAACTCTGTACAGACAGCGGCCACAGTGAGATTCGATCCCAGGTCTCTGGCGCTGTCAGGCAGCAACGCTATCGCTGCACCACCATGCTACTGTGAAGGAAACTAAATCTATAACAAAAGGCGAATTGTATCTAAAACAAAAACAAAAACCTTGGAAGGCCGTGGGAATGGACAGGAGCTTGGAATCATGCAAAGAGCTGTCACAGGTGTGATGGAGCAAATGGCCTTCTGTGTAATGCAATTTTTATCCAAATGCTCTCTATGATAATTTATTCCATCTATTGTGCAATGATGGATGACAAATCATTTTTCAGTTCAATTCAGCACTTCCTCTCTCTGTCAATGTTAAATCCCATTCTCAGTTTACCTCCATTATACGCAATTTATCCGAGTCTTTATGCAAATCTTTAAATATTTTGGTTTTCATTTATCCTTATTGTAATGCCCCCAGTACTTCAATGGTCAGCTTTTGGTCAAGGCCAGGTTATTTACTGGCTTTTTCTTTGAGACAAGTACTGTAGATCCCTATGAAAGCACAATGTATTTTTATGCATTGTAAACGATTTTTGTAAAAGATTAATTAGCAGATTTTTTTAATTTAGCAGGCTCTGTTCTTGAAACAATGAATGCAGAAAGCCCCCATTAGTTTCTGCATAGCTTATTCACTCCATTCTTTAGGTTACAATAGGAGCTAGTCACAGGAGTACTGCTCAAAATGGGGAAGATGCAGCATGAGCAATTGAAGATTTATTGCCCAGTTGTTTTTATATAGTTTAGTTTCGATAGGCCCTTTGGCCCACCGAGTCCATGCCGACCATTGATCACGTACCTGTACACTAGTTCTATGGTATCCCACTTTTGCATGCTACGCTCCAGGGGCAATTTGCAGAAGCCAATTAACCTGTGTCTTTGGGACGTGGAAGGAAACCAGAGCACCTGGAGAAAATTCACATGGTAACAGGGAGAACATGTAAATTCCACACACAGACAACACCCGAGTTCAGGATCTCACGAGGCAGCAGCTCCACTCAGCAGCACCACTATGCTGCCCTTTTAGCTGAGGGACCAAGAGGAACTATTAAAAAAAGAACGAGCGATCTGAGGAGGAGGGGTGTTGAGAGGGTGGGGAGCAGGAGAACAAGGAAGACATTGACAGTGGCATGGTCATGCATCCCTTTGAACCAGCATTAATTTTCCGGCTTTTTTAAATACTCATTATGGAACGAACGCTGTTAACCTGTGCAGCCTCCCACGCACACACCGAGCTTTTAATTGACACCTCTGTTTAAAAAACCAAACAGATTTCTGCAGCTTCTCTTGGCAGCCTTGGGACTTGCTGGCATCCAATTAGTACAACGCTATTTTGCTGGAAGTTGCTCGTTATCGTTCGCTGCAGAATAATATTTATGGAGCGCTGCTCAGTGTTGGGAACTTCTGATACATGTCTTATTAAGGCCTGAGCTAACCCCCGAGGGCTGAAGGTTTTCTCTGTGGCTTTCTGCAGAGGTTGCCTTCCTTCAGCATGCACTATCAAGCACTGACATTTCACTACACGTGTTCTGTGCTTAAGCCAAGGCGAACTGACTGCCCTCCATGCACTTTATTTTAGAGTTTAGAAATGCAGCATGAAAACAGGCCCTTCGGCCCAACGAGTCCATCCTGACTCTCGATCACCCGTTCACACTAGTTCTATGTTGTCTCACTTTCTCATCCACTCCTTACACACTAGGGCCAATTTACAGAAATCAATTAACCTACAAACCCGCACGTCTTTGGAATGTGGGAGGAAACCAGAGCACAGAATGCTGTCATAGGGAGAACGTGCAAACTCCATACACAGATGGCACACATTGTCAAGATCGAACCCAGGTCTCTAAAGCTGAGAGACAGCAGTTCTACTGCGGTGCAACTGTGCCACACCACATCTCAATGAAAGAACGGTTTGGCTATAGACATGCGCCAAGTTATCCACCGTCAATTGTAGCCAGTTACAGTCAGATGGTGATCTTTCATTTTGAATGCGAGTCGTAAAGTCAAATGCAGGGCAACAGGCCCTTCGGCCCAACTCGTTCATGCCAACGAAGATGTCCCATCTGCGTTAGTCCAATTAGCTCACATTTGGTCCATATCCCTCTAACCCGTACATATTCATGTACCGGTCCATGTGTCCTTTAAATCTTGTTTGTATAAATTATGTGGTTTTATTGTCAGGGTATCGTCCGATTCACCTCTACCCCAATGTGGACATTGGACTTTGTCCATGAAACTGATGTGCTGCAGTGCTGAGAACTATATTGTGCACTTTGTATCATCTCCTTTTGCTCTTGAGATTAACTTGATTGTATGTTTGGATAGTATGATCTGATCCGTTTGGATAGTATGCAAAACAAAGCTTTACACTGTACCTAAGTACACATAACAATAATAAACCTAAACGAGCCTCAGGTTGAATTGAGCAAATCAGGAAATTCAACCTGGCACTTCTGGTCATTCATCACATTTATTTATTGTTAAAAATTATTTCTCCCACAGGAATATAACTCCAAATTTATTTTTGTTGCTGCTTGCTAAAAATATCACAAACTCTGTCATGTACTGTTTAATGGAGTATCATTGCATGTGTCAATTATAAACGATTCTTGTCAATTTCAATGAACACCGACAGGGAAAATGACAGACTCTGTTCTCAAGAGACAATTGCGTCCGATTACTACGGGATGGTTACATGGAAACAGTTTATTTTCCCTGAGACTGTTTTATTCTAAGACAGCTTTTTTTTCCATTTGTCAATTTCCAAAGTAACTGTTAAGACGGTCTCTAGTTCCTAATGGAAATTGCCTTACAAACCAGCTCGACCCGCATAATGCAAATAGAGATCACAAATTCTTCAATCACGTTATATCCAATTCGCATTATGAATGAATGAATGAATGAATGAATGATGATACTTTATTATCATGAAAACACAAGGTTTACCTTTCCAGCATAGCAACCAGATTAGACATAATGCTCCAAGTGCGGCTTGCAATAACAAAGTTATTTCTCCCACAGGAGTATAGCTACGTTTATTTTTGTTTCTGCGTGTTAAAAATACTCAAAACTCAATGATGCATTGTTTCAAAACTTTAAAAACTTTCAAAACTCTTTAGATTCTGGAGTAGTTCCTGAGGATTGGAGGGTAGCTAATGTAACCCCACTTTTTAAAAAGGGAGGGAGAGTAAATGGGGATTTACAGACCAGTTAGTCTAACATCGGTAGTGGGGAAAATGCTAGAGTCAGTTATTAAAGATGGGATAGCAGCACATTTGGAAAGTGGTGAAATGATTGGACAAAGCCAGCATGGATTTATAGAAACATAGAAACATAGAAATTAGGTGCAGGAGTAGGCCATTCGGTCCTTCGAGCCTGCACCCGCCATTCAATATGATCATGACTGATCATCCAACTCAGTATCCCGTACCTGCCTTCTCTCCATACCCTCTGATCCCCTTAGCCACAAGGGCCACATCTAACTCCCTCTTAAATATAGCCAATGAACTGGCCTCATCTACCATCTGTGGCAGAGAGTTCCAGAGACGTTCCAGAGACTGTGTGAAAAAAGTCTCATCTCGGTCCTAAAGGATTTCCCCCTTATCCTTAAGCTGTGACCCCTTGTCCTGGACTTCCCCAACATCGGGAACAATCTTCCTGCATCTAGCCTGTCCAACCCCTTATGAAAGGTAAATCATCCCTGACGAATCTTATAGAATTTTTCAAGGATGTAACTAGTAGAGTGGTAAGGGAGAACCAGTGGATATGTTATATCTGGACTTTCAGAAGGCTTTCGCCACATAGCAGATTAGTATACAAACTTAAAGCACATGGTATTGGGGGTTCAGTATTGATGTAGATAAAGAACTGGCTGGCAAACAGGAAGCAAAGAGTAGCAGTAAACGGGTCATTTTCAGAATGGCAGGCAGTGACTAGTGGGGTACCTCAAGTCTCAGTGCTGGGACCCCAACTATTTACAATATTTATTAATGATCTGGGTAAGGGAATTGAATGCAACATCTCCAAGTTTGCGGATGACAGGAAGCTGGGGGGCAGTGTTAGCTGTGAGGAGAATGCTAGGAGGCTGCAAGGTGACTTGGATAGGCTGGGTGAGTGGGAAAATGCATGGCAGATGCAGTATAATGCGGATACATGTGAGGCTATCCACTTTGGTGGCAAAAACAGGAAAGTAGACTATTATCTGAATGGTGGCCGATTAGGAAAAGGGGAGAGGGAGTTAGATGTGGCCCTTGTGGCTAAATGGATCAGGTGGTATGGAGAGAAGGCAAGTACAGGATACTGAGTTGAATGATCAGCCATGATCATATTGAATGGCGGTGCAGGCTTGAAGGGCTGAATGGCCTACTCCTGCACCTATTTTCTATGTATCTATGTTTCTATGTTTCTATGTTAATAGTAAGATTAAACGAGAACTTATTATTTGAAGTTTGATCCTTTTTTTGAGAAGTTGCGATGAGGGATTACGTGAAGAAGCCCACCAGCCCGCATACGCGTCAACCTTTAAAGCAGCGGTGTGAAATCACAAAAACAATTGCTGACCTGATTATGGGAAGATTTGAGAAAGTGGAACTACCACATGATCATAATGAGAATAGGGTTGTGAGTGGAGTCCCTCATCGCAACTTCTCATAAAATAAAGATCAAACTTCAAACGGTAAGTTCTCGTTTAATCTTTCTATTATATTTCAAAGTCAGGTGAGTGACTACGTGAAGACTTTAAAGCTCTGTAATTTCATGCCGCGGACTCGAGTCTATGCAAACACACTGCATCAGTTGACCAGATATGATTGAAAAGATAGTGCATTCAAACATGACATAGATTTAAAACATGCTGATGCTTTTAATGAAAGTGAAAATAATAATAGTGGTCCCTTACATTTCCTAGGCCTTGATGCCACCTCCAATGTAACCCCAAATGGAGCTGTTGACTACTGGCACTTTTAAGAATGCATAATTCAAAGGCGTGTGGTATTTAGCAGGTCGTTTCAACCATGACTTGTTCTTGTAACTGATGGGATGTGAGATAGTTGATGCTAGAAGCCAGATCTTTTTGAAGAGGCTACCCTGTCTGTGAAGGTATCGCAAACCTCGATGCCAGGAAAGGCAACTCCTGTGTGTGAGCCTCACGCATCTCATGTATCCCAGTATGTCCTTCTGACATACCTCCGAATTCGGAGTCAGTCATATACTGTCCCCTGGCACTACTCTCATCAGAGTGGGAGGCATTAAGTAGCCCTGGACCAGGCGCTGCCACAGGCATGAAGGGAGACCTGCGATGATATGTCTCCGTATCACGGAGCATATTATGATGGAGTATCCTCTCCATGAGGTGCTCCATTTGGGATAAATGCCCGAAGACGTTATCCATAGGTGTAGGAGGGGAATCCTCCTGGCCTGACTCGTCTGAGTACACCGGCCTCTCAGACTTGCGCTTGGCTTTGCCCCCTTTTGGGGTTGCCAAAGTGCTTAGAGCAAGCACCAAGTCTGAAGTCGCTAACCGCACTGTCAGCGACTCTGACAGCGAAACCGCCGGCCGCCAGCTACCCGCATCCCTGCGGTCCTCCGCAGCCGGTTTCCCCGCGGCCCGGCTGGGTTTGTTCACCTTGGATGTATCCATAATCAGCGACCACTGTGAAGAAAAGATATCCAAAAAACAAAAGGAGCGACGCTCCTCCCAGCCAGTCGTGCACCATGCGTTAGACGTATTGACGTGCATGCGGGCTGACGGGCTTTTTCACGTAGTCACTCACGTGACTTTGAAGTAAAATAGTGTTTCATTGCGCAAAAGTCAATATAGGCAATTCATGTCATTTTCATTGGCTTTGTACAACTGTAATATGACGTCCCAACTCTTGTACTCACCGCCTCAACTACACAGCTCATGATCTTATACACCTCTATAAGATCCCTCCTCATCCCTGTAACTAATACCCCCTAATCCAGGCATCAAGAATTAGGGTTTTTTCTGGAGCATGGTGGGAGAAGGAGAAGTAGGTGTGGATTGTCCTAAAAACAATTCTACCAGCAAGAATGCTAACTGCCTTCTTCACCACCAGTCATAGTGTCGTAGGGCATGGAATTAAGCCCCATCAGCCCACCTTGGCCACACTGACCAAGATACCTCATCTCCACCAGTACCACCTTCCTGCGTTTGGCCCATATTCTTCTAAACCTTTCCTATCCAGGTACCTAAATGTCTTTTAAATGTTGCGATAGTGCCTGCCTCAACGACCTTCTCTGACAGCTCGTTCCCATCACCCTTTGTGTGAAAAAGTTTTTACATTAGACTTTAGAGCTACAGCGAGGAAATGGGCCCTTCGGCCCACTGAGTCCGCGCCGACTAGCACTATTCTACGTACTAGGGACAATTTACAATTTTGCAGAATCCAATTAACCTATAAACCTGTAACTCCTTGGAATGTGTGAGGAAACCGGAGCAGCCGGAAAAACCCAAGCGGTCAAGTAGAAACTCCGTACAGATAGCACCTGTAGTCAGGATCAAATCCAGGTCTCTGGCACTGTGAGGCAGCTCTACCACTGCACCACTGTGCCATACTTTTATTTATTTTAAATTAACTATTTCTATTATTTTAAGTTTCATTTAAAAATGCCAAATTGCTGAATTTATTTCTAACTCCCCGTTATAGTCGCTTCTATTTTACAGTTGTATTGCTTGTTGCACAGTTAATATCCTCCATGCACCAGCTCATCATGGAAATTTTAAGCAAGTTCCATACATTTCCCTAACCAAGGGTGGCACAGTGGCACAGCTGATAGAGACCCATATTCAATCAAGGGTGGCGTAAGTGGCAGCCTCACCAACAGCCTGCTCGTCCCTTTCATCTTTAGTTGTTTGCAGTCTGTTTTATTGCTATGTTTTAGTGTATCTTTAGTTTTGTATTATATGGGGGGGTGGGGGAAACTTTTTTTTCATTCTTCCACCGGCGGAGATACGACTTTTTCCGTATGGTATCTCCATCCATACTGCGGCCAAAGATCGTGGAGCTGGCGGTCCCTTTGTTAGGGACCGACTTCAGGAGCTCCAACCGCAGGAGTTTTGACCGCCCCGATCACGGGAACCTCGATCGCTGGCTTTGATCGCCAACTGCGGGAGCTTTGGTCGCCCCAATTGCGGATGGTTCGATCACCCTGACCGAGGGCGAAAAGGAGGAAAAGGTAAAAGTTATTCGCCTTCCATCACAGCGGGGAATGTGATGTCACCGAAAACCAAGATGGACGTGCTGCCTGCACTGGAGGGGACTCAAAGTGATCGCCATGAGTGCAGTGATCTTGGTGTTTGCGGGGACATCGTGCCATTAGAACATCCTGGAGTCTGCTGCGAGTGTGGATGGCTTTCTGACTGTTCGGGCGGACAGGGACTGCAGAGAGAGTGACAACGGTCGGTACAACTCTGGTCACATCACGGTGAAGGAGCGTGTGTGTGGCCCGGGCATTGAACTGATGACTGTGGGACTCTGCTAATGCTGTGTGCCCTGAGGATTCTCACAGGCCACTACAGTGGCTGTTTATGTTTAATCTTTATGTAGTTTCGTATCTTGTAGGTATGTTACAAACTTACCTTCTGTCACTGGCCGTGTGCGCGACTTTCGTGCCTTTTGTGGGGGGGGGGTGGGGTTAAAATGCGGTTTTCCCCTACCTTCCGGAATTATATTTTCTCAGGGTGCGAGCTTTTGTTAAAGATTCGTTCCGACTGCCGGTAAGTAAAAAATAATTTTTAAATCACCAGACTATTTCTGCACTGGAGTAAAATAAAAATGAGCTTCTAATGCCGTGAACGCCGACAATGGGGACGAATTTTACGTAGGGGACAGGTAAAGAAAAGCCGTTTATTTTTACATATAAACTTGCTTATTTAGATTATCTTAATCAACATTTCACGTTGCGAAACTGTGATTTATTCCGCATACGAACCGGCAGTATTTTTCCTGCCGATATGGGGTTTAAATTCACCGCAACCGCAACGTTCCAATCCATCACGTTCCATAAAATCCCACTCGCAAGCTGATTTAAATGGCCATTAATTTACGGGCAATAAACACTAAATTCCTTCAATTTTGCCTATAAATGAGATTTAAAAATCATGTTATATTGTGAATTCCTGTGTGAATGTTATTTGGACACTTAGGCTTTTTAAAAAATGTTAATATTTTCTTAAGAAATGGATAGATGTTTAGATCTAGTAATTGAAATTTGCTACAATTGGGTAGCTAACTAATTATATGCCTTAATTTCAGGTCATCCAAGTAAGATTGTTTCATATTTGTTTCAGAATGCTTCAATCTATAATAGCTGAACATTTATTTCAGCTCTCTTAATTTTTAAGAAAATTATGGGCTTTTGACTGTCCTCGATCACAGCTTTTGTGTTAAGTCAATGGAAAAGCAATAGGGAACAAGATGCTAATTTCCGAGTACGAAAATGGCCATAACTTTTTTAATACTGAAGATATGAAAGTGAATTAGGTATCAAATTAAACTTATGTTTATGCTTTATCTGATGGGATAAATTGCAGACTTGATTTTTAAAATCTCAAAATTTTGTAACTTTGCTATATCTTGTTGCTTTTTTGGTATGACTGTATTGGAAATCAAATTCCACTGTACCTCGGTACACATGACAATAAAGAACCATACAACCGTTGAATCCTAAACTCAGATGTTGACTGTGTGGAATTTGCATGTTCTTCTGACTAAATGGGCTTCCTCTGGGTGTTCTGATTTCCTCCCACAACCCAAAGACGTGCAGGTTTGTAGATCAATTAACTTCTGTCAATTGCCTCATGTGTAGGGAGTGGATGCAAAAGTGGGATAACATAAAACTAGTGTAACGGGCGGTAGATGGTCGGCACGGACATGTTGGGTCTAAGGGCCTGTTTCCATACTATATCTCTGAACTAAATTTGATCACTTCTAACCTTTGACTGAAACAGCTGGCCATGTTTCTTTTCCTTTCCTTTGTCCATTTTGCTATGATAAGCAACAGTTGGAAAGATGCAGGCAAAAGTTATGGTTTGAGATGTGAATGCTATCTGATATCGCCTTCAGTTCTTCTCTTCGGGGCAGGAGTCTCATATGTCTCAGCGACTATATCTCATTGCACCTACCGACCGTGACATGCTAAATAGATGCACTATTTATACAATAAATACAATAATTCACACTAGTTCTATGTTATCCCACTTTTCATCCACTCCCTCCACACGAGGCAATTTGTAGAAGTTAATTATTCTACAAACCTGCATGTCTTTGGGAGGTGGGAGGAAATCAGAACACCCAGAGGAAGCCCATTTAGTTAGATGAACATGCAAATTCCACACAGTCAACACCCGAGTTCAGAATTGAATAAGGGTGTCTACCAGCTGCGCCACTTGGTTGGAGCTGAGTATGGAACTTGAATAAAATGGCCGTGATGAATTGGTGCGTGGAGAATATTAACTGTGCAGCAAGCAGGGGCGGAAAACATGGGGGGGGGGGGGGTGGGGGCAGAGGGGACACGTCCCCCCCATGTTTTGAGAGGTGGAGGATATCCCCCCAAAACCTGCGCCTCATTCGCAGCCAGGATCGATCCCGGCTGGGTCTCCAGCGCTGTCCCGTCCCCACCCTAGTGCCCCCCCCCCCACGGGTGGCCAGAGAGGTCGGGAGTCAGGCGCGAGCTGTATCCCCAGGACCACAGCCAGCGCAGTATCTTTGTTTAGCGCTGGATTGAGCCTCCGAGGCCTCGCGCATGTGTGTGTGTGAGTGTGTGCACGCGCGCACAGCCGCCAAAATATTGTGTCCCCCGTCCCCTCCATGTTTTGATAGCGAGTTCCGCTCTTGGCAGCAAGTAATACAACTGTAAAATATGAGAGACTATAATGGGGAGTTAGAAATAAATTCAACAATTTGGCAGAAGTAGCCCTGTCAACAAATACTAATAAAACTTAAAATGATAGAAATAATTAATTTTGAAAAACTAAAAGGGTGGTGTCATGTTAGAGCGGCTGCCTCACAGTGCCAGAGTCCCGGGTTCGATCTTGACCACGGGTGCTGTCTGTGTGGAGTTTACATGTTCACCTGTGACCATGTGCGTTTCCGCCGGCTGCTCCGGGTTCCTCCCACAGCCCAAGAACATATACGGGTTTGTAGGTTAATTGGCCCTCTGTAAATTAGCCCTGTAGTGTGTAGGGAGTGGATACGAAAGTGGGATAACATAGAACTAGTGTGAATGGTAATCAATTGTCAGCAGGAGTCAGTGGGCCGAAGGGCCTGTTTCCATGCTGCATCTCTAAAGTCAACAAAAAAATTAAAGAAATTAAGTCAAAAATATATAATTGATGTTATGCTATTGTCATTTAACAGTACAATTAAAACAGCAACCGATTGATTATTTGTATTTTACGATTAGTTATGAGTTTTTTTTAATTAACAGGCTCCAAGCAAATACAAATATTTTTGTGACCTAAACAACATTATTTAATTTGCTCATAATTCCGTTTCTGTCTCGCTTCTTATTTTGGCCATCACACAAAGCAAGAGCATTTACACTGGACACTTTTCCACATAGAATTATTTCATTTTTATCTTAAAACGATTTAGTCAGCAGTTTCAAATTCCTCCCCTCTGTGCTGTGTGCTTTGCCTGTCAGCACTTTCACATGCATATCCTTCTTGATTATTTTCAGTTAACATTAGCCTGCAAATGTCACCAAATTGTCCAGAACTGTTTTATGACTGCGACACATACTATATTGCCGACTGACTGGCATTGCATCAGTCCAAAAGCCTCTGACTTATTCATTCTGTTATGTCAAATGCACTGCCACAAAACAGTAGGTAACCTCAAGATGTGAAGCACATTTTGATGTCTCAGTGACAACATAACGCATTTCATCTCTCCATATTGTTTTTCAGGTGACATCCCTTCAACTATTTATTCATCAATTGTCTCTACCTCACCAGAATTTTTCTTGATCTGTTTCCTTCTCTCAAGCACATGGACACCCACTAATAACCTCTCTCTCCCTCTCTCCCTCTCTCCCTCTCTCCCTCTCTCCCTCTCTCACTCTCCCCCTCTCTCTCTCCCTCACTCTTTCTCTCTAAATCTCTCTTGGGCAGTGTGTTTCTCGTGCAACAGTGTCTTTTTTTTCTCACTCTTTCCAGCTATCTGTTTCAGTCTAACTCCCTCGTTGCCTTTTAAAGCTTTCCGTTCTTTTACTATTTCTCCCAACTGGTGTACCACGTGCAGTTTTGGTCTCATATTTGCATTGGACTCAGTTTAGCGAAGTTTCATTAGGTTGTTAAAGGTGTTGCTTATTAGGGGAGTTTGAGCTGGTTGGTTCATCACTCGTTTAAGTTTAGTAGAATGAAAGGTTCTGTGTGATGTTGTGGCCGGGAGGGAGAAGAGAAGCTTTCAGGAAAGGAAAACTTCTGGGTGAAAGATGAATACTGTCCCTAGAATATCAATGATTCAATCGACTCCTAACTTCAGCATCAAATTCGCTGAGATTCCAGAGTGTCAAAGGTTCCAGGGAGAAGGCAGGAGAATTGGATTGAGCGGAAAAAAATCGATCAGCCATGATCGAATGATGGAGCAGACTCGATGGGCCGAATGACCTAATTCTGTCCCTAAGTCTTTTGGCTTTGTGGCGATGTTCGCATTCCAGCTGTTACACTCTGACTCTACGATCATCATCAGGAGCAATTTCTTCTCTACGTTGTTGAACTTCTCTATCACCGTGGAGAATGAAGCACTGAATATATTCAAATGTTTCCAATATAGACATATCTTTTGGCCTTCACGAGAGTCAAGGGTTATGGGGAACAGGTTGGAAATTGGAGATGAGGTCAAGATCGATCATGATCTTATTGAATGGCGGAACAGGGTCAAGATGCAGAATAACGTACTCCTATTTCTTACATTGTTATTTTCATATGAAGAGAAATTCAACAAAACAAATTTGAACAGCTAGCATAAATATCACCCAAATATTTTGTAACAACTCACTAACAATTCCAGACCCTCGAAGGTCATTGATCCTTTTCAGTTCAGGGATGATTAGAGATAGAATATAGAACATAAACCAGTACAGCAGAGGAACAGGCCCTTCAGCCCACAATGTCTGAGCCTAACATGATGCCAAGTTAAACCTATCTCCTCTACCTGCATGTTATCCATATCCTACCATTCCTTGAATGCCCATGTGCCCAACTAAAACCCTCTTAAAAGCCACTATCAATGGTCACAAAATGCTGTCATGTTCACACCACATGAATAATTCCAGGAAAAATCAGTTGAGTTGCTCCCTCGCCACTCCAAGAACCCGGGTTTGATCCTGACGCCGGGTGCTATCTACAGTGTGTGGATTTGTACATTGTTTTTGTTAGTGCAGTTCCCCCCACATCCTGAAAGAGGTGCTGGTGAGCTAACGGGCTGCCATAATAAACCCCTTAGCCTAGGTAAGGGGCAAACAATCAGAAGGACATGTGGGTGAGAATAAGCTAAAGAGAAATAATGGAGGTGGAATGTGACCTGCTGGAACAAATGGTGCTTTCTGCAAAAAGTACATTGATAAACACGACAATAAGATTGCTCATCAATAATTGGTCAAAGACCTTTTAAAGAATGCCTTAAGAGGCAAAGAGGAGGAAAAGTTAAGAAGGGGATCTATGAAGCATATAGTTAGGGTTTAAGAAGGAACTGCAGATGCTGAAAAATCGAAGGTAGACAAAAGTGCTGGAGAAACTCAGCGGGTGCAGCAGCATCTATGGAGCGAAGGAAATAGGCCAAGTTTTGGGCCGAAACCCTTCTTCAGCATATAGTTAGGAGTGGAGAAATAGTTTAGTTTAGTTTACAGATACAGCATAGAAACAGGCCCTTCAGCCCACCCAGTCCATGCTAACCATCGATTACCCGTTCATGGTAACTAGCATTACTAGGTCCATTCTATGCCCCCTTTTGCATCCACTCCCTACACGCTAGGGACAATTTACAGAGGCCAATTAACTTACAAACCCTGCACGTCTTTGGCATGTGGGAGGAACCCAGAGCACCCAACGAAAACCCACTCGGTCACAGAAAGAACATGCAGACTCCACATAGACAGCACCCGAGGTCAGAGACCCGGGTCTCTGGCGATGGGAGGCAGCAGCTCTACCAGCTGAGCCACTGTGCCACCTAAAGAGAAAATCATCAGGTTTGAGGACACTAGAGATCTGATGGAGATGGGGTCAGCAAGGTCTTTTGAGCATTATATCTACGGTCTCAACAAACCCTGGGGTCAGCACGGGTCAGAAGCTCATGGGTTATGGGTGAATTGGACTGTGAATCGCAACAATGAAAAGGAATGATTCCAATTCACCGAGATCAGAAGACACAGTTATGTAAGCATTTATATCAAGTCGTATGGCTGGAAGTAAATGCATGATGGTGTCAATTTCAGATCAATCTGAACTGTTTGAGTTAAAAGCAGATGCATCCAAATCAATAACTAAGTGACTGAAATGAAAGAACACAGAAACACAGAAGGAGAAAGGGTAATAATTAAAGGCTTGGACTCAGTGATTTAGTGTAGTGCTGTTTTGACACAGGCTGAGTTGGATATTCTACAAGCCCATACTTTGTGGCAGCACAGAGGCGCAACTTGTTTAGCTGTTTCCTCACCGTGCCAGAAACCCTGGCGAAACTAGCCGGTGTAGGAAATGAATAGGTGACGTTTCGGGTCGGTATGTTTATTCAGACTCATATCCGTGTTCTAGGCAAGATTACAGCATCTGCAGTTCCTCGTGTCTCCCAATATAATTTCACCCATTAAAATTTTAGTCCAGTTGCTCTTTCCCAACATCCACCTTGAATGGAAAGCCGACACAGTGGGATCTGAGTAGTCAGGCATGGACGTGTCAAAAGTGTGGGTGATAGTTTTAATAGTGAGACAGGGTTCGCTGATCAAGGGATAGAAACAACGCACAAATTCTCCGCTTGCTTCCAGATTTCGGGTCGGGACCTCTCTTCAGTCTGAGGAAGGCTCCCAACCCAAAACATCACCTATCCATGTGTAGGAAGGAACTGCAGATGCTGGTTTAAACCAAAGATAGACATAAAAAGCAGGAGTAACTCAGCGGATAGACAGCATCGCTGGAGAAAAGGGATAGGTAGTGTTTCGGGTCGAGACCCTTGTTTAGGCTTTGTGTGTATCACCTATCCATGTTCTCCAGAGATGATGCTTGACCCGCTGAGTTGCTCCAGCACTTTGCGTCATTTCCCAGTCTAACTGTGCCTGCCACCGTGTGATCTGCTCTGGTATGCAATGTCGTATAAAGGAGGAATTCATACTCTCAAGACAGACACAAAAAGCTGGAGTAACTCAGCAGGTCAGGAGACAAGGAATAGGTGGCGTTTCAGACCGAGACCCTTCTTTAGAGCAACCAGAGTGGTCTTCAGTTGTTCTCATTACATTGCATTCAAGTTTATTTGGCTGCACAAGCGAGCCATTCTCTGAGCGTACAATAAGCCGAGACAGTTAAAATTGTCTCTAATGACCCAAGCAAATGTTGGCCTCAATCTGCCCTCAAAAAGTCAGTGGTCCACACGTGGGAGTACAGAGTATTGACCTTCCATAGAGATGAGAAGAGTACTGTGCAAGACTAGATTCCTCATCACAGCTGTCAGTGCCTTCATTTCAACGGAGAGGAATAGCTGCAACAGAGGTTAAATGTAAGATAATTGAGATCTTTGATTCCACTGAGTTAATGCAAGTGCATTTAATTCTACATAGTTTAGTTTAGTTTAGAGATACAGCCCTTCGACACAGCGCGTGCACGCCAACCATCGATTACCTGTTCACACTAGTCCTATGTTATCTCACTTTCTCATCCACACACAGGGGGCAATTTACAGGAGCCAATTAACCTACAAACAGGCACGACTTTGGGATGTGGGAAGAAACCTGAGCACCCAGAGGAAACCCACGTGGTCACAGGGAGAACGTGCAAACTCCACGCATAGTCCACACCCAAGGTCAGTTTGAACCAGGGTCTTTAGCGCTGTGAGGCAGTAGCACTACGAGCCGCGCCACTGTGCTGCCACGAGTAATGTTTTATAATTTGGAAACAAAAATGCACAACTCGGTCAAACCAAGGTTCTATTTGAGCATCACATTTCTACTGTTCAACTCTGCTGACTCAGTATAGAGCCAGCAGGCCAAAAGAATAACAAGGATAGATAACAGTAGTCTGCATGAGTTTAATTACAATGAGTTCTAATCAATATGGATAGTCCTCTGCTTAAGAGAGGGGGGTCAGAGTTTTGATTTTCTATAGCTGCAGTTGGCACTCAATCATCTGGGATTGACAGTGATATCCTTCCATTCAGCACAGCATCAGTGTCCAATGATTTGTTAATCTGCCAGTTGAATAGCTCACTGTCCTACCTGCTTTTCACATCAATACTTACATTTCTGCACCCCGTTCCCAACCTACCTACTAAATTCCCAAGATCAGACATCCTCCACCAGAGGAAACTCAATCCCACCCCAAAAAATTAAATAGGTCAAAGAACGTAGAACAGTACATCACAGGAACAGGCCCTTCAGCCCACAATGCCCATGCCAAGCCAAACTCATCTTCTCTGCCTGCATGTGATCCATATCTCTCCATTCCCTGCATGTCATATGTTGTGTGATTGACGGCACTGGGCCTATATTTGCTTGAGTTTAGGAGAATAAGGGGGGGGGGCTTCATTGAAACGTATAGAATAGTGAATGGCTTGGATAGAGTGGATGTGGAGAGGATCTCCCACTACTATGGCTCTGCCTGACATCACTCTTCCTCGTTGAGCCTCAGTACCAGGGTTGGAATCACAGCCCTGGCTACCACTCAATCTTGTCGTGTCATCCGCTCCAAAGAGGGTGTTCCTGTTTTCAGTAGTTACAGCCACTGGGGTCTCCTGCACTCCACGTTTACTCCTCTTCCTCACAGTCACCCACCTTTGCTCTTCCTGTATCCTTGGTGTGACAACCACACTGTAGTTCCTGTCCAGGAAACTCTCTTTTTCCGGATGGCCCTGAGGTCATCCAACTGCTACTCCAGTTCCCCAAGATGTCCATTCAGGAGCTGCACCTGGACACAATTTCTGCAGGTGTAGTTCCCAGAAGCACCAGCAGTGTCCCTGACTTCCCGCATCCTGCAGGAAACACACTGCACCAACCTCCCTGCCATTTCCTCAGTGGAGAAAAAAAATCACTGATCTCGAATCAAGTGCAGCCTCCTTGCCTCAGCTTCCTCGCCGTAGACTCTTGAGCCAAAGGCTCACACTTTACCTCACCAAGGCCGTTCCGCCACATCTTATATCTGTTATCTCATCAACTACTTTATGGCTAATTTGTAAATTACTTGAACCTGGGCCTTTGGCACTCTTTTTAAATCTTCTTTCCCTCTGAGTCACCTATGTCCAGCCAATACTCGCTCTCGCTGCTTCTGGCTGGTGCTTCTCTCCGACCTTCTCGGTAAACATGAGGCATCTTGCACGGCATGCACGAGTTTCCATGCTGAATGACTCTTTAACTCCAGGAGTCTAGTTCACTGGATAAAGTGTTAGAAATAGGAATCACTCTTTATTTTAAAGAAAGAAGCTATGGTCATAAGCAATAAATAGTTGGTGATTATTATGAATAGTATCATAATTGATTCTGAACATCCATTTATCTCCAGTATCCATTTAGAATTTGGAAAACGCATTGTTTTAAACTGATAATAAAAGAAGAATGAGAATATATCACTGACATTTGGACTAACTGTGTACCTAATAAATACTCATTCTCCACTGTGCTGGGCACTCTAATGATGACTATTGTGGTTCTGTGGTATTAAATGTTACCCTGTTATTACAGCAGGGAACATCACTGATTGCTTTACACTTAAATAAATGGATTTAATCCAATAACTTAATCAGGCTGCAGACAGGAGCCTTTGTATGCCGAGAGTTACCCAGAGACAGAAGGTTTATATTAAATCTCAGCCACTGAGTCGAGGTGGGAGCGTTGCCGAACCTACAACCTCGAGAGGCAGCGCATCCCTCAATCTGCTTTTACTACTAAGCCTAGTTCAATAGGAATGCACAGACATGCCAAAAGCAACACCAAGTATATCTAAATGTGATTAAAGCCCTCCGTTTCTTCCTCAACCACAGAATCATTCAATTTCCCTCTACTAACACTCTCCTCCGCCTAGCGGAGCTGGTCCTCATGTTTAACAACTTCTCCTTCGACTCTTCCCACTTCCTCCAAGTCCAAGGCATAGTTATGGGCACCCGCATGGGCCCCAGCTTTGCCTGCTTCTTTGTAGGGTATGTTGAACAATCCCTGTTCCAGGCGTATACTGGCCCTATCCCCGAACTCTATCTCCGTTATGTTGACGGCTGTATCGGTACTACCTCCTGCACCCGTGCAGAACTCATGGACTTCATCAACTTCACCATGGGCCGCAGAACCGGGGGGGGGGGGGCTACAGCCCCCCCCATTTTTTTGGCGAGACATGTTTCAATGTCTCCGGCTTTGGACAAGGCGCTGCTGTGCTCTGAGCAACCTGGTTGTGGGTGTTGGAGAGCCGGGGAGGAGGGAGGGATGAAAGCAGAAGCAGCGGCAGGGGCAGATGCGGATGGGGAGCCGGGGCTGGCGAGTGTTTGCCTGGTTGGCGACGCACTCGGAGCAGTCTCAGTGCAAGAATTCCGGACCTTCAGAAGTGTCGGAAGCGTTGCGCCACTGCCATGAGAGTCTCTGTGCAAAATTCGCCCAGGCGACCGGCATGGACCAGGCTGCGGCTCGATGCATCCTGGAGGACAACCAGTGGATGCTGGAAGTGGGTACCAGGCACTGGGTAGAAGCGGTGGAAGATAGTGGCCTTCAAATGGGGGTGGTTGGAGAAAGCATCCTGCTTGCCTGCTAGAATGTCACTTGCTGTAACTGCAGGAAAAATGTTCCCGATGTTGGGGGAGTTCGGAACCAGGGGTCACAGTTTAAGAATAAGTGATAGGCGATTTAGGACTGAGATGAGGACAAACTTTCTTCACCCAGAGAGTGTGATCTGTGGAATTCTCTGCCACAGAAGGCAGTGGAGGCCAATTCACTGGATGTTTTCAAGAGAGAGTTACTTAGCTCTTGGGGCTAGCGAAATCAAGGGATATGGGGAAAAAACAGGAAAGGGGTACTGATTGTAGATGAACAACCATGACCATATTGAATGGTAGTGCTGGCTCAAAGGGCCGAATGGCCTATTCCTGCACCTATTTTCTATGTTTCTATGCTTGAGTATATGGCAATAAAACTCGACCACTTGAGTTCGAAGCAGTCATGAATGGTGGAGGTATAATGTAGTCATAGAGTGATACAGTGTGAAAACAGGCCCTTCTGCCCAACTTGCCCACACGCACCAACATGTCCCAGATCCACTTCCTGCTTTTGGTCCCTATCCCTCCAAACCTGTCCTATCCACGTATCAGTCTAACTGTTTCTTAAATGTTAGGATAGTCCCTGCCTCAACTACCTCCTCTGGCAGCTTGTTCCATACACCCACCACCCTTTGTGTGGAAAAAGTCACCCCTCAGATTCCTATGAAATCTTTTCCCCTTCACCTTAAATCTGTCCTCTGGCCTTGAGTCACCTACTCTGGGAAAGAGACTCGGCGCATTGAAATGTATATTTCTAATGCATTTTAGATTTCTCAAAAGTCTTACTTTTTAAAAAGTAACGTTTCCACAAACATATACCCCCTTTATTAGTGTCATGGTTTGATGATTCTAAATTCAAATCAAAATGAAATATATGTCAAAAGGAGAACGCAAACTTTCAAAATATTCAGATTTTTTCCCCGAGCAAAACATAATTTGTTTGACTGCAAAATCTGGAAATGTTATGATTATTTCTTGTCCCTTTTTCCAACTCCAAACAAATAAATATAGCACTTTAAATTATAGCACATTTAAAAGTTTTTTGTCAAATTCTCTGTACCGTGGAAGGCACTGGCATCGATCCGGGGCCGGGGGATGTGGGATATATTCCCCCACATTTTGAGGTGGGGGTGGCCTGTATTATTATCCCCCAGTTTTTGGAGGTCGAGCAACAACAAAAATAATAATCACCTGCTCCTATCTCTCATGTAGGCCCTACATTATCTTAAAAATACTTCAAACAAAAAACATTGAAATCATACTTCCACAATGCACTAAAACATGATTTTAATACATCAAATTTCAAAATGTCCCCACCGTGGGAGGGGGCGCGTCCCCCCCCCCCCCCCACACACACCCTTCCCCCCACTCGGCCGCTCCACTTCCTCGCCAGGTATCCCCAAGGCCAGTGATCAGTGATCGCTCAGTCCCCCCACTTTCAAAAATGCTCCACGGCCCCTGTTCACCACCAATTTCCATCCTGCACTCAAATTTACTTGGACCATCCCCCACCCTCCCTCCCCTTTCTTGATCTCACTGTCTACATCACAGAAAATAGACTATCGACTGACGTCTATTACAAACCCATTAACTCCCACAACTATTTCAACTACACTTCTTCCCACCCTGCTTCCTGCAAAGTATCCCCTACTCTCAATTCCTCCATCTACGCTGCATCTGCACCCGAGATGAGGTGTTCCATACCAGGACATCCGAGATGTCCTCATTCTTTAGGGAAAGGGGGTTCCCCTCTACCATCATAGACTCGTGTCTCCTCGGTACCCCTTGCTCCCCCTCCCCTTAGTCGCAACAGGGACAGATTCCCCCTAGTCTTTACCTTTCACCCCATCAGCGGTCGCATACAACACAGAATCCATCTAATATTTCGCCACCTCCAACGGGATCGCAACACTAGTCACATCTTCCCATCTCCACCCCTTTCCACCTTCCGCAGAGACCATTCCCTCCACAACCCCCTGGTTAACTCATCCCTTCCCACCCAAACACCCCCTCCTCAGGTACCTTCCCCTGCAACCGCAGAAGATGCATCCCTATACCTCCTCCCTCAACTCTGTCCAGGGACCCCGACAGTCGTTTTCAGGTTAGGCAGAGGTTCACTTGCACCTCCTCCAACCTCATGTACTGTCTCCCTTGTTCAAGATGGGCACTCTTATACATTGGCGACACCAAACGTAGACTGGGCGATAGTTTCACTAAACACCTTCGCTCAGTCCGCCTGGACCCACCTGATCTCCTGTTTGCTAAACACTTTCATTCTCCTTCCCATTCCCACACAGACCTTCCTGTCCTAGGTCCCCTCCAGTGTCAGAGAGAGGCTAAACGCAAATTGGAAGAACAACATCTCATATTTCGTTTGGTCAGCTTACATACCAGTGGTATGAATATTGATTTCTCTAACTTCAAATAACCTTGGCATTCCCTCTCTCTCTATGCCTCCCCCACCCAAGTCGCACCAGCTTCTTGATTTCACCCAACAAACAGCTAACGATAGCCTGATTCCTTTATCATCGTTACCTTTTTGCATATCTTTCATTCATTGTTCTTTATTTCTCGAGATCACTGTCTATATCTCTCGTTTCCCTTATCCCTAACCAGTCTGAAGAAGGGTCTCGACCCGAAACGTCACCTATTCCTTCTCTCCAGAGATGCTGCTTGTTCCGCTGAGTTAACCCAGCTTTTTGTGTCTATCTTATAATTAGTTGCCAGCCTGGTGAAGCTGCAATACTTGCGTGTTAAACACAACATTAAATGTAATGTAGAAACAATGGACACAAAGTGTTGGAGTAACTTAGTGGGTCAGTTAGCATTTTTGGAGAACATGAAGTGCTGACACAGCTGACACATGACTCCCACAGCTACCTGGTCCGACATCCACTACAAACCAACTGACTCCCACAGCTACCTGGACTACTCTTCCTCCCACCCTGCTTCCTGTAAGGACTCCATCCCCTATTCCCAATTCCTCCGTCTATGCCGCATCTGCTCCCAGGATGAGGTGTTCCACACCAGGTCATCACGAATGTCCTCATTCTTCAGAGAACGGGGATTCCCCTCCCCCACGATAGATGAGGCTCGCACCAGGGTCTCCTCCATACCCCGCAACATTGCCCTCTCTCCCCATTCCCCCACTCACAACAAGGCCAGAGTCCCCCTGGTCCTCACCTTTCACCCCACCAGCCGGCACATACAACAGATAGTCCTCCGCCAGTTTTGCCACCTCCAACGTGACCCCTCCACTCGCCACATCTTCCCATCTCCCCCCCGTCTGCCTTCCGCAAAGACCGCTCCCTCCGCAACTCCCTTGTCAATTCTTCCCTTCCCTCCCGCTCCACCCCTTCCCCAGGCACTTTCCCTTGCAACCGCAAGAGATGCTCCACTTGTCCCTTCACCTCCCCCATCCACTCCTTTCACGGACCCAAGCAGTCCTTCCAGGTCCGACAGAGGTTCACCTGCACCTCCTCCAACCTCATCTACTGCATCCGTTGCTCCAGATGCCAGCTGATCTATATCCGTGAGACCAAGCGGAGGCTTGCCGTTCGTTTCGCCGAACACCTCCGCTCGGTCTGCAATAACAAACCCGACCTCCCTGTGGCTCAGCACTTCAACTCCCCCTCCCATTCCGTATCCGACCTCTCGGTCCTGGGCCTCCTCCACGGCCAGAGTGAGCAACACCGCAAGTTGGAGGAACAGCACCTCATATTCCGCTTGGGGAGTCTGCATCCTCTGGGCTTAAACATTGAATTTTCTCAATTCTGTTAACCCTGGCTGTGTCCTCCCCTTCCCACCTCTCCCTCAGCCCTCGGGCCCTGGCATTCCTTCTCTCTCTATCTCTCCCCCACCCAAGTCGCACTAGCTTCTCATTTTCACACTACAAACAGCTTACAATGGCCTGTTTCCTTTATCATCTATACTTTTTTGCATATCTTTCATTCATTGTTCTTTATCTCTCCACATCACCGTCTATATCTCTTGTTTCCCTGATCCCAAACCAGTCTGAAGAAGGGTCTCGACCCGAAACGTCGCCTATCCCCTTCGCTCCTTAGATGCTGCTGCACCCGCTGAGTTTCTCTAGCCTTTCGTGTACCCTCGATTCTCCAGCATCTGCAGTTCCTTCCTTAACAACATGAAGTGCTGCCAATTTGGGTCGGGACTACCAGTCCGGATCCAAGACGTTACCTATCCATGTTCTCCTGAGATGCTGACTGACCCATTGTGTTATTACAGCACTTTGTGTCCATAAAAGGAGTTTAGTTTAGTTTAGAAACACAGCATTGAAACAGGCCCTTCGGCCCACCGAGTCCACACAGACCATCAGTCACCTGTTCACACTAGTTCTAAGTTATCCCACTTTCTTATCCAATCCCTACACACTAGGGACAATTTACAGAGGCCAATTAGCCTACAAACCCGCACATCTTTAGAATGTGGGTGGAAACGTGCACCCGGCGGAAACCCACGTGGTCACAGGGAGAATGTGCAAGAACATTTTTTTCCCCCTTGCCTTAAACATATGTCCTCTGGTTCTTGATTCCCCTACTCTGGGCAAGAGACTCTGTGCATTTATCTGATCTATTCCTCTCATGAATTTGTACATCTCTACATGATCGCCCCTCATCCTCCTGCACTTCAAGGAATAGAGTCCTAGCCCGCTCAACCTCTCCCTATCGCTCAGGCAACATCATGGTAAATCTTCTCTGTATTCATTCCAGCTTGACAACATCTCTCCTATACCATGGTCCCCAAAACTGAAGACAATACTCTATATGTGGCTTCACAAATGTCTTATATAACTGCAATATGACCTCCCAACCTCTGTGCTCAATCATGCCACCAAGCAAAAATTGCCCACGTACGTCCCATTCACAAAATGAAGGACAAATCCATTTTAGCTGATTACTATCACTATCAAATTGCACTTTCTCATCTGCTCCAGGCCTCAGCACAGCCTTGGGCCTAACAGTTGAACCCTAGAGGTGACATGGAGTTGCGTGCCCTCAGCCAAGCACCACATCCAGGTGCCCTAAGAGAAAACTCAGGCAGTCGGA
Organism: Raja brachyura; assembly: GCA_963514005.1. The sequence goes on along the minus strand of OY740796.1, from coordinate 21,755,150 downwards.
GTCGTACCTTGCACAAAACTGATGGCCAGGTTGTCCAGGGTTCATGACCTCAGCCCCAGTACACCACTGGAGGAGTTCCTCTGGGCAGTATTTTAGGCCGAACACCCACAGTTGCTCCATCAACCACCTTCCTTCCATCATGAAGTCAGAAGAGGAGAATGGTTGCTGAAGGTTTAGTTTAGCTTAGTCTAGAAGTACAGCATAGAAACAGGCCCTTCAGCCCACAGATTCCACTATTGATCACCCATTCACACTAGTTCTATGTTATTCTACTTTCTACTCCACTCCCTACATACTAGTGGCAATTTACAGAAGCCAAATAAACTACAAACCCGCACATCTTTGGGACGTGGGAGGAAACCCGCGTGGTCACAGGGAAAGCGTGCAAACTCCACACAGGCAGACAGCATCCGAGGTCAGGATCAAACCCGGGTCTCTGCCGCTCTGAGGGAGCAGCACTCCCAGCTATGCCGCCATCTATTCCACCTGTCAAAGTAAAAGGAAGTGAATACTTAAAGGATAAAAAATATTTAAAGTGTGGTCATGGGAAAGGAGGGCTGATTTATTTATTCAATAGTCCTCAAGGCAGAGTAGCCTTCTATTGTACTGTGAGCCACAAATCTCTTTATGTCCCTGTTGTATAGATTGTGAAATTGTACATTTTATATAAAACCAGCACAGGGACACATTCAGTGAAACGTCGTATTCTCACAATGATGAGAGTTGAACAGCCAAGAATAATCAATCAGAAGAAATAGATTAGTAATCTCTTGTAGATACGCCAGGCAATTATTGGAAAAATATAATTTGCCAATGAAAGCTGCTTTCAGCTTGTTGCATTAGTTGTTTCGCCAGGTGTCTGGATGCTCATTTGCAGCACAGCCTACAGAAAGCTCAACGTGGAACAAAAAAAAATCAATGCAAACTGAGATGCTGTAAATCAATGGTGGCTAAGCCATCCAGCGAATATTGTTCAAAAATATTAGCTTTGCTTTATGCAACCATTTAGTTCACACAGAGAGCCGTTTGGAGAGCTAAATTGAATAGCTGCCCAAAAAAAATTGTGAATAAATCTTCCAACTCTGCCAACTCTGTAATGTAATTGCTGTGTGTGCATCCGTTGCCATCCACTCCAACTTTGTGAGTGCCCATTATTTTCCACAGTTCCAGCCACAGAGTCAGTAGTAGCTATGCCCATTAGGATCTGAGTTCTCACCACCATGGGTAAAACCATGGAGACGCAAGGAACTGCAGACGCTGGAGTTTTGAGCAAAAAACATAGTGCTGGAGAACTCAGCAGGTCAGGCCATATCCATTGAGGGAAATGGACAGATGACATTTCGGGTCTGTGGACTTTAATGCACACTTTCGAGATACCAGGCAGAAACAGGCCCTTTGGACCACCGAGACCCAGCTGACCAGCGATCTGCCCGTACACTAGCACTATACTACACGCTAGGGACAATTTACAATTTTACCGAAGTCAATTAATCTACAAACCTGAACGTCTTTGGAATGTGGGAGAAAACTGGAGCACCCGGAGAAAACCCATGTGGTTACAGGGAGAACATACAAACTCCGTACAGATAGCACCAGTAGTCAGGATCGAACCCGGGCCTCTGGCGCTGTAAGGCAGCAACTCTACCATTGCGTCACAGCAGTCAGGGCTCTTTTACAGAAATGGATAAAACCAGAAGACACACAGAGTGCTAGAGTAGCTCATCAGGTCAGGCAGCATCTCAGGAGATCATGGATTGGTGATGTTTCGGGTCAGTACCCTTTTTCAGACATGGATACAACCATGTTGGCCCAACCTGGTCCATTGATTAGTTGCTGCCTTTGATTGGGTTAACATAGAGTGAGCGTGTGGATGGCAAACAGGACAAAAATAGGACAAAATGAAAAACCTTTTCAGATGGATGGCACAGCATAACGGCTTCCTCTGCTGTTGGACTCTGCTGCCCATTTCTTCCTTGTGGTTGATGTTTCAGAAGGCTGCAGACTGACTATTTTCCACATGCTTGCATTCTCCATTACCAGTTATTGATTTCAGACTGGAATGTTTATTTTACCCATTTCCTCACCATTGCAGATTAAGGCACCTATCTTTTATCTTTTTGTTCACAGGCCCAACAACCTTAGGAGCAGAGAGGAGGAGCCAGAGCAGGTTAAACATTTATGTGCAGGTAACGACATATACGTTCATAGACGTACAGATTAATGGCCCTTCCAGCCAGCACCACATAATAATTATAATCGTAATTTAGTAGCCAAGTGTGTTTTGCAACATACGAAGAATTTGGTTTGCCATACAGTCATTCCAAAAAAGCAACAAGACATACAACTACACAAAAAATTGACATAAACATCCACCACAGCAGCTCCTCCCCATTCCCCACTGTGATAGATGGCAATAAAGTTTCATCTTCTTTCCTCCTTTTCTCCCGCCGTCGGGGAGTCGAACCATCCACAGTCGGGGTGGTTAAAATTCCCGCAACCGGCAATCAAAGCTCCCACATCGGGGCGGTTGAAGCTCCCGCGGCTTGGAGCTCCTGAAACCAGTCTCTAACCAGGGATTGCGAGCTCCACTATGTTAAAGTCTGCAGGCTCCCGCGATTGGAGCTCCAAAGTTATAAGTTATAGGAGTAGTTAGACCATTTGACCCATCGAGTCTACTTTGCCATTCAAACATGGCTGATCTATCTTTCCCTCTCAATTTTCCTGTATTCTTCCCATAACCCCTGACACCCGTACTAGACAATAATGTGTCAATCTGCACCTTAAAAATACTTGACCTCCACAAGCATCTGTGGCAATGCATTCCACAGATTCACCACCCTCCGTCTAAAGAAATTCCTACTCATCTCCTCACTAAAGGTATTTGCTTTTATTCTGAGGCTCTGGCCTCTGGTCCTAGACTCTCTCTCTCTCTCTCTCTCTCAGTAACATCCTCTCCACATCCACTCTATCCAGATCTTTCACTATACAGTAAATTTCAATGAGGTTTCCCCTCATCCTTCAAAACCCCAGAGAGTACAGGTCCAGTGACATCAAACGCTCACTCTATGTTAACCCAATCAGTCCTAGGACCATTCTTGTAAATGTCCTCTGGACCTTCTCCAAAGCCAGCATATTCCTCCTAAGATATGGACCCCAAAAGATACCACCTTTTGACATCTACTACAAACCTACCATCTCCCACAATTATCCTGACTACATTTCCTCCCACCCTGCCTCTTGCAACGACCCTACCTTTTTATAAACTTGTTTCTACAGATAAGGACTGGAGCTTTACAGGCTGAGCAGCAAGTACGAGTAAGGCTTAAATTTCTGCAGTCTTTCCAAACTCTCTGAACCTAGCATGCACTGGTGGCACAGTGGTGCAGCAACAGCACTGTTGCCTTACAGCGCCAGAGACCCAGGTTTAATCCTGACAATGCATGCTGTCTGCACAGAGTTTGCAGGTTCTCCATGTGACCTTGTGGGTTTCCTCTGGGTGCTCCGGTTTCCTCCCACATTCCAAGGACATACATGTTTGTAGGTTAATTGGTTTCTGTAAATTGTCCCTAGCGTGTATGCTAAAACTAGTGTACGGATGGTCGCTGGTCGGTGCGGCCTCAGTGGGCTGAAGGGCCCTTTCCATGCTATATTTCTAAAACCTAAAACAACATACTCATAAATCTCTTTTGTACCCTTTACAGATTAATGGCAATATATATTTAACAAGGTCAAACATAGATTTCTAGATACAAGTGCATTTGGAGCGGCCATTTTGAGGGGGGCTACTTTGAGGTGCAAGTGACCCATGTCGTTTGGGGATGCTGCCTGACCCTCTGAACTACACACCCTTTATGGGGTGTTTTGTCCACAAGTGATGATAGCTCAACATATTTGTAGATTTATTTTCCTCTCTGGGTGTGAAGACCTACCTGGCCAAATCTACCAGTGAGATCTTTCTGCCCTGCATTTTGCAACTTTTATACAATTGTCTCCATATTCTTTACATCGAATATTGAACAGTGTATCAAAGGAACATGATCTTCGACTCACCCTGGTTAACCCCTATCAGACACTCCTTCTCCACCAACTCCCCCCTCCACTCTCTTGCTGCAGTTTAACAAGCTCCGTTTGTCTTCTTTCCAGTTAGTTCTGATGAAGGGTCTTCAACCTGAAACATTAGCAGTTTTTCTCTCCTCACAGATGCTGCCCGACCTCCTGAGGGACTTCCACCATTTTCTGTTGTTTACGCTGGTATAAATGGTGTTTGATGGTCAGTATGACCACGGTGGACGTGTTTCTGTGCTGTATTTCTCTATACAGTTAACGTTATGTAGTTATATAAAAACTGTATCATTCTCTTCATCTTTAATTTCTTACATAGTTTAATTTAGTTTAGCTTAGAGATGCAGCTCGAAAACTGGCCCTTCGGGCCACCAAGTCCACGACAACCAGCGATCATCCCATACACTAACATTATCCTACATACTAGGGATAATTTACAGAAGCAAATTAACTTACAAACCTGCACATCTTTGCACCCGAGCACCCGCAGAAAATCTGTGCGGTCACAGGGAGAACGTACAAACTCCGTTCAGACTGCACCCGTAGTCAGGATTGAACCCGGGTCTCTGGTGCTTTGGATGCCAGACTTTGTCTGATTCCATGCAAGGGCAGGGGTGGGGGGGCTGCTGTGGGGGGGGGGGAGGGGGGGGCTGCTGCCAAACATGCGGCGGCGGGCAATAGATAGGACTGTTCGGTATTTTTGTAACTTTGTGGGCACCAGACACGTTTCAACACTTGTTGCATGCAAGACAAAGCATTTCACTGTACCAAGGTACATGTGATAATGAAGTATAATTCATTCATTCAAATATCATTCAGTAGTGGGAGATGGAGAATGTGTGGAACAAGGAAGGTGAAAGTGATTGCCTGAAACATCATTCCTCTACAATCTGGAACAAGTAGGTCATGATCATGTTCTCTGTGGATACTGCCTGTACTATATCTGTGGGGAACTTTGTCCGACAGTGAACTCGACTTATTTTCACACAAGCATGAAGCACAGAGTGAACTATTTGCTGAGCCCCAGCTTGCTCCATTTGACATGTTCCTTGAGTGGCTCTCATGATGGATTGCGGGGTGAATGCACTGTCATAGTTCAGGTGACCTCCCAATTTTCTTTACTCGTGTTCACAAGAAATTCCAAGATTCAGCAGACGACTCCCTATGAGCGAAACCTCCCAGGCTGTGAGCCTGTGGTGATGGAGGGAGGCAAAGGTTAATAACCTGCAGTAAAACTACCGCTGGATACGAGGGTAGAAATTATTATCGTGTGCTGAGCAAAGGAATTTAATCTGAAACACGATCACATCCTTTCTTTGTGGATTGCACGGTTCCCAAACTTTTTCTTAGCCTGTGCAAAGGATGTGTATCCTCACGAAGGCTGCAAAATATGCACAGTGAAGTGAAATGGTGAGGAACACACATATGGACAGCAAAGACCTTTTAATAGTGTAAGACTAGTCTCAAAGAAGTAGGTTTTAACTGGAAGAGCATTTGGATATCCAACGCATGGAAGGCCATGGACCAAGAGTCAGTGATGGAATAATATGGATAGTGCACACTTATATCTGCACAGCTGGCAGTGCTGCTGCCTCTCAGCCCCAGAGACCCTAGTTTGATCCTGACCTCAGATACTGCCTTGAGTAGAGATTGCACGTTCTCCCTGCGACCGCATGGTTTGTCCCCTGGCTACTCTAGCTTCCTCTCACATCCTAACAACATACAGGTTGATAGATTAATTGGCCTCTGTAAATAGTGTGTAAGGAGCGGATGACTGAGTGGGATAACATAGAACTAGTGTGAATGGGTGATCGATTGTTGGCATGAACCCGGTGCGCTGAGGGCCCTGTTTCCACTCTGCATCTCTAAACTGAACCAAACATCTTGTGAAACCTCACCTATCCATTCTCTCCACCTAACCTACTGAGTTACTCCAGCTCAATGTGTTTTACCAAAGATATTCATTTGTTCTATCTATTCTCCTCCCCACCTTTAGCACAGTAACTCAACAGTAAAGTTGCTGCCTTTCATCGCCAAAACCCTGGGTTTGATCTTGACTACGATGCTGTCTCTGCAGAGTTTGCACGTTCTCTCTGTGACAGTGTGGGGTTTTTTACTACGTGCACCGGTTTCCTCCCACGCTCCAAAGACGTGCAGGTTTGCAGGTTAATTGGCTGTGGTAGAAATTGTAAATCGTCCCTAGTCTGTAGGATAGTGCCAGTTCTCAGGATGATCACTGGTCAGCATGGGCTCGGTGGGCCGAAGGGCCTGTTTCTGCGCAGTTTCTCTAAAGTCTAAAGTCCACTGCTGAGAAAAGGATGTAAAACAGGAACTCCAGCAATGTGTCGTTTGACCCTTGGGCTGTTGAAAATAGATATAACATCTGTAATTTTAACCCATGTTAATATTATCTAGACTCAAGCAATTGCAGATGATGGAATTTTGAGTGGAATATGAAGTGCGGGAATAACTCAACTGGTTAGGCAGCATTCGTGGAGGACATGGATAGGCCATGTTTTGCGTTGGGATTTTTTAATCAGATTCAATGCCTTTGATACTACAGTCAGAAGAAGGGTCGCGACCTAAAACGTCACCCTCCATGTTCTCCAGAGATGCTACCTGACCCGCTGAGTTACTCCAGCACTTTGTATTCTACTTAACTATTGTGTACCTCCCACTACAATCAGCCTGAAGGAGACACCCAACCTAAAACATCTCCATCCATGTTCTCCAGAGATGCTGCCTGACCAGCTGAGATACTCCAGCACTTTATGTTTTTTGCTCAAGAAATCAGTGTTTTGGGGGTCAGTGCCTGCAGAGCCTTGTGTCACCTTAACTATTAAAAGTCTTGGCCTGGATGCATTTACCAGTGCAAACCTTGCTTCCATATTTTTCATACATTTTTTAATAGCTTTTTCTTTGAAGTTTCTTTTTCATGTAAAACAGGAATTGTCGCTATAAATATTGCAATTCCTGCCCTCTGCCAGGAGTTCCATTGCAGTTTACTGATTTAGCTTCTCAAACCCACTCCTGGCAGGTTCCTAAGTAAGCTTGAGGAACAGTATCTCATCTTCATTACCTGTGAGAGTCCTGCATACACTGTCATCAACGCAGCATGGAAACAAAATGGGTCATAAATTTCAGTGATTCTCTGATCACACTTAGCTCAGCTGGTACGTAGCAGTATTGTTATTTGCATCAGCACTGCTGGTATAAAGCTGCAGATACCAATAAACATTGTGAAGTTAATCATGTTTTCCAGATCTATGAATACAAGGATAGGCTAAGGGCCTGTCCAACTGCGGCGACCTAATTGGCGAGTTTAGAAGAGCTTAGGAGAGTTTGCAAAAGTGTCATGTTGAAGACTTCCTTTGACTATGTAGAAGATCTCCTTCGATCTCCTTCGACTGTGATGAAGACTATCTACGACTACCTTCGACTTCCCTCGATTACCTACGAATAACATGCCGACCTACTACGACCTACTACGACCTACTGCGACTAAACCTACGAGTAAAAAAAAATTGAATCTTTTTCATGGCGACCTTTTTTTACTAGGGGGCATTTTTCAGCATGTTGAATAAAACTCCGCAACCTAGCTGAGGTCTCGTGTATGCGGGTAATACTCTCGAACATGAAGGAGAGTTACAAAGACCTAGGATCTCGTGTCGACCATGCTGCGAGTATTAGTCAAGGGCAAACTCTTCTAAACTTGCCAATTAGGTCGTGGCAGTGGGACAGGCCCTTAATGGGACAAATATTTGGTGTTTGAAACAGTTGAAAATTTGTATTGTGGGAAGAGCCCAGGCATAAAAATGCTCAAAAGATTAAGCAGTCTGAAGAAGGGTCTCGACCCGAAACGTCACCCATTCCTTCTCTCCATAGATGCTGCCTGTCCCGCTGAGTTACTCCAGCATTTTGTGTCTACCAAAGCAATATCTACAATTTGTTGAAGCAAAAGGTAAAGTAGTTCGGCACAATGGCGCACTGTTAGAGCTGCTGCCACACTGCGCTAGAGACCTAGGTTCTGACCTCGGGTGCTCTCTGTGTGGAGTTTCCACGTTCTCCTCGTGACCGCGTGGGTCTCCTAGTTTCCTCTCACGAAGAAGTGCTGGTTTGTGAGTTAATTGGCTCTCTGTAAATTGCCACAAGTGTGTGGGAAGTGGATGAGAAAGTGGGATAACATACAACTTGTGTGAATGGTGATCGATAGTCAGCATGGACTCTTTTTTTAATTTTTGATTTTTTCCATACAATATGCTTTTATTCAGAACAAAGCAAAAATACAAAGTAGTAACACGATCAGAGAATGCCTATATTGGCCTTTTACAAAGAAAGTTATCAAATTAAAATATTAACATTTTAATCAATAATACATTCGACCTCCTGCTGTGACCAGCGTTCATGGAAGGCCTCCACAATCCCCGTGGACACCGTGTGTTCCCTCTCTAGGTACACGCGGGCACGGACGTAACCCTCGGAAAAGGGGCAGGAGCATGGACTCTGGCAGTTAAAGAGTCTGGTTCCATGCTGTGTCTCAAAACTAATGTGCCGGAAGAACTCAGCGGGTCAGGCTGCATCTGTGGAGGGAATGGAGAGATGACATTTCAGGCCGGGACCCTTCTGGGATAAGGCTTCACTAAAGTTTCCTATATCTTATAACTGGTATAATTTGAGGGCACAGTAACAACAAAACAGAGTCTAAAAGAAAGTCCATTTTATGTTCAGCTAGCCTAAAGTCATGGGAATAGGTTTGTAGGATTGCTGTAAATTTAGTTTTACTTTAGACATACTGTATGGAAACAGGCCCTTCGGCCCACCTAGTCGAAGCCGACCACCAATCACTCATTCACAGTAGTTCTATGTAATCTCACTTTCTCATCCACTCCCATCACACTAGGGGGCAATTTACAGAGCAAATTAACCTACAAACCCGCAACGTCTTTGGGATGTGGGAGGAAACTAGAGCACCCAGAGGAAACCCGTGTGGTCACAAAGAGAACATGCAACCTACACACGCACAGTGCACCCGAGGTCAGGATCGAACCCGGGACACTGGCAATGTGAGGCAGCAGCTCCACCAGCTGCGTCACTCTGCTGCCCCTTGAAACAACTAAGCTGTTCTAAATTCTAAATGAACATTACAATACAGAATACCTCCCCACTGATGTTTAAATGCATTGTTTACTGAGGGTGGGAATCCTGATTAATTTCAGCGGCGACTTCCCTGTTTTTTGCCCATCTTTCTTCTTGCTGTCAGTATTGTTTGTTAAGACGATGGATGATTGTAGATGGCATGTAATTGAGTCGGTGACAGAAAATAATGTCTCCACAAGATTTATTTATTGCCTTGAACTGTCAGCCTTCAGGGACTGTTATTGGATAAATAAACTTGCGTGGCTTTTCAACATACACTTTTCCATCAATAACAGAATGTCTTTCCTCGATCATGGAACTTGTGTGTGCTGTTGTCAAGAAACACTATCTCAAGCAAAGATTGAACTTGTTACCTTTGTAAAGGCCTTCGGTTAGCAAAGGCAATTACTGTTGGCTGCTTCTTCTTTATAGCTTGCATGGACCACGATCGCCAAATAATGAAAGAATTAATTAGTGCCTGAAGCAAATCCTGGACTGGTTTTATGGTCATTGAAGTAATTGTAAACTACAGCCACTACCGTGAGATCAGATTTGAAGTAGACAACATGCACTGCAGATTCTAGCAGCCCCGGCTTCACAATCCCAACTCTTTAAAAGTGTCACGCACTTTCTGTCCTTATCTCTGACCTTTGTTCCAACCACCCACTTGTCAACCGCACCCCCCCCCCCCCCCCTCCTAGCCTGTGTCATGGGCAGAGATCCCGGGGGGAGGGGGGTGGGACACACATGTCCTTCCCATGTTTTGAGAGGTGGGGGACAATCCCGCCAAGTTTTGTAATCCAGATTTTGAAATTTGGTGAAAAAAATCTATTAAAACTTCCGCTTTCTGTGAGACAGTGGGGGTGTCACTGTTAAGTGCTTGTTAAATGTCACTATTAACATCGCATTAATACAAAGTGTCACCAATTGTGTTTTCACCTTCAAGTGTTACTGAAGGTATTCACAGAGAATCTCTTAAAACTGTCTGATGCGGGTACAATTATCATTTGAACTAATTGGCTGTATTGGTGGATGGGAAAGATTTAAACGGGTATCGGATTTCAACGGGTCGGGTCATTAAAGGACCCGGTCAAACAGGTTTCCTGGCTGGCTTGCATGTAAGTCCCTTATTCACAGTCACTCACGTTATTTAGTATTTTTTTCCCATCTCTCTCTCACTCGCTCTCCCCCCTCCAAGGTTGGTTCTTCTGTTTGCCTTTACTTGCTTCTATTTTATTTCATTTTATTTATTTATTTATTTATTTATTTATTTAATTAATATTTTTATTATATATCTTCCATTTTAATTTTGACAAAAATGAAATAGAAAAAGAGCAAGGAAGAGAGAAAGTGAAAGAGGTAGTGAATGTGTAAAAATAGAACCCCTAAACTGCCAAAGAGTGTAGTTACAGTAAAAACTTTTAAAAAAAGACAAAAATGAAAATAATTTAAAAAAAAGACCAAAAAGTGTTGATATACCTGCTTCATTTCTCATCACACCCATCACCCTCTCCGTAAATCGGTTTACTTCCAAAGTTGTGTTGCACCATACTATCCTTGTCATGAATCAATGAAAGGAGACCATACCTTTGAAAATTGCTCTGATTTTCCTGCTAAGACGAGTCTCATATCTTCAAGATGTAGCGTCTCAGACATGCTTGTGATACACATTTTAAGAGTTGGGGTAGATGCATTTTTCCCAAATTTAAGTATGTTTTTTCGCCATTATCAGGCCATAGTTAAGGAAACGTCTTTGAAATATTGATAGCTCAGAGCAGGCTCCTGCTATTCCGAAAATAATCAATTCTGTACGGGGCTATTTTATTTGTTTAAGTGTTATTTATCACATTGTAGCTTTTGAAAGATTCAAATGGGTATCAGACGTTTTCTAAGTACGGAATTGGCCCATTCTTGGGGCCTTTCATCGCCCGACACGACTTAAAATCGGCCGCAGGATCTTCCATTGCCCCGCAGTCATGCAGTCAAACAGGCAGACAAAGTCCCTGGCCTGTGTCTACCTACTGCCTGCCATGCTGTGTCCTGCCTATCTCCTTTGCTAGCTTTCTAGGGAGCAAAGGACAAAGGACATTTATTGTCACATACACCTATTGCTGCAGCGAAATTTGAGTTGCCATTGCAGCACACCAATAAAATAAACACAACATTATAGAATTTAGCATTAAACATAAAAAAAACATCCCCCCACAGCGGGATCAACGTTTCCCACTGTGAGGGAAGGCAGGAAAGTTCAGTCCACTTCCTCCATGTTCACCCGTGGGCGGCGCCTATTTGAGGCCTTCATAGTCGCCGCTACGGCAGCCCAATGTTTCAGGCCCTCTCGCCGGAATGATGGAACCCCAGCGTCGGAAGAACGCTCTCGGCGGCATGGAATTCCGAAACAGCCACTTGCTACCGGAGACCGCGGCTCCCGAAGTCCACAGGCCGCACTGGGTGGAGCTCCAACACTGGCAATCTCGGCAAAAGATCCCAGGCTCCGCAGTGTTTCAAGTCAGCGCCGCAGCGGCTGGAAGCTCCGCAGACCACAGCTCCACGATGTTGAAGTCGGCACTCCGGAGATCCACACAGCGACCTGGGTAAGGCATTGCCCCGCTCCGCGATGGTACCTCAGTGCTGAAGCTGCAGCTCGAAGCTCTGGCCGGTCCACGGCAGGAAAGGCCGCACCAATACGAATGGTAGGCCGCGAGGAGGGGGCGAAGATGCGACTCAGAGGAAGGACGCATCCTCGCCCAGGTAGGGACTGGAAAAAATTGTTTTCCCCCATCCCCCCCCCATCCCCCACATAAAAAGACTAAAAGGCCTCCAGAACAAAACTTTTTAACAAACTAACAATAAAAAATAAGGTGAAGAACAAACAGCTACAGGCGAGGCTGCCACACTCTATGGCGCCATCACTCGAATACTCGAATGCAGAGACAATTTATGAGGATGTTGCTAGGAATCGCGGGATTGAGCTTAGAGGAGAGGTTGAGCAGGCTAGGACTTTATTCCTTGGAGTGCAGGAGGATGAGAGGATGAGGGTGGTCTTTTAGAGGTGGATAAGATCATGGGAGGAATAGATAGGGTAAATGCATAGAATTTGTTACCCGTTTTACCCAGAGTAGGGGAATCATGAACTGGAGGACATTGGTTTAAAGTGAGGGGGGAAAGTTTTCATAGGAAGTTGCCTAAGAGGCAACTTTCTAAAAAAAATGCAATGAATGGTAGGTACATGGAACAAGCTGCCAGAGGAGGTAGTTGAGGTAGGTACTATCACAACATTGAATAAACACAGGCGGTTGGGACACAGAGTAGATGGGGCAAGTTGGTCGGCGTGGGCATGCTGTATGACTATTAAATATATGCTGAGTACTTCCAGCATGTTATTTCAGATTTTCAGCATCCGCAATATTTCTGTAGTGAGTTTGAGATGGTTTAAGCATGAAAGCTACACATCTAGATCTGTACTTAGGTAAATGCAATGGGACATGAGCACGTATTCTTTGAAATTTTAATCCAAGCCTTTAACTTTCTAGGCCAGTAATATAGCCCCAACGCAGACTTTTAACATACCGAACATTAAAGGCGGAAATGAAAGCTGAGAAATAAAAAGCCTTTTAAATATTCATTCTGAGGATATGAATGTTGTAAATGAGGTCAGCATATATTTTGCATGGCTAGTTTACCTTGAGAACAATTTATCCTTGAACTGTCAAAGTCCATGTGATAAAATTAAGAAGTATTGATTCAAAGGTGAGACGTCAATGCACACAAAATTCAGATGTAACCACGGAAAAGATCAGGAAGGGCATCAAAGGTTACGGGGCGAAGGCTCGAGAATGGGGTTAACAGGGAATAACAGATCAGCCATAATTGAATGGCAGAGTACACTCAATGGGCTGAATGGCCTAACGATGTCATATGGTCTAAGACTGTTCACCTACAATGCAGTTGCATTGACGTTTCCAGATTTTTGACCCAGTGATCATGAGGTAGCAGATATAGATGTCCACGATGCAGGACTTGATTGATTAATTGTGAGATACAGCAAGGCAATAGGCCCTTCAGCCCACTGAGTCCATGCTGACCTTCGATCATCTGTTCATCATAGTTCTATGTTATCCAACTTTCGCATCCACATGTCTTTGGGATGTGGTGGGAAACTGGAGAATCCGGAGGAAAGTAATGTGGTCACATTAGGATTGAGATGAAGAAAAATCTTTTCACCCAGAGGGTTGTGAATCTGAGTAATTCTCTGCCACAGAAGGCAGTGGAGGCCAATTCACTTGATGTATTCAAGTTAGATATTGCTCTTTGGGTTAACGGAATCAAGGGATATGGGGAGAAAGCAGGAACAGGGATAGACACAAAATGCTGGAGTAACTCAGCGGGTGAGGCAGCATCTATGGAGAGAAGGAATTGGCGACGTTTTGGGTCGAGACCTTTCCTTCTTTCTTACACAAGCAGGAACGGGGTCCTGATTTTGTATGATCAGCCATGATCATATTGAATAATGGTGCTGGCTCGAATATCCCTTTGTTCCGTTAGCCCTAAGACCAATATCTAACTTTCTCTGGTAGGGGCCAACAGAGTTGAATTCTCCAAGTAAAGGTAACTAAACTTTTAATAATCACTCTTTACTTATTTCCTTCCCATACTCTTCCCTATGCCACACCTGGACCTCCTCTCATTTCTCCCCTTTTCCTTCCCACCCACCTCCTTCCACCCGTTCCATACTTCCACTTTGTAATTCTCACCTTTGCTAGCCTTATCTCTCACTTTTGGTCTTTTCATCTGTGGCCTTTGACAATCAGCCAAACTAAATCTGTTTTTACCTGTATCCACCCATCACTCGCCAGGCTCTGCCCTGCCCCCACACCCCCTCCTCTTCATGCTCTTCCAGCTTTCTTCACCCCCCCCCAACACAATCAGGCTGAAGAAGGGCCCCGACCCAAAACGCCACGTGTCAATGTTCTCCAGAGATGCTGCATGACTGAATTACTCCAGCATTTGGTTTCCTTTTTTGTTGCATAAACCAGCATTTGCAGTTCCTTGTATCTCTCAATTGTCCTGTTTAGAGGGGAGATTTGCCAGAAAACAGTTTGACACCCAACTGAGCGATGGATATCCATTCAAAGAATTTTATTGATGACCATCGAAACAAGCAGAAGGATGTGAAAGCAATTGCAAGATCTGCCTCATATCAAGGCAAAAGTGCCATTTACTACTGACAATTTAATGATTTTCTTTTGGTTTGCTAAGGTTACTTAAGAGGAATCTGACATGATTGGATTGTCTTTTGCTTTGCTGCCTGCCTTTAGCAGATATTTTGTCAATTTCACACCTCGTTGAAACTAATTAACAGCAAGGTTCAGGTGGAAAGAAATGAGATTTTGCTTTTAATTGAGGATGTACCGATTTCTATTGTCAGTGGGAAAAAAAAATAATATGCTAAAGTTATCTCGTTAAAGAAATGGAAACCAAACGCCCTTTTACAATTGAAGAGGAGAACATTAATGTATTCTCCCAGACCTTATCATTAATGCACACATTAATAAGGTCATTTCAGTGGGCAGGTCTGTGATCCTTGTTAACCAAAGTTCACAAAGCCTGTGCAGTGAGCAAGTTATCAGGTAACTGCATTAACTAATACCCTTTCACAGGCTCATTTGACATTAAAAGTATAAAATGCCCACTTAATGTTGCTTATTGCTTCAATATGTACAGAAATGTCATGCCAGCAAGCCACAGAGGGAAGGTTAAAACTACAAAAACAAGCAGATGAGGTCATAAACTTCACTGAAGCAAGTTACATCACCTGAATGAACACAACGGCAAGAAACTTGCTAACAGCTCAGTAGCGCAGCGGTAGAGTTGCTGCCTCACAGCGCCAGAGACCTGGGTTCAATCCTGACTAAGTGTGATGTCTGTACGGAGTTTGTACATTCTCCCCATGACCCCGTGGGTTTTATCCACATGCTCCCGTTTAGTTTAGTTTTAGTTTTGTTTGGAGGAAACAAGTTCTTCAGCCCACCGAGTCCACGCTGACCAGCGATCCCCATCCACTAGCACCATCCTACGCACTAGGGGCAGTTTTTACTGAAGCCAATTACACTACAAACCTGTACGTTTTTGGAGTGTGGGAGCAATCTGGAGCCTGGGAAAACCCATGCGATCGCGGGGAGAATACACAAACTCCGTACTGACAGCACCAGTAGTCAGGATCAAACCTGGGTGTCAGGCAGGCACGGTCTACCGCTGCACCATCGTTTTCTCCCCTATTCCAAAGACGTGCCTGCTTTTGGGTTAATGGGCTCTGTAATGTGCCCCTAGGATGGAACTAGTGTATGAGTGAACGTTGGGTGGCGCAGACATAGTGGGTCGAAGGGCCTGTTGCATACCTAACCTAAACCAAGCTTCACAACAAAAGAGTTGGTTAACAACCAAAAGAAGCAAAAGGGTGACATAAACTTGGGCTCGTCGACGGAGCTAAAGTCGAGAAGGTTGACAGCTTCAAGTTCCTAGGCGGCCACATCACTAGCAACCAAACCTTGTTCGTTCATACTGATGTGGTGATCAAGAAAGCTTGATCGTTGTCAAGATGCAAAATGCTGGAGTAACCCAGATGGTCAGGCAGCAACCTTGGAAAACAAAGATAGGTGATGGACCCAAAATGTCATTGATCTATGCTCTCTCGTGTTGCTGTTGGACCCTCTGAGTTAATCCAGAATGTTGTGTCTTTCCTTGGTAAACCAGGATCTATAGTTCCTTGTATCTAAGCTTGGTCACTTTCTTAGGCACTGAGAAGATTTGGTTTGTCCACAAGGAATCTCTCGGAATTCTACAGATGTGGTTTAGAAAGTATTATGACTGGATTCACCTCAGCCAGATATGGAGCTGCTCTGCTCATGACTGCCTGAACCTGCAGATAGTACCTCCATAGAAGATCATCTTTGCTGAGGTTATTATTGTGCAGTGTTCAAGTTGGTTGCTGGAATAGAACCTGATGGTTATGGTTTCCAGGCTCCTGTTTTCAGCCTACTTTCTTCCCGATGGTAGCAGTGAGATTAGAGCATTGCCAGGATGGTGTGGATCTGTGATTATGCCATCTGCCTTTTAGAGGCAGCACCTCCTGTAGATCCCTTCGATGGTGAGGGGGTCGGTACCTGTGATGGGCCAGGCAAGGTCTATCACTCTTTGTAGTCTTCTTCCATCCTGGGCATCCAGGTTAACAATCAGGCTGTACTATACCATACCTGTAGAAGTTTGTTAGAATATTCTGAGTCTTCTCAATCTTTAAAAGAAGTAAGGTGTTGATGAACTTTGTCAATGATCGTACGAATAAGCTGGGGTCAGGACAGATGTCCTGAGATCTTCACGACCAAGAACTTGAAGCTGTTAACTCTCTCCACCCATGTCCTGTTGATGGAGACAGCTCCATGGATCCTCACCTTAACCTCTTGAAGTCAAGAATCAGTTCCTTGGTCTGTTCACTTGTGGGTCTGCCCTGTCCCTAGTGCAGAAGGCAGTATTTTGGAGGAACAGGCTATGCCGCAGGCTGCTGGGAATGAGGAGAGTGAAAGTGCGTCAATTTAAAGAGATATGATATCTGTAGTACCCTCCCATTAAAATCTGTTCCTGCAGCTTGCGGAGTAAATGTGTTTCCGCATGACTGCATTAATGCCCTTTCTACAAGCTATTTTTAACAGTAATATATCTGATGCCTATTCCATGCTATATTTTGCATATAATCTCTCTAAAGGTCTTTTTTTATGTGCCCTCTTCAGATCAATAACTACGTATTTTGGAATGGCGGCCTGATGTCGGAATCTTCACATTTAATTCTTACTAGACCAAGGGATACCCATTGCGGGGGGGGGGGGGGGCTGCGGCGTCACACACATACTAACCACCCCCCACATACACGGGGGGGGAGGGGGTGAAGGGGGGGTGAGAGGGGGGGAGGGGGGGGGGGGGAGGGGGAGAGGGGGGTGAGGAGGAGAGGGGAGGGGGAGATGGGAGGGGGAGAGGGGAGAAGGGATGGGAGAGAGGGGAGGGAGGAGAGGGGGAGGGAGATGAGGGGAGAGGGGGGAGAGAGTGAGGAGTGGGGAGAGGGGGAGTGGAGGGTGAGGGAAGGGGAGAGGGGAGCGGAGAGGGGAGGAGAGAGGGGGAGGGAAGAGGGGATGAGAGGGGGGTTGGAGAGAGTGGAGGTGGAGAGAAAGTGGAGGGGGAGAGAGAGCAGGGGGAGAGGAGGGGGAGAGAGAGGAGTTGGAGAGGGGGGGAGGAAGAGTAGATGGGAGAGAGGAGTGGGGATAGAGGAGGTGGGGAGAGAGTAGTGAGGAGGGGGGAGAGGAGGGGGAGGGAGAGTAGAGGGGAAAGAGGAGGAGGAGAGAGGGGGAGAGAGGAGTGGGGAGAGGGGAGGGGAGAGAGGAGGGTGGAGAGAGAATGGGGTGGTAGAGAGGAAGGGGGAGTGGGTGGAGAGGGGGGAAAGGGAGGTGGAGAGAGAGGGGAGGGGGTGGAGGGGGGGGTAGTGGGGAGGGATGTAGAGGGGGGAAGAATGGGGAGATAGAGGGGAGGAGGGATAGAGGGGAGGGGAGGGGGTAGAGGGGGAGAGAGTGGGAGGGAGGGAGGGAGGGAGGAGGGAGAATAGAGGAGAGAGGAGGTGGGAGAGAGGAGGTGGGGAGAGAGGTGGCCCGAATCTCTGGAAACCAGGAGTGGGGGAGGGGCATGAGTTCACTCGCTGCACAGGCCGCGAGGAGAAAGTTCTTCAAAAGCAAACCGGAAAGCACGTGAACGACGGTGAGCACAGGTGACCTCCGGTGACCTCGGGATCTGCAGAACTTGCTCGTTCTTTCTGTGCCTTTTGAACAGGCAGGGGGGGTGTTGATGTAACTCGTGGAAAACAGTGTGCCTGCGCGTTGACAGCAGCTTCTTTAATCCAGAGTAGGGGGGGGGGGGGGGGGAGGGGGATGCTGGGCCACGAGCAATGGCACTGTGATGTCATCAACTGGCCAGTGGTTAGATTTGAAAACAGTCAAATTGGTGAACAATTTTAGATAAAAACTCAGGAAATAGTGAAGCAAATTTACAGATGAGGGGATTTTTGAAATAATGAGGTAAATCTCTCCCAGAATATGTAAACACTTCACAGTTTCGGCGTCGGGTTTACAAGGTGATGTGAATCGAAGGCAAAATGACACACATGCACACACACACACACACACACACACACACACACACACACACACACACACACACACACACACACACACACACACACACACACACACACACACAGAGTTTTAATAAGTTTAACAGAGTTTTAATCTGTTCCCCCAATGCGCGTTTGCGGGGGGGGGGGGGGGGGCGGGGAGGGTATGCCGCGTCACACACACTAACTACCACCCCACACACACACTAACTGCCCCCTTGATGTTATATTAATACTATTAATTTGTTCCTTTTACCCCATAATCGCCCTATCCACTGACGCATAGCCCCCAACTCGCAGGCGTGTCTAGGGGGGGTGGGTTAGAGAGTGAGGGCAGAGAGAGAGTAGGGAGAGACAGAGAGAGAGGGGCAGAGACAGAAGGGTGGGTGAGGGGGGGAGAGGGAGATGGGGAGAGAGGGGGGAGGGGGAGGAGAGGGGAGGGGGAACGGAGGCATAAGGGGGAGAGAGGGGGATGAGGATGGGGAGGGGAGGAGAGCATAGGGTAAAGGAGGAGACAGGGGTAGGGGAAAGGGGGTGGTAGAGGGGGGAGGGTGGGTGAGGGGGGTAGAGAGGGGTGGGGGAAGGGGAGGGGAGAGGGGGGGTGTGGGGAGGAGGGGAGAGGGAGATGGGGAGAGAGTGGGGAGGGGGAGGGGGAGACGGGGAGAGATTGGGGAGCGGGAGGAGAGGGGGGAAGGGAGAGAGAGGGGATGAGGATGGGGGAGTGGAAGGGGAGGGGAGGAGAGCGGGAAGGGTAAAGGAGGAGACAGGGGTAGGAGGAAGGGGTGGTAGAAGGGGGAGGGTGATTGAGGGGGGTAGAGAGGGGTGGGGAGGGGGAGGGGAGAGGAGAGGGGAACAGGGGAGGTGAGAGGAGAGGGTGGGGGAGAAGAGGGGAGGAAAGGGAGAGGGGAGGAACAGGGGGAGGGAAGAGGTGGAGAGAGAGTGGAGGGGGAGAGAGAGGAAAGGGAGAGAGTGGAAGGGGAGAGAGGAGGGGGAGGGAGAGAGGAAGGGAAGGGAGAGAGGAAGGGAAGGGAGAGGGGATGAGTGGGAGAGTGGTAGCAGGGAGTGGTGCAAGAGAGAGGGGAAGATGGGGTGAAGAGGGGTGGGGAGGGGGTGAGAGAGGGGGTGGGAGGGGAGGAGGGAGAGGGGTGAGGAGAGAGGGAGATTGGGGAGAGGGGGGAGGGGAGGAGGAGGGGGGTGGGGGAGGGGGTGAGAGAGGGGTGGGGGAAGGGGAGAGAAGAGGAAGGGTGGGGAGGGAGAGGGTGAGGGGTAGGGGTAGGGGGAGGGGTGAAAGAGGGACAGAGGGGTAGGGGGAGGGGGAAGAGGGTGGGGAGAGAGGGAAGGGGGTGGGGAAGAGAGGGAAGGGGGGTGGAGAGAGGGATGGGGTGGGAGGTGGAGAGGGGAGAGGGGTGAGGAGACGGAGATGGAGAGGGGGAGGAGAGAGGGGTGGGGGAAGGGAAGAGAGAGGGGAGGGGGAGTGAGGTGTGGGAGAGGGGGGAGGGAGGGGAAGAGGGAGGTGGGGTAGGGGAGAGAGGGTGGAGGGAGGGGGAAGGGGGAAGTGGGTGGGGGGAGAGAGTGAAGGGGGGTGGGGGGAGGGAAGGGGGTGGGAGGAGGAGGGCACGAGAGGGGTGAGGAGAGGGAGATGGAGGGGGAGGAGAGAGGGGTGGGGAGGGGGAGAGAGGTGTGGGGGAGTGATGGGGGAGGGAGGGGAGGAGATGGGGTAGGGGAGGGAGGGGAAGAGTGTGGAGGGAGGGGGAGAGGGGTGGGGGAGAGGGGAAAGAGTGGAGGAGGGTAGGGGCAGTCCATCTATTCCCAACTCCCTATCACCCCCAATCCCCTTTCTCTATTCCCACACATGTGATCACGCATTTCGACACAGGCTGCTGGGGGGTGGGGGGGGGGGGGAGGGGCTGGGGCTGGTGCAAAGGCAGATGTAAATGAGATCCATTCCGATTGGACATCTGTGAGCATTGGGCATTGTGACATCACACGATGGAACGTTCACCAACATTCTATGGGTGAGAGCAGTTTGATTTTTTAAAGGTTTTGAAATATTGCGGGGGGGGGGGAGTAAAAATGTAAATGTAAAAATGTTTAAATGTAATGAGGAATGCATGAGTGAATGTAAAAGCGTAATGTCCACCAAAATGGAAAAAATGGCGGCGTTTGAGGGTCTGGTTTTGGCGGACCATACAATCAGAGGTCAAAGATCTTATCTGAAAAAAAAATGGAATGTGACATACACCCACAAGACACGCACCCGGTCGGCAGACACACACACACACAGAGTTTTAAAAGTATACTAGACCAAGGGGGACCCCGTTGGGTCCCGTCCCCTCAACGCGCGGTTGCGGGAGGGGGGGGGGGGCTGCGGCGTCACGCACACACTAACCACTCCACACACATGGAAGGAGGGGGAGAGGGGGAAGGGAGGGGGGTAAGGGGGAGAGAGAGGAGGGGGGAGGTGGGAGAGAGAGGGAGAGAGGACAGGGGGAGAGACGAGGGGTGTAGAGAGAGGAGGAGGAGAGAGAGAGGGAGGGAGAGAGAGGAGGGAGGGACAGAGAGGAGGGGTGAGAGAGGAGGGGGGGAAAGGAGGGGAAACTTCTGGTTTGTGGGCGGGGTGGGTTGCGTGACAGACGATTTGGCGGGGGTGACGGAGAGGAGGTCGTCCCCTGTGATGGGCGCGACGGCGACTTTTGAACTGTGCTTCCCCGCAGCCAAGCTATGATAACGACCGCCGCCGCCATGTTGTTGAACTTCAAGACGCCCAGCGGAGCACGCTGCACGACTTGGATCACGTGTTCACGGGCTACAATCAAGAGCCAGTGGGGGCAGCTGGGCCATGTAACTGGCAGCTCTGGCAGCGCATTGAAATATCTACGCAGCTTGCCGCGTCGTGCAAAGGCATTGTGACGTCATGTAGGTCGCTTCAGATTCAGTTAGATTTTAATTTTAGTAAAATAACACTCGGGAAATAATTAACCACATTTTCAGATGAGTAGATACCGGAATATGTAAACATTTCTCCGTTACTGCGTCGGGTTTTGGAGGAGATGTGACTGACAAACAAACAAACTAACGAAGAGAGTTTTAATAGTTACTAGACCAAGTGCAGACCCGTTGATATGATATGTGATGATATGACTAAGAATGAGCAGAAATCTACACAAAAACAACTTAAGCCCCTTTGTAAATGATCTGCTTTTATGTAAAGCCAAACAATTTATCAGAATAAATACTGAGTCCAGTGCAGGGAGAAGATTCAATTGTACAATGATTAGTACATTTATTTTGAAACAGCTGGCACAATCATTTTCTTCGCTCGATTTTTATCCCCTTTCGCTTTGGAAGCTGCTGCCTATGGCCCGGAGTTAAGATAAATGCTTTTTTTATGTGTCGGTAAGCTATTCAACCATGGAAGTCTAATTGCTGAAGTCAGGTCTTTTTTTAATAAGCTGGGAAATAAATATATATATTGCTCTGTTAAACCAAACAGGGCACTTCATTGGGGAGTGGATATGTTTTATAAAATAAGCTGCGCAATAATGCTAAATGCTAGTTTGTATTCATATACATGACAATTCGGGTCATGTGTCCATTCACTGTGGCAGAGTCTGGTCTTAAGGATGAAATGTTTTGTTTTTTACCAGTCACAATGAACCAGAGATAAAGAAGCAGTCATTGGTGTCACAGTGGCACAGCAGTAATGCTGCTGTCTCACAGCGCCGGGGACCCAGGTTTGATCCTAGCCCCGGGTGCTGTCTGTGCAGTTTGTATGTCCTCTCTGCGATCACATGAGCTTCCTCCGGGTGTTCTGGTTTACTCCGACATTTCAAAGACGTGCGGATTTGTAGGTTGATCGGCTTCTACAAATTTCCCCTAGTGTTTAGGATGTGAAACTGGGATAACATAGAACTAATGTGAACGGGTGATCAATGGTCAGCATGGACTCGGTGGGCCGAAGGGCTTGTTTCTATACTGCATCACTAAAACTATAAACAAAAACTAAGCTATTTAGAATACAGAATAAATATAGCAGCAGACATCAGATGTTGAAAATACAGATTAAAATCTGGACGTATATTGCTACCCTTTCTTCACTAAATACCCAAGCACATTTCCAGGCATTTTACAATGTTTGGCTGATATAATCCACCTTGAAAATTGTTACATCTGCTCAAGGCCTGTAATAACTGCTCACTCCCATTTACATGCGGGTCCACGAGTGCTTTTTGATTTTAAAATATAAAATATCTGCGGTGCATTTTAAACTGATAAAAATGTATTTAGAATGCCTCTAATGGCATTTTCTTTCAGAAATAATTTTACAATCTCGCATTAACAGTTCCCGTTCTGAAGTGTGACAGCTGACATAATCATTTTAAATTCTTTTCACATTTACACGGCTGTCAAGTGGGTTTAAAGCTTTTTTTTCTCTGTCTCTTCATGTGTCCTGGCTTTGCCGGCGAGTAAGTCATGAAAAGGAAAATAAAACTGCCTGTAACATTAATGATGGGGACGGTGTATATCATATACACTGAATATATTGATTGTTTTTAACATTGACCTGTATATCCTTTGCATCAATGCTGAACTTTGGGGGAAAATACAATAAGACTCCGTAAAACCAAAAGACATAGGAGCAGAATTAGGCCATTCAGTCCATCGACTCTGCTCTGCCATGGCTGATTTTTTTTTCCCTCTCAGCCCCATTCTCCTGCCTTTTCCCCATAACCTTTAATATCCTTACTAATCAAGAACCTATCGATCTCATCTTTAAAAATAGCCAATGACTTGATCTTCACATCTGTTTGTGGCAAGCCTCAACGACTTCCGCCCAGTTGCACTTACCCCCATCATCACCAAGTGCTTCGAGAGGCTGGTCCTGGCACACCTCAAAAGCTGCCTACCCCCCACACTGGATCCCTATCAGTTTGCCTACCGCAAGAACAGGAGTACGGAGGATGCCATCTCAACGGCACTTCACTCCGCCCTCTCCCACCTCGACAACAGAGACACTTACGTAAGAATGCTGTTCATCGATTACAGCTCAGCATTCAACACCATTATACCATCAAAATTGACCGCCAAACTCGGTAATCTGTGCATCGCTCCTTCCCTCTGCAACTGGATACTGGACTTTCTAACCAACAGACCCCAGTCTGTTAGGTTAGACAAGCACACCTCTTCAACCCTCACCCTGAACACCGGCGTTCCACAGGGCTGTGTGCTGAGCCCCCTCCTCTACTCCCTCTTCACCTATGACTGCACACCTGTACATGGTACTAACACCATCATCAAGTATGCAGATGATACAACGGTGATTGGCCTCATCAGCAACAACGATGAGTCGGCCTACAGGGAGGAGGTCCAGCACTTAGCAGCATGGTGCGCTGACAACAACCTGGCCCTTAACTCCAAGAAGACCAAGGAGCTCATTGTAGACTTCAGGAAGTCCAGGGGCGGCACGCACACCCTCATCCACATTAACGGTACGGAGGTGGAACGTGTTTCTAGCTTCAGGTTCCTGGGAGTCAACCTCTCCGACGACCTCTCTTGGACCCACAATACCTCAACTCTGATCAAGAAGGCTCACCAGCGTCTCTTCTTCCTGAGGAGACTGAAGAAGGTCCATCTGTCTCCTCAGATCCTGGTGAACTTCTACCGCTGCACCATCGAGAGCATCCTTACCAACTGCATCACAGTTTGGTATGGCAACTGCTCTGTCTCCGACCGGAAGGCATTGCAGAGGGTGGTGAAAATTGCCCAACGCATCACCGGTTCCTCGCTCCCCTCCATTGAGTCTGTCCAAAGCAAGCGTTGTCTGCGGAGGGCGCTCAGCATCGCCAAGGACCTCTCTCACCCCAACCATGGACTGTTTACCCTCCTACCATCCGGGAGGCGCTACAGGTCTCTCCGTTGCCGAACCAGCAGGTCCAGGAACAGCTTCTTTCCGGCGGCTGTCACGCTACTCAACAACGTACCTCGGTGACTGCCAATCACCCCCCCCCCGGACACTTATTGTTATTTATTCAAATCATTTGCTGTGTCGCTCTTCCAGGGAGATGCTAAATGCATTTCGTTGTCTCTGTACTGTACACTGACAATGACAATTAAAATTGAATCTGAATCTGAATCTGAATCTGAAGAATTCCACAAATTCACTGCACCCCGGCTAAAGAAATTCCTCCTTATCTCCATGGTCAAGGCACATCCTTTTATTCTGAGGCTCTACCCTTTGGTCCTAGTCTCTTCCACTACTTGAAATATCCTCTCCACGTCCCCTCGCTCAAGGCCCTGTCATTATTCAGTAGTTTTCAAAGAGGTTCCCCTCATCCTTCTAAACTCCAGCAAGTACAGGCCCATAGCCATCAAACGCTCCTCATACCTTAACCCAACTATTTTTTGAATCAATCTCGTAAACCTCCTCTGCACCCTCTCTAAAGCGAACACATCCTATGGTGTTAAAAACAGCTCACAGTATTCTAAATGTGGCCTCCCCAAGACCTTATACAGATGGTCAGTCCCATAAGGACTGACCCTTGACCAAGCAGATTTCTGTGAAGTGAACTGAATGGATGATTCCAACAAGTCCTCCACAGATGCTGCCTTATCCACTAAGTTCCTCCAGCAGATGGCTTCACTCATACTTCAGATGCTGGTGACATGATGTAAAGTTGAAAATGCTGGATAAATTAGCAAGTCTTTCAGCATCAGTGACACAAGCACGATGGAGCAGAGGTAGAGACCCGGGCTCAATCCTGACTACAGTTGCTGTCTGTACGGAGTTTGTACATTCTCACCGTAACCACGTGGGTTTTCTCCGAGATCTTCGGTTTCCTCCCACACGCCAAAGACGTACAGGTTTGTAGGTTAATTGGCTTGGCATAAGTGTAAATTGTCCCTAGTGTGTGTTGGATAGAGTTAATGTGCGGGGAACACTGGTCAGTGTGGACTCGGTGGCCGTAGGACCTGTTTCACGCTGTATCTCTAAACGAAACTAAACTAAACTAAATATCCTCTCCTTGCCTGGATACATGGAGCTCTGAAACCAACGTGGAAAAGATAGACACAAAATGCTGGAGTAGCTCAGCGGATCAGGCAGGAGAAAAGGTATAGGTGACGTTTTGGGTCGAGACCCTACTTCAGACTGAGTGAGGATAAATGGAAACGAGAGATATAGAAGGTACATAGACCAAATGAATGAAAGATATGCAAAAAGCAATGATGACCACTGAAAGATGGAGCCCACAATGGCCTACTGTTGGCTGTGGGGTAGGTGATAACGAGTAATACAGATGGTATTAGACAGGAAACGGTAGACTGTTGATTAGCATCCCATGCACTGCTTCAAAAAAATGTTTCAATGTGAACTGAAAAAAGGAACCTCAGTCTTTAAATTCTCTGAAGGTTACTTTCTCCATCTCAATGGACAATGTTTTCAATCTTTCTCATTGAAGCAAAATCATTATCTGCTCTACATTTTACTGCAGGTGAGTTCAAAGCTTCTTGAAGAAAACATTTATTGACTTTACACATCTTTTATAAATCTTTTCTTTGACCTTGTCTCCTAAAATCCAAACTGATTCAAGGTGCATTCACTTCTGACCATGCAGCTCAGAGAACAAAGACATTGAAATACTGTACTTCCACGATGATCTGTATTCATGTGGATGATCCATGCCTCCATATCACAGAGGATCAGGACATTTAATTAATGGCATCCCTTACAGTTGATGAATACACCAGGTTCACCTTCTGTGCCTTCAGTGTGAAAACGTGTTTCATTGATGACAGAATTGTTCATCCGCGTCAGAGTTCAATTGTACAAATTATTGATCAACCGATCTTCAAAGGAGACAAAAGTTAGTTTCAGCTCTTTCTAGAGAAGCTGTGGGAGAGAAGGCGCAGTAGGTAGAAGCTGAGAATAAAAGAAGCTGGTGATTTTAGTATAGGTTTTATTGTGCTTACACAGAGCACTGCAGCTGAATGCACTAAATGCAGGGGCGTAACAAAAGCATAAAAATCCGTGCATGCTGGAAACTAACGGTATGAATACTGAATTCTCCAACTTCAAGTAATACCCTCCCTATTCCCCCACCCCAATTCCAGCTCGCTCTCATAACCCTTCCGTCACCCTGCTCCTCTCCCCCTCCTTCGGCAACCTCCCATAACCGAGTCCCCATTTCCCTTTTTTCTGCCTGCTGTTCCGTCCTCTTTGACTCAAATCCTTCCCTCAAGCTTTACGTTTCACTCCTCCACAATTCTCCTTCTCTGGCACCTTTTTGTGCGTTCTCTCCTGTGACTGCGTGGGTTTCCTCTGGATGCTCATCCCACATCCCAACAATGTTCCAGTTTGTAAGTTAATTTGCTTCTGTAAATTGTCCCTAGTGTGCAGGATGCGCAAGCTGGATAACATGAAACCTGTGTGCAGGTGATCAATGGTCGGCATGGACTTGGTGGGCCGAAGGGCCTGTTTCCATGCTGTATCTCTAAACTAAACACAGCAGAATTATTTGAAATTACCAAAGAATATTTTGAACTACAGTGAAATCATGCAAGAATTGATTGGCAGACCAGAAGCAAAGAGTAGGAGTGAACGGGTCCTTTTCAGAATGGCAGGCAGTGGCGAGTAGAGTGCTGCAAGGCTCGGTGTTGGGGCCGCAACTGTTTACCATATATATTAATGATTTGGAAGAGCGAATTAGGAGCAACACCATCAAGTTTGCAGATGACACAAAGCTGGGTGGCAGTGTGTACTATGAAGTGGATGTTAGGAGGTTGCAGGGGGACCTGGACAGGTTGAGTGAGTGGGCAGATGCGTGGCAGATGCAGTATAATATAGATAAATGTGAGGTTATCCACTTTGGTGGCAAAAACAAGGGGGCAGATTATTATCTCAATGGGGTTAGGTTAGGTAAGGGGGAGGTACAGCGAGACCTGGGTGTCCTTGTACACCGGTCACTGAAAGTTGGCGTGCAGGTACAGCAGGCAGTGAAGAAACCTGATGGAATGTTGGTCTTCATAACAAGAGGATTTCAGTATAGGAGTAAAGAGGTTCTTCTGCAGTTGTATAGGGCTCTGGTAAGACCACATCTGGAGTATTGTGTACAGTTTTGGTCTCCTAATTTGAGGAAGGACATCTCTTATGATTGAGGTAGTGCAGCGTAGGTTCACGAGATTGATCCCTGGGATGGCGGGACTGTCATACGAGGAAAGATTGAAAAGACTAGGCTTGTATTCACTGGAGTTTAGAAGGATGAGGGGAGATCTTATAGAAACATATCCAATTATAAAAGGACTGGACAAGCTAGATGCAGAAAAAATGTTCCCAACGTTGGGCGAGTCCAGACTCAGGGGCCACAGTCTTAGAATAAAGGGGAGGCCATTTAAGACTGAGGTGAGAAAAAGCTTTTTCACCCAGAGAGTTGTGAATTTGTGGAATTCCCTGCCACAGAGGGAAGTGGAGGCCAAATCACTGGATGGATTTAAGAGAGAGTTAGATACAGTTCTAGGGGCTAGTGGAATCAAGGGATATGGGGAGAAGGCAGGCGCAGGTTATTGATTGGGGACGATCAGCCATGATCACAATGAATGCGGTGCTGGCTCGAAGGGCCGAATGGCCTCCTCCTGCACCTATTTTCTATGTTTCTAAAATTAAATTACCCAGGGTACTAGGAACAATCTGCATTTATATATGTAAACATATAAAAACTTGCTTCACAGTTTTGTACAATTCACTCAAATAAGTACTGACAAGTTTAAGCTTGCCAATGAATTCTTGTTGGCAAATCAGTCACCATGCTCCCACAGAATCAAGAAGCTGAATGCCAATTTATGGATTTGACAGCACCTTTACTCTCTGGGTCTGCCTTTTGAATCAGCACTAGGTGGAGGGAAGCACATCCTGTGACTTCAGCTCCCAAAACCCACGGGACAAGATTTTTGAAAACGTGTAAGAGGCAGGGTAGAGGAAAACCTGACAATTCACCACAACTTAACGTTACCTCCACTAAAGGTTTACTGGTAAATACTCCTAAAGTCTCTGAAATGCATTTTTCCCACTTGAAAGCAAGTTTTATGATCTTTTAACATTTTTTTTAATGGTTGTTTGGTTATCTGTAATGAAATGGAATATTTTGTATTTATTGTAATGGCAGTGGAGACTTCTGTAATGAAATGTCTCCCTTGCTTTTGAAATGGCTGTTTAAATTTGTTCAAATACATGTGGTTGTTAAATCTTTCCAATGTATGATTGACTTTCTATTTATTTATTTATTTTCTTCTTCGCATTTACTTGCTTTCAAAAAAGAAGAATTGCAACGAGGAGGAGAAAATGGGTTTGTGGAAGTTTGATACAAATCTTACATGGGATTTTTACATTGAAACACTAATTATCACCAATAAAGAGTTTGACTATGGCTGTAATTTTATGAAGAGTAAAGGGCCTGTCCCACTTAGGTGACTTTTTAGGCGAGTGCAGGAGACTCTGCGCTCGCCTCATGGTCGCCACATGTTCGCTGGTGGTCTCTGGTGAGTCTCTTCATGGTCGGGAGGAGTTCCAGCATTCTGGGAACTAGTTGCGGCCTCAGTATGGTGGCCGCAAATTTTTCAACATGTTGAAAAATTTTCTGCGACCAACAATCAGACCGGTAATGTTAAATGCCCGCCAAACTTCACAGCTGTGTATCTCCGGCTTATTAAAAGTTGTCTGGCTTCTTAAAAGTGTCTCCACTCCTTCTACCCCCTTCTCCCCCCCCCCCCTTCTCCCCCCTACACCTCTCCCCCTCTTTTAAAGAACTAACCGTACACTGTGCTAGCCGTCTTAACCTTCCTGTTCATCGCGGTGTGTGTCTGTATCACCTTGGCTTTGCACCGTGTGATTTTCAGACAGCGCTCCCCCGCTTTCCCTGGCCCCCGCCTTTGCGATGTGTTTGTGTGTGTGTGTGCGTGTGTGTGTGCGTGTGTGTGTATTCCACCCTGACAGTCGCTGTTCCAGTTCCCGGTTTTTCAGACGACTGCCGCAAACTTGACAGTCGCCGGCAGTCCGCTGAAAAATCGCCTAAGTGGGACAAGCCCTTTAGACTTAGCTCTTAGGGCTAAAGGAATCAAGGGATATGTGGCAAAAAGCAGGAACAGGCTACTGATTTTAGATGATGAGCCATGATCATATTGAATGGTGGTGCTGGGTCGAAGGGCCGACCTTCCTACTATTTTTCTATATTTTTATGTTTCTCATGTAGGATTCGAAGGAAGCAATTATATCTACTTATAAACAAGAAATTGCCAGAATAGCTTTGCTTAAGACTTCTACATCCCGGGGTCCATAACAAGAAACTTTGCCCCGTAGCACAGGCCTCTAAAATTAAAGGGTATAGCTTTAAGGTGAAGGACAGGAATTTAGAAATAATCAAAGGAAGGATTTTTTTCATGGAAAGAGTGATTGGAATCTGAAACACACTACATTCAAGGGTGGTGTACGCGGAGACTCTCACGATATTTAAGAATCTAGGCAGGGGTTAAATTGCCAGACCCTAGAAAGCCACATACTGGAAGCACTACAATTGAGATGAGTATAGGTGGATACTTGCAAGTTGGCATGGACATGTTGGTCTGATGAGTCTGCCTGTTTCTGTGCTGACTGTGCTGTGCATAATGCGTTTGAATAGTTTAGAGGTGATCTCCTGACCTGGGTTCGATCCTGACTACAGGTGCTCTCTGTACGGAGTTTGTACATTCTCCCTGTGTCCGCATGGATTTTCTCCATGTGCTCAGGTTTCCTCCCACATTCCAATTAAGTGCAGGTTTGTAGGATAATTGGCTTCTGTAAATTGTCCCTAGTGTCTAGGATAGAACTAGTGTACAGGTGATGGTTGGTCTGCACAGATTCGATGGGCCAAAGAGCCTGTTTCCACACTGTATCTCTAAACTAAACTAAAATTGGATCATCCCCTCCGTTCAGATGTATGTAGTAGTTCTTATAGTTAATAACTGTACCAGCGATCTATCTGGTGAACCTATGCCACAATTACCCCACCTCAAGTTGAACTTACTTGGGAAGGAAGATTAGAGCTGTACACAATTTAACACCTTAATAATAATTTTATTGAAATGTCTTTGTTTTTGTAGTCAAATCCTTTTGCAATAAAGACCCACGGGCTGTAGACCAAGGTTATTTCTTGCTAAAACCGAATCACACGTCCAGCAACTCATATATAAGGACATACAGATCCCTCTGGACACCAATATCTTTAAAATCTTTCCGATTAAACAACTCTGCTTTTTTATTCTTTCTGATAAAGTGGCTGACCTCACATTTTATTAACTTTATATTCTATCTGCCAGTCCTGGACCATTCATTTAGCCAGTCAATAATTCCCTGCTAATAAGTGCCACCGGATTTTTTATCTTGGGATAGGGGGAGTGGGCGGCACAGTGTCGCAGTGGATAATGCCGTTGCCTCATAGCACCAGAGACCCGGGTTCAATCCCGATCCTGACCTCAGCCGTGTAGAGTTTGCACCTTCTCCCTGTGACCACATGGGTTTCATCTGGGTGCTCCGGTTTCCTCCCACATGAGAGCCTCTGTAAGTTTCCCCTAGTGGGTAGAATATATTTGGACAATTCCCTCATGTGAATTGTTGGTATAGATTATGAAATGTGGAGTCATAGCAACGATCCCGGAAGGATGCTATTGTATTAGCCTCAACCTCCCATTGAATATGAGGTTTTAAACTTCCAATTAATGTTAAAATCACATTATAATATTTCCAAGCAGATTATTTTATCCTGATTCTGTAACTTTTGGTAAAGATAAACTAGAGTTAACTAACTTCCTTGATTTATAAATACTTGCGACATTTAAATGGCCGAGCTTAATGAATGACTGTAAACAGTTGAACTTTCTACTAGACATTTATTTGACATTAGCAGTAAAATAAAAAGTTTTATCGAGGAAATATCAACAAATAATTCTTTATAATTTGAGATATGCCATGTAACCAACAGAATTACAGTCTTACACAGCACAGATCGGCTGCTTACGAACCGCAATTTCACATTAGCACCAATACAATTTGTAGAACTACAAATATTAGTAAATAACAGATTAGAATTTAGAACATAACATTCAAACCAAAAAACTTCAGCTTTGCATTAGCACATGCAGTCCTAAAGGATGCTGAGGTGTGAAGCAGGATGTATGAAGATTGCATGGTTCTCTTGGTCTTTGAGATTTCATCTTTCTGGTCACAACTGCACATCTAGTGAACCCGCCAGGTGGGAATTTTCAGCATTAATATTGATCTTGCACAGTGCCCCTCCTGAATGCTACAAGGATTCAAGATTCAGGAGTGTTTGTTTGTCATATGAACCAAAGCAATGAAATTCTTACATGCATCGTGTTGTTATGGTGACAATTGCAATACAGATGTACCTGCTGTATGAATCTCGGGTGCCTGTGGAAGTGGTGACAGAAGTGATAAGAGTTACAATAAATAGCAAATGGCCAGAACCTACAAAGTAACACCAAACCAAAAAAAAGTCAGCGTTTCCCATTATACAGCAGCTGTGGTTTCAAACAAGTTGACGTGGTGGTCAGTAGGAAGATAAATGAGCTATAAAGGTATGGGTGAAGGTTTTAATGCAGATAAGAGATGTAGAGATGGGAGCAGTCATGGAATTAAATGTTGGCAGTCATGATAATAGAGAGGACATAGAGCATCTGAACAGAATGTTGAGTAAGGACAATCAGACCAATTTCTCGGCATGATGCACTGAATGAGACTGATTCCGTCTCATGATCCACCAACTCGGTGTTATCTCCTCAGAGAGGCCAACAAAAACGTGTAAATATAATTAACGTTAAGAGGCTACTTCAAATCAATAAAGGAACATATATGACTGAAGAAATGCGGCATGCCTTCAATGATTCGTTCAAACTTCTGCAGATGCGCCATAGAAAGCATACTGTTGGGTTGCAATACAGATTGGTTGGAAACAGCTCTGCCCAAGACTGCAAGAAACTGCAGAGTTTTGATGTAGCCCAGCTTGCCATACAGACCAGACTCCCCACCATTGACTCCATCTACACTCCACAATGACTCAGAAAAGCAGTCAACATAATCAAAGAGTACACAAAAGGCTGGAGAAACTCAGTGGGTGCAGCAGCATCTAAGGAGTGAAGGCGATAGGCGACGTTTCGGGTCGAGACCCTTCTTCAGACTGGTTAGGGATCAGGGAAACAAGAGATATAGACGGTGATGTGGAGAGATAAAGAACAATGAATGAAAGATATGCAAAAAAGTATCAATGATAAAGGAAACAGGCCATTGTAAGCTGTTTGTAGTGCAAAAATGAGAAGCTAGTGCAACTTGGGTGGGGGAGAGATAGATAGAGAGGGAATGCTAGGGCCCGAGGGCTGCGGGAGAGGTGGGAAGGGGAAGAGACAGCAAGGGTTAACAGAATTGAGAAAATTCAATGTTCAAGCCCAGAGGATGCAAACATAATCAAAGACTTGTCCCACCCTGGTCATCACCTCTTCTCCCCACACGAACAGGCAGAAGGTACTGAAGCTTGAAAACTCACACCACTGGACTCATTGAGTTATTTCCCTCTGTAACTCTGTTAGCAGGCTTCTGAAGAGTCTAAGAGGGATGGGGTATATATAGGTATGTTACAAAACTTACCTTGAGCAGGGCTGCAGTTCTGCCGCTCCCCGTGTGCGTGACTTTGGCGCCTTTCAGAGGGGGGCGGGCTTAAAGTGCCGTTTTTCCACAGGCAGGAAAAATCGATCAATGTCGGGCGATTTCGTTGCGGAAGAAAAATCGCTCCGACATTTCATGAATGAAGGTATTTTTAAATTACTCTAAATTATTTATTAACTAGAGTAATTTAAAAATCACCTTCAAAAGCCGTGAGAACCGACAACCGGAAGGATTTTGCGTAGGGGAGAAAAAAAGGTAAATAGTTTATTTTTATATTAAAAGTTGTTTTTTCGGGAGGCTTTAATAACATTTTCATGTTGCGAAATGGGGTCCAAAAAAATGTATGAACAAACAGTATTTTTCCTCCCAACTTCACTGCTAACCGCAACGTTCCAATCCACTGCATTCCACTAAAACCCACGCGCTAGTTGATTTAAATGGCCATTAATTTACAGGAATCAAACACTAAATTCCTTCCGTTTGGCCCAGAAATTCATGAAAATGATTTAAAAATTATGTTATATTATGGATTATTGTGTGAATGTTATTTGGACACTTAGGCAATTTTAAAAAAGTTTATCTTTTCTTAAGAAATGGATAGATGTTTAGATCTACTCATTGAATTTTGTAATTAGCTACAATAAGATAACTAACTAATTATATGCTTTAATTTCAGGTCATCCAAGTAAGATTGTTTCATATTTATTTCAGAATGCTTCAATCTATAATAAGTGAAAATTTCATTGAGTTCTATTAATTTTTAAGAAAGTTATGGGCTTTTAACTGATCCAGATCACAGCTTTTGAGTTGTCAATTGAAAGGCAATGGGGAACAAGATACTAATTTCCGAGTATGAAAATGGCCATAACTTTCTTAATACTGAAGATATGAAAGTGAATTAGGTGTCAAATTAAACTTCTTTTTATGCTTTATCTAATGGGATAAATTGCAGACTTGATTTTTTAAATCTCAAAATTTTGTAACATTGCTAGTATATAGTGTGAAGGGAACATGGGTGATCCCGAGCAGGGGGAGGTGGGTGATGAATCGATGGAGAAACTGGGTGATAAGTGTGTGCGGGGTGAAGGGAGTGGAGAATTCAGTGTTTATGCCTTTGGGTTGTAGGACAGCCATCAGGAGTATAATGTGCTATTCTTCCAGTTTGTGCGTGGCCATGGTCTGACAGCAGAAGAGATCGAGAATGGACAGGTCGGTATAGAGAGTCAAGGAACTGCAGATTCTGGTTTGCATAACAGGACACAAAGTACTGGAGTAACTCAGCGGGTCAGGCAGCATCTCTGGAGAAGATGAATAGGTGACATTTCGGGTTAGAAACATATAAACATAGAAAATAGGTGCAAGAGTAGGCCATTCGGCCCTTCGAGCCTGCACCGCCATTCAATATGATCATGGCTGATCATTCAACTCGGTATCCTGTATCTGCCTTCTCTCCATACCCCATGATCCCTTTAACCACAAGGGCCACATCTAACTCCCTCTTAAATATAGCCAATTAACTGGCCTCAACTACCTTCTGTGGCAGAGAATTTCAGAGGCTCACCACTCTCTGTGTGAAAAATGTTTTTCTCATCTCGGTCCTAAAAGACATCCCCCTTATCCTTAAACTGTGACCCCTTGTTCTGGACTTCCCCAACATCGGGAACAATCTTCCTGCATCTAGCCTGTTCAACCCCTTAAGAATTTTGTAAGTTTCTATAAGATCACCCCCTCAATCTTCTAAATTCTAGCGAGTACAAGCCAAAGGGTTGGAACCCTTCTTCGAACTGGTCGGTTTGGAAGTGGTAAGAGTATTTAAAAAGGTTAGCAACCAGGATCTTCAGCTGCCGATGCTTCTTTTGTCTTCTTTCCAGTTTTGCTGAAGGGTCTTTGATCTGAAAGCATTGTCTGTTTCTCTTCTCATAGATGCCAGCCTGTCCTGCTGAATGCTTCCAACACCTTTTGTTTATATTTTATAGTTCCAACATTTGCAGTTTAAAAAAAGAAAATGTACTCAAAAGGCTTTTGAAAATCAAATTAAGCCACATCCACGAGATCCCCCTCGTGTATTTTACTAGTCACATCCTCAAAGTTTTTTTTAGATTAGATAATCATAACATGGCAGTTCAGCAGTGCAATAACTAGTAGAGGTGTGAGAGATACATGTTCGATCCTGACCATGTGCATGTTCTTCCTCTGACTGCATGGGTTCCTCCTGGTGCTCCAGTTTCTTCTTACATCCCAAAGATGTACAGGTTTGGAGGTTAATTGACCTCTGTAAAATGCCACTAGTGTGAAGGGAATGACTGAGAAAGTGGGATAACATAGGACTAGTGTGAACGGGTGATCGATGGTCAGCATAGCCTCGGTGAGCTGAAGGGCCTGTTTTCATGCTGCATCTATTAACTAAAAGCTAAACACAATTTTCCTTTCAATAATTCATGCTGACTTTGCCTAATTTTGTTTTAACATCTTTGTATTCCCAGACTCCAGCATTTTCTCTGTCACTGATGTTAGCTACTGGTTGACATTTTCCATTTCCTTTCTTGCTCCTCTTTTAAATACATGTATTGTAATCACATTTGCTATCTTCCAATCCGCAGGAACAATTCCAGAAGCAATAACAGTGCATATAAAATTACAGAGTACATAACTCATTCTGCAGGGTAATCTACATTTGCGTGTTATCTCACAAATTGTTAATACTGACATGGCCACATTTATTGCTCAGAGAAAGTAGTAATAGGCTCAAAGTCTACTTGTCAATGACAATGGTTGCTTTCTTCTATATGCTTCTTGCATGTAGGCACAGTGGCGCAGCTGATAGAGCTGCTGCCTCACAGCACCGGGGGCCAGGGTTCGATGCTGAATTTGAGTGCTGTGTTTGTGGAGTTTGCACGTTCTCCATGTGATAGCATGGGTTTCCTCCAGATGTTCCAGTTTCCTCCCACGTCCCAAAGACATACCAGGTCTGTACAGGGGCGGAAAACACGGGGGGGGGGGGGGGGGAGAGAGGGGACACATTCCCCCCCATGTTTTGGGAGGTGGGGGACATCCCCCCCCTCCCCACATTTTTGTCATCCGGATTTTAAAATCTCCGCTTTCCGCTAGACAGTGGAGCTGGGACAGCTGATCGAGGGCACCGATTGGACGAGAGAGACATCGGTCAGCAGGCAATGGGGGCGGGACATGATGGTTAAGCGCGGTGATTGGAGGAGGGAGACGTGGCACATTCCTGCGCCTCATCCACAGCCAGAATTGATCCCGGCCGGGCCTCTGGCGCTGTCCCGTCCCCACCCGAGTGCCCCCCCCCCCACGGGTGGCCAGAGAGGTTGGGAGTCAGACGCAGGCGCAGAGAAGCAGCGCTAAACCCTGCTCACTCTGCCAGGTTAACCTGCCTGGGCTTGCTGGAAATATGGCCAGTGCAGAGAAGCAGCGCTGGTGTCCCGTCAGTCCAGTCAGGGCTTCCAGGTTAACCCAGCGAGACAGGCAGAGTTGAGCTGCATTTAGCGCTGGATTTAGCTTCCGAAGCCTCGCGCATGTGCGTGTGAGTGTGCGCATGCGCCCGCCAAAAGATTGTGTCCCCCGGTCCCCTCCATGTTTTGATAGCAAGTTCCGCTCTTGGGTCTGTAGGTTAATTGGCTTCTGTAAATTGCCCGAAGAGCATAGGGCGAGATGAGAAAGTGGGATTACATAGAACTAGTGTGAACAGATGATCAATGGTTAACATGGACTCTGGCTGAAGGGCTTATTTCCACACTGTATCTTTAAATAAAAATAAAGCACCATTTTATAATTTAACTGGAGCTTTCCATGTAGGCACCTCAAAGAACTGGAAAGATATCACCAATGCTCTCTCTATAAATCATCCATATCCAATATCAGGATAATTGAATCAAAGTCTGTGTCCTCCCTTTGGTCAACAATGCCAGTACTGACCCCTATACTAAACTCTGTTGGACACGATACACATGCCCAACATCAGACCCACAAAACAAACACTACTCTGGGCTTTATAATGGCAACAGGTTGCCAAATGAACAGAGGGAACATTTCAAGGATGTTATTATTATTTTATTTTTATTATTTAATTCTTTATTTCGAACGGAATAAAAGAATAAAAAGCAAGTGTGAAACACCATACAAAAAAACAAAACAAGCATATTTATAAAGTGTTATAAACAATATCTATAAATAAATTAACTCGTACGTGTCCGAAAAGGAGCAGGAAGAAGCCAAAGCTTATTAATTCCCACCCCTTATTCAACTGCTTATAATTATCTTATACAAATTTAGCAGCTATATGTACAACATATGTACACCAGCAGCTACTGTATATGCACACCAAATTGTTTGCATTTATACACTAATCAAATATTTACAAAGCCATACAAAAAAAGAGAGAAAAAAAGAAAAGAGAAAAGAAAAACCCCTCATATACTATACAGTATCTCTTAGTCATATATACAACCCATCACCCCATAATCACCCTTCCCAATACAATCAGTATAACAAATATCCCACTCACAATCACCTAACCTCATCCCAATATCCTAAAAAAAAAGTGTTTTTGTACATCTTATTAAACTGATCTGTCCTGGTCCCTCAACACCTCAAAGCTGATCAAAAAGGCACAGCAGCGCCTTTACTTTCTGAGGAGGCTCAAAAAAGCCCATCTGTCCCCCCAGATCCTGACGAACTTTTACCGCTGTACCATCGAAAGCATCCTGACCACCTGCTTTACGGTATGGTACAGCAGTTGCACCGTGGCAGACAGGAAGGCACTACAACGGGTGGTGAAAACCGCCCAGTACATCATCGGTGCCCCGCTCCCTGCCATGGATGCCCTCCACCGTAAACGGTGTCTGAAGCGGGCCGGGAAGATCATCAAGGACCCCTCACACCCTAACCATGGACTGTTTGCCCTCCTACCATCAGGGAGGCGGCACAGGAGCCTCAGGTCCCGCACTAGTAGGATGAGTATCAGCTTCTACAATAACACCATCACACTGCTGAACTCGGAGTCCCGCCGATAGATTTCTCCAGTCTCTCCGTCCACATTGTCTGCACCCTGTATTTATTTTCCCATATTGCTATCACTGCACTCTGTATTTATTTTTCCATATTGCTATCACTACGAACGACACTAAACTGCATTTTGTTGTACCTATACTTGTATTTGTGCAATGACATTAAAGTTGAATTGAATTGAATTGAATTGAATTATGTTTGTGCTAAGTTTTATCTCCTGTTCCAGACCATTCCACAAATTCACCCCACAGATTGCTATGCACATACTTTTAAGAGTTGTTCTGACATTGAGTTTTTTTAATTATGTTCCCCTCTCAAATTCTCCCCACCCTGTCTTTCCATAAACAGTTTTTGTATATTTCCTGGAAGTAAATTATTTCTTGCTTTGTACATAATTTGTGCAGTCTTAAATTTAACCAGATCGGTGAACTTCAGTGTATGTGACCTTAAGAATAATAAATTGGTATGTTCAAGATATCCAACGTTATTGATAATTCTTATTGCTCTTTTTTGTAATGTGCATAACGGCTGTAGGTTGATTTTGTAGGTGTTACCCCATATCTCCACACAGTAACTCAGATATGGCAATATGAGTGTATTATACAGAGTATGTAATGACTTGTGGTCCAGAATGTGTCTTGATTCTCCCAATATTGCTATAGACCTTGCCAGTTTTGCTTTGATGTTATCAAAATCTTGTACCCTTGGTATGCAAATCCCAAACTGGAGGAGCACACAGTTTACCATGGAAAACAGCCAGTCCATGTGTTGGGTCTTTAATGTAAATAGGAAAGGAGTGTCTCCCTTCCCTCTCGCTACTTCCTACGCTCCAGAGAAAATAAATCTCAGCTATTTCAGTGTCTTCTTGTAAGTCAAGTCCTCTAGTCCTGGTAATATCCTTGCAATTTTTTTTCCCACGCCCTTTCCACCCAATGACATGCTTTTACTGGCAAGGGCGAAAAGAACTGCAGGCAATAGCCCAAGTGCAGTCGCATCCGAGTGTGTACAGCTGTAACACGACGTCCCAACTCCAGTATTTAATCGCCTGACCGATGAAAACAATTGCTCATTATCACGTCTGTCTGTGTCGCCACTTTTAGGTCGCCGTGCTCTTGTAGCTCAGGGTCTCTCTGCTCTACATCACTCTCCAGGACTCTACTATTTACTGTACAAGCCATGCCCACGTTTAACTTACCAAAATGCAATACCTCACACTTGTCCACATTTTTATCTGCCGCTCCTTAGACCAATTTCTCAGATCATATGGATCCTGCTGTAATCTTAGTTACCCTTAGTTAATGGATTTAGTTACAGTCCATTATACCACCAATTTTAATGGCCTCTGTAGATTTACTCCCCATGCCAACTCCATTCTCACCCAAACCGCTAATATAGAACACAAACTATAATAGGCCCAGCACCAATACACTGTCACAGGTCTCCCATCTGAATAACAAATCTTCACAGCTATCCTTTGATTCATATCACCAATTGAATGTTGTATCCAATTGCCTATCTCACTCTGAATGACATGTGCTCCATTACCACACAGGACCGTGTCAACGGTTCTGTAGACAATGCCGGCCGTCCTGTCCTCCTCAATCCAAGATAAGGATACAATTCCATCCTGAGAAAAATGTAGGTAATTCGTGGCTTGCCTTTTGTAAATCCATGTTTACTTTCACCAGCCCTGTGGATTCAAATCATCTGTAACCCCAAGGGGCTGCTGAAGATAAAGGAATTATAGTCTGAAGGAACTGCAGATGCTGCTTTATGTCCAAGATAGACACAAAATGCTGGAGTTACTCAGTGGGTCAGGCAGCATCTCTGGAGGAAAAGGATGGTCGACCCGAAACATCACCCATCCTTTTTCTTCAGAGATGCTGCCTGACCCGCTGAGTTCCTCCAGCACTTTGGGTCTATTTAGGAATTGTAGTCTATTGCCTTGAATGCAAGGGAATGTTTTTGATTTCTACGCTGGACTTCTGACTCTCTTAAATAGCTCTGTGAATTTAGAATCACTGGCAGTGCACAAGTTTGGATCCAGAAGTTTTGATCTTCACAATCTCTTCCATTCCTATTTAACATTTGTAGTTTCTTTGACATTTTTTGGCGTTGACTGTTTTGTTTCGTGCTTTGGGAGATAGTTGGCAAATGGCTCAATGTGATTATTCATCGAGGACATATATGTGAGATGACAGGGTCACTACCCGATGTGGGACTAAGATAGAAAGCAGAAAGTGACAGGTTATGTTCACATTTGCTGCATTGATTGTTCTCAGTACTTGAATGGGTACAACTGGCATTGGGCCAGGAAACAAATGCAGCAACCATTGGTGTCGCTTGCTCTCTAGGGACCCCTGCTGCAAAGTCCAAGAGTTTCAGCATTGCGTACGATCAAGCACAAACTCAACTGGTTAGTTGTCAACAACAAAAGTTCGTCGGGTGACAAAACTGAGCTTATCCAAGTCCATTGCACCAAAACGTACAATGCAGACACAAGGACCTGCAGATGCTGATTGACAAAAAAAAAGACAC
Source organism: Raja brachyura (assembly GCA_963514005.1). The sequence goes on along the minus strand of OY740796.1, from coordinate 21,714,477 downwards.
CATGCTGGAGTAAATTAGAGGGTCATGCAGCATCTCTGGAGGACATGGACAGGTGACATTTTGAATGAGCATGAAGGTTCCTGACCTAAATATCACCTATCCATGATCTCCAGACTTCAGCCTGACCGGCTGAGTTACTCCAGCAATTTGAGACTAAATAGCATAATATTGCTTCCTTACAATGCTATGTGCAACAGTGATCGCAACTTCTACTGAAACGTGGATGGCCGTTGGCTCGCGAGAAGCTCGTCCGCCCTTTGGCAGGTCTTGTTTTTGGTCCTGTTAGGGGTCCGCAGCCCCCTCCTCATCTGGCAAACCAGGTGGGGGAGACAGTTTGGAGCAGGTTGCACGGGATTACATGGTACCTGCTGCGGAGAGAACTCCCCCCCCCCCCCCGACCTAATATTGTTGCTGGTCTGAAAAGAGAGGTCAGTGCTAAAGTGCTAACTATAGCACCTCCCATTTAAAATACAAGAGAGCATCCGGACGTAATCAGTATCTAAGGAACTGTAAGAAAATGCAAATAAGATTAAACTGTGTAAACATAAACAGAAAACAGCTGAGTAGCATGCTGGAGAAAAAGGCTAATGGAAAAGCTAATTTTGAAATGTGAACACAAAAAAAGACTGCCGTAAATGCTGAAGCAGCGAAAAAGGGCAGGTTGTAGGAATATAAGTTGCTCCATGGCAACCCTCAGATAAGGAAATGTTTTCATTGGCAAGAGCTAGCTGCTGAAAACATCATTGCTTGGAAATTGGATCGTGTAGCACAGCGATGTGATCCAAAATCAATTTTGCCTGCAGCAAATTGCACTAGTGATCATTTCTGGGCGAAGTCTCGCCAGTCGCAGAATTGGAGCAAGCAGGAGGGTGGCTGGAAGTTGGTATGCATTGCCCGTGGTGGAGGCAATATTCTCACAACTTTGTAGATGAGCATTTGAGTCGCCAAGGGATGTGGACCAACTACAGGCAAATGGGACTCCAGCATGGATGGAGCATCTTGGTTGGTATCGATGAGTTGGGCTGAAGGGCCTGTTTCCGTGCTGTGTGGCTCAATTACTCTAAGGTGAAGGACTAAATATTAATAAATGGGAATAGAATAGATGATGTTTTGCATTGACATGGCAAGCCAAACCCGTATGACCTGTGGCTCTATGACTCCTGATCTTATTGCATGTCAGTCTACCGCATGACAGAAGCGGGAAGGAGTTGTACAGTTTGATAGCCACAGGGAAAAGGATCTCCTGTGGCATTCTGAGCAGCATCTTGGTGGAACCAGTCTGTTGCTGAAGGTGCTCCTCAGGTTGGCAAGTACTTCATGGAGGGGGTGAGCTGTATTGACCAAGATGCTCCGCAGTTTGAGAAGCATCCTCCCCTCAAAGACCATTTTCAAAGAATCCAACTCCATCCGTAGGACAGAGCCAGCCTTCCTGATGAGATTGATAATTCTGTTGGAGTCCGCGACCTTCGCCCTGCCATCCCAGCACACAACTATTAGGAAGAAGGTCCTAGCCTGCTCAACCTATTCCTATAGTGGAGGCCCTCATGTCCTGGCAACATCTTCATAAATCTTCTCAGAGGGTTTCAGCACCCAGCAATGTCAGGAAGGATTATTTATCATAACGTCCTATTTCCAGGAACCTTTGAGCTATTTCCAACGCTAATATGCAAAGTTAGAGCACATGGTATTGGGGGTAGGGTATTGACATGGATGGAGAATTGGTAGGCAGACAGGAAGCAAAGAGTAGGAATAAATGTGTCCCTGTAAGAATGGCAGGCAGTGGCGAGTGGAGTGCCTCAAGGCTCGGTGCTGGGGTCGCAACTATTTACAATATATATTAATGATTTAGATGATGGGATTAAAAGTAACACTAGCAAATTTGCAGATGACACAATGTTGCGTGGCATTGTGAACTGTGAAGAGGATGCTAGGAGGTTGCAGGGTGACTTGAACAGTTTGAGTGAATGGCAGGTGAATGGCAGATGCTGTATAATGTAGATACATGTGAGGTTATCCACTTTGGTGGCAAGAACAAGGAGGCAGATTATTATCTTAATTGTGTCAGATTAGGAAAAAGGGAAGTGCAATGAGCCTGGGTGTCCTTGTACACCAATCACCGAAAGTAAACGTGCAGGTACAGCAGCTAGTGAAGAAAGCTAATAGCATGTTGGCCTTCATAACAAGAGGATTTGAGTATAGGAGTAAAGAGGTCCTTCTGCAGTTGTACAGGGCCCTGGTGAGACCACATCTGGAGTATTGTGTGTAGTTTTGGTCTCCTAATTTGAGGAAGGACATCCTTGCTATTGAGGGAATGCAGCGTAGGTTCACAAAGTTAATCCCTGGGATGGCGGGACTGTCATATGAGGAAAGATTGGAAAGACTAGGCTTGTATTCATTGGAATTTAGAAGGATGAGAGATGATCTTACAGAAATGTTTAAAATTATAAAAGGACTGGACAAGCTAGATGCAGGAAAAATGGTCCCAATGTTGGGGGAGTCCAGAACCAGGGGCCACAGTCTAAGAATAAAGGGGAGGCCATTTAAAACTGAGATCAGAAAAAAACTTTTTCACCCAGAAAGTTGTGAATTTGTGGAAGTCTCTGCTACAGAAGGCAGTAGAGGTCAATTCAATGGATGAATTTAAAAGAGAGTTAGAGAGCGCTCTAGGGGCTAACAGAATCAAGGGATATGGGGAGAAGGCAGGCACGGGTTACTCCAGTGGATGATCAGCCATGATCACAATGAATGGCGGTGCAGGCTCAAAGGGCCAAATGGCCTCATCCTGCACCTATTTTCTATGTTTCTATGTACCTGTGACCCGAGTCAAATTATTTTGTGCTGTGGTGAGGCAATTATTTTGAGTGAGAAAGATCAATCACAGTCTGGTAGCAATCATGGTTTGGCTCAAACATGTTCAGTGACACAAATGGTACTGGCTTCCTTTCAGGTGAAACACCACAGGATACATAGCAATGCCAGCATTGATCACAGCAGTGTGCCTGATCTCAATACATTGCAGAATGCTTCTTTCCTGAAATGAGAACACATCTGAACACTTCTCGTGTCTTGGAAATCATTTATAACAATGTCATATTTAATAACATATGCATAGAAAATAGTCTCTAACTTTTCACACATAAGTGTCATGTAACAAAAAACCTTATATTAATTTTGCAATATCTTACTCCTCCATTCCTGTCAGATCCTCGCCTGGATCCGAATGTAATACACGTACTTCAAGGACAATGGACATAAACGCTTTGCTTTATTTGTCCGCCATTCCTTTCTGCCTCAGAGTAACACGTGATACATTTAAATATGACGTCAGTTACCATGACAATTCCAATGCCACTTCTATGCTTGCAGGGTGGTGGTTTGCTTTCATGATTCTGCACAGATGTCCTTGAGGACCCATAAGCTCCTGCTCTGGATGGACCAGCTGTAGGCTGCTGCAAATTTCCAATTGAAGAACTAGCCTGGGATTGCTGACATGGAGTTCTTGTGAGCGTGCCGTCTGGAAGGCCACTTGTCAGAGGTAAATTGGTGACCTTGTGAAGGACTACGTCAATGTCTTAACCTGTACAATAGGCAGGCTCATAGACAATGGGGAAAGCAATGGTGCAGTGATTTGCTATCAAACAGACTGGTTCAATCTTTGGTTCAATCTCCAGACCTGGAGTTGGCCCAAATAAGAGACTCCAAGTCACATCATATGTGGTCCTGACATGGAGACTAGCGGAACGTCAGATGCTAGTTTAGAAAGAAAGACAGTGCTGGAGTAATTCAGCTGGTCATGCAGCATCTTTGTGGAACATGGACAGGCAATGTTTCCGATGTAAATTGCCCCTAGTGTGTAGGGAATGTATGAGAAAGTGGGATGACATAAAACTAGTGTGTAGGGATAATCGATGGTCAGTGAGGACCCAGATGGCCCCGGGGACATTTTTCCATCCTGTATATTTCAATTCCAATCAATTGCAAAGGATTGCCTGTGACCTCCTTGCTATCCTCGCAAGAGCATTGAGACATAGTCCTGTCTGTCCCTTAATCTCCCGAGTTTGGTTAGGCATGTCTGACAATAAGCTGACCACAGTGTGGGGCATCAGTAACAGCTTCAGCATGAACACATCCAGATGTGGTTGTCATCGGACTTCCTGGGGCTGTACATATTCGGAGGTGATGCATGGGATGCATTACCTCTGACAAGTGGCCTTCCAGACGGCACGCTCACAAGAACTCCATGTCAGCAATCCCAGGCTAGTTCTTCAATTGGAAATTTGCAGCAGCCTACAGCTGGTCCATCCAGAGCAGGAGCTTATGGGTCCTCAACACTTCTTTCCTGCCGCAAACTCCATCAAGTCCCCACGCTGGATTCCCATGCATCACCAAGATTAGTGCCTGGTTTATTCTTGTGATAGAGGACCCTCAATAATCTATAATAAGCCTTTGATCAGGTAGAATGGTCATATTTATTTTCGGTGATGCAAAAATTTCAATTGGGAGAGAAGTACTGTACATGGGTTAAACTTTTATATTCTAACCCAACAGCTAGAATACTAACAAACCAAGTGTTATCAACTAAATTTAATCTTTCTAGAGGTTGTAGACAAGGATGCCCGCTATCTCCATTATTATTCGCTCTAGCATTTGGACCACTCACAGAAAGTATCACAGCTCATCCAGAAATACATGGATACAATACTAAAGACACAATGAATAAAATCTCTTTATATGCAGATGATGTATTAATATATATTACAAAGCCAGAAACTAGTATTCCAAATTTATTATATCTAATAACTCAATTTGATCAGTTTTCAGGATATAGAATTAATTGGAATAAAAGCGAAATCATACCAATAATGGAACTCAATTTACATACACTACAACAATCACCTTTTAAAATAGTTGAGGAAAAATTTAAATATTTAGGTAATTATGTAACTAAGACGTATACTTCTTTATTTAAATCAAATTTCCCACCTTTACTGAATAAACTAACCAAGAATATTCAATATTGGAAAACACTTCCCATTTCAATGTTTGGTAGAATTAATGCTATAAAAATGATCTTTTTGCCGCAATTATTGTACTTATTCCAGTCAATCCCGATATATATTCCAAAATCTTTTAAAAAAAAGTCGACTCCACTGTTACAAGTTTCATCTGGGATTATAAGAATCATAGAATAAGTAAAAACCATTTATGTAAATCAAAGATTAATGGAGGTTTAGCTCTACCAAATTTTCTGTTTTATTTTTGGGCAGTCCATATTAAAAACATGAATTTTTGGCTGGAAGAAATGGATCAACAACCAGACTGGTTAAGGATGGAAAAGGAGGACTGTTTACCTTTTGAAATCGGTTCGATTATGTTTGCACCGACAAAATTGCACAAAAAAACCTATAGGGAAAACCCTATAATACACGTTGGTACACGAATCCGGAAACAATTAAAAAAGGATTTAAAATTGGATAATATACCACTCTGTCTCCCTATTGTAAACAATCCCTTATTCAAACCTTCCATGCTGGGTAAAGGTTTCACACAATGGAAAAATTATGGAATTAAAAAGATGGAACATCTTTATAAGAAAGGCACTTTTATTTTATTTCAGGAGTTACAACAGATTTATGGACTACACTCAAATATTTTTTTTCGATATCTACAACTCAGAGATTATGTTAAATCAAATACACAAGATTATAGGAATAGGGAACCAGAAATCCTTGATGAATGTTTGAATAAGCATCCTAATACAGAAAAACTAACAATTTATATTTATATTATCCTTTTAGATAGCGAGGTCCCATCGACGGAATCACATAGACATACATGGGAAAATGAATTAAGCCAACCCATAACGAAAGATATTTGGGACAAAAGTTTACAATATATACATCAATGCTCGTTAATTGCCAGACATGCTTTAATACAATTTGAAGTATTACACAGATTACATTACTCAAAAGTAAAACTGAATAGAATCTTTCCACATGTCTCTCCTATCTGCAATAAATGTCAGCATCTAGAGGCTAACTTAACACATACTTTTGCAAATTGTATAAAAATTAAAAATTTCTGGATTGAGATTTTTAGAATAACTTCTGAAGTTATTAATACAAAACTGGATCCGGACTCAAAACTAATAATACTTGGAATATCAGAACAAACAACACTTACAACAAGCCAAAGAAATTTCCTAGATTACAGTATAATAATCGGGAAGAAATTAATATTAAAATTTTGGAAAAGCCCTATAACCCCCACAATTAAAATGTGGATTATGGAAATGTCGGAGACCCTACACTTGGCAAGAATCAGATTTACCTTAATGGACAAACAAGAACTTTTTGTTAGAATATGGTCTTCTTTCATCTTGAAAGGGTAGATTGGTTCGACAGGGGAATCTAACCGAAACTTGGACTCAGGATTAGATGAAAAGTTATATTCTATATTCCTTGATCTTATCTCCAATGATGTATTAATGGTAAATTATTCCATTCCTTATGATTTTTTTTCTCTTTTTTTTTTCTCTCTTTTTTATTACTCTTAATCTATTAAAAAAAAACTATTAGAGGCATATTGATTCAATTGATAATATTAATAATGTATGATTGATGTACACAAAATATTTCTACCATAATATGTGTTTGCCAATTTATTTGTTTTATTTGTTTACCTCTAATAAAAATATATATTTTTTAAAAAATCTATTTCAATTATCACTCATTGTGCCAGTCTCAGAAGTGGTGATGGTGGAGGACATAATGTCACAAAATGGCCACCATCATTTCTCTCCTCCATCACTCTCTGCTTCTCTAGTCTGCACCTATTGCTTCCCTATTTTCACCTCTGCCAGACAGATTAGCTGCTATGAAAGCTTTCTCTAAGATGTTGACACAATTCTGTCTTCTATTCTCACGTGATCTTCTCCCCTTATCTGATATCCCCTTTATTTTCCCCACCACTTCCACCTTCTGTAATATAAGACTTGGCTCTTTACAATTTTTTTTCTGGTTGTAATCAATGGTCATGAACCCTGTTTTTCTCCCTATAGATGCTGCTTAACCTGCTGAGCATTTCTAGCAATTTTTGTTCTCATTTCAAACTCCTATGTCACCGATGTGAATTAAGTTGGTGAAAATGCAGCCTGCATTACACTAGGGGGAAAAAACACATCTCTCACTAAGCACAGCAATTTCAAGAAAAGATTTTAGGACAAATTATGATATAATCATAGTTTCTCGTCAGCTAAGAAATAAATTGCAGTCTGGAACTCTGAAGAGGGATTAATGCTGGCAGTAGACAAACCTCCCTGTGGCCCTATTGGAAAAAGATAAATTTCTGCCGGGTAAATTCAGAGACCTTGATGCTGATAAACTGCTGTACCTGCTCTCATTGGAATAAGTACTCTGATATAGTCCAATATTTGTTCCAGTACAGGTAATTATCAGCTTAATGTATTTAACCTTTGTGTAAGCAAATAAAACTAAATGCACTTAATCATATAGTTTGTATATAGTGTGCACTTAAGGCTGATTCATTGACCTACACATACGATGAAATCTTGCAGAACTGAAGCCCAGTAAGTGAGGGCCTTAAGGACAGGAGAGAATCAGAAGGTGAGACATGATTAAAAAAATTATAATACCTGGGCTAGTTAATGAAATGATCTTCGCTGGAAAGATGTAGTGCTGAGAATGGCAAATTGAAGCGTAGAACTCCAGCGTATTAAAATAGTCATTAAATTGTGTCTCATTGTTCCATTTTCAACCATAACACTTAGATGCTTCAGACATTATGCATTTAATTTCTGCTTTCATTTCGATTCAGTGAATATCATAATTTCTGTACTGATACCAACCATTACAAATTTATGAAAGAAACCTCAGAATGAAAATACACTTTATAGAGTTGTAATATGTTTTACAATGTTTTAGTTCTCTCCCATACGATATGGTCATAAAAAAAACTGCTGTTAATATAATTAGGGTTTTAAAAAGTTAAACATTAGTAGCTGTATTAATTCAATATAACAAAGAAGCGTTGTACTCTAAATATTTAAAACAATCTTTATACACCAGCATTTTAAAATCCCTGGTGTCTGCACATTTTTAGTGCTTTAAACTGCTGATTTCAAAGTTTCTTGCTGTAAGTAAATGCACAGCCCAAAGTGCGAACCATCTGCTGTCTAATATGCACTGCTAGCTGAAGTTGCCTTTGGCACTATAAAAGTCTAGCAGAATGCAAAGTGCTGGAGGAACTCAATGGATCAGGCAGCATCTGTGGAGAGAATGGCAGACAATGTCATTGTCCATTCCCTCCACAGATGCTGCCTGACCCGTTGAGTTCCTCCAGCACTCCACCAGAATGTTTTGCTGAAGATTTGAGCAGCTCCCGTTCCTTGCGTCTCCCAAAGTTGTTGCCATCTGTGGATGGTACAAAGACCAAGGCATACAGATTCAAAATGAAAGGCAAACATTGTAGGGAGGAGTCGCAACGAAATTCTTATGGGCCTGTCCCACTAAGGCGATATTTTTGGTGACTGCCAGCGACTCTCATGGTCGTAGCAGGTCGCCGAAAAACCGGCGACTGGACCTCCTCCTACGACAATATCTACGACAATGTCTACAAAATCCTACCACCTAGTCGACGTCAAGCTACGGCAAGCTACCGACAACTGGCGACCCATTAGGATGTCCACCTACGACCACACCTACAACAACCTACGTCCACCCGCAACAAGCTATGACAAGGTCAGGGCCAACTGAAGACAATTCAATCGCCAGTACCTGTCGCCGGTTGACGTAGGTTGACGTAGGTAGTCACCAATGGAATTCATCGGTCCGCACAGGCAACAACCTACATCACCTGGCGGCAACCTACGACATTCTGGCGACAACCTATAACAGCGCCTACGTCAGGAGAAGTCAAGCTACGCTCATTGGCGTCAAACCAACTGTCGCCGACTCTCGCCAAAAAGTTTTTAACTTTTAAAATCCAGCGGTGACCAGAAAAACACTACGATTCTTTGGGCGACTGAGGAAACTACTCACGACCATACAGACGGCATCCCGGCAACCATGTGGCAACAGCCTAGTGGCCTGTACTTGCTTAAGAAATCGCCTGTGGGACAGGGGCATTACTCTGGACGGATATGGGTAATGATCTGGAACTTGCTGCCTATACAACAGTAAATCAGGGCTTTCAAAAGGAATTGAATGAGCATTTCAGGCAAAATAATTTCCAGGACCCTTGGGGAAAGAAGAGAAATGAATGTACAAGTAGTCGGCATGGATTTGATGGACTTAATTCAATGCTGTAACATTGTGCGGTGTCCCCCCCTTGCTACTCAGCGAATTTAATTTAGCAGGACTAGACTAGGACAGGTTTTATCACTGTGCCCCTTGATGCCTTCTGCCAACAAATAATGCTGGGAGAGGTACCATCTATACACACATGCAAATTGCCCCATAATGATTTATTGTCCTCAGAAGAGATTGTAGTGTGAACTGGAGAAAATCGAGACTGAAGCATCCAAATTGGTAGAACCATTTCTCATTGGGTATCTATTATACCTAACAAAACTAAATCCCGACTACAGTGTGGAGCAGGGGGTTGATTTGACGTTGCATCACTACTTAAATGAGTTTAACATGAATCATCTACGTAGAAATATAGGGTGGATCGGGATATATATCAGTGGATTTCATTCATTTTGAAGTTCCATCAGTTTTGTTTATTGCTCATGCAGATTGAATGAATTTCACCAAAGATCAGGTTGGTTTTATTAATTTTTCCATGCTTCGATGGGCCACTCCATTGCTCAGCACCATGGAAAAACCATTCAAAGTGGGAAATAGGATTATGCGAATGTCTACCAAACCTCATCATCTTACCATCTTGCTGGAGTAGATCCTAAACATTATGCCAATACCCAATATGGTGTCAAAGGAAATGGTTATTGTTGGTGTCTGTGAAATGCATGCATATAATGTTTTTATTTTAAATTAGTATCTTCCCTAGATGTCCAGTAACATTTCAGGTAATGAAAAGCAGAGCCTAGCTAGTTTTTTTCCTTCATCTATCCATCTTCCACCCCACTGAAAAAATCCCCAACAAAATTTGATTTTCTCTGGAAAACAGTTACTGCCAGAGGCCCTATGTCACTATTCCTAAGGGGCCACTTTTATACACAGAAGAAAGATTTAATTGGAACTGAGGGACAATGAGAAAGAGATTGGTATACGGAACAAGCTGCCCGAGTTTTGTTTTAGTTTTGTTTAGAGATGCAGCGTGGAAACGGGTCCATTGGCCCACTGAGTCTACCCCGACCAACAATCCCCCGTACACTAGGTCTATGCTACACACTGGAAACAATTTACAGAAGCCAATTAACCTACAAATCTGCATGTCCTTGGAAATGTGGGAGAAAAAGGAGCACCCGGAGAAACCCATGCAGTCACAGGGAGAACGTGCAAACGGCAAACAAACAGCGCCCATAGTCAGGATTGAACCCGAGTCTTTGGAACTGTAAGGCAGCAACTCTACTGCTGTGCCACTGTGCCGTCCAGAGAAAGTAGTTGAGGCAGGTACAAAAACATTTAAAAGACATTTGGACGGGTTGTCTTCTTCTTTCGAGTCCATCTTGTTACAAATGTTGACATCACTGTCATCGTCCGTCCTGAATAGGACACAAGCTTCCGGCGACAATCAGTGGGAGCCATCACGTCGTAATAGATGATGGTGGTAGCAGAATTAGCTCACGGTACTTCCAGTTTCCAGCCCTGCGATGTGGATGCTTCTTCTATGGGGCCATTTGGACAAGTATATGGATAGGAAAGATTTAAAAGAATATGGGCAAAATACAGGTAAACAGAACTAGCTTAGATGAGTCATCTTAGATGGTTTGGACGAGTGCTATATGACTCTATGTTGCTGATTCTAGAAAGCATTGTTTTCATTATTCAAACACTGAGGTTGTCCAAAGGCTGATTTGCATCTGTGGATTTGTTTGGGGTCAATTGAGATCAATGTAAATTATTCCGAAGTAGTTGTTGCTTTCTTTCCTCTCCATCTCTAACAAAAGGCCACCTATTGTGGCAACCCAATACTCATTAATAACAGGATGGGCTTTGCGGCCTTTCAATAGGCAAAAACTAACCGAGGACCACAAACAGTGAGAAGTCCAATATTGCCCTCAGATCAGATCAACCAATTAAGATATTCCTTCTGGCCGTCATATAGGCACCACATGGGTGATCGATGGTCGGTGTGGACTCAATGGGCTCAATGTTTCCCTGCTGTGACTCTAAATTAAACATTGACTACTGAACTGAAAGCAAAAACGTTTGCGATGCAGCCTCATAATGCAGAGCAGGTTTTTGAAATTGTTACTAAGTGCTGTGGCAATATACAGAATTAGTATCGTATAGCAACAGGGGCAGGAAAAAGGAAAACCCACGCCACAGAAATCTTTGTGAGGCACTTTCTTCAAGGTCAGCAGTGATGACTAATGTGTCCCTAAAGACCGTAAACTTTAAACTAATATTCCAGGTCAAAGACATTTTGCCAGGACTGGAATCAGCTACAGTTGATACTAGCAGAGGTTAGAGAAGGGATAATAAAGCAGGTCAAAAGAAGAAGAGTTATGTAACAAATAATGAACCAAAGGATGTTGCTCGAGAAAATGGAACTGGAAACAACGGAACCTTTGCCAACAGCTGCTGCCCAAGAAAACAGGAACAGTAATTATGAACTGAAACTTTTGAACTTGGTGTCGAGATACAAGATCCATAAATGAGGATGCAGTGTTTTTCATGCTTCATTAGGAGTGGTGACCGATACCAGGGAGGACAGAGTGAGATGGAGTATAAAAATTTAAAGCAACCCCAAGCCACTGAGCTTACAGTCGCATGATCTTAATTTACTAGACAATTATCCAGAAGCGTTGGACATAGGTCAGGCAACTAGAGGATTTAAATTAAAGTAATTTTAAAAAAATGTGGAATTAAAAGTTGCATCATAAATAACTATTTTAAAACGAGTAAATTGCCAAAAGACACCATGTACTGCAGTCATCCCTTTCAGAGAAGGAAGTCTGCTGTCTTGCCTCTATGAGTTTCTGATCCATCAATGTGGTTCCCTTCCAGAGCTAATTACAAATAAGCAAAGAAATTTGAACATCCCAGATGACAACTATCTGAAATTGAGAACAGAAAGTGAAAAGGCGCAGCTGAACAAGCAGATAAACAGAATTAAAAAGATCTATTTTATTAAATGTTACAAAGATTGGATACTACAGGTTTATCATAAAAAACTCATTGGTTTACTAATATGCTTCAGGAAAAGTACATTAACATTCACTAACTTGCATAGATTGTAGAATGATAGATATTTTCAGTTTAGGTAGACATTCGTCCAATCATTCCCATGCTGATCAAATAGTAGACTTTAGATTAATGTCTGCTTGTGACCTGTAGCTCAGCTATGTTCATATAAGTAATTTGAAAATGTGATGAAGGTATCTGGCTCCATCTGAAGAAGGGTCGCGACCTGAAACCTCACCTATTTCCTTCGCTCCATAGATGCTGCCTCACCCGCTGAGTTTCTCCAGCATTTTTGTCTGCCTCCATCTTTTAGTGAGTTCCCAATTCCCGTCACAAATTTGATTGTGTTTTTTTTTAAGAGGTCACAGAGATTGATGAGGGCAGGACAGGAGATGTTGTCTATATGGACTTTAGCAAGATCTTCGACAATGTCCCACATGGTAGGCTGGTCTCGAAAGTTAGATCACATTGGATCCAGGGTGAGGTAGCCAAGTAGATACAAAATTGTTAAAGAAGGAACTGCAGATGCTGGAGAATCGAGGGTTACACAAAAAGCTGGAGAAACTCAGCGGGTGCAGCAGCATCTAAGGAGCGAAGGAGATAGGCGACGTTTCGGGTCGAGACCCTTCTTCAGACTGGTCAGGGATCAGGGAAACGAGAGATATAAACAGTGATGTGGAGAGATAAAGCAAGAACAATGAGTGAAAGATATGCAAAAAAGTATTGGTGACAAAGGAAGCAGGCCATTGTAAGCTGTTTGTGGTGTGAAAATGAGAAGCTAGTGCGACTGGGGAGGGGGGGGGGGGAGATGGAGAAGGAATGTCAGGGCCAGAGGGCTGAGGGAGAGGTGGGGGGGAGGCAGTCTGGGTTAACAGAATTGAGAAAATTCAATGTTTAAGCCCAGAGGATGCAGACTCCCCAAGCGGAATATGAGGTGCTGTTCCTCCAACTTGCGGTGTTGATCACTCTGGCCGTGGAGGAGGCCCAGGACCGAGAGGTCGGATACGCAGTGGGAGGGGGAGTTGAAGTGCTGAGCCACCGGGAGGTCGGGTTGGTTATTGCGGACCGAGCGGAGGTGTTCGGCGAAACGATCGCCCAGCCTCCGCTTGGTCTCACCGACGTAGATCAGCTGGCATCTGGAGCAACGGATGCAGTAGATGAGGTTGGAGGAGGTGCAGGTGAACCTCTGTCGGACTTGGAATGACTGCTTGGGTCCCTGAAAGGAGTGGATGGGGGAGGTGAAGGGACAAGTGTAGCATCTCTTGCGGTTGCAAGAGAAAGTGCCCGGGGAAGGAGTGGAGCGGGAGGGAAGGGAAGAATTGACGAGGGAGTTGCGGAGGGAGCGGTCTTTGCGGAAGGCAGACAGGGGGGGAGATGGGAAGATGTGGCGAGTGGAGGGGTCACGTTGGAGGTGACAAAACTGGCGGAGGACTATCTGTTGTATGCGCTGGCTGGTGGGGTGAAAGGTGAGGACCAGGGGGACTCGGCCCTTGTTGTGAGTGGGGGAATGGGGAGAGAGGGCAGTGTTGCGGGGTATGGAGGAGACCCTGGTGCGAGCCTCATCTATAGTGGGGGAGGGGCTTAAACATTGAATTTTCTCAATTCTGTTAACCCAGACTGCCTCCCCCCCACCTCTCCCTCAGCCCTCTGGCCCTGACATTCCTTCTCCATCTCCCCCCACCCCTCCCCAGTCGCACTAGCTTCTCATTTTCACACCACAAACAGCTTACAATGGCCTGCTTCCTTTGTCACCAATACTTTTTTGCATATCTTTCACTCATTGTTCTTGCTTTATCTCTCCACATCACTGTTTATATCTCTCGTTTCCCTGATCCCTGACCAGTCTGAAGAAGGGTCTCGACCCGAAACGTCGCCTATCTCCTTCGCTCCTTAGATGCTGCTGCACCCGCTGAGTTTCTCCAGCTTTTTGTGTAACCCTAGATACAAAATTGGCCTGGTGGAAGAAGACATAGAGGGATAGAGAAGGGTTGTTTTTCAGATTGGAGGCTTGCGATCAGTGGTCTGTCTTAGGATCAGTGTGGATCTGCCATTGTTTGTCATCTATATTAACACTTCAATTCCAATGTTGTTAACATGATTAGTAGGTTTGTAGATGACACCAAAACTGGTGATGTAGTGAGGGTTATCTAAGATTGTGACAGGATCGTGATAACCTGTGGAACTGGGGTAAGGAATGGCAGATGAGATTTAACTTGAGGTAAATTAAATCAAGGCAGGACAAACACAGTAAATGGCAGGGTCCTGAAGAATGATTTGGAACAGAGAGACCTTGGACTACACGTACAATAATCCCAAAAAGTGGTAACACAGGTAGACAGTGCGGTTAGGGGGTGTTTGGCATGCTTGTCTTCATCGGTCAGGGACGTGAGTTGGGATGTCATGTTGCAACTGTACAAGTCATTGATGAGACGGCATTTGCAGTATTATGCACCATCTTGTTCCGCCAACCACAGATACAATGTAATTAAATTGGAAAGGGTGCAGAGCAGATTCACAAAAATATTACTGGGACTGGAGGACTTGAGTTATAAAGTGAGGCTGGGACCTTTTCTCCTGGTGTATAGAAGACTTTAAAGAGGCATATAAAATTGCGAGAGGGATAGATAAGATGGATAGTTACAGTTTTTCTCCCAAGGTTGGGGTGTCTAATTCTAAAGAATATAGACTTAATGTGAGTGGGGAAAGATTTAAAAGGGACCAATGGGCATTTGTTCACACAAAGGGTGTTGGGTATATAGAATGACCAGGGCATTCTATACTAGCCGTAGGGGTGGGTACAATTACGATTATATAAACTAATACATAGGCAGAAAAGGTTCAGAGGGAATTAATTTGGGACTAATTCGACAGGCATCTTGGACAGCATGGATGAGTTGAGTCAAAATCTCAGTCTATAGACTTTAGAGACACAGCGCAGAAACTGGCCCGTCGGCCCATGCATCAGTTATATCCTAGCATCATCCTACAGACTAGGATTTTCAATTCACAATATACCAAAGCCAATTAACCTACAAATCTGTACAGCTTTGAGGTGTGGGAGGAAACCGGAGCACACAGACAAAACCTACACGGTCAGAAGGAGAACGCCCAAACTCCGTTCAGACAGCACCCATGTCAGGATCAAACCAGAAAATAAAAACTGCTCGTAAAAGAAAGTTGCAAAAAACAAATTCAGAGACCTTTGGACTTATTCTGCCATTCAATTGAACTATGGCAGAACAGTAGTTTAACTCACTACGTCCACCTATTTACCATTTTACTTCGGAGTCACGTGAGTGACTACGTGAAGAAGACTCCGCCAGACGCATGTTCGGCATTACGTCGACGCATGTGGCACCGACAGGGTGGAGAGCGCAGCTCCCACCAGCGGTAAGTTTAACCCGCAGGTAAGTTACTGGTGAACTTTCTTGCGAGTGTTTTTAAACTCTGTAAGTCTGCAGAGCCAGCTAGAGTGTTCACGTATTTTGAATTTTTTTTTTAAATCTGTAAATCTGGCTCGAAATATGGAGCCAGCTAGAGTATAAGTATTTTTAAATTGCGGTAATTGAATGGAATGCGCTGGAACCGCAGTTTCCGATTTAGATCGGATCGGGAGACAAGGCTGGTTTAAAAGCCGGTTCCCGCTATTTACCGCTATTTAGATCGGGTTTGGAGATAACGGCTGCGCTAAATGCCGGCTCCAAATACCCACAATTTGTAAAATAAAGTCTGCTCTGAGTATATGTTACCAGATGCAGTTTTCCTTTATGGAAATGTATATAACCCTGTGTGATACTGAGGTTAATACAAATATTCTGCAAGCAGAATGTGCCTGTCAGAATTACAATTTTAAACATATATGGTTTATGCACAAATACAAAACAGTAAAGAAGTAACTCTCCTCCAAGGGAGGACAAGAATGTGGGGAAGGCTGGAAATGGAGAAAATGCTCCACACTTGACTTAGTCAAGGGTTCTAAGACCCATGTATGTCTTCCTGTAAGGCAGGCTCCGAAAGAGATTCCATACGCTGAGTATGGTGCCTATGAAAATGGGATTCTGATTCTCCAGTACCTTGGTTAGGTCTGGATGAGGTCCCTAGAGCAAGATAAAATGCTCCAAACTCTAATCAGTCAAGGGTTCTAAAGACCCATGAGATTCTAAGGCAGGCTCCGTAGGAGTTTCCATACACTGAGTATGGTGCCTATAAAGAATGAGAATCACATTCACCAGTGCCTTGCATAGGTCTGGATGAAGTCCTTAGAGCAAGATAAAATGCTCAAAACTCTAAACAATCAATGGTTCTAAGACCCATGAGATTCTAAGGCAGGCTCCGAGGGAGTTTCCATACACTGAGTATGGTGCCTATGAAGAATGAGAATCTCGTTCACCAGTGCCTTGCATAGGTCTGGATGAAGTCTCCCTAGAGCAAGACTTGGGAGTACCAGGGCAGGATGAAACTGACCCTGAAGCTGGTGTCCCTACTTATGTGTATACACCAGAGCACAATAGAAATGCTCCGGGTGTGCCCGATGTAGCACCAAGTTTTGCTATATCGGTATGGACTGGTGAGGCTATGGATGAACCTGCCGGCCAACATTATTTGGTTTCTCACCTTCTCCAAGAAACTGTTTTGACTGAAACAGTTTATATAAAATATATAAAACACCCATCTATTGTGCCTCGCTCAGGGTGCCAACAGTAACTCAGTAATTAGGCACCCATGCGTCAATGATGCGAGGACAGGAAATGTGTTCCAGTATGTCCTCTAGCTGATATTCAGTTGGCATCATTGTATTTGGGGAAGACATACATGGGTCGATAATGTCCAATACTTTTAAGACATGCTTGCGTTACTCTGCAATGCATATTCAAACCCAATTGTATGATGCAAATTTGGCTAACATTATACCCAAAAAATGCAGGATTATGTGGGCAAGCTATAACCAGATTTATGATTGATGAAAAACTGCCCAAACAATTAAGGATATTTGCCTTATAAAACTTCTCATCCCTGCTTTGAGAAAACAAACAGGTTGAATACGAACCCCTATATTAAGAGAAGGGATCTTCTGGTTCATTTACGGAAGTACAGAAACGTCATTCCTTCACACATGGAATTTCTGGGAAACAACCTCTGGTTGGTTGTAAGATTACAATTGTTTTGTAATTCTGCATTAAATATGTTCGGCTTGGTGTTTGAATGTACCAGGAACTCGTCAGGTAGAGATAATATATCCCAGACACAAGTATGGGGGTTGCAGAGTCATTCTGGGACTCACAAACTTAAATTCATTGTTCAGTATAGGCATTTAAAATAAAAAATAAATTAAAAAAAAAAAAGTGCACTTCAACACTGTAATGAAGTTGTTATCACAAGGCTGCTATATGGCTATTATTAGACCTAAAAAAGATGCCTTATCATTCAGGTACTTCAATTACTTGGATGGGTCAGCTGAAGGAATTACCTAATGGGTTAAATTCAGCCCTCAGATTGCTCAAACAAATATTGAAACCAGCATTGGGGTTAATGAGGGCTCAAAATCACATTGTGATGACTTATCTAGAGGATATGTTAATGGTAAATGGGAGACAGCTGAAGAACTGGGTTCAGCAACCATAAGCCTATTGAAAGGCTAAGGTTCTGTACATTCAAACAGCATGTAAGTTACAGGCATCCCAAACAATTGATTATTTGGGGTTTGTCTTTAATACAGTTGATGTCAGTAACTTTACCAACAATTAAGGTTGGGGATGTTACAAATGCCTGTATTTGTCTTGGTAAAAAACATTAATCCATAATCCAAGAAGTAGCTATTGTTACAGGTAAAGCGAAAGCAGCATTCCTGCTGTCAAATTGGGACCTCTGCATGATCAAAGTCTGCAAAAACCAGAGTATAAGCGTAAAAAGCGTGCAGGTTATTGATTAGGTCCATGCAGTTACCAACTAAAAACGTTAAGCTGAATTGCAATGATGGATTCTCAATGCATTGCAATTTTTATGCATTGATAGCTTTTGTTTTACAATAAAGAACTTACATGTTCAATTACGAGTAGACAATACCACAACTGTGGGAGAAGACAATATTGTGGTAAGACAACAGATCATGAAAGTTCAATGACAATGCAGAATGAATGTTAAACTTCAAAAAGTGTCAAATAGATTGCCAGACAGTATGAGTACCAAATGTTGATCTGTTGTGTCTGGATTAAAGCTCCAGTGGTCTAAATGTGTCTCGTGGGAGCCAGACCCAGGAGCATTAGCAGTGGATGCATTCTCGCTACATTGGGGAAGTATAGTCTTTTATGTTTTCCCCATTTTGCCTGATTAGGCAATGTGTCACCAAAATAGAGCAAGTCTCCTCCGCAGGCGTTTCGTGGTTTCAAACTGGTATTGCTTCTCGGCCTTTTGGCTAAGATCAAGGTAGTATCTATTCTTATCAGTTAAATATCTGATACGTCCCTTATCTAGGGACCGTTACTACACAGCCATTGTTCCTTTTGGTGCTCAGAATGATGATTCATGACAAACCCCAGGTGCAGTAATTGTTGGTACATCCAGTAACAGCAGAAGTCATCCATTACATGACCGTATTAATTGTTAATCTGCAGGTTCTGATGGAATGTCGGATAGGACCATGGATGTCATAACTGCAACTTGGAGAGATAGCACTAAGAAACAATATATGTTTCATATAAGGAATGGGAAATCTTTAGTATACAGTCAGAGATATTTTATCATACTGCAAATATATCGGATGTATTGGAGTTCCTTGCTATGTTGCACCTGAGTTATAGTGCCATGAATGGAGCTCGGAGTGTTTTGTCCTCCTACTTAGGACAATTTCAGAACAACAATTTATCGGGTCTCATCCGTTAATATCCCGATTTATGAGAGGAATTTTAATAAAATCCTACCAAACACAGATATACAGAAATCTGGGATGTCTGTATAGTTCTCACATTGATTCGGCAATGGACTCCAATTACGTCACTGTCTTTTCAGAAGTTAATATTTAAATTGGTTATGTAATTTTTAAGACATACTCTGTCAATTAAATATTGTGTGTGGTTAAGCATCTGACTTTATATATATTGAATTAAGAGTCTCCGAGATTGTGAGACACCAATGTTCATTACCCACAAGAAACATATAAAAAGTGACAGTACAAACTATTCTAGATGGTTAAACAGGTTCTGGATTAACTGGAGTAGACACTGATGTGTTAAATCTCACTCCACAAGGGTGGTATCAATGTCTGCGGCGAAGGTGCAGGACGTGCCGCTCAACCAAATTCTGGAGATCGCAGGATGGTCTAAAGAAGAAACTTTCCTAGATTTATGATAAACCTGTTGTTACAGTGCCAGGGTTGCACATGCTGTGTTGGGTTCTGTTCAAAATTGTTTGCTTTGTTGCATATCATTTGTTGTTATTTCCCCTGGGATAGAGGGGTTATTATTTTTATTTTTATTATTATTATTAACATATTTATTTCATAATTTCAAACAATATATATTATTTACTCACTACTGTGTAAACTGAAGCAGTGTGTCATATGGAATGATCTATGGCATGAAAAATCACAGAGCTTTAAAATCTTCACGTAGTCACTCACGTGACTCGAAGTAAAATAGTAAGATTAAACGAGAACTTATCTGTTCGAAGTTTGATCTTTATTTTATGAGGAGTTAAGATGAGGGATTACTTGCCCTCCACTCCCGACCATCATAATCTAAAAGATCATCTGGTAGTTCTAGTCTTGTGTGAGCCTTACTATCTTACTTCGGCTATTGGTTCTGTGTTTTTCACGCCGATGCTTTGAAGTATGTCGAGCATGCGCCTGGCAGGGTCTTCTTCACGTAATCCCTCATCGTAACTCCTCATAAAATAAAGATCAAACTTCGAACAGGCAAGTTCTCGTTTAATCTTACTATTTCTCCAAGTACCTGAGATAAAGAAAAATTGCATCCCAACCCGAAAAATTATTTGTCCATTTCTCACCACAGAGGTTGCCTGGTCTGCTGAGTTTTCACAATGTTTAATCTTTTTGCTCAAAGTCTCTTGTGTCTCAAAAATCTTATTGATCTCAAACTTTAAATTATCAATTGTCAGCACATCTTACTGCTCGTGAAGAAAGGGCAAACATGTATCAATCTGCATGCTGAGGTGAGTTTTGACCATCATCGTTCCCACTTTCTCACTTGACCCGGTGACCTTTGACCTGGCTTCCCAGAAGAGGAAACAGAATCCATCCATGAACAGTTTTTATCTACCATATCCAAATGTTGGATTAAATCACCTCTTAACTATTGAAAACGTTACAAATTGAGACAGCAAGTTTTAAAGATTTGAACTGTTCCTCAACCACTATAAACAATGTTGTGTAACCTGTGAAGTCTCAGCATATTGAATTTATGTGAATCCTAAGTCTGATATATCCTGCCTAGGGTCTGATACCAATACCATGCAACCACATATGGGTACATGGATCTGTTAGAGCTGGCTATTACTATGACCCACATGTAGGCACCCTCATAACTGTAACCAGAACAATATCGAGACTTGCTTTTGAAATCCATCCATGAACAGCAGAGATGTAAACCGAAGAAAAAAATCAGGCTTGGATCAGAGGAAGACTCAAAGGTGTCATGCAAACCAGGAGATTATAAAGGTGACCTTTCTTTCAGAGATATTTGAATCTTAAACCAAATCCAAAACACTACTGATACTGAGAGTCTAATCCTAACCTAATTTTAGCTGCATTAAAAAGCAAAATAGCAAATTATTTGAGGAACTCAGTTGATCCAGCAGTATCTTTGGGGTGGGTTGGAAGGAATTGTGGACTTTTTGGGTTGAGACAGTGAATCATATCTCTTTATTAATAAGCAGTCAGGAATGGACAAAATAGCAGGTCTTTTAAAATGGACACTTAAATGTTGACTTTCCTATCGTGGGACCGAAGTAATGGAAGGGGCAAATCATGCCGAGAAGGTGATGAAGCTATGTGTAGGAAGGAACATAGACACAAAAAACTGGAGTAACTCAGTGGGACAGGCAGCATGTCAGGAGAGAAGGAACGGGTGATGTTTCGAATTCTTCTGAAGAACGGTCTCGACCCGAAACGTCACCCATTCCTTCTCTCCAGAGTTGCTGCCAGTCCCGCTGAGTTACTCTATCTTTTTGTGTCTATCTCACGTGATGAAGCTACAGTATATCATTTCAGATATGAAAAAAAACCTCTTTGATTTAATTCTTCTCATCGGTCAAATCTGAAAGTGGTAGAAACAGGTGTGACAGAATGAAGGCCAAATGTAGGTGGAAATTAAAGAAAATATAAGAGAAGGGGAAAACTAGTAGAAATTAGTCAAATTTCACCCTAACCCCTCACTATAGGAAATTAATTCAACAATAATATAGATCCTCCCCAATTTACAAATGTTCAACCTACGTACAACCGTACATACCAATGAGCATTTGGGAGACCAGTGGGATAGATTTGCTGACTGCTGCAGGGCTGCAGATGATTGTTCTTGACATTAGCTGGAATTTTGCACATGAAATGCTTTTTAAAACTATCAAAGCGTTTAAAACCTCGTCTGTAGTAAATTCTTCGAAAAGAATATCATTATTAGCCTGACATAGTCTCGGGCTATATTGGTTAATATCGGTCAATTATTATTAAAATGGGTATTTAATCTCTCTGACTACCTCAGTCCAATGATTGTGTGGCCAGTGTCACAACATTGAAGTGGTTTCAAGGTGATTACAATTTTTGACTACTCTCGTGTCACATCCCTCTGGCTCAGCATCTGAACTTACCTGGTAGGATGCAGCAGCCAGGTATTTTCTGTGAGCCCAACTTGTATTATCGTGTGCCACCCCTTTGCCACATGGTGATGGTTAAAGATAGCCTTCCCCGGGATACGGATACCCGGTTTGTAGACCACCCAATACATGCAAATAAACTTCCGTTAATATTATAAAATTCTAACAATCTTGCAAAAAGTTTCCTTGTAACCTTCCCAGCATAATCCAGCACAATTACAGTATCTCTTAAGAACACAGGCTGCCAGTTTCACTGCAGGAAGCCACTTAAAAGAGTTGCTTTAGAAATTGACAAGTGATTGCATCTACAGTATTGATATTTGTGCAATGACACTCTATTAAATAATGTAACAGCCACTGATACTTCAAGCCCATCAAAAGCAGCCACTGAGCGTGTGACATCCTGATTTCATTTCGGAGTCACGTGAGTGACTTCGTGAAGAGCCCGCCGGCGCGCATGCTCGACATATCGTCGTAACGCGTTGCTGCGACGGCTGGCGGTGGAGCGCGCTCCTCGCCAGCCCTTCATAAGGGGCCACGGAGGTGAGTATTCCACCTTTAGTTGGTGGTCCTTGTTGTCTGATTATGTCTTGCAGCAAGGACATGGATGGGAGTTCGAAGGGCCGGAGGACGTCAGGACGAGTTCGCCGGTCAACAGTTCCGGGGCCTTTACCATCGGCAGTACCTGCAGCGCAGGCCGGGACTCAGGCGGAGATGTGGGTAAGCCCTGTGTTCACAGGTCCAGATCCGCCAGCACACCACAGCTCGGAGGAGTTCGGTGAGGAGGAGTGTGGTGTGCCGCCAGAGCAGGGGGACCTTGCCATGGCAGTCAGGTTGTCAGCGGGCTCGCTGGCGACCTCGAGCAGGGCGTGTGCCGTTGCACGGCCTGTTCCACTCAGCCCTCCGAGAAGGGGGAGGGGAGGAGCCCAGAAGCCTAACCCTGTTAGGGCTAAGGCATTGCCTGTCGCGGAGGAGCGGTCAGGTTCCAGGGCGAGACCCGGGGCGGCTGTGAGGTCCAGCCGGCACACCCCGACTCTCGACGCCGGGACGGGTCGGTTGAGTCGGGTCTCGTCGCGGTCGCCGAGCCCCCCATGGATGGGTGGGCGAGACCATGCGTCGGCAACGTCCACGATGTGGGCAGCCGGCAAGACTGCGCGGGCCCCAGGCAGCCATGCTTCGGCTGGTGCCGACACCTCGCCGCATGTGCCCTTAGTGGCAGCGGCTTCAGCTCTCGCTAAACGGAGGCGATTGAACACGCCCGCGCAGGAATCGCGCAGTTTCGCCTCGGCGGCTGTTAGCGACAACTACCGGCACCGGCAGGGCCTCGACGAGGTGCGGGCCGATGACAGGAGCCCGGTTTTCTTTTCAGAGCCGGAGGACTCCGACCACCTGAGTGTTCAGGGTGAAGGGCGTATTGACCGTATGGAGCGGCTGCTGGAGCTCCTGCTTCAACGTCAACAACAGCAGGGCAGCAACAGGCACAGGGCGTCTTCACCAACATCTACTATCAGCCTGGAGCAGCACGAGGAGGAGGTTCTGGTGGATCCCGTACCACCTCCGGTGGAGGTGCCAGCGGAGGAACTTTTGGATGTGGCGACCAAATTCGCGGCCCCACATACGGCTGGTCTTCCTCTCAATTCAAAGCTGGCAGCCACAGTGGACTTTCTTAATAATCAGGTGCTGCAGGAAGAAGTCCTCATCCAGGCTATGAGCCGTCACAAGGCTCCATCAAACTGCAACTCCCTCAACGTGCCTGTGGTCAATACGCCAATATGGGGCAACATCAGTGCGGCTATCCGTCAACAAGAGCTACAATTGCAGCGGATCCTGAAACTCCTCACGGCCGGTATTACCGCCTTTGCGCGGTCGGTGGACGAGGACGAGCTGAATTTGGACCAGGAAGATGCTCTGGCCTTATTGTGCGCGACCCAGCACGAAATCAACGGGTTTCGCAAAAACAGCATCCGCCCAGCACTCAACCCGAAGTTTGCAGGATTGTGCAAACCACCGCCGCCGCCGCCGCCCCGTCAGCTCTTTGGTGAGGACCTCTCGAAGAGAGTCAAAGAGCTTGACGAACAAGCCAAAACGGTGGGGATCATGCGCTCCAAGAGTGCCCCCACACCGTCCGGCTCAAAAGCTCCATACATTCGCTCACGAGGGTCGGCCAGTGCCTCGACGAGGACTCACCCTCTAGCTCCACAACGACAACAACACCAGAACCAGCACCAAGGGTCTTTTTTAGGACAGGGTCGGCAGAGACCTTTTTGGAAATCGAAGACGCCGCGCCCTCAAGCCAACCCAGCACCTCCACGGCCACCCACACGTGTCAAGGACCGCCGGTAACCACGGAGGTGAGTGGGTCTGGTTCTCTCTTTTCTCTCTGTTTAACTTCCCATGTTGGTGGTCGTTTACGGCTGTTTTTGGATGCATGGGGTAATTTTACTGGTGATGAGTATGTATTGCGGAATATTCAGGGGCATAAAATTGAGTTTATTAATGGCGACATTCCTCCATCCCAGCACATGCCTGGTCGTACGTTCAAATTGTCTGCTGCAGAACAGGCAGCAGGTTACAAGGAAATTTTAAGTTTGGAACAGAAGGGTGTGATTGAGAAAACAGTGCATGAGCCAATTGAATTTGTTTCGAACATATTTACTAGACCTAAGAAGGATGGAGGCTGTCGTGTCATTATTGATCTAACCCGTTTGAATACGTTTGTAACATATACTCATTTTAAAATGGATACGTTTGAAACAGCCAAATCATTGATTTCTCATGGCTGCTTTATGGCATGCATTGATTTGAGGGATGCATATTATTCAGTATCCATCCAGAAAGATGATAGAAGGTTTTTGAAATTTATCTGGATGGGGCAACTTTGGCAGTATAAGGCTTTGCCTAATGGGCTTACTACAGCCCCTAGATTGTTCACTAAATTGGTGAAGCCAATCATGGCTTATTTGAGACAACGACATCATATAGTTATGGCCTATTTAGATGATGTCTTTATTGTGGGCCACACCCTGCAATTGGCTGAACAGGGTGTTGCAGCTGCTGTCAATATATTTCAACAATTAGGATTCATTGTCCATCCAGAGAAATCAAAGTTCTGCCCTGCCCAGGTAATTAATTACCTAGGGTTCACGGTGAACTCAATGAGCATGAGGATAACTATACCAATTAACAAAATTGAGGAAGTCACTAAGGTGTGCAGAGATTTAATTGGCACCAATATACCATCGATTCGGCATACAGCCACAGTAATTGGCAAGTTAGTGGCTTTGTTTCCGGCAGCACGATATGGACCTTTGCATTATCAGAATTTGCAAAGAGCTAAAATTACTGCGTTAAAATGGAACGCTGGTCATTACGATCGATCTATGCAGCTGCCGTCCGAAGCGATAACTGAGTTGCAATGGTGGGTGTGTCACATTAGCAACTCATTTAAGCCTGTCAGGGAGGCTAATCCGGTGGTATATTTACAGACTGATGCAAGCTCCAATGGCTGGGGAGCTATTGATAATTGCTCTAGTTGTGGGGGTAGATGGGACACCCTTGAGGCATCTATGTTGTTGACTCAAGGGATTAACTATTTGGAGTTGCTGGCAGCATTCCACGGACTTCGTGCATATTGTTCCAAGCTTGTTGGAGCACACGTCCGTCTCCAAATAGACAACACCACAGCTGTGGCATATTTAAACCATATGGGTGGTACCAGGTCAGTTTCGTGTGACAAATTGGCTAACTCAATTTGGCTCTGGTGTATTCAAAGAGACATTTGGATTTCAGCTACCTATTTGCCAGGTGAGCTTAATACTGTGGCGGACACCAGGTCACGCAAATTTAATGACAACATTGAATGGATGTTGCATCCTGAGATTTTTGCTAAAGTCACAGCCAAATTTGGTAAACCGGACATTGACCTTTTTGCGTCACGGTTGAACCATCAGGTACCAGCCTACGTTTCATGGGAACCAGATCCTGGGGCAATAGCGCTAGATGCATTCTCGCTGGACTGGGGGAATTGGGTTTTCTATGCCTTCCCTCCGTTTTGCCTCATCAGTCGGGTATTGCGAAAGATTCAGGCAGATGCTGCCAGGGGCATCCTTATTATACCCGACTGGCCCACACAGCCTTGGTATCCGGTGGTCTTTGACATGCTCAACGAACCTTGGGTCCTTTTGAAGGGTTGCCCACAATTGGTTACTCACCCTGTGTCAGGGGAGCCACATCCCTGCCATGGCTATTTAAATTTGTTGGCTTGCAGGTTCTGAACAGGCCGTTAGTCCAATACGGCCTCTCGGCTCGGACCATGGATACCATCGGGGCGTCGTGTCGAGAGTCCACAAGGCGAAGATACCGCTCGCATATTAAGAAGTGGGAAGCCTACTGCAGCCGCTCTCGCATCACGTACGATGACGTGACAATAACCGACGTCCTGGAATTCCTCGCGGGGTTGCACCATGATGAACACTTAAGTTACAGTGCCATCAACAGCGCCAGAAGTGCGCTATCATTCTACCTCAAGATTGGGGTAGGATCCAACAGGCTAGTGTCCAGACTCATGCGGGGTATATTCAATATGAATCCACCTACACCACGCTATAATATCACCTGGGATGTCAGGGACGTATTAACCCTGCTCAGGACGTGGTCTCCCATGGAAGGGCTCCAACTGGACCAACTCACCATGAAACTGGTGATGTTACTAGCGCTGACTTCAGCTCAGAGGGTACAGACACTACACAAACTGCGTGTCGACAGAATGACATCTACCCCTACAGAAGTAGTCTTTTTCGTTGACGAGCTACTAAAGCAGCATAGACCTGGGTGCACAGGGCTGCAGCTGAAGTTCCCGGCATACCCCGCAGATGCTAGGCTATGTTTAGCCTCACATATCCGCCACTATGTCAAGGTGACGGCACGCATCAGAGGAATGGAGAGATACCTGCTTGTCACTCATAAGAGACCTCATCATCGAGTGACAGTCCAGACGATATCCAGGTGGCTTCGAGTCGTCTTGGGTAAGTCAGGTATCGACACTAATGTGTTCAAGTCTCATTCCACCAGGGCTGCATCGACGTCAGCGGCGAGGGTCATGGAGGTGCCCATGGACCAAATTCTCGCCACAGCAGGATGGGCGAATGAAGCTGTGTTCCAGCGTTCTTATAACAAGCCTGTTGCTGCTCCTCTACAGTTCGCAGAAGCCGTGCTGAATGCAGGTCAAGAACGTGGAGATGTCCCCGCATGAGGGGTTTTTGATTTGTTGTTAATAAATATGCTTTTGTTTTGCAGTATGAGCTATTGAGCCAGTTTGTCCTCCCATCCATCCCTGGTAGTGGTGTGTCAGCATGGACGTGGTCCAGGGCGTGTAATCACAGAAGCTTTGAAGTCTTCACGAAGTCACTCACGTGACTCCGAAATGAAATAGTAAGATTGAACGAGAACTTACCAGTTCGAAGGTTGATCTTTATTTCATGAGGAGTCGAAGTGAGGGATTTCGTGCCCTCCTCGCCCAACCCTCAATCACCTTCATCTGGTAATCTTAGTCAATTCAATCATACTATGCGAAGTCATTTCTATTGTTGGTTCTGTGATTCCACGCCGCTACTTTGAAGTATGTCGAGCATGCGCGCCGGTGGGCTCTTCACGAAATCCCTCACTTCGACTCCTCATGAAATAAAGATCAACCTTCGAACTGGTAAGTTCTCGTTCAATCTTACTATTCTCTATCATTGTAACGAGGCAGGGGAAGGCAATGAATAAATGTTCATGTTAATTGGCCCTCATCAGCACTATTCATTACAAGACTGAGGAATATGGTTACCGATATCGAGTTATTTTACATATTTTCTCACTACCAGCTGGAATTAGGTTCTTGGTGTCTGTAAAGTTGGAACCAGTTTGTACTCCAGGGACAGACTGTACCCAGGTAATGAGGCAAGGTTAAATGGCATTGGTAGTCACAGACCCATGAAATCAAATTCCTAGAGTTACTTCCAGGGGAGTGCAACTGAATGTATGAAGCATATGATCAATTATGCCATGAAAGATGTTGACCACATGGGCTTCTTTCATGCTAACAACACTGACATTTTCATATAGCATAACTGATATGTTTCCTAATCAGACATTCACAAGCATTACTTTTCACAATGGGTCTTGAGCTCTTCCCTAAAAGAATTCACACTCACCTGGCACCATTCAAACCTCCAGGTAGCTCAAAGTCTTTTACAGGCAATTAAATGTTTTTGAAATGTCATTAATAATGCATAGTACATGCCAGTAAATTTGTGCATAACATGGTCCCACACACAAAAACAACAACATGATATTAGAATAGACTGACGCAGCATAGTTTTATTTAACCTATGTGGGGTGGATCGTACCATCCAATTAAACAACTTGCATTTTACTTCGGAGTCACGTGAGTGACTTTGTGAAGACCCCGCCAGCACGCATGCGCGACATATTGTCGAACGCATTGCAAAGCAACAGGCTGGGAGGAGCGCAGCTCCTCTACCGGCGTTTAAAAAGGAACCTACAGGTAAGTACCGCTAACCTGGAGTGGTTTTGGGCACTCTGTTCTTCTTGTATTTACGACCATGGACAAATCTCGAACGAAGAAACGAGCCGCTTCCAAACAGACTGCGGAAGACCACGGGATCGCGGGCAGTCAACAGCGGCCGACTACACCTGAGCTGGCTGTTGAACAAACGGCAGCCCCCGACTACCTGCCCCTGCAGCCCACAGGAATACCGCGGACTGGCGGAAAAGCCACCCAGAAGTCGGGCAATCCTGTTGATTCGGCTGGGTCCGGGTAAGGCAACCTGCCGTTCGTCGGTAGCGACGGCGGTCGATTATCCCGCATGGAGCAGATGGTGGAGCTCCAACGTGACCTACTCCAGCAGGAGTCTGGTCACCGTGGGTCTCCTCGCAGACCCACGGCAGTACCCTTCCCAGGGCTGCCAAATGTCTCACCCTCTTCGCAGGGGAGCATAAGGAGACAGGTCTGGGCTGTCTCTGAAGAGGGGTTGGCTGAAGAATCCGACGTACTAGGGGTGCAGGAAGAGGAGCTCCTTGGAATGGTATCCAAGTTTGCGATATGGGACTGCCATTACAACCACAGCTGGCAGCAAGTATAAACTACTTAACGACACACCAGCTGCAAGAGCAAGTCATGAACGACACTACGGCCAAGTACCTAGCTCCGGAGAACTGTATATCTCGCAATGTGCAATGGTCGATATCTGGGGAAATATCTGGGGATATCTGGGGAAATATCAGTCCCAGCATCAGGACCCAAGAGGTCAAATTGCAAAAACTATTAAAACTACTGGCCTCGGGTATTACAGCGTTTGCCAGGTCAGTAGATGGGAAAGACAATGGCGGATGAGCAACAGGATGCTCTGGCACTATTCTGCAATGTCCAATTTGAGCTAAATTGCTTTAGGAAGAGTGCCATCCGCCCTACACTGAACCCGAAGTTCGCAAGGTTGTGTAGAACCAGCAGCGCACAGCCGCCTACTCTGCTGTTCGGGGACAACCTGCCCAAACAGGTCAAAGACCTTGATGAAGAGGCAAAAGCTGTCGGTATGATCAGGGCGCCGACCGCTATTAGGTCCTCAGTCAGCCGGCGACAGCACCCCTACGCAACCACCAGCACGGCCCACTATCACAGCGACAGAACAGCTGGTGAAACACCGAAAGTCGCACAACCCTCACAAAGGTCTTTTTTAGGCCATGTCCCAAAGAGGCCTTCCTGGAAGATGTGCCAACCCCACACCACAGCGCCTCCACCTCCCAAGAACCAAGGATGGTTTCTCATCCATCCAGACAAACCCAAGTTAATGCCTTCTGTGACAATGGATTATCTGGGATTCACGATCGGCTCTGCTCATATGACTGTCACCTTGCCAAAAAGCAAAGCGACAGGCATGTAACAGCCTTGTTTGCGTCAGTAAACCATCAATTCAGCAGGCTGCCAGGGTAATTGGAAAGCTTGTGGCTGCTTTTCCAGCCACACAATATGGACCTTTACATTACCAAAATTTACAAAGAGCCAAAATTGCAGCACTCAAACTTTACACTGGCCATTTTGACAGGCCAATGCAGCTACCGGCCAAAGCAAAAATGGAATTGCGATGGTGGATTAGCAATATTCAACATTGCTTTAATCCCATCACAATCACAAACCCTTCGGTTGTGTTACAAACTGACGCCAGCGCTCACGGCTGGGGAGCTACCGATACCACCTCCAGTTGTGGTGGTAGATGGTATACACACGAGTCAACCTTACTTCAGACACAAGGTATTAATCATATAGAGATGTTGGGAGCGTTTCATGGCTTACTGTTCAGACATGCACCATCTGCATGTTTGCCTACAAATAGATAACACCACCGTGGTGGCATATATTAATCATATGGGTGGTATCAAGTTGACATCTTGTGATGAATCGGCCAATTCAATCTGGAACTGGTCCATAGAAAGAAACATTTGGATATCAGCCACTTACCTTCCGGGTAAGCTCAATACAGTGGCGGACACCAGGTCACGCATATTCAATGACAACACTGAATAGATGTTGGACCACCAGGTATTTACTGACATTGTAGCTCGGTATGGAACGCCAGCTATCGACCTTTTTTGCATCCAGACTTAATCATCAGATACCAACATATGTTGCATGGGAACCAGGCCCTGGGGCAGTAGCGATGGACGCTTTCTCGCTACTTTGGGGGGATTTGTTTTTCTATGCATTTCCCCCTTTCTGCCTCATCAGTCGGGTATTGCGGAAAATTCAACTAGACTCCGCATCAGGTATTCTGATAGTACCCGATTGGACTACGCAGCCATGATTCCCTGTGGTACTCGACATGGTCACAGAACCAAGTTTTCCGATACCCAAACGCCTGAATCTACTGGTACATCCTGTGACGGGGAGAGTCATCCGTGCCATGACTGCATGAACCTATTGGTTTGCAGGTTTTGAATAGACCTCTCCTGTAATTCGGGTTGTCAGACCAGACCATGAACATCATCACGGCATCATGCAGAGAGTCCACCAGGAAACAGTACCTCACCTATGTCAAAAAATGGGAGGTATTTTGTACCAGGGCAGGCACTACAATACAGCCACTATCACGGATGTACTGGAGATGCTAGCTAGTCTACATTATGATGAGGGCTTGAGTTATAGTGCCATCAACTGTGCCAGAAGTGCCTTACCTTCCTATCTGGGACTTGGGCTAGAACACCTTGGAGTAGGATCCCGCCCCCTGGTGTCTAAACTCATGAGGTGTATTTTTAACTCTAACCCTCCCAGGCCTCAATATTCTCAGACCTGGGATATTGGGCTTGTCCTGACCCTGCTCAGAGATTGGGCACCAGCCACGTCCCTCTCATTAACCAAGCTCACCTATAAGTTAGTGATGCTTATGGCACTTGTTACTGCGCAGCGAGTCCAGACTCTGCATAAACTAAAATTGGATGCCATGGTATCATCTCCAAATAAGGTAACCTTTTACCTACATGAGTTACTCAAATCGAACAGGCCTGGGTCATCTGGCCTCAAATTGGAGTTCCTGGCCTATCTGATAGGCAGACGCCTTTGCATAGCAACCCACCTTCGTCATTACCTAGAGGTCACCAAAAATCTCAGGGGTACGGAAATGGGCCTTTTGATAAGTTTTAAACGCCCTCACCACAGAGTAAACGTACAGACCATCTCAAGATGGTTCAGGGTGGTGTTAGGTGCAGCAGGGGTGGACACTGACATTTTAAAATCTCATTCTACCAGGGCTGCGTCTACATCAGCGGCGAGGATGATGGAAGTTCCTATGGACCACATCCTTGCAACGGCGGGTTGGTCCAATGAAACAACTTTTCAGCGGTTTTATAATAAACCTATGATCACGCCTGGGATATTTGCAGACACTATTTTAAGTTCTGTATCATAATTGTTCCCCCGAAGTTAGGGTTTATTATTTGTTTGTTAAATAAATACATTATTGTTTTTCAGCACTGTTTCAAGTCTGAAATACGTTAACATACTTCCTCCATTGGTTATTATGGCAGTGTGTGAGCATGGACTCGTTTCCACGGCATGACATCACAGAGCTTTGAAGTCTTCACGAAGTCACTCACATGACTCCAAAGTAAAATAGTGAGATTAAACGAGAACTTACCAGTTCGAAGTTTGATCCTTATGTTATGAGGAGTTACGATGAGGGATTTCATGCCCTCCGTTCCCAACCCTCTATTATAAGGTCAACTGGTATGTTAGTTCTCTTATCTTACTATCTTCAGTCAACTCTACTATCTGTGATTTCACACCGCTGCTTTGAAGAATGTCGCGCATGCGTGCTGGCGGGGTCTTCACGAAATCCTTCATCGTAACTCCTCATAAAATAAGGATCAAATTTCGAACTGGTAAGTTCTCGTTTAATCTTACTATTTTATTTCTCCATTCTGATTTGTCTTTCTTTTTTGTCAACCACTGGAAGCCTTTGTTCTCCATTCACATAAGACCAGGTTAGCTGTTTTATACATTCAGGAATAAATATAGAAACATAGAAAAGAGTTGCAGGAGTAGGCCATTCGGCCCTTCGAGCCAGCACCGCCATTCAATATGATCATGGCTGATCATCCAAAATCAATACCCCGTTCCTGCTTTCTCCCCATATCCATTAATTCTGTTTGCCCAAAGAGTTATATCTAACTCTCTCTTGAATGCATCCAGTGAATTGCCCATCACTGCCTTCTATGGCAGAGAATTCCACAGATTCACAGCTCTCTGGATGAAAAAGGTTTTCCTCATCTCAGTCCTAAATGACCTACCCCTTATTCTAAAACTGTGACCCTTGGTTCTGGAGTCCCCCAACATGGGGACCATTTTTCCTACATCTAGCCTTTCCAATCCTTGAGGAATGCTATGTTTCTGTATGATCCCCTCTCATCCTTCTAAATTCCAGTGAATATTCAGATTCAGATTCAATTTTAATTGTCATTGTCAGTGTACAGTACAGAGACAACGAAATGCATTTAGCATCTCCCTGGAAGAGCGACACAGCAAATGATTTGAATAAATAATAATAAGTGTCCGGGGGGGGGGGGGTGATTGGCAGTCACCGAGGTACGTTGTTGAGTAGCGTGACAGCCGCCGGAAAGAAGCTGTTCCTGGACCTGCTGGTTCGGCAACGGAGAGACCTGTAGCGCCTCCCGGATGGTAGGAGGGTAAACAGTCCATGGTTGGGGTGAGAGAGGTCCTTGGCGATGCTGAGCGCCCTCCGCAGACAACGCTTGCTTTGGACAGACTCAATGGAGGGGAGCGAGGAACCGGTGATGCGTTGGGCAATTTTCACCACCCTCTGCAATGCCTTCCGGTCGGAGACAGAGCAGTTGCCATACCAAACTGTGATGCAGTTGGTAAGGATGCTCTCGATGGTGCAGCGGTAGAAGTTCACCAGGATCTGAGGAGACAGATGGACCTTCTTCAGTCTCCTCAGGAAGAAGAGACGCTGGTGAGCCTTCTTGATCAGAGTTGAGGTATTGTGGGTCCAAGAGAGGTCGTCGGAGAGGTTGACTCCCAGGAACCTGAAGCTAGAAACACGTTCCACCTCCGTACCGTTAATGTGGATGGGGGTGTGCGTGCCGCCCCTGGACTTCCTGAAGTCTACAATGAGCTCCTTGGTCTTCTTGGAGTTAAGGGCCAGGTTGTTGTCAGCGCACCATGCTGCTAAGTGCTGGACCTCCTCCCTGTA
Source organism: Raja brachyura (assembly GCA_963514005.1). The sequence goes on along the minus strand of OY740796.1, from coordinate 21,680,555 downwards.
GGCCGACTCATCGTTGTTGCTGATGAGGCTTTTTGAAAGTCCAGATACACCACATCCACTGGCTCTCCCTTATCTATTCGACTTGTAACATCCTCCAAAATATCCAAAAGATTAGTCAAGCATGATTTCCCCTTCATAAATCCATGCTGACTTTAACCACTGACTTTGTCACTGCTTTCCAAATGTGCTGATATTACATCTTTAATAATCGACTCAAGCATCTTCCCCACTACCGACGTCAGGTTAACTGGTCTATAATTCCATGTTTTCTCTCTCCCTTCTTTCTTAAAAAGTGGGGTTACATTGGCTACTCTCCAGTCCACAGGAACTGATCGAGAGTCGATAGAACATGACCATCAAGCCCCGGGGATTTATCTGTCTTTAGTCCCAACAGTTTACCTAACACCATTTCATGACTAATGTGGATTCCCTTCAGTTCCTCCCTCCCACTAGATCCTCTGTCCCCTGGTATTTCTGGGAGATTGTTTGTGTCTTCCTTAGTGACGACAGAACCAAAGTACTTGTTTAACTAGTCTGCCATTTCCATGTTATCCATTATAAATTCACCAGTTTCTGACTGTAAGGGACATACATTTGTCTTCATTAATCTTTTCCTCTTCATATCTCGATAGGAGCTTTTACAGTCTGTTTTTATGTTCCCCGCTAGCTTTCATTCATACTCTATTTTCCCCCTCTCAATTAACCCCTTTGTCCTCCTCTGTTCAATTCTAAATCTTCCTCCTCGGTATTGTTACCAATTTGGTTAGCCCAATCTATATGTAGATTAAAGTCACCCTTGATAACTGCTGTACCTTTGCTACATGCTGTTTGGTGGTCTGTACACAATTCCAACAAGCGTTTTCTGCCCTTGGCTATTTCGGAGTTCTACCCATACAGATTCTACAGCATCCAAGCTAATGTCTCTCCTTGCTATTGCATTAATCGCCTCTTTAACCAGCAATGCCACCCCACTTTCTCTTCCTTTCTGTCCATTCTTCCTGAATATTAAATACCCCTGCATGTTGAGCTCCCTGCCTTGGTCACCCTGGAACCATGTCTCCGTAATCCCAACTGTATCATATCCGTTAACAACTAATTGCGCATTCAATTCATCCACCTCATTGCGCATGCTCCTCGCATTAAGGCACAAAGCTCTCAGGTTTGTTTAACATTCTTAGCCCTTATAGAATTATGATGTTATGTGGCCCTTTTTGATTTTTGCCATTGATCTCTCTGCCTTCCACCTTTACTTTTCCCCCTTCTACCTTTTGCTTCAGCCCTCATTTTACAGCCCTCTGTCTCCCTGCATTGTTTCCCATCTCCCTGCCATGTTATTTTACCCTTCCCAACAGCACTAGCAAACATCGGATCCAGTCCAGCCCAGGTGAGGACCCTATGGTTTGTACCGGTCCCACCTCTCCCACAACTGGTTCCAATGCCCCAGGAATATGAATCCCTCCCCCTTGCACCAACTCTCAATTCACGTGTTCATCCAAAATATCCTGACATTTCTTCTCTTACTAGCATGTGGCACTGGTAGTAATCCAGAGATTATTATCTTTGGGGTCCTACTTTTTACTATTTCTCCGGACTCCCTAAATTCGCTTTTCATCCTGTTTTTTTAACCTATATATGTTTACCTATGTAGTAGGTACCTACGTGCACCATAACAACTGGCTATTCGCCCTCCCCCTGCTCTTCCCCTGCAGAATGCAAAGGCAGCCTCAAGACATCCTTGACCCTTGCACCAGCGAGGCAACATACCATCCTGGAGCCTCTTTTGCAACTGCAGAAATGCCTATCAATTCCCCTTACAATGGAATCCCATACAGCCCAGAAGGTCATTCAAATTGTCTTGCATTTTGAATAATACCTTGAGGTCGTTTGTACCTCCATGAAGGGATAGTGAAACTTATGTCTCAACAGCCTTTCTAAAAACTGATATTTCCAGTTATGTAATACATTGTGTTACACAGAGGCTCCATTGTGCCCTGATCTTTGAAGTGAGATTTAAATTGACAACCTTTGACTGTTGCGGGAATGCTGCAATTGATCTAAGATTGATATCTGGCAAAAGAGTAAAGGCAGAAGTGGTTGATACACATAGCAGTATGTGTGCCAACAGAGTCTTACTGTTTAATGATAGAAAACTGATAGAAGTTTAACAGTTTGTAAATAATTAAAGAAGCAAGAAGATTGGGTTGACATCCAGGATGGGGGGATAAAATAATCTGATTGATTTTTTTGAAGAGGTTACAAATTGACCAAGGAATATAAGAGCAAGCTGTTTATGGTAAAGCCTTCTGAAACATCAAAGCACCTCTGAGTCTGCAGACATGAGTGGGATTCTACTTGCCATTCTATTAATCATCATCTCCTCAGCTTCCTACACTTTTCTATTGGAGGGTGAAGTAAGCTCAATCAATAGGAGTCAAACACCTCAGGAACTGTTCCTTCAGTCCCTCATCTCCATGTTGATCATCATTTATCAAAGTGATCAGCTTACATGCATTTATATTCCCCTATATGGGTAGAAGTGTACAATGAATACCAAATGTAACATAATATGTTGAAGGGAGCACGTATTTATCTGGGAAGTATGTCCGGTATCCAAGAGTGTGGGAGGCCAGAAGTGTTGTATCTCCTGGGCTTGGGAAAGTGCCATGAGAAGACAGGTTCTGTGAATATATATATATTTTATATTTGAAATGGTTAAAATATGCCTAGCTGATGTTACAATGTTAATGTGTCTCCTCTAAAGGAACTCTTGTAATTTTGTTCATTAGTTGTGTAGTTCGAGCTTGAAGATTATCCTGACGTCACTGGTTGGTTGATTTTCTGTCAGAAAAGGAACTGTTCACCAGCCCAATATTTACTGTGGTGCACATTACACACAAAAAAAAGCATTTTGGGTTACATGATAAACAGTGGATGTTTGTTTTTTTGATTTACGTTGCTTTTGTTTTAGCTCCAGAAATTATTCCATTGCTCACAGGTAATTGTTCGAATTCTTGGGACTTCATCTTGCTACTCCTGAGATTGCTCAGGTAATTCACATGAAAGTAGATCAAACCTATCACATGGCGTATGTACACTATCCAGGTTTAAATGGACATATCAGGATGGACAACATTAACTACAAATCTTCCATTTTGTTTGATGACTGATGCCTATATGTTCACCCACATGCCTGTGGTCTGCCTAATAATTTGGGCGCTGAGTTTAACAACAATATGAATATGCTCAATACAATATAATGGCGAGGTAAGTAAATATCCATTGAATGTAAAGTTTACCCATTTATTGTGACGCAGGGATTCCTGGTTCAAGACTAGATAATTACACCCGTCTTCTTGATGTTGATTCCGAGGCAAAGGTAGTGGCAAGTTAAAGATAAATTGTCCACATGCTGCTGTATGTCAATCTCAGATGTGGCATTCAAAAAACACTTACTGTTGTAATTCCCAAAGCAATTTTTCATAATGATCTCTAAAAATCTGTCCTGATATCATCGATGTCATCAAAGGCTGATTAGCTTACAGTGAAATAGAAAATACTGGAGATACTCAGCAGGTCATTCTACACTTTTCTGTATAGAGAAATAGAGTGCTGAGTAGACAATATAGACAATAGACAATAGGTGCAGGAGTAGGCCATTCGGCCCTTGGAGCCAGCACTGCCGTTCACTGTGATCATGGCTGATCATCCACAATCAGTACCCCATTCCTGCCTTCTCCGCATTTCCCTTGACTCCACTATATTTAAGAACTCTATCTAACTCTCTCTTGAAAGCATTCAGAGAATTGCCTCCATTGCCTTCTAAGGCAGTGGAGGCCATTTATTTTAAATGTCCAATATTTACAAGATTTTGTTGAAGAATGGTGAGCGTGTCTCACAGGTAATTGATTGAATAAGTGTGATATTTACTAACCTCTGTAAAATTTGTCCTTAATGATCTCCTAGCCTCTGTAAAATATGTCCTTAATCATATCTGGATTGGTCTGGAACGTACATAGGCACTGATGAAAGTTGCATATCTTTCACAGACAGGAATGGCTCCTTATTTTTTGGAGTCAATCTTTCAATGCAGTTTTATATGCTTTTTCAATGGTTTTGGTTACAGACCAATACATTACTTCATATTACTCTCTGCTGAAACCACTGCAAAATAAAGTATATTCTGCTCCTTTTCAATGAATCAATCTTCTTCAGCTAGGCAGATTTCACAAAACCAATGCATGGAGGTTCAGTTGACTAGGTTTCTACCAATTGTTTTTCTCTTTGATCTATTATATTCATTTATGTGCACAGTCCAAGAGTTTTCAGAATTGTGTCAACTTTGTCACATTTGCTTGGGGATGCTGCGTCATTCAAAGATAGCGGAGTCAGGGGATATGGCGAGAAGGCAGGAACGGGGTACTGATTGTGGATGATCAGCCATGATCACATTGAATGGCGGTGCTGGCACAAAGGGCCAAATGGCCTACTCCTGCACCTATTGTCTATTGTCTATTGACTAAGACATTGCTGAATTCAACTTCTATTTCAATCCAATGATTAGCAACCTTAAGCCATTTCATCTTAAGTCAACGTGATTTAATCTAAAGCTGGATAATAACTAACCACAAAGTTAGGACTTGCTTGTTATTATTTTACAGCTTTGGTGTTATTGTACACCTGAGGCTGTTCATCCTAGCTATCATTACACCAAAATCATATTGCATGACTGAAAGGTTATGGTAAATTAATCAGGCACCCTGTGTTTTTCGAACCTTTAATACAAGATTGCAGTGCCCAATAACCAAGTTCTTTTAGCAGCCCGGTTCTTACGGATTTATATAGTTTCGAGTTAAATAATGCTATTGTTGTTCATTTCTGCTTCTTTTCAAAACTGTCCATAGTCTTGTACCGACCGATTTCTGAAATGTTATTCCAATTATATACTGTAACCCTATGAAATATTTAACTTTCTTTCACTCTGGCACTTTAAGCACTTCAAACTTAATTGTTCTATCATTGGCAGCCTTACCTTTGGCTGCTTAGAACCTAATCTGTACAATGGTGGACACAAAATGCTGCAGTAACTCAGCGGGACAGGCAGGATTTCTGGAGAGAAGCAATATCCAGAAATGCTGCCTGTCCCGCTGAGTTCCTCGAATATTTTGTGTCTACCTTCGATTTAAACTAGCATCTGCAATTCTTTCCCACTAATCTGTCCAATAATCTCCCTAATCTTTTCACATCCTTTATGATATTACTTAAAGTCCACCTGATTGGGGAATCTATGTTAATATTCCTTTTGTAGCTCAACAGTTTTTGGACTCACCAAGTCATACAGCTCAATAACAGGCCCTTCAGCCCAACTCATCACTGCCAACCAATGTGCCCCATTTAACCTAATCCCATTTACCAGTGTTTGGCCCATATATATTCCTATCCATGTACCTGTACCAATGGCTTTTAACGTTGTTGTACCTGCCTCAATTCTTTGTTTGAGTGCACAAATAGCCTGCATCTTGGGACACTTTGGTGTAGTAAAGCTAATACAAAAAGGGGACTGTCATTGATTCTGTGAGTATGCATCTGGTTCACTGAAACTTGGAGTTATCTGGATAACTAAACATGTTTTCTCAGATGATTTTCAACAATATTATTAATTACGGTTGATTGATATGATTTTACTGTGAAAAGTTTTAAGCACAAAGAGATGTATGAGTAAAGAGTGGGTGAGTAAAGTTACAGGGGGTGAGTAAGGGTACAGGGGGTTAGTAAAGGTGCAGTGGGAGCAGCTGTTTGAGTCATACCTGCTGATTTCTCCTAGCAGTTTCCATTATATTATACTGATATCGGATCCAGGGTAAGGCGAGAGAATGTCAGCCAGAGCAGTGTACTGTACTGCATGTCAGATGTGGGAGGTCATGGTGTCGGATGGCCCTCTTGACGTCCACATCTGCACCAGGTGCAGAGAGATGGGGCTCCTAAGGGACCGTATTAGGATCCTGGAGCAGCAGCTCGATGACCTCTGCCTGGTCAGGGAGAGTGAAAAGGTGATAGAGGAGAGTTATAGGGAGGTGGTCACTCCAAAACCACAGGAGAGAGACATGTGGGTCACGCTAAGGAAGGGCAAGGGGCAGAGGCATGAACGAGTGAGTACTCCAATGTCAGTACACCTGGCAAATAAGTACTCCTGTTTGAGTACGGATGGGGGTGACAGCCTACCCGGGGGTAGCAACAGCGGACGGGCCTTCAGCACAGAGACCATCCCTGTTGCTCCGAAAGGTAGGGAAAAAAAGAGGAGGGCAATAGTAATTGGGGACTCTATTGTTAGGGGGTCGGATAGGCGATTCTGTGGACGCAGTCGGGAGACCAGGATGGTGGTCTGCCTCCCTGGTGCCAAGGTCTTGGACGTGTCTAAACGTGTCCAAGATATCCTCAAATCAGAGGGAGAGGAGCCTGAGGTCGTGGTACATATAGGTACCAATGACATAGGTAAAAAAAGAGAAGAGGTCCTGAAGGGAGGATTTAAGGACTTGGGAGGAGAGTTGAGGAAAAGGACCAAAAAGGTAACAATCTCAGGATTACTGCCTGTGCCACGTGACAGTGAGAGTAGAAATGGAGCAAGGTGGAGGATAAATGCTTGGCTGAAAGACTGGTGCAGAGGGCAGGGATTCAAGTTTCTGGATCATTGGGACTTCTTTTGGGGTAGGTGGGACCTGTACAGAAAGGATGGGTTGCACTTGAACCCGAGGGGGACCAATATCCTGGCGGGGAAATTTGCAAAGGCCACTGGGGAGACTTTAAACTAGAATGGTTGGGGCGAGGGATGCAAATAGCAAAAGCTAGTAGACAGAATGGGAGGCAGGAAGCAGAAAAGGGAAGCACTCGGACACAAGAGGAGAAAGAAAAAAAAGGAAATAAACAGAGAACAAGAGATGGGGGGGTTTCTTAAATGTGCATATTTTAATGCTAGGAGCATTGTCAGAAAGGTGGATGAGCTTAGAGTCTGGATAGACACCTGGAAGTATGATGTTGTGGCGATCAGTGAAACATGGTTGCAGGAGGGCTGTGATTGGAAACTAAATATTCCAGGATTTCGTTGCTTCAGGTGTGATAGAATTGGAGGGGCAAGAGGTGGAGGTGTTGCATTGCTAGTCAGGGAAGATATTACAGCAGTGCTTTGGCAGGATAGATTGGAGGGCTCATCTAGGGAGGCTATTTGGGTGGAACTGAGAAGTGGGAAAGGTGTAGCAACACTTATAGGGGTATATTATAGACCGCCAAATGGGGAACGAGAATTGGAAGAGCAAATATGTAAAGAGATAGCAGATATTAGTAGTAAGCACAAGGTAGTGATTGTGGGAGATTTCAACTTTCCACACATAGACTGGGAAACACATTCTGTAAATGGGCTGGATGGTTTGGAGTTTGTAAAATGTGTGCAGGATAGTTTTTTGCAGCAATACATAGAGGTGCCTACTAGAGGAGGGGCAGTGCTGGACCTCCTGTTAGGAAATGAGACGGGACAGGTGGCGGAGGTATGCGTAGGGGAGCACTTCGGGTCCAGTGATCACAATACCATTAGTTTCAATATAATTATGGAGAAGGACAGAACTGGGCCTAGGGTTGAGATTTTTGATTGGAGAAAGGCTAACTTTAACGAGATGCGAGATGATTTAAAAGGAGTGAACTGGGACATTTTGTTTTATGGGAAAGATGTAGAGGAGAAATGGAGGACATTTAAAGGGGAAATTTTAAGAGTACAAAATCTTTATGTTCCTGTTCGGTTGAAAGGAACCAGTAAAAATTGGAAAGAGCCCTGGTTTTCAAGGGAAATTGGACATCTTGTTCGGAAAAAGAGGGAGATCTACAATAATTATAAGCAGCATGAAGCAAATGAGGTGCTTGAGGAGTATAAGGAATGTAAAAAGAATCTTAAGAAAGAAATTAGAAAAGCTAAAAGAAGATATGAGGTTGCTTTGGCAAGTAAGGTGAAAGTAAATCCAAAGGGTTTCTACAGCTATATTAATAGCAAAAGGACAACAAGGGATAAAATTGGTCCATTGGAGAGACCGAGTGGACAGCTATCTGCAGAGCCAAAAGAGATGGGGGAGATATTGAACAATTTCTTTTCTTCGGTATTCACCAAGGAGAAGGATATTGAATTATGTGAGGTAAGGGAAACTAGCTATGGATACTATGGATACTATGAGTTTCAAAGTAAAAGAAGTACTGGCACTTTTGAAAAATATAAAAGTGGATAAGTCTCCAGGTCCTGACAGGATATTCCCTAGGACATTGAGGGAAGTTAGTGTAGAAATAGCCGGGGCTATGACAGAAATATTTCAAATGTCATTAGAAACGGGAATAGTCCCCGAGGATTGGCGTACTGCGCATGTTGTTCCATTGTTTAAAAAGGGCTCTAAAAGTAAACCTAGCAATTATAGACCGGTTAGTTTGACTTCAGTGGTGGGCAAGTTAATGGAAAAGATACTTAGAGATAATATATATAAGTATCTGGATAAAGAGGGTCTAATTAGGAACAGTCAACATGGATTTATGCCTGGAAGGTCATGTTTGACTAATCTTCTTGAATTTTTTGAAGAGGTTACTAGGGAAATTGACGAGGGTAAAGCAGTGGATGTTGTCTATATGGACTTCAGTAAGGCCTTTGACAAGGTTCCTCATGGAAGGTTGGTTAAGAAGGTTCAACTGTTGGGTATAAATGCAGGAATAGCAAGATGGATTCAACAGTGGCTGAATGGGAGAAGCCAGAGAGTAATGGTGGATGGCTGTTTGTCGGGTTGGAGGCAGGTGACTAGTGGGGTGCCTCAGGGATCTGTGTTGGGTCCTTTGTTGTTTGTCATGTACATCAATGATCTGGATGAAGGGGTGGTAAATTGGATTAGTAAGTATGCAGATGATACCAAGATAGGGGGTGTTGTGGATAATGAAGAGGATTTCCAAAGTCTACAGAGTGATTTAGGCCAGTTGGAAAAATGGGCTGAAAGATGGCAGATGGAGTTTAATGCTGATAAATGTGAGGTGCTACACCTTGGCAGGACAAATCAAAATAGGACGTACATGGTAAACGGTAGGGAATTGAAGAATACAGTTGAACAGAGGGATCTGGGAATAACCGTGCATAGTTCCTTGAAGGTGGAATCTCATATAGATAGGGTGGTAAAGAAAGCTTTTGGTATGCTAGCCTTTATAAATCAGAGCATTGAGTATAGAAGCTGGGATGTAATGTTAAAATTGTACAAGGCGTTGGTGAGACCAAATCTGGAGTATGGTGTGCAGTTTTGGTCACCCAATTATAGGAAGGATGTCAACAAAATAGAGAGGGTACAGAGGAGATTTACTAGAATGTAGCCTGGGTTTCAACAGCTAAGTTACAGAGATAGGTTAAATAAGTTAGGTCTTTATTCTCTGGAGCGCAGAAGGTTAAGGGGTGACTTGATAGAGGTCTTTAAAATGATGAGAGGGATAGACAGAGTTAATGTGGACAAGCTTTTCCCTTTGAGAATAGGGAAGATTCAAAAACGAGGACATGACTTTAGAATTAAGGGACAGAGGTTTAGGGGTAACATGGGGGGGAACTTCTTTACTCAGAGAGTGGTAGCGGTGTGGAATGAGCTTCCAGTGGAAGTGGTGGCGGCAGGTTCGTTGGTATCATTTAAAAATAAATTGGATAGGCATATGGATGAGAAGGGTATGGAGGGTTATGGTATGAGTGCAGGCAGGTGGGACTAAGAGAAAAAAGTTGTTCGGCACGGACTTGAAGGGCCGAGATGGCCTGTTTCCGTGCTGTAATTGTTATATGGTTATGTATGATTAAATCCTGTAAAGAAATTCAAATAATTAATACATAGTTAACAAGTGATATTTAATCCTTTAGGACTGAATAAATGTGGCCCAGTCAAGGCTATAAAGAGGTTTAGTATTGTATCAAAAGAAAAGGTTTATCATTTTGCCAGAAAGCGAGGTAAGCCTAAAGATTGGGAATCTTTTAAAATGCAGGAACAAAATACCAAAATGGAAAAGGAAGGTAGAATTTGAAAAAATTCAAAAAAGAAACATAAAAAAACAAAGGTAAGAATTGTCCTTGTATATATTAAAAGAAAAAAGCTAAGATTAATGTCGGTCTATTATTGTTAGACAGTAGGAATTATATTGAGAAATTGTTTGTTTGTCTTCGTAGAAGAATAGTCAAAATATCTCCAAGAAACAGGAGAGAACATATGTGAATGAGGGATGAAAGAAATTAGCACCAGTAAAAAAATGAGTGTAGAACAAATCAAGGGAACAAAAGCCAATAAGCCCCATGGATATCCTGGTTGGCATCTTCCAAAATTCCATAGATTCTGATTGGAAAGTGGAAAATGTAACCACTCTATTCAAGAGGAGGGGAGAAAATGGAACTATAGATGAATTTGCATAATATCAATAGTAGGAAAGATATTGAAATCTATTATTTAGGATTTGGTAACAAAGCATGTAGAAATTAATAATATAATTGGTCAGAATCAACATCGATTTAAGAATAAGAATTCATGTTTGACAAATCTGTTTAAAGTTTTTTTTTGACGTGACTAGCAGAATAGATAAGGGCAAACCAATTGATGGAATGTTTTTGTAATTATGAAGGCCTTCGATAAGGTGCAAGGCAATAGATTATTATTACACACAATTAAAGTGAATGGTATTGGAGGTAATCCATGGAGTGAAGGTCGGTCAATAGGCAGTAAGCAGAGTAGGAAATAATGGACAATTTTCGGGTCCAGAGGCCATGACTAATGGATTGCAGGAATTAATGTTGTGGCCCAGCTGTTCACAATTTATGTCAATGATTTGGATGAATGAATCAAGAGTAATATTGCACATTTACTGATAATACAAAACTTAGATACAAAATATGCGATGCAAATAAGTTGAATAGTTGTGAATTGATAAGGAAATGGCAGATGAAATATAAAACAGGAAAATATTAGGTTATCCAGTTTGTTGAATAAATTAAAAGGTAGGGGAGTTTGAGAGGTGGTGGTATTCAGAAGAAGCTGAATTTTACTTGAAGATTATTCACTGAAAACTTACATGCAAGTATGTTGGTCTTTATTGCAAGAGAATTTGAGTACAAGAGTGGTGATATCCTGCTCCACCTACATAGGATGTTGGTGTGATTGATTCTTCGAATGTCAGGGGGTATCATACCTAAATAGGGAAAAATTGATGCAAGTATATGGTATCAAAATTGTTATTCAGTTTGATTATAAAATTCATGCAGTCATAATATAGCTTAGAGCTTTCTGCCCGTGATTGAGTTTCCAAAAGGCAATGAATTAACACTGTTGGTGCCACTTTAAAAGAGACAACTGCCACAATTCTCCAGAGCACCATTGTAAAGTGGCTCTTTCAGTTACAGAATAATTCAACTCAGGAAACTATTCACTCAACAGTGCTCATGATGCTGCTTGAATGAACAATCTAATTGTATGCATTTATTTATATTTTACGTTTCACAGTCTCCTTTTAAATGTATTCTTCTTCTTATCGAGTCCACACACAAAATTAGAAGTTGTTCACCCAGTGCTGAACACACTTCTCGGCATCTGCATACAATGGTGTCTCTCTTGCGCTTCTTGTCGCTTCTTGTGCGTGGTGGTGGAAAGATTGGTGGAAACAGGGCCGCAACGTGAACGCTCTTTCCTTGACCCCTTTTAAATGTATGAATCTGCATTGTTTAGAAAATTCATGCCACTTTCCACTTCAACCAATGAAAATATTACTGATTTCAGGCACAAATGACTATATCAATTGCTCAGCCAAACTCAAACTGTTTGCAGCCCCTTCCTGTCATTAGGCATCAAACAGTACAACACAGGAAGAGGCCCTGTGGCTCACAATTGTCTGCACTGAACATGATACCAAGTGAATCCCCTGCATGTAATGTATATCCCTCCATTGTCTGCATATCTAAAGCCCTCTTATTTTATCTTTAAATCCTGCAGCTGGAATTTGAAATGGCCTTAAGGGCCTGTCCTACCAGCATCCGACCACGCGGTGAGCGCGATCAAACTATAAGCGGAGGCCGCGAGGAGGTCGGGTGATCCCTGTACAGGGCTGTTCCCAACAACATGTGCCTGCATGCGAAGAGCGCGTCCAAACCGGCAGCGAGGGCCGCGCGGAGGTTGGGTGAGTGGCGCAACGCGGCGCAAAGTGAGGCGAACTTGGAGCGAAGTCTTAAAGGTAAGTTCGCCAGGACAGAGAGGGGCACACAGAGAGGGGCACAGAGGCGCACACACACAGAGGGCTACGGAGCCACACACAGAGAAGGTCATGGAGGTCAGTTTTTCGGAGCCCCGCGCGATGTCGGGACGAACTCCGCACAATTCCGCACGGCTCCGGCGATCGAAGTGGAACCGGCCCCGCGACGCCGGACGGCTCAAGCGACTACGTTAGGTCGCGCTCATCGCATGGAGTTGCATGCTGGTGGGACAGGCCCTTTAGGCTAATAATCCAGAAGAAGGGTCCCAACCCTGATCTGTTGCCGACCATGTTCTCCAGACATGCCACTGATTTACTCCAGCACTATGTGTATTTTTCCCGGAACACTGGTTGTTAATCTAATAACTTTACCACTGTACTACAGCCCACACCATAGCAATATCTATTGAAAATGGTCATTTTGAATGTCCTTCATTTGAAAGCATCTCCTAAATCCACAGTCTGAGTCACCCAGAAGATATAAGGAAACACTGCCAATTTCTCATATTTTTTAGGAACTTCTTATACCTCTGCCCTTATATTGTTGCTGATTCTGTTCTGGAACTCTCTACCTAGCAGCACTGCTTCACCAAACTAAAAACAATCCGATAAAAAAAACAGCTAATCGCCACATTCAAAAAGTCATTAAGAAAGCACAATAAATACTAACCTTGCCAGTGACATCCACATCCTGGGAGGATACTTCTTAAGTTAAGACTGCAGTTATAATGGAGCTTTTGAATTGATGCAGAATGTATATTGACACTGCCATTAACCAGAGGAACACATGTGCTGTTTAATCGACAGAACCAAAACGTATGTGGCTGATCCAACCCGAATGGATTCAGGGTCTACATCTGAATGCTTTTATGTTGATTTCAACATAATTGGAATAGGTGATGTATTCGGTGAAGCTTGGTCTATCTATTTTGGTATTTGTTCCAAATGGCTCACTTGTTCCTTTTGCAGGTCAAGTGACAATGGACCCCTCAGAAGAAGTTCCCATCAAGTGAACATATGGAACCAGGACAGAGCAAAGGACAAATGCATTTCTTGAAATAATAAAGAAGAAGCTATCACTGCCATAGTAAGTGAAACAGACGTTACCTCACAATTTAAAGGTTAATAAAGGAATAATATTCAGTCCCGCATTGCACATAATGTTCTGTTAATTGCCGATTTAGTCAAAATACAAAGTCATTTCATAAATGCAATTTTGTAAAAGTTTCATCTTAATGGTATGTCATTTTCACTCTAAGTCTGAAATTCTAAGTACTTGATATTCGGCATGAAAAGGTCAGGAAACTGAGACAGCAAATTAGATACATACGTGTCTATAGATGGTGGAATATTGAGCAAAAAAGCAACCTATTGGAGGAACTCAACAGGCCAGGCAACTTCTGGGGAGGAAATGGATAAATGTTTGTTTGGTCCACGCTGGATACACATTATTGAGGAGCTGAATATACTAAGCAAAACTTTAATATTTTATATGGAAGTGGGGCGGTTACACAGAGAGGCTCAAGGAAAGACCATTCATGTTGCGGCCCTGTTTTCACCAATCTTTAGGGCAGACACCATTGTGTGCAGATGCAGAGAAGTGTGTTCAGCCCTGGCTGAACAACTTCTAATCTTGCGTGTAGACTCGATAAGAAGAAGAAGTTGCACAGAGGAAAGGCTTCTGTCTTTCTTTTCCTATTCTTGTCATCCTTAAGAGGTAATCTTACAGTGTTTACTCGTGCTGGACCAAATGTTGACAATACTTGGCCTCATTTTTAAAAATATAAGATGAACCAATAGATTGGCCACCAATATATCACAACTGGACTGGAGTCTTATTTTCTTTTGACCAAATAGCCTCTAAGCTATCTCCAACAGTCAAAGGTGGTTGTAAATCAACAGTAATTAAACCCAAGACAATTTGATCAGTGTTATATGACCTGTGTTTTCATGCATCAGATTATTAATGAAGCCCACTATTAATCATTAACTTGCTTGGTTGAAATTGTGCCTTATTGGAATTGAGCAATGCTTCGGTAAAGAAAGTGGAATTCAAATTTATAAAGTAAGTAAAACTCATCAGGAGAAAAAGTCCATATTGAGTAATTATGTGAAGTTTTAATCACGTACCAACATCAATGAAGCAATGTTGCAAAAATAAATGTTGCAAACTCTCATATGATGCTCCTAATCACTAGGATGTGTGCAAGACTCATGCCAATTATTATTAGTTAAAATGATAGTTCATAAGTTGAAAAGTAAATTATTCATTAAAGCGTTAGAGCATGGTTGAGATAATGAGTGTATAGTTGAATTGACTGAAGTTTACAGTGATATCTATAAGGATCTATTCATAATAGTTTAGTTGCTAATCACTCGAGCTGATGGGAGGACTGTTCTGTTGCCTGATAACAGATGGGAAGAAACTGACCCTGAATCTGAAGGTATGTGTTTTCAAACTTCTGTACCTCTTGTCTGATGGGAGAGAGGAGGAGGGAATGCTTTGATTATGCTGGTGGTCTTGCCGAAGTATAGATGGTGCCCATGGAAAGGAGGTTGGTTTGTGTGATGGCCTGGGCCATCTGCAATTTCTTGTGGTCTTGGATGGAGCTGTAGCAAATCACACTGTGATGCATGCCAATAAAATGCTTTCTATGGCTCATCTGTAGAGGTTGGCGAGGGTTTTTGAGGAAATGAACTTCCTAAGCCTAAGGAAGTAGAGGCATTGGTGTGCTTTCTTGGCCATTGTTTTGATGTGGCCGGTCAAGGACAAATTGCTGATGATATTTGTTCCCTAGGAACCTGAAGCTTTCGATCATCCCTGCTTGGATGCAATCAATATATACCAAGATGTGTATATTGCTTCATTAGAGATCAGATGACACAATAAAATCTTGCATATACAAATTTGTTGATGACATAATTATTGCTGGTATTATAAGTAGTATCAATAGAACCTAAAAATTATTTTAAAATATAGAATTGAAGATTAGATCGCATGGGATCCAAGAGATAGCCGAATGGATAGAAAATTGGCTTCATGGAAGGAAGCAGAGGGTGATGGTGAGGGATTGCTTCTCAGACTGGAGGCCTGTGACTAGTGGTGTGCCTCAGGGTTATGTGCTGGGCCCATTACTGTTTGTCATCTATATCAGTGAATTAGATCAGAACGTACATGGCAAGATTAGCAAGTTTGCAGATGATAAAAATAAGTAAGGTGGTATTGCAGGTAGTGAAGATGATTTTGAAAAATTGCAGCAAGATCTTGATCGGTAGGCAAGGTGAGCTGAGGAACAGTTGATGGAATTTAATACAGAGAAATGTGAGGTGTTGCATTTTGGCACGTCTAACATGGGCAGGACCTACGCAGTGAATGGTAGGACTCTGGGGAGTGTTGTAGAACAGAGGGATCTGGAAGTGCAGATACATAGTTCCTTGAAGGTGGAGTTGCATGTAAATAGGGTGGACAAAAAGGCTTTTGGCACATTGGCCTTCATCAGTCAGAAAATTGAGTTTAGTAGTTGGGAGGTTATGTTGCAGTTATATTTGATGTTGGTGGGGTTGTATTTAGAGTATTGTGTTGAGTTCTGGGCACCATGTTATGGGAGAGATGTTGTCATGCTGGAAAGAGTACAGAGAAGATTTACGAGAATGTAGCCAGGACTCGAGGGTCTGAGCTATAGGACGAGGTTGAGTAGGTAGACTCTATTTCTTGGGGTGCAGGAGGATAAGGGGGTCATCTTATAGAGGTGTACAAAGTTATGAGAGGAATAGATTGGGCAGATGCACAGAGTCTTTTGCCCAGATTAAGGGAATCGAGGACCAGAGTACATAGATTTACGGTGAATGGGAAAGATTTAATAGGAATCTGAGGGGTAACTATTTCACACAAAGTGTGGTGCATATATGGAACGAGCTGCCAGGGGAGGTCATTGAGGCAGGGACTATCGCAACAGACAAGTACATAGATAGTACAGGTTTGGAGGGATGTGGGTCAAACTCAGGCAGGTGGGACTAGTGTAGCTGGGATGTAATGTTACAAATATATAACGATGATAAAGTAAATAGGCCAACAAACAGCTAACAATACCCTGTTTCCTTTATCATCGTAACTTTTTTGTATATCTTTTGTTCATTGTTCTTTATCGCTCCACATTATCTACTGTATATCTCTCGTTTCCCTTATCCCTAACCAGTCTGAAGTAGGGTCTCAACCAGAAACGTCACTCATTCCTTCTCTCCAGAGATGCTGCCAGTCCCGCTGAGTTACTCCAGCTTTTTGTGCCTATCTTCAAATATATTAATTGCTTTTTCAATAATTTGTTTGATTTTTTAATTTTTAACTTAAGAATTAACATTTCTGAAGAGTATACTTATGCTTTAATATTTTTTAATGCTTGTGATTGTGTTAACATACATTCAATTCCTTCTACATTTATTGAAATCTTGCCAGCTGTCAAATCAATTTTATGATTGGAACTTGCTCACACTCAGCCAAGTGATGACAGCTGTGGTCAGAAAGGCTCTGCAGTGTGCTGGGAAGATCATGCCCAAGACTCACTCGAGGTATGAGCGGGTTTAGCAGGCAGATGACTATTGAACTCGGGAGGCTTGCCTGTTAATGGAAGATCAGTATCTGTGGATAGTTCTGTGCATGACTTGTGATGCTTTGACCTATCAAATAATACAACACAGATGTGCCTCCACCAGTTAGATAACGAGAACACATTGTGTAAAACAGGGGTGATATGATTCAGGACTTTAGAATTTTTAACAAAATAATGATGAGATCGCATTGGGGAAAGTCTAAAGTAAACCAATGAACCCTTAAAATCAGAAAGCATGTTTATCGGGAAAATATCCTGGAACCATTTTATGCCTGGTTTATATACAATTCTCTGTCAGATAAAGCAGCAGATGCTATCTTAATTAATGATTTTGAATTTGAGATTGAATTTGAGATTGATATACTTTTGCAGGCCAAGATTACTTTATATTTGGCAGTAGATGCAATTGATAACTAGGATTTAGTTAACACAAGGAATTAAAGGAGTATTTGATTCAAGTGCTTTGGAAATCTGTCTATTTATAAACAGAGCCATTTTATAGTGTGATTTGAATTAGACAGAAACACAACAGTACAAAAAATACATAGCTTTTATATCTCTTCACTAAATAAAAGTCTTGCCTGTGGCGTGGTACATCAAAGCTCCATGTCATAATGGCACTAAGATTTTAAGAAGATAAAATCTGAGGTCACTCATTCATTTTTGGCCCAATTACACATCTTAACTAGTTGTAATAATTTGATTAGACATTATTTTATATACTTGGTGTACAGTTGTAAACCGACCAGATGAGATCAAAAAATTGACTGAGAATATTTTTCCCATTCTTTTCATTCATCTTAGTTCACATAAAATGGAGGCATAGGGGCTATGAGGTGGAAGGAGCAGATCAAAGGTTGCTCGTGTTTGGTATCTGAATCACATTGCTAACATTCCTTTAAAACCTACATCTTTGACCAAAGGGACCTATCTTAAGATGTCTTCATGTTGATTAAACGTAAGGTGATAATCATTCTATAGAGCTTCTTTGAACATTTTACCATGGAAAAACAGCACTGTACAAATGCAACTTCTGAGGCAACTCTTGTCCACCTCTACTGACGAGGGTTCGATCTATAAGTGGCTCAACCACCAGATGGCGCCACAATAGGAACATTTGCTATTTTCAGAATTAAGTAATTTAATTATTCATCCCTTGTTTCTTTTCCACCAGACAGGTCTGTTGTCGGTACCTAAAACTGCAGTAGAAACATACAAAAATAGGTGCAGGAGTAGGCCATTCGGCCCTTCGAGCCTGCACCGCCATTCAATATGATCATGGCTGATCATCCAACTCAGTATCCCGTACCTGCCTTCTCTCCATACCCCCTGATCCCTTTAGCCACAGTGCCACATCTAAAGCCCTCTTAAATATAGCCAATGAACTGGCCTCAACTACCTTCTGTGGCAGAGAATTCCAGAGACTCACCACTCTCTGTGTAAAGAATGTTTTCCTCATCTCGGTCCTCAGTACACTGCTATCCTTTTCCATGCAAAGTGGCTTTTTTCAGTATACTGGATTACTAACTTTAAATGGTAGTTGAACTTTACCTAAAGAGTAAAATTGTATTGAAGTGAGATTTAAAGTGTGCAGTGGTGAACGGAATTCAACACAATAAAATGTAGCACGAATGGACAACAATCAATGGTGCTGTCAAAAATAACGTTTTACATTTTAACAAAGGAACTGCAGCCAATCCCACATTGAGTGGCCACAAGCTATGCACAGAATTACAGTATTATGGAGCACAGCCAGTTTTGAGGAAAATATTGCTACATGATGAATGGTGAAAAAATCCATTCAATATTATTGAATTTGAGAATCAACAAATGGTTAGAGCAAAGAAAGAGGCCATTCAGTCTGTTGAGTCCATGCTAGCTACTCCCACTCCCTCGTCTTCTCTTCATAGGCCTACAAATACTTGGGGGACACAATGGTGCAGCTCATAGAGCTGCTGCCTCACAGCACCAGAGACCTGGGTTCAGTCCTGACTTTGGGTGCTGTATGTGTGGAATTGATACGTTCTCTCTGTGACTGCGTGGGTTTCCTCCGGGTCACCAGTTCCACAAAAAGTGAGATAACCGAGTATGAATGGGTGGTTAGTGTAGATTCGGTGGGCCGAAGGACTTATTTTCATGCTGTGTCCGTAAACTACACAACTATTCCCTCTTGAATGCTGCAATTGAGTTGCCATTACAAACTTTGGAGTGCATTTCAGATCTTTATTAGATAAAGAGGTTGGTTTTTCATATCATACCTGCTTCTTTTAACAGTTATTCACTCGGTTCTCTCTCTCTCTCTCTCTCTCTTTTTTTTTTTTTTTTTTTTTTTTTTCATTTCAAAAACTTTATTCAACACAAATCATAAAATACAACACATCAAAACACAATCAAAAATCACACTATAATGAACAGATCATTGTAGTACAGCAGTACATTCATTTATAATCGCCTCAACCCCACGCGGCGACCAGCGCTGACGGAAGGCCTCCAGAGTCCCCGTGAACACCGCGTGTTCCCTCTCCAGGGACACACGTGCACGGACGTAGGCCCGAAAGAGGGGCAGGCAGCCGACTCTCGCCAGACCGTCGACCGCCCGCTGCCTGGACCCACGAATGGCCATCTTGGCCAGGCCAAGGAGCAAACCGACAGGTAAGTCCCCCCCCCACACTCGGCTCTCCCCACTCCCCGCCTTGTGTCCAAACACCAGGATTGTGGGGCTAAAATGCAGCCAGAACTTGAGGAACAACCCCTTCAGATATTGGTACAGGGGCAGTAACCTCACACACTCCACATACACATGGAATACGGTCTCCTCCTCTCCGCAGAAAATACATGCGGCAGACGAGCCCGTGAACCGACTCAAAAGTTTATTACAAACCACCGCTCCATGCAGCACTCTCCACCCCAGGTCCCCAATATAAAGGGGTACAACTCCCTTATAGAAGGACCCCCACTGGGGCCCCCCGCCGCCTTCGGATGGTAACACCGTCCTCCATGGTGAGTCAGGACGGGAGACGAAGGCACGGTGGTTCAGAATGTGCAGGAGCATCCTGTACAGTGCGCGTCTCCTTGCATCACAAAATGGCATGCTGGTCATCTCAGAAAGGCAGCTCAGATTATGCGGAGCCGGAGGCCGAGAAATATCCCGAAGCCTAGGCCCGATGAGCAGATCTGACGGAGCAGGGGTAAGCTCTATCTGAACCACTCTAGGCTCGCGCCTCTCCTCGACAACCACCATGACAGGATGAGGACCAGCCACACCCGCAGCCACAACATCCCCCTCTCCTCGTGGAACAACACTCTGGCTGAACACCACCAAATTCCCCACTCTTAACACATCCCTATAGAAAACAGGCAAGCCCCTTAGAGCGGGTCGACTGACACCCGCCACCGGGAGCCGCGAGACCCCCCTTAGGCAACGACCCTGACGAAAAAAATACGTGGCCAGAGCGTGCCATCTGGGAGGGTTCTCTACATACATGTATCTCCGCAGAGTCCTGAGACGGAGAGCCGCCACCTGGGTGCGCACGCACACCAAGGACTGGCCGCCCTCCTCTAACGGAAGACTCAGGACCGCCGCGGAAATCCAATGCTTCCTATTTCCCCAAAAGAAATCCACCAGCTTCTTCTGTATAGCAGTTACAAATATAGAGGGCGGGACAAGAGTAGCCAGCCGGTACCATAACATAGAGGCCACCAGCTGGTTTATGACCAGCACCCTCCCCCGAAAGGAGAGAACTCCAAGCAGGCCTGACCAGCGCCCCAGCCGAGCAACCACCTTCGTCTCCAACTCTTGCCAGTTTGCCGGCCAAACCTCCTCAGTGGGACTCAGGTACACCCCCAGATAGAGGAGGTGCGTGGTACTCCACGCATACAATGCCATCTCCTCCGGCAGGGAGTCTACCCGCCACTGACCCACCAAAAGTCCAGAGCACTTACTCCAGTTAATCCTAGCAGAAGATGCAGCCGAGAATATCTCCTGGCAGTCACGCATCCTCCGCAGGTCACCAGGATCAGTGAACATAAGAAGTACGTCATCGGCATACGCCGATAGAATCACCTCAACCCGCGGGCCAGGTAGGGCCAGGCCTGTCAACCTCCTCCGAAGAAGACACAGGAACGGCTCCACACAGACCGAATACAACTGGCCCGACATAGGGCACCCCTGGCGGACCCCCCTCCCAAAATGAAAAGGAGATAGCACCGCGCCATTAACCTTTACAAGACACTCCGCAGCAGCGTACAAAAGCCGGACCCGGGCCACGAAGTGTGGTCCAAACCCAAACGCTTGCAACGTCCCAAATAGGTATTCATGCTCTACCCTATCAAAAGCCTTCTCCTGATCAAGAGACAGAAAAGCAGCTGACTCACCAGTACCCTGGACTAAATGAATCAGGTCCCTAACCAGGTGGATGTTATCCTGGATGGACCGGCCAGGGACTGTATAAGATTGATCAGGATGAATCACTTGATGCAGCACGGAGCCCAGGCGATTTGCCATTGCCCGTGCAAAAATTTTATATTCTGTGCAAAGGAGAGAGACTGGACGCCAGTTCTTCAACAAACGGAGTTCGCCCTTCTTAGGCAGCAAGACAACAACCGTCCTACGCCACGAGAGAGGCATCACTCCAGTCGCCAGGCTCTCCCCCAAAACCAACATATAGTCACCCCCTAGGACGTCCCAGAATGCTCTAACAAACTCCACCGTCAACCCATCCAGCCCGGGGGACTTACCCCTCCTGAGCTGATGCAAGGCGCGAGTCAACTCCTCCAAAGATAAGGGGCCATCAAGAAGATCAGCCTCCCCCCTATCTACGGTCGGTAGACCCTCCCACAGATCTTGCTGAGCCTCCACACTGAATCCTTCCGCAGAGAACAGGGTCCCATAAAAGGACCTAACCAAGGCATTAATCCTCTCTGGATCAGTGACAGAGGAGCCGTCATCTGCAAGCAACTCCACGAGCTGTTTTTGAGCTCCCCGCCCCTTCTCCAAAGAGAAAAAGAAAGGCGACGCTCGGTCCAGCTCGTGCAGCATCTGGACCCGAGACCTCACATAAGCGCCTCGAGATCGCTCAAGCAGCAGACTCCTCAAAACCTCCTTCTTCCTCTGAAACTCTCCCCATTCGCTGGAGTCTTCACCAAACTGACCCAGGCGAGACTCAGCGTCCTGTATCTCCCTCTCCAGCTTCTCGACCGCTGAGTCCCGCCTCCCAGTCGACCCCCATGTATATTCCTTACAAAAGAGACGGATGTGAGCTTTACCCACATCCCACCACTGCCTAAGGGAAGAGAAGCACCTCTGCCTCTCTCTCCACTTCACCCAAAACCGAGTGAATGACTCCCGGAAACACCGGTCCTCCAGCAGCCTGTTGTTAAAGTGCCAGTACGCGGACCCAGCCCGAGCGCACGCTGGATTGAAATCCACACGCACCAGACAATGGTCCGAGCACGGCACCAGCCGCATTGAGGCCGCTGAGACACGGGAAACAAACGCTCGGGAAATATAAAACCGATCAATGCGGGAACCACCGCCCTCAGACCTCCGCGAAAAAGCAGTGGAATCAGGGTGAAGGTCCCTCCAAACATCAACCAACTCAAAGGAGTCAATCAAGCCTCTCAGCTTCTTCGCTACAGCAGGCGCACACTGAGTACCAGAACGGTCCCGCACCTCAAGTGTGCAATTAAAGTCCCCACCAAGGAAGACACACTCTCCCCTATCAATAGTGCCCAACAGAGCATTCACCTCCCGAAGCAGGCCGGCCTGCATCGTGCCGGAGCTAGGGGCATACACGTTAATGAAATGCAACGGCATGCCATCCAGGCTCACGGCCAGATGGAGCAAACGTCCTGGCACCACTTCCTGCACTTTTAAAATGCTTGGCAGAAAATTTGGGGCCAACAGAAAAGCCACCCCACTCGAATTTGAGCTGAGATGGCTCATATAAACCCTCCCTTCCCACTCCAGTTGCCAGGTAGGTTCATCACTAGCAACGGTATGTGTCTCTTGCAGATAACAAACTGCAAATCTCCCCTCCCTTAGGGCTGATAAGAGCTGAAATCTTCGAAAACTCGCTCTACTCCCATTTAAATTTAATGTAGCTACTGTGAATGTGTAGACACATTAGATTGTGACCCTCACACTCCCTGTAGTCACAGGAGGTCCTTTTCTGAGGACCTTCAACAAACCCCAAAACTGCCCCAAATCCGAGTCAGAAAGACCACTATCCTTGTTACTAAGGATAGCCTCGAGACTCTCCCGCACATCTAGCCAATCCTCCCATCTCCTTGTAGCGGCCCACCATAATGTTTTGGGAGCACGACTTATTTTTAAGAACTCTCGCACCTCAACAATAAGCTTCGCCTCAGACACGGCCTTGGAGTCTGGGCTCTCAGCCAACCCGCTCGCACCTGAATCAACAACCTCAGAAAGACCAGAACTGTCTGACACATCACTCTCTGAGCCCCCCCCACTGGCCGCATCGCTATCCTCCTCCACAGCCATGACACGACCACCCGGATCAATGCTGGGGGTGGGCCCCAACACCCCTACCTGAGACTCGCAGCCCTCTGAATGGCTGGGCTCCTGCACGCTACCATCACCCTCCTCCTCTGGGCCTGGGGAAGCAACAACAAGAGGCATCCCCAGGGCCTGTGGAACACTGGCACCCTCGGAGTCTGAAAGAGGATCACGTCCCATAACAGCCCTGACCTCCACATCATCCAGAGTGCCCTCTCCACAGGCATCACCCAGAGAATCACCACCTGCCATTAACCTCACCCCAGACAACTCATCCGGTGAGGCATCCCGCCCCCCAGCACCTCCACTGGCACTGATATGGAGCACAGACTTGAACGACAACACCCCCGAAACTCCCCCCTCAGCCTGACTCTGCACATCCCCCGTCACAGAGGGCACACTACCAGAGGAGCCAACCACGTCACCTACCGTGCTAGCACCCTCAGTAGGCCTCTGAAACGAGGGGACCTCATCCGACCCAGAGGGTACACACCCAAGGGAGCTAACCACAGCATCCGCCGAGATAACTCCCTCAGAGGGCCCCTGAGATGAAGGGACAGACTCCCGCCCAGTGGACACAACTCCACCGGAATCAACTTCAGCACCCAGTCCGGTGACACCCGCTGTAGATCCATGAAGAGAAGGCCCAACCACCGACCCAGAAGACACCGGGTCAAGACCACTTTCAGCCACCTCAGTGGTGGAAAGCCCGGAGAAAGACATCCCCTTCGCTCTAGACCCACGCCCTTCCTCCTCTTCACCAGGCAAATGCCTCCTTTTAGTCCCACTCGCATGCGGAGGTGCGGTAACCTCCATAAGGGAAGGGTCATCCGCCTCCACATTACCCCCAACCACTTTGCCACCCACACGTTTAGACTTCTTTCCCCCCTTCCGAGCCACCACAACTCCCCCCTGGGCCCCAGCAGGTGCAGTCTGCACCACACTGGAGCCAAACTCACCCGATTGCACTTTCTTCGCTCGGGCAGCCCTATCCCTCTCCTTCTTCTTATTATGCTTCCCCTGCTTCTCCCAAAACCCCCCCTCAACACTCCCCTCCTCCTGCGCCCCACCTCCATCCACCGCCACAGGCGCAAGACGTAGGGGACGTGGGGGGCTTGGGCTCTCACTGCCCAGGGTCCCCAAAGCGGAACCTCTGGACCCAGAAGGCTTAGCACTGCCGCCCCGGGTCACCAAGGCAGAACTGGCAACCTCAGCCGGGTCAGCAGTACCACCCCGCGCCGCTGAGGTTTGACCAGCCACCCCAGATGGGCCAGCAGCGCTTTCCTGGGCCACTGCACTAGAACCTCTAGCAGTGCCCCCGCGAAAAAGACACTCCCTACGGAGATGTCCAAATTCGCCGCACGCATGACACCGTGCCTTTCCCCAACTCCAACGCACGGTTCTGGGTACACCCTTATGCACCACCTCAAAACTCCCCTCGGCACCATCCCCCTCACCCACCTTCATGAACACCCTCCTCTTGAAACTGAAGACCCCTTTTTCCTCCGGGTCCCCCCCGGGATGCAAGAGACGAAAACATTTAGACCGCACCTCCCCGAACTTGGACAGGTGTGGAATAAGCACTGCATCCGAAAAATAAGTGGGGCAGCTCCGCAGGAGAACCGGTCTCACCCTGGATACCCACGGATCCACCTGTACGTGGACCCCCCCCACTGAGATCCCCTCCTCCAACGCTCGGGCCACACACTCCCGGGTCTTAAGTATCATCTCCACCTTTCCCCTTTCGAGCTCAGAAGAGACAATAGCCCCCCTCCCAAGAAGTTCATTCATGGCCTTCGTAATTACCCCCCTAGACATCATAGGCCCAGTTTGAACAGAAATACCAAAACTGTCCCCATCCAAGTCAACATGAGGCTCAAGCTCAGATGGCCTCGCACCCGCCACTGATGCCGTCGCTGCGTAGGTCCGGACCTTCGGCCGCGCCCCTTCCATCGCCATCCTCACAGAGGCACAAACCAGCTCCAAGCCCCTCAGCAGCACAGCTCCAAGTTAAGTCCCAGAGACAGTCACAGTCAAAGACAGGCAGCAGAAAACAGAAACCTCCAGCTGAAGCAGGAAAGTCCCCAGGTTCGTCCACAGCCAAGAGCAGCTTACGGGAAACTCGATCCCAGTCGCGCTGGACGCAAAAGTACCTTCTTCACATTAAGCCAGGCAGCCGCACTGACAAAATGACTTTAGGGCAGAGAAGCGGAGCCAAAAACGACAAAGACACCGCACAACTTCAGCCCACTGAGATCACAGGCACTCTTGGCAATCCGCCAACGCCAACCGCACCCTCGACAATGTGGAGAAACTCAGGAATCTTCACACAGATGGAGGCTCCCCAGACCAGAGAAAAGCTTCAACAGCCCAACAATAAGTTGAACTATGAAGCCCCCCTGGGTCTGTGCCCTCTCCAACGGCAAAATCCTGGAAAGGCTGCTCCAATCCTTCTCAACTGCAGAGCTGAGAAGAAAACACGACCTCTCTCTCTCTCTCTCTCTCTCTCTGTCTCTCTCTCTCTCTCTCTCTCTCTGTCTCTCTCTCTCTCTGCCTGTCTCTCACTCTCTGTCTCTCCCTCTGCCTGTCCATCTCCATCTGTGTGTGTGTCTCTCTCTCTCTCTGTGTCTGTTGTCTCTCTCTCTCTGTGTCTCAACACATTATGCAAATTCCCTTCCAGATCTTGTGCCTCTTTTAGAATTGCAGCTTCTAATTTATATTACCTTTCCATTCTTTTTACCAAAATGTAACCCTGCCGTTTCTGTCATTAAATTTAATCTGCCATCTGTCCCCCATTTCCATAGCCTGTCTAAATCTCCATGAAGTCTATAACTATTCTCCTTGCAGTTCTCTGCACACACACTATTCTCCTTACAGTTTTCTTTACACCCAAATCTAAATTATTGATATATTTAAAGGGAAGTACCCCTGTGTGCGCGCGCGTGTGTGTGTGTGTGTGTGTTATTTAGGGGGGGGGGGGGTCACAGCAGCCGAATAGACAATTATTTTTCTCCCCAGGCTTATAGTATTAATCTTCAAATTTTATTTTTCTTTGTCAACTAATATCTGTCCTGGTACCATGAAGGTAATCGTTCATTTCATTATTGGTGTCTGCCATCAATGGGAGGTGGCTACAATTATATAGGTAGTGGTCCACATATTCCATGCTTTCAATATGAATCTCTATTGCTATAGAGCAGTATTGGTGTAATAAAGTGTGATCGAGTTTCCAGAAACCCTTTGCCATGTCATAAAGGTGTACAGCACAGCAACAGGCCCTTCAGCCACCATCTCTGTGCTGAGTTGGCATATTGGGCTAGACCCATTTGCTTGCGTTTGGCCCAATCCCTCCAATTCCTTCCAATCCATATATCTCTTCAATTGCCTTTTAAAAGGCGTACTTGTGTCCGCTTCTAAAGCTGCCATCTAGATGTGGACTACCCTCTGAGTGAGAACATTTGGACCTAAGGCCCCTCTTAAATATCTCCCCTTTCACCTTAAGCCTATGCCCCCTAGTTTTACTCTGGGGGGGAAAGAATTTGGGCATTCACTTTATCCATGGCCCCAATCATCTTCAGCACCTCAACAAGGACACCCCTCAGACTCCTACACTCTAAAGAAAAAGACCCAGCATATTAAACCTGTTCCTATAAGCCCACAAACCCAAGTAATGTCCTTGTGAATCTTTCCTGCGTCCTTTGCAACTTAATGAATTATTCCT
Source organism: Raja brachyura (assembly GCA_963514005.1). The sequence goes on along the minus strand of OY740796.1, from coordinate 21,653,443 downwards.
ATAGCTGGGTGACCAGAACTGCACACAATGCTCCAAGTGTGATATCACCAACTTGTACAAAATTCCTTCTTCACCATATTGTTCTCACTTGTAGGGAACCATGCACCCAGATCTCTGTTCTGCAACACTCTCCAGGGCTCTATTATTTACGGTGTAAGTCCTGCCCCGGTTTGACATACCAAAGTGCAACACCTGACACTTGCACAGGAGTTAAGCTCCACCTTCCCAACAGATCGAGGTCTTGTTGTAAACTTAGATATCCTTCCTCACCTTACCGCCAATTTTTGTGCCACCTGAAAATTTACTAACATTGTTAACATTGATTTGAATGACTAACATTGTTATTCAAATCCTTAATGCATATAACAAAAACCAGTGGATCAAGCACCAATCCCCGTGGCACACTACTGGTCACAGGCCTCCAATCAGAAAAGCATCCCTCCACAACTCCTTCCTCCAAGCAAATTTTGACTCCAATTGGCTAACTCACCTTGGATTCCATGCGTCCAGTGTATTCATTTATTCCCTTACATCTGTGCCCGCTGGCTTCACGACAAGATGACCTTTTCGGACTCTGATTGGCCCCAGCTCTTCTCTATAATTATTTTCGTGTTCACATAACTACAGAATATTCTAACAATAGATTCCCATTTATGATTGTTGTCAACTTTTTTTTCTCTCTATGGTTCGGATATTTCACTTTTATACTTCAAATTGAATTCAATACATTTTCCATCTTTTATTGTACATGATTAGTTTGTGGGAACAATCGCATTGTTGGAGTAGTTAAATTAGTAATCCTGAGATCTAGAATGAGAGTCGAGAGACGTGTATGAATCTCACCATTGTAACCGGAATATTCACTTGGTGATTAAATAGCTGTTAAAAAATCGCCATGATAAAATGTTTAATTTTTAAATTTACCTTTCAAAACTTGATCTCTGCAATGCTTATCCAGTCTGGCATATAAATGACTTAGGACTACAAAGATGCCGAGCTGGAACAAAGACTCAGCAGCAAAATAAAAGCAACAGAAGGATTTAAGTAACTCACCTTTACAAGATTTAATTAGTAAATCAAACTAAGACCAGTTTGTTATTAATAGTTAGTTTTATTTAGTCCACTGCAATTTCTAATTTGAGGAATGACATTCTTGCTATTGAGGGAGTGCAGCGTAGGTTCACCAGGTTAATTCCCGGGATGGCGGGACTGACATATGATGAAAGTAAGAATCAACTGTGTTTATAATCACTGAAATTTAGAAGGATGAGATGGGATCTTATATTCTATATTACTAAAAGTCTGATCTTGACCACTTTCTGTTGTTTTGTATATTGATTTTAGAAAAAACGCTGCCACTTACGGCTTGTGATTTTTGGCCATCTTTGAGTAAGATCTTTGAGTCCCCCTCCGCTGCGCAGGACAAAAGGATTTTCCCATCGATGAAAAAGAAAAGTTATTAGTGTTTAAAAAATGTTGAGATTCTCTCTCCTGAAGGCCACGCCCCTTCTGGAGGGACTATAAAACCCAGAAGTGTTGAGTGCCTCAGTCAGTCTCTGTACGATGGGGGAGCGAGAGGGTCACGCCTCTCAGTCTGAGCTGTGAATAACACTGAACACATGTCCACTAAACTGTGAGTGGTTTTACTGACCTATCAGTGCCCTTAATGTGGTTTGAAAATATAGTTTGGAAATGCTAAAGCTGTGTTGCCTTTGGTTTGGAAATGCTAAATCTGTGTTGCCTAATTAAAGTTGCCTTGCCTAATTAAAGTTGCCTTGCCTAATTAAAGTTGCCTTGCCTTCTATATAATTAAAAGTCTAATCTTGACCACTTCCTGTTTGCGCTTTGTATTGATTTTAGAAAAAACGCTACCACGTACAGCTGTGATTTTTGGCCATCTTACTCAGTCCCCCTCCGCTCATCAGGTGCCGAGGATTTTTCCCATCAATGAAAAATAAAAGAGTTATAAGTGTTTAAAAAATGTTGAGATTCTCTCTCTTGTCAATCATGCCATGAAGCCAACGCCCCTTCTGGTGTGAGGGGGGAGGGACTATAAAACCCGGAAGTGTGCGCGTGGCTCAGTCTCTGTAAGATGGAGAGGTCACGACGTGCTGTCTTTAGTGGCCTTGCACCCTGCTTGAAATGGTATGAAACTGCACTTGAATTTGGTGGCCTTGCACCCTGCTTGAAATGGAATTTCAAGGAATAGCCATGAGTCAACTGCCAGCCCACTAGCCGTGAGTGAGTGAGCTGCCAGCACAACAGGCTTGAGTGACTGACCCGCCAGCCCAATAATCCATTCGCCCACAATGTCCATACGAGCCCTCTGGAAACCAGTCCCTTCAGTGCACAACACCCATACTAGCACGCCAGAAAGCCCCCCCACCCCACTGGCCACCAATATTGGAATTGGTGGAGAGGTGGAATATTGCGTTGAGAGACGAGCCCTCCCCAGTGATGCTGGACCCAACGGGTCCCACTCAGTCTAGTAGAAAATTATAAAATTCTTAATGGATTGTACAGGCTAGATGCAGGAGAAATGTTCCCCGGGGGGAGGAGTCCAGAATCAGGGGGTCACAATTTAAGGGGTAGACCATTTAGGACTGAGATGATGAAAAACGTTTTCACCCAGAGAGTTGTGAATCTGTGGAATTCTCTGCCACGGTAGGCAGTGGAGGCCAATTCACTGGATGTATTCAAGAGAGGGTTAGACGGAGCTCTTTGGGCTAATGGAATCAAGGGATATGGGGAGAAATCAGGAACAGGGCACTGATTTTTTGTAAACCAGCTGATGTAATTCATTGTTTCTACATTCTTTAATGTTAATTGTTTTTCTTTCTCCACCGATCTTAGCTGACCTATTGAATATTATCAGCACACTCTGTCTTATTTCAGATTTTAAGTGCTTTGTATATCGCAGCCCCAACATAATTGTTTTCAACCCTTTTCCTTCATTCTCATTCATCTCCTGTTTACATCTTCACTGGACAATTACAGATATCAAGCCACCATCAAACTCTCTGAACCAACCTCACCTCACGTGCCATTCAGCCTCTCTAGATCTCCACCCCATCCACAAAAAATCACACCTCCACTTTCATTCTTTGCTATTTAAAACATTTTCTAATCTTTCCCATTTCTGATAAAATGGTCATGGAGCTAAAACATGTTCCTCGCTCTGCAGATGCCACGTCACTTGCTGTATTTCTAACATTTTTTGTTTATATTCATTTCTTATTGTCAATAATCTCGTTCCGACTTGCTCTGTCAGGATGTGATGTTCTTTCTCCGCATCATCCTTCTGTCTGTGAAAGTATGTTCTCATCTGTTGGTACTAGCAGCAGGTATATTGCTTTGTCTTGATCTTTCTTCCCAGTATTTCATAAGCTGTCAACCATTATATGGTTACAAAACTTTACCTTCCATGTGTATTCTTACTTTAGCACCTCCTCATGGCATTGCAGAGATAGGTATTATATGCAGACTTTTATTATGAAAAATACATTCTGGAAATGGATCATAAAAACATTCTAAATAAAGGTTCTATTAGTTCACTCACATAGCCAGGTGACGATAAGAAAATGGGGAATTATTGATGCTGGAAGAATATTATTGTCCTGATGTTGTGATACTGAAATTGTGGTTCACTTCATGGCAAATGCATCGTTGAATTAATTCACTGTGAATTCAATCTTGACTCCTATAATCTAGGGTCTAGGGTCGTGGACTAGTGGACTCCACAGACATGCTCTCAACTATCTTTATGACTTATGCAAAGCCAAGGCCTTGTGTACACTTTCGGATAGAAATAGAGTCATAGTCAAACAGCACAGAAGCAGGCCCTTCAGCCCAGCTTCCCCATGCCGACCAAGGTGGCCCATCTACACTAGTCCCACCTGTCCAAGTTTGGCCCATATCCCTCTAAACCTTATCCATTCACCTGTCCAAATGTCTTTTAAATGTTGCAATGTTTTCTACCTCAACTACATTGTCTGGAAGCTTCTTCTTCTTCTTCTTCTTCTTCTTTCGTGTGGCGTGCACAGCCTAAAGTTGTCGGACAACTTGTTCTATTTGATCTTCCGTTTGTGCACGTCGAGTTGATTGCATTAGTCGAAACAGGGTGGACCACGTGAAGGTTGCAATCTTCCATCCCGTCTGGAAGCTCATTCCATATACTGTGAAAAAGTTGCCCTTCAGAGTCGTATTCAATATTTCCCCTATCACCTTAAATCTATGCTTCTGGTTCTTGATTCCCTTACTCTGGGTAAAATACTGAGCATCTACCCTATCTATTCCCTTATACACCACCCTGATCATCCATCATCCTCCTAAGCTCCAAGGAATACAGTCCCAGCCTGCCCAACCTCCCTCTAGAGCTCAGGCCCTCAAGTCCTGGCAACATCCTCATAAAACTTCTCTGCACTCTTTCCAGCTTAACAACTTCTTTCCTGTAGCAGGGTGATCAAAACTGAACACAGTACTCCTACTGTGGCCTCAGCAGCACCTTGTATAGCTGTAACATAACATCCCAACTTTTATACTTAATACCCTTGACTGATGAAGGCCAATGTGCCAACAACCTGCTTGACCACCTTATCTACCTGTGACGCCACTTTCAAGGAACTATGTGCCTGCACTCCACGATCCCCCTCCTCTACGACACTCTCCTTAGCCTAGTCCTAGAGTCCTATTAATCCAGAATAATAGGGCATCAAGGCATTATCTTGATGTGCTGAGGACTTTTTCAGATGCTTTTAACAACATTTTCCACCGGTAATGTTGTTAAAATGATTATCTGATCATCGGCACATCATTGGACCTTCTAAAACACAATTAAACTGCGTTCCCCCATATCACAATAATTACTGTATTTCAGAGAGTGGTTCATTGGCTGTTAAATGCTTTGAATTGCTCTGACTTCATAAAAGGTATTCTATTAGTGGAAGTTTTTCATTCAAATAGAGTTCAAGGTGAGGCACACAATGATTATTTTATTCTATATTTCATGGTGGAGGCTATCAATCAAATACTAAGAAATTTTAGCTGAACTAGGAACACATCAGGGAATTGGAGCAGTGGATCTTCTTCTTCGTTCGTGTGGCGTGCACAGCCTAAAGTTGTTGGACAACATGTTCTAAAGAAGGGTTTCGGCCCGAAACGTTGCCTATCTCCTTTGCTCCATAGATGCTGCTGCACCCGCCGAGTTTCTCCAGCATTTTGCGTACCCTCGATTTTCTAGCATCTGCAGTTCCTTCTTTAACACTTGTTCTATTTGATCGTCCGTGTGTGCACGTCGAGTTGATTGCATTAATCGAAACAGGGCGGACCACGTGAAGGTTGCAATCTTCCATCCCGAGCAGTGGATGACTTTCTTTTACATAAACAGCAGAGACTATGCATTTTAGTTGTACTCTGGAGTCTACACTCAATTAACACTAAACTGAGTTTTGGGCATTGCATTCAAGTGCTATTCTTCTTTTACATTTAAATTATTTTTGTTAAACATAGAAAATAGGTGCAGGTGGAGGCCATTTGGCACTTCGAGCCAACACCGCCATTCACTGTGATCATGGCTGATCATCCACAATCAGTAACCCGTGCCTGCCTTCTCCCCATATCCCTTGATTCCGCTAGCCCCTAGAGCTCTATCTAACGTGGGCATTACTGGCAATTCTGGAAAGATTTATTGCCCATTCCTAATTATTTTCAAAAGGCAGTGGGGGACTTTCTTGAACTACTCGTGGTGCTTTGATATATCGAAATGGCATGATAGGTCAGTTCACTAGAAAAATAACATCAAAATCATTTGGATACAAAGGCCAGACCAGAAAAGGATAATAGCTTTCATTTTAAAAGCATTTATAGAACTTGTTTGGTTTTTACAACATCCAGGCTGCTTCACAGCCATGTGTACTGATACCAAGTTTTAATTATATATCTTTAAATTGCACCTAAATTCTCAGACTTCCTTAATTATTGGTCCTAAGTTTACTGGTTTAATAATATAACAAGTTCATGGCATCCTCCTGACCAGTGCTACCAAATTGTTCACCATTAGAGGACATAGCTGTAATATAGTGTTCTAATGTGTTTTCTGTTGAATATTAAGTGTTGATTAATATCCATATCTTGCCTAAAAACAAAATTTTGGATATTTAGGTAACTCTCCCTGTATTCACAGCTTCATAAATTATTTAAAAAAGGGGCTAAAAAGTAGCATGCTGTCATAAATGTGTTGTTAGTTTATTACAGATCTTTGTTTTTACTCCTTGAATGTCATTTAGTTGAGTATATAATATATAAACACAGTAGTTTGATGTGGAAATCTATGCTAGCTGAAATCACAGTGTTTGGGCACTTTGGTTGTATTTGCTCTCTCAAATAGCTAGCAGAGTGACACTTTTGCCCTGGCCTTTCATCATACCCTTTTAATAAGTATCAGCCTTCGCTTTAGTGAAATCAGTTACACATCTATGTTCACAGATTATGCTCCAGAGACCTGCCGATAAAAGTCTCAGGTGACAAGTCACTGTGATGGTAAAATAAATGTACACTACCAAAGGACTAGCCTTTTCGATGATGCATTAATTAGGTACGTTACAAAACGTACCTTTACCGGCGCTGCACTTCTGCCGCTCCCCGTGTGCGCGACTTTCGCGCCTTGCAGAGGGGGGCGGGCTTAAAGTGCCGTTTTTCCACAGGCAGGACAAATCGATGAATGTCGGGCGATTTGGTTGCTGAAGAAAAATCGCTCCGACATTTCATCAATGGTGGTATTTTTAAATTACTCTAGATTATTTATTAACTAGAGTAATTTAAAAATCACCTTCAAAAGCCGTGACCGCAGACAACCGGAAGCATTTTGCGTAGGGAAGAAAAAAAGGTAAATAGTTTATTTTTATATTAAAAATTGGTTTTTCGGGAGGCATTAATAATATTTTTATGTTGCGAAATGGGTTCCCCAAAAAATGTATGAACAAACAGTATTTTTCCCCCCGACTTCACTGCTAACCGCAACGTTCTAATCCACCGCATTCCGCTAAAACCCACTCGCTAGTTGATTTAAATGCCCATTAATTTACAGGCATAAAACACTAAATTCCTTCCATTTGGCCCAGAAATTCATGAAAATTAGATTTAAAAATTATGTTATATTGTGGATTATTGTGTGAATGTTATTTGGACACTTAGGCAATTTAAAAAAAGTTTATCTTTTCTTAAGAAATTGATAGATGTTTAGATCTACTCATTGAATTTTGTAATTAGCTACAATTAGATAACTAACTAATTATATGCTTTAATTTCAGGTCATCCAAGTAAGATTGTTTAATATTTGTTTCAGAATGCTTCAATCTATAATAACTGAAAATTTCATTGAGTTCTCTTAATTTTTAAGAATGTTATGGACATTTAACTTTTCCAGATCACAGCTTTTGAGTTAAGTCAATTGAAAGGCAATGGGAAGCAAGATGCTCATTTCCGAGTATGAAAATGGCCATAACTTTCTTAATACTGAAGATATGAAAGTAAATTAGGTGTCAAATTAAACTTCTTTTTATGCTTTATCTGATGGGATAAATTGCAGACTTGATTTTTAAAATCTCAAAATTTTGTAACATTGCTACATTAATCAAAGATATATCTTCTCTCTCAGGTGGATGCACAGAGTGGTCACATAAAATAACATTTAAAAAGAGTGTGCAAATGTGCAAAGATAGACATTTGATCAGGATGGAATTGGTGAGTAAATGATCTTACACTGAAATTTTGTTCTGTAATTAGAACTCAATATAGCAATGTTAATAGGATTTTGGTAACTTTCCTATATACAATTTCAGAGCAGAAGCAAATGCCAAGTAGTCATGGAATCATAGAGTTATACAATGTGGAAACAAGCCCTTCAATTTCCTCATGATTTGATATACCTCTATAAGGTCGCCTGTCCCTACACACCAGAGAAAAATGTCTGCGCAACTTTATTCCTTCTCTGTTCAAAACTAGAGGAACTGCTACAATTAATTGGCTTGCTTAAGTAATTTAAGAGAAAACCACTTAGGTATCATAGGATAGATTCATTGAGCTAAACGGCACAGAAACAGGCCCTTCAGCCAAATAGTCCATGCTGACCAAGTTGCCAAACCAATCTAGCCCCACTTGTCTGCGCAAGGCTGAGTCAGCACTTAATTGCCTGAAAGGACACAAATTGCTGGAATATTTCAGCAGGTCAACCAGCATCTCTGGAGAACACAGATAGGTAACATTTTATGTTGGGGGCCTTCTTCAGACTGCCCAATTGCCCAACTCTAGTTATAGTGAGGAACTACTTCGTGAACTGCTGAAGTCCTTGAGATGTGGTTATACCCACAATGCTGCAAGGGAGGTGTTCCAGGACTTTGCACCAGCAATGCTGAAGAAATTATGAAATATTTTTCAAGTCAGGATGGTCAGTGGCATGGAGGGCAACCTCTGGGTGGTGATGTTCCCAAGCTTTTGTTGCCCATGTCCTTCCATCTGGTAGAGTTTGGGAGGTGGTGTCTAATTAGTGTTGGTGTGTTGTGGCAGCAAATCCTGGAGACGGGACAAACATTGGCTCAGAGTAAAGAGCTGGTCATCTCGGATTGAGCTGGGAAGAAATTTTGTTGGGGAGAAGCTTGGAAATCTTTGGAAATGTGTATGTCCAGTCACTTTGTTTATTCAAGTTTGAGAACATTTGATCATTGGCTATTCAGCTGTTGAAAAAAGTGAACATGAGACACAGGATTATATTGGCCAGGGAGCATGCTCAAGATTCAAGGGTCTATCCATACTCGCACCCCCATTATTTAATATACATGTGAACTGAAAGTTCCCATGTTTTTATTAAGACCATTATAAGAGATGTGGTTCTGAAAATCACTGAAACAGTTTATCTGCTTGTTATCACGTGGAGAGATCTTTCTGTGTGTAATTTAACTATTTTGTTTCTCTCATTAAAATGGTAACTATAATACATAATAGCTTGTGAATTACACGATAAAATGTGCATTCTTTGTTTTCTTTGAAAATATTCACATATTTATCCCTACTATATAAAAACCATTATGGATTCAGCTGCCACCAGTTTCTGTTCACAATTATCATGACAAATATAGGTCATCATGTTATAGTGAGTACTTTTATTTAACTTTTTCGATAAATAAAGACTTACATTGCAATGTTAACACAATGAGTTCAGAGTGTGTTATTCTCAGCATTAGTATGATATATTTTAACCAGTGAAGATTAAATAGTCATTGCTATGCTAACAACGTTCAGTGCATGCAAAGTGTAATGTATGAATGCTGTAATGTGTTTGGCTCATTTCTGCCCCCTTGTGCTTCATGGCTGTTCATCTAAAATTGCCAATCAAGAACCCACTTGTATGTGTGTGTGCATGATTGCAGGTATTGATGTGCATGTACATTTTATGTATTTTAATGCCTAAACAATAGAGCCTAGTCTCCAGTCATCTTGTATCCTGCTACTAGACAAAGACCTTGCTCTGCCAAACCTATATGGTAGCTGATTGACAATGGCCATCCCATGTTAAATAACGTCTTGCACAAGCAACTTCGACTTCCCACTGAAGTTCAGCTCCTGTAACATTAGGATCCTCGTGGACACTATCTAACAGAAAATTCAAAACATCAAAAAATAAAAACAGAGCTCCGATGAAGTGTGTTTAACAAAAATATTAACAGTTTCTATCCAAACCTGAACATCACTGCTATTACAGATTGGGAAAGTAAAATGCTTTAACATTGATATCACACTCCCCAGTTGCCTCAATGTATGCAGTTTAAACAGCTCTCAAAACGCTCAAACCATCCCTGACCAAATAGCCCCTTTAACCAGCCTAAGCATTAATTTGCTGTACCACTGCACGGACTGCAGTGTGTGCCTGCAGTGGAAATTCTGACAGCACCTCCCAAACCCATGATTTCCACCATCAAGCAAAAGGGTTGCAGGTCCATGGGAACAGCACCAACAGATGAATGCTTTTCTCAAAATATACGGTGCCCACAGATAGAAGGAATTTGCATGACAATATTTGGAATTATATTGCTGTCTCTCCACCGTTGAATCTAAAGCCTGAAACTACCTTCCCAACAACACACAGAGGGTGTGCTTTGAGAATTTATGACTCAGCACAACATTCACGTCCAGTTAGAGCGCAGTTATGCCCAGAGCGGAAAAAAAAGATAAAGAAAGAAATGAGCAAGACCATACAGACGGGAAAATACCAGTTTGCAAAACAAGACGACATACCTGTTTTCTAGAAGGAAAACCAGCAGAAGAATATTGCCTTCATGGGTTAGGTTTCACCATCAAATATAAAAGAGTCCGGTGTCTTAGCAACTCCTCCTGTGGGAAGAGTAAACTTCATGACTCTCTAGCTCCTACTACCAAAGGAGCATGCTGCAGTCATCACTGCATGTCCCAGCCTTGGAAGTTATGGCAGAGTCCAATGAGACCTTTTCCTTTGTTCCTGAGCAAACCTTGGCACTCGTCCCAGAAAGATGCAAAATGTCTCTCCTTGGTTGGAAAGGGATGTAAAGCCATAGTAAAACAGGATGAGTAAGGAGGGAGTTGGGGAAGCTAACACATTGGAATTATCCTCTAGACTAAATGCTTTGAACACATTCTTATTATAAGAATTTTGTCTTGAGGGACAACTACAAGATCTTATGGCAATACCCTTTATCTAATCAGTGGGGACCTGTTAAATTATTTTTTTCCACTGTGTGACCATGTGGGTTTCCTCCAGGTGCTCCAGTTTCCTCCCACATCCCAAAGACTTGAAGGTTTGTAGGTTAATTGGGCTCTGTAAATTTCTCCTAGTGGCATAGATGCACAATTGTGATAACGTAGAACTGGTATGAACAGATAATTGGTGGTTGGTATGGACTTGGTGGGACAAAGGTCCTGTTTCCATGCTGCACCAGCCTGATGGAAATATATCAAGTCAAGTCAAGTTTTATTCGTCACTTGCACATAAAGTGCAGTGAAATGAATTTGTCAGCAGTAGTACAATAAAAAAAGAACACACAATACGCAATAAAATTTAACACAAACATCCACCACAGCATTCACCACTGTGGTGGAAGGCACAAAAATTTGGTCAGTCCTCCTCCATTTTCCCCCGTGGTTGGGACCACAACCCTCCGCAGTCGCAGGTAAGGTAAGTCCAGGTAAGTCCTGAATCGGAGCCTCCCCACCGGAGACTGCAGCTTCAAGATGGTGTAGGCCGCAGGCTGGCAGTCGAAGATCAAAAGTCCCCGCCGCGCCACAGCCAGAAGCACCGCAGACCACTGGGCCGGCGGTCGGAGCTCCTCTCCAGGGCTCCCCGGCGAGGGATCCCGCTCCGGATGGTGAGTCCCCGCCGCACCCGCTGTAGAAGGACGCCGCAGGACAGCGGTTGGAGATCTTCTCCTCCGGGGTCCCTAACGAGGGATCCCAGGCTCTGGACGGCGCGCCAGCTGGAGCTCCGCCGACCGCGGGCAGCGAACGGAGCGCTTCCCTTTGGCGAGCCCCGGTGAGGGCTCGCGCGCTCCGCGACGAAAGAATCCTCGCTGCACCGACTGCTGAAGCCCCGGGCGCGTCTCCGGGAAAGGCCGCACCGATCCTCGATGTTAGGCCACAAGGAAGGCAACCGAAGCGGTTTCTCCCTTACCCCCCCCCACACAAGACACACAGAGAAACATTAAAAACACACATTGAGACACACAAAAAAACCCAAAAAAAGTAGAAAATACTAACACGCTGCCAGCAGGGCTGCCAGCTCGCAGTGCCCCCATAGCCCTTCCTTCACTGTTGCTGGGTCCAATTCCTGGAACTCTCTTCCCAGCAGCATTGCGGGTCTATCACATCTCAAAGACTGATTTGATGCTAATTACTAGGAGACCCAGGAGTCACTGAACTAGATTAAAATGACCTCCAAGCATCAAGTGTTCAGCGAGGTGGCCACCACCACCAGGGCCATCTGGAGCTCTGCTCGCTTTGCATCGATTGCTTTGGTGCTACCTCTTTCACCCACACATAACTGACTGACTTCATCCGCTTCACCACTAACTTCCATCCGGCACTCAAATACACCTGGACCATTTCCGACACTTCCCTACCATTCCTTGACCTCACTATCTCCATCGCAGGTGATAGACTTCTGACCGACATCCATTATAAACCCACTGACTCCCATGGCTATCTAGACTACTCTTCTTCACACCCTGCTTCCTGTAAGGACTCCATTCCCTACTCCCAATTCCTCCGTCTACACTGCATCTGCTCCCAGGATGAGGTGTTCCACACCAGGGCATCGGAAATGTCCTAATTCTTCAGGGAACGGGGGTTCCCCTCCCCTACTATAGATGAGGCTCTCACCAGGGTCTCTTCCATACCCCGTAACACTGCTCTCTCTCCCCATCCCCCCCACTCGTAACAAGGGCAGAGTCCCTCTAGTCCTCACCTTTCACCCCACTAGCTGTCACATACAACAAATAGTCCTCCGTCATTTTAGCCACCTCCAACGTGACCCTACCACTTGCCACATCTTCCCATTTCCCCCCTGTCTGCTTTCTGCAAAGACCGCTCCCTCCGTAACTCCCTGGTCAATTCTTCCCTTCCCTCCCGCACCACCCCCTCCCCGGGCATTTTCCCTTGCAACCGCAAGAGGTGCTAAACTTGTCGCTTTACCTCCCCCCTCGACTCCATTCAAGGACCCAAGCAGTCGTTCCAGGTGTGACAGAGGTTCACCTGCATCTCCTCCAACCTCATCCATTGCATCCGCTGCTCTAGATGTCAGCCGATCCACATTGGTGAGACCAAGCGTAGGCTTGGCGATCGTTTTGCCGAACACCTCCGCTCGATCCGCATTAACCAACTTGACCTCCCGGTGGCTCAGCACTTCAACTCCCCCTCTAAATCAAACCTCTCTGTCCTGGGCCTCCTCCATGGCTAGAGTGAGCACCACCGGAAATTGGAGGAGCAGCACCTCATATTGTTGGGCAGTCTGTGCCCTAGCGGCATAAACATTGAATTCACCAATTTCCGGTAGCCCTTGCTGTCTCCTCCCCTTCTCAGCTCTCCCTCAGCCCTCGGGCTCCTCCTCTTCCTTTTTCCTTTCTTTCCCCCCCCCCCCCCCCCCCCCCCCCACCCTACATCAGCCTGAAGAAGGGTTTCGGCCCGAAATGTTGCCTATTTCCTTCGCTCCATAGATGCTGCTGCACCCGCTAAGTTTCTCCAGCACTTTTGTCTACCATCTGGAGCTCCTTTGCTGCCAGTCCTTTGCTGCCAGAGTAAGGCCATATGCAAACAAGAGGAGCAGCATATATTATTCTGCTTAGGTAGCCTACAATTCATCATGGCATAGAATTCACAGTTTCAGGTAAACCAGACTCCACCTCTCCTCTCCTCACCCACCCCCCCCCACCCCAGCCCCACATCCCCAACCCCCACCCTCACATCCCCACCCTCACATCCCCCTCCCCACACACCTTTCCTTTCTTTCCATTCCTCCTGGTCCCTCATTTTCTACCTCACCCTATTCCTTTTCACCCACCATCCTTCCCTCTGGTTCTACATTTCTCTCCCTGCCTTCCTTCCTTCCTTATCAGATTCCAGCATTTGCACTAGATGATATCCACTACTTGAAGTCATGCCCAATAGATTGAATCTCAGTGAAGATTGGTGTCAATCAAGGTTGCCTCATTACTCCAACATTTCCCTCAATTGTTCAGTTCACAGTATTGCATCTCGCCTCCCACAAGCTAATGGAGCTAATCGACAGGGCAAATGCAAAAGCTTCCCATAAGGTGAACGTAAAAGATCCCATGATCCATAAATAAACTACTGCTTAGGAAAACCTGAAAAAAAATGCTAGAAAGATTAAGTAGCGTCATTTGAGAGATAAAGAGTGTTAATGTTTAAAGTTAAACTTTCATCAAGTTCAGCAAACCACCAATTTGGATCATTAACTCTCTTTTTCTCTGCAAAGAAGATGCCATGTTTTACATTGCAGAGTGTTGTGACCAATGTTATCCTTCAGACTCATTGAAAAATTGATGTCACAATTAATTTATTTGTTATTTATGGGATCTTGCTATGTGCAGGATTTCTGCCACACTTTCTATGCTGCAACAATGACTACACTGGAAAACACTATGGAATTCCTGGATTGCCAGAAAGGCTCTATGTAAGTGCAAGTTCTTATCTCTGCATGCTGTGTGAATTAAACCTGTGAATTTCTAGTCTGTGTGGCTCAATGCCACAATGGCAATGTTCATCCATCAACTGCATTGGTGGGAGAACTGAGCCCTACACCTTATCATCGGCTATTTGAAAAATGTCTCACAGATTTTGCAGTTGAATGGAGACATTTCATGCTGAGGCTGTTTTCTGGTGCCAGTGTTCAGGAGATGGTGATGTTTGAATGAATTAGAAAATTAACCTTACCAGCAAAATTCATAGACTCCTCATGTCTCCGGGCAGCTGTCAGCCATCTGTGTTCCCAAAGGAACATTGAAGCCGTAAGGTTTTACATAATCCTACATGGAAAAATCTCAACTGGCCATATACATTTCAAAGCTTTCTGTACATCGTCAATGGGGTTGGTGATGGGTTCAGTAACATTATGTGGCTGTGCCAAATTATCTGGCTAGATGGGGAGAAATAATCTTTTCCAACCCTGAACTTTACCATAAACCTCAAAGGGAGGTGGGAATTATCTAGAATTTAATTTTATTCTTTCACAACCCTATTGGAGGAGTCCGTAGGTCTGTTGACTGTTCTTTGAGGCAATATCTTAGAAAGTTGAAATCTCTCAGGGTGAAAATGTGAAGGACTAGAGGGCATAGCTTTAAGGTGAGAGTGGCAAGTTTTCTTAACACATATAGATGTACAGGGAATGGAAGGATAAAGATGATGTGTGGACAGATGAGTTTAGTTTATCTTGGCATCAAGTTCTAGCACAGAGATTGTGGATGCCTGTTCCTGCTTGCTCTTTTCATTATTCGATATTCTCAGTCACCTGAAAAGCCGGAATGCTGTGACACTGTAACAAAATAGACAAAAATCTGCTCTCTATTATTTCCAAATCAACAAAGAGTAAATGGGATATTTCTTTGCAGCGTAAGCTTTAGAAAGTACATTAGAAATGTGTCTATTAAAGATTTCACTTCTGATTTGATGCTGAATAACAAAATAATAATTGCACAATTATGGAGAAGAGCACGTAGAATAGAATCATTGATCAACTCTTACAGAAAATTGCCGTATGGAGAGTGGTACAGCACAGTAACAGGCCCTTCTGCTTAACCCTTCAATGCTGATAAAGATGGCTAATCTAAGCTAGTCCCATTTAGAAACATAGAAAATAGGTGCAGGAGTAGGCCATTCGGCCCTTCGAGCCTGCACCGCCATTCAATGTGATCATGGCTGATCATCCAACTCGGTATCCCGTACCTGCCTTCTCTCCATACCCCCTGATCCCTTTAGCCACAAGTGCCACATCTAACGCCCTCTTAAATATAGCCAATGAACTGGCCTCAACTACCTTCTGTGGCAGAGAATTCCAGAGACTCACCACTCTCTGTATAAAGAATGTTTTCCTCATTTCAGTCCTAAAGGAATTCCCCCTTATCCTTAGACTGTGACCCTTAGACCCTTAGACATTTGCCTTTATCTGCTCATTTATCTCCAATCTCTCCTATCATGTACCTACCTAATTGCCTTTTACATTTTTCTACAGCTTCCTCTGGCAGCTCATTCCATATACCCACCACCCTGTGTAAAACATTGCCCCTTGGGTCCCTTTAAAATTTTACCGTTCTCACAAATCTATGGCCTCCAGTTCTAGACTACCCATGGAAAATGTCTATGGCCATCAATCGTATCTACACTCCTCATGATCCTCAATAGGGTTATCCCTCAATTCCCTATGCTCTAGGAAAAAGAGTCGCAATCTATCTAGTCACTCCTTATAACCCAAGCCCTCCAGTGCCAGTAACATCGCCATGAATCTTTTCTGTACCCTTTTCCAGCTAAATGAAATCCTTCCTGTAGCTGGGCAACAAGAAGTGCACACAATACTCCATGTGTGGTCTCACCAACAACATGCATTTATAAGCCAAATTATCTCTTTCTATGCAGTGTGATTTCATGATTTTGCTAACATTGTACAATCAAAAAGTGAAAATTGTTACGATTTTCATACCAGCCACTTAGAGGATCCTACAAATTGGTTTGTTAATTTGGCGCTATACATGGAACCGAGAGCAGTACAGTAAAGGAACAGGTCCTTCGGCCTCTGCATATTTGTGCATCAATCTAAATACCTCTTAAACGCCACAATCATTTCCACTTCTACCACCAGCCCTGGCAGCATATTCCTGACCCACTGCTCTGTATGTTATAAAATAAAGTATCCTGCACAACTGCTTTAAAACTTTGCCCCTATAATCTTGAAGCTATGCCCGTTAGTCTTTGACATTTCCATCCTGGGTAAAAGGTTCTGACTGTCTCCCCAGCTTATGCCTCCCATAATTCTATTTACTCCGAAGAGGTTTCCCCTCGACCTCCAACACTCCATTGAAAATAATCTAAGTTTGTCCAACCTCTCCTTCCAGGTAATACCTTCGAATCCAGGCAGCAATCTTGTAAGCCTTTCCAAAGCCCCCACATCCTTGCTGCAAAGAGGCAACATGTACTGCACACAATACTACAAATGAGGCTTAATCAAAGTTTTATATAGCTGCAACATGACTTCTATTTGACCTCCCAAAGTGCAACACCTCATACTTGCTCATATTAAATTATAGCTTCCATTTCTACATCCATATGTATAACTGATCTATACAACACTGTATTAGTTGACAACCTTCCTTAATGTCCATAACTCAACCACTTTTGGTGTCATTAAAACATTTACTAACCAACCTATTTACATTTACATCCATATCATTTATATATATTACAAACAACAGAGGTCCCAGCACAAATCCCTGCAGAATTTATGGGGAATTGTGCATTTTCTCCACATTAATTTACTATTTGGTATTCTTTATCCAAACTTATCAAATTATTAGGCAAGTACAGACAACTTGGATTCTATCCAGAAATGTGTTCCTATGTGCAATCCAGATCACACAATATACACACTGAGATTAGAGGAGCTATTTACTATAACATTAACGATTGGATAACAGTGAAAATTGACAGTCAACCAGATCAGCTTGGAATGTTTGAACTAAACCATTCAAATGTGTTGCCAATTGCTATTATCGCTCCCTGTTGATATATCCAAATGCTTTTAATACAAGTGGTATATACAAAGCGATTTAAGTTTAAAAATATTCAACACTACTTCCCAAAATGAATTGGAGAAATAAATGGGATCAGGAAGTCAATAATCACATTCTTAAACTTTGATGGAATTTATTTGTGGTTGGCGTTATGGTAAAACACAATTTTTGAGTTAAAACTTCACGTTGAAAATCTTTATCAGAAATGTGAACAGAATAAGGGCATGGCCTTCACAGTGAATGATAGGTCTCTGGGCAGTGTCGTAGAGCAGAGGGATCTAGGAGCACGGCTCCTTGAAGGTCGAGTCGCAGGTAGACACATTGGCCTTCATCAATCAATCAATCAGTTTTATTCGTCACACACAAGAATATAAGGCAGTGAAATGAATTTGCCAGCAGTGGTACAATCAAAACACACACAATACACAGTAAGATTTAACACAAACATCCACCACAGCATTCTTCACTGTGGTGGAAGGCACAAAGTACAGTCAGTCCTCCTCCATTCTTCACCCGTGGTCGGGGCCATAAACCTCCGCAGTTGCTGCTACGGGCGGCTGGATGTACAGGTCCTCTCGTCGGGACGGTCGAAGACACTCCACAGCTTGGAGGTCCCGAATCCTACTGGAGACCGCGGCTTCAGGATATTGTAGGCCACAGGCTGGCGGTCGGAGCTCTTCTCTGGCTGTCCCCGGTGAGGGATCCCAGGCTCCGGAGCACTTTTGATCGGAGCACTCCCTTCTGGCGACCCAGGCAAGGGTTCGCCCGCTCCGCAATGAAAAGTCCACGCTGCGAACGCTGCTAAAACTCCGGGCCCGACTCCGGGAAAGGCCGCTCCAATCCATGCTGTTAGGCCGCGAGGGAGGCGACATGGAAAAAGTCGCCTCTCCGTGGAGGAGGCGACCGAAAGCAGTTCCCTCCTTACACCCCCTCACCACCCCCCACACAAGACACATCGAGAGACACTAATACAAGCATTTGGACGCGCTAAAAAAAAAAACGTAGAAATAGCGAACACGCTGCTGGCAGGGCAGCTGTCTCGCAGCGCCCCCACTGACCTCCATCAGTCAGAGTATTGAGTATGGAAGTTTGGAGGTCATGTGGCAGTTGCATTTGACGGTGGTGAGACCGCATTTAGAGAATTGTGTTCACTTCTGGGCACCATGTTATAGAAAAGATATTGCCAAGATTTAAAGGGTTCGGTGAAAATTTACAAGGATGTTGCCAGGACGAGAGGGTGAGGTTTAGTAGGCTGAGTCTCTATACTTTGGAGTGCAGGAGGATGAGAGGTGATCTTATAGAGCTGTATAAAATCATGAGAGGAATCGATTGGATAGATGCACAGAGTCTCTTGCCCAGAGTAGGGGAATCGAGCACCAGAGATCATAGGTTCAAGGTGAAGAGGAAAAGATTTAATAGGAATCTCAGATTTAATAGGGATCATTTTTTCACATAACAGGAGGTGGGTGTATGGAACAAGCGGCCAGAGGAGGTAGTTGAGGCTGGGAAATTCAACGTTTAAGAAACAGTTAGACAGGTACGTGGATAGGACAAGTTTGGAGGGATATGGACCAAGCGCAGGCAGGTGGGACTCGTGTGGCTGGGACATGTTGGTCAGTGTGGATAAGTTGGGCTGAAGGGCCTGTTTCCACACTGAATCACTCTATGACTCTAAAAAATGTTTGTTTTAAACTACGGAGAGGGTGGAGGTGGGATGGAGGGGGCTGAGAAAATGTTTCTGATTGGGTCAGTTCGGGATTCTAGTGGGGATTAGCTGTTGACAAAGTTCTCTGGTTGACAGACACACGACAGTTATAATGGGGAGAGAAGGCAAACAAAGGAGTGTAAAGGCAGGAATGCAGAACTGCAATGTCCAGTGGGTCAGACTGGGCAAATGGGAATTGGAGGTTCACAAGGATGTTGCCTGGAATGGAGCATTTTACTTACAAGGAGACATTAAATGTGTTGGAGTTGTTTACCTTGGAATGAAGGCTGAGGTGAGATGGGGGGGGGGGGGGGGGGGGGGAGTGGTGGGAAGGGTGGCATGAAAGAACTTGGTGGAGGTACACCATGTGAGTGGCTACACGGTAAATGTTAGGAAACCTTTCCCTACTGCAGCGGAACTTAGGGTAAGGGGGAGAGAGTTTATAAGGGAAGAATGTTTCATCCAGAGTAGTTGCAATCTGGAACACATTGCCCAAATTGGTGGTTTAAACAGTTATTCTCACAATACTTACATTTTTTGGATAATATTTGCCATGAGATGGAAGGTATGGACAGATTAAATAGGATTAGTGTAGATAGGTAATTGATGGTTGGCATAGACATGGTGTCAAAGGGCCTATTTCTATGCTGCATGATAATAAGCGAGTTCAGTATTCTGAAAAAAGCAAGGAATCATGGGATTTGTCAAAGGTAACTCGTGATAAACACCCCCGGCAACCGTGGCGCCGCATGCACACAGACCTGCGCCCCATCTCCAGCCAGGATCAAACCCGGGCCTCCGGTGCCGCCGAACCGCCACTGGACCCTCCCCGTTTCCCCCCCCCCTCCCTCCCCCGAGCACCCTATCCCCGTCTGAGGGCGGCCAGATACGCCCTCGGATTGACGGGACACCGGCTTGTTGCAGAGGCGGCCCCAGGCTTACAGCCAGTGCGGAGAAGAAGCGTCAACTCCAGCTCAACTCTGCCTGTCCCGCCGGGTTAACCGACAGCCCTGGACTGACGGGACACTGGCCCGGAGCAGTGGAGCGAACACTTGGCCACCATTCTATACTCCGCGACGGCTGCAAGCCCGGGCCAGCACCGCAATGGGCCACGCCTCGCCAGTCCTGGGCCGCCAGTCAACCCAGCGGGATAGGTAGACACGAGCCAGAGACAGCACCCCCCCCTTCGCACTGGCAGCAAGCCTGGAGTGCCACTCCCGTCCGACTCCCGCCAGCCCAGGGCCACCCCGGACATCCCTGGCCGCCCCCGGACAGGGACGGGACACTCGGGAGGGGACAGGGATGGCTCAGCAGCAATTCAACAGCGCCAGAGACCCAGGCCCGATCCTGACCACGGACAAAATGCAGGACTGCACCCACGCTGCAGCACAGCCACCGAGAATGTTTATCGCGAGTGACCCATGGCCTGGGCGCGCGCAGTCGGAATACCGAACTCGCTTATGACTAACAAATCTGTCATCAGAGAAATCAATCTGGTATACCTTTGCTACACTCCCACCAACCAAGTATAATCTTCCTCAGATAGGGAGACCAGACCAGTGCAGAATAGTACAGATGCCATCTCACCAGGGTTCTATATAATTGCAGCAATTTGTCTTTTATTCTTGTTCTCAAATCCTTTTGCAATAGAAGCCAACATACCTGTAATTGCTGCTAAACCTGCATGCAAACTTTCAATGATTCAGCTGCAAGAACATTTAGGTCATTTGAAATAATAGCATCTTTCAATTTCTCATTATTGAAAATAAAGAGCCTTCCTACTTGTTCTACCCTGGTGAAGAAACTGATATTTCCACATTATATTTCATCTTTCATTCCCTTGCCTATTCACTTGGGCTGCCTACAACCCTCTAAAATATCTCTGCATCTTCATCAACTCACATTGCCACATCGTTGTGAATCACTAGCAAACTTGGATACATTACACTCGGCACCTTATCCAAATAATTGAGGAAGATTGAAAAAGATGGGGCATCAGTACCGGCCCTTGCAGCACCCCACAGCTCTCAGCGTTTTAAACTGAAAATGACATTTACTCTGACTTTCTTTTGCGTTCATCACCAACCCTTAATTCCTGCAAGTACATTATTGTGCACCTGTTCCCGTGACAACCCCTCACCATACTGATCCAGAAAGTCATCTCCATTCTTTCATACGCCACACTATTATTAGGGTAAATAAGATCAGATAGTAAATGTATGGCTCAAACTTTGATGTGTTAATTTGCTTAGCCTAGTCTGTATTAAAATTAAAATCCCCCATGAATATTGCAATACCCTTGATAGATACACCTCGCATTTCCTAATTTGTGCTCTGCCCTATATTAACTCTGAGGGACTTAACATAATTTCTGCCAATATTTTCTGCTGCTTGCCATTTCTTAGCCTTACCCTATCTGTTTCTACTTCATTTTTTGTACTAAGATTATTTCTGCTGCTTTTATATCGGTGCTACCTGTCTCTTTTTCTTTTGACCATCTCTGATTCAAGTATCCTACATTTTCAATATCCAACCTTTGTTACTTTGCAAGTTTATCTCTATGGTAATTATTATATCATACCCATCTATTACTATTTGTAACATGAATTGACCTACCATGTTAGGAACAGTGCATGCATTCAAGTATTTTGTTTTTATACATTTTATTCCCAGCTCTGATTCTAATTGGAGGTAGAGGGGGAGCCGTCCAGTTGGTATGGCTGCCCAGTCTGCAGCTGTATGTTTTTTAACTTCTTTCTTTTATTTTTAGTGAGTTTTAGTGTTTTGGTTTTGGAGCCCTAGCCTTTTTTATGTGGGGGGGGTGGTGGGGGGAAGGGGGAAACTGCTTTTGCTGGTCCCTACCTGGTCGGAGAGGCAGCTTTTCTCCGGGCTGCACCATCGACCTGTCTTCGCGGTCTACCAGCGGGCCAGGAGCGGCGTTTCCTGAGGGGCCGCCCAGATCCTTGGCTTCGGCAGCGGCTCAGCACTGGAGCACCATCGGGGAACGGAGCGGGCGATGCCTTGCCTGGGTCGCCGCGCTGGAGCTCTGGAATGCTGAGACCGCAGGTGTACATCGCGGAGCTGCGGGACTGTGGGGAGGCCGGCTGCGGGCGGCAGCGCTGAACTTTAACATCGGGAGCCTGGGATCTCTCGGCGAGATCGCCAGTTGTGGAGCTCCATCCAGCACGACCTTGTCGGCTTCGGAAGCCATGGACTCCAGTAGGGAAGCAGCCGATCCAGGTGTCCCAAGCCGCTGTGAAGACTCTCCCGACGCCGGAGAACCAACACCCGGCGAGAAGGCCTAAAACATCAGGCCGCCGCAGCGCCGACTGCGGAGGCCTCAATAGGCCTGACTATGGGTGGACATGGGGATGGGACTGGACTTTGTGCCTACCCCCACAGTGGGAACCATTGTGGGGGAATGTTTTTATGTACATTGTTAATTCTTTCGTGTTGGGTCTTATCTTTATCTGTGTGCTGCATGGCAAGTCAAATTTCACTACACCAATTGGTGTATGTGACAATAAATGCCTTTGTCCTTTGTCTTTTGAACATATCTCTGTCTATTTTCATTATCCTTGGTCTTTCTTCTTATCTTTCTAATTCCAGAACCCACTTTCTTAACCTTGTTTAAAGCATTATCTACAGCCCAGGTTATTTAATGCACAGGGATATTGATCCCACCTGAATCAGATGATCGTTCCCTCTTTGACTAAATTGGTGCCATTGCTCCATGAACTGAAATTCATACCTACATCTGCCTTTAAGCCACACCAAAGACATCAAGGCTCCAGTCTGTAAATGTGCACCAAAAACCCAGTTCTCTTCCAGCCCAAGGATATATTCTTCACCAGTCACGTCACATGGCCTTCCTGATTCACGTTCACGACTTCTAAAAATAACCTCTATCCCACTAATAGTGTTGTCCCCTGTTACCAATACATTCAGTTGCAATTTTCTAACTTGAATGGCCCCAATTCAATAGTCTGCAGTGAGTTTGCTCACTTTCCCATCAATCTCTACTTTCATCCATGCAAGCTCCAAGAGCTTCATAGTTCTTGGGCAAATGCAAGGACTGAGACTCCTGCAATGCCGCATTCTAGATCTCCCATACTCGCCTTTCTATTATTGCGCCACCTTTACCCTTTTAACTGTTCAGTCCCACAGAACACAATTTAAACAGACAGCAGCTCATCAACTTCCATCAAAAATTACTTGAGCTACAGATAGTTACTGCATATATAACCTTCACACTCAATATGAAAAAACACTGAGTATTATTCATGCTGTACCTTTCCATGCTGCTACCCAGCTTGAACTTTACTATCTCCATGTACAGTACCGATTACTTATCTTGATACCTGGTTTTTAACATTGTTTTTAAACTGTGACCTGTGTTTTTATGTTTGTATATTATGCACCAATGGAGTGGCAATAACAATGTTGTTGTATGCAGTGCTTACAACGACAAATAAAGGCATTTCATTTCATATGGTCACCATAAATCCACATGGTGTCTAAAACTGCCCATAATGCAGTTGAAACACATCTGCCCTGCCCATTGTAAAATATTTGATCAACTTATCTAATTTTATTACCAGTATGCTTACCAAGCTGAAGAATCTAGCATGTGAAAGTGGGTACACAGATTTAGTTTTAATCCTATAACATTCTTGGGTAACAGTTCCAGGGTTTAGATTGAGTGATAATGAAAGAACATCAAGTCAGGATATTGTATAGTTTATAGGGGAACTATTTGTGAGCTACAGTTATAAGGCTCATAGTACTTACCCAAATAAATCAAGTGAGGCCATATAATTTCTTCCTGTATTATTGCCAAGGGAGAAATAAACACTACTTCTAGTGATTTCAACTGGAACCACATTTTCTTTTCTGATCTGGGGGTGCACGTAGCACACAGTACAACGTTTCCAGTCATACTATTCCACAAGGATGAGAAACTTCTCCAGATATCTTCCACGGGGATGTGAAAGCTCCTCCAGACATTAACTGTACTTCCATGAGGATGAGAAATTTCCATCCTTAGTCTTTTAATTTTTTTGTGCACATTTAAAGACTGGAGCCCTGATGTCAATTCATGCAGGTGTAAAATACTAAAATGTTAATCATTTTTAACTGCGTAACAACAAGAAAAACAAAGAAGTGCAAGCTAAAAATACAGATGAATCATTTCACTTGAATTTCAATTTAAAACTGCATCCTACCTGCAGTGAAAATATTAACTGTGTGTTAAATGCAGAGCTGGTTTAGCACATCTGTCATACAGCAGCTGAATGCATTTCTAGGCCACTGCATCCTCGTGTAGAAGAAACATCAACCTGACTTTTTCTTTTTTTCTTTTAAACTAATTGTTGACCTGTGTCCCCTGGTATTTGAACTACTCATAACAATGAAAAAAAATCAATATTTTCCAAATTTAATGAAATAAGTAAGTTTAGAGATTAAATTGTTGGGTTTTGTTATAATTGGAGAATGAATCATTTGTAGGTGTTGCATTTAACTTGATGTTGTTAAAAAAGAGAAACAGCAATTACTACACTGTAAATTGCTAATTAGATATGTGATATTGATGTTACAAAATACTTGTCTTGTTGCTTTTTATGCGCTGAATTGAAATGCACAATGATTTAAATTGAATAACAGTACATACATAATAAGTTACTAGATCCAAACTTTTCATATGTAGTTATCATATTGAATTTCTTTTGATCTTTATAACATTCCATGTGTATCAAATTCATGGAAAACGTTTAAAACTATAAATATTTTTCTGTAAGATGGTTCAGTCACTTAGTATAACATACTAGCACAAGATAATACTGGAATGGTGTCCTTGGTGTTTGAAATGGCATACAACTAAAGGCTTATAGTTTTTCCTGGGTGGATCTTTAATTGAGAAGCCAATAATGCAACATTTTAGGAACCACAATGTTCTTATTTTTCCAATTGCGATGAATCATGCTTCTTTTCATAGTGGTGCCTTGTAATTTGTTTGCATTAAGTTTCTCCTTTTTCAATAATAAGATCATAGAATCACCAACATTTGCTGCAGAGATGGAGATTATTCAATCTATTACCTCTGGAAATTAACTTTTGGTTAATCCTACTTCCAAGCACTTAGTCATTCAGCATGGAAACAGGCCCTTCAGCCCAACTTGATCTCACATGTCCCATCTACACTAGTCCAACCTGCTTGCATTTGGCCTATATCCCTCCAACCCTGTCTTATCCATGTTCCTCTCTAATTGTTTCTTAAACGTTTCAATAGTCCTTGCCTCAACTACCTCCTCTGGCAGTTCGGTCCATACACCCACCACCCTTTGTGTAAAGAAGATACCCCTCAGATTCCTATTAAATCTTTTCCCCTCAACATTAAACCTATGTCCTCTGGTTCTTGTTTCCCCAACACTGGGAAAGACACTCTCTTGGTTCGAGCCTACGTTATAGCTGTTCAAGTGCTCATCCAGGTAATTTTGAATGTGAAAAATATTCCTGATTCCACAACCCATTCAGTCAGTTACTTCCATACCTTCAACCTTGCAAGTATCCTTTTCCTCAATTCCCCTCTGATCCTTCAACAAATTAACAAATCTATGCAAGGAGGAACTGCTGATGCTGGTTTAAACCGAAGATAGTCACAAGAAGCTGGAGTAACTCGGTCGAACAGGCAGCATCTCCGGAGGGAAGGAATGGGTGACTTTTCAGATAACAGTGAGATAGGAAGGAAAAGATTGCAGAACCTACCAAGTGAACCAATCAAATCAAATTGTGTGGAAAGGTGGATTCTTACCTATTCTAAAATTAATTCTGTGAGTAAATAATATCCAACATTCCATGGAATTTAGATTGTGATTTGTTTGAAGTTTATAATTTTTTTGGCAGA
This sequence comes from Raja brachyura, assembly GCA_963514005.1. Next base: position 21,627,519 of record OY740796.1, on the reverse strand, counting down.
AATTATAGTTTGTTTCCATCCTACTTCTGCTGTTTGAGATTGGAAACATGATTTAATGATGCCAGAACATCAGGGGGGATCTTATAGAAACTTACAAAATTCTTAAGGGGTTGGACAAGCTAGATGCTGGAAGATTGTTCCCGATGTTGGAGTCCAGAACAAGGGGTCACAGTCTAAGGATAAGGGGGAATTCCTTTAGGACCGAGATGAAGAAAACATTCTTTACACAGAGAGTGGTGAGTCTCTGGAATTCTCTGCCACAGAAGGTAGTTGAGGCCAGTTCATTGGCTATATTCAAGAGGAAGTTGGATGTGGCTCTTGTGGCTAAAGGGATCAGGGGGTATGGAGAGAAGGCAGGTACGGGATACTGAGTTGGATGATCAGCCATGATCACATTGAATGGCGGTGCAGGCTCGAAGGGCCGAATGGCCTACTCCTGCAGCTATTTTTCTATGTTTCTATGTTTCTAACAACAATCTTGCTTTCAATTGATGCCATTGGTCCATGAACAAATTCATACCTACAATCAGTCTTTAAGCCACATCTTCAATTCACTAATCTTGTTTGTCCTTTGCTAAATTGCATGTGACTCAGTTATTAGTTTTAACATTCTGTCATATATATCATTGGTTCCCATATGGACCTCAACAACTGGGTCTCTCCCCCCCCCCCCCCCCCCCCCCTTATTCAAAGTTCTGTTCCAGCCCAAGGATATAATCTTCACCAGCCCCGGGCAGGTCACATGGCCGTCCTGATTCACGTTCACAACTTCTAAAAATACCTTCCATCACACTAATAATGTTGTCCCCTGTTACCAATACATTCAGTTGCAATTTTCTAACTTGAATGGCCCCAATTCAATAGTCTGCAGTGAGTTTGCTCACCTTCCCATCAATCTCTACTTTCACCCACGCAAGCTCCAAGAGCTTCATAGTTCTTGGGCAAATACAAGGACTGAGACTCCTGCAATGCCACATTCTAGATCTCTCGTACTCGCCTTTCTATTATTGCACCATCTTTACCCTTTTAACTGTTGTCCTAGAGAACACAATTTAATCAGACAGCAGCTCATCAACTTCCATCATAAATTACTTGAGCTACAGATAATTACTGCATATATAATATTCAGTATATTCGGTATGTCGACGAATACTCTATTGAATCTCTACAAGTGTATGGTAGAAAGCATACTGACTGCTAGCATCACGGCCTGCTGCAGTAACATGAACAACCGGGAAAGAAGGAGATTATAGTGATCTATAGATACTGCCATCACAGGTACTGACTACCTCACCATCAAAAAGATCTATCGGATGCACTGCGTAAAAAAAGCAGATAATATCTACACCAGAGCTGCCAACTCTCACGCATAGAGCGTGAGAATCACGCATTCGGCCCAATTTCCACGCTCTCACGCTGATCACAAATTTCTCACGCTCTGTCGTGGGCCGAGTCCCGGGTCGTCGGAGGCGTCGGAAGCGTTGCGCCGTTGCCGTGAAATCTCTGCGCCAAATTCGCCCTGGTGACCGGCATGGACCAGGCTGTGGCTCAGTGCATCCTGGAGGACAACCACTGGCTGCTGGATGTAGGTACCAAGCACTGGGTAGAAGCAGTGGAAGATAGTAGCCTTTAAATGGGGATGGTTGGAGAAAGCACCCTCCTTGCCTGCTAGATTTTCACATACTGTAACTGCAGAAAAAATGTTACCGATGTTGGGGGAGTTCAGAACCAGGGGTCACACAGTTTAAGAATAAGTGATAGGCCATTTAGGACTGAGATGAGGACAAACTTTCTTTACCCAGAGAGTTGTGAATCTGTGGAATTCTCTGCCACAGAAGGCAGTGGAGGCCAATTCACTGGATGTTTTCAAGAGAGAGTTATATTTTACTCTTGGGGCTAGCGAAATCAAGGGATATGGGGAAAAAACAGGAAAGTGGTACTGATTTTAGATGAACAGCCATGATCATATTGAATGGCAGTGCTGGCTCGAAGGGCCGAATGGCCTATTCCTGCACCTATTTTCTATGTTTCTATGCTTGAGTATATGGCAATAAAACTCCACCACTTGATTTTGAAGCATCCATGCATGGTGGAGGTATAATGCAGTCATAGAGTGATACAGTGTGAAAACAGGCCCTTCGGCCCAACTTGCCCACAACATGTCCCAGGTATACTTCCTGCTTTTGGTCCATATCGCTCCAAACCTGTCCTATCCATGTATCAGTCCAACTGTTTCTTAAATGTTGGGATAGTCCCTGCCTCAACTACCTCCTCTGGTAGCTTGTTCCATACACCCACCACCCTTTGTGTGGAAAAAGTTACCCCTTAAAAATATATTTTTTTAAAACATTGAAATTATACTTCTGCAATGCACTAAAATTATGATTTTAATACATCAAATTTCAAAAAGTCCCCACTGTGGGAGGGGTTACCACCCTCCCACACCCTCCCCCCACTCACTCCACCCTCGCCGGGTACCCCCAAGGCCAGTGATCAGTAATCACTCAGCCCCCCCCCCAAGTTCAAAAACGCTCCGCGGCCCCTGGTTCAGACAGAGAGCACTGCCAGATGTGAGCGGGGAATTGAGGCCAGTTGTCCGTGATGTCTGGATCCCAATGCTCGGCGTTTCGGAGTTGGCTAATGTTATTGATTTGTAATTAGCCTGATTTGTAATTAGTTGACATAACCTTAATTTATTAATCCAGAATATCCAGGGGCAGGGGATAAGTGGAACAAACATTGGAACAAAAATTTGCCCTTGATACATATTAACTATAATATAATAATTCTATGCATGTTGGTAGGTGCAATTGAAACAAAGATCCTTTTATCATTGTTGTGTTATGAATACCTCAGAAAATATTATGTACTCACATTAAATAGAATATTATTGCTTAAATATATAGTTATTGAACTTTGCATTTCGGAAAAGTCCCAGCTGAGGGGAAGACAGCAAAATAGAAGGGGAGGGGAGGGAACATTGAGGGGGACAGGGCATTGAGGGGTGGGGGCATTGAAGGGGAGGGGAGGGGACATTGGGGAGGGAACATTGAGGAGGGGGAGGAGATATTGGGGGAAGGGAGGCAAGAGGATGGGGACATTGAGGGGGAGGGGACTGAAGGGGAGGAGACTGAGGGGGAGGGGTGAGGAGGGGACATTGAGAGGGACGGGACATAGAGGGGGAGGGGGAGGGAGTGGGGCTGGACAGGAGGTTACAGAAGGGCAAAATATACTGTACAACTGATGCGCATAAGTGCCTGTGATTGGATAAGGGGTCTGTGGTTGGATCCCCATTTACAGGTGCCCTCCCCTTAATTCCACCATTAATAGATGCCCTCCCCTAAATCTCCACATTTGCAGGTGCCCTCTTCTAAATCCCATTTATAGGTGCCCTCCTCTAATTCACCATTTGCAGGTGCCCTCCTCTAATTTGTCTCCAAATCTGAGGAAAGACATTCTTGCCATAGAGGGGGTTCAGAGAAGGTTCACCAGACTGATTCCTGGGATGTTGGGACTTTCATATGAAGATAGACTGGATAGACTCGACTTGTACTCACTGGAATTTAGAAGATTGAGGGGGGATCTTATAGAAACTTACAAAATTCTTAAGGGGTTGAACAAGCTAGATGCAGGAATATTGTTCCCGATGTTGGGGGAGTCCAGAACAAGGGGTCACAGTTTAAGGATAAGGGGGAATTCCTTTAGGACCGAGATGAGGAAAACATTCTTTACACAGAGAGTGGTGAGATTCTGGAATTCTCTGCCACAGAAGGTCGTTGAGGCCATTTCATTGGCTATATTCAAGAGGAAGTTGGATGTGGCTCTTGTGGCTAAAGGGATCAGGGGGTATGGAGAGAAGGCAGGTACGGGATACTGAGTTGGATGATCAGCCATGATCATATTGAATGGCGGTGCTGGCTCGAAGGGCTGAATGGCCTACTATTGCACCTATTTTTCTATGTTTCTAATTCACCATTTGCAGGTGCCCTCCTCTAATTCACCATTTGCAGGTGCCCTCCTCTAAATCCCATTTACAGGTGCCCATCCCTAATTCACCATTTAAAAGATGATCACACAAAATATAAATTAGATAATATTATTTTATTGTTCTGATAATAATAATCTGATTAGTAGAGATTCGGGTCCAGACCATCAGACTGAAAGTCACGGGAGAGATGGGTGATGATGTAAAGAAAAATGAATAAAAGATATAAAATGTAACAATGATAAGGAAAAAGGCCATTGTTGGATTAGAACAAGCTGGTGCGAGAGAGAGAGAGGGGGGGGGGAATGCCGGGGCTACCTGAAGTGAGCAATCCCCGCACACTAACACTGTCCTGAAATTCCTAGCAGTAGTACTGAGTAAACACAGCACTGTCCATAATATAATAAACAAGAAAAAAATGTTTACTGTGTGTATATAATATATATATTATATATATATATATATATATATATATATATATATATATATATATATATATATATATATATATATATATATATATAGGAAGTAACTGCAGAGGCTAGTTTAAACCGGGTGATAGAAAGCGAGGGAATGTCGGGGCTGCCTGAAGTTAGTTCAGATGACCAATAAATCCCAACTGACCAAATTTGGGAATTCCCTCACTCCCATATATCAGGACAAGTTGTGCCGAATAACACTGGCCGAACGTACCTTACGCCGAAGATGTAACCAATCCATCAGCTAAAAAAAACCCCATAAAGTGCAAGTTCAGTTAAGTTCAGTTTAGTTTACTGTCATGTGTACTGAGGTACAGTGAAAAGCTTTTGTTGCATGCTAACCAGCCAGCGGGAAGACAATACACTTTTGCAATCTAGCCATTTACAGTGTATTGATACATGTTAAGGGAATAACATTTAGTGCAAGGTGAAGCCACAACGTTCGATCAAAGATCGTCTGAAGGTCACCAATGAGGTAGATAGTAGTTCAGCACTGCTCTCTGGTTGTGGTAGGATGGTTCTGTTGCCTGATAACTGCTGGGAAGAAAATGTCCCTGAATTTAGAGATGTGCGTTTTCACACTTCTATACGTTTTGCCCTGATGGGAGAGGGGAGAAGAGGGAGTGGCCAGAGTGACTTGGTGTGTGAATCATTAAACTGTGGTAGAACGTAGAACAAAGAACAGATCCTTCGGCCCACAATGTCCGTGCTGATCATGATGCCACGTTAAACTAATCTTCTCTCCCTGCACCTGATCCATATTGCTCCATTTCCTGCATATCCATTGAACCCATGACTGTATGGCAGAGCAGAATCAATGGGCTGAATGGTCTAACTAATCATTACATCCCCTCTCTTTCTGTCCCGCCACCCACCCTAGTCGTCTGACTCGTTTCACTGTCACCCAGCTTAGTTTCACTGTTCATATCCACTCATTAAAGGGCCTGTCCCACCAGCATGCGGTGAGCGTGACCAAACATGGTGGCTTGAGGCGTACGGTCTCACGGGGCCGGTCCCATTTCCAACCGCGGAGCCCTATGGACCTGGTCCTGACATCATACTCACCAATCAGCTGTGCAGGAGGCGGAGACGCTGACGCTTCTAGACGCTGCGCACGGTGTCCAGACACTATGTACGGCGCCAAGCGCCCGTCGAGGCGTTGCGTGCGGCCTCAATGCGGCTGCGGACCGACAGTCCGTTGCCGTGCGGGAATTTTGAACAGTATCAGTTTTTTGGAGCCCCGCGCGATGTCGGGACCAGCCCCGCACAACTCCATACGGCTCCAGCAATCGAAGTGGGACCGGCCCCGCGAGGCCGTACGCCTCAAGCCACCACGTTAGGTCGCGCTCGCCGTATGCAGTCGCATGCTGCTGGGACAGGCCCTGAACACCTTCTCCTCAGCCATCAAAGGACCAATGTGGGTTCCACCTTTCCTTCATTATCCTTGCTGGCCTTAGAGTTATATAGTCATACAGTGTGGAAATACAGGGCTGCCAACTCTCACGCATTGAGCGTGAGACTCACGCATTTTGCGAAATTCTCATGCTGATCACAGAATTTCTCACGCTCAAAAAATATATATTTTTTGTACATAAATAAATAAAGTCACGAACAACTCAATTCGCTCAAGGCTTCCTGATCTCTTCTATGCTCACCAATGAGAATAGGTTTCTGTTGGCGGGTTTCCCGTTAAGAACAAGCAATTTGATTGTCTTAAGTCCATCGCACAATATTTAATATGGCAAAAAAACAAAATCTGCACGTGATGGACATTCAAAATAAAGCAAATTGTTTTAGAGGTGAATAAAAGCCACGAGGGGAATATATAAGGAAAATGCATAGTCTTTTTCCTAGGATATGTGATTTAAGACGGAATTGGGTTAAAGCAGGGTTGTCAAACTACCGGCCCATGAAGGGGTCCAATCCGCACGAGGGGACACTGTCAGTCAGGATGATTTGGGGGAAAAAAAGTAGTTTCGTTTAGAGCAAAGATCATAGATCTTTAGTTTAGAGTCTCAACTAAACTACACATTCCCGTGCAGATGGTGTGATAGGTGAGACACAGCAGTGCTCCCAGCACCAACCCCTTTACCTCCCCCACCCCCCCAGGCGCCAAGTCTGTAAATTTCCGCTCACTCCGGGTGTTGTCGCCTCTTCACTGACACACGCTCTTACACACAACGTGACACACTCTCTCACACACACACACTCTTTTTAAAAAAATTTCAAAATAGACTTTATTCAAATGATAAATATATACAATACATGAACCTTGCGGAAAATCCATCCAACATTTTCGGAGGCTATACAAATTCATCAATACAGTTTATCCATTTCTTTTCCCCAAATTTCACAAATGTGTCCCCCACCCGTGCCACTCATGTGGCCCACCGGCGTGAGATATCTTCCCTTATTTTGAGGGGCGTCTCCACCGTACCGTGCCCCCCATGTCCAGCAGCGGAAGGACCTTAGACTGTAGCCCACCCCCACCGAGCCTTGGCGTTGGCTGCACCAAGCTTCAGTGCGTCCCTCAGCACGTACTCCTGCAGTCTGCAGTGGGCCAGTCGGCAACATTCCCTGACGGACATCTCGCTCTGCTGGATGGTGAACAACGCTCGGGCAGACCAAAGAGCGTCTTTCATCGAGTTGATGACCCTCCAGCAGCACTCGATGTCAGTCTCTGAATGTGTTGCGCCACTCACCCAACCTCCGCGCGGCCCCTGCTGCCGGTTTAGTTGCGCTTGCCGCATGCAGGCGCATGCTGGTGGGAACGACCCTGTACAGGGGATCACCCGACCTCCGCGCGGCCCCCGCTACCGGTTTGATCGCGTTCATCGCATAGAGTTGCATGCTGGTGGGACAGGCCCTTTAGACTATGACACATTGTAGAAAGGATGCAATTGCTCTGGAGAGGACCCGGGCGATTTATGAACATGTTGGCAGGGCTGGAATATTTTTTTTCTTTGAAGAAACATTTGATAACTGGGATTGTATTCTCTGCAGCAATGGAGGTGAAGAAAATATTTAGTTGAGGTGAATAATATAATGAGAATAAGACCTGTTTCGCTTAACAAAGAGTGTAGGAAGGAACTGCAGGTGCTGGTTTAAACCGAAGATAGGCATAAAAAAGCTGGAATAACTCAGCGGGACAGGCAGAATCTCTGGAGAGAAAGAATGGTGATGTTTCGGGTCGAAACCCTTCAGACTGAAGAGGTTGAAAAACATTTATCTGCCATATAGATGTAAAAAACAATGACTAAAGATGTGTGTTATCTAACTAAGGGCAGAAATCAGAATCATGTGTTCATCTTCATTGACGTGACACCATAATAGAATATTATACTTTCTATCACAATGGCAGCAGACAGTCAGGGTGGGCAGTAGGACATCAAAACTCATAGCCGTGAGCACTGGCTCGCCCCAAGGCTGTGTCCTTAGCCCCCTGCTGTTTAGTCTGCTTACACACGACTGTACTGTTAGACTCAACAACAACTTCATCAACAAGTTCGCTGATGACACAACAGTGGTGGGTCTCATCAGTGACAATGATGAGTCGGCATACAGGATGGAGGTGGAGCTGCTCACAGGATGGTGCAAATCCCACAACCTCATTCTCAACGTGGGAAAAACGAAGGAGATGGTGGTTGACTTCAGGAGGGCAGGAAAACAACTCCATACACCTCTGCACATTGATGGAGCTGATGTGGAAAGGGTCAGCAGTGTGAAGTTCCTAGGACTCCACCTGTCAGGTGACCTGACGTCCACGACCAACACCACTGCACTGGTCAAGAGAGCCCAGCAGCGACTACACCCTCTCCGAAGACTACGGAAAGCAGGTCTCCCCACTGCACACCTACGAACTTTTTATAGGGGGACAATCGAGAGCACATTAATCTACGGCATCACTTCCTGGTTCGGGAGCTGCAAAGCGTACGAACGGCACCAACTAGACAGGATTGTGAAGACCGCCAGCAGGATTATTGGTGCTCCACTCCCTTTCCTGCTGGACATATACAGGAAGAGATGTATCAACATGGATCTCCATCATCAAAGACCCCTACCACCCATCGCATCACATATTCTCCATCCTGCCATCTGGGAAGAGGTACAGGAGCATCAGCTGTAAAACCAGCAGGATGCTCCTCAGCTTCTTCCCGCAGGCCATAAGACTGATGAATGGACTTTGCCCCCTGCCAAAGTATCTCGCACCAACCACCAACCTGGACACACTGAAGCAGAGCCATTGTCGTGCCGCTGCCGATTGGAACGCATGATGATATATGTATTTTTATTTTTATTTCTATTTATTTTTTACCGCACACTGAATGGACACTGGTTGAGCAACGTCTTTTCGTTTCCTCTGGATATGCAAGTACTCAGGAAAATGATAATAAAGATTTTCAATTTCAATATTACAGAACAAATAATTTAATGGGGTGGCACTGTGGCGCAGCGGTAGAGTTGCTGCCTTACAGCACCATAGACCCAGAATTGATCCTGAATACGGGTGCACCTCTACTCTCCCTCCCCCCCCCCCACCCCCCCACCACCCCTCGGTCGTTGCATACCCTCGCAATTTCTCACTCTCAACTCTCACCCAATGTTGGCAGTCCTGCCCACACTATCCTGGCTATCCTCTCTTTTAACTCCTACCATTGGGAAGGAGGTACATAAGCATGAACCATGACCACCAGGTTCAAGAACTCCAACAATCATAGATCTCCTGAACATTATACCACACTGACCTCAGCAAATATGAACTTCTATGGGCTGTCTTTGGTTTCACCAAGGACTTTAGTTTTTGCACTAGTTGTAGGGTTATTAATTTATTGAATTAAAAAAAACATTGAAATTATACTTCTGCAATGCACTAAAATAGTAAGATTAAATGAGAACTTACCAGTTTGAAGTTTGATCTTTATTTTATGAGGAGTTACGATGAGGAATTACGTGAAGACCCCGCCAGCACGCATGCGCGACATATCTTCAAAGCAGTGGTGTGAAATCACAGAAAATACAGTCACAATGACTAATATAGTAAGATAAAAAAGGGAACTTCCATACCAGGTGATCTTTATAATAGAGGGTTGGGAGCGGAGGGCATGTAATCCCTCATCGTAACTCCTCATAAAATAAAGATCAAACTTCAAACTGGTAAGTTCTCGTTTAATCTTACTATTTTACTTCGGAGTCACGTGAGTGACTACGTGAAGATTTCAAAGCTCTGTGATTTCATGCCCTGGAAGCTCCATGCTCACACACCGCTAAAGTTGGGATAAGAGGATGAACGTAATTCAGACAAGACACTGGCTGAAAAACAAAAATCAGGTATTTATTCATACCAAACAAAAATAGTGTCCCCTAAGGGTAACTATCTGGCAGCACTCAAAATCCTCCCTGCATAAGTGTCAGGGGAGGTCACGGGTTTATAGTAAAAGCGGTGGAAGGTCTTTTCATTACTCCAACCCGCTGTAGCCAGGATGTGATCCAACGGTACCTCCATCCTTCTAGCCGCCGAGGTGGATGCTGCCCTGGTGGAGTGAGATTTATATTTGTTAGTATCCACCCCCGCCGCATCCAGTACCACCCTTAACCATCTGGAAATGGTTTGCACCGTGACTCTGTGATGGGGCTTCTTGTGACTAACAAGCAAAGCTGTTTCCGTGCCCCTGAGATTTTGAGTGACTGTAATGTATCGTAAGATTAATGTGACGATACAAAGACGAGGATCTGCTGGGTAAGCCAGAAACTCCAAAGTATGTCCAGACACTCCGGGTCGATCTTGTTTCAACAGTCCCTGCACATAGAAAGTGATTTTGTCACTGGTGATTGTCATTTCATCCAGGTTGAGTTTGTGCAGGGACTGGACCCGTTGTGCCGTGATAAGTGCCATAATCATGACCATCTTGTAGGTGAGTTTAGCCAAAGGGAGTCCCGTGTTTGGTGTCCATCCTCGCAGCATAGTCAAGACTGTGCTGATATCCCAAATATGGCTATATCTGGCCCTGGGGGAATTAGAATTGAATATTCCCCTCATAAATTTGGATACTAGAGGATGTGACCCAATTCCCAATTGGTCACTCCCCTTGCCCAAGTAGGGTGATAGGGCACTCCTGGCACAGTTAATGGCACTGTAGCTCAAACCTTCATCGAAATGAAGGGTAGCCAAAAATTCCAGCACTTCCGTTATGGTGGCGGTTTCATATGTCGTGTTGGCTGTGACGCAGAATCCTTCCCATTTCCTGATGTAGGTCAGGTACTGCTTTCTTGTGGACTCTCTGCAGGCTGCTGTGATGGTATCAATGGTCCTGTTGGAGAGCCCGAATCCGTGAAGTGGCCGTTTTAAAATCTGCAAATTAACAAGTCCATGCGGTCATGACATGGATGACATTCTCCTGTAACAGGATGCACGAGCAGGCTTGGTCTTTTGTTCACCCTGATACAGGGTTCTGTGGCCATCTTCTGTACCATAGGGAACCATGGTTGGGTAGGCACCACTAAAATACCCGATGCAGAGTCTTGCTTTATTTTCTGCAAGACCCGACTGATGAGGCAGAAAGGGGGAAATGCATAGCAAAATAGATCCCCCCAATGTAGCGAGAAGGCATCCATCGCTACTGCCCCCGGGTCTGGCTCCCAAGCAACATATGTTGGTAGTTGGTGATTTAGCCTGGACGCGAAAAGGTCGATATCTGGTGTTCCATAACGTTCTACAATATCTGAAAACACATTCCGATCCAACATCCATTCTATGTTGTCGTTGAATTTACGTGATCTGGTGTCTGCCACTGTATTTAGCTTACCTGGAAGGTAAGTAGCTGAGATCCAAATTTCTCTTTGCAGACACCAGTGCCAGATATTGTTAGCCAATTCATCACGCGATATCGACTTTATACCGCCCATATGGTTAATATATGCTACCACCGTGGTGTTGTCAATTTGTATTCTAATATGAACTTTGTGCATATTAGTGCAGTATGCTTTAAGGCCGTGAAATGCTGCCAGCATTTCTAAATAGTTAAACCCCAAGTTTTTGAATAGGGTTAACTCTGGTGCACTCCATCTACCTCCACAGCTAGAGGTAGTGTTAGTAGCTCCCCACCCTTTGGCACTGGCATCCGTTTGTAAGATGATCAAGGGATTGATGATATTGATAGGTTTGGAGCAATTTTGGGCATTACCCATCCACCAATATAATTCGGCTTTTGCCTTTCCCGGAATTTTCATAGGCCTGTCGAAATGGCCAGTATGATTTTTGAGCGCTGTAATTTTGGCTCTTTGTAAGTTTTGGTAATGTAAGGGCCCAAATTGTGCTGCAGGAAATGCAGCTACTATCTTCCCAATCACCCTGGCCACCTGCCGAATGGATGGGTCCTTAATGCCAATGAGGCTCCTGCAAGCCTCTATCAGGTCTTCCACCTTGCTTGGTGGCAACGTGACAGACATTTGCACTGAGTCAATAATGAACCCCAGATATTTCATGGTGGTAGAGGGTTCCAATATTGATTTATCTGGATGTATCAAAAATCCCAGCTTCTGAAAAAGATGTTTCGTGGCTGTAACTGCCAAAGTAGCCATTTCCAAATTCTCCCCCACTATGAGGATGTCATCAAGATAGGCCATAACAGTATGTTCCTGTTGCCTTAAATAGGCCAAAGCTGGTTTTAATATCTTGGTAAACAATCTGGGTGCTGACGACAACCCATTAGGCAAAGCTTTGTATTGCCATAATTGTCCCATCCAGATAAATTTTAAGTATTTCCTATGATCCTTGTGTATGGGTACTGAATAATATGCAGCTTTGAGGTCAATGCATGCCATGTAGTACCCATTGGCTATTAACTGTATTGCAGTACCGAAGGTGTCCATTTTAAAATGAATATACTGAACAAAAGTATTCAGATCGGTCAAATCTATGATGATGCGGCACCCGCCGTCTTTTTTATTTTTAGTGAATATATTAGACACGAACTCCTGAGGTTCTTTGATGGCTTTCTCAATTACCCCTCTTTCTATTAATCTCTGTAGTTCAGCATGCCCTGCTGCCCTTTCTTTTTGGGAAAGGACGAATTTTCGGCTAGGTGCATGCTGTACCAGGGTAGGGAGTTCGTGAATAAATTCAATTTTGTAGCCCTGAATACTTCTGAGTATATAAGGATCAGAGGTAAAAGTGAGCCAATTCTCGAAGAACATGTGCAACCTGCCCCCTACACAAAGTGAATTTGGACCAGATGTGTTTCTGGGGACCCCAGACCCACCTACCTCCATGGTTACTGCCGGTGTGGAGGTTTCTGTCCTTGCTTCCTTGGTTGGTTGTGGGTGTTCTGGGAGTGGCGCATCTTCCAAGAAGGCCGGCCTGGGCCTTGGCCTAAAAAAGACCGTTGTGCAGGAATGCCGGCCTTCGAGCTTTCACCACCGGCAGACCTGTTATGGTAACTCTGCCCGGTGGATGTGTAGGGGTGCTGTCTGTGTGGGTGGTGCGGCTTAGTGTAGCCAGGTTTTATAAGGCCCAAAGCCTTGGCCTCCTCATCAAGGTCTTTAACCTGCTTTGGGAGATCTTCCCCGAACAGCAGGCTTGGAGGCTGAGTCTTCCCAGGCTTACACAACCCCGCAAACTTGGGGTTAAGCGCTGGCTTTATGATGTTTTTTCTAAAATTGTTGATCTCATACTGAGTATTACAGAGTAGAGCCAAAGCATCCTGTAATTCTTCCGGCATATCCACACCCACTGCAGTTCTTGCCACTGCCGTAATCCCTGCGGTTAGAAGCTTCAGAATCCTCTGAAGTTTGATCTCCTGGCCTCTACTTGAGGGGCTCATGTTTCCCCATATAGGGTTATTTACTGCAGGTACATTCAATGAGTTGCAGTTCTCAGGTGCCATATATTTATCTGCAGTAGCATTAATGGCCTGTTCCTGCAGCTGGTGCGTTGCCATATAGTTAATGCTGGAAGCCAGCTTAGGGTGGATTGGTAAGCCCTTCTTGTTAGGCATAGCATGCTTGCTTACCATATCCATGTAGTCTTCACACACCCCTGACACCGTCGGCAATTCAGCCAGCTCCCCTTCTTCTGGGTCAGCCCAGTTCTGACCCTCAATGCTCCCCTGTATAGAAGGGGAGACATTGGGCAGTCCTCGATAGGAACTTGCCGTGGGCCTGCTAGGAGTCCCACTGTGACCCTGCCCCTGCATTAGCAGGTCACGTTGGAGCATTTGCTCCAACATCCGCTCCATGCGGTTTAGACGACCTCCGTCGCTATCTGCGAACGGGGTGTCCTCGGGACCGGACTCCGCTGAGTCGGCCCCGGCCGACTTCCGGGTGGTTTTCCCGCCCGACCGTGGCGTACCAACGGTCCCAAAGGGCGAAAAGTCGGGAGCTGCAGGTAAACCCTGTAGCTCTGGAGAGACGGCTCTCTGCTGGCTGCTCTCCTTGGCAGCTGCTTTGGCCGCTGTTCTTTTCGATTTTCGTGCTTCCATCGCTGTTTCTATGTCGTCGACTCACTCCTCCGGTGAGACTTACCTGGCGTAAGCTATTTAAACTTACGCTGGAGGAGCCCCGCTCCTCCCGACCGTCGCTTCCGCATGCGTACGACGATATGTCGCGCATGCGTGCTGGCGGGGTCTTCACGTAGTCACTCACGTGACTCCGAAGTAAAATTATGATTTTACTTCGGAGTCACGTGAGTGACTTCGTGAAGACCCCGCCAACACGCATGCGCGGCATGAATGGAGCGAATGGTGGAGGTGCTTTATCAGCGGGACCTGGAACGACAAGAGCGGGAGTCCTTGCGGTCTGGGAGTAAGAGCATGGTGCCTCTGTCGATCTCACCCTTGTCTATCGCCAGTAGGCATAGTGAACGGATGGGGGATTTCAAAGATACGGAGGTAGAAGACCAGCCCGCAGTTCCAGACACTGAAGAAATGCACAGGAGGGCAAGCTCCAGAAAATCCTCAATGTACTGACGTCGGGAATCACGGTGTTTGCGAGGACATTGGATGGAGCAGATGTGTCCGAGGAACAGCAGGACGCATTAGCTCCTGTGCAACGCACAGTTTGAGATCAATTGTTTTAGAAAGAGCTCCATTCGGCCCAACTTAAACACAAAATTTGCTGGGTTGTGCCGCACCTCCACCGCACCACCAACAACACAGCTGTTTGGGGAGGACCTGTCTAAACAGGTTAAAGACCTGGATGAAGAGGCCAAAACGGTGGGGCTTATGAAGCCACCTATGACAGGTAGAAGCCTGACCTATCGAAGGCAACACCCTTATCCTTCATCCAGACCCAGGTGGCAGTCGGACAGGAATCCAAGAACATATCCAACAAGAACCTGCCAACCACCGGCTCCCCAACAGCAGTATCAACATCAGCAACAACAACAACCGTCTTTTTTAGCTTAAGGCTCTCCGAAGCCCGCGTGAAAAATGCGGTAACAACCAGCATCAGCCCAAAGGCCGCATAAGCCCCCATTCTCCAGACCCCGGCGGTAACCATGGAGGTAAGGGGGTTTGATTCTCACCAAAAAGTAGCAGAGGTACCCTCACAGGTTGGCGGACGGTTGCGGTACTTTGCAGGTGCTTGGGGAAAAGTCACTGCAGACGTATTTATTCTACAAAGTATTCAGGGTTATGTGACAGAGTTTATTAACGACAAACTTCCCCCTACGCAGCATGTGCCTCATCGCAAGTTTGCGCTTTCTTAAAAAGAGATGGAGGTAGGACATGCAGAAATTTTACGATTGGAAACAAAAGGGGTGATAGAGAGAACGACACATGAGCCAGTTGAGTTTGTGTCCAACATCTTTACAAGACCTAAGAAAGATGGTAGTTGTCGTATTATCATTGACCTAACCCAGTTGAATACTTTTGTACAATACACCCATTTTAAAATGGAGACGTTTGAAACAGCTAAACAGTTAGTTAGCAGAGGGTGCTTTATGGCCTGCATTGATTTGAAAGATGCAACGTGTCACAGGAAGTTTTTGAAGTTTGTCTGGAAGGATCAGTTATGGCAATACAAAGCATTACCCAATGGGATTACAACAGCACCTCGGCTGTTTACAAAAATTGTTAAACCTATTTTGGCATACCTCAGGAGACAAAATCATATCGTCATGGCGTGCCTGGACGATATATTGATCATAGGAGAAACGTTGGAATTGGCACAGCTGGCAGTTGCAGCTACTATATCTATATTTGAAGAGTTGGGATTTGTCATCCATCCAGACAAATCAAAGTTTAATCCCTCACAGGTTATGGATTATTTGGGATTCACTATTAACACGAATCAGATGATTGTCACTGTCCCAGCTGGGAAAGTTGCTGATATTCAAGTAATTGTAACAACTTTGCTTGCGCTGCGGTACTCACTATTCGACAAGCTGCTAAGGTAATTGGGAAGATTGTAGCTACATTTCCTGCTACACAATATGGGCCACTACATTATCAAAATTTACAAAGGGCAAAAATTTCAGCGTTAAAATCAAATGCTGGACCTTTTCACAGACCCATGCAGCTGCCGATAAAGGCAAAAATTGAGTTAAAATGGTGGACTAACAATATTAGTGACTGTTATAAACCCATCATTGTCTCAAACCCATCAGTTGTGGTACAAACAGATGCAAGTGCCCAAGGATGGGGAGTGACTGATACTGTGTCCAGTTGTGGAGGCAGATGGGATGCTCATGAATTCACGCTTTTACAGTCACAAGGGATAAACTATTTGGAGATGCTAGGTGTTTTCCATGGGCTACAGACATATTGCACAAATTTAAGTCATGTTCATGTCCGTCTTCAAGTAGATAATACCACGGTGGTAGCGTACATAAATCATATGGGTGGTATCAGGTCAATATCTTGTGATGAATTAGTCAACACAATTTGGCACTGGTGTATTGAAAGAAATATTTGGATATCAGCAACCTATCTTCCAGGGAAGCTCAATACAGTGGCAGACACCAGGTCACGAGTATTTAATGATAACATCGAGTGGATGTTGAATCCGAAAATATTTGCTGAAATAATAGCTAAATTTGGTACACCAGATATTGACCTTTTTTGCGTCTAGGTTGAACCATCAGATACCAACATATGTGTTTTGGGAACCAGACCCTGGGGCAGTAGCAATGGATGCATTTTTTCTCCATTGGGGGAAATGGTTCTGCTACGCATTTCCCCCATTCTGCCTCATCAGCCGGGTATTGCAGAAAATCAAATTAGATTCTGCTTCAGGTATACTGATTATACCCGACTGGCCTACGCAACCATGGTACCCAGTGGTCCTCCAGATGGTCAAAAGCCCATGGGTGCAAATTGCGAAACGCACTAATTTGGTTATGAACCCCGTTACGGGGGAAATTCACCCGTGCCATCACCATTTTGTGCCTTCCGCTCCCAACCCTTTATCATAAGTTCAACTGGTACAGTCAAGTTTTAATCTTACTATCTTCGGGTTGTGATCTGTGATTCCACACCGCTGCTTTGAAGAATGCCGTGCATGCGTGTTGGCGGGGTCTTCACGAAATCCCTCATTGCAACTCCTTATAAAATAAAGATCAAACTTCAAACTGGTAAGTTCTTGTTTAATCTTACTATTTTAATACATCAAATTTCAATAAGTCCCCACCGTGGGAGGGGATACCACCCTCCCCCCATTCACTCCACACTCGCCGGGTACCCCCAAGGCCAGTGATCACTGATCACTCAGCCCCCCCCAATTTCCAAAACGCTCCGTGGCCCCTGGTTCAGACGGAGAGCACTGCCAGATGTGAGCGGGGAATTGAGGCCAATTGTCCGTGATGTCTGGATCACAATGCTCGGCGCTTCGTGTTTCGGAGTTGGCTAATGTTATTGATTTGTAATTAGCCTGATTTGTAATTAGTTGACATAACCTTAATTTATTAATCCAGAATATCCAGGGGCATGGGATAAGTGGAACAAAAAATTGCCCTTGGTACATATTAACTGTAATATAATAATCTATGCATGTTGGTAGGTGCAATTGAAACAAAGATCCTTTTTATCATTGTTGTGTTATGAAGACCTCAGAAAATATTATGTACTCTCACATTAAATAGAATATTATTGCTTAACTATATAGTTATTGAACTTTGCATGGGAGGTTACAGAAGGGCAAAATATAGTGTACAACTGATGCGCATAAGTGCCTGTGATTGGATAAGGGGCCTGAGGTTGGATCCCCATTTACAGGTGCCCTCCCCTTAATTCCACTATTTATAGATGCCCTCCCCTAAACCTCCGCATTTACAGGTGCCCTCCTCTAATTCACCATTTACAGGTGCCCTCCTCTAATTCACCATTTGCAGGTGCCCTCCTCTAAATCCCATTTACAGGTGCCCTCCTCTAAATCCCATTTACAGGTGCCCTTCCCTAATTCACCATTTACAGGTGCCCTTCCCTAATTCACCATTTAAAAGAAGATCACACAAAATATAAATATAATATTATTTTATTGTTCTGATAATAATAATCTGATTAGTAGGGATTCAGGTCCAGACCATCAGACTGAACGTCACAGGAGAGATGGGTGATAATGTAAGGAACAATGAATAAAAGATATAAAAAGTAACAATGATAAAGCAAAAAGGCCATTGTTGGGTTAGAACAAGCTGGTGCGAGAGAGAGAGAGAGAGAGGGGGGATGCCAGGGCTACCTGAAGTGAGCAATCCCCGCACACTAACACTGTCCTGAAATTCCTAGCAGTAGTACTGAGTAAACACAGCACTGTCCATAATATAATAAACAAGAAAAAAATGTTCACTGTGTGGTGTGTGTATATATAATGTCGGGGCTGCCTGAAGTTAGTTCAGATGACCAATAAATCCCAACTGACCAAATTTGGGAATTCCCTCACTCCCGTATATCTGGACAAGTTGTGCCGAATAAAACTGGCCGAACGTACCTTACACCGAAGATGTAACCAATCCATCAGCTAAAAAAACCCCATAAAGTGCAAGTTCAGATAAGGTCAGTTTAGTTTATTGTCATGTGTACTGAGGTACAGTGAAAAGCTTTTGTTGCATGCTAACCAGCCAGCGGGAAGCCAATACACTTTTGCAATCTAGCCATTTACAGTGTATTGATACATGTTAAGGGAATAATGTTTAGTGCAAGGTGAAGCCAGCAAAATTCGATCAAAGATCGTCTGAAGGTCACCAATGAGGTAGATAGTAGTTCAGCACTGCTCTCTGGTTGTGGTAGGATGGTTCTGTTGCCTGATAACTGCTGGGAAGAAAATGTCCCTGAATTTAGAGATGTGCGTTTTCACACTTCTATACGTTTTGCCCTGATGGGAGAGGGGAGAAGAGGGAGTGGCCAGAGTCACTTGGTGTGTGAATCATTAAACTGTGGTAGAATTTAGAACATAGAACAGGCCATTCGGCCCACAATGCCTGTGCTGATCATGATGCCAAGTTAAACATGATCAGCACGGGCTGTCTTTGGTTGCACCAAGGACTTTAGTTTTTGCACTAGTTGTAGGGTTATTAATTTATTGAATTAAAAAAATGTTATATATTATTTGTATATATTGCATTAAACTGATGCAAGTAAAAAATTAATTTCATTCTTCCATTTCCTGCACATATGACAATTGACTCTCTCTTGATTCTCTTTTGAGGAGTTTAGGCCTATGATGCATTGTCTAAAGATTAGGACCACACTTTTTGGGCTGATGTTATGAATTGCTTGACATGCAAAAAATGGTAGGTTTATGAAATTTCATCTGCAAATACTTTAAAATGAAATTAATAAGATCTCATTAATCATGCGGTAATAGAAAAATATAAACAATTAAAAGCCTCAAAAAGCCACACAGTACACAAGTCTACTGCATGATTTACATTTTAATTTGGAGATTAGAATCAAACGTGATCCCTGGTTAACACGGTGGGCCAAAGGGCCTGTTCCGGTGCTGTACTTTTCCATGTTTCTATGTAGTAGTGGCCAGATAATCCTTTCATTGAATGAGTAACAAACATCAACCAGGGTACTGATAAGAACACTCCTGATCTCCAACCTCCTGCTTTGGGGCTTTTTACATTTATGGGAGAGAACAGACAAGACTTGGTTTAATGATTCATCTGCAAAATGGAGCCTCATTCAGTATAACACTGCCTGAATATTACAATGGACATTTGCCCTAGATGTTACATTTAGTTCTCTGGAGCGTGATCTAATTCCACAATTATTAATCTTAAAAGTGAGTGTGTCACCTAGTAATCCTTTGTTGACTTCTAAGGAAAACAGCATGGGCTTAAAAATTGTCTTTTACACAAACAGAAAAAAAAATCTATGTATCTACATTTGTTTAAATCTTAGAAACTCAATATTGCTAAATCCTACTTGCTTGACTGAACAAATTGCGGAGTAGAACATAAACCAAGGAATACATTGCATTTATGGGCACATTGTGTATAAATTTTAGAATGCATTTATTTGAGATAGTTTTAAAATTAAAAAACACCATGCATACATAAATGAAGACATACTGTGTAAAATCAAAATTGTATTTTTAGAAGTAAAATTAGAGTCATGTGGATGCAGAATATTCAGCTTTAAGTTAGGAATTCACAAGTAATTCATGTCACTGATGCTGATTTTATTTTATGGTTGAACCAATCTCTGGTTTGACACTTTCCAGCCAGCAACCCGCAACATTGAGGTCAAAGTAAGCAAGTGATGCCATCAACATCACTTGCAATTACTCCACAAAATCAAGGACCATCCTAATTTGGATATGCATTGCCTGTCCTTTATTTTCACTGAGTTAAAGTCCTGTAAAAGTCCCTGCTGAACACCGTAGTTGGATCAAAATCAATTTAAGATCTTCAACAGTTGAAATATCAGGCTCACTGCCGTTACCTCCTCAGAGGTAAGTAGATAAGTGCAATAAATGCACACCTTTCCAGACTTATCCACAATCTGAGAACAACAAAAGTAGCTGCTATGGCATACAGAGAGGTTAAATGAGTTTTGCAAAATTTGGTAAATGTATAATCCAAAGAAATATGAGGCTATCCTCTTTAGTGGGATGAACCAAAATTCAGAATATTGTTTGAGTGGAGGGAGACTACAGGTTGCTGCTGTACCAAGGGATATGCATACCCTTTCAATGAAATACAGGAATATAGAATGCAAACACAGCAAATAATTAGGAATGTGTAGGGATTTGCAGAGATTTGCTGGAGTGAAGCTGCTGGCCCCTTGAAAAGAATCTGTAAATTGAAGTAACTTGAGCCCAGGGGCAAAGAACAGGCTATGAACTCACATAATCTGTGTCCAGCCACTAGCTCAAACTGGTTGTAACTGATAAAAAAACTAAGGCAGAATTGTGAACAACAACACTTTATTAGCACAGAGGTAATGAGGTAAGCCCCCTGGGTTCAGGACCAATAAGGAAGGAACACAACTTGGTGATTAGTTTTAAGCCTGTGAGAAGAAACATAGAGATAGATTGTCTCATTATTTGTATAGATAAAGGAAGCCTGCGCAACAGTGATTTTTGGATGTTTTAGTTTGTCTTGGTGGATTTGCCTCCTCTTTTCTGGATATGTATCAACTAGAGGCGGTGAATAAAGAAGTCTTGAAACCTACAAGCAGGATTAAGTATAGCATTCTAACAGAAGGCAAATACATTGATTTATTACAAAGGGGGTATGTTATAAAAGCAGTTTTGGTCTTTTTACTTGAGGAAGGATAACTTTGTGTTGGAAGCATTTCAGAGAAGGTTTTCTATGTTAATTCCAGGGTGAAATGGTAATCTTTATGATAGAAGACTGAGGTGGGGTGTCATTGGAGTTTAGCAGAATGAGAGGTGATCTTTGTGAAACAAAGGAGACTCTAAGAGAACTTGAAATATATATACTTGGAATATCTTTCCCCTCATGAGGGATCCTTGTTTCAGATTAGTGTGGCATAATGATTCAGGCGGTAGCACAGCTGTTTCACAGTGTCAGAGTCCCAGGTTCAATCCTGATCATGGGTGCTATCTGTGTGGAGTTTGCATGTTCTTGCGATCATGTGGGTTTCCTCTGGATGCTCCCATTTCTTCCAAAATACCAAAGACGTGAGAGTATATGTTAATTGGCCTCTGTAAAGTTCCCTCAGTGTCAGGGAGTGGATGAAGAAGTGGGACAACCTAGAACTAATGTGCATGTGTGATTGATGGTCGATGTGGATTCAGTGGGCTGAAGGGCCTGTTTACATGCTGTATCTTTCAATCAATCAATTTGTGTTTGCTCATTTAGGAGAGTTGAGGAGGAATTTCTTCTCTCAGAGAGTCATGAATCCTTGGAATTCTCTCTCCATAGAGTTATGGAGATGCACTATATATTTAAGGCTTCGAGATGTTCAAATTTTTTAACCAATGTGCAGTCAATGCTCATGGTGAATAGACAGGAAAATCGAGTTATGATCAGATCCGTCCTGATCTTATCGAGTGGCAGAGTAGATGTGGGCATAAGGCCTACTCTTGCTCCTCGTATGTTCTTTACTATATTAAAGCATTCCAATGCACTTAAGGAACATCTTAAAGAAAGAGATAGAAAGATTAAGAGGGTTATGAAGGGAACTTCAGATCTTGACTACAAAAATTGCAAATGATCAAGAATTCAGAATTGTTTAAGAAAGAACTGCAGATTCTGGAAAAATCGAAGATAGATAAAAATGATGGAAAAACTCAGCGGGCGAGGCAGCATCTATGGAGCGAAGGGATAGGTGACGTTTTGGGTTGAGACCCTTCTTCATACTGATGTGGAGGTGGGGGGCGGGAAGAAGAAAGGAAGAGGCGGAGACTAAGTGTAGGCTTGGCGATCGCTTCGCCCAACACCTCCACTCAGTTCGCATTAACCATCCTGACCTCCCGGTGGCCCAGCACTTCAACTCCCCCTCCCATTCCGAATCCAACCTTTCTGTCCTGGGCCTCCTCCATGGCCAGAGTGAGTCCCACACAAATTAGAGGAGCAGCACCTCATATTTTGCTTGGGCAGTTTACACCCTAGCAGTATGAAAATTGACCTCCAATTTCAGGTAGTCCTTGCTTTCTCCCTCCTTCCCCTCCCCTTCCCAGCTCTCCCACAGCCTACTGTCTCCACCTCTTCCTCTCTTCTTCCTGCCCCCACCTCCCCATAAGTCTGAAGAAGGGTCTCAACCCGAAACGTCACCTATTTCTTCGCTCCATTGATGCTGCCTCACCCGCTGAGTTTCTCCAGCATTTTTGTCTACCTAAAAGTGCAGAATTGATAAATGCAGATATGTGGGATGTTTGAGAAACTACAGGTTACCTACATTGGAAAGCACAAAGCCACTGACGGATTTGAAAATTTGAGAAGTATTAGAATTTTTGAAAGGAAATTCTCGCAAATTTTAAGAAGTGCAAAGCTGTAAAGTTTCACAAATATTTCGGCCAATAGTACTGGAAGCAGATTGGTGAAGTTTCCTTCGCTATATTTAAATCAAACACTCCTCTAGGAGGTTACAATGGTAAATCAGTGGCTAATAATCTTATGGTGAATAACTCAACTCCCAACCCCTCAAATCTGTCCACCATCTAAGGCTGTGATGGAATACACTCCAGTTGCCTAGATAAGTGCAGCTTCAACAATGCTTAATAATCTCCAGACCCGATATAACAGCTGGCTTGATAGACATTCCATCCACAACCATTCACTCACTTCGTCACTGAAGTAGCAGACGTTACCAAGAGTCATTACACAGCACCTTTAACCCACAACCTGCTAGATGGACAAGGACATTAAAAAACATGCATTCACCACCTTCTGGAGGTTTCCCTTTTGGCCAAACACCAAGCAGACTTGGAAATATATTACTGATCCTTCACTGTTGCTGGGTCACAATCCTGGAACTCCCTCCATAACAGCATTGCGGGTGTATCCGCACCTCCAGGTCAACAGCAGTCCAGGAAGGACGAAAAAAGCTTGCCATCACCTTCTCAAGAGTACAGGTACATAGTTTATTGAAAGTGGCATCACAGGTAGATAGGGTGGTCAAAAAGTAATTTGGCACATTGGCCTTCATCAGACAGAGCATTGACTATAGAAGTTGAGAGCTCATGTTGCAGTTGTGTAAGATGTTGGTGAGGCCACATTTAGAGTATACTTTACAATTTTGGGCACTATTATAAGAAAGATGTTGTCAAGCTTCTTCTTTCGTGTGGCGTGCACAGGCTAAAGTTGTTGGACAACTTGTTCTATTTGATCTTCCGTTTGTGCACGTCGAGTTGATTGCATTAGTCGAAACAAGGCGGACCACGTGAAGGTTGCAATCTTCCACCCCGTTGTCAAGCTGTAAAGGGTGCAGAGAAGATTTACGAGGATGTTGCCAGGACTCCAGGGCCTAAGCAATAGGGAGAGGTTGGGAAGGCAAAGACCCTATTCCTTGGAGCGCAGGAGGATGAGGGATGATCTTATAGAGCTGTACAAAATCATGAGAGGAATAGATCGGGTAGATGAACAGAGGATCTTGCCCAGAGTAGGGGAATCAAGAACAAGAGGACATATGTTTAAGGTGAGAGGAGAAAGATTTAATAGGAATCTGAGGGGTGACATTTTGGATGGAAACTTTATGGATGGAAACTTTATTATCATTCAGAC
The DNA here is from genome assembly GCA_963514005.1 of Raja brachyura. The sequence goes on along the minus strand of OY740796.1, from coordinate 21,603,425 downwards.
CTTTTGGTCTGAACAAAATTTCGTTGCCTGCAGTCATACAAATAGTAAATAACAAACCACACAATAAACAAATTTAACATCCACCACAGTGAGTTCACCAGACACTTCCTCACTGTGATGGAAGGCAAAATCTTGTCTTTGTCTCTTCCCTTCTTGTTCTTCCTCTTCCTCTGCGCTGAGGTGATCCAGGCTTCCGATGTTATGACCCCCCCGGGTGATGTAAGTAAGTCCCGCGGCTGAACCGTGCTCCGTGAACAGGCCGGTTCAACTCCGCGGCCACTGGGCGGTCGAAGCTGCCGAAGCTGCCGCCCTCCAGTCCAGCGGACGCAGCTGTTGCCACGGGAGCTCCGGAAAAACAGGTCATCAACCTGTGACCTGCGAGCTCCCGACGATGTCGTCCACTGGGCCCGCGGCTGAACCTCCGAAGTCGCTGCCGCCGCCGCCACCGCCACCGGAAAGCCGCCACAGCTCCGAGTCCGGCTGCCGGAACGCCTGAACCCGCCACAGCCCCGAAGTCGGCCAGCCTCGCTCTGGTAAGTCCTGGCTGGCTCTTCCTCCGGAGCCTTAAGGTTGGTCGCAGCTGGAGGCTGCCAGCTCCGCCATTAGGCCTCAGCGCAGACGGAGACGGAGACGGGGGACACAACAAGAAAAGTCGCGTCCACCCGAAGGAAGAGACTAAAACGTTTCTCCCACCCCTCCCACACACATACACAACATAATAACTCAAATTAACACGCCATACAAGACAAGAATACAACAAAAATGCAATGGGTAGTAAGTGTATGGAGCAAGCTGCTGGAGGAGGTGGTTGAGGCAGGTACTATCACAACATTTAAATAACATTTAGTCAGGTACATGGATAGGACAGGTTTAGAGGGATTTGTGCCAAATGCAGGCAGGTGTAGATGGGACAAATTGTCGGTGTGGGCAATTTGGGCCGAAGGGCCTGTTTCCAAGATGTTGTCTATTTGTTTTTGCATTTCGTCTCTATGACTCTATTCATCTTTTGGACCAACCTTCCAGAACTGTCCATAGTCTCACCCTTCCTGGTTCAATCCCCAGCACCATGTTTCCATTTTTTAAAATTAACTTTAAACTTTAGTTTTATAACAGAGATGTTATATATACATAAATTGTTTTTGCAAGAACAGAATTCTTTGAGTATGCAAAAGTCAAAGAGTTCTGCCTGTTCTGCAGATATTTAAAGAAGTTGAATTCATCAATGCAAACCTTGCATGTTTGATCTACAGAATGTGCTGTGTTAGCTAAAGTCACCACACCATGATTGGAGCGATGTAACAATTGATGTTAGTGTCATTGATGCTACTTGGAAGGGGCTCCAATTCAGCAAAGGAATACAGAGAACCCTCCGAGAAAGAAGGAAGCATTTTGCCTTGATGCTGTGTTAACCTAACATAACAGATGAACAAGTGTCATAGAAGTGCGAAGTAATGTATTTTGGGAGCAGAGGTGGGACGAAACAGAATTGACTTATCAGAAAATGTCTAAAGAGTGTGAGGAACAGACCCACCTTGGGTTCATGTGCATACATCTTTGAAGGTGGCAAAAATCATTGAGAGACAGTTAACAACGTGTGAACAAAGGTATGGAGTTCAAAAGCAGTAAAGTTACTCTGAATCTTAATACATTTCTTTCTGGTTAACCACAACAAGAGCACAGTGTCCCATTCTGGTCATCACACTTTAGAAATGATCAAAAGGTCCATGAGAGAATGCAAATGAGATTAAACAGAATGGCTCAAGGGATGAAGAATTTCTGCTATAAGGTCAGCCTAGAGAATTTGTAGTTATTTTCCTTGGAGCATAAAAGATTGGGGGAGATGTGATAGAGGTGCACATGATTATGACAAATTTAGTTACACAAAGTACCCAAGGAGAAAATGATCCCAATAACTGATGGTACATGGACAAGAGAACATAAATCTTTTTTTTTGGGCAAGACTTACATTGAGCTGCAAGAAAGAACATAGAAACAAAAAAAATAGGTGCAGGAATAGGCCATTCGGCCCTTCGAGCCTGCACCGCCATTCAATATGATCATGGCTGATCATCCAACTCAGTATCCTGTACCTGCCTTCTCTCCATACCCCCTGATCCCGTTAGCCAGAAGGGCCACATCTAACTCCCTCTTAAATATAGCCAATGAACTGTCCTCAACTACCTTCTGTGGCAGAGAATTCCACAGATTCACCACTCTCTGTGTGAAAAATGTTTTTCTCATCTCGGTCCTAAAAGACTTCCCCCTTATCCTTAAACTGTGACCCCTTGTTCTGGACTTCCCCAACATCGGGAACAATCTTCCTGCATCTAACCTGTCCAACCCCTTAAGAATTTTGTAAGTTTCTATAAGATCCCCCCTCAATCTTCTATTTATTCAAATATTCAGAACCATTTATTCCACAAGAAATAAAGATCTGGAACTCATTGCTTATGAGGGTAGCAGAAGCAGAGACAATTAACAGTTTCAAAAGGAATTTTGATTAATGCTTGAGGGAACTAAACTTGCAGAGCTTGGTAGATAATGCAGGAAAATGCAAGTGGGCTGGATTGCTCAACAGAGAGGCAGCATGAAATAGATGGACTAATGACCATAATGACACTATCATGGTCACAATTGGTTCAAAGAATAATATTATAATTAAAAACCCTGTTCGGTGAATTGGTCTTCCAATGCATCTAGGTGTTCATTTGTCAAAGATCATTGTGTTCTGAATGAGGGAATAAAATAACTTCCGCTGTGAAGCCTAATTCTGTTTTTCTCCTTGTTCCACTATGACCAGCCTTTGAGACCAGATTTATTCTTGTGGGTGTTGTTTTGAATAATGAAACAACTGGAAGAAGGGCAGGAATTTTGCTTTGTGAAAGATAAAGTGGATATACATAAAACTTATTAATAATGGTAAAAAATGGTATAATCCAACACTGCCATCTAGTGTCAAGTTCAGCCTCGATTCATGGAATTTCCTGTAATCCTTGGGCTTGCTTCAGGATGAAAGAGAGGAGAATTTATCAGCATGGTGTATTTATCAGCAACCTATCATTAGATTTAACAGCAGTACTCATAGGTTTAGTCGTTGAAGTTTTAGGAGTCATTTGTTAAAATGGTGTGTGCTGTTCTGATCACCAGATTACAGGAAACATGTGGAAGCTTTGAGGGAGAGCAGGAGAGGTTTACCAGAATACTCCTGGAGGAACTGTCCCAGAAACTAGAGTTGTGCATTTTCACATTTCTGTACCTTTTGCCCAATGGGAGAGGGGAGAAGAGGGAGTGCCCAGGGTGTGACTCGTCCTTGATTGTGCTGCTGGCCTTGCGAAGGCTGTGTGAGGTATAAATGGAGTCAATGGAAGGGAGGTTGGTTTGTGAAATGGACTGGGCTGCTTCCACAATTCTCTGCAATTTCTTGTGGTCTTAGATGGTGCTGTTCCCAAGCTATGCTGTGATGCATCCTGATAGAATGCTTTCTATGGTACATCTGTAGAAGTTGGTGAGAGTTGTTGGGGACATGCCGAACTTCCAAAACCTTCTAAGGAGGTAGAGGTGTTGGTGCGCTTTCTTGGCCATTGCTTCAATATGGGTGGTCCAGGAGAAGTTGTTTGTGATATTTATTCTAGGAATTTGAAATTTTCAACCATCTCTACTTTGGTGCCATCAATGCAAACTGTGGTATGTGTACCCCTTCGCTTCTTGAAATCGATCACTATCTCCTTTGTCTTGCTAACATTGAGAGAAAGGTTGTTGACTCAACCCATGGATACAAGGTTCTCAATCTCTTTCCTCTACTCTCTCATCATTATTTCTTTCCTGTAATCCATTTCATAACTATCTCCTTCCTGTACTCCATCTCATTATTAAAAGAGATGTGTGGGGTTCATTTTTAACATAGCTGTAACAAAACAGTATTAGGTGCCTGAAATGCACTGCCAGGAATGGCAGTGGAGACACACATGATAGTGGCATTTAGATAGACACGTGGATATGCAGGGGATGGAGGCTCGTGTGCATACATGAGATTAGTTTATTTTGACATCATTTGGGGACAGAACAGAGCCAAAGAGTCTGATCCTGTGCTGTACAGTTTTATGTTCTATGAATCTGGTGAGATGTGCTATGAAACGTTTGTGTCTTCTGCCCGGTAGAAGCGAGGATGACCAGGGTGTGAGTAATCCTTGATTATGTTGGCTGCTTTCCTGAGACAACATGAAGTAAAGATGGAATCAATGGGAGGGAGGCTTCGTTCGTGTGAAGAAATGATCCATATTCACAACTCTCGACTATATCTTGCGATCTTTGGCAGAGCAATTACCGTATCAAGCTGTGATGCATCTGGATAGGATGCCTTCTAGGGTACATTCGTAGAAATTATGAAGAACTGTAGGAAACATGCTGAATTTCCTTCGTTTTCTGAGGTACTTTCTTAGCCAAAGCATCAGTGGCTGGACGAGGACACATTTTTGATGACATTTACACTGAGAAATCTCTATTCTATTGCTCAATGCTGAGGGTTATTTTACATACAACCAAGTTTGGGCTTTGAGTCAATCCAGACAAAATCCAGTTTACCAAATCTCATGTTACAGAATTCAAAACAACCTATAGGTGGAGTAGTAGCTGTAAGTTCTTATGTGAGGTGTAAATCGATAGAGAGATAGCACAGGTGATACTGCAAAATGGCTGCTGCTTTCTGCATTTTATGACTGCCTCCATTGTGTCCACCGTCACAAGTCTGAAGAAGGGTCTTGACCCAAAACATCTTCTATCCATGTTCTCTAGAGATGCTGCCTGATCTGTTGAGTTAGACTAACACTTTTATCTAAACCAGCATCTGCAGTGCCTTGTTTCTCCACCATTACAATGTCTGACTCTCTTCTACCTTCATAATGTTTGATTCTACTACACACCTATGATACATAATACCCATCCCATGCATTTATGGTGGCTGATCCACCTTCTCCTCGTGATACCTAACTCTCCTAATATGATGTACTAACGGAAGTCTGCACTGTAACGTTCCACTTCATCCTTCTCCAGCTGCGTCCCCAACAAAATATTAATTAGAACAGCTGCAACTGGGTGATCTGTTTAAAGATGTTCATCCTACGTTGTTCCATCTTACAACTATTATTGGAGCTTAAGAGCAATGCTACTTGGGCACAGCTGTCAAGCTACAAGTGACTCTTCAATTTGCAGCTCAACTCCTCTAATATCTGTATTAGAATATGAAATTCTGTTATTAGAATCTTGTATAATGTTTCCCTTTACATGCTGCTAACTGGATCATGTAAAAACCTAGGCAGAGAAACAGTCAAATGAAAAATAATTAACATAGGAACCATTGATATTAGAAAGAGACACAAAGTGCTGGACAGCTACAGAATGAAGCAAACATATCATACATCAATGGCCATCAGTATCAGATATGTGGGTTGGATACTGACCCAATGCAGGTATTCAATGGCATATCTGTTTAGCGTTTATTTACATTTGACCCATATCCAGTCATTCATTTTGATTACAATTACAATTACAATTCAATTACAATTTTGAATATTTCAGTTAATTGAGCATCCATTACCTTTCAGGTTCTCTCAGATAGAGCAATAAATCCTGCTGGTGTTTTAAAAATATCAAGCCTTAAACAATATTATGAGGCTATATTCATTGTTCCATTTGTGACTGGTCTTGCCTCCCATCTCCCCAAGGTTTAAGGGTAGGGTCCCCCTTGTCCCTCCTACCAGCTTCCGCATCCAACACATCATCCTCTGACATTTCCACCTCCAACGTGATCCAACTACCACTAACATCTTCCAATCCCCATCCCTTTCTGCTTTCTGCCAAGACTGCTCCCTCCACAACTCCTTGGTTCACTTAACCCTCCCCACCCAAACTACCTCTTCCCAGGGTACCTTCCCCTCCAACTACAGGAGATGTAACATCTATGCCCATACTTCCTCACACTCATGCAGGCACCCCAGCACCCCTTCCAGGTGAGGCAGAAGTTCACTCTAACCTTATCTATTGCTTTTGGTGCTCCTGATGTGGCCTCCTTTACATTGCAAGACCAAAGTAGACTAGGCGACCTTCTCACAAAACACTTGCACTTGATCTGCCAAAGTTTGCTGGATCACCCGGTCGCTAACCATTGTGACTCCCCTTCCCATTCCCATACTGACCTTTCTGTCCTGGCCCTTATCCATTGCCAGTTTCAGGCCACACACAAACTGGAGGAACTGCACCTCATATTCTGCTTGGGTAGCTTACAACCTAACAGTATGAACATTGAATTTTCCAATTTTAGGTAAGCTACCTACAACCCCCTGCCCCCCCCCCCCTCCCCTAATACCCCTTTTTTCCCCATCTCTTCCCTGTGCCCAACCTGGATGTGCACCCATTTCTCCCTTTTCCCTTGTCCCCTCTCCCCTTCCATCTATATGTCTTCCTCTAGCTTCGCACTTTATGCTTCTTCTATCCTTATCTCCTGATCTCACACTTTTCATCTCTGGCCTTTGTCCAACCATGTGTCAATCAAGAACCCCCATCACCTGTACCCGCCTATCACTTGCCAGACTTTCTCAAGTCCCCACCTCTCTTTCATCTTGCTCCCCCCATTACAATCAGTCTGAAGAAGGATCCTGACCCGAAACATTGCCTATCCATGTCCTCCAGAGAAGCTGCCTGACCACTGAGTTGCTCCTCGAGTTTGTCTTTTTTGTAAACCGGTATCTGCAGTTCTTTGTGTCCACATGTCTTCTGTTTCTGCCCGGGGAGCCGTTGGAGACAGAGGGTGGAGCTACCTGCGCTGTGAGTATAAACCTAGCGCGGGGCTTGCTTTTCACAGAGGCCCGGGGAGCCGTTGGAGACAGAGGGTGGAGCTACCTGCGCTGTGAGTATAAACCTAGCGCGGGGCTTGCCTTTCACAGAGGCCCGGGGAGCCGTTGGAGACAGAGGGTGGAGCTACCTGCGCTGTGAGTATAAACCTAGCGCGGGGCTTGCTTTTCACAGAGGCCCGGGGAGCCGTTGGAGACAGAGGGTGGAGCTACCTGCGCTGTGAGTATAAAGCTAGCGCGGGGCTTGCTTTTCACAGAGGCCCGGGGAGCCGTTGGAGACAGAGGGTGGAGCTACCTGCGCTGTGAGTATAAACCTAGCGCGGGGCTTGCTTTTCACAGAGGCCCGGGGAGCCGTTGGAGACAGAGGGTGGAGCTACCTGCGCTGTGAGTATAAACCTAGCGCGGGGCTTGCTTTTCACAGAGGCCCGGGGAGCCGTTGGAGACAGAGGGTGGAGCTACCTGCGCTGTGAGTATAAAGCTAGCGCGGGGCTTGCTTTTCACAGAGGCCCGGGGAGCCGTTGGAGACAGAGGGTGGAGCTACCTGCGCTGTGAGTATAAACCTAGCGCGGGGCTTGCTTTTCACAGAGGCCCGGGGAGCCGTTGGAGACAGAGGGTGGAGCTACCTGCGCTGTGAGTATAAAGCTAGCGCGGGGCTTGCTTTTCACAGAGGCCCGGGGAGCCGTTGGAGACAGAGGGTGGAGCTACCTGCGCTGTGAGTATAAACCTAGCGCGGGGCTTGCTTTTCACAGAGGCCCGGGGAGCCGTTGGAGACAGAGGGTGGAGCTACCTGCGCTGTGAGTATAAAGCTAGCGCGGGGCTTGCTTTTCACAGAGGCCCGGGGAGCCGTTGGAGACAGAGGGTGGAGCTACCTGCGCTGTGAGTAGACCAGCAGCTGCAACGTTCCATCTTCCAGTGAGGGAATCTGTTGGAGCCTCTGATTGGTTGAAGAGAACCAGAGGAAGCAGCTGATTGGCTGCAACCCGGGGTTTACATTTCTTCATTTCTGCCTTCAGGTTTAAGGATTCTGGGTGCTAAGGATTCTGGGAGCTAAGGACTCTGGGTGTTAGGGATTCGTTATTTATTAGTAACGTTTAAAGAATAAAGTTTTGTGTTTAATTTAAAAAATATATATATATATATATATATATATATATATTTAATAGAGCAATTTGGGAGTAAGATGTCAGTGGAGATTGGTCCCGTGGTTTGCTCAGCCTGCAACATGTGGGAGATCAGGGATATGGTCGGTGTCCCTGATGACTACATTTGCAGGAAGTGTGTCCAGCTGCAGCTCCTGGCAGACCGCATGGAACGATTGGAGCTGCGGCTGGATTCATACTGGAGCATCCACGATGCAGAGAAAGTCGTGGACAGCACATACAGCGAGTTGGTCACGCCACAGGTAAAAGGTAAGAGGACAGAAAGGGAGCGGGTGGCCAATAGCCAGCAAAGCAGTAGGCAGACAGTGCAGGAGTCCCCTGCGGTCATCTCCCTACTCAACAGGTTTACCATTTTGGATACTGTTGAGGGAGATGGCTCATCAGGGGAATGCAGCAGCAGCCAAGTTCATGGCACCATGGGTGGCTCTGCAGCACATGATGGGGGAAAAAAGAGGGGAAGGGCTATTGTAATAGGGGATTCAATTGTCAGGGGAATAGATAGGCGTTTCTGCGGCCGCAAAAGAGACTCCAGGATGGTATGTTGCCTCCCTGGTGCAAAGGTCAGGGATGTTACTGAACGGCTGCAGAACATTCTGGAGGGGGAGGGTGAACAGCCAGTTGTCGTGGTGCATATTGGCACCAACGATATAGGGAAAAAAAGGGATGAGGTCCTACAAGGTGAATTTAGGGAGCTAGGAGATAGACTAAAAAGTAGGACTTCAAAGGTAATAATCTCTGGATTATTACCAGTACCACGGGCCAGTCAGAGTAGAAATAGGAGGATATTGCAAATGAATACGTGGCTTGAAAAATGGTGCAAGGGGGAGGGATTCAAATTTTTAGGGCACTGGAACCATTTCTGGGGGAGGTGGGACCAGTACAAACAGGACGGTCTGCACCTGGGCTGGAATGGAACCAATGTCCTTGGGGGAGTGTTTGCTAGTGCTGTCGGGGAGGATTTAAACTAATGTGGCAGGGGGATGGGTACAAGAGCAGAGAGGCAGGTGGGTGTAAAACGAGAGTGGAAGCAATAGGGAGCAAGGTGAAAAGTAAAAGTGGCAGGCAGACAAAACCAGGGCAAAAATCAAAAAGGGCCACTTCTCAACAAAATTGTATAAGGGGTAAGAGCGTAGTAAAAACAAGCCTGAAGGCCTTGTGTCTCAATGCAAGGAGTATTCGTAATAAGGTGGATGAGTTGAACGTGCAGATAGCTATTAATGAGTATGATATAGTTGGGATCACGGAGACATGGCTCCAGGGTGACCAAGGCTGGGAGCTGAACATCCAGGGATATTCAATATTCAGGAGGGATAGAGAGAAAGGAAAAGGAGGTGGGGTAGCGTTGCTGGTTAGAGAGGAGATTAACGCAATGGAAAGTAAGGACATTAGCTTGGAGCATGTGGAATCGGTATGGGTAGAGCTGCGAAACACTAAGGGGCAGAAAACGCTAGTGGGAGTTGTGTACAGGCCACCTAACAGTAGTAGTGAAGTTGGGGATGGTATCAAACAGGAAATTAGAAATGCGTGCAACAAAGGCAAAACAGTTATAATGGGTGACTTCAATCTACATATAGATTGGGTGAATCAAATTGGCAGGGGCGCTGAGGAAGAGGATTTTTTGGAAAGTATGAGGGATAGTTACCTAAATCAACATGTAGAGGAACCAACGAGAGAGCAGGCTATTTTAGACTGGGTATTGAGTAATGAGGAAGGGTTAGTTAGCAGTCTTATTGTGCGTGCCCCCTTGGGCAAGAGTGACCATAATATGGTCGAGTTCTTCATTAGGATGGAGAGTGACATTGTTAATTCAGAAACAATGGTTCTGAACTTAAGGAAAGGTAACTTTGAGGGTATGAGACGTGAATTGGCCAAGATTGACTGGCAATCAATTCTAAAAGGGTTGACGGTGGATACGCAATGGAAGACATTTAAAGACTGCATGGATGAACTACAAAAATTGTTCATCCCAATTTGGCAAAAGAATAGATCAGGGAAGGTAGTGCATCCGTGGATAACAAGGGAAATCAGGGATAGTATCAAAGCAAAGGATGATGCGTACAAAGTAGCCAGAAAAAGCCGCATACCAGAGGACTGGGAGAAATTCAGAGACCAGCAGAGAAGGACAAAGGGCTTGATTAGGAAAGGAAAAATAGATTATGAAAGAAAACTGGCAGGGAACATAAAAACTGACTGCAAAAGTTTTTATAGATATGTGAAGAGAAAGAGATTAGTTAAAACAAATGTAGGTCCTTTGCAGTCAGAAACAGGTGAGTTGATCATGGGGAACAAGGATATGGCGGACCAATTGAATAACTACTTTGGTTCCGTCTTCACTAAGGAAGACATAAATAATCTGCCGGAAATAGCAGGGGACCGAAGGTCAAAGGAGTACTTGAGTGAAATCCAGGTTAGTCGGGAAGTGGTGTTGGGTAAATTAAATGGATTAAAGGCCGATAAATCCCCAGGGCCAGATAGGCTGCATCCCAGAGTACTTAAGGAAGTAGCTCCGGAAATAGTGGATGCATTAGTGATAATCTTTCAAAACTCTTTAGATTCTGGAGTAGTTCCTGAGGATTGGCGGGTAGTAAACGTAACCCCTCTTTTTAAGAAGGGGGGGAGAGAGAAAACGGGGAATTACAGACCAGTTAGTCTAACATCGGTAGTGGGGAAACTGCTAGAGTCAGTTATTAAAGATGGGATAGCAGCACATTTGGAAAGTGGTGAAATCATTGGACAAAGTCAGCATGGATTTACGAAAGGTAAATCATGTCTGACGAATCTTGTGGAATTTTTCGAGGATGTAACTAGTAGCGTGGATGGGGGAGAACCAGTGGATGTGCTGTATCTGGACTTCCAGAAGGCTTTCGACAAGGTCCCACATAAGCGATTAGTATATAAACTTAAAGCATATGGCATTGGGGGTTCAGTATTGATGTGGATAGAGAACTGGCTGGCAAACAGGAAGCAAAGAGTAGGAGTTAACGGGTCGTTTTCACAATGGCAGGTAGTGACTAGTGGGGTACCGCAAGGCTCAGTGCTGGGACCCCAGCTATTTACAATATACATAAATGATCTGGATGAGGGAATTGAAGGCAATATCTCCAAGTTTGCGGATGACACTAAGCTGGGGGGCAGTGTTAGCTGTGAGGAGGATGCTAGGAGAATGCAATGTGACTTGGATAGGCTGGGTGAGTGGGCAAATGTTTGGCAGATGCAGTATAATGTGGATAAATGTGAGGTTATCCACTTTGGTGGCAAAAATAGGAAAACCGACTACTATCTAAATGGTGGCCGATTAGGAAAAGGGGAGATGCAGCGCGACCTGGGTGTCATGGTACACCAGTCATTGAAAGTAGGCATGCAGGTACAGCAGGCAGTGAAGAAAGCCAATGGTATGTTAGCTTTCATAGCAAAAGGATTTGAGTATAGGAGCAGGGAGGTTCTACTTCAGTTGTATAGGGTCTTGGTGAGGCCACACCTGGAGTATTGCGTACAGTTCTGGTCTCCAAATCTGAGGAAGGACATTATTGCCATAGAGGGAGTGCAGCGAAGGTTCACCAGACTGATTCCTGGGATGTCAGGACTGTCTTATGAACAAAGACTGCATAGACTCGGTTTATACTCTCTAGAATTTAGGAGATTGAGAGGGGATCTTATAGAAACTTACAAGATTCTTAAGGGGTTGGACAGGCTAGATGCAGGAAGATTGTTCCCGATGTTGGGGAGGTCCAGGACAAGGGGTCACAGCTTAAGGATAAGGGGGAAATCCTTTAGGACCGAGATGAGAAGGAATTTTTTCACACAGAGAGTGGTGTGTCTCTGGAACTCTCTGCCACAGAGGGTAGTTGAGGCCAGTTCATTGGCTATATTTAAGAGGGAGTTAGATGTGGCCCTTGTGGCTAAGGGGATCAGAGGGTATGGAGAGAAGGCAGGTACGGGATACTGAGTTGGATGATCAGCCATGATCATATTGAATGGCGGTGCAGGCTCGAAGGGCCGAATGGCCTACTCCTGCACCTAATTTCTATGTTTCTATGTTTCTATGTTTGTGACTTCCTGCTTTGCAAAAAATGGCTGCTATCTTACTTCATTTACATCTGTTACTAAATATTTGAAGAATTATATGAGCTGTGAAGAGTGTATTGATTAGAGTTATCCCAATGCAAGTGTTTTTTCTTTGATGGTTGGCATCCATGTGATGGAGCAGCCGAAGCACGTCTTCTAATGAAGGGAAGGAGAAAATGAAAAGAGACCCTTGATTTGTCTCTTTTAGGTAGACTCAAGCTAAGAATTGGGAGCAGGAGTTAAACCCCTCAATCATGCACCTCCATCCAATAAGACCAAGGCTGATTTGATTGGCACCTCAAGTAAATATAACAGCAGGTATAAACCCCAGGAGCACAAAATGATTTATTTCACGCCGCTGATTGGTGGACATTTGATGGTATGTTTCAGGTTTTCTTTTGACTTGGATCAAAAATTATTGAATTAATGACTTGCACCTGTAAAACAGGGCAGCCCTGGTACCATATCTGATTACCCTCCACTTCATGAAAGTAGTTAAAAATACATACCAACAGTATTCATACAGTTTCTTCCTCCAAAGATGTGTTGAATTACAAAAGGCACATGTCCCAGCAGGAATGGTACCATTGTAATGCAGCTACTATTTCTTTGCTGTGGAACACTCAGAAAAAGTCATCAGATCTATCCTCATGGCAGTCAGATACTAATGTAGGAAGTATAGCAACTGCTTTTGTAAAAGACTGACTGCAGGTGGTAGCGTTTTCACAGTTATGTACTTCTGTGCCTCCAGGGACAGCTGTCCTCCATCAGCATTGAAACAAGCCCTCCAACCTAACTCGTCCAAGCCAATCAAGATGCCTATCGAAGGTAATTTCATTTTCAGAGTTTGACCCGTATCCTTCTAAACTTTTCCTAACCATGTACCTGTCCAAATGTCTTTTAAATATCGTTACTGTACTTGTCTTAACCACTTCTATGGAAATTTATTCCATACACTTACCACTCTGCACGAAGCCGTGTATTTTACCGTGTTGTCCACAGACTTTCTAAGCATGCCTTATACATTCTCATCCAAATCGTTGATATGGATGACAAACTACAGTGGGCCCAGCACTGACCCCTGAGGCACACCGTGAATCCTGTCCAATAAACAACCTTTTACCATCAAACTCTTCTTTCTACCATCAAGCCAATTATGTATCCAATTAGTTCGCTTTCTTTGTATCCCATGTGATCTAACCTTACAAAGCAGCCACCAATGCAGAACTGTACCAAAGATATTGCTGAAGTCCATGTAGTCTACCTCCCTCCCCTTTCTTGTTCTCACAGTCTCCATCACAAGAAACAGACTATTGACTGACGTCTATTACAAACCCACTGGCCGTCACAACTATCTCGACTACACTTCTTCCCACCCTGCTTCCTGCCATGACTCTATCCCCAACTCCCAATTCTTCTGTCTATGCCACATCTGCGCCCACAATGAGCTGTTCCATACTAGAACATCCAAGATGTCCTCATTCTTGAGGGAACGGGGGTTCCCCTCTCCCATCATAGACGAGGCCCTCACTCGTGTCTCCTTGGTACCGCGCAGCTCTGCCCTTGCTCCTCCCCCCCCCCCCCCCCCCAGTCGCAACAGACAGAGTCCCCCTAGTCCTCACCTTCCATCCCATCAGCCGCCGCATACAACACATAATCCTCCGAAATTTCTGCCACCTCCAACAGGACCCCACCACCATCCACATTTTCCCATCTCCACCCCTTTCCGCCTTCCGCAGAGACCATTCTCGCCGAAACTTCCTGGTTAACTCATCCCTTCCCACCCAAACCACCCCCTCCCCAGGTACCTTCCCCTGCAACCACAGAAGATGCAACACCTGTCCCTATACCTCCTCCCTTGACTCTCTCCAGGGACCCCAACAGTCCTTTCAGGTTAGGCAGAGGTTCACTTGCATCTCCTCCAACCTCATCTACTGTATCTGTTGTTCAGGATGTGGACTCTTACATATCGGCAAGACCAAATGCAAACTGGGCGATCGTTTTGCGGAACACCTTTGCTCAGCCCGTGTGAACCAACCTGATCTCCCGGTTACTGCACACTTTAATTCTCCTTCCCATTCCTACACAGACCTCTCTGTCCTCGGTCTCCTCCATTGTCAGAGTGAGAGCTAGATAGAGCTCTCAAAAAGATAGTGCAGTGAGGGGATATGGGGAGAAGGCAGGAACTGATTGTAGATGATCAGCCATGATCACATTGAATGGAGGTGCTGGCTCGAAGGGTCAAATGGCCTACTCCTGCACCTATTGTCTATTGTCTATTGAGGCTAAATGCAAATTGGAGGTACAGCATCTCATATTTCGCTTGAGCAGCTTCCAGCCCAGTGGTACGAATATTGATATCTCTCACTACAGGTAGCCCCGGCATTCCCTATCTCTCTATCCCTCCCACACCCGCCACAATAGCTACTAATTTTCACCCTAAAAACAGCTTACAACTGCCCGTTTCCTTTATCATCGCTATTTTTTTGTATATCTTCCATTCATTTGTCTTTATCTCTCCATATCGTTTATATCTCTCGTTTCCCTTATCCCTAACCAGTCTGAAGAAGGGTCTCGACCCGAAACGTCACCCCTTCCTTCTCTCCAGAGATGCTGCCTGTCCCGCTGAGTTACTCCAGCATTTTGTGTCTATCTTTAGTCTACATCTATTGATCTGCCCTCATCACTTTCTTCGTTACTTCCTCAAAAAACTCAATTAAAATGTGTAAGTCATGATCTCTCACGGACAATGCTGAATTGGTTATTCTTGATCAACCCCTGTCTTTCCAAAAACATATATCTTATCCCTTCAAATCCACTCCAGTAACTTGCCTACCACAGGTATTAGGCTTCCTGCTCTATAGTTCTCAAGTTTTCTTTGCATCCCTTCTCAAATAAAGACATAATATTAAACACCCCCCAGTCCTCCGGCAGCTGATGCACTATTGACGATAATGCAAGTACCTCAGCCAAAACTCCCACCATTTCTTCTCTAGCTTTCTACAATGTTCTTGGGTATATCTGATTATGTCCCAGAGATTTATCTTCCAGTCATTTTAAACTATCCAGTGCCTCCTCATTGTAATGCAAACTATCTCCAAGACATCCCCATTAATCTTCGCTAGTCACCTTGTTTTCATGACATTCTCCACCATAATAATAGAGGAGAAATATTCATCGAGGACCTCAGCTACCCCAGGCTGCTCTTCACATAGATATCCATGTGGTATTTATGATGCACTATACCCACACAAGTTACTCTTTTTCCATTCATATTATTATAAAATCACTTTACATTATTTTTAATCTTCTTTGCCAAACCCATCTCATGCTTCCTCTTTGTTCCTTCTGATATCCTTCTTAAGTATAATCCTGCACCCTCTATAGACGTGCAGGAATTCACGATCCCAGCTGCCTCTACCTGACCCTTCTGACCAAAGCCTCAATATCTCTTGGTATCCAGGTTCCCTATTCCTGGCAGCCCCCCTACGCTTAAAAGTCTCCCACTTGCCAGATGATCCTTTGCCTGCAAACAAGTTACTCCATTCAGCTTTTACCAGCTCCTGTCTAATACCGTCAACATTTGCCATGCCCCAATTTAGAAGTATGACCTAGTTCTGTCCCTTTCAATAACTAATTTAAAATTAATAGGACAGTGGTCACTGGTCCAAGATGCGCACCAACTGACAGCTCAAATCACTTGCTCTGTCATATTTCTCGAGAGTGAGCCCTTTGTATATTACCTCTCAGGTATATACCTTCCAACAAGAAGACCATTGAGACACACATTGCATTATTTGCCAATTGGTTACATTCTCTAAAAAGCACTTACTGATGGTTTGAGCAGCCAGATCTGGTTGAATTGTATATGAACCGTCTTCAGAGAGTTTTGGAGCTACCTTGTGAAATGTCCTGATGTCAGCACACTGTCACTTTGTTTGTCATGTCAATAGAAATTGCAGCATGTTTTGTTTCTTGACTTTTGTGACTGTTCAGCTCCAGCTTTTATCACAATGGATTGAAACGAGGATTGCACAACAATTATATCATTAGACGCAAGGAATTGCAGATGTTGTAATCTTGCAAAGAACAAGTGTTGGAATAACCCACCCGGTCAGGCAGCATCTCTGGAGGACATGGATAGACAATGTTTTGGGTCGGGAATCTTCTTCAGACAGTGTCCTTGTCTGACACTGGAAAATGATAGATATAATAACGTCCAAAAGTGCTTAGTCCAATTTCACAATTGATGTTTTTTTACTCCAAAATATTCACTATAACAATTAACTCCGGTAATATTAATTCTGGATCTTTTAGCGGGGATAAAATAGCACTATATGATCCAATTTTCTTGAATATTTGTGTTAATATGCTTTATAAATTGCATATAGCTTGCATCTCTTTTATAAACAGAATATCATCTGATATTTTGGCCTTTCTTTCCTCTTGCTGCTTTTGAATCATGAATTTTCTCCACATGGTTTTGAAATAATTGATTTTGCACTATCTGCTCTTTGTACAATTTTTAATTTGCTTTGCAGCAGACAGGTTTAGTCGCTTCTGGCACTTGTGCTTGTCCAATCTTTCTGCACCAATCTCTGAACTTCTCAGTCCCTGGGCTGTATCACAGATCAAAGTCAATCTTTTCTTTTAATTTTGCATCCTTTCACCAAAACATCATTGCCTGTCGACTCTGAACCCATCTAATAATTACAACATGCTGCTGTGTCTTCAAACGTGCTTCTAATGATTTCTGACATCACTGACTGTTTTGATTTTTACATGTTTTCCTCATTTCAGGTTTTTTCTGTTTATATCTACTTTACAAACTGCCTTATTAAGCTTTGTAAAAAAAAAAACAGATTCTTTCATTTGTTCAGTCTCTGCCTGCAATGGGCTCAATTATTCCGTTTTGAAATACTGCACTTCACAGGCTACAGATTTAAGATTATTCCAAGATATATAATTTAAGGTAATGTTAGGAAAAAAACATTCTATTAAATTAGATGCAGGAAAAGTCCATTCGGCCAATCTGGTCAGTGCTGGCATTTGTACTTCACATTAATCACCACGTTATCCATTTACTTCCTCAGTCTTTCAATCTAAGTTTCTATTCTTTGTGCTCCTCTAGTTTTCTTTTGAAAACATCAAAGCTATCTGATTTAACCGCGTTATAATCACACTAAATAAATCTCTCCTTATTTTGCCATTGTGTTTTTTTTAATAACTATCTTGTGTTTTCATTTTCAATTCTACCATAGGTGAAAATATTTTCTTTTCACTAAATGTAACATCTTTCCACTCTAGAAAATGTGATTCCCTATTGTAAACAATTATTGGAAAAATAAAGTTTTATAACCTATTATTTATTAGAGTATACGTGCAGAATTTGATGAGACCTTCTTCTTGTATTTATCCAACTAAATCTGATATATTTTCATTGAAAGGTACAGTTAAAGCTTACAAGTAGCCTCAGCAAAATGCCACATGATACCAGGGTCATCCATAAGCAGTGGGCAGATCCAACATGTTGCCTCTCTCCATGTATCCAGGTCTTGGTTATTAGGTTAGTATATCATATCTCACGTCACTGTAGAACAGTACTGTACGGCAATAGGCCCTTCGGCCCATAATGCCTATGCTGAACATGAGGCCAAGACGAACTCTTATTTGCTTGCATATAATCTATATCCCTCCATTCCCTGCATATCCATGTGCCCACCCAATATTCTCTTAATTCCCACTTTTCATCCTTGGAAAAAGATTCTAACTATCTACCCTATCTATTTATATCTTTCATAAATGAATCGACTTCTATCAGGCCTCCGCTCTAACTCTGCATTCCAGAGTAAACAATCCAAGTCTGTCCGTCCTCTCTCTGTAGCTAATGCCTCCTAATCATGGCCTTTGTTCCAATCATTGCCAATCAAAACCTCCCTCGCCTGTGTCCATCTATTACCTGCCACACTATATCCTGCATCTCTCCTCTTCTAGCTTTATTATCTCCCCCCCCCCAATCAGTCTGAAGAAGGGTCATGACCCAAAATGTCACCTGTCTGTTTTCCAGAGATGCTGCCTGACCTGCTTAGTTACTCTAGCACTTTGTGTCCTTTTGTGTAAAAGGCAAACTGCATTTGCAAGTTGGGTACATACGTAGTCACAAGTCTTCCACATAGTTGAATTCTACTCTGCCCCAGAGCATACTGGTCAGCCAACCTTACGCAGATATCGACACTGTTAAAGGGGGAAAAGCATTCCTGCCACAGTTCTTCATAGACAGTTGTAACAGTAGTACTAAGTGCATGTGCTGTCAAGAAGAAGCGGCAGCAGGAAATCAGGTATCTTTTTGCAGTGATGTGACCATGTAATGTATGTCTGACATTCGCTGTATCCTCTTCCTTTCTCCTTGGTTGGCCACTGTTCTCTGATGGCCCTTTTCCAAAGTAACCAGTTAACTGAGTTAAACTGCAAACAGCTAATGATTGTAGACTTGAGGTAGGCAGAGTGATTATGCTGCTGTCATACAGCACCGGTGCATTTCCTATCACGGGGCTTTCCCATACTGGACAAGTCTACTCAGTGATAAAGTGACATTGGATAAGTGTCTGACACAAATTGTACAGGGGGATGACTCCAGTGTTGATTGTGCACGCTTCGGGGTGATGTTTGGTCATTGACTTTATTTCTCATGTTCTCCGTATGGCATTGAGGAATGTGGAACATGTGATCAGAATAAGATGAATGTGAAAAGGTGGGGAATGTGATCAGAATAATAGAATTACTCTCATGGGGAACAAAATGAGAAATTCTAGGAAAAAACTATGAGACCAGAAATTGGTATGCTGGAACATACTGAAAAACATGTTTTCTGCTATTATGGGTAGTTTCTCTGTCAGTTTCTAAATATATTGTATATTAAATGTTTTGCCTAGAAATTCATCTCACTTAGCATATTTTTATGCCAGGGCTTTGTACTTACCTCTACAAATCTTTCTGTTCAAAAGGGCCTGAAACAGCACAATTTGAGAGATATTTTTTTTCTATCTAAGTTAACCAAGCTAAAAAAGGACTACCTTCACCAAAAGGACTGCATTTTCCCATTGTCAATGGGGGGGTGAGCAATAAATGCTGTTGTTACGGCTGCACCATTTCCCAAAGCAGGAATTAAAAAAAGAAAAGTATTTTCCTACTGCCCATGCTCTATGTGGTTCATGATTGGAACATCTCTAGTGCTCTGACAGATTACCTCTGGATATGGTGGTCATTTTTGTGGCATTTTCACCAATTCCTTACTCCTAACACCTTGTAATATTCCCAACAGGTGATTGATTCCATCTGCCTTCACTCTCAATCAGCTTGCGTTGCTTAGGCTACTTGCAAATCTGCAATCACAAAATATATTTGGTTCATAAATAATTCTATACGCATGAACAGCAGCACAAGGTTTATTGAACACTGGAGGTTGAGTAGAGAACTGTGTAGCAAGGAACAGCAGATGCTGGTTTAAACCAAAGATAGACCAAAGTTGGAGTAACTCAGCAGGACAGGAAGCATCTCTGGAGAGAAGGAATGGGTGGCGTTTCAGACTGAAGAAGGGTCCCGACCTGAAACGTCACCCATTCCTTCTGTCCAGAGATGCTGCCAGTCCCGCTGAGTGACTCCAGCTTTTTGAGTGGACTGATAGGTATATAAAATTATGAGAGGCATAGTTATGGTAGACAGTCCGAATCTTTTTCACAGACCGGAGGGCACAGCGTTAAGATAAGAGGAGTAAAATTTGAAGGAGATGTGCTTTTTTCACACAGATGGAATGCTCTACCAGGTAGAAATAAGAGTGGTGTTTTAGATAGGCACACGTATATATATATATATATATATATATATATATATATATATATATATATATATAGAGAGAGAGAGAGAGAGAGAGAGAGAGAGAATGTACAAATATGGCTGATGTGTAGGCATCAGGTTTGGCATGGACATTGTGGACCGAAGGGCCTGTTCCGGTGCTGTACTGATCTACGTTGTTCTATAATTGATGTGTGCCCTGCTGGACATGTTAGTATTGTGGTATTGATGGGACTAACAATACAATGGGCAAAGCTCAAATTTTATCATGCCAAATTGTTTAATTCAATTCAATAAGGTTGCTAATTTGAGGCTCTATAATAGTTTTTTTTTAAATTGCAGTTCTATAACACCTTTCTTAATCTCAGGGGATTACAATGCTTTTTGACTAATTATGAATCTTTTGAATTGTTGGCACTGTTACAATATAGGACATGCAGCAGCCAATTTGTGTATCACAATGTCTCGCTAGCAGTGTTGTGATGGAGAATGTATTCTTTAATGTTACTGGTTGAGAGATAAATATCAGGAAGGACACTGAAAAATAACCCTTTCAGTCTTTGTTCTGGAACTTTGAAGTCTTCCAAAACTGTAATTGAGGTCTAACTTTCACAATGTAGAAATAGTTTGATGGAAAACATTTCAGATCCATAGCCAGTGCCTTCAATTTAATAAGAGCAACAACGGTGATATGAAGCTACATTGTCCATAGGATGAATTAGACAGATTAGCTGAGAGATGGCTCAATAGATGAAGATAGTCAGATTGCTAGTTTACAATGTTCATCAGAAATTTATCCCAACCAGAAGGAGGAATTCTGTGAGAACAAGGAACAATCCAGGCTAATATTAACTCAAAAAGTAGAACACCGAAAGCATCAAAGGCTAGTGGTAAACTAGAAGATTGGGGAGTTTCCATGAACGAGCAACAAAAGACTAAAAACCTCACAACAAAGGAGAACATTGATTTTGAGAAACAACGCATATATTAGCAAAGTAAAAGTTTCTGTGGGTTTATAACAAAGGAAGAGTTTGGCTGTTAGCATAGGACCTCTTGAAAATGCAGCTGGGGAAACCGGAAATGATAGGTAGGTTGCACTGATATTTTGTGTTGGTTTTCACTGAGGAGGGCACTGAAAATATCCCATGATACAGATGGGCTTGTTTCAAATAGGAAGGAAACATAAAAGTCATTGTGCTGAATAGAATGAGGTCAAAACAGATCTGGCGGCTTAAAACTTGGCCTCCCAGTCGTGTTGGAGATTATTGCCAGGAACGTACATTTTAATCTCCCTCTCCCCCTCCCCCTCCCCCTCCCTAACCTAAAACTGAAGAGCAAAGCATTTAGTACCAGTTTGATATTTTCATGTCTACAGTAATACCAGCTATTCTTATTTCTTTTGGATTAGTTACCTATTTAGTGCAATTTAATTAAATAGCATCTTGTGCTGAGGAGCGGCAACCTCATGACTGAAATGACACCGAGCAAAATTTAAGTGAGTTCACAGCACTGATATCCTGGAAAATCTTTCAATTATAATTCCATATGTATTGTAATTTAAAATACTGTTCTGACAATGATCATTTGCTTGTAAGTAGACCCATCATTCTACAAACTAAAGAGGCTTTGTGCTTTAGGCTAAACTGAAGTAAATGCTAAACTGTGTTGTATAAACACAATTTACACAATGTAACATGGCAACAGTGATTGTGCAGAATTTCTGCTGACTGGGGTTACCAGTCATCACTCTTTAAACCAATGTGGTTTAAGCAGTATTTATATGAATAGTTAATGGATGATTTATTTGAACAAGCCCAGTGCATTTCTTGTAGACAAAAAAGAAACATGAAGTATATCAATTAAATATTAAGCTATATTTATCGACACAAATATTTTTCCATCAATCTACCCACTCCTATGTTTTGATTTTGAGACCAATCAACTTCTAATTTAAGAAACTAAGAATTAAAATATAAATCCAATATTCGAAAAATGTGAAAATCTAGTTTTTAACTTTCCAGAGATGTCGGAACACCGTACAGTCATGGTGCCATGATACTGTGCACCATCACGCTGCTGCAAGTAAGTGTTTAATTGTTCCGTTATGGGACATGTGACAATACAACATTCTCCACTCTTGACTTAAAAACACTGCATTGGCCTATTTTGTTATTTTTACTGCATTGGAACAGTGCTGTAAAGATTTTCAATGCAAATACAATAGATATTAACTTAATTAAAACAATATAAGGCTAAGAATGATGCGTATGCCCCTGTCCCACTTAGGAAACCTGAACGGAAACCTCTGGAGACTTTGAGCCCCACCCAAGGTTTCCGTGGGGTTCCCGGAGGTTTTTGTCAGTCTCCCTAATGGTCGAAAGTGGTTTTCGCTTCTTCTATGTTCCGGCGATTATTTCAAAAAATTCAAAACCGGCCGCGACTAAAAATAGGTTGCCGTTTTAAAAATCGGTAATTTTTTAGTCGAAGCCGGTTGCGATGCTAGTTGAAGGTGGTTGCCGGAGGTTGCAGGTAGTGGAGGGTAAGACCTCCCTGGTGGAATAAAATTGGGTGAAAAAAAGGTCTTACCTTCCACTACCTGCAACCTCTGGCAACCACCTTCAACTAGCATCACAACCGGCTTCGACTAAAAAATTACCGATTTTTAAAACGGCAACCTATTTTTAGTCGCGGCCGGTTTTGAATTTTTTGAAATAATCGCCGGGACATAAAAGAAGCAGAAACCACTTTCGACCATTAGGGAGACAGACAAAATCCTCTGGGAACCTCCGGGAACCACACGTAAACCTTGGGTGGGGCGCCAAGTGTCCAGAGGTTTCCATTTAGGTTTCCTAAGTGGGACATAGAGAATTAAGGGGAATGGACAGGGTGAATGCACCAAGTCTTTTACCCAGGGTAGGGGAATCAAAAACAAGAGAACGTATGTTTAAGGTGTGAGGGACAAGATTTAATATAAACCTGAGGGACATCTTTTTCACTTAGAGGGTGGTGGGTATATGGGATGAAGTGTCAAACGAGATAGTTGAGGCAGATACTATAATAGCATTTAAAAGATATTGGGATAGATACAGGAATAGGAAAAGTTTAGAGGGAATATGCCAATCAAACTAGCTTAGATGGGGCATAACTGCCAGCAATAGAAATTGGTCGGCATAGGTGAACTGGGCCGAAGGGCTTGTATCTATATTGTATGACTCTATGACTCAAATAATGTTTAAGATTTTCACAATGTGGAATTGAAACTTGTACGCATAATGTAATCAATCACCTATTCTGTCTCACATGCCCATCAACTATGCTCCTTCTGCCACTTCTCTTGTCACCCACTCACTCTCGGGGCTATTTACAATAACCAGTTGACCTTCCAACCTCCAGTTTTCTCTCACATCCCTGTCTTTGAGGGGAAACCAGAGCACCCAAATGGAGCATTTGGCCAGGGACATGGCTAGGAAATATTTGGAAGGATATGGCCCAGACACAGATGTTGGACTAGGTCAGTCATGGTTGGTAATACACCATTCAACAGATCGGAACAAAACTTGGCGCACTCGCAGCACAGGAGAACGGTGAGTGAACTGGTGAAAAATCGTAGCGCTATCGCGAACGGTTTTTGCACAGATAGAAAGACCGCCAAACGGAAGATAACAAGATCAGAGTGTTAGTTATGTATATAGAGTAGAATATAGATAGAAGATAGAAGATAGAATATAGATATAGATAGATGGAATCCGTTTTGATCTTGTTTCACCATAATAAAATTCAATTTTTTGTCAGAATCTATTTAGACTGTAGGAATACCTTTTTATTAATTCCGGACCAAAAAAAAACATACTTCTGCTGACCTATGACAAATACTAACGGAACATCAGAGTAAATAACATTTCTGAATATTATCAAATCAGATAAAGCAGCTGATGGAGCTGATTAAATTAAGAATGAAATCGGTTGATTTACTTTAGTCAGAGAAAAATACTCAGAATACAGTACCGATTCAGTCATTCTGGAAGAAGTATTTCCAATGATTGATCAATATGTTTCCACAGGGATTAAGAAGTTCACCGAGGGCCATGTTTTACTGATGATCTAGGTTTATGATGATAATAATCTTACATTTGTCTCTAATTTGAATTAAAGATACATTTTTACATTGAGTACGAAGTATAATTATTTTGGGTATCTTCCTTATGAACAACTGCAAAATATTTGTAATATTTGTAACATTGCCTTCTTGACATTGATTCACCTACCGTGCTTTTGTGATCATAGATTAATACTAAGTTAATAAATAATAATCAGGATATGAGATTCAACATTTTCTTTTGAATATGGTAAATATCTATGATTCAGAAAATACCATGCTTGTACATTTATCTATTTTTAATTAGCAGGTAAAAATGTGATTTTGGACAGGATTCAAGGTTATTTGAAAAGGGCTGAGTACCAGGGAACA
Organism: Raja brachyura; assembly: GCA_963514005.1. The sequence continues at coordinate 21,579,036 of OY740796.1, read as the reverse complement.
TATACTTCATGCAGAACAATGGTTCCTGTAAAGCCCAAGTGTCATTTTTTAAGAGATCAATCAGCCAGAATTGATTATGATTGATCTTAGTTGGATAGCTTTCGCCATTCATGAAAATAATCGACCGATGTTATCATTGGGAATATTGTATAGTAAAGAATATTGGTGAACAATTAATCTTCCTTCATTTATTTCCAAGAATATACTTTGCTGCTTTGCACAGATGCAAAGCTATTTTATCGCAATTCAAAAAATAGATTTTTTCAATGAATGAAAAAAGAAACAAAGCCATTTGGAAAAAAAACAAGTGCTTAAAATTTAGTAAGAGAGACAATAGTCTTACATATTCTTATTTAAAGTATTTCTTATTACTGAGATCTTTATTTCAAATATTATCGAATAATGCAGAAACCACTTTAAATTCAGCTGAAAGCAACATTACATCAGCAATGACCATAAATATAATTGGTATGTAATGGCAAATCAGCCTGAATTGTTATGTCGGTTTTGTTCTTAACTAGAATTACTTTATTCTGCAAACCTACTTAATTTAAAACCCAGCTCACCTCGTCTTAATTTGACTACTAAATCTATCTTGTTTCACCTCAGGGAGAGAACAAGCTATTTTTCTGAGCCACTGACTCAGAACATAATATCTACCAGTCCTCAGTTTAAACTCAGATCCTTTATGACAAATGTTGAATTATTTTGGCTGGCTCTCAGAATCATCGTTAAATATATGGTATAATTTGTCTTTTTTGTCTCTTCAGCTTTACCCTTTTTAATGTCTACTTATCTTGTTCGCAGCTTGGAGTCTCATTGTTTGATTTTACCCTTTTTATGATCTTTCAAATACAGTATAAAGGCTTTTCTGCTCTGGAGACTGAACACCTATGGGTACATTTAGAAACAAGGAACTGCAGATGCTGGTTTACAAAAAAAGACACAAAGTAGTGGAGTAACTCAGTGGGTCAGTCAGCATCTCTAGAGAAAGCGTAGATGAATAAGGTAGATGTGATAGCTGGTTCCAAGGGCTAACTTTTAAATATTCATTTTACCTATTTCTATTCTCTCATTGGGACTGGAACAGGCTGATTATATTCAGACACAACATATGGAAAGGATTATCATTGAGACCATGATGCCATGCCTAATAATTTGGGAGATTAATATTGGTGTAAAAGAAGTGAAATCCTACACAGTTAAAATGCGAAGATCATTATTGGACCCTTGAAGAATATTAAAACAGTGTGTTTTACTGTTTGTGTTTCTTGACCAGTTTACCAACCCATTGGTTTCAAAGGAACATTTCAATTTTCAATTTATCACGTTGCTCCCTTCTCTTATTGATAAGTTTCAAAATGTTTCTCAATGTAAAACAGTAAAACGAGGACAATTTTAGAATCAAAAAACAACACAAAGTGCTGGAGTAACTCAGCAGATTAGGCAGCAACTCTGAAGAAGCTTCGTGGTCTATTTATGTATACCAGCATCTGTAGTTCCTTGTTTTTAAGCTAAACCATGGAATTAGATTTTACAGTACAAAATCAAAACAGCCAATCGAAGACTAGTCCAATGTTACTCGTGCTGATCATACAAGTTGCCCGAGAGATAGCCACCCATGGGTCTTCTCTGTTTTTTTTTTTAACAGCCCTGATCCTGCACATGAATAGTCCTCAGTCAATCAACAGATCCCCAGGTCATCCAGTCCTGAAGGAATCCTGAACGTCGTCGCATGTCACTTTAATTCTCTACACCATTCCCACCTGGACCTCTCTGTTTTCAGCCTCCCACATTGCTCCAGCTGTGCCCAGAGTAAGCTGATCCTTTCCTTTCTGGTTGTGTTGGCCCACAGCACTTAATACTGACATTAACAATATCAAACAACCACATGTTTTTCCCACTGTTTCCACAGGGCTGTATCTTATGTTTCAATGTTTTACTTTTTTTTGTCTCTAATTGCCTGATATTTAAAATAATTGTTACATTATCAATTCTCCATCTGCACCCTCTCACGGGGATTTCCTCTGTTCTTTCCACCCCTCCCCCCAATTACAACTTTACATACCTGCTTCCTCACTATTTTAGGTGTGATGAAAGGTCCTGAATTGCTGACTCGGTTTCTCTCACCTCCGATAGTGTTTGAATTGCTATGTAATTTTAGCATTTTTTCAGCTTTCCAGCAACTGCAGTTTTTTTTAACTTTAATTTCTAATCAATTCCCCATGCTTTTGATCATGACATTTCTGGGAATATGAGGAATTCTTAATAGAAGCTCTTTCCATCTTTCTCACCATTTCAGGTTAATGACATTTTAATTTCCATACTTAACTTTCTATTGCACACTCTTATCAGTTGTTTCTCTTTTGGCTTCATGTTATTTATTTACTCTCTCTCTCTATTATACATGCATAATTACTTCATGGAATTGAAAGTAACGTGCACCATGGGAATCATGGATCTTGTTCATGGCATCTTATCAAGACTGGAGAGTCATTTAAAGATTTCATGTTAATTGTTTAAAAGTGTGAATCTCATGTTCCTGCATTTTGGGCAGAGACCGATCAACTCTCTCACCCATCAAGTCTTCATACCACTCTTCCATGGCTTAATGTTATTTACTTACAATTCTTACAAATGCTTATGCCTTTAATTATTATCTGCACAATTCTTACATAATTTTATTCCAACCATGATCACACATATTGACTATACTGCCTGAGAAATTACAATTGTAAAGCACTACCTATTTCAATGAAATGCGATTGAAAATATACTTGGCACAGAGTGTCATGTGAAACAGATCGTTTTACATTACTCTAACAAATTCGTATGACCACTTCCTGTCTGGTATCACTTTTTGGAGAGTTGCTAGTCACTTTAACCAGGCAGTGACTAATTGTTGTGTGCTCCTATGACGATTTAGTCTTCATGAGCATAGCGTGAAATTTGTCCTCAATAAGGAAAGGTATTTCTCTTTTATCTGTTGCCCCCAACTCCTATATACTTACATCCCACCCTCCAAACATTAACATACCCCGATACCCTTATCAGCCAAGGTCCTGACCTCCAAGACCTGAGCCTTTCTCAGTTACACCATTCCTCCAATCCCAATTTGATTCAAATCCTCACCCCCTCTATTAACTGATACCCATCCGTTGGATAAGATTTCAGTAAATTTATTTTGCCCCTGATCTCCAAGCTACATGCATTCTGCCTGAACAAATTACTTATTTGTTGCTTCTATTTTCTCAAATGGCTATTTACCTGTATTCAAATCAACGACTCCTGTACCCAGCTAATCACTCACTGGATCACCATTCTTTTGCTGGTAACAAACCCCAGACATTGACTGCAGACTCAGTTCAGTTTTGTGTCACGTGTACCGAGGTACAATGACAAGCTTGCTATCCAGTCAGCAGAAAGACAATACATGATTACAATGAGTCATTTACAGCGTATATTTACATGGTAAGGGAATAACGTTTAGTGAAAGTAAAGACAGCAAAGTCCGATCAAGGATAGTCCGAGGGTTACTAAAGAGGTAGATCAGCACTAAAGTGGAAGTTCAGCACTGCTCTGGTTGTGGTAGGATGATTCAGTTGCCTGATAACAGCTGGGAAGAAACTGTCCCTGAATCTGGAGGTGTGCGTTTTCACACTTCCATACCTTCTGGCAAAGTCACCAGGCCAGCGATCGGAGCACTCCTCTCTGGTGGCCCCCGGCAAGGGTTCGCCCGCTCTGCGATGGAAAAAGTCCATGCTGCGTCCGCTGCTGAAGTTCTTGGGCCCGCGAAAGGCTGCTCCAATCCAAACTGTTAGGCCGCGAGGGAGGCGACATGCAAAAAGTCGCCTCTCTTTGGAGGAGGCGACCGAAGACGCCCCTCCCCTCCCAACCACCCCCCACACAAGACACACCAAGAGACACCTAAACTAACATTAGACCCACCAAAAAAAGGTCGAAATAATGAACACGTTGCTGGCAGGGCAGCTGGCTCACAGCGCTCCCACCGACTTGGATACAGCAGAGGCCCAGGATAACCTATTTAAATTGTTTTAATGTGAGACACCGACCTTTGAGAACCAGGCCAGTGTTTAATGACCAGCTACCTTAGGTTTAGGTTAGTTATTGTCACGTACCGAGGTACAGTGAAAAGCTTTGGTTTGCATGCTATCCTATCAGATCAGATAATACTATTAAAAAAACAATCAAGTCAAACTCAAGTATAATAGGTGGAGCATAGAAGATATAGAATGCAGAATATAGTTCTCAAAATTGTAGCTCGTCAGTTCCATAGGCAAAGTCCAATGTCCGCAACGGAGTTGGTCAGTACCTTCTTATTGTTATTACAACTGTTCAGAAGCATGAAAACAGAGGGGAAGAAGCTGTTCCTATGTCGGGCGATGTGCGCTTTCATGCTTCTCTTCCTTCTACCCAACCAGAGCAGGGATAAAAAGGAATGACCATGGTGGAACACGTCTTTGATCATGTTGGCTGCTTCTCCAAGGCAGCATGAAGTGTAAATAGAGGCAATCTAAACCTAAACTATTCCCTCCACATTGGCATTAGGCAAAATGGTCGATAAACATAGACTTAAACATAAACTTTCCATTCAACATCAAAAGGCTATAAGGGGACAAACAATGCTAATTATTACAACACAATAATTAAAATAAGGCAATATCTGAGTGTTCCACTGTATGTATATCCATTGCCTGAACATTCACCGCTCTTCAGAAACGAGTACTTTCCGTGCAGTCATTATTTGGGAGATTGTGGATTATGCATTCTATTGTGTTCTCCAAAAGGATGACTTCCATTAAAGTTAGGATAACAACTCTCATTTTGGTGAGTGGCAAGCAAGGTTAGTTCGTATTTTCTTCCAGCGTTTGGTTTCTTGTTTTTATCTCACAGGTTTGACCTGCAATTTTTGCTATGAGTTGTTTCTTTCCCAGCTGATTTAACAGCAATAGAATTTGAATTGCTATTCTGCAAAAGTTCAACAAACTGTTTACTGAGATGAAAGAATTCACATTGCAAGTCAGATGTTTCACCTGGCAGATGTATTTATGTCTATCATTGAAGGGGAACAGAACAGAGCTGAAATGAATGTTATTGTTTTGTTTGCTGCAACCAAGCTAAGTGAGATAAATGAAACATAATTTAAATAATCTCGTAGTTCTTGAGCTGACAAAGCCTCCACACATTGCAAATGATTGCCTTGGATTTTATACATGTGGATGAAAATCTAGTCTGGTAATATTTTTTAATCAACTATGATGTGCAATCTAGATCTGAAGCCCTGTCCTTGGAGTAATCATAGTAAGCAGTCTTTCATGTGCATGGACATGGTCATCTATTTTTTTCTGTACAAAAGGTACAAAATACTTGTGGTGCATACTTTCTGCCCTTCATCTCCAAGGCAAAGTCATGAGACACAATGGAATAATTTCCACTTGCCTGGATGAGTACTGGTTTAACAACACTTAAGTAGGTCTACGCCACCTATGAGATGAATACCACTTATCCCAAATTTAGTTTAGTTTATTGTCACGTGTCCCAATAAAATGCTTTCTCCAGTGCATCTACAAACGTCAGTGAGAGTTGTTGAGGACTTGCCAAACTTCCTAAAGTCTTCTAAGGAAGTAGAGACGTTGGTGTGCTTTCTTGGCCATTGCTTCGATATAGCTAGTCCAAGACACGTTGGTGGTGATATTTACTCCTAAGAATTTGAAGCGTTCAACTATCTCTGCTTTAGTGCCGTCAATGTAGGCAGCGGTACGTTTACTGCTTTGCTTCCTGAGGTTGATCACTATCTCCTTTATCTTGCTGACATTGAGAGAAAGGTTGTTGTCTTGAAACCAGGTTACGAGTGTCTTGATCTCCTTCCCGTACTCCGTCTCGTCATTTTTTTATATCCGGCCCACTGTGGTGGTGTTGTCCACAAATTTGTAATTTGAGTTAGATTTGTACTTGGCTGCACAGTCATGGATGTATAATGAGAAATGAAGGGGACTGAGAACATATTCTTATGGAGGACCAATGTTGGGAATTATGGTTTAGGATGATTTGTCACCTATCCTCATTGATTGTGGTTTTCTGGTCAGGAAGTTGAGAATCCAGTTTGCAGAGATGAATGCCAATTACAAGTTCCATGAGTTTGGAGATGAGATAATGGTAATTAAAGCAGAGTTCTAATCAATGAATGGAAATAGTAAGATTAAACGAGAACTTATCTGTTCAAAGTTTGATCTTTATTTTATGAGGAGTTACGATGAGGGATTACGTGAAGAAGCCCGTCTGGCGCTTGATCGGCATACTTCAAAGCAGCGGCATGAAAAACACAGAACCAATAGCCAGAGTAAGATAGTAAGGCTCAACATAGACTAGAACTACCAGATGATCATTTATATTATGAGGGTTGGGAGCGGAGGGCACGTAATCCCTCATCGTAACTCCTCATAAAATAAAGATCAAACTTCGAACAGGTAAGTTCTCGTTTAATCTTCCTATTTTACTTTGGAGTCACGTGAGTGACTACCTGAAGATTTTAAAGCTCTGTTTTTGTTATGTCGTAGATTCATTCCATACGACACTCTGTTTAGTCAATACAGTAGTGAGTAAATAATATTTAAAACATTGTTTCAATTTATGTAATAAGTCTTTTAATCATAAAAAGAACATTTTTTAAAATAATAACCCCTCTATCCCAGGGGAAAATATTTCTACAAAAGTGATAATGATATCAAATGATAACATAAATCCATAATATAAAACAAAGCAAGCATTTAAAGCGAACCCAACACTGTGTGTCCAAATCCTGGCACCGTGACAACAGGTTTATCGTAGAACTTTGAAAAATTTCTTCTTTACACCACCCTGCGGCCTCTAAAATTTTATCGAGTGGTACATGCTGTACCTTCGCAGCGGACGCAGCTGCAGCCCTAGTGGAGTGAAACTTAAACACATCAGTGTCCACTCCTGCTAAATCCAAACCCTGTTCTAACCATCTAGAAATGGTTTGAACTGCAACTTTTGTATGTGTTTTTTTTGTGCGTTATCAGTAACGCTGTCTCAGCACCTCGGAGATTTTGATTACTTCAATCAATCAATCAATCGGTTGTATTCGTCATATTGCACACAAAGTGCAAGTGAATTAATTTGTCAGCAGTGGTACAATGATAAAATGGTACAATGATAACTTAACTTCAATATATTTAGTTCAATGTTAACTACCCACAATGTTTCATTGACAGGATATGCTTTAAACATTACCTTGACTCCAGTTTTTCCTGGTCTGCTTTGTTTGGTCAGATCATAAACATAAAACACAATGTTATCTGAAGCCACATGCATGCAATCTAACCGTAACAATTGCAAAGTTTATACTCTTTGAGCTGACACTAATGCCATTACATTACTACCTTGAATGTTAACCTTTGCAAAGACATTGAAGTAATTGGAGTTCATTGCCTAAGCAAAGTGAGAACAATGCTAACACCCCAAATTTCTGTATCACTGGGCTTGGGAGGATTTTTATTAAAATGCCTTTCATAAACCGGGATATTTAATGGGTGAGACCCAATTGAATCTCAATCAGAAATTTGTCCTAAATAGGATGACAAAGCACTACGAGCACTATTAATGGCACTATAACTTAAGTGCTCATCAAAATGCAACCCAGCAAGGAACTCCAATACATTTGATATGTTCGCAGTATAATAAGACATCTTTGACTGTCTACAGAAGACTTCCCATTTCTTTATATGCGACATATATTGTTTTTTTAGTGCTATTTCTCCAAGCTGCACCTATAACATCCATGGTCCTATCCGACAGTCCAAGCTCTTGCAATGATCTGGTCAGAAGCTGCAGATTAACAAATTCATATGATCATGCAATGGATGAATTTCTTTTGTCACTGGTTGTATCATCAATTGTTGCAACTAGGAATCATCATACATGGTTCAATAATCATTTTAAGCATCAACAGGAACCATGACTGTGTAGGCCAATTTGGCCCCACCAAAATGCCCTTGGCAGCGTCTTGCGCTATTTTCTTGAGACATTGCCCAATCAGACAGAATGGGGGAAAGGCATAAAAGAACGTATTTCCCCAGTGTAGCGAGAAAACATCCACCGCTACTGCCCCTGGATCATGTTCCCAAGACACGTATTTGGGCAATTGGTGATTTACTCTAGATGCAAACAGATCAATGTTCGGTACTCCAACCGACTGACAATATTTTTGAATTTTTTTGGATTTAACATCCATTCTGTATTGTCTTAAATTTTCGTGATCTTTTGTCTGCCACAATATTGTCTACCCCTGGGAGATAAATAACTGAAACCCGAATATTCTTACCAATACACCAATGCCACACCTGGTTGATCAGATGATCACATGATAATGATCTTACTCCACCCATGTGATTGATATATGCCACAGCTGTGGTATTGTCTACTTGTAATTGGACATGCAAATCCTTCATAGTAGAACAATAAGCTTTTAATCCATAAAATGCTTCCAGTAACTCCAAATAATTTATACCATATGTTTGGAGAAATGCATCCTCTTGGACAGTCCATCTGCCCCCACAGCTGGTATCATTATTCGTAGCACCCCATCCGAGAGAACTCGCATCAGCTTGCAAAATCACTGCTGGCTATTGAACCAAAATGTTTTTAACAGCTTGTGGAACATTCTCAATCCATCAATACAATTCTAATAAAGCTTCCTTTGGCAATTGCATGGGCCCATCAAAATGGCCTGCTCGCTGTATTAGCTTGTGTTTTTGCCCTTTTTGGGATTTTGGTAATGCAGTGGACCAAATTCTACTGCAGGGAATGCTGTTAGTAACTTCCCAATAACATTATCAACTTCTCGGATGGAGGGATAAGGTTTGTCAATAAGGCACCGACAAAAATTTGAAATATCAACAATCTTGTCTATTGGTAAAGTTACTAACATGGTAATTGAATTAATCACAAACCCCAAATATTCAATAGTTTGGGATGGCTGTAACTTTAGATTTTGTTGGATGAATCAGGAAACCTAGCCTTACAAACAGGCTTGTAGTCACCGAGACTGATTTTTCAGCTGACTCCTGATTAGCATTGACAATTAAAATGTCATCTAGATAAGCCATAACGATGTGTTTTTGTGCCCTGAGCAGTGCAAATGCTGGTTTCAAGAATTAGTGAACAACCTAGGAGCAGAGCTTAATCCATTAGGTAATGCTTTGTATTACCACAGCTGTCCCATCCAATTAAATTTCAATACCTGCGAATGTGATGATGAATTGGTACTGGATAATATGTATCCTTCTGGACAAACGTATTAAAAGTGTGAGGTCTAAAATGATTCTACAACCCCCATCTTTCTTTGTGTCTGGGGAAAATATTTGATACAAATTGTTGTGGATTCTCACTTGATTTCTCGATACCTCCTTTTTTTACACCAATTCTTAACTTCTTTATCAATTTGAATTTTTTCAAATACAAAAACACCAAATACAATTAGGCTTATTCTGTCCTGGTGGATCAATACCTTCTACAAAATCAATGGTTGATCCTAAGACAGTACCTAATATAAGTCAGATGTTATACAGTCCCATTTATCATAAAACATTTATAGACTACCACCAATCTGAGGTTCATCCAAAGATTCTTCTGTGATAGGATAAAGTTTTTGTACCTCTCCAACCGGACGTGGTGGTCTCCTTCTCCCAACATATGGGTAACATTCGGCTGTGCTGGTTGGTAATATTTCCTTACCATACTCCTGCCTCGGCTTGTTCCAGCTCCAAATCAAAATCCCCTTCTTGTTTGACCGGCCCTTTCTTTGGCCAAACCGAAGGGTTTCATGAGGTCAATAGTCTTTGCCTCTTTATCAACCTCTTTATTTATTTAAACAGATTTTCTCCGAACAAATAACCAGGAGCTTGAACATTGCTTGATCTGCACAAACCTGCAAATCTTGGATGTAAAATAGGCCAAATGGCAATCTCCCTCATACAATTAGTCTTAAATATTGAGTTGCAGAATAATGCCAACATATCCTTCTGAACTTTGGGCATATTTCCTGCGCCTGCATCATTGATGACATTGGCGCCAAAAAGCCGAATTTACCGTAGGTACCTTCAGTGAGGTATAATAATTCTGCTGTATCAACCATAACAGCTTCTTGAAGCTAGTGAGAGACCAAATAATTTATGTTGGCCGCCAGGTTTTCTTCCATGGCCTCACCGCCTCCTCCAGGTATAGAAAACTTTGTGCCACATCAGACACACCTGGAACAATATTTTTGTATTGTGGTGGGTACTCATGACAGAAATCACCACCTTCAGGATCAGTCTCATGCAGCCCTGGTACTCCTGAGACTTTGCTCAAGGATTTTCTCTAGCCCAATCCCATGCTCTGGAGTTTCAAATTCCCAATTTAAACTGGCACCATATTCATGATATGGAACCCCCCTCAGGGGCTGCCTGGGAATATTCTGGGTTTTCAGACCCTTGGTTGATTATTGTTTGGGGAATTTTCCCCATTTGTATCCAATCTAAGCCATAAAGCTTTCCTTTCTGGAGGACTTTCAGAATTAGATTAATCAGAACCCACAGATTAATCAGAACCCACAGAACCTTTCAGATTTTCTTTTACATTTTTTAGGCACTGGGTTTTCCTCCGTGATTTCTGTTTGTAGAGCAACCAAAGGCTCACTAACGGGTATTTCAACGGCCACCGGTATTGGAACCGGCTCCGCAATAATCTGCTGTCCCCACTATTTTTCTTCTCCACCCCGGGACACACGTTTTACCCGTGATTTTTTAACTTTCTCCATTTTATTTTTAAACTCCTCCTGGTTTACCCACCAGCCTATGGAGTTTTAAAAACGCCCTGGAAGTAAAAGTAATTTACTTACCTGCGGGCCGTTTCCTTACCGCTGTGTGGAGCTGCGCTTTGCAGCTCTTTCCCTACGGACAGCGTCGACGTAATGCCGATCAAGCGCCAGCCGGGCTTCTTCACGTAGTCACTCACGTGACTGAAGTAAAATCTAATGTGGATGACTCTCTTATCCAGGTGTTCCAGTGATGAGTGTAGGGCCAGGGAGATGGCATCAGCAGTGGACATGATGGTGGATGTCAAGGCCACTGGACAGTAATCGTTAAGGCATTAGATCTTGCTTTTCTTCAGCACTGGGACGATAGTGATCTTCTCGAAGCAGGTGGGTACCTCCGAATAGAACAAGGAGAGATTAAAGATGTTCGTGACTACTCCCGCTAGTTGATCCATGCAGTTCCCAAGGACTGAGCCAGGGACTCCGTCCAGGCAATTCTCCATTAGCCACCCTAAACATTCATCTCACCAACAGCAGCCCAAAGTAGCTACATTGTGTGCAATCAACAAAATCTACTGTAGTTACTCACTCAGGTTATTCTGAGAGCCTGATGTTTTTGATTCCCTGGGCAAAAGACTTCATACATTCACCTTATCTATTCCACCCTATCTATTTCTTTTTGATTTTGGCATTAAATTGTATCTTATTATTTTTGCTTACTCTGACTCTTTGTTGATACATTCTTATGGTTGTATGTTTTGACCCTTCCTGTTATACTCCCTTTCTCTTTCCCTTCTTAAATATCATCTCATCCGAACTTTACCTTTTAATGTCCTTTCTAGCTTTCCTCCTTTCTGATTCTGCCCTCAGGTTCCCATTCCCATGGTAGATTTAGATTTCTATCTTATTTTAATCACAGTATGTTTATAGCTATTTGATGTTCAAAAGTTCTGGAAACTTGTTCAATGTTTGGTTCTGCCTGAATCCCAATAACCTCAAGAGTGGACCACAGAATTCAATGACTGAGAGTGGGCAGAGAGAAATGGGAACTAGCAAAGGTTTCTCCTTCTTCTGTCTTATATTGCTCTGTCTTTGCATGTTTAAAATGACATTTCTCAGTTTTACTTTTGTGTTTTGTAGCTCCTGTATCTAGAATGATATTCATGCTTTGGAGCACTGTGGACTGGGCACTATTCAAATGTGCTCGCATTTTTTCTGGCATAACGTACTTATGTTGATCAAATAACCCATACTTCTTCTGTACACATTTCTCAAGCAAGTGTAAGTATACATTGGAACTCTTAAAAGCACGATGCTTCTGTCTGCATGGACCAAAGTAATCTCGAACATCTTGAGTTTTCAATATTAAGTCCAGGTTTTTTCCATCAAGGAGTGGTTTTTTGCATCCATAGCATATCTTTGGCTTCCGTTTCAACTCGGAGAAGATGACAACTTCAAATGTTTTTGCTTCCATTTCTGAAAAAAAATGCAGAAAGATATGATGTCAATAACATAGACGTAGCAGATCAGCTTACAATTTAAAGAGCTAGTATGGATGATTCATTGCATTCAATCCATATTACTGCCTACTTTCCACGGGAGTAACTATTTTTTCACCCTTTTCCTTTATACACATATTCAAACACATAATGAAAGATAGCCATGGTTTCTGCCTCAACTGATGATACTGGAAGCAATATCCACAACCTCATAAATCAGCATTAAAATATTCTTAGAACTTTAAGTTCTAAATCCTTTACATTTAATCTTGCGTTCCTCAACCATTATATGATTTCTTCTTCTCTGGCCAATTATTTTACAATTGACAAAATAATTCCAGTATGCTGCAAAGTAATATGTGTTCTGTCAGACAAAGACCCAGCCTTGAAAGACTTTCATTGTTTGTATTTGTTCATTGAAGGTGGTATTTTCAATCTCTTCCTGCACCATTATGCAGACAGCCTTGTGATGTGTAGAGGTGTATAATTGCACAATAATGAAGAGGCAGCCAAAGTCATTTTATGTTGCTAACAGTAGATTTCCTAATGATTGCACTATTACGTCAGCCAATATTATATAAATATAAAATTAGATTTGGCATTAGCTTTCTCTCTTTGGGGTCAGAGACTATTATGATGAGTATAAAGTAGCTCTCATTTTATATTTGTGCTATCATAAAGAGGTGACTAGAAATTTGTGATCAAGTTCAGTCACGATAGGTCAAATGGCTTAATGCACCTTGTACATTAAAGTTAAAGGCCATTCTAGTTCATCAGGGTTGGACCTCAATCCACATGTAGGACTGTATTTAGAAGCCGTTCTCATGCCTACAGTAACTTTTGAAGTTGTAGAGGTCCATACCAGCTCTGGACCTGGCCATCCCACAAAGCGGAAAGGATTGCAATGCTGTCAAAGTTTATTGAACTGCATTTAAAAATCTCTTATGTTCAGAGACAATTAAAAAAATAAGTTAAAACATGAAATGTGAATTTAAAAACATTAACGTTAAGTAAATCAAGGAAAAAACAAAACCATTTATCTGCGCTTTTCAATCCAACCTTCATGTTTATTTTCTAGGTCTGCACAAAACTTGAGAGTCTTCAATTTACAACAGAAGTCTTTAATACTTCACTCAATGCTGGCAGCAAGACAAGTCAAACATGGCTGCACACACAGAATCTGACTGCCCACTCACACTGTCTACAGACAGGATAAACTATATACAAAACATCTCCCTGTGCAGCCCAACTGCAGCACGGGAGGAGAAACTGGTCCTCCCATCCCTCACAGTCCACCAAACATCACATTCCCCCTTTCCAGTTTGAACATCCCCATTTGGCTGGACCTCGCTTCACTCTTTTTTTTCAGCCTTTTTTGCGTTTCACAACTCTTGTTAAAGGCTCAGAATCAACAGAGTTTTCCTCAGTGTTCTCTTTTGAAGAGATATCAGTATTTGCTTTATCTGTATGCTGTTCTTTCTGCACTTGGCTGTAGTTTATCTCGGCGGTCAACAGCGTTTTGTATGCGAACGCGATAGGTTCTTCCTTGCCGTTCGGTGTTGTTTGTGAGATTACAGCTCCATGACCATATGGCGATGCATCGGTGGCCAGCGAGATCGGCTTCGATGGGTCATAGTGGACCAAACGCGTCTTCTGGACGAGCATCCCCTTCAACCTGGTAAATGCATGGTCACACTCTTTGGACCAGTGCCATTCGACATCCTGTTTTCGCAGGTTGTTCAATGGTGTGCACAAAGTGGAAAGTGCCGGTATGAACTTGCCACAGTAGTTCACCTTCCCAATGATGCTTTCAGGCCGCTTCACATTTTCGGGCATCGGCAATTTCACAATGGTGTCCACTTTTTCTTCCGAAGGCTTCAGACCACTTGCCGAGGTCACATGTTCGAGATATGTGACCTGTTGTCGGAAGAATGCGCACTTGTCGTGTTTGTGTTTGTTCAGTGCCGTGAGGACCTGCTTTAGGTTCTGCAGGTGTTCTTCCTCTGTCCGGCCGGTGACAATTAAGTCATCCAGGTAGGCGGCTACGTACGGAATCCCGGCAACCAGATTGTCGACCAGTTTCTGGAAGATGGGCGGCGCCGATCCCGGTCCAAACCAGAATCGGTTGTATCTGAACAGTCCCTTGTGCGTGTTGATCACGAGCAGGTTTTTTGTCTCGTCATCCAGTTCCACTTGGAGATACGTGTTGAACATGTCCAATTTCGAGAAGTACTGTCCTCCTTGCAGCTTGACGAACAGCTCGTACACTCTTGGTATGGGGTGTTGATCAATGTTGAATTGGGGTTTAGGGTCACGTTGTAGTTGCCACAGATGTGCACCTTGCCGCAAGGCTTCTGAACGACAACTATGGCGTGGCGTATTCTGAATGGTCCACATGGGTGATAATCATAATTTCTTCAAGACGGCAAGTTCCTTGTCGACGGCGTCCATCTGACTGAACGGAACTGATCGTGGTTTGAAGAACTTAGGGACAGCATCGTACTTGAGTATGAGCCGTGCCTTTATCTTTGTGCAATGTCCGAGTCCAGGTGCGAAAATGGCCGGAAACTGATCAAGATCCTTCTGCGGGTTGTTCTCACGCTTGCTGACCATTTGGCAATCCGTGGTAGATGACAATGCCATAGTTGATCCATCGTAGATCAAGGCGTTCATGTCAAGCTTGAAAGCATGGATCTAGTCGATGGCACACAGAGATGTACCTTCTTTACCAAAGACGATCAGCGGCAACATCTGTCTCAGACCATTACAGGAAACGGCGACAGTGCATTTGCCTTTCGTGGGAATGGGCTGTCGTCTGTATCCAAAAAGGCGGATGTTGGCCGATTTCAGTTTTGGCGATCCGATCCTCTCCCAGATGTCCTGACCTACTAGCGACACAGCCGCACCAGTGTCCACCTGGAACTGTAGATCGACGTTCGAGACCCGCAGCGAAAGCCTTGGCTTGTCGGTGATCGTTGCACCCCCGAGCACTTCAGTAGGAATGATCGCCACGATTTGGCCGACTGTGTTTTGCGCTTTCTTGCCCTTTCTCTGCTTTCCTACGGATTGACACACTGCCTGGAGATGACCTGTTCGGTAACAGGCATAACAAACGGACTCGATATACGGGTACTCATGGTGATGACGAGCAGTCGAGCCGCACCGGTAGCAGGGTTTCGATCATCCCCCCACAGGGGGACGGCTCTTCTGAAACTGTCCAACCTTCTCCGGGTTTGCTCTGGGTCAATCAAGTGGTTTCTGGCCTTGCGGACAAGTCTGACAAACTGTATGCACCTCCTGAGGGAGCTTCAAAGCTGTTTCGCCGGCCATTTTGTGCAGTTCTTTACTCAGCAGCTCGACCATTCCTTGAGAATCGCCTGCTGGATGAATGCGGGCCTGCAGCCCATGACCAATCTATCCCGCAACGCATTGTCTTGGCACTTTTCGCAGCATTGAGCTCTAAAATCACATGCCTCTGCCTTGGTGCGAAGTTCGGCAAGAAATTCGATGATCGATTGCCCTTCCTGTTGCACCGTCCGATAGAAATCAAGGCAAGCTGCTAGGAAACGTCGACTTTCTTCGAAGTGCAGCTGCAAAGCTGTTGTGATTTCAGCATATGAAACTTAAGTTACTTCTTTTGTAAGTACTTTTTGAAACAGTGCAAAAGTTTCTGGAGACATTGATGAACGCCTTCTTCTTCTTCAGGTCAGTCATAATTGTCATACTTTCAAAATAAAACTCAGCTCGCATTAAATACGATGACCACCTTTTTCGCTCGGGATCGAAACAATCAAATTGCCGAGACATGTTAGTTTGAGTACATTACAGAATTTAAAAAAAATACATATATATATATTTTTTTTAAATCGAAAAATAGGCTCTTATCTGGGTCTTTGGGTGCAATCCAAAGAATCCCACTTCTGACCACTTTTCGCAGCAATGAGCTTTAAAATCACACGCCTTGGTGCGAAAACGAACACGAAGTCTAAAATGGCTGCACACACAGAATCTGACTGCCCACTCACACTGTCTACACACAGGATAAACTATAAACAAAACATCTCCCTTTGTCCTGTGCAGTGCCACCTGCTGCACAGGAGGAGCAATGGGTCCTCCCACCCCACACAGGCCACCAAAAAAATAAAACCCACGTAGCAATGTGCAACAGCAATAGTTTTTCCTAGCATAAAGGTCAAGGGCCAAATTCAAAGAGGATCCAACCATCACTCATATCTACCCCTGATCCAAATGCTGTCCATTAGTGGAGCACAAGATCAGATGCACTGGAATCTTATGTCAATCTTGTCCCAGACTACCATGCTGGAATAAACAGAGTGGAAGTCAGGAACACTCTGATCTATGAAGAGAATCTCAGCAGCAATTTGCTCCTCTACTGTAACCACGTACATTTTAGCCCATTGAATTTATTTCAAGGATGAACAGTTTCTGTTTTTAGCTGTTGCTGAAATCACCTTGTACAAGAAGATCATACAGCAAATAAATAAGAAACTACAGAGTCGTCTTTTAGATTAGTTCCTAACATGTAAGAAGATCAAATGGGAATTTTCCAGATTAAAAAAAATCTTCACGCATTTTTCCTAATTCACAAACTTTTTATTTGCCTTTTCCCAAAAATTGGTTGATATCTCAATAAATTAGAAAATGTTGTGATGCACAAGCAGGGTTTGAAATAAATGTAATAAATTAAATTTTACTATAACAAGGTTGAGCGTGAAGGCAATGAATACACTCGCAGGATTGTAATGTTCAGACATGCACATAAACAGCCAGGTTATTACTGCACTACTCTTAAAACTGCACTCTATATCTTATTGCACAACCTACAGAAAAGATTTGCGTCACTTTTATCATAGTTAAATATTATCCATTCCACCAGCTTTCTAAGTCCATCATAATCATGCGCATTGTTCACCAGGTATCTAAGTCTTGAAGTGACTTATATACCTTTTTTTTGAAATTGTACCCAGTTTCCTTTTTCAAAAAAAATGGTTGCTATCACAATATATTAGAAAACATTGTAATACACAAGCAGGATTTACCAGTATGTTTCTTTGAGTCTGTTTCCTTGTGTAAATAAGTAGGCTCCGTCTTTATTGATGTTGAGATCGTTGCATCCTGATCACAGATTATTTTTCCTGCTAAATGTAAAAAATATATTGATTTTGCAGCCTTTTGCAACATTCATAACATTGTTTTGTACCTTGCATTATGCATAAAGTTCATTTTGGGATTTCCAGAATAATGATAAAGTACGAGATATTGGATAAAGAATCATGAAAGCTACAAATTCCTGCATTGTTAGGAACATGTCTTGTTGCTAAATCTATCCCAAGGGCTGTGGGACAGACCTTAATGCTAGGCTTTCACTATGTAATGCCTCAAGGCTGTACTCAACTTGATCCAATTGCCGGTTGTGAATTCAAACCCTTTTCTGATACTTGACTGGGTAATACAGTGTTGTACAGTCAGAAATACTACAAATTGGATCAGCTGTGAAATGCTTATTAGATCTAACCATCTGCCATTTTTTGTGTATCTAACAATTGCACTCCAACTGGAAAATTAATTGGAACATTCTAAAAAGATGCAATAAACACGCATGGTCTTTCTTCACGTCTTTCCTCTGTTCCAACAATATACCGTTCAGCAAAAGTCCAGGAAGTGGAATTCCCGAGGGAACCATCTAAAGTTTTCTATTACACTGAAGGACCATCGAATCATCATCTAACATAGAGTGTTATTCTGCCCTTCAGGTTTGTGTTGTCCCTCTGCAAAAGAAATACAGCCAGAACTATTCCTCTGCCTTTTCTCCATATTCTCCATACATCTATTTAAATTACTCATTCAGTTCACTTTTGAGAGCCACGGCTGATTCTTCCATCATTGTCTAAGGAACTGATTGTTAGCTACAGTATGTAAATAAGTCACTTTTGCTTCTTTTGCCAACCATGTTAGATACATGTCTCAGGTTCTTTATCGTACCACCATTGGGTGCACTTTGCTTCCTTATATCTATGTAGACCCCTCTTTATTTGAAGCACTTCTAAAGCATTTTGCCAGCTTACTATGCTTTAGCTATGTCCAGCTTCTTTACCCTTTCCCTACCAAGTAATCCCTTATCCTTGAGGTCAAACTAATAAATGTATTTTCCATCCTCTGGTTGGACGTAGTATTCCAGTAAGAGTAAAACTGGCATAAGTGAAATTTTACTAATATAAGGGTGGGTGATAAAGCAATGAATAAATGTACAGGATTTTAAAGTTTAGACATGCACATAAAAAGCCAGGTCTCTATTCCTGCATCACTCTTAAAACTATATTCGCTATATCTTTTTGCATAACCTGCAGGAAAGTATCACTTCCCTTTTATCATAGTTAAATTTTACCCATCCCACCGTCTTTCCAAGTCTATCAAAATCATCCTCGTTGTTTACCAGATATCCAAGTCAAGAAGTGATGCCACATTTTGAAATTGTTCCCCGTATAACTAAATCCTAGTTGTTAATACCAATTAGGAAAAGCAGTGGTCACAGAATCCCTGAGGCACCGTGTTCTACTTCCTTCCGGACCAATAAAGAACTATTCGCTCTCACTTTCTGTTCTTTGTGCCTTAGCCAAATTTTAATCCGTGAAGTCACTGTCCCTTTTATTCCAAGCCCGTCAACTTTGCTGGAGAGTCTGTTGTATATTCCCTGCCTATGGCATAGGAGGTGGCCATTCAGCCCACTTAGTATGCAAGCTCTCAGAGCAATCAATATCGATGCTATTTCCCCTTTTATTTTCTTGTAAACTCTTCATTCAGACATGCTCAGTAACATTCCCCTGGTTCTCCTGCCACACACCCACATAGAGATAATTTACAGTGGCCAATCAACCTGGTAACCAGTACAAATGTGTGACATTGGAGGAAGCTACAGTACCTGGGACAGTACAGTACGTGGCCACAGAGAGAATGCTTAAACTCCAAGAAGCAGCACTACAGGTTAAGATTGAACCTGTTTCGCAGGACCTCTGAGGCAATGATGCTAGTGATTGTCCGGCCATTTGGAAATAAACGTTGTCATCCCTTTAGTGAAACTGTAGTTGTCCTTTACAAATCTAAACTGTCCTTTAATGAATTCAAACTTAGCCATGTGAATTTTAATCCTGTCCCTATTAATTGTTTCTAAACATTTTCCAATTGAAACTACATGGTCTGTATTTGCTCAATTTATCCTTCATCAGTTTTGTGAATCAGTCTTTCCTATGTCATGCCTGTACTGTGATATCTACTTTAAGTAAATTCAGCCCCTCTAGTAGTTCCTGTTTATATCAATTTTTAGCTCATCTAATGTCCACTTTTCCTCTGACTGCAGCAACATCTTCTTCCTTTGATAAGACAGGTACACCGTACTGATTTTGTCTTCCAGTCATGACCTCTGGTAACCAGTAGGCCCCTATTCACTTCCAGTTTTTGTTACTTGATATGCCCACAGATGATTTTCTGGCCCCCTCTTCAATTGGTGATTAGACTGCTGAGAATGCTCCCATATTCTGGCTGTGCCCTTCTTATTTTATTTTCCATTTTCCCTTGGAGCTTTTTATAGACATCCTATTTTTCATCTGTATTATCAACCTGACATGTGTTAATCAATGTCATGTGTGCAAACATGCTAGAGCTCCAGATCAAACTTTGTTTCTGAAATTTGATTCCAATGGACCAAATTTCAAAGACAGAGTTTAAAAAAAAGTTACTTAAATATACCTGACTTCAGCGTCAGTGACCAAATGAAATATTTAACCCAATTTGGGTTGTAGATTTGCCTCCCACTAAGCACATAAAATCTTTTTAACTTGCCTTTGAAGACCTTTCAGTCTTATCATTCTAAACTGCATTCAAACCTATTGTCACAGTGGAACATCATGTTCAGTAAGCCTATATCCTGAGGCTATAACACCGTTACCAGTTCTCTGGTTCAGTCTGCATATTGCTCCACTGAAATTACGGAATTTCTCCTAGGGAATTAACCCAATATATAATCCAGTTCTTTACAAGACAAGGTCAGTATGGACAAGTTGGGCCATAGGGCCTGTTACCATGTTCTTTATCTCTTTAGCTCTGATGCCGTCCAATTAAAATTAAATGTACCTACTATTCTTTACCTCGTCCAAAATTGAATGAAAAATAGAATATGTTTTTCTGTATCTGCAAAATTCTTCAATATTTTTACGCAACATTGAGGTGCTGAGATTGTGATATATTCATGTGACTAAAATTTACAGTGTAGAATGAGGGACCTTTCATCCCCGTACAGTGCCCTACATAATGTTTGGGACAAAGACCCATCATTTTTTTATCTGCCTCTGTACTCCACAATTTGAGATTTATAATAAAAAAAAATCACATGTGGTTAAAGTGCACATTGTCTGATTTTAATAAAGGCCATTTTTATACATTTTGGTTTCACAGGGAGGGAGACAGGGAGAAGGAGGGAGGGGAGGGGGGGGGGAGGGAGAGGGGGGGGAGGGAGAGAGGGGGGGAGGGAGAGAGGGGGGGAGGGAGAAACAAAGAGGTAGAGAGGGAGGGAGAGGGGGAAGGACGGAGAGAGGGAGGGGAGGGAGAGGGGGGGGGAGAGGGGGGGGAGGGAGAGGGGGGGGAGAGGGGGGGAGGGAGAGAGGGGGGGGAGGGAGAGAGGGGGGAGGGAGAGAGGGGGGAGGAAGAGAGGGGGGGAGGGAGAGAGGGGGGGAGGGAGAGAGGGGGGGAGGGAGAGAGGGGGGAGGGAGAGAGGGGGGAGGGAGAGAGGGGGGAGGGAGAGAGGGGGGGAGGGAGAGAGGGAGAGAGGGCGGGAGGGAGAGAGGGCGGGAGGGAGAGGGGGGAGCGAGGAACAAAGAGGTAGAGGGGGGAGGAGGGAGAGAGGGGGGGAGGGAGAGAGGGGGGGAGGGAGAAGGGGGGAGGGAGAAGGGGGGAGGGAGAGAGGGGGGAGGGAGAGAGGGGGGAGGGAGAAACAAAGAGGTAGAGAGGGAGGGAGAGGGGGAAGGAGGGAGAGGGGGAAGGAGGGAGAGGGGGAAGGAGGGAGGGGGGGAAGGAGGGAGGGGGGGAGGGAGAGAGGGGGGAGAGAGGGGGGGAGGGAGAGAGGGGGGAGGGAGAGAGGGGGGGAGGGAGAGAGGGGGGAGGGAGAGAGGGGGGAGGGAGAGAGGGGGGGAAGGGAGAGAGGGGGGAGGGAGAGAGGGGGGGAGGGAGAGAGGGGGAGGGAGAGAGGGGGGGAGGGAGAGAGGGGGGGAGGGAGAGAGGGGGGAGGGAGAGAGGGGGGAGGGAGAGAGGGGGAGGGAGAGAGGGGGGAGGGAGAGACAAAGAGGTAGAGAGGGAGGGAGAGGGGGAAGGAGGGAGGGAGAGATGGAGGGAGGGAGAGAGAGAGAAGGGGGGAGTGATACAGGGGGGGAGAGAGATAGCGGGAGCGAGAAACAATGAGTTAGAGAGGGAGGGAGGGAGAGGGGGAAGGAGGGAGGGAGAGATGGAGGGAGGGAGGGAGAGAGAGAGAGAAAGAGCAGAGACTGAGACACATGAGAGCAGGTTGAAAAACCAAAGACAACGAAAGCTGTTGGAGGCAACGAAAGCTGCCTTGCATAACACTGTACAAGCGAGTAACAGAAGCAGGCAGATACGGTGTAGTTACATAGATCTGTTTTGCCTTGTTCTTTTTGTTGTTAATGTGTGCCCGAGAAAAAATCCCAACAAATAGCACGCAGGAAGCATTTTGAAAATGTCAGGAAATACCATCAAATTCCAGGAAATTTGGGATTCTGCTAAAGGAAAAAAAAAATTGACGTGTGGAAGCACTGCTGTGGTTTCTCTTTTAAGTACTTCTTGGCCACCTGTAACCTGGCCATCCTATTTTTTGCGGCTAACCAGTGGTTTGCATCTTGCAGTCTCTGTATTTCTGTTCATGAAGTCTTCTGCGGACAGTGGTCATTGACAAATCCACACCTGACTCCTGAAGAGTGTTTCTTAGCTGCTGGCAAGGCATTTGGGTTTTTTTTCTTTATTATAGAGAGAATTCTTCTGTCATCAGCTGTGGAGGTCTTCCTTGGCCTGCCAGTCCCTTTGCGATTAGTAAGCTCACCAGTGCTGTCTTTCCTCTCAATGATGTTCCAAACAGCTGATCTTGATAAGCCTAAGGTTTGTCAGATGTCTCTAACAGTTTTATTCTTGTTTCTCAGTCTTGTAATGGCTTCTTTGGCTTTCATTGGAACAACTTTAATCCTCATGTTCATTGATGAACAGCAATAAAAGTCTCAAAAGATGATGGAAAGACTGGAAGACAGACTAGGTGCTGCAAGCTCTCATATCTGCATTAAGGAGGCATTTAAACACACCTGGGCAATTACAAACACCTGTGAAGGCATGAGTCCCAAATATTGTGGTGCCCTGAAATGGGGGCAACTACGTATAAATGCAGCTGTAATTTCTACATGGTGAAACCAAAATGCATAAAAATACCCTTTAATAAAATCTGACAATGTGCACTTTAACCACATGCGATTTTTTTCAATTACAAATCTCAAATTTTGGAGTACAGAGGGAAATAAATAAATGATGGGTCTTTGTCCCAAACATTATGGAGGTTCTGTATGTCATTGGCAGCTATTTTCCAGGACATTGCAAATCTAGTATTACAGATTTAATCATTTCAATCATATTTTAATTTAATTTTCTTCAAATATTTATCATTTTTCTTTGAAGCCTGCAAAGATGTCCTTTTCAGCAATTCCCTGCAGCGAAGAATTCCACAGTCCAGCAAACATCAAAGTAAATATATTTCTCCAAATCTCTCTCCTCACTGAATTAGTGATCGTTTTAAACTGATGACTTCTCGTCACTGGCATGCTAATCAGTTAGCTCAGGAGTAAACAACCACAAAATTGTGCCATATCCAAAATGAGAGCCATTAAAATAATTTTATTTTGCTCTCTTTAGGTGTAAAATCTAGATGCAGGCAATCCAGACGTCAGTGGCATATTGCAGTAGTATTGTTGTGCGAGTAACATAATCCTGCATAGATGAATAGGGCGGTATTGTGGTGCAGTGGTAGAATTGTTGCCTTGCAACCCTGGACCTAGGTTTGATATCGACTATGAGTGCTGTCTGTATGGAATTTGTACGTTCTCCCCGTGGCCTGCGTGGGTTTCCTCCGGGAGCTCCGGTTTCCTCCCACGCTCCCGACGTACAGGTTGTACGCAAATTAACATGGTAAATTTGTAAATAGTCCCTAGTGTGTGTACGGTAGTGTTCATGTTCGGGGCCCGCTGGTCAGCGCAGACTCAGTGGGCCGAAGGGCCTGTTTCCGCGCTGTATATGTAAACTAAATTAAACTAAAAAAGACCACTTACATCCCAGTCATTCCTTCTTTTCCTCCCTCCTGTCATGCATAAGATACAAAAGCTTGTATCGCCCAATTTGGGAACAGTCTCAGTGTAATCCTTATCTTTCAACCTACCTCATTGGCAAACTTGAACTTTTTTTCTATAACTAACGCAAAAATGCTGTAACACTGTATTCAGTACTCTGGTGCTCTCTTTGCACTGTCTGTTGTACTTGTGTTTGGCTTAATTGTGCTCATGTGCAGTATGATTTGACTAACGCACGCAAACAATGCTTTTGGCGGCATCTCAGTGCATGTGACATTAATGATGAATTAATACCCACCAATAACAATCCCTAGCACTGTAGAATTTATCCAGCTTCTTCTATCACATTTCACATCTTTTTCATATTTTAGATTTATTTTCTCATAAGCCAACTCCAAACCTCATTAGAATGTCTTTAAAAAAACAATACTTACTTTTCAGATTTTTTTTCCTTTGCTCACTCTTCACGATCGATTTCTTCTTTGATACCATGGTATTCTCTGGAAAAACCACCTGCTCAGAAAGATTTTTCATCTGTAAACTCTCTGACATCTGAGTGCTGGCTTGTTTCTTCTCTGCGAGCTTTGTTTCTCCAGTTACTTTCTTGACTTTCTTTTCTGGTGTTACTTTTAAATCAAAGGGAGACATTTTAATGAATGGCCCTGAAACTGTAATATATACTGCAGTAATATATACAAAATCTAAAATTTGGTCCTGAAAGCTCATTCACATAGTCATACAAGATGGACAACAAACCCTTCAGCCCAACTTGTCCATGACGACAATGATGCCCCATCTAAACTAGTCCCATTTTCCGCATTCGACTCATCTTCCACTAAATCTATATAGCTGTCCAGATGTATTTTAAATGCTGTTATTATATCTCCCTCATGCAGTTCCTATAGCAGTTTGTTCCATATATGTCGCACCCTCTGTGTGGAATAAGTTGCTCCTATTAAAAGCTGTTCCTATTAAATCTGTTCTTTCTCACCTTAAATTTATATCCTCTGCTTTTTGATTCCCTGACTCTGCGGGAAAAAAAGACTGTGTGCATTCACTCTATTGATGACCCTCACAATTTTGCACACCTTTATAAGATCACTCCTCACTCCTCAGGAGTCATAACAATATAATTCATTCTGTTAGAAAATATCTAGAAAAGCCTGCCAAGACTATCATCTTTTGCGTTTGCTAATGAAATGAATTTGTCAATGTTTCACTTTAATACAGGCAATTTTATGAAATAGTGATTTTAATTGAACATTGATAAAAACGAGACTAAAACTTCACATAGTTACGTTTGAGTTCCTAATGAATGCAGTTTACTCCAACCTATCTTGTCTTGAACCAACTAGGAGTTCGTTCCACACATTTGCAACCTTGAGCAAGAGCTATAATATATATGTATTAAAGTAACAGGTAGAGGTAATGTGGATACTTTAGAATAAAACATCCTTTTTCTTGGTCTCATGGGATATTTGGAAATTGTAATGATGTCAATTGTTCTTCGTACAACCTTTCAATGCAATTTAAATATGTTCCTGTGCTGAGTACGCCCTTTCATGCCAGTCTCCCTTTAAACTCAGTTCTTCGATCTGGCTTTCAATTATCCATCCTGATATCTCTTAGTATTGATAGTGTTTTTTGAGTGGATAAAATTCTGTGGAATACCTTATGATTTTTTTTCCATATTAAAGTCATCACATTTCCGTATTGTTGCTTTCTCTGACTATTTGACCATATAAAATAATATGAAAAATCAATGCTCTTTGATTTTAGCTGTTGTCTTTTTGTGAAAGTCGTCAATAAATATTCAACAATACAAAATACGTATCAAAAGAAATTATTTGTTTTTAAATTGGTAATTCATTCAATTTCAGAATGTGCTGAATTCAAATTGCATGCCTTCTTGCCACATAATATTTCAAGGTGCAGTATTTGTTACGTTTCTACACATAATTGCTAAAAATCAGGGGCGGAAAGCCCGGGCACGCCAAAGGGGACACGTCCCCTCCATGTTTTGAGAGGTGGGGGACATCCCCCCCCCAAGTTTTTGTAATCCGGATTTTAAAATCTCACTTTCCGCGAGACAGTGGAGGTAGGGCTGCTGATCAAGGGCGCCGATTGGACGAGAGAGACGTCGATCAGCAGGCAATGGGGACGGGACATGATGTGGGTGAGTGTGCGCATGCGCATGTGTGGGTGAGTGCGCGCATGCGCATGTGTGGGTGAGTGCGCGCATGCCGCCAAAAATTTGTGTCCCCCGTCCCCTCCATGTTTTTATAGCGAGTTCCGCTCTTGCTGAAAATATAACGTTAAAAAAATGAACTGGTGATGCTGGTTTATACCAAAGATAGAAACAAAATGCAGGAGTAACTCAGCGAGTGTAGTCTTTTTCTTTCAACCTACCTCATTGGCGACCTTGAATTTTTTTTCTATAACTAACGCAAAAATGCTGTAACACTGTATTCAGTACTCTGGTGCTCTCTTTGCACTGTGTTGTACTTGTGTTTGGCTGAATTATGCTCATGTGCAGTATGATTTGACTACAGCACACAAATAATACTTTTGGCGGCATCTCAGTGCATGTGACATTAATGATAAATTAATACCCACCAATAACAATCCCTAGCACTGTAGTATTTATCCAGCTTCTTTTTTCCAGCTCAACTATTCTGTCATGACATCACGTTTCACATCTTTTTCATATTTTAGATTTATTTTCTCATATGCCAAGTCCAAACCTCATGAGAATGTCTTTAAAAAAACAATACTTACTTTTCAGATTTTTTTTCCTTTGCTCACTATTCACGATCGATTTCTTCTTTGATACCATGGTATTTTCTGGAAAAACCACCTGCTCAGAAAGATTTTGCATCTGTAAACACTCTGACATCTTAGTGCTGGTTTGTTTCTTCTCTGCGAGCTTTGTTTCTCCAGTTACTTTCTTGACTTTCTTTTCTGGTGTTACTTTTAAATCAAAGGGAGACATTTCAATGAATGGCCCTGAAACTGTAACGTATACTGCAGTAATATATACAAAATCAAAAATTTGGTCCTGAAAGCTCATTCACATAGCCATACAAGATGGACAACAAACCGTTCAGCCCAACTTGTCCATGATGACAATGATGCCCCATCTAAGCTAGTCCCATTTTCCGCATTCGACTCATCTTCCACTAAATCTATATAGCTATCCAGATGTATTTTAATTGCTGTTATTATACCTCCCTCATGCAGTTCCTATAGCAGTTTGTTCCATATATGTTGCACCAGGCACGTGCCGTCAGGGTAGGCAAGGTAGGCACTGCCTACCCTGACTAAAATTATGAAATGGCAATTTTTAAACATAAATAGTAAAAGCATGGGAGAATTATGCCTGTCTAAGAGATCGATCTCTTAGGTAGGCATAATTCTCGGTGCCTTTCACCCGCAGCGCTTGTAACACGAGAAGCTCTGTGCAGCCCCCGTGCCGTCAGCGCTGCCTGAGCCGTCAGTTTCAATGGGAAGCTGAAGGCAGCAGAGATTCTGCCTTTGCAGCACTGCGCATGTGCATCATCTTTCTGCGCATGCGCATCGCGAGTTTCTTGGCGGGATGTTCAAATATGGATTGCCATTATTTTAATAGTATCTTAGCAA
This sequence comes from Raja brachyura, assembly GCA_963514005.1. The sequence goes on along the minus strand of OY740796.1, from coordinate 21,551,656 downwards.
ACAAATGGAGAATGGACTTAATGTACCAATAATGAGGTAAGTGCATTTCTTTGTGCTTTATGTTTTTAAATACTGTAGTTCCCGGGGTGGGGGGAGAGCTCCGTTCACAGTGTTTGGGCAGTCTGGCATTGTGAAGGAGGGGATCGGGGTCAGTAACCCACTTGCCACGCTCCGGTCTGAGTGCAGGTGAGATGGGACTAGGTGAGAGTAAAAGTGTGTGAGGTGTGAGAAGTCCATGCCGGGAGCCGGCCGGCCGCAGCCACTGTTCAGATTGTTGGGAGACGGAGCTCAGGGTTCGCCTCTTGAGCTGCTTTGGTGCCCAGGCGTAAGTTGAGGTGGAAGGTGGTTGGGGGTGCGGGGGGGGGGGGGGGGGGGCTCGTCTTCTGAAGAAGGATCTCGACCCGCTGAATTACTCCAGCAGTGTTAAAGAAGGAACTGCAGATGCAGCAAAATCGAGCGTACACAAAATTCCGGAGAAACTCAGCGGATGCAGCAGCATCTATAGAGCGAAGGGATGGGTGACAGGAGGGTCTCGACCTGCTGAAATTCTCCAGCATTTGGATCTAAACATCACCCATCCCTTCCCTCTAGAGATGCGGCCTGTCCCGCTGAGTTACTCCAGCTTGTGTGTGTCTATCGTTGAATGGGTGACGTTTCGGGTCGAGACCCTTCTTCGGACAGAAAATAAAACTTGCCTCGCGTGAAGCGGCTTGTAAATTAAAACATAAAAACAAGAAATGCTAGACTCATTTATGTGCTCCTATTCATTTACCTGGCCTGTTGCTGTCGTCCCTCGTCCACCGTGAGCGCTGGACAACTCACTGGGTGCAAAACTCCACTGCATTCCGGGCGGAGGGCGATGATCACCCGACTGACCGGCAAGTAGAGGCGGCGGGTCGGCCAAGCCCGACTCCCTGCCACCGGGATAGACACCAACTACTGGAGTAAACTCAGCGGGATCTCTGGAGAAGTCTGAAGTAGGGTCTCGGCACGAAATCTCACCCATCCCATCTCTCCAGAGATGCTGCCAGTCCCTCGGAGTTACTCCAGCATTGTGTGTGTCTATGGGTTACACAAAAAGCTGGAGAAACTCAGCGGGTGCAGCAGCATCTAAGGAGCGAAGGAGATAGGCGACGTTTCGGGTCGAGACCCTTCTTGTGTGTGTCTATCTTCGGTGCAAACCAGCATCTGCAGTTCCTTCCCAATCCCACACTCTCGGCCCCGGGGGGTGGATGGAGCATCACACGTGGACACAACCCACTCACTGCCCAGACTTGCCCCTCCGGCAGGTCCTTAACCGCGTCCTAAAGCCGTTCGTGTTAAAGAAGGAACTGCAGATGCTGGAGAATCGAGGGTTACACAAAAAGCTGGAGAAACTCAGCGGGTGCAGCAGCATGAAGAAGGTCAGCAGGTCTGAAGAAGGGTCTCGACCCGAAACGTCGCCTATCTCCTGCGCTCCTTAGATGCTGCTGCACCCGCTGAGTTTCTCCAGATTTTTGTGTAATCCTACAGCCGTTCATTGAGACGAATACGAAGCCACGGGGCAGGTGCCTCATTAATAAAGGACAAGTTGCAGATCATCGCAGAAAGGCCGAAGATAGACACAAAATGCTGGAGTGGGACAGGCCGCATCTCTGGAGAGAAGGAATGGGTGGCGTTTCGGGTAAGTCTGAAGAAGGGTCTCGACTCCATTCCTTCTCTCCAGAGATGCTGCCTGGTCCACTGAGTTACACCAGCATTTTGTGTCTATCTTTGGGTCAGTCTTTACTGGAGCGAACGAACAGATTATGAAACGTTCCCACGGTAGACTTACGAGTCACTAAGGTAAACGCACGGGCCACTACGTTACTACAACGAGTTTAAATGTTTCCATTTTTAGCTTGAAGAGTTAATTTGACTCGTGGAAAAAATCAAACATGTTTATCACCACGATTGAAAATTCAGGGTCACTCGTGGGCCAACTCGCACCGTGAGACAGGGGTTTAAGTGTTCGGCACGGACTAAAAGGGCCGAGATGGCCTGTTCCCGTGCTGTATTGCCATATGGTTTTATTGTGGCCGGGGAGTGGATCAGCTCGGGTGGTAGCCGCAGCACTCCGGACACGGACAGCAGAACTGGCCGCCACTTCCGCGGAAGGAAGCAGCTCGGGTGACTGCGAGTGGCCGCCGGGACCCTGCCACTTCAGCCCCTTCTGCTGGTCCCCACTCACCTCTGGCAGTGCTCTCCGTCTGAACATCTCTCACCTGCCGTTCGCCGGCCGGCTTCCCGCAAATCTTTAAATTCCGACAGCGCGTTCACAGGTCCAGTTTAGGTTACTTGGCTGTGGGAATTTAAGGATTTGCGGGACGCGGTTGACATGAGCGAAGCCGGCGAACGGCAGGTGAGAGATGGGGGTTACACAAAAAGCTGGAGAAACTCAGCGGGTGCAGCAGCATCTAAGGGGCGAAGGAGATAGGCGACGTTTCGGGTCGAGACCCTTCTTCAGACTCGGTCTCGACCCGAAACGTCGCCTATCTCCTTCGCCCCTTAGATGCTGCTGCACCCGCTGAGTTTCTCCAGCTTTTTGTGTAACCCTCGATTCTCCAGCATCTGCAGTTCCTTCTTTAACACGGAGGGTGAGAGATGTTCAGACGAAGAGCACTGCCAGAGGTGATCAGAAGGCGCTGAAGAGCAGTCGGTTCTGGTGTTGGGTCCCGGTGGCCGCTCGCACCCGAGCTGCTTCTATCCCCGGAAGTGGCGGCCAGTTCTGCTGTCCTTGCCCGGAGCGCTGCGGCAGCGGTGAGTGAGTTTGATATGATCTCTGTCCCCCTCCTTCTCAAAACTTCTCCCTTCTCGCATATTTAACCCCTGCCGCAGGCTCCCCACACGCTGTGTAAGGAACTCCCCCTCCAATTGGACCCTTCAATTAGTATTGTCATTCCATAAGATGACAACTGATTCAACGTCCCGATGTGCTCCCGTTTTTCCCACCATCTCTCCACCTGCCTTCATCCTCCGTCCCCCACCCATTCAGTAATTAATAAAGGAGATTTAGAACCCTTGGGAAATTTGAATTGTCACTTATTTTTTATTGTTTACGAAGAGAACAATCTGCGCATGCGCGGTTTAAAAAAATTTTTGAAAGCCGGCTGACTGCCTACCCTGAGTAATTACTCACGGCACGTGCCTGTGTTGCACCCACTGTGTGGAAAAAGTTGCTCCTATTAAAAGCTGTTCCTATTAAATCTGTTCTTTCTCACCTTAAATCTATATCCTCTGCTTTTTGATTCCCTGACTGTGCGAAAAAAAGACTGTGTGCATTCACTCTATTGATGATCCTCACAATTTTGCACACCTTTATAAGATCACTCCTCAGGAGTCATAACAATATAATTAATTCTGTTAGAAAAGATCTAGAAAAGCCTGCCAATACTATCATCTTTTGTGTTTGCTAATGAAATGAATTTGTCAATGTTTCACTTTAATACAGGCAATTTTATGAAATAGTGATTTCAATTGGACATTAATAAAAAGAGACAACTAAAACTTCACATAGTTACGTTTGAGTTCCTAATGAATGCAGTTTATTCCAAACTTTCTTGTCTTGAACCAGCTAGGAGTTTGTTCCACACATTTGCAACCTTGACCAAGAGTTATAATATATATGTATTAAAGTAACAGGTAGAGGTAATGTTGGATAATTTAGAATAAAACATCCTTTTTCTTGGTCTCATGGGGTATTTGGAAATTGTAATGATGTCAACTGTTCTTCGTACAACCTTTCAATGCAATTTAAATATGTTCCTATGCTGAGTACGCCCTTTCATACCAGTCTCCCTTTAAACTCAGTTCTTCGATCTGGCTTTCAATTATCCATCCTGATATCTCTTAGTATTGATAGTCTTTTTTGAGTGGATATAATTCTGTGGAATGCCGTATGATTTTTTTCTATATTAAAGCCATCACATTTCCGTATTGTTGCTTTCTCTGACTATTTGACCATATAAAATAATATTAAAAAATCAATGCTCTTTGATTTTAGCTGTTGTCTTTTTGTGAATGTCGTCAATAAATATTCAACAATACAAAATATGTATCAAAATAAATTATTTGTTTTAAATTGGTAATTCATTCAATTACATCTTCTCAGAATGTGCTGGATTCAAATTGCATGCCTTCATGCCACATAATATTTCAAGAAGTGCAGTATTTGTTACGTTTCTACACATAATTGCTCAAAATATACTAATAACGTCAAAAAAAGGAACTGTTGATGCTGGTTTATACCAAAGATAGAAACAAAATGCAGGAGTAACTCAGGGGGTCAGGCTGCATCTGGAGAAAATGGATAGGTGATGTTTCGGGTCAGTACCGTTATTCAGACTGTTTCCGCGCTGTATATGTAAACTAAATTAAACTAAAAAAGACCACTTACACTCCAGTCATTTCCTCCCTTCTGTCATGCATAAGATACAAAAGCTAGTATTGCCCGATTCGGGAACAGTCTCAGTGTAGTCCTTTTCTTTCAACCTACTCATTGGTGACCTTGAACTTTTTTTCTATAACTAACCCAAAAATGCTGTAACACTGTATTCAGTACTCTGGTGCTCTCTTTGCACTGTCTGTTGTACTTGTGTTTGGCTTAATTGTGCTCATGTGCAGTATGATTTGACTACAGCACGCAAACAATGCTTTTGGCGGCATCTCAGTGCATGTGACATTAATGATGAATTAATACCCACCAATAACAATCCCTAGCACTGTAGAATTTATCCAGCTTCTTCTATCACGTTTCACATCTTTTTCATATTTTAGATTTATTTTCTCATAAGCCAACTCCAAACCTCATGAGAATGTCTTTAAAAAAACAATACTTACTTTTCAGATTTTTTTTCCTTTGCTCACTCTTCACGATCGATTTCTTCTTTGATACCATGGTATTCTCTGGAAAAACCACCTGCTCAGAAAGATTTTTCATCTGTAAACTCTCTGACATCTGAGTGCTGGCTTGTTTCTTTGCGAGCTTTGTTTCTGCAGTTACTTTCTTGACTTTCTTTTCTGGTGTTACTTTTAAATCAAAGGGAGACATTTTAATGAACGGCCCTGAAACTGTAACGTATACTGCAGTAATATATACAAAATAAAAAATTTGGTCCTGAAAGCTCATTCACATAGTCATACAAGATGGACAACAAACCCTTCAGCCCAACTTGTTCTGACGACAATGATGCCGTATCTAAGCTAGTCCCATTTTCCGCATTCGACTCATCTTCCACTAAATCTATATAGCTGTCCAGATGTATTTTAAATGCTGTTATTATACCTTCCTCATGCACTTCCTATAGCAGTTTGTTCCATATATGTAGCACCCTCTGTGTGGAAAAAGTTGCTCCTATTAAAAGTTGTTCCCATTAAATCTGTTCTTTCTCACTTTAAATCTATATCCTCTGGTTTTTGATTCCGTGAATCTGGGGGGAAAAAAATACTGTGTGCATTCACTCTATTGATGACCCTCACAATTTTGCACACCTTTATAAGATCACTCCTCAGTCTCATAGGTGTATAGTCCTAGTCTACCCAACCTATCCCAAAACTTACTTATTGTGCCCTACAGTGGCTTGTAAAAGTATTCATACCCCTTGAACATTTCCACATTTTGTCACGTTACAACCACAAACGTAAGTGTATTTAATTGGGATTGTTTGTGTGATAGACCAACACAAACTGGCGCATAATTGTAAAGTGGAAGGAAAATGATACGTAGTTTTCAAATTTTTTTTACAAATAAAAAACTGAAAAGTGTGGCGTGCAAAATTATTCAGCCCCCATTACTCTGATACCCCTAAATAAAATCCAGTGCAACCAATTGCCTTCAGAAGTCACCTAATTAGTAAATAGAATCCACTTGTGTGTAATCTAATCTCAGTATAAATACAGCTGTTCTGTGAAGGCCTCAGAAGTTTGTTAGAGAACTTAGTGAACAAACAGCATCATGAAGCCCAAGGAACACACCAGAGAGGTCAGGGATAAAGTTGGGGAGAAGTTTAAAGCAGGGTTAGGTTATAAAAAAATATCCCAAGCTTTGAACATCTCACGGAGCACAGTTCAATCCATCATCCGAAAATGGAAAGAGTATGGCACAACTGCAAACCTACCAAGACATGGCTGTCCACCTAAACTGACAGGCTGGGTAAGGAGAGCATTGATCAGAGAAGCAGCCAAGAGGCCCATGGTAACTCTGGAGGAGCTGCAGAGATCTACAGCTCAGGTGGGAGAATCTGTCCACAGGACAACTATTAGTCATACACTCCACAAATCGGGCCTTTATGGAAGAGTGGCGAGAAGAAAGCCATTGTTGAAACAAAGCTATAAGAAGTCACATTTGCAGTTTGCCACAAGCCATGTGGGGGACACAGCAATCATGTGGAGGAAGGTGCTCTGGTCTGATGAGACCAAAATTGAAGTTTTTGGCATGAATGCAAAACGCTATGTGTGGCAGAAAACTAACACTGCACATCACCCTGAACACACCATCCCTACTGTGAAACATGGTGGTGGCAGCATCATGCTGTGTGCTTTTCTTCAGCAGGGACAGGAAAGCTGGTCACAGTTGATGAGAAGACGGATGGAGCCAAATACAGGGCAATCTTGGAAGAAAACCTGTTAGAGTCTGCAAAAGACTTGAAACTGGGGCGGAGGTTCACCTTCCAGCAGGACAACGACCCTAAACATACAGCCAGAGCTACAATGGAATGGTTTAGATCAAAGCATATTCATGTGTTAGAATGGCCCAATCAAAGTCCAGACCTAAATCCAATTGAGAATCTCTGGCAAGACTTGAAAATTGCTGTTCACAGACGCTCTCCATCCAATCAGACTGAGCTTGAGCTATTTTGCAAAGAAGAATGGGCAAACATTTCAGTCTCTAGATGTGCAAAGCTGGTAGGGACATGCCTCTGCAATTGCAGCTGTAATTGCAGCGAAAGGTGGTTCTATAACGTATTGACTCAGGGGGGCAGAATACTTTTGCACGCCACACTTTTCAGTTTTTTATTTGTCATAAAATGTGGAACCCATGTATAATTTTCCTTCCACTTCACAATTATGCACCACTTTGTGTTGGTCTATCACATAAAATCCAAATAAAATACATTTACGTTTGTGGTTGTAACGTGACAAAATGTGGAAAAGTTCAAGGGGTATGAATACTTTTGCAAGCCACTGTATGTGAAGAACATGCTTAGTTTTAGCACAAGCATTGTGCAAACCAGCAAAACATTTTGCTTCTCATGCACATTGCCAGCATTTCTGTATAGGGAGTCTCTCAGCACATGTGATATGTAGTGTGAGTGGATAACTGAAATCTCCATTTATACTCATTTTGATGATCAATGATAAAATTCCGGATTTCTAATTTCTGATTAGAAAACTGCAAGAGCCAGTCAAAAAAGAGGTTTAATAGTAGCCCCATGCATAGGACATGCATTTTTAAAATCACCAATCAACCATTTTTTGCTCTATTCAAGTTAGGTTCAGATAGGGGAAATTAATTTGAAATCAACCACACAACTCGCTTTCAGAATTATTGGTAGATGCCAAGCAATGGGCAATATCGTGTTTGATTGCACTTACTTATACAATATACATACTTGCACTCTGACCTTTTATAAAATTTGGAAAATATTTCAAAAATGGTGCAATATAATTCATTCTGATAGAAAAGATCTAGAAAAGCTGCCAAGACTTTCATCATTTGTGTTTGATAATGAAATGTATTTGTCAATGTTTCACTTTAATACAGGCTATTTTATGAAATAGTGATTTTAATTGAACATTAATGAAAAGAGACAACTAAAACTTCACATAGTTACGTTTGAGTTCCTAATAAACCCTTTTTTTAATAGTTCAATCAGGTCTTGAGCCAGGTAGGAGTTTGTTCCACACATTTGCAACCTTGAGCAAGAGGTATAATATATATGTATTAAAGTAACAAGTAGAGGTAGTGTTGGATAATTTATAATAAAACATCCTTTTTCTTGGTCTCATGGGATATTTGTAAATTGTAATGATGTGCAACCTTTCAATGCAATTTAAATATGTTTCTATGCTGAGTACGCCCTTTCATATCAGTCTCTCTTTAAACTCAGTTCTTCGATCTGGCTTTCAATTATCCATCTTGATACCTCTTAGTATTGATAGTCTTTTTTGAGTGGATACAATTCTGTGGAATACCTTATGATTTTTTTTCTATATTAAAGCCATCACATTTCCGCTTTCTCTGACTATTTGACCATATAAAATAATATAAAAAATCAATGCTCTTTGATTCTAACTGTTGTCTTTTTGTGAGAGTTGTCAGTATTCTGTCATTTCCCTATTTCAAGTCGTCAATAAATATTCAACAATACAAATTACGTTTCAAAAGAAACTATTTTTGTTTTAAAATTGGTAATTCATTCAATTACAACTTCTCAGAATGTGCTGAATTCAAATTGCATGCCTTCTTGCCACATAATTTCATGAAGTGCAGTGATCGTTACGCTTCTACACTTATAATTGCTGAAAATATAATAATAATGTCAAAAAAATGAACTGGTGATGCTGGTTTATACCAAAGGCAGACACAAAATGCAGGAGTAACTCAGCGGGTCAAGTTGCATCTGGAGAAAATGGATAGGTGATGTTTCGAGTCAGGGCCCCTATTCAGACTGATTGTACAGGGGTGGTACTGGAAACAGGAAAAGACCAGGACAAATCAGGGCTGGAAACCATCTTGCTATCTTGCTGAAAATATGTCTATTAATGTAAAGCTCCTACCTTGCTCCAACAAACAGTAAATTGTGTAAAGGTACAAGTAGGTCTTGAATCAACAATCTTCTCTAAGAATCTCTTTGCATGTCTGCTATCTTGAATAAGAAGTACCTCCAATTTTTAAGATGAATAACAGTAACTTTTTCACCCTTAGTGAAGCTAAAAAATATACTTTTGGTGTTATCTGTTTATGCTTTTTCCCCTAAATTGTTTTTGGAATGCATCTACAGCAAAGCAATCTGTTCTTTAAACTCATCTGAAGATAATGTTTGACATGTAGGGACTGCTCACTTGCATTTCTACAGTGACTATTATATTTTGTGAACACATTGGTTCTTCTTTCCTTTTAATTGCAGTACAATGGGGCATCTTGGTTGGCATGGATGAGTTGGGCTGAATGGCCTGTTTCCATGCTGTATGACTTTATGATATCCACTGAGGCATAATGCATTGAATTCCAGGTTCAATGTGGTCAACATTTTGACCCAAGGTACTAATGGAGGAGATGGAGAAGACCTTGCAGCTTTTACAAAGGACAGTTTTGAGATGTGTAGATGACAAATCTGTGAGAAATGGGATGTTTTATTGCAACCTCCAGACCAGGCTGCTGTTGGCCAATATTTTCAGGCATCCCAAAGGGAGATCAATACCATAGCCAATATTTCTACACTTAACTGTGTATGAATATAGTATATGTAATTGCATGATAGAGCAAAGATGTATGTAAGCATGCATGTATGTATGTCCAGAGGTAGATGGAGTTGAATAAATAATTTAGCTTAGTCAAGTGGGACTGAAATCAAGTGGATGATTCTATTGAACAATATATCTCAACACAACAGCTTCAACATTTTGGAGATCTTGCAATGTGTGACTACAGTTTAATCAATGAGTTTATTTAATCAAACGTTAAATATATAGAATCTCACATGTGATCTTGCAAGTAAACTTACAACGGCCCTGAAGATGACATTGTTAAATGAAAAAGATTTTCATTCTGTGCAAAATATTAAACCAGATTACAATTAGAATGGTTGCAAAGATGAGATTTGCAATGGAAATCCAAAGCCCATCAATTTGGCTGATTAATGTAGTCAGCCATAACCCGTGTAATTGGTACAGATTGTCATTACAGATTTAATCCACTGCATGGATGTCAATATAAAATTGTAAAACATTTTAATCGTCAGAAGAACACATATCCTCTGCGTTCAGATCTAAAGCTAAAGTGGATAATTAAAGCATCTCTAGTAATGTGCTTTCTTCATAAATATGTTTTTTACACATCAAGAAGAGGTCAAGAGTGTTTTATTGTCATGTGTCCCAGATAGGACAATGAAATTCTTACTTGCTGCAGCACAATAGAATATGTAAACATAGTACATAACGGGAGAAAAAAAGTTCAGTGTGTGTATATACATATGCACACGTAGATATATGTTAGTAAAAGCAACAGGAACAATGGGGAACTTAGCTTACAAAACATTTAGGCCTTCCGTGGTGGAAAGCAAAATAACTTCAAATCAAAAGCACGGATAAATGGTCAGTGCAATGGTATAGCAGCAGATTGTTTAATTATGGGAAACATTACCTATTAAAGAAGTTCAGCCATGCACCACTAATGAAGAATACAGCAAACTGGAAAGCATTCAGGCAAAATATTGAAGGCTACAGGCTGAATGAAATGTTCAGTACATCACAAAGACATCAGATAGAAACACTAAAAATTGTAACTGACATTGTAATCAAATGGCATTGGGCAGGAACTGGCTCAGAAAGTTGAAACCAGACTGGAGAGAACTGCTCAACGTTGATTTTCAGAATCAGCGGATATATTATTGGCGAGATGTGTGATCAAGTTCGAGAACGATAATGATTATGACAGATTAAAAGACAAGGATAGGAAATGTGTGGATGCTTTGGAGAGGATGCTGAAGATGCTCCCTGGTTTGGAGTTTGGTATTAGTTATAAGGAAAGGTTGGGCAATCTTGGATTATTTTGTCTGAGGGATGACCAGATAGAAGTTTATAAAATTATATGAGAAACCTAGACTGGGTAGCTGGTCAGATTATTTTTCCCAGGGTGGAAATAACAGACACTAGAAGGCATAAGGTTAAGGGTGAGAGGGAAAATATTTAAAGGAGATAGGCGAGGTAAATGCTTTTTTACATGGACAGTGGTAGGTGCCTGGAACATACTGCCAGGGGAGGTGGTAAAACACAACATTTAAGAAGCATTGTAGACAGACACATGAACAGGCAGCAAATAAATGTATACAGATTGCGAACAAGCAGACAGGTCTAGTTTCACTTTGAATTATGATTTGGTACATATATATGGTGGGCCAAAGGGCCTGTTCCTGTTCTGTACTGTTCGATGTTCTAGATATTTTAGAGTATAATTTCAAAGGCAGATATAAAAATATTATTTTGCAAGTTTGAACTGGTTCCATAGATATTAAGCAAACAAGGACGGCACGGTGACACAGCGGTGGAGTTGCTGCCTTACAGCACTTGCAGCACCTGAGACCCAGGTTCTATCCAGACTATGGGTACTGTCTGTACGGAGTTTGCACGTTCTCCCTGTGACCGCATGGGTTTTTTTCTGAGATCATTGGTTTCCTCCCACACTCCAAAGACATACAGGTATGTAGGTAAATTGGCTTGGTATAAGTGTAAATTGTCCCTAGTGTGTGTAGGATCGTACAATGTGGGGATCGCTGGTTGGTGTGGGCTCGGTGGGCTGAAGGGCCTGTTTCCCTCGCTGCATCTAAACTAAACTAAAGTGGACAAAAGGTTGATAAATTTAGATCACAATGAAATTCTGGTTAGATTTTACTTCGGAGTCACGTGAGTGACTACATGAAGAAGGCCGTCAGCCCGCATGCACGTCAATTACGTCGACTGCATGGCGCGACTGGCTGGTAGGCGCGTCGCTCCTCCAGCGGTAAGTTTAAAAGACCCGCAGGTAAGTTTTTCGATTTAATCTGAGGTTGTATGTTCGTTCAAACCTTGTTTGCAGAATCGCTTCAAGCTTTGAACGGGAAATGGACAAGAAAGTGAAGAAGAGACGGGCCGCGGGGAGACCCACTACAGAAGACCGCGAGTAGCGGGCAGCCGTCAACTTCACCACCAAAGTCGCTGATGATAATTCCAGCGACTACAGACTTCGTGACTCTGCAGAGCACCGTGGCTACCCCAATAAAGGGAAAAGCCAAGCAAAAGTCTGTGAGGCCTATAGACTCGGATGAGTCAGGCCAGGAGGGTGCACCTCTCACTACGGACAGCGTCGCTGATGCCTGTCCTGCATGGAGCAACTCATAGAGAGGATGCTCCACCATGACACACTCCTCGGAACAGAGACATACCAGCGCGGGTGTCCGAGGGAGCCCGTGGCAGCACCTCGTTCAGGGCTGCATAATGTCTCCCTCTCTGAGGAGGGGAGCATCCAAAGCCAGTTTTGGGCTGGTTCAGACTTCGGCAGTATGTCTGAGGAACATACTATGATGCACGGGCTGCGAGAAGCAGGTATACCCACCATAGCATAAAATTTGTGATGCCATCGCAAATTGGGGAGCCGCTCGAGGCCGAATTTGCAGTCAACATAAACTACTTGGCTTCACATCAGCTCCGAGAGCAAGTGATGGGGGATACAACCATGAGGCACCACATGCCTAGCAACTGTGCGTCTTTAAGTGTGCTTACTGTAAACAGCTCAATATGGAACCATATCGGGGGAGGCATCAGGAACCAGGAGGTAAAACTCCAGAATATTCTGAGCCTGCTGGCTTCAGGCATCACAGCCTTCACCAGATCAATGGACGGAGTCCCTTTGTCGGATGGCCAACAAGATTGGCTGGCATTATTATTCAACGCACACTTTGAGATCAATTGTTAGCGCAAGAATGCCATCCGCCCCACCCTGAATCCAAAGTTTGCAGGGTTGTGTAAAGCCAATTTGCAGCCACCAAACTACCTGTTTGGAGAAGATCTACCCAAATAGGTCAAAGATCTGGATAACGAGGCGAAAGCCGTGGGGTTAATCCGGGCTCCGTCAACAAGCAGAGCTTCGGCATTCCGGCAGCAACACCCCTACGCATCTATCAGCAGCAATCGGTTTCTTGAAGCTGGTACCAGTATGAGGGCGGAACATTATGGACAACAGTCTTTTTTAGGGCATGGCCAAGGCCGGCCCTCCTCCAAAATGCGCACCTCGCACACTCCAGCAACTCTACCACCCAAACCTCGGGGGCGGAGATATATGCCACAAAGCCACCAGTAACCATGAAGGTAGGTGGATCTGGTTCTTTTTAGAACATGCAGGGTGTGCATCACTCACTAGTTGGGGAGAATTTATGTTGGTTTGTGAATTAACATCAGATTTGTTTATACTGCAGAACTACGTAAATTCCAAATTAAAATTCTAGTCTGGCTCAGTTTCCACCCTCACGGCATACACCCGGTCCATTTATGCATCGAGAGTTTTGATATTCAAGCCAAATTCAGTAATGAATAATCATTCTTGACAACCTAAACTGTTGTGCAGTATTGACTGTCCATATAGTAGCAATGTTGCAACATTTTGAGATTTAAAAAATCAAGTCTGCAATTTATCCCATCAGATAAAGCATACAAAGAAGTTTAATTTGACACCTAATTCACTTTCATATCTTCAGTATTAAGAAAGTTATGACCATTTTCATACTCAGAAATTAGCATCTTGTTCCCCATTGCCTTTCAATTGACTTAACTCAAAAGCTGTGATCTAGAACCGTTAAAAGCCCATAACTTTCTTAAAAATTAAGAGAACTCAATGAAATTTTCAGTTATTATAGATTGAAGCATTCTGAAACAAATATGAAACAATCTTATTTGGATGACCTGAAATTAAATCATATAATTAGTTAGTTATCTAATTGTAGCTAATTACAAAATTCAATGAGTTGATCTAAACATCTATCCATTTCTTAAGAAAAGATAAACTTTTTACAAATTGCCTAAGCATCCAAATAACATTCACACAATAATCCACAATATAACATAATTTTGAAATCTAATTTTCATGAATTTCTGGGCCAAATGGAAGGAATTTAGTGTTTAATGCCTGTAAATTAATGGCCATTTAAATCAACTAGCGAGTGGGTTTTAGTGGAATGCGCTGGATTGGAACGTTGCGGTTTGCGGTGAAGTCGGGAGGAAAAATACAGCAGGTTCATACATTTTTTTTGGACCCCATTTCGCAACATGAAAATATTATTAAAGCCTCCATAAAAACCAACTTTTAATATAAAAATAATCTGTGTACCTTTTTTCTCCCCTACGCAAAATCCTTCCCGTTGTCGGTGCTCACGGCTTTTGAAGGTGATTTTTAAATTACTCTAGATAATAAATAATCTAGCATAATTTAAAAATATCTTCATTAATGAAATGTCGGAGCGATTTTTCTTCCGCAACGAAATTGCCTGACATGGATCGATTTGGCCAGTCTGTAGAAAAATGGCACTTTAAGCCCGCCCCCCTCTGAAAGGCGCCAAAGTCACGCACACAGGGAGCGGCAGAACTGCAGCGCTGCTCAAGGTAAGTTTTGTAACATACCTACATATAGGCTACTCTGTGAAATTACCTATAGAGCAGATACCGAAATACCCTTTGCAGGTCCTGTCATAGACCTATGCATTTACCAACAGAAGCCATTCTGAGTTACATGGTAGACATTCTGTATTTGGCATTCCCCAGTGGTATCATGACTGTTGTGGTGACAGATGAAACGCACATGAGTCATCAGTTTTTTTATGGTCAAGTACTAACCACTCGGAGTTGATGGGTGCACTCTGTGGGTTAAGGCTTATTGCGGGAATATGCATTATCTGCATATTCAACTTTAAAATCACAACACCACAGCGGTGACATATGTTAATCACATGGGTGGAATTAAGCCTGTATCCGGTGATAAATGGCGAACTAAGTTGGCACTTGGTGGCGGACACAGAACGGATGTAATCACATCATGTCTTATGACTTTATTGACCGATATGGAACACTGGATATCAATTTGTCTGCATGCAAACAAATCACCAGTCACCAAAGTGTGTCGTAAATATGAACAAGGCCAATAGGCAATGGCGGTGAATGTATTCCCGCTACAGTGGGGAAGGATGTGCTTTATGCATTTCCCCCACTCTGCCTCATAAGTCTATGTTTGCTGAAGATCAAGCTAGACTCTGCTACAGGCTCCTGGTTATACCGGTTTGGCCTACATAACCGTGATTCGCATATCTCACTGGGGATGATCAGCCTTTATGGCCATTCCCAAGGCAGCATCTGCAGTCCACCCTGATCAAAGGGGGGGAGGAAAACATCCTCTCCATGGCCAAATTAATTTATTGGTTCACAGAGTCTGAGAAGACCTTTCCTGGGGCTTGGATTGTCTGATCGCATGATGGATGTACTCGCTGCAGGCTGGAGAGACAATACGAAGAAACAATACATCTCCTACATTAGGAAGTGGGACGTGTACTGTTCACAAGCCAATATATCATATGACTCAGCACAGATAACCGATGTGTTAAAGTTTCTCTCAAGTCTATTCCTTGATGAGAAGCTGAGTTTTCGTGCTATCAATTGTGCCAGAAGTGCACTATCCGCATATTTGTGGCAGGGATCTGGACATCACCCTGTTGGATCTCACCCTCTAGTGTCCAGGCTCATGAAGGGCATCTTCAACACAAACCCTCTCAGGCCCAGATATACGGAAATATGGGATGTAGGTACAGTGTTAACTCTGCTCCGCCAGTGGGCACCGGCAACATCCCTGTCCCCGGTCCATCTCACGTACAAAATAGTGATGCTAATGGCGCTGGTGTCAGCTCAACGGGCACAGTTGTTACACAAACTCCGACTGGATAGGATGGCCATGTCTCCCAATAGTATCACGTTTTACGTGTATGACCTAGTCAAGCAAAGCAGACCAGGTACATCCGGCCAAAAGCTTCATTTTGCGGCTTACCCCTTGGACCTCCGGCTATGTGTGGTAACACACCTCCAGCTATATATAAAGGTCACTAAGAGCCTCAGGGGATCGGAACTGGCAGTATTTGTTAGTTTTAAGAAACCTCACAAAGAGGTCTCAGTTCAGACCATTTTGAGGTGGCTGAAACAGGTACTGACATATGCAGGAGTAAATACTGATTATTTTAAATCTCACTCCACCAGGGCTGCATCCACATCAGCAGCGAGGACTATGGACGTCCCGCTAGACCAGATCCTAGTGACTGCAGGATGGTCTAGAGAACGCACATTTCAGACGTTCTATCATAAACCTGTTGCCAAACCAGGGGCTTTTGTGACACCGTTTTAAGTTCTGTTATGTAGTTTCCCTGGATCTACTGTTATTATAATTTGCCCATTAAAAGCATCGGCATGTTTTTTTAAAAATGGCATGTCTGGTTGCATTTCTCTCTCATCCTTGGTCAACCAATACAGTGTGTGGCTTGGACTTGCGTCCACGGCATGAAATCACAGAGCTTCAAAGTCTTCACGTTGTCACTCACGTGACTCCAAAGTAAAATAGTAAGATTAAATGAGAACTTACCAGTTTGAAGTTTGATCTTTATTTTATGAGGCGTTATGATGAGCGATTACATACCCACCGCCCCCAACCCTCATAAAAGATCAGCTGGTATTTCTAGTCTCTCGTATCTTACTATGTAGTCAGTTCAACAACTGTTATTCTGTGATTTCACACTGCTGCTTTGAAGGTTGACGCGCATGCGGGCTGACGGCCTTCTTCACATAATCGCTCAAAAATAAAGATCAAACTTCAAACTGGTAAGCTCATTTAATCTTACTATTATAATGAATGGGTAATACCAACTATTGTAGCGCTAAAGCAGATGTGGTTGTAAAACTATACGGAAAATACAAGGTGAAGCCGAACAAAGCACTTGACAAAGCAGTTGAGTCAGGCGTATTTAACAAATGAGAAAAATGTCTTTGCTTCAACATAAAATTATATTATAGTACAAAATAATCACTGTAAATGTCTCTTGGACAAAATTGTATAGATCGGTTTCTATGCAACTATGATAATGTACCAGAAGTTGCAAATGCCTAAGAAGAACATTTTCAAATGCTAAAGAAATGCTCAGATGACAACGTAATTACAATGTAAAGTTCAAATGATATTTATACAGAAAGTAGTTTATGTTAAAATAATGCCAGTGGATTGAAATAAAAAGTGGCAACAATTGTGAAGGTGAAGAAACACAGAAGCATTGCTGAAGTTACATTGTTTCTAAGGTAGAGTACAAAGTGCTGGAGTAACTCAGAGGGCCAAGCAGCATCTCTAGAGGACATGGAGTAGGTGACATTTCAGTTTGGGATCCATCTTCAGATTGATCAGTGTCACCTATCCTTGTTCTCCAGAGATGCGGCTTGACACGCACTTTATGTTCCACACAAGCTTTCAGCGTCTGCATTTCCTGGAATCAACTTAGATCATTTCTAGAATGGTCCAATGGTGTGCCATCCTTTTGTAAGATCTTGAACAACACTAATGCCATTTCATCAATGTCTGTTTCTGGACAATAAGAAATGAATTGAAGGAAAGAATATGACAAATGATTTATTTTAAAAGAACATGGAAAATGTGTCTTCACTTCTTTTTAATGAAACATATGTGAAGCTTTCCACTATGAAGCAGGAGCTGAAATTAGTCACACCACAGATGACATTCAAGAGAAAGCAATTGCATTGGCATTAGTTATATTGACAAAAAAAAGGAAAAGAAATTGCTCGTTCATAAAGAGTCATTGGGTAACGCAGTATGAAAGGTTTCATCATCTCCTTTTGGACAGACATTTTACCTCAATCACAGATCATAAACCTTCATTAGCAACTCTTGGTCCTAAATCAGTACTTCTGACAATCAGTAATTCAAACCTGGTGGAGTTTGCAGAGATGGGCCATTTTTTGGTCATAACACAAATATACAAGCTCCAAACAAAATTGAATTGCAGTTGTCAGTCGCAGGATCTTAAAGCATGGGTTTTACATTGAAAGTAGTGTAAGATATTTTCCAGTTACAGCATGAAGGATCTGTAAAAAGAGCGGAAAAATACAATTCTAGAAACAGGTCAGTGAAAAATCATTAAAAACATAGACTGAACCAGCCAAATGTCTAGATGAAGACACCAACAATACGAGTTGTTGACAAGGTTGTGTTAAATGGGGTATGAGACAGATTTTCAAATAACTTCAAAGTGAACATTTAGGAATTAAGAGGATCAAGACAAAAGTCAGGGTTTTACCTGTTACCTCGAACTGACAGAGATATTGAGGAAATAATTGTGAAATATATTTATTTTTCAGAATTGTACACCTAACTGGTGGAGTTGGAAATAGCCAATGTGACCTTTACAAAAAGTACATATTGATTATTTTTAGAAGGAGATTGATGGCTATTTAATACTCAAACATATGGACTCAAAATGGATTGAGGCAAAACTTGACAGATCTTCTAATACAAAAGAGTGTACTTTGGAAAAAAATATATCTATTTTCTTGTATCACAGTTTACCAGAAGAGATAATCTTAGACAAGAAGCCTTGCTTTGATTTTTTTTATGGTCGAGGATTTTATGAAAAATGATGGTGTTAAGCACAACTTTATATCATCCAGAATAAGTGATGTGACTTTATGACAATTATTAAAAGAACACTGAAGAAATCAATATAACAATGCCAAAAATTGATAAGGAAATATCAGTTGGTAGACTTCTACCTTAATCACAGAACAAAAAGTTCTATAGCAGTTACACACCTAATGAATTACTCATTCTAAAAGACTCAGTTGAGTTTTGTTCAAGCTAATCTTGACTGAATGCAGGAAATAAAAGCAGGAGTAGGCAACTTGGCTCCTGCTGATTTGCCATTCAATTAGATCATAGCTAATCTTATGCCCTCGGTGTCATTTTCCTGCATTCACTGTACATCCCTAGAATGCCTTAGTATCCCACAATCTGTACATGAGGCAGGAAATAACAAAGAACTTCAAGAATCAAGAGAGTTTATTGTCATGTGTCCCAGACAGGACAATGAAATTCTTGCTTTGCTTCAGCACAACAGAATATAGTAGGCATAAATACAGAACAAATCAGTGTGTCCATATACCATTGAATATATATATATATATATACACATAAATAAATAAACAGATAAAAGTGCAATGGGCTATTAATGTTCAGAGTTTTGTTTGAGTTCAGTTTAATAGCCTGATGGCTGTGGGGAGTAGCTATTCCTGAACCTGGATGTTGCAGATTTTAGGCTCCTGTATCTTCTGCCTGAAAGTATTGGGGAGAAGAGTGTGTGGCCAGGATGGTGTGGGTCCTTGTTGATGCCCCCAGTCTCTTTGAGGCAGCGACTGTGATAGATCCCCTCGATGGTAGGGAGGTCCGAGCCCATGACGGACTGGGCAATGTTTACAACTTTTTGTAGTCTTTTCCACTCCTGGGCGCTCAAGTTGCCGAACCAAGCCACGATGCAACCGGTCAGCATGCTCTCTACTATGCACCTGTAGAGGTTCGAGAGAGTCCTCCTTGACATACCAACTCTCCGTAATCTTCTCAGGAAGTAGAGGCTCTGATGTTCTTACTTTATGATTGCATCAGTGTTCTCGGACCAGGAGAGATCTTCAGAGATGCGCACGCCCAGGAATTTGAAGCTCTTGACCCTTTCCGCAATCGACCCGTTGATATAAACGGGACTGTGGGTCCCCATCCTACCCCTTCCAAAGTCCACAATCAGTTCCTTGGTTTTGCTGGTATTGAGAGCCAGGTTATTGTGCTTCACAGCCTGCTGCACCTGCATGCCTACGACACCCAGGTCTCGTTGCATCTCCCCTTTTCCTAATCGGCCACCATTCAGATAATAGTCTACCCTCCTGTTTTTGCCACCAAAGTGGATAACCTCACATTTATCCACATTATACTGCATCTGCCATGCATTTGCCCACTCACCCAACCTATCCAAGTCACCTTGCAGCCTCCTAGCATCCTTCTCACAGCTAACACTGCCCCCTAGCTTTGTGTCATCCGCAAACTTGGAGATGTTGCATTCAATTCCCTCATCCAGATCATTAATATATATTGTAAATAGCTGGGGTCCCAGCACTGAGCCTTGAGGTACCCCACTAGTCACTGCCTGCCATTCTGAAAATGACCCGTTTACTCCTACTCTTTGCTGCCTGTCTGCCAGCCAGTTCTCTATCCATATCAATACTGAACCCCCAATACTGTGTGCTTTAAGTTTGTATACTAATCTCTTATGTGAGACCTTGTCGAAAGCCTTCTGAAAGTCCAGATATAACACATCCACAGGTTCTCCCTTATCCACTCTACTAGTTACATCCTCGAAAAATTCTATAAGATTCGTCAGACATGATTTACCTTTCATAAATCCATGCTGACTTTGTCCAATGATTTCACCACTTTCCAAATGTGCTGCTATCCCATCTTTAATAACTGACTCTAGCATTTTCCCCACTACCGATATTAGACTAACTGGTCTGTAATTCCCCACTAACTGGTCTGTAATGCCCCTATGACTCATCTCCATCAGTGATACGTCCCACAACAGTGATGTCGTCAGCGAACATGATGATGGAGTTCGCACTATGACTGGCTATGCAGTCATGAGTATAGAGTGAGTACAGCAGGGGGCTGAGCACGCTGCCTTGAGGTGCTCCCGTGTTGATTGTTATTGAGGCTGACACATTTCCACCAATACGAACAAATTGTGGTCTGTGAATGAGGAAGTCGAGGATCCAATTGTAGAGCGATGCACAGAGACCCAGTTCTGTGAGCTTGGTAACCAGCTTGGAGGGGATGATTGTATTAAATGCCGAGCTGTAATCAATGAATAACAGCTTGACATATGAGTTTTTGTTGTCCAAGTGGTCCAGAGCGGAGTGGAGAGCCAGCGAGATCGCATCGACCGTTGATCTGTTGTGGCGGTAAGCGACCTGCAGAGGGTCCAGGTTTTTGTTGAGGTACGAGTTGATTTGCGCCATGATCAGCCTCTCAAAGCACTTCATCACCACTGATGTTAGTGCCACTGGTCGATAGTCATTGAGACACGTCACCTGCTTTTCGTATGCACCGGTATTATTGATGCCCTTTTAAAGCAGGTTGAAAATGTCCATAAAAACTCCAGCCAGTTGGTCCGCACAGGTTTTTAGAACACGACCGGGTATACCATCAGGTCCAGGCACTTTTCGAGGGTTCACCCCTCTGAAGGATTTCTGACGTCGACCTCTGTGACTGTGACTGAAATACCATCACAGCGAATGGGGGCTCGGGAAGGCACATCAGTGTTCTCCCTATCAAAGCGTGCATAAAACGCATTGAGCTCGTCAGGGAGTGATGCTATGCCGACATTCGAGCTGCCTCCTGATTTTGCCTTGTAGGAGGTGATTGCGTTCAGGCCCCGCCACAGCTGCCGAACATCTGTCTCATCCTCCAGCTTTGAGCAGAAGTCCCTTTTGGCCTTTTTGATGGCCTTACAAAGGTCGTATCTGGACTTCTTGTAGACCACTGTATCATCAGACATGAATGCCCGATGTCTAGTCTTCAGAAGAGTGTGGATCTCATGGTTCATCCAAGGCTTCTCATTGGGAAACACTGGGAAGGTTTTTGTTGGGATGCAGTCCTCCACACATTTCTTTATGAAGTCTGTAACGACTGTGGTGTATTCGTTCAGGTCCGTTGCCGAGTCCTGGAGTTGTTCCTCTGCCCCGCCCGACCAGCTCTGTGCAGTCCTCACCTCTGGGGGTGCGCTCTTCAATTGCTTCCTGTAGGCAGGAAGAAGCAGCACCGCGGTATGGTCGGATTTGGGGCAAGGGATAGAGCGATAGGCGTCTTTGATGGTGGTGTAGCAGTGGTTGAGGGTGTTTGTTCCTCTGGTGTAGCAGGAGACATTTTGGTGGAAGTTAGGGAGCGATTTTATAAGGTTTGCTTTATTGAAGTCCCCAGTTATGATGGTAAATGCCTCAGGGTAAGATGTCTGGTGTTTGTTGACCACGGTATGCAGCTCCCCCGTGCCAGACGGTCGTCTGCCTGGGGTGGGATGTAGACCGCGGTCAGGATGATGGAGGTGAATTCCCTCGGAAGGTAGAAGGGACGGCACTTCACCGCCAGATGTTCGAGGTGTGGAGAGCAGGAGTTGGAAAGGACTGCCACGTCTGAGCACCACACAGAGTTGACCATGAGGCAGACGCCCCCTCCTCTCCCTTTCCCAGATGCCAGTGTACGGTCCATGCGGTGGATGGAGAAACCTTCAGGCTGGACCGCTGAGTCTGGGGAGCTGGGGGTGAGCCATGGCTCTGTGAAACAGAACACAGAGCATTCCCTCAGCTCCCTTTGGTAAAGCAGCCTTGCCCTTAAGTCCTCCACTTTATTTTCAAGGGACTGTACATTGGCCAGGAGGATAGTAGGGAGAGGGGGCCGAAGTCCTCTGCGCTTCAGTCTGACCTGGTCCTGCCCGTCGGCCACGTTTCCGGAAACAATGGAGGCCTCCGCGTAGTTTCCAGGTGCTGTACATACTGTACCTGCTGTTTCTGCGAACCTGCGCTGGAACGGGGATTCCCTCACAGTCGGCAGCTCCTGCTCTGTTGCTCCTGGGAAATCCTGCTCGTCGGCTCTTGAGGACGACCCAGTGTTTCCAGGTACAGTACCTGTGATTCCCAGTCGGATCGGGTTCTCTCAAGCGGTCCAGGGAACGCTTGCAGTCGGACGCTCCCACAACTACGGGAGATCGTGAAATCGCTAGTGCTTTCATATGCACAAACAGCTTGTCCGTTACGTCGCCGATTTCTGCCGTTTTTCCGATCCAGGTAAGTTGCTTGTAGCTGTAAGTAACCCTCTTCTGTTTGGCTGTTAGCAAAAAGTCGCTGCAGGCAGACGCCATCTTTGATTGACCCATGAATAAAGATAGTTTACCAATTTAATACAACCTAACAAATCCTACAACAGAAAATGGGAAGTTAGATTGATAGCTGAAGAGATATCTCATCAAAACAAGAGATAAAATCAAAGTATATGAGTAAACCTCTTAATTACTGTAAAATAATATGAGGTTTGTAATTCCTAAAGTTGAACTAGTGAAGTTTGAGTGGATGTCATAGAGTCATACAGCATAGAAATAGCCCCTTCAGCCCAACTGGCCCACACCGACCAATGTGCCCCCTTTTTACTGCAATTGAAAGAAGAACAAATATCTTCAAAAATATAATAGTTACTGCAGCAATGAAAATCAAACATTAACCAGATAAGTGAATAATCAGACGTAAAAAGGGGAAATGAGCATCATTTTAGCTTCTCTATAGTGAAAATGCCACTGTTATTTGTCTTAGAAATTGGAGTTACTTCCTGTTCAAGTTAACAGACATGCAAAGGGATATTTTTGTGAAGATTGCTGATTCAAGACCTAATCATACCTTTACATAATATGCTGTTTGCTGTAGCAGGAGAGGAGCTTTAAATTGCTACTAGGCAATGATAGGTGAAGAAACTAAACAATGAAGTATTCATGAAGTATTATGTGCAAGAAAGCAGATAATTTAAACACAGCATGTTCCCAGAATTTGCAATTGAATGAATTACCAATTAAGAAACATAATTAGTTTTTTTTAATGATACTTATTTAACATTGTTGAATGTTTATTGACTATTTCTTTTAAAGTTGGAAATAGCAGAACATTGACAATTCTTACAAAAAAGCAACAGTTAGAATCAAATAACATTTGTTTTATATATTATTTGATATGGTTAAATAATCATGTTTGTTCCACTGCCACAAAGATAGGAACAATGTTGTGGTTTCAATATAGAACAAATGCATAAGGTTTTTCACAGAATGGTATCCAACCTAAGAAAGACCATCAATGCTATGAGATATCAATGAATAATTGACAGCCAGATCCAAGAACTGAGTTTTAAAGAGTGGCAGACAAGAGAGGGCATACACAGCATATGGAACATATTTAAATTGCATTTATAAGTTGTATGAAGAACAGTTGAAATTCCATCACTATTTCCAAATATGCCCTGGTACCCAGACATGGGTTTTTACCCTAATTACCCAGCTAGTCCTCTCCCGAAGTTTGTGGAACAAATAACACCAAATTTTACTGGAATTAAGAAGTGACATCTTCAAATCAAGAAGTCAATATGACAACAGAACACAGAAACAATATATAAATTAAGTCTGTAAATAATGCAATTATTTGAAACTCTATGGTAGAGGGGAAACCAGTTTAAGGTACAGTGGCTTGCAAAAGTTTTCATACCCCTTGAACTTTTCCACATTTTCTCACGTTACAACCATAAACGTAAATGTATTTTATTGGGGGTTTATGTGATAGACCAACACAAAGTGGTGCATAATTGTGAAGTGGAAGGAAAATGATACATGGTTTCCAAATTTTATTACAAATAAAAAACTGAAAAGTGTGGCGTGCAAAAGTATTCTGCCCCCTTGAGTCAATACTTTGTAGAACCACCTTTTGCTGCAATTACAGCTGCAAGTCTTTTGGGGTATGTCTCTACCAGCTTTGCACATCTAGATGGTCTACCCCAACCAGAAGCCCTGGATGACCCGGGAGGTCCAGCGGCTGTTAAAAGAGAGGAACACTGCTTTTAGGTCTGGTGATAGGGCTTTATACAGCACGGCCCGAGCTAACCTGAAGAGAGGCATCAGAGAGGCCAAGTCAGACTACAGGAGGAAGATAGAGGACCACCTGGACAGTAACAACAGCAGGCAGGTGTGGCAGGGGATCCAGTATCTCACCAATTATAAGACAAACCTTGGAGCTGCTGAGGGTGACGCCTCGTTGGCAGAGGAGCTGAACCTCTCCTTTGCTCGCTTTGAAGTGGAGCCACCCGAGACAGCCACAACACACCATATGGTCCACAGTAGCATAACCCTCACGATAGAGGAGCATGAGGTGAGGCGCACGCTGTGGGCAATCAATCCAAGGAAGGCTACTGGACTGCGCAGACCAGCTGGCTGGAGTCTTCACGAGGATTTTTAACCAGTCTCTGGCCCAGTCCACTGTCCCACCCTGTCTGAAGTCCGCAACCATAGTCCCCTTGCCCAAAAAACCCCACATTTCCAGCCTCAACGACTACCGGCCGGTCGCACTCACACCAGTGGTGATGAAGTGCTTTGAAAAACTGGTCCGGGGTCATATCACATCACTCCTGCCCCGAAGCTTTGACCCCCACCAGTTTGCGTACAGAGCGAATAGATCTACAGAGGATGCTGTAGCCACAGCTCTCCATGCTGCACTGTCCCACTTGGAGCAGCGGGGAAGCTATGTGCGAATGCTCTTTGTGGACTACAGCTCTGCTTTTAATACTATCCTTCCCCACAAACTGGTGGACAAACTGGGGGACTTGGGACTTCCACAATCCACCTGCATGTGGATAAATAGCTTCCTGTTGGGCCGCAGCCAGAGAGTCAGAATGGGCCATCACACATCCACGGCCCTCAGCCTCAGTACTGGCTCTCCACAGGGCTGCGTGCTGAGCCCCCTGCTCTATACCATGTACACACATGACTGCACCTCCGCCCATCACAGCAACACCATTGTCAAATTTGCAGATGACACTACGGTGGTGGGGCTCATCTCCGGGGGGGGACGAGTACGCTTATCGGGATGAGGTGGAGCAGCTGACAATGTGGTGTGGAGAAAATAACCTGCTCCTGAACACCTTAAAGACCAAAGAGATAATAATAGACTTCAGGAATAACAAAACAGAACTGGTACCACTAATCATCAGAGGGGACTGTGTGGAGAGGGTGGCGGATTTCCGCTTCCTGGGAATCCATATTGAGGAGGACCTGACGTGGAGCGTGAACACCTCTGCGCTGCTGAAAAAGGTCCAGCAGAGACTGCACTTCCTGAGGGTGCTCAGGAAGAATAACATCACACAGAGACTGCTGCTGTCCTTTTATCGGTGCTCCATTGAGAGCATCCTAACATACTGTGTATGCGCGTGGTACACCAGCTACACAGCAGCTCAGAGGAAAGCGCTCCAGAGGGCCATTGACAACGCCCAGAGGATTGTCGGCTGCCCTCTCCTTACCTTGGAAGACTTACACAGTTCCCGCTGCATCAAAAAATCCCAGAATATTATAAAGGACATTTCCCACCCCGGACACTCCCTGTTTGAACTGTTGCCGTCAGGCAGACGGTACAGATCTACAAGGACAAGGACAAACAGACTTAAAAACAGTTTTTACTCCACTGCTATAAAGGCACTAAATGTAGCCGCCAAGGAACGCAGGGACTAAGGGACTGTGGTTGGTACACTGTGAAATCGACAGAAGGATATAGCGTTGGGTGTTTATGCGTGCTATTTTCAAATTTCATATTTATTTTAGTTGTTTATCTTTTTTAATATTTTACCTTGTATGTATCATTAGCTTTTATGGTTTGAATGTTGCACTGACTGGTTGACATTTTTAATTTTGTTGTACATGGTTCATGTTACAATGACAATAAAGAAACTATTCTATTCTACTATTCTAGAGACTGAAATTGTTGCCCATTCTTCTTTGCAAAATAGCTCAAGCTCAGTCTGATTGGATGGAGAGCGTCTGTAAACAGCAATTTTCAAGTCTTGCCAGAGATTCTCAATTGGATTTAGGTCTGGACTTTGACTGGGCCATTCTAATGTACATGAATATGCTTTGATCTAAACCATTCCATTGTAGCTCTGGCTGTATGTTTAGGGTCGTTGTCCTGCTGGAAGGTAAACCTCCGTCCCAGTCTCAAGTCTTTTGCAGACTCTAACAGGTTTTCTTCCAAGATTGCCCTGTATTTGGCTCCATCCAGCTTCCCATCAACTGTGACCTGCTTCCCTGTCCCTGCTGAAGAAAAGCATACCCACAGCATGATGCTGCCACCACCATGTTTCACAGTGGGGATGGTGTGTTCAGGGTGATGTGCAGTGTTAGTTTTCCGCCACACATAGCGTTTTGCATTTAGGTCAAAAACTTCAATTTTGGTCTCATCAGACCAGAGCACCTTCCTCCACATGTTTGCTGTGTCCCCCACATGGCTTGTGGCAAACTGCAAATGGGTCTTCTTATGGCTTTGTTTCAACAATGGCTTTCTTCTTGCCACTCTTCCATAAAGGCCCGATTTGTGGAGTGTATGACTAATAGTTGTCCTGTGACCAGATTCTCCCACCCGAGCTGTTGATCTCTGCAGCTCCTCCAGAGTTACCATGGGCCTCTTGGCTGCTTCTCTGATCAATGCTCTCCTTGCCTGGCCTGTCAGTTTAGGTGGACGGCCATGTCTTGGTAGGTTTCCAGTTGTGCCATACTCTTTCCATTTTCGGATGATGGATTGAACAGTGCTCGGTGAGATGTTCAAAGCTTGGGATATTTTTTTATAACCCAACCCTGCTTTAAACTTCTCCACAACTTTATCCCTGACCTCTCTGGTGTGTTCCTTGGGCTTCATGATGCCGTTTGTTCACTAATGTTCTCTAACAAACCTCTGAGGCCTTCACAGAACAGCTGCATTTATACTGAGATTAGATTACACACAAGTGGACTCTATTTACTAATTAGGTGACTTCTGAAGGCAATTGGTTGCACTGGATTTTATTTAGGGGTATCAGAGTAAAGGGGGCGGAATACCTTTGCACACCACACTTTTCAGTTTTTTATTTATAAAAAAATTTGAAAACCATGTATCATTTTCCTTCCACTTCACAATTATACGCCACTTTGTGTTGGTCTATCACATAAAATCCCAATAAAATACATTTACGTTTGTGGTTGTAACGTGACAAAATGTGGAAAAGTTAAAGGGGTATGAAAACTTTTGCAAGCCACTGTATGTGCGATGAAGTATATGCATACAAGCACAACAGTATTGGATGGTTATTAAAACAAGTATTAGCAATTCCTGTGGTTTTTTGCACTACACCACCTAACATAGTAATAGTATGATGCACATACATCGGAAAAAGGAGTGACAGAAGCGACTGATGGTTGAATAACAAAACATTGACTTCTTGATACTGATATTGATGTTACTTTTGCAGCAGTTGCAGACAGGTTAATGGACTCTAGATTAAAATCAATATAGTGTTATACTATATATGCTGCTTTAGTGAAGCTAATTAATTTCTAGATTCATGTAGCACACTATTTTGTTATTTGCTTGCCTTTGTTCTGAAATGGTTGCGGGCAATTTGTCTTTAATAAACTGCTATAACCTTGTCTCACACAAAGAGTCAATCACTTTGGACTGAGATAAGGAAAACATTCTTTCTTCAAAGGGCTATGAATCTTAGGAATTCTTTTCCATCAGGAACTGGACATGCTCAATCATTGAATACACTCAATACTAAGATCAAACACAAAGGGATCAAGAGATATGGGGATTGGACAGGAAAGTAATAATCTTATTGATTGTCAGAACAGACTCAAGAGCCAGTATGGTCTAATCCAGCTTCGCTTTGTGCTCACATCAAAGGCTCGGGTGGACGTAGACCTTGGTAACAAATGCCACACTATCCTACAGTTTCTACTGGCTGGTAGAATACAAGGTACTGAATATCTAAGCACGATGCCAAGTTTTGCAAAAATAGATAAGGTTAATGGAAAATAAAATTAGGAACGAATTAAAATGAAATACCCAATGAAAATAAAAAGCAGAAAGAATGGAAGATATTTGATTTTTCATGTAGAGAGGCAAATGAGATGCAAATAATCTTCTATGTATTAAAGACACTTAATATTCCAGTGGATTGAGATTAGGAATGGCGATTTGGTAGTTAAGTTTCTGAGATTCCATTGTGTGTTTGAATCCTAGAAAGGCAGCAGGGCATTTAAAATAATTAAATCAATTGAGAATATTCCAAAACAGCTAGTCTAAATAATTCTAACCATAAAAACTGCTGGATTGTCATGGAAATAATTAATAATCTGTTTCATAAATGACCTGCATGGAAAGAAACTCAGCATTCCGAGCCAATCTGGCCAATAGGTATCTCCTGTTGCACCAGTGAGGGTGATTCTTAATGGCTCCTGAGTTCAGGGGCAATTAGGGACGGACAATAAATGTTGCCAAAGCCAGCCAAGTCCAGCATCTGTGGTTGAATAAAACAAAATGCAAGCTAGAAGACTCGAGGATTAAATTATATGGGTGTAGATTGTTTTAAAGTTTGGATGCAAAGTTGTTATGCAAGAATCAGACACTATTTATGATTGTATTTGTATTCTGTGGGAAGGATCAGCGTTAAGCAGATATCAAGTGAGAATCAAGACAGCGGTGGTCAAATGCCTTCTTGTAAATCTTGATCTGAATGTACAGGGAAGTTGAGTGTGTGAATATTGTAAATAGAAACATAGAAACATAGAAAATAGGTGCAGGAGTAGGCCATTCGGCCCTTCGAGCCTGCACCGCCATTCAATGTGATCATGGCTGATCATCCAACTCAGTATCCCGTACCTGCCTTCTCTCCATACCCCCTGATCCCTTTAGCCACAAGTGCCACATCTAACGCCTTCTTAAATATAGCCAATGAACTGGCCTCAACTACCTTCTGTGGCAGAGAATTCCAGAGACTCACCACTCTCTGTGTAAAGAATGTTTTCCTCATTTCGGTCCTAAAGGAATTCCCCCTTATCCTTAGACTGTGACCCCTTGTTCTGGACTCCCCCAACATCGGGAACAATCTTCCAGCATCTAGCTTGTCCAACCCCTTAAGAATTTTGTAGGTTTCTATAAGATCCCCCCTCAATCTTCTAAATTCCATCGAGTACAAACCGAGTCTATCCAATCTTTCCTCATATGAAAGTCCTGACATCCCAGGAATACTCAGCATTCAGGGAAAGAACCAAAGTTAAATAGAAATGGCACGAGGCCTTCTGATGTGGCATGTATGTGCTGGGAATGGACATCTGTGATAAAGATGTGGACGCTATCAGGCAAATACTGGACGCTATCAGGCAAATAGGACGGCACAGTGGCACAGCGGTAGAGCTGCTGCCCCACAACACACAGTGACCCCGGTTAAATCCTGACTACAGGTGCTGTCTGTGCGGAGTTTGTATGTTCTCCCCGGCACAGCGTGGGTTTCCTTCAGCTGCTCCAGTTTCCTCCCATATTCTAAAGATGTGCGGGTTTGTAGGTTCATTATAAATTTCCCCTAGTGTGTAAAATGTGAAAATGGGATAACATTGGGAGAACTAGAATGAACAGATGATCAATGGTCGGCGTGCATTCAGTGAGCCAAAGGGCTTTTTTCCACATGTTATCTCTGAGTCTCTGTAAATAATGGCATACATGAGTATATCAAATAGTGTAAAAGATAAATAAATAGAATGCAGAATAGAGTATGCAGTATAGCTATAGTATAGCCTTGCAACTGGTACCATGTAGTCCAGTTCAACCTATGGGACATGCTCATCCTTCATGGAAAGTCTGCTTTGGAGGACCAGGTGGAAGAGATCTTTATGAACCAATGGCTGGAAAGGCAACGCACCAACGCACTGTGGAATGCGAAGGGCTAGTCAGAGCATTAAAGACAACATGGCCGTCCACTGCAGCCAAAATGTTTCCAGCCGTGATGATTTTTCATACCACTGGACTCTGACTTCTGCAACGGAGAGGGTGGGGTTGTCACAGTGCAACAGCTTTTCCACCTTAAACTCATTCACGCACAGGTTTTTGTGCTGCCCTCTTCTCTGCATGCGGTTCACGAATTGGACTCGTGAGCCATGTTAGAACTCATCAGAATTGAGACTGCACAACCTGCCATCATCGTTACCGACGGGCCACCACCATAGCTACAGAGAAAGTGCAGATAACAAAAGGCAAGGGGTTGCAACAAGGTGAATAAAAAAAAACAACAATTCATCCCTAGCATATGAGAGAGAGAATGTACAAGAGGGTTCATAAATCTGAGATGCTAATCTATCTTCTGCCTGATGGCAGAGTGGTGAAGAGAGAATGACCAGGGTGTAAGTGGTCTTGATTATATTGGGTGCTATTGTGTGGCAGCATGTGTACATGGGTCCGTGGGGGGGGGGGTGGGTGAGGTTGGTTTGTGTGATCAACTCTCTACTTTTTGGAGTCTTAGGCAGAGCAGTTGCTATACCAAGCTGTGAGGCATCCCATATTATACCCTGTGAGGCATCCCATGCTTCTGTAGAAGTTGATACATTGGAGAAATGACGAGTTTTTTTAGCCTCTTGAGGCATATGAGGCATTGATGTGTTTTCTGAGCCACGTCATCAATATGGTTGGATCAGAAAAAAATTGTTGGTGATACACCTCAGAACTTAAAGCTCTTAACCATCTCCACTGCAGCACCATTGTTACAAACACCACCTGCTTCCTGAAGTCAATGTCCAGCTCATTCAAGTTGCTGACATTGAGGGAGGGGTTGTTATCTTTACACCATACTAGGTGTCTATCCGCTTAATTGTAAATTGAGTTGGAGCAGAATTTGGTTGTGCATTCACAAATACATGATTTGGAAACACAGACTTGCAGGGCACCGCTGAAGTCAGGTATTATGGAGCCTATCCTGATTGATTATGGTCTATGGTTTGGGAAGTCAGGGTTCCAGTTGCTGAGGGGTATGTTAATTCTTAGGTCCAGGAGTTTGGAGATGAGTTTGGTTTGAATTGTGGTGTTGAAGGCAGTTATAGTCAATAAACAGTAGTCTGACTCTGGGGTGTCGTTATTATCCAGATGTCCCAGGAATGAGCGCATGGCCACATTGATGGCCACTTCCAGTGACCTGTTGCAGCACCAGGCACAGTGCAGTGGTTCAAAGTTATCTAGAGACTGAGGTTGATGTGCGGGTCATGTCCAGCCTCTCAAAGCATTTATGATGTTGGAAGTCTGAATTGGCATGCTACATATGTAGGCTATCCCTGACATAAAAGTGAGGAAGAGGTGTGAAGTTGATCCAACACTTGACTGCAGCATGACGGTGCACCACATCTGGGTTTGATGCTGAGTTCTGCAGCAGAGCATGTAATCAGATCCATTGGCATCTGATCTGTAGCTTCTTCCTGATTTCTATCTTGCGGCGTAGAAATGTTTACCCATAAACAGCAATCACCAGCAATTTTACTTCGGAGTCACGTTCCACCAGCGGTAAGGAACAGGCCCGCAGGTAAGTGAATTTATTTTACTTCCAGGGCAAATTAAACTCCATGATGCTGGTGTGCAAAGCCAGGAGGAGTTAAAAATAAAAATGGAAAAAGTTCCGAAAAACAATCAACGCGGGTAAAACGGGCGTCCCGGGGTGAAGAAAAACAATCGGGACGGCAGATTAGTGCGGAGCCGGCTCCGATGCCGGTGGCCGTTGATATACCCGATAGTGAGCCTTTGGTTGCTCCACAAGCAGAAGCCACGGAGGAAATTCCAGTGACAAAGAAAAGTAAAAGGCAATCTGAGAGGCCCGTGGTTTCTGATGACTCTGATAGTGAAAGTCTTCCAGATAGAAAAGCCTTATGGCTAAGAATGGATCCGATGGAGAAGATGTTCCAAACAATCATCAACCAAGGGTCTAAAGAACCCAGAATATTCCCAGGCAGGCCCTGAGGGGTTTCCATATCAAGAATGTGGTGCCTTACCAATATGGGAATATGAACCTCCAGAGCCTCGGATTGGGCTGGAGGTAGTCTCCTTGAGCAAGTCTCAGGAGCACCAGGGCAGCAGGAGACTGACCCTGAAAGTGGTGATTTTGGTCATGAGTACCCACCACAGCACAAGAATATAAATCCAGGTATACTTGATGTGGCACAAAGAGTTATACCTGAAGGAAGCGGTGAGGCCATGGAAAGTAACCTTGGCGGCCAACATTAATTGGTTTCTCACCAGCTTCAGGAGGCTGTTATGGTTGAAACAGCAGAATTATATGAAACACCTGTGAATTGTGCTTCACTAAGGGGGCCATAGGTGAATCCGACTATTTGGGCACCCATGTCTTCAATAATGCAGGAAATACAATTCCAAAGAATTTCAAGCTTATTGCGGGTGGCATCACTGCTTTTGGGGAGCAAGTGGAAGGATGTACAATGACCAAAATTCTAAAAGATATGTTGGCATTGTTTTGTAACTCATACTTTGAGTCAATTGTATGAGAATAATCGCCATTCGGCCCATACTGCAGCTAGATTTGCAGCTCTGTGCAGATCAAGCAATATTCAAACTCCTGGGTATTTATTCGAAGAAAACTTGCCTAAACAAATCAAAGAAATTGATGAAGAGGCAAAGACTATGAGCCTTATGAAACCTTTCATATTTGGTCAAAAAAGGTCTGGTTCAATGAGAAGGTGATTTGATTATGAAGCAGAGGCAGGAGTATGGTGAGGAGGTATTATTACCCATCACAGCCTAATGTAAACCCATATGTTGGGAAAAGGAGACCATTACGTGCATTTGGAGGTACAAAAACTTCATTCTATCACAGAGGAATCTTTTGGTGAACCTCCGATTGGTGGTAGATTACAATTGTTTTATGATGAATGGTGCTGCATAACATCTGATCGGTTTATATTAGATACTGTGTCAGGAT
Organism: Raja brachyura; assembly: GCA_963514005.1. The sequence continues at coordinate 21,518,250 of OY740796.1, read as the reverse complement.
CTACAATAGAATTTGTAGAAGAAATTGATCCACCTGTACAGAATAAACCTAATCGTATTTTGGTGTTTTCTGCGCCTGAAAAATCTCAGATAAAAAAAGAGGTAAAAATTTTATTTGAAAAAGGAGTAATTGAAAATACGGTTAATAATCCACAACAATTTGTGTCAAATATTTTCCCCAGGCAAAGAAAGATGGGGGTGGTAGAGGCATTCTGGACCTCACACACTTTAATACATTTGTCCAGTATAAGCATTTCAAAATGGATTCCTTCAACACTGCAAGGCAGTTGTTATCAACAGGTTGTTACATGGCCACTATAGAATTGAAAGATGCGTATTATTCAGTACCAATTCATCATCATTTTCACAGGTATTTGAAGTTTAATTGGATGGGTCAGCTGTGGCAATATAAGGCATTACCTAATAGGTAAGCTCAGCTTCTAGGCTGTTCACAAAATTGTTGAAACCAGTACTTGCACTGCTAAGGGCACAAAAACACATTGTCATGGCTTATCTTGATGACATTTTAATTGTCAATGCTAATCAGGAATCAGCTGAAAAATCAGTTTCAGCAACTATAAGCCTGTTGAAAGGCTAGGATTTCTGATCCATCCAACAAAATCTAAGCTACAGCCATCCCAAACAATTGACTATTTGGGGTTTGTGATTAATTCAGTTACTATGTCAGTAACTTTACCAATAGAGAAAGTTGTCAATATTACAAATGTGTGTCGTTGCCTCGTTGACAAACCTTATCCCTCCATCCGAGAAGTAGCTAAGGCTATTGGTAATTAGTAGCAGCATTTCCTGCAGTCGAGTTGGTCCACTGCATTATCAAAACCTTCAAAGGGCAAAAACACAAGCACTAAAAGAACGTGCAGGCCATTTTGATAGGCCATGCAATTACCAACGGAAGCTTTATCCGAATTACAGTGGTGGACTGTGAATGTTCCATAAGTTGCTAAAAACATATTTGTTCAGCAACCTGCAGTGGTTTTTCAAACTGATGTAAGTGCTCTCGGATGGGGGGGCTACGGACAATGACACTAGCTGTGGTGGCAGATGGACTGTCCAAGAGGATTTATTTCTCCAAACATATGGTATTAATTATTTGGAGTTATTTGGAGTATTTTATGGATTGAAAGCTTATTGTTCTACTATGAAGGATTTGCATGTCCAATTACAAGTAGACAATGCCACAGCTGTGGCATATATCAATCATATGGGTGGAGTAAGATCATTATCATGTGATTATCTGGTTAACCAGATGTGGCATTGGTATATTGGTAAGAATATTCGGTTTTCAGTTATTTATCTCCCAGGGAGAGACAATATTGTGGCAGACGACAGATCACGAAAATTTAAAGACAGTACAGAATAGATGTTAAATCCACAAGTTTTCAAAAATATTGTCAGTCGGTATGGATTACCGGACATTGATCTGTTTGCGTCTAAATTAAATCACCAATTGCCCAAATACGTGTCTTGGGAGCCGACCCAGGAGCAGTAGCGGTGGATGCATTCTCGCTACATTGGGGGAATATGTTCTTTTATGCTTTTCCCCCATTCTGCTTGATTGGGCAATGTCTCATGAAAATAGCGCAAGACTCTGCCACAGGCGTTTTGGTGGTTCCAAATTGGCCTACACAGTCATGGTTTCCCATTGATACTTAGAATGATTATTGAACCATTTATGACGATTCCTAGTTGCAGTGATTTGTTGGTACAACCAGTAACAAAAGAAATTCATCCATTGCATGATCATATGAATTTGTAAATCTGCAAGTTCTGACCAGACCATTGCAAGGGCTTGGACTGTCGGATAGGACCATGGATGTTATAGCTGCAGCTTGGAGAAATAGCACTAAAAAACAATATATATCGCATATAAGGAAATGGGAAGTCTTCTGTAGACAGTCAAAGATATCTTATCATACTGCGAACATATCAAATGTATTGGAGTTCCTTGCTGGATTACATTTTGATCAGCACTTAATTTATAGTGCCATTAATAGTGCTCATAGTGCTTTGTCGTCCTATTTAGGACAAATTTCTGACCAGGAATCAATCAGGTCTCATCTATTAATATCCCAGTTTATGAAAGGAATTTTTAATAAAAATCCTCCCAAACCCAGATATACAGAAATTTGGGTTGTTAGCATTGTTCTTACTTTGCTTAGGCAATGGGCTCCAATTACGTCAATGTCTTTGCAGAAGTTAACATTTAAAGTAGTATGCTAATAGCATTAGTGTCAGCACAAAGAGTACAAACATTGCAAATGTTACGTTTAGATTGTATGCGTGGCTTCAGATAACATTGTTTTCTATGTTTATGATCTAATCAAACAAAGCAGACCAGGGAAAACTGGAACCAAGGTAATGTTTAAAGCATACCCTGTCGATCAAACATTGTGTGTAGTTAAGCATTTGACTCAATATATTGAAGTAACCAAGAGTCTCTGGGGTGGTGAGACAGCGTTACTGATTACGCACAAAAAAACGCATAAAAAGTTTCAGTTCAAACCATTTCTAGATGGTTAAAACAGGTTTTGGATTTAGCAGGAGTAGACACTGATGTGTTTAAATCTCACTCCACCAGGGCGGCAGCTTCATCCGCGGCGAAGGTACAGGACGTGCCACTCGACCAAATTTTAGAGGCTGCAGGGTGGTGTAAAGAAGGAATTTTTTCAAAGTTCTACGATAAACCTGTTCTCACGGCGCAGTGGGTTACACAAAAAGCTGGAGAAACTCAGCGGGTGCAGCAGCATCTAAGGAGCGAAGGAGATAGGCGACGTTTCGGGTCGAGACCCTTCTTCAGACTGGTCAGGGATCAGGGAAACGAGAGATATAGACGGTGATGTGGAGAGATAAAGAACAATGAATGAAAGATATGCAAAAAAGTATCGATGATAAAGGAAACAGGCCATTGTAAGCTGTTTGAAGTGTGAAAATGAGAAGCTTGTGCGACTTGGGTGCGGGGTCAGTATATGACTGACTCCGAATTCGGAGGTATGTCCGCGGAACATATTGGAATGCATGACATGCGTGAGGTTCAAGAATAGCCTGCCATGGCATCAATAAACTATTTGCGATACCCTCGCAAACAGGGGAACCGCTGCAAGAAGAGCTGGCTTCCAGCATAAACGACCTCACATCGCATCAATTACAGGAACAGGTGATGGTTGAAACGGCTGCAAAATACCCTACACCTGTAAATTCCGCATCCCTGAAAGTGGCGGCAGTGAACAGCTCTATCTGGGGATACATTGGAGGGGGTATCAAAGCCCAGGAAATGAAACTCCAACGAATTTTAAAATTACTGGCTTCAGGCATCACGGCATTTGCCAGATCTGTGGATGGCGGGCCCTTATCGGACGTCCAACAGGATGCCTTGGCGTTGATGTGCAATGCACACTTTGAAATGAACTGGTTTCGGAAGAACGCCATCAGACCTGCCTTAAATCCCAAATTTGCAGGCTCATGCAAGGCCAGTAATGTCCAGCTGCCGAATCTTCTGTTCTGGGAAGATCTACGCAAACAGGTAAAAGACCTGGATGAGAAAGCAAAAGCTGTCGGGCTAATCAAGTCACCAACAACGAGCAAAGCTTCACCGTTTGCGCAATCCGCGCACCTACCCTCCAAACCTCGAGGACAGAAATAGAAACCGCATCAGGGGCCTTCGGGCCTACCATAAGACCACCGGAAACCATGGAGGTAGGTGGGTCTGGTTCTTTTCGGAACATGGGGTGTGTGGACCAGTTACAAGTTGGTGGTAGATTAGACTTGTTTTTGCACGAATGGCAATGGATAATATCAGATCCGTTTATACTGCACAGTATACAAGGGTTCCAAATTGAATTTCCTCCCAATTCATTGCCACCCACACAACATACACCAAGCTGGGCATTTGTTCATTCCAAACAAGAAGGTTTGGATATGCAAGCTGAAATTCACACATTATACACAAAAGGGGTAATCGAGAAGTCAAGTCATGAACATCACCATTTCGTCTCCAATACATTCTCTAGACAAAAGAAAGATGGAGGATGTCGGATCATCCTTGATTTAACACAGCTTAACACCTATGTGCAGTATAGACATTTTAAAATGAAAAACTTCGTTACTGCCAAACAACTGATTTCCAAAGGATGCTTTATAGCATGCATCTCTCAAAGATGCATACTATTTGCTGCCCATTCACAGGGATCACCGGAGATATTTGAAATTTAGCTGGTTGGGGCAACTGTGGCAGTTTAAAGCGTTGCCTAATGGGTTAGCTTCAGCCCCCAGGCTATTTACCAAATTGTTAAAGCCGGTGCTTGAGCTGCTTAGTGCTCAAAAACACATTGTTATGGCATATCTGGATGATATTCTAATCATAGGAAAAACGCTGAAATTGGCTAAATTAGCTGTTTCAGCCACGAAACTCATATTTAAGAAGTTGGGGTTTCTCATCCATCCAGTTAAATCCAAGTTGATACCAACTAGAGTTATTAATTATTTGGGGTTTACCATTAACCATGAATATGTCTGTGACTCTGCCCTGGGGCAAGAGATTAGAATTAATAGAAGCCCGTAACAACCTTGTTGTTATGGAACAGCCATCTATTCAACAGGTGGCTAGTGTAATTGGCAAATTAGTATCTGCCTTTCCAGCTGCAGAATTTGGGCCTTTGCATTATCAGAATTTACAACGTGCAAAAAGAGCAAGCACTCAAATACCATTTAATTCATTTTAACAGACCTATGCTATTACCAGCTGAAACTATATCAGAACTACAATGGTGGATGACCAATATTCGGCATTGCTCTAGTAACATTTTGGTCAGTAAACCTTCAGTTATATTACAAACTGATGCTAGTGCTCAAGGATGGGGAGCTACTAATACTATCTCTAGTTGCGGTGGCAGATGGGATGTGCATGAGTTATCAATTCTTCAGTTTAATGGTATCAACTACTTGGAGATGCTGGGGGCATTCTATGGGTTAAAAGCTTATTGTAGGAATATGCATAATCTGCATGTTCAACTACAGATTGACAACACTACAGTGGTGGCATATATTAATCACATGGGTGGAATCAAGTCAGTAGCCTGCGATAATTTAGCTAACCTCATTTGGCACTGGTGCATCGAAAAAAGCATTTGGATTTCAGCTACCTACTTGCCAGGTAGGTTAAACATGGTGGCGGACACCAGGTCATGCAAATTCAATGACAACACAGAATGGATGTTGGATCATAAAGTATTTCACGACATTGTTGATCGGTATGGAACACCGGATATCGATTTGTTTGCATCTAAGCTCAATAACCAGTTACCAAAGTATGTTGCATGGGAGCCAAACCCAGGGGCAGTGGCGCTAGGTGCATTCTCGTTACACTGGGGGGAAATGTTCTTTTATGCATTTCCTCCATTTTGCCTCATCAGTCGGTGCTTGCAAAAAATCCAGCAAGATTCCGCTTCAGGAATTTTGGTAGTGCCTGACTGGCCTACGCAGCCATGGTTCCTCCATATATGGTTATAACCTTATATGGTTATTTCGAAACACAAAAATTTGCTGGTCCATCCCATGACTCGGGAAGGCCACCCCCTGAATGATCGAATCAATTTGTTGATTTGCAGGTTTTGAGAAGACCTTTCCTGGGGCTCGGATTGTCAGACCGAACTGTGGACGTGATCACTGCAGCTTGGAGAGATAGCACCAAGAAGCAGTACATCTCTTACATCAAGAGATGGGAAGTGTTTTGTTTTAATTCCAACATAATGTATGATACGGCACAAATAACTGATGTCTTGGAGTTTCTCTCAAAACTATTCTTTAATGAAAGATTAAGTTATAGTGCCATTAACTGTGCCAAAAGTGCCTTGTCATCATACTTGTTGCTGGGATTGGGACACAACTCTGTCGGGTCTCACCCGCGGATATCCAGATTTATGAAGGGTATCTTAACACAAATCCTCCCAGGCCCAGGTACACGGAGGTATGGGATGTTAACATTGTGTTAACACTGCTTCGCCGGTGGGCTCCAGCTACATCCCTATCTTTGGTCAGGCTCACATACAAAGTAGTTATGCTCATGGTGCTAGTCTCAGTGCAACGCGTCCAGTCGTTGCATAAGCTGCAGCTGGACAGAATGGTTATATCTACCAACAAAATATTTTTTTATGTACATGAGCTAATGTTTTATGTACACGAGCTAATTAAACAAAGCATACCAGGGGTGTTAGGGCTAAAGCTGGAATTTTTGGCATATCCCATGGACCATAGATTGTGTGTGGTCACACATATTCAACAATATGTTAAGGCTACAAAGAACCTGAAAGGCACTGGACTGGCAATGTTTATAAATCATTAAAAAAACACACAAGAGGGTATTAGTGCAGACCTTCTCCAGGTGGTTAAGACATGTATTGGCTTGTGCAGGAGTGGACATTGATGTTTTTAAATCTCACTCCACCAGGGCTGCAACAACTTCAGCAGCGAGGTTCATGGAGGTTCCGCTGGACCACATTCTAGTGAGTGCAGGATGGTCGAAGGAGCGGACTTTCCAAACCTTTTATAATAAACCAATTGTCAGGCCGGGTTCGTTTGCCAACACAATTTTAAGTTCTAATTTGCTTTCCCGGATGTAAGGGATCACTATTATTATTATAATTTGTTTATTAAAAGCATCAGCATGTTTTAAAGCTATGTCATGTCTGAATGCATTATCTTTTCAATCATTTCTGGTCAACTAAATGCAGGCTGGCGGGCTTCTTCACGTAATCCCTCATCGCAACTGCTCATAAAATAAAGATCAAACTTCAAACTGGCAAGTTCTCATTTAATCTTCCTATTATAATATAAGGCTATTCAATTAAACTAAATCTACATAGTATTATTTGCCTCACCACTAGTATGAATAAAATGTTTGTGTCCTCAAAATCTTCCAGAATGTTTATCTAGTGCTGAGTTATGTGATGTTTCATATAATAGCAGTTTACAGCAAAGAATAAAGGCCCATTCAACTCTTCATGTTGGAACCATGGTCTTGGCTACCAGAATGGAAAGTAAATCCCACTGATCTGCTCTTTTTCCATGAATGTTAAATTACTTTGTTTAAAACAAATAGCAAATTCTCCCTTGCAAGCAGTAGAAACAAGGAATTGCAGATGCTGGTTTACAAAAAAAAGACACAAAATGCTGGAGTGGGTCAGGTAGTATTTCTTGAGAATATGGATAGGTGAAGTCTGAAGGAAGGTCCCAAACTGAAACATAACCTATCCATATTCTCCAGAGACGCTGCCTGACCTGCTGAGTTATTGCAGCACTTTGTGTCTTCCTTGCAACAATCTCCTTCTCAGTAATCCCACATCCAGAAAATCTCAAGTAAATATATATTCTCAAACTTCATTGCTCCATGAATTAGGAGTAATTTTAAATTGATGGCTGCTTGCTACTGGAATCCAAGTTTGGCAATTTAAATTATGATTAATCCTATTTAAGTCATTAAAAAATGAAATTGTTTACAACTGATGATCTTCTATTTCTCTCTGTGAAAGCAGCATCATTGGCGTCAAATTTACAATCTAGCAACCAATATTTCAGTAACATACCACAATAATTGTATTATAGGATGTGTAAGATTGCCTGAATGAATAATCCAAAGAATTTTAATTCTGTGAATCACAACAAAACTGTAGAGATATAATGTTATTCGTTAGGAATTGCTACTGCCCTGAATAATAATCTCTCCCTTTTTATATTAATTACTTCTTAATCATCATATTATTCTACTCATTCACCCTCATCCTTTGTTTAGCTTCTTCTTAAGTGTGGCTGTGCTTTTCACCCCAACTATTCGTCACAGAAGTAGGTTCCACAATCCAACTACTCCCTAGATGAAAAAAGGATTCTCCTGAATTTTTTATTTGATTTATTAGTGACTATCTTTAGATTCCCACATGTGGAAAATCTTCCCATGTTGACCTTATCAAATGCATAAAAGCCTTTCAACTTTCTTTAAAAGCTTAGATTGACTTTACCAAGCACCTCTCTCTCTAAACCTCTCAAGACCTCTATCTATAAGGTCACCCCTAATGATATCCTCACTTTGATACAGAAAGTATCTTATTTGCATTAATTAAGTTCAAAATGACCTACTAGTTAAGGGAATTGAAGAGGAATTATCCAAGGATTACTTCCTCTTTCATGTTCTACATTTGTGTTCTCACCTGACAACTCAGTTTCATGAAAATGGTTTTAAGTAAAATAAAACTTACTTTGTTTCCCTTTCGTTTTCACATTCTTGTCCTTGGATTTTGGCTGGGCTGCATCTGTGGGTTGTACTGTAGATACTGTGGATTGTATTTTCTCAAACACGTCTTCCTGTTTGCTGTGGTCCAAGATTTTCTTTCGTTTCAATGGAGGCTTATAACTTGCCTCCAACTCTTCTGCTTGAGAATCCGATGGGCGTTTCACCTCCAGAAAAGATTGTGGCTGCTGCATGGTCCCCTCTGGAATCTCAAACATACAAAAGTCTTTTGGTTTTCTTAACGTTTCGTGCTGGATTTTCTTTCTCTTCTTCCCTGCAATTTTAAAACCAACATTTTGATAACCCAACAAAGTAGTTTGCTTCTCATGCTAAATTCATCAGTAGCATTTTGACACTTAGGGTGCAAAAAGCAGAATATGCATTGACTCCGTAGTATTATAGTCTCCTACTCAACTTCTAGTACATATTTCTGTTTTTCTGTTTAGGGACAGGAGGGACCACTCTCAGCTATTACAGCATTCTTGTTGCTGGTTAGAGCTTGCTTGATATCAGAATCCATAATGATCTACAATGATAGGGGATGAGATCAAGCCAGTTAACTACCCACTGAGTTATTTCAGCACTTTTTTTTTTTTTTCTGTAAACCAACATCTGCAATTCCTTATGTCCAACGTTAGCTGTTTTGATGAGGCTGTGAGGGGTTGAAAATGTACGTGTCTGTGTTTTTTAATTACATCAGGAGATTTAGACATTGTTGGTGGGGCCAGGATTTGTTTAGGTATGTTACAATACCTACCTTTAGCAGCCCTGCAGTTCTGCCGCTCCCCGTGTGCGCGACTTTGGCGCCTTTCCGAGGGGGGCGGGTTTAAAATACCGATTTTTTCTAGGCAGTCCAAGTCGATCCATGTCGGGCGATTTCGTCGCTAAAGAGAAATCGCTCCGACATTTAATTCTTAAAGGTATTTTTAAACTACGCTAGATTATTTATTAACTAGAGTAGTTTAAAAATCATCTTCTAAAGCTCTGAACGGTGACAGCAGAACGGACCTAAGGTAGGCGATAAAAGAAGCTACACAGTTTATTTTTACATAAAAACTTGGTTTTTAGGAAGGCTTTAATCACATTTTCATGTTGCGCAAAGGGGACAAAAAAAAAATGTATGAACCGGCTGTATTTTTCATACCGACTTCACCGCAAACCGCAACGTTCCAATCCACCGCATTCCACTAAAACCCACTCGCTAGTTGATTTAAATGGCCATTAATTTACAGGCATTAAACACTAAATTCCTTCAATTTGGCCTATAAATTCATGAAAATGATATTTAAAAATTATGTTATATTGTGGATTATTGTGTGAATGTTATTTGGACACTTAGGCAATTTAAAAAAAGTTTATCTTTTCCTAAGAAATGGATAGATGTTTAGATCTACTCATAGAATTTTGTAATTAGCTACAATTAGATAACTAACTAATTATATGCTTTCATTTCAGGTCATCCCAGTAGGATTGTTTCATATTTGTTTCAGAATGCTTCAATCTATAATAACTGAAAATTTCATTGAGTTCTCTTAATTTTTAAGAAAGTTATGGGCTTTTGACTGTTCTAGATCACAGCTTTTAAGTTAAGTCAATTGAAAGGCAATGGGGAACAAGATGCTAATTTCCGAGTATGAAAATGGTCATAACTTTCTTAATACTGAAGATATGAAAGTGAATTAGGTGATGGGATAAATTGCAGACTTGATTTTTAAAATCTCAAAATTTTTTAACATTGCTAATTTGTTCGCTATATATTTGCCTTGAGAAAGTAGTAGCGAGCCACCTTGCATTCTATGTGATGAAGGCGTTCCCACAGTACTGCTGGGAGGTTTCAGGAATTTGAAAACGATACAGCAATATTTTCCAAAGTCAGCATGATCTTTGACTTGAAAGTGAAGTTTATGTAATGAAATTCGTATATATCTGTTACTATGGTCAGCGGTTCATGATTGCAGGTTGGGAAATGCTGTCAAAATAACATTAGCATGTAACTGCTCCACATCTTATCAATGTTGCACAGAACAATCATGTGGAAGCGGCTGAGCAAATGCGAAATAAACCAAGAGTTGCAGTGAATAGTGTATAGAAGGTATACTGTGCAGACTACAGACTAGTGAAGTGAGATCACTAATGTTTGGATACTTGTTAATAACCTTAGATTGGGATAAGATTTCAATTGCAAATTACAAAGGGGTTAAAATATTGTTATTGGTTCCTTGATGTCATAAACGGAACCATTGAGTCCAAAGTTCAAGAATTTTAAAACACTAGCTCAGTCATAGATGGCTATTGTCTCCAATTCTAGGCAGTACACATTAGGAAGGAAAATTAGGTTTGGAAGAGGATTTAGGAGTAATGTACTGGATTAATGCACAGATGAGGAATGACAGTAACATAAATAGATTGGAGAGAATTTTGTTCTCATCAATGAAAGCCAAGAGTAGATAGGAAAAAAAGAAAATCATTAATGCTTTAGATAAAATGAAGAGAAATTATTTCCATGATTTAAAGGACACTAACCAGAGGGAACAGATTTCCAGTAACTGGCAGACTGAACTTGACATGAAGAAAATTTATTCGGACAGAACTAATGGTAGGACATGTTGATAACTACAAAAGGCTAAAATCACTTAAAATTATGTGATATGGCAAAAGAGTGCAGAAGTCAGATTAATTGGATTGGTCTTCAAAACGTCAAACAAAACCAATAGGTTAAAATAGGTCCTTTTATTTTCTACTATTGTTTCTATAGCAGAATCAGTAAACCACATGTTTTGCAGGTGTCTCTACCTGCAATTATTACCTTAGCCCCTTAACCATCACCTTGCTGATATAACCTGGTGTACATCGAAGAATATAGTGCCTTCAACAACAGAAAACCTGAACTTTGTAACGTTGCAATGTTATAATTTAAAGCAACTCGGCAATTAATATAATTTAACATGCATTAGCCAACCACAAGCAGTAATGGTTGTGTTTCTCTTACCTGTTTGTTCTCTCGTTCTCTTGCAGCTCTTTCCTTGATTTTTACCAGCTTTATTTAAAACATTATCAATTAACCTAATAATAAGTTTAGAATCATTCTCGCCCAATTTATTTTTCAACTTCTTCCTGATGGCACGTAGTTTTCTATCACGCTTCTTTATGAATTCTTTCTTCAGATCAGTTAGGGTAGTTTGTGGTGCACATTTTACATCAATGCACAGATAATCAATATTCAGGAATTTGTGTTTTTTAATGATTGGAAGCATATCATCAAGTGAAAAACCTGATAAAAGAAAATTGATATAAAAAATGAGTGCTGATTCGTTACACAGATTCTTCTAATATTGATGCACTGTATGTACTAAGATTTCTCAATAGAATTGTAGAAATACAGCTGGTGGGAAGCTTATAGGAGGTTATAATAGAAATATACATCCAAGGATGGTGTATGAATTTAAAGTAAAAACTGAATTAGTTCAGCACATCCTCATGCTGGAATATTCATCCCTGTCGTTTTGCCAGAAGATTACAAATGCTTGATTTCCTCTTCCACACAGGAGATTCTTTAAATGTTGGTTATAATAAGAGAGTGAGTATGGGAAGAGGTTGGAGTTCGGTATTCCGACTGTGCATGCCCAGGCCATAGGTCACTGGAGATAAACATTGGAGGGTGCGGATCTGCAGTGTGTTATCTTTGGTTATCAGACCTTCGTTTAAGTGAGTGCTTTATGCTTCGTGCTGCTCCCTGGGGTCGGGGTCAGGGCCCATGGTCTGGGTCGGGCGTGGGTCCCTGGCATCGCGGGTGCAGCCGAGCCGCTGGGATGCCCAGAGAGTGGGGGGGATCCAGCGGCGGCTCGGCAGCGCCCGTGGGACATGGGCTATGATGAGGCGCGGGTCTGCGTGTGCTCTCCCCTGTCTCCCACTGGCATCTGTCCTCTCTCTATCGCTGTTACACCCGCTCTCCCGCTACCTGGCACCCCAGTTCCTCAGATTAAATATATTTTTACACATGAATTATGAATCAAGAATTTACATACAGTTTATGCAGTCAGCGCTTCGTTCACTTTTTCTTTATAGCGCATGACCTTTGGCAAATCCCATGATTCCTTGCGTTTTTCAGAATACCAAACTCGCTTATTGGAAAGGTAAGGATAATGAAGGACATATGCATTTGGATGCAGAGAAGTCTGCAGATTGTTCAGCTGTGCAAGGATTGGAAATCTCTTGCTATTTCTCCTCTTTCATGGAACAAGACCTCTTTGATTGCCACATTTGAAATTATATTATGCACTAAAGATGAACAATTAACAATTTTTTGTCCAAGATTCTTCTCATTGCTCTTTGTCAATTAATCATTTTATTTGAATCCGATCAAATCACAGAGATAGATGAAAATCAGAAATTATAAAACATACTGTTGCAACTGGTGATGCTCTTGTATTTGGTTGCTGTTTTTGGTTCTGTAAACATAGCATTGGTATTGGTTCTTATATATTATTGGGTAGATCTTGGTTCAGAAACTCCCCGGTGCTGAGAAAAGTACAAATTAACTCAAGCACTTCCACTTCTACATCCTATTGCATGAAGCCCAGGGCATTTAGCACAATAGAATGAGCATTGGACGTTTTGTCTAAACCCACTCCCTACTCACTAGACAGACCTGGACTGGGAGAGATGGTTGGGCTTTATACAGAGTAGAGGGTTAATAATAAAACCTGGATATTATGGAATTGGAAAGAGTTATGAATGGTCTTAGTGAAGGAGGGGATGTTGTTGGTTGCAAAAGCAATTGGTGAGGTGGTGTTGAAGTCACCGTTGTGCCAGGCTCAGCTGGAGGGGACAAGGAGGTGGAGCTTTAGTGCTCAATGGAGACCCACAGTGAAGGAGCTGATATACCATTCAATCATATAAGCAGATAACTTAAAGCTGGAGAAGGCTCATCGCACAGGACTCCATGACATATTAATCAGGAAAATCCTCTTTAAATTCCACTAAAACAGTTCTCACATAAGCTGTGCAATTCAGACATGTGAAGCTTGGAAACCATAAGCTTTGATAGCCTGCCATCAGCAGTGAAAATCTTAAAGCAATTCGACAACCTTTACAACTTGTTTATTAATTATTCAACCATGTTCAGGGATTGGCTTATTGGTAAATTAAATTCTATGGAAATTAAATTGATAAAGTTCAATGAAATTGTAGCCCTGTGTAAAGGCACAATGGTGCAAACACATGATAGAAAGTTAACAACCCCTTCCCACTGTTCCCTTCCATCCATATCACTCTCTCCAGCTTTACATTTCACTCCTCTTCTCTCCTAATCGGACTCCTTTTTGTCTACTTTTCACGTTTAGCTTTTGTCATTCACTTGTCCAAACATTCTTGGCTGCTATTCATAATCACTCATACACCATACCCTTAATGAACTGAATTAATCCTTGAAGTCACAACTTCCCCAGACTAATGCCCTGCCCTCCTCATTAGGCATTTCTACTGTGTTGAACGCCCGAACCCCACTGACTAGTCAGGAGCAGGCAATGCAAAGCCCTTTGACACTTGTGTGCTGTAGCATTTTCCTGAATTAACCCCTCAAATAAAGTGTTCAATAGCGCAACATAACCCACCTCAAATGCACCTTCAAAAGAACCGTACCATTTGTGGATTGGAATGTTTTATTCTGCAACATGTTATACAAATGCAAGTCACTGTTGCGACAGAAACAGTTATAAGTGGGAGATAATCAAGCTGATGCTGTAGAAAGCCAAGATCAAATGAGCTTTCGGCCATCATTTCAAACGCTCCTTATCTATCCTCTATCTGAAGAATGGTCTCAACCTGAAACGTCACCCATTCCTTCTCTCCAGAGATGCTGCCTGTCCCGCTGAGTTACTCCAGCATTTTGTGTCTATCATCAATTTAAACCAGCATCTGCAGTTCTTTCCTATACATTTCCACTTTCCTTTCTCTATTTACTTAGCAATTCAAACCTCACCAAAGACCTACCTGCACAGAAAAATTCCAGTGCAATTTTGTAGGATCCACCTTCAAAAATGTTTTGGAAAGAAAACATTGCAGGCATTATATTTTCACATGGAAGTTCTTCCATCAATGCATCTCGTAATTTCTGGTGCAATGGAGCAAGCTGCATTATCCCCTTAGATGTTTCTCTTTTACACAGCTGGGTGAGGTTCAGGAGTGCCTCATATGATCGTAGCTGCAGCTTAAGTTCTATGCATCCTGATGAAATCTTCAAAAGACTGCATTGCAAGCGATTGATAATATCTCTTATTTTGAAGAATAATTGAGGATCTTTGTCTAAAAATATATTATTGAGTGTGTTTGGTAATTCTTCAGATATTTTATAAGGTTCCATCAAGCTTATTTTAATTGTATGATCTGCAAACGAAAACAGACAATATTTATTTTTTCATTGCATCAATTACAACAGGCTAGTTTCCTAATTTATATTTCAGGTTGGAGCCCTTCTTCGGACTTGATCTGAGAAAGGTTCCTGACCCTAAAATGTCATCTTATCCATATTCTCCAGAGATGCTGTCTGACCTGCTGAGTTACTCCTGCAACTTATGTCCTTTTGTGGAAACCAGCATCTACAGCTCATTGTTTCTACATCTTCCCCAATTTATGCCCTCCTTATTCTCAGATATCAGTATAAATTGTCCTTTTAGGCATTCACTCAAGAAGAACTACCTCCAAGTAGAAGAATTGGAGCTAATTATACCAAGTTATTGCACTTGGTGGCTTTGGAACGTTTTTGAGGAAGGATGTGAAAAAGGGACGTGTACTTTCCATGCCTGGTTATGTACCCCTCAAATGATCCTATTATCTTCATATTTCGCTTGCGTGACTTACAACTCAGCAGTGTGAAGCGCGACACAAAATGTTGGAGTATCTCAGCGGGGCAGACAGCATCTCTGGAGAAAAGGAATAGGTGACGTTTCAGGTCGAGACCCTGCTTCAGACAGTATGAAGCGATATTGATTTCTCTAACTTCAAGTAACCCTTGCTTTCCCTCTCTCACCATCCATCCAACACCCTAGTTCTCCTCCCAGTTTCACTGTCCTCCTGATTAATCTTACTGTTGGTATGCCTCATTGTTCCCTTCCCCTCATCTGACAATGAACTATTGTACATTTCCTTGATAGTCGTCTGCTTTGATCTGTTCCTTTCACACCTTACATGTCCATTGTACCCTTCCATATCTTGTTTCCCTCTCCCCTGACTCTCAGCCTGAAGAAGGGTCTTGACCTGAAATGTCACTCATTCTTTCTCTCCAGGGATGTTATCTGTTCCGCTGAGTTACTCCAGCATTTTGTATCTATCTTCTATTATCTCTGCTGGTGGCCATGCTGAGAAAACATGGAGCACAGAAGATTAGCCAAAGTGAATTGTCAGAGGATAAAGTTTTCAGAAAATAATCTAAGTTTCATATGAGCCTGAATAATTGAGAAAAAAAATTGTAGTTGGACCATCAGAAGTCAATGTTGACTTGACGACTGGGGCAGAACACTTCATGATCAACTCAGTGCACAGGAACAACTTGGTTGCAGAATCAATGCAAGGCAAAGTGTCCATGCAAGGCAAGATATCTACTTTGCCATTCTCTACACTTGGCTCTTCATCAGGTTTAGCAAAACTTAAACCATAACACTAATCATTAATTGCAAGAACTACACAAGATAACTGAGGCATCCTGCACATACATGCCTCGGCAAAAACTCACACACTGGACAGACTTCAAGCTGGGCTTGCGGAAGACTAAAAAGCCAGAAAACTCAAATTAAGCTTACAACCATTCAAAACGATTTGTTCTGCGCACAGGGCCAAGCCAGAATGCAGACTCACTGCAGATCAGCAATACAGAGCTTCTCGAACCCCAAAGCTACAATTAGGTTGGCAAAAGACTGTTCCCTTTAGGGAGCTTTGACTGCAAGTGGACAGCTATAGCCAGTTAAAACTATATGCAACTTTCATAGCATGGAGCTCGACTGGATTGGGTGTCATTCTAGGAGACCGATCTGACAGCGATGGAGGACACCTAGAGCTCGACAATGGGTCTTTATGACCAGCTGCACTTAAAGCAATTTGGACTTTGAAAATCATGCCAAAACCTAGCGACTCTTGCATATAGTCTCAGTGGACTATTTCTAATCACTTTGTACATAACCGGGGATTGTACTAATGTATAGTAATACTTTACTTGTATGCAGAAAAATCATTTCACTGTACCTCTGTACATGTGATAATAAAGAATTATTGGACCATTGAGTTATGCTCTAGGATAGGGTCTACATAAGGTCCACTGTTTTGGACCCAGCACTAATGTGTAGGCTTGTTGGTTGTAGACCACATGCAGTAATATTGTCTGAGCCTATTACTGACATTCTGACAGAAGGCATGATTTTCTAGCTCTTAATGCATTGGTATTCTCTCAGGATCCAATGTCCAATGGGCTTGTAATCTTGTGCCATTCTACTCATTGTCTCCATAGTCTCATCGGCACGCATGATCAACATCTGTTTGGCTACTGTTCATTCTCTACAATCCTGCACTGTACTTTCAATTGGCACCAATCACAGTTGGAATGCACCTGGGCTTTGAGTTGCTTCTGCTTGTCCCTAAGACAAAACATTAACTGCACTGTCAACTAAACCAAAGAAAGATTGGGTCATAGCTGAAAAGAAGGCCATCGAGCACATTGAATACTTGCTAGTTTCCTGCAAAGTCATATCCCCTTGCATTCTCCCTGTGGCTCTGCATATCTTTTCCCCAGAAGTGCATATCCAGTCATCCTCTGAAAAATCTAACGATTCCTCCTTACAGCACCCTTGATCCATAGCAATTTGCCTAACTCCACAACAAGTCCATGATGAATGTCACGTGCCTGCCCCTACACTCATTGCAGAACATGTGGATAGCTAGGACACTTACAACGTGCTCCAATTCATTGTCTGTAACAATGCCTTCATCTCCAAATTCCTGGACTTAGTCCTCTATTTTTCTCTCTGTAACTGGATCCTTGACTTTGTGACCCATAAGCTGCAATCAGTGAATGTAGGCAACAAAAACATCCCCCATAGTAACTCACAGCAGTGCCATGCCAGACTAAGCCCCTAACTATATGCCATGTAGACTCATGACTGTAAAGCCAAATTCTGCTTTAATTTCATTTGCAAGATTGGGCACGACACCACCAAAGTGGCGACAAAGCATTTTCCATAATATTTCTCAACAGCCGTGCCCTGCAAGGCTACGTTCCTCGGCCCTCACTATACTCCCTATATTGGACTCAGGACTGAGCGGCCAAATTCTGCACTAACTCCTTTTACAAGGAGATAGAGAGCTTAGCCACATGGCATCAAGACAACAACCTCTCCCTCAATGTCAGTAAAACAAAGGAGCTGGCCATCAAGTTCAGGAAGTGGGATGGAGTACATGCCCTAGTCTATATTAAGGTGCTGAAGTGGAGATGGTCAAGAGCTTCAAGTGTCCCGGTATAAATATCACCAACGATTTGTGCTGGTCTGACCACAAATTGGACCATTCATCATTACACTGCACATAAACATTTATCCTCACATCTCCCTTTCTTTTGCCCTTCACTAAATCTGTGTCCAAGACTGATGTTGAGGCTGATATCTGTGAATAAAAGGCATTGGTCCCTGAACAGTAAAATATATCAAAAATAGCCATGTTCTATGGTGCGCCATGGACATTTCCAACTGTCACATTGAATAGTCAATAAATCCAGGATATTGGTGTCTTATTGTGCAATTCCTGTACATTAAAGTAATATATAAAGCATTGCATGCTAAGAGCGCTTGCACACTATTCCACCAGGATTGGGATATTAAACTATGCACAATCTCCCTTTGCATGGTTTAAACAAACAGCACGCATTTTGCACTGATTTCAGAAATTATTTTCCAGTTAATAGTTATTTCATTGATAAGAAATTACCATACTTTCTATCTTGATTAAGATAGTATCACGTCAAATATGAACTGGAACCTCACCCCCTCCACTGTAAGAGAATCTCTCAGCCTAAACGCAAAGAACCCCTTCACATTGGCAATCTCGTGGAATCCTAAGTGAGGTTACCATTTTATGCTGAATTCAGAGCGGTTTAATGGTACAATCCATTCCTGTTGCTTATGTGAGGCATAAACGCCCAAGGCATTTTCGTGCTACAGCATAATGGTTTCATAACCAAAGTTTATGCAAGGTGATAAGTCATAACCTAGGTAGGTCATGCAATGTTAAAAAAAAGGTCACCAAAATGGATCAACCTGGGGTCAGCAGCATGGGGCTAATCGAGTGTATTTAACAAGTAGGATATAAGTAAGGAAGAGAGTTGCCCCGAGAGCATAGGGAGAGCAACTTTGTAGATGGAGAAATATGCCACGCTAGCACCATGTAACAGTGGAATACACATGAAATATCTTTTTCTTATGACACTGTCTTTTAGGGTTATGCTTAGCTAGCTATTATTAATAGTCATGCAGGTAAACGACTGAGTTAAAGAGGTCACCTGAAAAAAATTGAAAACCATTGGCATTGCTGAACTAAGAATGAACAAACTCCTTACTATATGCCAAGAATAATTACAATTTGATTACCTTTATGCCATACCTAGTCCCAAATTACAGTGGGCTTAACAGTTTATAAAGTGTGAAAGATCTACATAAATATATCCACGACTGATGGAAACAGACCATTTGGCCCAACCCATTCATATTGTCACATACCCTGAAAGTGAGCAAATAGCAAATGTTCGTAGTTGGTTTATTACTTACTATATCCTCCAGGTTCAGGACTTGATACAATGATTTCTGCAAGAAAATAGATTGAATATTAGCTCTGAATATACGTCATCAGCAATAGGCAAAAATGTAGGCAAAAGGCAAAAATTTTCAAACTCAAACTGGAAGCACTGATCATTAACTTTGTTATGGAGCACCACATAATTTTACAGCACTTAACATTCCTAAATTTTAACAAAGAAAAAGTATTGAGTGTTTACTTTCAAGTTCTAATGAAATTATATTAACCTGAAAGATCAGCCTAGATTTTCTGTAAGTTCCAAATGTTTGAAATGGAAATGCCAATATTTTTCAAGGACTTCCAAATAAAAATGAATCTAAACTCATTATGCATCCATTACCACTTACCCTGCCAGCCAATACCCATGGATTCCAGCAAAACCGCAGAATCTTACAGATTTTCTCCGTTAGAAAAGTAACATAAAAAAGTATAACATAGGAACAGGGCCTTCAGCACATAATGTCTTTGCCGGACGTGATGCCAAGATAAACTAATCTCATCTGCCTGCAAATGATCCATATCCCTACATTCTCTACATATCTATGGGCCTATCAAGAAGCCTCTAGAACACCACTATCGTACTGCATCTTCCCCCACTACCAATTCTGACCACATGTTCCTGGCACCCAGCACCTTCAGTGTTAAAACCTTTGCCTTGTACAACTCCTTTAAACTTTGCCCCTCTCATCTTAAAGCTATGCCCTTGAGTCTTTGACACTTCCAGCCTGGGATAAAGTGTAGCCAATATATGCCTCTCATAGCTTTATATACTTCGATCAAGTCGCCCCATAACCTCTGGTGCTCCAGTTTGTCAAACCTCTTGTTTTAGTTTAGTTTTGCATTTTTTGTTTTAAAGATACAGCACAAAACCAGGCCCTTCGACCCACCAAATCCGACCAGCGATCCCCATACACTAGCACTATCCTACACACTAGGGACAATTTACCATTTTACCAAAACCAATTAATCTCCAAACCTGTAAGTCTTCGAAGTGTGGGACGAAACCGGAGCACCCGGGGAAAGTCACGGGGAGAACAAACTCCATACAGACAGCACTCGTAGTCAGGACTGAGCCCCGGTCTCGGGCGCTGTAAGGCATTAAATCTACTGCTGCGCTACTGTGCCGCCCACTCTTCTCATAGCTATTACTGGCTAGTCCAGGCAGCATTCTCGTAAACCTCTTCTGCACCCTCTCCCAAGCCGCCACATCTTTCTTGTAATGGCGTGACCATATCTGCACACAATAATGCAAATGTGGCCAAACCAAAGTCTCAGAGAACTGAATCATAACTTCCTGACTCTTATGCTCTTGTGCTCTCAGATCTTGTCGCATTCTCCATGAGCCCATTAATTTCAATGGGGTTTGTAAGGCTGCTGCAAGAATTGAATTAAGATAACCTTTTAAAACAATCTTACTTTGGCATTATTTAATTATTCCAACTATTTTAAAACATTTTCAGAATTTGTTATTGATTTTACAATTCTTTTTAAATGGTCATGTTTTTAATACTGCATTTCATGTTTTCAATATCAAGCATTTTAATTTGGTTTTATTTTAAAAATAAATCAAACTATATATTGGGATTTACAGCAAGGAATGTGGAGTGCAAGAGTATGGAGCCTTGCTGCAATTGTACATAGCTTTGGTGAGGCCAGATTTGAAGGACTGTGTTCAGTTTCCCCTTTCATTATCTCCTCAAGGTGTACTCATCTTGGAAGCATTGCAACTTTGATAGACTAGAGAGGATTCCTGGGATGAAAAGCTGTCCTATGAGGGGCACTATGGACAATGGTCTTGTGTTGATTGGAGTTGAGGAGAATGAAAAGTCATCTCATTCAATAGTCATGAAATATATGATGCTGAATAGGATTGACAAGTTGGGAGCCTGATTCCTCTGGATGAAGTAGCTAGAAGTATGGAGCATTGTCTCAGGATAAGGGTAGACCACTATCTTCAGCATCCTATCTTGCATCGGTGTGCCCAACATTAGCAGCACCTACTCTGTTGGGTACATTGCAACTCTTGTGACAAATTATAAATGTTACAATTTCAGGTAACTGGCACCTTTCTTATTGTTTTATTTTTGCTTCTGAGATATTGCTAGATATTTTGACATCAATTTGCTCTTTTATTCCCTTTGGCTCGAATTGCTGGTAATCAAATAACTGCTACCATGCCAACTTTGATCTGCAGCCTACTACCGTAATTCCCTCTGTTGTCTCTAACCTCCTGCTCTACTCTGCAACTTGAAACATGATCGTTTTCTCACTTTCCGTGTTTAATGTAGGCTTCTTGACATAAAACGTTAACTCACTTTCTCTCCCATGATTATTTCCTGGGAGTTTTATTGAGTGCTTCATGCATTTTCCACTTTTGATTCCAAATGATACTTTTGACAGGAATGAACCATGTATAAAATTATATTGATTTATCATAACTGTATTTTGCTTTTTATAATCTTGTTTACAGTATTACACAGAAATTGCTAGTACTGGACATCTTACGTTAGACATACACAAGAAGAAGCAGGGAATAGAGTGAAAGAGACCATGTGCAAGCAGATGGGATTAATTAGATGAACATCATGGTCGCCACACATATGATGGGCTGTATTGTTCTATGCTCTATTGCCTGATTAAATACATTGGGCCAAATTTTAGAAGCACTCTTAATTAGCAACTAATTTTCATTAACTGCAAGAAGGATTACATTCCCTACATCATGCTTGCTTTTAAATTCTGATAGACTCTGACTAAATATATGTAAAAGCTTCAAACTGAAGGTTTCTTACCTGGGGGTTTACAATTGCACGAACAGTCATGTTTCTGGCAACATGTGCAAAGCAATTCTATGAGCAGAAAATAATGTTATCAACAATAATATTTCCTGAAGCTTGAAAGTTCCTCACACAAAAAAACTTACTTGGGCAGATCTAAGAATCTGGCACCATTTACTTTGGAGCAGGGTGGACTTAGAGAAGTCTTGAAAGTTGCTTAATTCTAGCTTGCATGTCCATTCTTAATAATTCTGCTTCAAAAAAACTGGTAAGTCCAAGAGTTGTGTTTAAACTATTTAACATTAAGATTACACTAGAGTAAACCCTCATTTAAACAGACCCTTTTATAACGGATTTCAGATATAATGGATGGACCTGCCGATCTACCCCAGCTCCCACTGTCTCCCCGGCCCTTTAGACCCCAAGCATCTGACCCCAGGCAAGGTACACCAACAAGACCCACTTCACAGTCTGATGACACGGCTGTTGTTGTGGCTCATGTTTAGCCCCTGGGGACAGCGTTTCCACGGTGACTGATTTTGCCTGAAGAAAGCGCTGTCCACATGTGCTACAATGTGAGCTGTAACAACAGTCACGTGATTTGGTGAAGTAGGGCTTGCTGGTGTACATCAGTCTAGTTTAAGGTGAAATGACACCTAGTGTGCTAGTGCTCAGTAACTCAGCAGACTGAATCGGTCGGAAGAAGGATCGCGACATCACAAGCGATGTTGCCTGACCCGCTGAGTTACTCCAGTATCATCATTGTTTCAACTACATACAATGATAATACCTCATTCATTTATAACAGACAATCGGCAATAACGGACACCAACCCCCCATCTCTTACAACAAGGGTTTACTGTATTTGGAAATTGGTTCTGTTAACCTCCCAGATGGAAGAGATTCTGAGGTTTATTGCCACCGATCGACTTTGTGCACACTTGAAAGTGGGAACGGCAAACCATAGCGCAGATTGAGATCACAACATTTAGCAAATAAATTATTTAACAGATAAAACTTGGTCCTTAAGACTTCCTAGCTGTTTTGAATTCCCGAGTAGTAGTAAGTTTTCACATCAGTTGGTGTGATCAGGCATTGTTTACTAGGTTTGGTCAATGTCAAAGATTTCATTGTACTTTTTTGAAGAAGGTTTTCCCCATTACCTAGACCAATATTCATCTCTCAACTAAAACGATCAAAACAGATGAACTGTTCTGAATACTGTAGTGTTGTATGGGAAATATTGGCATCAATAAATTGTCTGCTACGACGTCTACCTCACTAGAGTGACAACAGCTCAAAATTAATTAATTGTCTTGCATTGAAAGGATGTCATTAAGTTGAAAAGGGGCAGAAGATATTCACCAGGATGAACTCAAGAGACTGAAGGATGACTTTATTGAAGTATAGAAAATCATGAGAGACCGGGATCAAGTGAACACTCACAATCTTTTTTCCCCCCAGAGTAGAGGATTCTAAAATTAGAGAGCATGGACTTAAGTCGTCTGGAAACATTACCATTAAGACAGTTGTGTTCATTATTCAGAAGTTCCAATACATCAGGATGAACATTAGTTTTTTCCAGAATTCGGATAAGAGCTTTGATGCTTGCGGGCTTTTCCCGACATTTCCAAGCGTATAGCATATTAAACACTCGCTTTTCATGAGTCGTTCCATTAGAACTAAACTGATCAACCTCATATTTATTAAAGCCTAGGTCTCCAATTGCTATGTGGTCCCATTCGATCCCGAATCTTTCAGCTACCTTCATCAGCAATTTATCCGTTATATTATCTGTAATAGAAAGATGAAAAATATTTTTAAAGCAGTAATGCAAAACTAACTTCTTAATTGTAGCAAAATGAGAGAAAATCTGGAGGAAATAACTGGCACACATATTAAATTCTTGTTTATATTAGTTCCATGTTTCAAAGAAAGCATTATGCATATTAAGACACAAGAAAATGCAAATGCTGGCACCTTGTGCGAAAGGCAATCTGCTGGAGGAACGCAGTGGGTCAGGTAGCATCTGTGGAGGGAAATGGATAGCCAGCCTTTCAGGATGAGGCTCTTCCTCCAGACATATTGGGCTTATTTATTTTAATTATCGTTACATGTTATATTTATTTTAATATACAACTGGTTCTAAAACTTTAGACCAATTCAAACCCAAAAGTTAAGGAAAAACCATGGTGCATTTTCAGTTGGAAATTCAAGAGAATGCAGATGCTGGAATCTTGAGCAAAAACACAAAGTATGTCAGGCAGCATCTGAGGAGGGAAATAGACTTAAATAGTTTCAGATCAGGCCCCTTGATCTTCTTCAGACTGACTCATCAGTTCGAAGAAAGGTCTCGACCTGAAATGTCATATTTATTTCCTCCACAGATGCTGCCTGACCCAATAAGTTCCTCCAACTGCTTATTTTATGCATTTTCATTCATTTTTACCTTTACCTTTTTGACTGTTAGTGTCTTCAAAATTACTTGTCAACACACTCATCTTTTATGTCTTGAGCCTAGAGAAAAAAATAAAAAAAATAAAAATCATTCTGGAACAATTTGGGAACTTTATAGGCTTGTTATTGTTTTCTGTGTACAATAATGTTTCCTGCATTAGCTCTTCATGAGTGTATTGAATTATTAATGTGACCAAGAAAGCACAAATGACATTATTTTATCTGGTATTTTAATGGAATCTAATTTATTAATTTTACCTGGCCAGAGAAAATCAAAGCAGCAGCAAAAGAACAACAAGAGTATAATTTAAAAATTAGAACTGGTCATTTAATATTTAATGTAGGAGAAAGTGTTGCACACTACTTGTAATAGAAATCTGGAACTCTAGCCTGAAAAAGGCTTTGACGACTGAAACTGGTAGATATTTGCTAGGTAAGAGCAGCACAGTGACACAGCTGGTAGAGCTGCTGCCTCACGATGCCAGAGACCTGCTTCACTCCTGGCCTCGAATGATGTCTATGTGGAGTTTGCATGTTCTCCCCACGACCGTGTGGGTCTCCTCCAACTTCTCCGCTTTCCTCCCACATCGCAAAGACATGCAGGTTTGTAGGTTAATGGGCCCTCTGTAATTTTCCCCTGGTGTATAGGGAGTGGATGAGCAAGGGAGAAAGTGCAAACTTCACTTCGACAGTATCCGTGGTCAGTGTCGAACGCGGGTCTCTGGCACTGTGAGACAGCAGCTCGACCAGTTGCCATCCGTAATAATTTGCTTGAAATTAACGTTTACAACAAAGCTTTAAAATTCCACCCATTCTCAGCCAGAGTGATGGCAAGAAGCAATTACTCCAAAAATGTAGGGCGTCCAAGTACACATTGCAAGAATACTGAAATCTTCCTATATCTGCACAAAATCATATTGGTGTAACCAAGAAATTGGATGACATTTTTCTCTCTAGTGCTTTAATGGGATTTAATTTGATTAGTTGTAAATGGCCAGAGGAAATCAAAGTGGAATCAACAAAAATGAAAACAACATAATTAAAAAATTACAGCTGGACCATTCACTAACTATATTAGGAGATACAGTACTGGCACATACAAAATATATTAGAAATCTGGACCTCTCCCCTCTACACAGCTGCTCACCTATTTGTGCCTAAGCAATCCCTTGCAAGAGCTGCTCTATGTTGTCCTAGTCCCATGAATCCGCAAGTTCTTTCTCTTCAGATTCCTGGTGCTCAAATGTTATTCAGTTATACTCCTGGTGCTCAAATGTTGTTCAGTCGCACTATCCTTTTTTTTGTGGTATTCTGGATATATGTGTAATTTCTTTCAAAAACATAAAATATAGTCGCAGGCCAGGTTTTTCCCCATAAGACTGCAAACAAAAATCTTCACCTCCATTCTACCATTACTCCCTTTCACCCATTGTCCCATGAAGTGTGCACCACAGACAGCTTCCAACAGCGCTATGGTGTAGCTGAGGGGTATCTTTAAGAGCTTCAGCTCCATTGTCAACAAGCTCATGTATTGAATCTGAAAATGCACAACAGTGCAGCACTAATAATAATTAAAAACGGCAATAAAGTGTTTGCTCAAAACGCGTGTAGACGTTTTTGTGGGAGTGAATGAAGGATCGAGAAAAGTTGTCTTCTTTATAATGTGAAAGGTTAAAGAAAAGCTTTGTAGCAGAGTTTGATAAAGCAAATAGATAGT
This sequence comes from Raja brachyura, assembly GCA_963514005.1. The sequence continues at coordinate 21,492,174 of OY740796.1, read as the reverse complement.
AGTTGATTCATAATTTCCCCACTTACCTGGTTTGCGTACAGCAAGCTGAACTCGTTTGTCAAAAATGTGTCCCACGGGAGAGTGCTTAAAGCTACGCTGAAGAGGAAGTGGCAAGAGGTGGCATCCAAAGAATTTTAAAAAACATGTTGTTGCTACTTCCTTTGAAGATTAAGGTGATTCGATATGTTGATGAAAACTCCATTGAACTTGTAACGGTGCATGATAGAGAACATATTGACTGGCTCCATCACGGCTGGAACAAAAGAGATTACAGAGCGTGGTAGACACAGCTGGTCCATTACAGGTACTGACCTCCCCACCATCAAAAGGATCTATAAAAGGTGCTACCCCAAAAAGGCAGCCAATATCATCTAAGACCCACACCAACCTGGCTGTGGACAATGTTACTCTTTCCATCGGGAAGAAGGTACAGGAAACTGAAAAGGTGACCACCAGGTTCAAGAACAGCTTGAATAACTATAAGGGTCTTGAATATTAAGGGCGGCACGGTAGCGCAGCGGTAGAGTTGCTGCCTTACAGCAAATGCAAGGCCGGAGATCGGGGTTCAATCCTGACTACGGGTGCTATCTGTACAGAGATTATATATTCTCCTCTCTTCAGTTTCCTCCCACACTCCAAAGATATACAGATATGTAAGTTAATTGGCTTGGTAAATGTAAAAATTGTCCCGAGTGTGTGTAGGATAGTGTAAATGTGCGGGGATCGCTTGTCAGCGCGAACCTGGTGGGCCGAAGGGCCTGTTTCTGCACTGTATCTCCAAACTAAGCATTACACAACACTAACCTTCAGCAACTATGAATTAAGGACTTTGTTTATTTTGCATTCGTTTTATAACTATTAATTTATTGATTTTTAAAAATATTACATATTTTATTTATGATTTGCATTTACAGCCATGTTAGGTTCTGTGTAAGAATTTAATTAATCTGTTGTTACTTCATATGACAATTAAACACTATTTTCTCTTAAAAGGATAGACTGATTCTGACACTACTTTCAGGGAGGTGGGCTTATTAGTACAGAAAGACGAGAGACCAACGTATAGACGGAAAATCAGTTAAAAATAGGCACACCCTGTTTCAGCTGGTAGACATTATGTTCAGTCTCTTCCTGGTTCTGAATGTCTGTGTGTGAGATCACAGAACTGCAGGTAGCTGATTGGTGGGTGTTTTTTTTAAATTGTATTTGTTTTTTGTTTGTTCTGATTGCACAAGTGTGAGCTGGTTCTGCACATTTGAAATTATGAAGCATTTCGAGCCACATTTCGAGTACTGTGTAAGAAGGAACTACAGATGCTTGTTTACACCGAAGATAAACACAAAGTGCTGGAGTAACTCAGCGGGTCAGGCAGCATCTCCGGGGGAAAGGAATAGGTGACGTTTCGGGTGGAGACATTGAAAGTCAGAGAGGGAGACACTGGAGGTATGGGGTGGCCTTCAAAGGAATCATTTGAGAACCAATTTGCTGGCTAGTGGCATAAATGGAGTTGTAGACAGGGCTCCAAACTAAATAATAGGACTGTTCCAATATTGGAATGTTTAATAAATCAAGAGAAAATAAAAGGTTTAGAAGGATATGGGACAAATACTAGTGGGCAAATAATAGCTTAGATTGAGCATCTTGTCGACCATGGACAAGTTGGCCCAAGGGACGCACGAGGAACTGCAAATGCTGGAATGCGTAAAACACAACGTGCTGGAGCAGGCAGCAGAGTCTGAAGAAAAATCTCAACCCAAAAGATCACCTATTCATTTCCTCGAGAGATGCTGTCTGACCCGCTGGGTTACTCCAGCACTTTGCGTTTTAGGCTAAAGGGACTGTTTTGGTGCTGTATGCTTCTATGAATCTAATTGTGGAGAAAATGGTGAGAAAATAAAAAACACCATAATATTTTCTCAACGTATGCAAAAGGGTAACGTTGGTGATGCCAAATGTGTTTCATTACAGACGGAAAATAAAATTGGACCATTAGAGAGCCAGAATGGACAGCTATCTGCAGAGCCAAAAGACATGGGGGAGATATTGAACAATTTATTTTCTTCGGTATTCACCGAGGAGAAGGATATTGAACTCTGTGAGGTAAGGGAAAAAAAGTAGAGTAGCTATGGAAACTATGAGATTCAAAGAGGAGGAAGTACTGACACTTTTTAAAAATATAAAAGTGGATAAGTCTCCAGCTCCTGACAGGATATTCCCTAGGACATTGAGGGAAGTTAGTGTAGAAATAGCAGGGGCTATGACAGAAATATTTCAAATGTCACTAGAAACGGGATTAGTGCCAGAGGATTGGCGTACTGCGCATGTTGTTCCATTGTTTAAAAAGGGTTCAAAGAATAAACCTAGCAATTATAGACCTGTTAGTTTGACGTCAGTGGTGGACAAATTAATGGAAAGGATACTTAGAGATAACATATATAAGCATCTGGATAAACAGGGTCTGATCAAGAACAGTCAACATGGATTTGTGCCTGGAAGGTCATGTTTGACAAACCTTCTTGATTTTTGTAAAGAGGTTACTAAGGAAATTGATGAGGGTAAAGCAGTGGATGTTGTCTCTATGGATTTCAGTAAGGCCTTTGACAAGGTTCCCCATGGAAGGTTGGTTAAGAAAGTTCAATCTTTGGGTGTTAATGGTGGAGTAGCAAGATGGATTCAACAGTGGTTGAATGGGAGATGCCAGAGAGTAATAGTGGATGGCTGTTTGTCAGGTTGGAAGCCGGTGACCAGTGGGGTGCCTCAGGGATCTGTTTTGGGTCCACTGTTGTTTGTCATGTACATCAATGATCTAGATGATGGGGTGGAAAATTGGATAAGTAAGTATGCAGTTGATACTAAGATAGGTGGTGCTGTGGATAATGAAGTAGATTTTCAAAGTCTACAGAGAGATTTGGGCCATTTGGAAGAGTGGGCTGAAAGATGGCAGATGGAGTTTAATGCTGATAAGTGTGAGGTGCTACATCTTGGCAGGACAAATCAAAATAGGACGTACATGGTAAATGATAGGGAATTGAGGAATGCTGTGGAACAGGGGGATCTAGGAATAACTGTGCATAGTTCCCTGAAGGTGGAATCGGATGTAGATAGGGAGTTAAAGAAAGATTTTGGTGTGCTGGCCTTTATAAATCAGAGCATTGTATATAGGAGTAGGGAAGTAATGTTAAAATTGTATAAGGCATTGGTGAGACCAATTCTGGAGTATGGTGTACAATTTTGGTCGCCTAATTATAGGAAGGATGTCAATAAAATAGAGAGAGTACAGAAGAGATTTACTAGAATGTTGCCTGAGTTCCAGCAACTAAGTTACAGAGAAAGGTTGAACAAGTTAGGTCTTTATTCTTTGGAGCGCAGAAGGTTAAGGGGGGACTTGATTGAGGTCTTTAAAATGATGAAAGGGATAGACAGAGTTGACGTGGATAAGCTTTTCCCATTGAGGGTAGGGAAGGTTCAAACAAGAGGGCATGGCATGAGAATTAAGGGACAGAAGTTTAGGGGTAACATGAGGGTGAACTTCTTTACTCAGAGAGTGGTGGCTGTGTGGAATGATCTTCCAGCAGAAGTGGTGGAGGCAGGATTGATTTTAACATTTAAAAGTAAAGTGGATAGGTATATGGACGGGAAGGGAATGGAAGGGTATGGTCTGAGTGCAGGTAGATGGGACTAGGGGAAAATAAATGTCGGCACGGACTTGAAGGGCCGAGAAGGCCTGTTTTTGTACTGTTATATGGTTATATGAGACAGAATTTATATTGAGGAATAAGTAAATAGTTAAGAAATTTAACCAATACATTGTGCTTGCTTCATAGAAGACAGGAAACACCCACCAGAAATATGAGAGAACCAAGAATCCAGTGTGATTGAGGAAATAAATTAGCAAAGTCCTAGAGAAAATGGTGAGACAGAAAGACCATTTTCTGTCCAGAGAGGAGTAACTGTAAAACCTGCTCATCTGTATTCTAGTTTTGAAAGAATTGTCAATAGAGATTGCCAATCGAGGTACTGATAGGATCTGAGGAAGGGTTCCAAGCAGAAATGTCACCCATCACTGTTCGTCAGAGATGCTGCCTGACCCGCTGAGTTCCCCCAGCACTTTGTCTTTTTTTGAAGTATGATTTAGTTTATTTTAATTGTACCTTGGTACAGTGAAAAGCTTTTTTTGTTGCGTGCTAACCAAACAACACCTGCATCTGCAGTTCCTCGTCGTGTCCATGAGTTAGTTGCATTGGACAATATTATTTACAGTGTTGAATTGTTCCTGTGGATAGGATTGCCGCACATGTGACCCGCTATATAAGAAAGGGGTGAGAGAGAAAGTCACTGATCTTTTAACCAAAAGTGCTGGTGTAACTGCGGGCAGCCTTTATGGATAATCTTTATCAGACCTAGCGACAGCAGTGGGAAAGAATATTTAATGCACTAAACAAAATACCAAGAGATAAATGTCAACCCACCTTTCCCTCCGCTCCTTTCATGTTTATCGGAGCTCCGTTTCCCGCGTTCATTTGAAATTTAACTGGACTCCGTTTCCTGCACTGTCCTCAACTTCACACAGACTCCGTTTCCCGCACTGTTTTGAAACGCCCCACGGTTCCGTTTCCACGACCAGTGTGACGATCGGGAACAAAGAGGGTAGGGAATAGGATGTAACTGGGGCAATTGGCGGGCTAGTGGACAATTTATATTTCCACCGCATAAAAGTGAAACCAAAAATACACGTTTTGCATCCGTCAGCAGAAAAGATGACGGCATTGGTGGCACTGTTTGGACCGAACACCGTGTAAACTATTTATCAACAATGTGGGTGGGTTATAAACTAAGCACCACTAATACTTAGTGGATATAAGTAACTGCAGATGCTGGTTTACAAAATAAGACACAGAGCGCTGGAGGAAGACAGCGGGCCAGTCAGCATCCCTGGAGAACATGGATAGGTGACGTTTCGGTTCAGAACCCTTCTTCGGTGGGATTGTAGGTGAGAGAAGGAAGCGGGAAGAGAGGAGGGGCAGGACAAAGCCTGACAAGTGATAGATAGTTTCATACAGGTGATAGGCAGATATTTCAGAGTGAGGTACAGTGAAAAGCGCTTTTTATTGAGTGCCATCCAATCAGTGAAAAGACTATAGATGCTTATAATCAAGCCGTCCACAATGTGTAGATGCAGGATAAAGGGACTAACCTTTAGTGCGTGATAAAGTTCAGTGAAGTCCGATTAAAGATAGTCGGAGGGGCTCCAATGAGGTAGATGGTAAATCAGGACCGCTCCAGAATTGGTGAGAGGGTTCAGTTGCTTGACAACTTGTGGGAAGAAACTTCTAAATCTTCTGTTTCTAAATCTGCAGGTTTGTATTTTCACACTTCTGTACTTGACTGATGGGAGAGGGGAGAAGAGGGAGTGGGAAGACTAAGATGGTGAATATCGTCCTTGATTATGCTGGTGGCCTTGCCAAGGCAACGTAAAGTGTAGATCTAGTATATAGAAGAGAGGTTATTCAGGATGGAGCTGTTCCCAAACCTTGCTGTGATGCATCCTGAATGTTTTCTATGGCGTATCTGTAGAAATTGGTGAGAGTTGTTGGGGACATATCATACTTTCTAAGCCTTCAAGGGCAGTAGAGGCATCGGTGTGCTTTCTTAGCCATTGCTATGATATGGCTAGTCCTGGACAACTAGGTGGTGATATTTACTCTTAAGAACTGGAAGCCATTCACCGATCTCTACTTCGGTACCATCAATGTATACTGTGGCATGTGGGGGATGGTTGGAAAAAAGCCAGAGATGAAAAGACAAGGATTGAAGAGTTATGGATTATTAATATAGAGAAATAATGTATGTTGTGATGGAGGGGGGAGGGGGAGGGGAGGGGGAGGAGGATAAATAGGTGTGAGAACAGATGGGACAAAGGGTTGAGGCGGGGAGGGAAAGCCTCTCCCGTTTGCCCCTTTTTGTTAGACAGTGGCTGGGACGAACCTCATCAAGGACCATGACTTCCTTTTCCAGACATATTTGGCAAACATACAATCCACAAAGGGGCGGACGTTTGTCTTATTCTTACCGCAGCTGTCTTGAGAGCAGAGCGTGCGTAAGGACTACAGAATGGATTTGACAGGGCAGACCCCACTCACTGCCAGGATATTAATGTCATGGAGATTATTGGTGAGTTCGAGTAATTAAATATTCTGCCAAATTGTTCTGAAAGTGCCAGCAAAATAATCTCACTGGGTCCATTGTGTCCTTATCCCACAGGGTCTGCAGGTCATTCTGTGCTACCCGTTGCCTGAATGACATATGGTCAAGAGTTTTTTTCTGCAGTAACTTTCAGCAGTGAAGTCAGGGCCGGATTTAGATGAAGAGAGGCCCTAAGCTATTTCACTTGTGAGCCCACCCCCACCAATCCCCCACCCCCACGACTAGCAGACCATGACTACCTGACAGTGACAGTGTGACACTTTTAGATCCTACTGTATGTTGTCATTAAACAGTTGGTTTTAAAATACATATTGGATTCACCGCGGAGTGAGCGATGCCTTACCTGGATCGCCGTTTGAAGCTCTGGAGTGTTGGGCCTGCTGCTTCAACATCATGGAGCTGTGGTTTGCGGAGCTCCCAGCCTCGGGCCGCGCTGATTTAAACATCGTGGAGCCCTGGGATTCCTTTGCCGAGGGCCGCCAGCGTGAATCTCTGCCCTGCTCAGCCTGTGGACTTCGGGTGGTGCAGGAGGGAAGGGAAGAATTGACCAGGGAGTTGCGGAGGGAGCGGTCTTTGTGGAAAGCAGACGGGGAAGGAAGATGGTTAAATGTGGCAAGTGGTGGGGTCACGTTGGAGCCGGAGTTGATGAAGTCGGTGATGGTGCTAGAGATAGTGGCCTGGTGGTCGTCAGTGGGGTCATGGTTCAGGGGTAAGTAGGAGGAGGTGTCCGAGAGTTGGCGCGTGGCCTCCGCTTTGTAGAGATCAGCGCGCCAAACTACCACGGCACCTCCCTTGTCGGCGGGTTTGATCACCCAGTCTGGGTTGTTGCGGAGCGAGTCGATGGCTGTACTTTCTGGGGGGGAGGGATAGGAGTGAGACAGGGGAGTGGAGAAGTTGACGCGGTTGATGTCCCGCCGGCAGTTTTGGATAAAAAGGTCTAAAGCCGGAAGGCCATGAGGGGGGGTCCACGAGGAGGGGGTTCATTGGAGACGGGAAAAGGGATCATCAATAGAGGGCGAGGACTGTATGAGGACTGTAGTGTGGGTGGGGAAGAGCAGGTGTCACAAAGTTTGATGGGGGTGGGGAAGACCCAGTGGAACAGCCACTGATGTTATCAGGGTTGGGAGACTGGCACTAGAGCCCAGTGCCGTCAAACCCAGAGGAGGGGGAGTTAGCAGCGTGGAGACTTCAGGCGACGGCTGCGGGCTGCTGGAGGGCGGTGGAGTGGCGACGCTCGGCGGACCCGAAGGGAGGAGTCTGCGGGCAGTAGAGTCCTGGTCGGCGGGCGATGCGTGGGAGGTCCCGGTGGGCGGATGGTCGGTGGGGCGGCGCAGTTCGGCCAGCCCGGTGAGGCGACGAGGTGAGTAGGGCATGCTGCGACGGCCACGTTCAGAGAGCCCCGGTCCGGCAGCGATGTTCAGTAGGTCCAGCCCGGCAACGATGCCGGATAGGCCGGGGGCGGCTGCAATGTTGGGTGGGCCCAGTGCGAGGTGGGTCAGCCCCACTGCGGATGCGAGGTTCGACGGGGAAAAGGGGTTAAATAAACTACATACCATTTGCTTTGTCCTGCACTTCTAAGGGTCTGTGGAGTAAATGTAAATTCCTCTCCACAACGAATATATCCCTCACCTGCATTTTAATCCCCCCCACACCACCAAAGCATCCGGAATCGCAAGCACAGCACCACCGATGGTAGGGTTTGTAACTACGCCACTATCTCAAAAGTTGAACACACCTTGGTGCAGCGAGCAGAGGCCCCCCTAGATCACGAGGCCCTAAGCTTAAGCTTGTCTAGCTTATACGTAAATCCGGCCCTGAGTGAAGTCCAACTTCCTCATATAGTCTGGAGTCAGGCAAGCCTGCACACTCTTGTTATATCAAATATTTTGCCAAATCCATCAGGAAGGACTCAAGCATAAAATATTGATGATGCCAGGCAGTGTGCAATCAATCATAGCCACCCTATACAAGAACAACATCTCTGTCTTCTGCTCGTACCCACAGTTGGTCCATCCATTGATCAGCATCTGTGACCAGTTTGGATTGGCCTACGAGAGTGTGGCATACTTTTTGCGAAATGGTTCTGCAGATCTTTGGTTCCCTTTACCGTCAACTATCTGAAGGTGCTGGGAGTCTGATTTTTGAGGCAGGTGCTGGCTAGATGGATAACCAATGTAAAATAAGAATTGGGAATGTGGGAGTGGCATTTCATTTCGATGGCGAGTGGGGTTCTACTAGATGCAGTTTCCTCCCTCATACCCAAAACATGTGGGTTTGTAGGTTAATTGGCCTTTGTAAATTGTCCCTAAAGTATAGGGAGTGGATGTGATAGTGGAATAAGATAGAACTAGTGTGAACGTGTGATCAGTGGGTCAGTGTGGACTCAGTGGGCCGAAGGACCTGTTTTCATGCTGTATCTTACAATCTATCAATTGCTACAGGAAGATCAGTAACGTGGTGAAAGATGCACGTTGGTCTGTCTACAACTTTGCTCTTCCAATGTGAGGAGATATATCTGTAAGTGAATGATGCTAGCTAGCACATTCCAGGGTGCAGAGTATATGTCAAGAGAGGCACTGAAGCTTGGTGCAACTAATGCAAAGTCTCTGTGGAGACAGAACCACACTTCATGGTGTATTGTTTAATGAGGAAATATAAATAACACTGGAATATTGTACAAGTATGTATCGTTTTAACGGCACAACAAATATTAAGATGTTTATTGATTCTATTCCTGTATATATGTTTTGCGAATAATTTAAAAAATTCACATAGTGAAGAGTACCATCCGATTTCCGGAATGATTTTAATATAGAAACATAGAAACATAGAAATTAGGTGCAGGAGTAGGCCATTTGGCCCTTCGAGCCTGCACCGCCATTCAGTATGATCATGGCTGATCATCCAACTCAGTATCCCGTTCCTGCCTTCTCTCCATACCCTCTGATCCCCTTAGCCACAAGGGCCACATCTAACTCCCTCTTAAATATAGCATTAATATCTGCAAATTAATATAGCATTAATATAGCAAATAATATCTGGGAAATGGCCATTATAACATTTCCCTCGGCAATAACTACATTTTCGATTGTGTTATATTGAAATAAAAGTGCTAAGTGATCTATTTTCAGGATTTATAACAGCGTCAAAGATATTGATCAATGACCTGCATGATGCACTATGTTTAATCTCACACCAGTTTGGACGTCCTTCTAGTGTGCTTCATCTTCAAGTTGCCGCGCAGTGATGGCAAAGTAATGTGTTCCCGCTGACAACCTGTGCTAGAGGAAAGCTACAATAATCACAAAACCACATGCCCTCTCCCTCCTCTCCCACAAGAGACGAGGAAAGATACTTACTTCTCGGAGTGGAATGCCTCCTTGACCTCCCTTATACAACAGCAAACATAGAATATATCTGCCAAAGTTGTCCATGGTCACAGTGATCTTAATAACCATTGCACAGCCTTGAAGTTGAAGCTCTTGTTAAAGGAAGCCACGTTTATTAGTGAGGATGCACACTTACCCAAGTCAAGACAAGTCAAGAGAGTTTGTGTTAAAGAAGGAACTGCAGATGCTGGAGAATCGAGGGTTACACAAAAAGCTGGAGAAACTCAGCGGGTGCAGCAGCATCTAAGGAGCGAAGGAGATAGGCGACGTTTCGGGTCGAGACCCTTCTTCAGACCCTTCTTCAAGAGAGTTTATTGTCATGTGACACAGATAGGGCAATGAAATTCTTGCATTGCTGCAACACAACAGAATATTGTAGGCATAAATACAGATCAGATCAGTGTGTCCATATACCATAGAATATATATATATATACACACATAAATAAACAGATAAACTGCAATAGGCTGTTATAGTTCAGAGTTTGTTCGAAGTTGTGTTTAATAGTCTGATGGCTGTGGGGAAGTAGCTGTTCCTGAACTTGGATGTTGTAGATTTCAGGCTCCTGTACCTTCTACCTGATGGCAGCGGAGAGATAAGTGTGTGGCCAGGATGGTGTGGGTCCTTGATGATACTGGCAGCCGTTTTGAGGCAGCGACTATGATAGATCTCCATGGTAGGGAGGTCAGAGCCGAGGTCATGGACTGGCCAGTGGTTATGACTTTTTACAGCCTTTCCCGTTCCTGGACACTCAGGATGCCATACCAAGCCATGATGCAACTGGTCAGCATGCTCTCTACTGTGCACCTGTAGAAGTTAGAGAGAGTTCTCCTTGACATACCGACTCTCCGTAATCTTCTCAGGAAGTAGAGGCGCTGAACTGCTTTCTTTATGATTGCATCAGTGTTCTGGGACCAGGAGAGATCTTTGGAAATATGCACGCCCAGGAATTTGAAGTTCTTGATCCTTTCCAGCATCAACCCGTTGATATAAACAGGACTGTGGGTCCCCATCCTACCCCTTCCGAAGTTCACAATCAGTTCCTTGAATTTGCTGGTGTTGAGAGCCAGGTTATTGTGCTGCCACCATTTGGTCAATCAGTCGATCTGACTTCTACCCAACACAAGTTCCTCACTTAGATCTGGGCAGCAGGTAAGTCCACCTATTGAGAATCCTCCCTCTCTTCTGCTCCTCATATAGTGAACGGCTTATCCCATTCCATGTCCTCCGGTCATCCTCCCAGCCATGCTGCAACTTCTATACAACATTGAGCAGCACAGTGGTGCAGCTGGTAAAGCCGCGGCCTCACAGCACCAGATTCTGACCTCTGGTGCTGTATGTGTGGAGTTTGCACATTCTTTCTGTGACCGCGTGGGTTTCCTTCGGTTTCCAGTGGGTGAGATAGTGGGATAACATAGATCTAGTGAGTGGGTGATCAATGGTCGGCATGGATTCAGTGAGCCGAACGGCCTGTTTCCATGCTGTATCTTACAATAGGTGTAACTGTAATGGAGAGATTGCGCATTTAAGATGGTGGAAAGAGTTCTAAGGGGTGCTGGTCCTGGCTGCTGTTGAGTACCTTGAGAGTTGTTAGACCTGCACTCATCCAAGCAAGGGGAGCATCCTGTCTCTGACTGCCGAATTGTGCCTTGTAGATGATGGAAAGGCTTTGTGGTAACGGTAGGTGAGTAACTCACTGCATGAGTACAGTTAAATAAACAAGAGACTCCTCAGAATTTAGGCACACTTGAGGGGACAACACAGGGAAATCAACCTCAGGTACATGCTTGCATAAGCTGGGTCTCCCAGTTGCTAACTATGTTAACTCCATTTCCCATTCTCACATTCTCTTTCTGTCCTGGGCCTCGTCCACTGCTAGTGTGAGGCCACTTGCAAACCAGAGGAAGAGCACCTCATATGAGTACAACTCAAATTGTATTAACAGTGAATTCTCCAACTTTAGGTAACACTTCATATCTCTTACCTGTACCCCCACCCTGATTCACACCCACTACTACCTACCTCCCCCCCCCCTCATTTTCTCCACTCCCACTGTCCCCTTTCATTTCATTCCAAAGAGGAAGAACGATTCCAAGGGGAGTAAGGGGCCACTGTGGCTGACAAGGGACGTCAGGGACAGTATAAAAAATAAAAGAGAAGTACAACGTAGCAAAGATGAGTGGGAAGCAAGAGGATTGGGTAATGTTTAAAGAGCAATAGAAGATAACTAAAAATACAATACGGGGAGAAAAGATGAGGTACAAAGGTAAGCTAGCAAAGAATATAAAGCAGGATAGTAAAAGCTTCTTTGTTATGTGAAGGTGTAAAAAATAGTTAAGACCAAAGTTGGACCCTTGAAGACTGAAAAATGTGAATTTATTATGGGGAACAAGGAAATGGCAGATGAGTTGAACAGGTACTTAAGGAGGATACAAACAATCTTCCTGATGTACTCGTGGCCAGAGGATCTGGGGTGACGGAGGAACTGAAGGAAATCCACATTAGGCAGGAAATGGTGTCAGATAGACTGATGGGACTGAAGGCTGATAAATCCCCAGGGCCTGATGGTCTGCATCCCAGGGTACTTAAGGAAGTGGCTCTTGAGATTGTGGATGCATTTGTGATCATTTTCCCATGTTCTATAGATTCAGGATCAGTTCCTGTGGATTGGAGGGTAGCTAACGTTATCCCACTTTTTAAGAAAGGCAGGAGAGAGAAAACAGGGAATTATAGACCAGTTAGCCTGACATGGTGGTGGGGAAGATGCTGGAGTCAATTGTAAAAGAAGAAATAGCCGCACATTTCGATGGCAGTAACAGGATCGGTCCGAGTCAGCATGGATTTACGAAGGGGAAATCATGCTTAACTAATCTTCTGGAATTTTTTTGAGGATGTAACAAGGAAAATGGACAAAGGAAAGCCAGTGGTTGTAGTGTACCTGACCTTTCAGAAAGCATTTGATAAGGTTCCACATTGGAGATTAGTGGACAAAATTAGGGCATGGTATTGGGGGTAGAGTGCTGACATGGATAGAAAATTGGTTGGCAGACAGGAAACAAAGAGTTGGGATTAACGGGTCCCTTTCAGAATGACAGGCAATGACTAGTGGGGTACCGCAAGACGCGGGGACCGCATCTATATACAGTATACACCAATAATTTAGATGAAGGGATTCAAAGTAACATTAGCAAATTTGCAGATCACACAAAGCTGGGTGGCAGTGTGAACTGTGAGGTGGATGCTATGAGAATGCAGGGTGACTTCGACAGGTTGGGTGAGTGGGCAGATGCATGGCAGATGCAGTTTAATGTGGATAAATGTGAGGTTATCCACTTTGGTAGCAAAAACAGGAAGGCAGATTATTATCTAAATGGTGTCAAGTTGGGAAAAGGGGAAGTACAAATGGATCTGGGGGTCCTTGTACATCAGTCTATGAAAGTAAGCATGCAGGTACAACAGGCGGTAAAGAAAGCGAATGGCATGTTGGCCTTCATATCAAGAGAAGTTGAGTATAGGAGCAAAGAGGTCCTTCTGCAGTTGTATAGGGCCCTGGTGAGACCACATCTGCAGTTTGGATCCCCTAATTGAGGAAGGACATTCTTGCTATTGAGGGAGTGCAGCGTAGGTTTACAAGGTTAATTCCCGGGATGGTGGGACTGTCATATGCTGAGAGAATGGAGCGGCTGGGCTTGTATATTCTGGAGTTTAGAAGGATGAGAGGGGATCTTAGTGAAACATATAAGATTATTAAGGGTTTGGACACGCTAGAGGCAGGAAACAGGAAACATGTTCCCAATGTTGGAGGAATCCAGAACCAGGGGCCATAGTTTATGAATAAGGGGTAAGCCATTTAGAACGGAGACGAGGAAACACTTCTTCACACAGAGTTGTGAGTCTGTGGAATTTTCTGAGTCAGGGTGGAGGCCGGTTCTCTGGATACTTTCAAGAGAGAGATCGATAGGGCTAGGATAGCGGAGTCAAGAGATATGGGGAGATGGCTGGAACGGGATTGGGGATGATCAGCCATGATCACATTGAATGGCGGTGTTGGCTCGTAGGGCCGAATGGCCTACTCCTGCATCTATTGTCTATTGTCCCCTCCCACTTATTACCATCCCTCTGGCTCTACATTTCACTCCTGTTCTCTCCTCATCTGATACCCCTTTGTCTCCATTTCATCTCCAGTACCACCCATTTGCTAATCACCCCCTCATCTGTATCCCACCTGTCATTTGCCAGGCATTATTGTACTGCCCCCCCCTCATTCATTCAGATTTCTTCTCCCTACTACAGTCAGTCTGAAGAAGGGTCCCGACCACCAATGTAAAGCACTTTGGCCAACAAGAGTTCTTTTTTCAATGTGCTATAGAAATAAAAGTGACTTGACCAAAATGTCAACAATCCATGTTCTCTAGAGATGCTGCCTGAACTGCTGAATTACTTTGTGATTTTTTTCAAGATTTCCAGGAACTGCAATTCCTTGAGTCTCAAGTATATTCTATGTTTTTATTTGGAACTTGAAATACCATTTTACACCAAAAACACAAATGTCACTTTCTGATAGCAGAGCTGCTTTGATGTCACATCTATTGTATCAGAACATCACAAAACACATTAGATGCCCCCCGAATGTATTTCACTACAGCACACAAATATGAACAATGGATATTGTTTATTTGGACGTAATACATGTTCTGTTGTTTGGTAGTTATCAATTTATCCCTTCCAGCCAAATACAGAGGGAATCAACCAATTTTATATTACTTGAGACTATCCTATTGTAGAAAATAATCCTTATTAATCCCCACATTCAGCCAGAGGCAAGAAATGATGCTTCTATACTGTAACTTGTGAAAGGTTGCAGGAGGTTAGATCTTCTATTTCCATTGAATTTTACATTTTATAAGACATGTGAACATTTTGTTGGAAATGCCTGTTCTAAATTCTCATTTCCAGCTTATGGTATCTGTACAAGAGCAGACCTTGGGATATTCTGATATATTTCCACATGCTGCCTTGTCCTGTTATCTCCATTTGCCCTACATAGTCACAAAAGCTGAGCAGAATCGTTCAGGACCCAGATCACATTTTAAAAGTTTCACAAATAAAACCATATAAAAATCAAGAGACTGCATAGAATGCAGCAAAGTCCATACTCTTTTGTACATTTGTGAGCAACAAGGTGAGGGATAAGAACAATTGACTTCATCAAGTGATGAAAAATCACTCAAGAACAGTTTGGAAATATTCTGTATAGGCACAACGTTACTTATTGGAAGGAAAATAGCTGTTAGATTAGAGATATGGTCTCTGCCCAGAAAACAAGGAAGTCTGGTTCACCAGACTGATTCCTGGGATGTCAGGACTGTCTTATGAAGAAAGACTGGATAGACTTGGTTTATACTCTCTAGAATTTAGGAGATTGAGAAGGGATCTTATAGAAACTTACAAAGTTCTTAAGGGGTTGGACAGGCTAGATGCAGGAAGATTGTTCCCGATGTTCGGGAAGTCCAGGACAAGGGGTCACAGCTTAAGAATAAGGGGGAAATCCTTTAAGACCGAGATGAGAAAGACTTTTTTCACACAGAGAGTGGTGAGTCTCTGGAACTCTCTGCCACAGAGGGTAGTTGAGGCCAGTTCATTGGCTATATTTAAGAGGGAGTTAGATGTGGCCCTTGTGGCTAAGGGGATCAGAGGGTATGGAGAGAAGGCAGGTACGGGATACTGAGTTGGATGATCAGCCATGATCATATTGAATGGCGGTGCAGGCTCGAAGGGCCGAATGGCCTACTCCTGCACCTAATTTCTATGTTTCTATGTTTCTAAATGGACATTCTACTGTTCACTCCCACCACGTCCAGACTGAGACAAACATAGAATGGAGATGAGGAGAACATAGAAACAACACATAGAGTGGAGAGGAGGAGGCATTTCTTTAGCTAGATGATGGTGAATGTGGAATTCATTGCCACAGATAGTGGTGGAGGCCAACTCATTGGGTACATTTAAAGTGGAGATTGATATGTTCTTGATTAGTAAAGGCATCAAGATAGGAGAATGGGGTTAAGAGGAAAAAATGATCGTTTCGCTGAGCAGACTCAATGATGGCCTAATTCTGTCCCTTTGTTTTATGATTTTATGGTTTTATAAACTGATTCTGTCCAACTGCTTGTTAATTTTCCTTCAATTCTTCATCGTCAACTAATTTTCTACCTCCACTTGTCGTTGGGAACAAATTGTTGCTTACATCTTCATATTCTGTTAGTTGTGAAATTCCAGTTATCAGTAGAACTTTAAGCATTGCACACTACACTAATATGGTATTGAGAAGAATGGTATATGGATAATATTATCATGTACAGCATGTATTTATTTAATTCTTTATTTCGAACAGAATAAAAGAATAAAAAGCAAGTGTGAAACACCATACAAAAAACAAAACAAGAATATTTATAAAGTGTCATAAACAATATCTATAAATAAATTAAATCGCATGTGTCCGAAAAGGAGCAGGAAGAAGCCAAAGCTTATTAATTCCCACACCTTATAATTATCTTATACAAATTTAGCAGCTATATGTACACCATATGTACACCAGCAGCTATATGTACACCAAATTATTTACATTTATACACTAATCAAATATTTACAATGCCATACAAAAAAACGAGATAAGAAAAGAAAAAACCCTCATATACGATACAGTATCTCTTAGTCATATATACAACCCATCACCCCATAATCACCCTTCCCAATACAATCAGTATAACAAATATCCCACTCACAATCACCTATCCCCATCCCAATATCCTTAAAAAAAATTGTTTTTGTACATCTTTTTAAACTGAATTATGTTTGTGCGAAGTTTTATCTCCTGTTCCAGACCATTCCACAAATTCACCCCACAGATTGCTATGCACATACTTTTAAGAGTTGTTCTGACATTGAGTTTTTTTTAATTATGTTTCCCTCTCAAATTATACCCACCCTGTCTTTCCATAAACAGGTTTTGTATATTTCCTGGAAATAAATTATTTATTGCTTTGTACATGATTTGTGCAGTCTTAAATTTAACCAGATCGGTGAACTTCAGTGTAGGTGACTTTAAGAATAATAAATTGGTATGTTCAAGATATCCAACGTTATTGATAATTCTTATTGCTCTTTTTTGTAATGTGCATAACGGCTGTAGGTTGGTTTTGTAGGTGTTACCGCATATCTCCACACAGTAACTCAGATATGGCAATATGAGTGTATTATACAGAGTGTGTAATGATTTGTGGTCCGGAATGTGTCTTGATTCTCCCAATATTGCTATAGACCTTGCCAGTTTTGCTTTGACTTGGTTTATATGTGGTTTACAGCAGAGTTTGTGGTCTAAGATCATACCAAGAAATTTATTTTCATATACTTATGTTATCTATTTTCAATTGTACTTGAGGGTTTGTTTTATGTTTTCCAAATAGCATAATCTTTGGTTTGCTTAAATTTAGACAATTTGTTGACATCAAACCACTGTTTTAATTTATTCATTTCTGATGTGATGACCTCCAAAAGCTGCTTCAAATTGTCACCGGAACAAAAAATATTCGTATAATCAATTTCAGTATATTTGATACTCTGCATATGTAGTTAATGTATATTATGAAAAGCTTTGGCCCTAGCACAAACCCTTGAGGTACTCCACAAGTTATGTTCATGTAAGTTGATTTATGTTCACCTATTTCTACAAATTGTTGCCTGTTTCTTAAATAGCTTCTCACCCAATCCAATCCAATCCAACCCTACTGATGCCATACCTATCTAGTTTAATGAGTAAAATGTCGTGATTTACGGTATCAAATGCTTTTTTAAAGTCTATGAATATTCCCACTGCAAGTATCTTCATGGAGTTCATGGAAATCACTGTTATCATCTTGCTGGAGCTATAAAAGCCTCAAGTTCCACACCAGGATTGTGCTTATGGGCTAAAATGTTGTTGGTATGTTCTAGTTTTGTAGAAAGTAGTGTGAACCTGCAGACATTAGGTCAGTCAGTATAAACTGGTGGCGGGGAAGTTGTTGGAGGCTATTGTCAAGAAGAAAATACATCTTTATTTGGAAGTAGAACACAAAGTTTTGGAGTAACTCAGTGGGTCAGGCCGCCTCTCTGGAGGACATGGATTGTGATGTTTTGGGTCTGGACCCTTCTTTAAACCTGAAACATCACTCATCCATATCCTCCAGAGATGCTGTCATCACTTTGTGTTCTACGCAAGATTCCATCCTCTGCAGTGCCATGTGTCTTCATTTGGAAGTATTGCTTTATTAAAGGATAGCCAGCATGGAATAAAGGAATATCACATCTAATTTGATTTAATGTTGGCGATTGCTGTATTAATGCTCATTTAGAAGACATTTGATATATCCATGCAGAAGGCTTATTAAATAGAGACCTTGATTTTAAAGGAAAAATGGCAAATATAGCTTACTTAGAAACGTGAAGCAAAGAATCATAGATCTGACTGATTATTTTGAGTAGGCAGTTTGCAGGTGATATTCTCCTAAGGCTAATCTTGCAGTGGAATTTAAAAAACTCTATGGTGCATATTGGTTGTCATGGAAGAGTTGGCCAAAGTGCCCTGTTTCCGTGCTGTATGCCTCTGTGACACCATCTGATGCAGGTAGTGGCATTCGTTTGTCGATCATTTGAAATTTGATAATGGAGTGATTGGAATTATTACAGAATTTAAGTTTTGGATGAATCTCCCAAACAATCATAACAGTTAGTGATGGACCAAATAACATTCTTCAACTGTAACTTTGCATCATTAGGTTTAGGCTTATTACTGTTGTGTGTAGCGTGGTACAGTGAAAAGCTTGGTTTTGAATGCTATCCAATCAGATCAGATAATACCATACATAAATACAATCAGTTGAAACTCAAATTAAATATTCAGAGCAAAGGGAAAAATACAGAGTGCTGAATATAGTTCACAGCATTGTAGTTCCATAAATGGTGCCACACTTACAGGTAGAACAGATTTAGGTTTAGGTTTATTATTGTCGCGTGTACATTGATAAGCTTATGTCCAATCAATCCGCTAATACTGTACATGAATACAATCAAGTTAAACCCATAGAGTGGGGCGATTATATATTGTTATTCATTGCTTACAGCTCGGCATTTAAAACAATCCTCCCCTCCAAGCTGGTTACCAAGCTCTCAGATCTGGGTCTCTGCGTATCCCTCTGCAATTGGATCCTCGACTTCAAAGACCACAGACTGTTCGTATTGGTGGAAATGTGTCAGCCTCGATAACAATCAGCACGGGAGCACCTCAAGGCTGCGTGCTCAGCCCCCTGCTGTACTCACTCTATACTCATGACTGCGTAGCCGGTCATAGTGCGAACTTCATCATCAAGTTCGCTGACGACACCACTGTTGTGGGACGTATCACTGATGGGGACGAGTCAGAGTATAGAAGTGAGATCGACTGACTTACAAAATGGTGCTGCACAATAACCTGGCCCTCAACACCAGCAAAACCAAGGAATTGATTGTGGACTTTGGAAGGGGTAGGATGGGGACCCACAGTCCCGTTTATATCAATGGGTCGATGGTGGAGAGGGTCAAGAGTTTCAAATTGCTGGGCGTGCATATCTCTGAAGATCTTTCCTGGTCCAAGTACACTGATGCAATTATAAAGAAAGCACATCAGCGCCTCTACTTCCTGCGAAGCGTACGGAGAGTTGGTCTGTCAAGGAGGACTCTCTCTAACCTTTACAGGTGCACAGTAGAGAGCTTGCGGACAGGTTGCATCGTGGCTTGGTTCGACAAATTGAGCGTCCAGGAGACTACAAAAAGTAGTAAACACTGCCCAGTCCACCATCGGCTCTGACCTCCCTACCATCAAGGGGATCTATCGTAGTCGCTGCCTCAAAAAGGCTGGCAGCATCATCAAGGACCCACACCATCCTGGACACTCACTCATCTCCCCGCTACCTTCAGGTTAGAAGGTACAGGCGCCTGAAGACTGCAACGTCCAGATTCAGAAATAACTACCTCCCCACAGCCATCAGGCTATTAAACTCAACTGAAACAAATCTCTGAACATTAATAGACCATTATCTGTTTATTTGCACTTTATCTGCTTATTTATTGATGTGTGTATATATTTATATAATGGTATATGGACTCACTGATCTGTTCTGTATTCATGCCTACTATATATTCTGTTGTGCTGAAGCAAAGCAAGAATTTCATTGTCCTATCTGGGACACATGACAATAAACTCTCTTGTACTTGAACTATATCATGTGATTGTATCAGATGATAGTAGATTGATAAATAGAGAGAATAAAACATAAATGGAGGAAATAAATGTACATAACCCGGAAGCCAGGCTGTTATGCAAAGGTTTAAGGAGGAAAAAGTTTCGTGGATTTTGTTTGGGTTGCAGAGGGACACAGTACATTTTACCCAATGGATGGTGACCTCACCAATATGGCGGCGACGTGTAGACGGGGTGAAGGTTGTAAGTGACGTTCTGTGCCGCCGTGCGTGTTCCCGCGACGCTCACGAGCGCGCTCCGGCGGACTGGCAACAAAGTATCGGCGGGCGGAATGTAACCAGTGGGCTGGCTGTAGCGAGGCGGGGCGCTGTGAGTACACGCGGGAGCACAGGGGCTATCACTCTCTGTACGTTTAATATATCAACGTGTCTTCAGTCCGCTTTACACAGTTTAGAATCTACTCTTGAGACATTATCAAACTATTACTTTCTTGAAGAGGCGTTTGTTAATAAACAGTCTTGCATGCTAGCCGAGTGGAGGCCTCCAGTTTAAATTCCATTTGGAGTATTTTGGAGGACCAAGAAACCAAGACAGTAAAGTTTCGGCCCGAAACGTTGCCTATCTCCTTCGCTCCATAGATGCTGCTGCACCCGCTGAGTTTCTCCAGCATTTTGTGTACCCTCGATTTTCCAACATCTGCAGTTCCTTCTTTAAAACCAAGACAGTAAGACAGGTTTTGGTCTAGGCCTGAAGAGGGAGAGGGAGAGGGACACGACAAGTCGTCACTTTCTGAAGAAGGGTCTCGACCCGAGACGTTGCCTATTTACTTCGCTCCATAGATGCTGCCTCGCCCACTGAGTTTCTCCAGCATTTTTGTCTGCCTTTGTCACTTTTATTGTCCCGTGCACAGGTATGGTGAGGTGTAGGTAGAGTTGACAATCTTGCAGCATCCCAATCGTATTAACTCAAGCAACACACAACATATAAAATATCTGTTACCCCAAGACAGTGAAAAAGTAAAAAAGACTAGGAGTGGCGGGTGCTGGCTTACAACACCAAGTGACTCAGCGTGTCAGGCAGCATCTCTGGAGAACATGAGGTGATGTTTCGGGTCGGAACCCTTCTTCAGATTTGTGTGCAACTGCAAAAAAACGATTAGGAAAGTCAATGGGAGTGCAAGAATAGGCTGTAGCGCTCAGTTGCTGAGATATGATTAGGGTTGAGCTGTTCCTGAAGCCGTTGGCGTGGGATTTCAGGCTTCTGTTCCTCTTGCTCGATGGTTGCAGTGAGAAGAGGGCAGTCCGGATGGGGGGGGATCGTTCATGATAGATGGCAGCGCCTCCTGTAGATATTCTCGATGATGTGCACAAGAAACCAGTGGGTGGTGTTTATATTGTAGGTTTAATGTAAACAAAATATTGGAGATTAATTTTCTTAAGTTTAATTAGTGTCTAATATTTGCTAAGAATTATACTTTAGGAACGAAATGTCTCACACCATCGATTTTAACCGATTCCACCCATCTATGTATTAAACCCCTATGTCTATCACTGCCATAGCCTTCGTGCCTCTCCTCGCTCCAAGCTTTGCCCCCTACAATCAATCAGAAGAAGAGTCCTGTCCTGAAGAATTACCTGTCCAGATTTTCCAGAGAATCCAGCACTTTGTTTCGTTTTTTGTAAATCAACGTCTGCAGTTCCTTGTTTCTACAAACAAAATAACTTGTTTGGATGAACTACTGATCCCCATTCTTTATAATATGTTGTTAAATTTGCTGTTGCTTAAAAGGTTTTGAGTTATTTGCTCCATTTGAGATTCACAGTGACTTTTCAAAGTCTGCAATCATGACTTCACTGGGATGGTGAAAGGATATCTATGGCTTGTTGAAATATTCTTCTAACATAATTGTAAATTGAAAAGTACTTTGGGCAATTCAATTCCGAAATTTAAATTATTGAAACAATCCTTAAATAATAAGGCAGCATTGAATAATTATGTTTTAACAAATAGTGTTTTAGAAGTCATGATGCAGCTTTATAGGACTTTGGTTAGGCTGCATTTGGAGTGTCGTGTGGTTCTGGTCACTCCACTTCTGGAAGGATGTGGAGGTTTGGAGAGGGTGCAGAAGAGGTTTACCAGCATGATGTCCGGATTAGAAGGTATTAGCTACAAGAAGAGGTTGGACAAACTTGGATTGTTTTCTCTGGAGGTTGAGGGGAGACCTGAGAGAAGTATATAAAATTATGAGCGGCATAGATAGGGTAGAGAATCAGAACCTTTTACATAGGGTGGAAATTTCTGAAACTATAGGGCATAGCTTTAGGTGAGAGAGGCAAAGTTTAAAGGAGATTTGTGGAGCAAGTTGTTTTTTTTACACAGAGGGTGGTGGGTGCCTGGAATGCACTGCCAGGGGTGGTGGTGGAGGCAGATTCATTAGAGGTGTTTAAGAGACTCTTAGGAGGGCACATAGATATGAAGGGAATGGTGAGATATAGATGATAAGATTAATTTATCACCTACATTATGGGCAAAGGCCCTGTGCTGTACTGTTCTATGTAGACAGAGGCCCGGGACGGTTGGAGCGAGTGGAGGAGGGTCAGGGGCGGTGAGTAGCATTCCATACTGAATAGGGAGGTTTCTGGTGGAAGCAGACTAGAGGAAGCAGCTGATTGGGTGGAACCTCTGGTTAGTATTTCTGCTTTCTGGTTAAAGGTACAGTGGGTTAATAAAGGTACAGTGGGTTAGTAAAGGTACAGTGGGTTAGTAAAGGTACAGTGTTTTAGTAAAGGTACAGTGTTTTAGTAAAGGTACAGTGTTTTAGTAAAGGTACAGTGTTTTAGTAAAGGTACAGTGGGTTAGTAAAGGTACAGTGGGTTAGTAAAGGTACAGTGGGTTAGTAAAGGTACAGTGGGTTAGTAAAGGTACAGTGTTTTAGTAAAGGTACAGTGTTTTAGTAAAGGTACAGTGGGTTAGTAAAGGTACAGTGTTTTAGTAAAGGTACAGTGTTTTAGTAAAGGTACAGTGTTTTAGTAAAGGTACAGTGGGTTAGTAAAGGTACAGTGGGTTAGTAAAGGTACAGTGGGTTAGTAAAGGTACAGTGGGTTAGTAAAGGTACAGTGGGTTAGTAAAGGTACAGTGGGTTAGTAAAGGTACAGTGGGTTAGTAAAGGTACAGTGGGTTAGTAAAGGTACAGTGGGTTAGTAAAGGTACAGTGTTTTAGTAAAGGCACAGTGCTTTAGTAAAGGCGCAGTGGGTTAGTAAAGGTGCAGTGGGTTAGTAAAGGTACAGTGGGTTAGTAAAGGTACAGTGGGTTAGTAAAGGTACAGTGGGTTAGTAAAGGTACAGTGGGTTAGTAAAGGTACAGTGGGTTAGTAAAGGTACAGTGGGTTAGTAAAGGTACAGTGGGTTAGTAAAGGTACAGTGGGTTAGTAAAGGTACAGTGGGTTAGTAAAGGTACAGTGGGTTAGTAAAGGTACAGTGGGTTAGTAAAGGTACAGTGGGTTAGTAAAGGTACAGTGCTTTTGGTTTGTATAATAAAGGTGTAGTTTAAAGGTCAAGAGGGAGCAGCTGTTTGAGTCAGATACCTGCTGATTTCTCACAGCAGTTTCTATTATATTATACTGGTATAGGATCCAGGGTAAGGTGAGAGAATGTCAGCCAGAGCAGTGTACTGTACTGGATGTCAGATGTGGGAGGTCATGGTGTCGGATGGCCCTCTTGACGTCCACATCTGCACCAGGTGCAGAGAGATGGGGCTCCTAAGGGACCGTATTAGGATCCTGGAGCAGCAGCTCGATGACCTCTGTCTGGTCAGGGAGAGTGAAGAGGTGATAGAGGAGAGTTATAGGGAGGTGGTCACTCAAAAACCACAGGAGAGAGACATGTGGGTCACGCTAAGGAAGGGCAAGGGGCAGAGGCATGAACGAGTGAGTACTCCAATGTCAGTACACCTGGCAAATAAGTTTGAGTACGGATGGGGGTGACAGCCTACCCGGGGGTAGCGACAGCGGACGGGCCTTCAGCACAGAGACCGGCCCTGTTGCTCCAAAAGGTAGGGGGAAAAAAGAGGAGGGCAATAGTAATTGGGGACTCTATTGTTAGGGGGTCGGATAGGCGATTCTGTGGACGCAGTCGGGAGACCAGGATGGTGGTCTGCCTCCCTGGTGCCAAGATCTCGGACGTGTCTCAATGTGTCCAAGATATCCTCAAATCAGAGGGAGAGGAGCCTGAGGTTGTGGTACATATAGGTACCAATGACATAGGTAAAAAAAGGGAAGAGGTCCTGAAGGGAGGATTTAAGGGCTTGGGAGGAGAGTTGAGGAAAAGGACCAAAAAGGTAACAATCTCAGGATTACTGCCTGTGCCACGTGACAGTGAGAGTAGAAATGGAGCAAGGTGGAGGATAAATGCGTGGCTGAAAGACTGGTGCAGAGGGCAGGGATTCAAGTTTCTGGATCAATGGGACTTATTTTGGGGAAGGTGGGACCTGTACAGAAAGGATGGGTTGCACTTGAACCCGAGGGGGACCAATATCCTGGCGGGGAAATTTGCAAAGGCCACTGGGGAGACTTTAAACTAGAATGGTTGGGGCGAGGGATGCAAATAACAAAAGCTAGTAGACAGAATGGGAGGCAGGAAGCAGAAAAGGGAAGCACTCGGACACAAGAGGAGAAATAAAAAAAAGGAAATAAACAGAGAATAAGAGTTGGGGGGGTTCTTAAATGTGCATATTTTAATGCTAGGAGCATTGTAAGAAAGATGGATGAGCTTAGAGTCTGGATAGACACCTGGAAGTATGATGTTGTGGCGATCAGTGAAACATGGTTGCAGGAGGGCTGTGATTGGAAACTAAATATTCCAGGATTTCGTTGCTTCAGGTGTGATAGAATTGGAGGGGCAAGAGGTGGAGGTGTTCCATTGCTAGTCAGGGAAGATATTACAGCAGTGCTTTGGCAGGATAGATTGGAGGGCTCATCTAGGGAGGCTATTTGGGTGGAACTGAGAAGTGGGAAAGGTATAGCAACACTTATAGGGGTATATTATAGACCGCCAAATGGGGAACGAGAATTGGAAGAGCAAATATGTAAGGAGATAGCAGATATTAGTAGTAAGCACAAGGTAGTGATTGTGGGAGATTTCAACTTTCCACACATAGACTGGGAAACACATTCTGTAAATGGGCTGGATGGTTTGGAGTTTGTAAAATGTGTGCAGGATAGTTTTTTGCAGCAATACATAGAGGTGCCTACTAGAGGAGGGGCAGTGCTGGACCTCCTGTTAGGAAATGAGACGGGACAGGTGGCGGAGGTATGCGTTGGGGAACACTTCGGGTCCAGTGATCACAATACCATTAGTTTCAATATAATTATGGAGAAGGACAGAACTGGGCCTAGGGTTGAGATTTTTGATTGGAGAAAGGCTAACTTTAACGAGATGCGAGATGATTTAAAAGGAGTGAACTGGGACATTTTGTTTTATGGGAAAGATGTAGAAGAGAAATGGAGGACATTTAAAGGGAAAATTTTAAGAGTACAGAATCTTTATGTTCCTGTTTGGTTGAAAGGAACCAGTAAAAAATGGAAAGAGCCCTGGTTTTCAAGGGAAATTGGACATCTGGTCCAATTGGACCAGAAAATTGGACATCTAGTAGAGTAGCTATGGATACTATGAGTTTCAAAGTAAAAGAAGTACTGACACTTTTGAAAAATATAAAAGTGGATAAGTCTCCAGGTCCTGACAGGATATTCCCTAGGACATTGAGGGAAGTTAGTGTAGAAATAGCCGGGGCTATGACAGAAATATTTCAAATGTCATTAGAAACGGGAATAGTCCCCGAGGATTGGCGTACTGCGCATGTTATTCCATTGTTTAAAAAGGGTTCTAAGAGTAAACCTAGCAATTATAGACCGGTTAGTTTGACTTCAGTGGTGGGCAAATTAATGGAAAAGATATTTAGAGATAATATATATAAGCATCTGGATAAACAGGGTCTAATTAGGAACAGTCAACATGGATTTATGCCTGGAAGGTCATGTTTGACAATTCTTCTTGAATTTTTTGAAGAGGTTACTAGGGAAATTGACGAGGGTAAAGCAGTGGATGTTGTCTAAATGGACTTTAGTAAGACCTTTGAAAAGGTTCCTCATGGAAGGTTGGTTAAGAAGGTTCAACTGTTGGGTATAAATGCAGGAATAGCAAGATGGATTCAACAGTGGCTGAATGGGAGAAGCCAGAGGGTAATGGTGGATGGCTGTCTGTCGGGTTGGAGGCAGGTGACTAGTGGGGTGCCTCAGGGATCTGTGTTGGGTCCTTTGTTGTTTGTCATGTACATCAATGATCTGGATGAAGGGGTGGTAAATTGGATTAGTAAGTATGCAGATGATACCAAGATAGGGGGTGTTGTGGATAATGAAGAGGATTTCCAAAGTCTACAGAGTGATTTAGGCCAGTTGGAAAAATGGGCTGAAAGATGGCAGATGGAGTTTAATGCTGATAAATGTGAGGTGCTACACCTTGCCAGGACAAATCAAAATAGGACGTACATGGTAAATGGTAGGGAATTGAAGAATACGGTTGAACAGAGGGATCTGGGAATAACCGTGCATAGTTCCTTGAAGGTGGAATCTCATATAGTTAGGGTGGTAAAGAAAGCTTTTGGTATGCTAGCCTTTATAAATCAGAGCATTGAGTATAGAAGCTGGGATGTAATGTTAAAATTGTACAAGACATTGGTGAGACTAAATCTGGAGTATGGTGTACAATTTTGGTCGCCCAATTATAGGAAGGATGTCAGCAAAATAGAGAGGGTACAGAGGAGATTTACTAGAATGTAGCCTGGGTTTCAACAGCTAAGTTACAGAGATAGGTTGAATAAGTTAGGTCTTTATTCTCTGGAGCGCAGAAGGTTAAGGGGGGACTTGATAGAGGTCTTTAAAATGATGAGAGGGATAGACAGAGTTGATGTGGACAAGCTTTTCCCTTTGAGAATAGGGAATATTCAAACAAGAGGACATGACTTTAGAATTAAGGGACAGAAGTTTAGGGGTAACATGAGGGGGAACTTCTTTACTCAGAGAGTGGTAGCGGTGTGGAATGAGCTTCCAGTGGAAGTGGCGGCAGGTTCGTTGGTATCATTTAAAAATAAATTGGATAGGCATATGGATGAGAAGGGTATGGAGGGTTATGGTATGAGTGCAAGCAGGTGGGACTAAGGGGAAAAAAGTTGTTCGGCACGGACTTGAAGGGCCGAGATGGCCTGTTTCCATGCTGTAATCGTCATATGGTTATATGGTTATCTGTAAAATGCTAGTTTCGTTTTGACTTAGTATTATTGCCTTAAGAACTGTCCTACTTTCACGATCTAATTCACGACCTCTGCCCTTGCCCTTGACTCGTACTCGCAGCATGGTCCTCACGAGGTCGTAGGTACTCGTGGCATCAAGTAGGTCGGGCCGTTTTTTTTTAGCATGATGAAAAATGTCCACGATTATAAAAAGGTTGTGAATTAGGTCGTGAAAGTGAGACAGGCCCTTTAATATTAATTTTCAGGTTTCACCTCCTGTCTACAAATGTTCATACATAACTGTTTGCCTTAACTTACTGTGTCACAATGAATGCAGTTTAGTGGAAGGGGCTTATTATTTTAAAGAAGATGATCTTGCAGATAAGTACAGCATCATAATATCTGCGGTGCCCCTGATCAATTGGGATTTGAAGAACCGGATAATGAAGTGATGCTTTACTCATCTGTGTAGTACTGTTTTACATGCAGGTGCAAACAGCCATTAGCAACACATTTAATAAAAGATTTTCGCGCCCTTTAGCCGAGAGGCTGAGTCTGCATGCGACGTTCAGCCGACTTTGCACTTGTCCAGAGTTACCGACTCTTCGGATTAGAATCTCCCGAGTATTGGGGAATCTGCTACAAGCAAAAGGAAAAAAAATGCAAGGTTGTTTTGTTTTAAATGTCTCTCCTGTTCTTATTTTGGAAATGGTTGGGTGAAGGGAGAGTGTATGCAGAGTTGATGGCCAGTCTGAAGAAGGGTCTTGACCTGAAATGTCACCAATTCCTTCTCTCCAGAGATGATGCCTGTCCTGCTGAGTTACTCCAGCATTCTGTATCTATTCTCCGTGATGGAGGCCGTT
The DNA here is from genome assembly GCA_963514005.1 of Raja brachyura. The sequence continues at coordinate 21,464,163 of OY740796.1, read as the reverse complement.
GGTTCTATGTGAGAGTTTTTGTCTCCTTGCCTAAGAAAAGATGGTATTGTAATGAAGACGGCTGAAAAACGATTAACTGGACTAATTTGTAGGAAGTGTGATTGTACTATCAAGAGAGTGTAAAATGGTTGTGTTTGTATTCTTTGGGATTTACTAGAATTGAACATAAAGATTCTATGGGGATGTGAAGGAAACATGTTTTTGCTAGTGAAAGAGGCTTGAACGAGGCGATGTAATTTTATTTTAAAATAAAAAGCTAGTCTTAAAACTGAGGTAAATGGAAGTCTCTTTTTGCAGAAGCCTGTGAATATCTGAAAATTTCTGTTCTTGAGAGTTGCGAAGGTTAGATTGTTAGAAGTACTTAACGTAGATGTGGATACATTTTTCAAAGATTGTATGACTAAACATTGTAGGGAGCAGCCACGATCATATTGAATGGTAGGGCTGACCTGAGGGGAGACCTGATATAAGTGTATACTCAGTCAGAACCAATTTTCTTAGAGTGGAAATATTAACGAGTGCCTAGATTAAAGGTCAGAGAGAGAAGGTTTAAAAGAGATGTGCTGGGCATGTGTTTAGTTTAGAGATACAGTGCGGAAACTGGCTCTATGGCAACTGAGTCCGCGCCGACCAACGATCCCCGTACACTAAACATTATCCTACACACTAGGGACATTTTTACAATTTTTACTGAAACCAAATTAACCCACAAAATGAAAAACTAATTTGAGTTGCATCTCTGGAACTAAACTAAATTAAATATTTTTTTGATTGACCATTTAATCTCTTGTTGGTACTATGTCAGTCACAACAATTGAAACAGTCACAAAAAGAGATTTACAGCATGGAAGGAGGTCATTCAACCCATTGAGTCAATAGTAGTTCCATGCAATAATATTTTAGATCGTCTCATTTGCTCTGCATCTTTCCCATACCCTTGTAAATTATTTCCTTCTAAGCTCTATCCATTCCATTTTCAACATTGGTACTCCAGAGGCCATTTATTTTTTTACAGGTCTGTTATACTGCTGAAAGTAAGAATTTCATTGTTCTGCTTTTGCTGTTTAACATACTGCACAAGCAGACCCTTCAGCACACAATGTCTGCAGAACATGGTGCCACGCTCATCTCTTATCTACCTGTACATAATCCATATCCCTCCCTTCTCTGCATTTATCAATGCCTATCCAAGAGACTCTTAAAAGCCACTGATATCTGCCTTAACCACTGCCCTTGGCTGTGCATTCCAGGCTCTCGCCACCCTCTGTGTTTCGGAAAAAATTGCCTGGCACACCGTCTTTTAAAGTTTGCCCCTCTGACCTTAAAGCTATGCCTTCTAGTATATAATAACTAAGCACTCTTGGAAGTCTCCAGGACCTCCTTTACACCTCTCTTTATAAATATTCTAGCAGCAGCCTCTTCTGCGATTAAAAGGAATATATCTAGGTAGCCATACCCTCTGCCTCCTTGAGTAGATTGTGTTGGTCTGTATATTCCCTCCTTTCCTTTCTACCAGTTTACATGCCGATAGAATACTTAGGGATATGATTTCACGTTTATCTCCGGGCTTCTCATTTCCCCACTTATTTCCTTTTTTCACTTCCTCGCTGAACATTCTATAATAAGCCCAGGTCACATCTGTGTTATCAACCTGACATCTGCCAAATGCTGGTCTTTCATTTTTAATTCATTTCTCTTTAGGCATCCGATTTCCTTGTTATTACATTATTCCTCATGGAATTACATCTTGGCAGAACCGTCTCAAAGACCCACCTATTTTGTTCCCATCCCATTGACCACAGCCCTTCTGAAATGGGTGCACATCCAAGTGCAGGAAAGGTAGTAGAGTGGAAAGCCAGGCGGGGGGAGGGGGGTGTGGAGGGGAGAAACCACGAGTTCTGGTAGGCCTTGGTAGAGTGATCACCAGTGTTGAGCGAAATGGTTGCCCAGTCTACATTTGGTCTTGCCAACGTACAGAAGGCCACATTGGATATTGACTAGCCTGGTGTGAATTTATCAGGCAGTGAAAAAGGGATCGTATAACATAAAGTCAACTCAATCTTGAAGTTGGATGGATGTCTATTTTTGGCCTGTGGATTGATAATAACAGTTTCACCTTGTGCTGTCTCCCATGCAGGCTTCTAACGTACGGATTTGGGCCAAGATGTGTGGGCGCACGGCTTGCACACTGGCAGCTGATCAGCTCAGGCGCGCCTGTGCTTATCGAGACAGGCAAGGAAGGAGCAGAGAACCTGAATGGAGAGACGGGGACCACGATAAGTACAAGCCCTCATTCAACAGAAGCCCACATTCCAACAGCCCAGTGCTGGTGTCCAGAAAGCACTTTGACAAGGTACCTAATTTATAACATGGAACATTGAACAGAACTTCACAGGAACAGGCCCTTCGGCCCTCAATGTTTCTGCCGAACATCATGCCAAGACCAACTCATCTGTTTGCGCATTATATGTAGCTGTCCAATTCCTGCATATCCATGTGCCAATCCAAAACGCCGCTATCGTATCTGCTTCCACCTCCGCACCTTCAAAGCACTCGCCACCCTCGGCATAAAAATTGAAATTTACCCCAACATTTCTTTTAAACTGCCCCATCACCTTAAAGTTATAGAATTTGATATTTCCACCCTGTAAAAAAGGTTGACTGTTGTGTCTATGCCGCTCATAATTGTATATACATCTAATACTGCCCTTGCATATTAGTATTCTCTACAATTATCTAATTGTCCACGTTTCATCCACAACATTTCTGTGCCTTGTGGTCTTTTTAGTTTTTGATTTATTACTTTTGTGATCAATAGGTTTTTCTTAATTCTAGCTTTTTTGTGTAGAAATGGCCAAACCATTTTGTGGTTTTCATGGGGCTGCTCAGTGATGCAGCTGGTAGAGTCTTTGCCTCCCAGCGCCAGTGACTGGGTTCGATCCAAACCTTTAGTGCTGTCTGTATGTGGAGTTTGCACGTTCTCCCTGTGATCACATGGGTTTTCTCCAATTGGTCCAGTTTCCTCCCACTTCCCAAAGACGTGCTGGTTTGTAGGTTAATTGGCCCTCTAAATTGTCCCTTGTGTCAAGGTGGTGGATGAAAAAGTTGAATAACATAAAACTAGTGTGAGTGGGTGATCGATGTGTGAACTTGGGAAGTTGGTGGGCCGAAGAGCTGATTTCCATGTTGTATCTCTAAACTAACCTTTATTGTATTACATATGGCACAGAAAGCAGCCATTCAACTCTGCAATTAGGTTGGTTCCTAAAAAACATTTTGTCAGTCCCATCCCCCTGACCGCCCCACATTTCGGCAAATGATTCTTTCTCTAGTGCCAATTAAGTTCTGTTCTGAAGGCACTGATTGATTTTGCTTCCAACACCCCTGCAGGCAGTGAATTAAGAACCTAACTGCTCTGAAGAAAGGAATCTCATACATCTATTGCACAGAAATTGAAATCTATGTCTTCGGTCTTTGCACCATCTGCTAATAGTAAGATTAAACAAGAATTTACCAGTTCGAAGTTTGATCTTTATTTTATGAGGTGTTGCGATGAGGGATTTCGTGAAGACCCCGCCAACACGCATGCACGGCATTCTTCAAAGCAGCGGTGTGGAATCACAGATCACAAGGCGAAAGATAGTAAGATTAAAACTTGACTGTACCAGTTGAACTTATGATAGAGGGCTGGGAACGGAGGGCACGAAATCCCTCATTGCAACTCCTCATAAAATAAAGATCAAACTGGTAAGTTCTTGTTTAATCTTACTATTTTACTTCAGAGTCACGTGAGTGACTTCGTGAAGATTTCAAAGCTCTGTGATTACACGCCCTGGACCACGTCCATGCTGCCACACTGCCGTAATTCTGATGGAGGAAGTTTGTTAATACATTCCAGACTGGACAGGCTGAAAAATAAATGAATGTTTAATAACACAAATAATAAGTCCCCTAACTCGGGGACAAACAAAATTACGGAGCAGCTCTCAGCACAGCTTCCGCAAACATCGCGGGTTTGGCCACCGGTTTGTTGTAGAACCTTTGAAACGTAGATTCACTGGCCCATCCCGCGGTAGCGAGGACATGATCCATGGGCACCTCCATGGCCCTCGCCGCTGAAGTGGATGCAGCCCTGGTAGAATGAGATTTAAACACGTTAGTATCTATCCCAGCTGCATCCAATGCTTCCCTGAGCCACCTTACAATAGTTGAACCAGTCACCCGGTGATGAGGCTTCTTATGGCTGATAAAGAGCACCTGTTCCATCTTCCTAATGATACTTGTATTTTGGATATAGAAGCGAAGATGGGTGACAATGCAGAGGGTGGCGTCTGTGGGATACGCCTGGAATTCCAATTGCAGCCCTAGCGCACCTGGCCTATGCTGCTTAAGTAACCCTTCGACGACGAAGGTCACTGTTTGCGGAGTTGAGACCATTTTGTCAAGTCGCAGTTTCTGCAGGGTCTGCACCCGCTGTGCCGTTCTCAGTGCCATCAGCATTACCACTTTGAGGGTGAGCTTGTTAAGTGGTAACTCTGTCATGGGAGACCAGCTTCTTAATAGGGTCAACACCACCCCTACATCCCATGTGATGTTATATCTGGGTCGTGGGGGATTGGTATTGAACACTCCCCTCATGAATTTCAACACCAGTTGATTGGACCCCACACCTATGTTGAGGTATGAGGGCAGCGCACTCCTGGCGCTATTGGTGGCACTGTAGCTAAGACCCTCATCGTAATGAAGGCCCGCCAGGAATTCCAGAACGTCAGGGATCGTAGCAGAGTTATATGTTGTAGAAATTTGTGCGCAGTATGACTCCCATTTCCTGATTTGTGTGAGATACTGCCTTCTTGTTGAAACTCTGCATGACGCGACGATGAGATCCTAGATGAGATCCCAGCCTCCAGAAACGGTCTTCTTAGAACCTGCAAGCCAACAGGTTTAGGTGGCGATGGCACGGGTGAATTTCCCCAGTAACGGGGTTCGTAACCAAATTTGTGCGTTTAGCAATTTGCACCCATAGGCTTTTGACCATCTGGAGGACCACCGGGTACCATGGTTTCGTAGGCCAGTCGGGTATAATCAGTATACCTGAAGCAGAATCTAATTTGATTTTCTGCAATACCGGGCTGATGAGGCAGAATGGGGGAAATGCGGAGCAGAACCATTTCCCCCAATGGAGAGAAAATGCATCCATTGCTACTGCCCCAGGGTCTGGTTCCCAAGACACACATGTTGGTATCTGATGGTTCAACCTAGACGCAAAAAGGTCAATATCTGGTGTACCGAATTTAGCTATTATTTCATTAAATATTTGCAGATTCAACATCCACTCGATGTTATCATTAAATACTCGTGACCTGGTGTCCGCCACTGTATTGCGCTTCCCTGGAAGATAGGTTGCTGAGATCCAAATATTTCTTTCAATACACCAGTGCCAAATTGTGTTGACTAATTCATCACAAGATACTGACCTGATACCACCCATATGATTTATGTACGTTACCACCGTGGTATTATCTATTTGAAGACGGACATGTACATGACTTAAATTTGTGCAATTTGTCCGTAGCCCATGGAAAACACCTAGCATCTCCAAATAGTTTATCCCTTGTGACTGTAAAAGCGTGAATTCATGAGCGTCCCATCTGCCCCCACAACTGGACACAGTATCGGTCGCTCCCCACCCTTGGGCACTTGCATCTGTTTGTACCACAACTGATGGGTTTGAGACAATGATGGGTTTATAACAGTCACTAATATTGTTAGTCCACCATTTTAACTCAATTTTTGCCTTTATCGGCTGCTGCATGGGTCTGTCAAAATGTCCAGCATTTGATTTTAACGCTGAAATTTTTGCTCTTTGTAAATTTTGATAATGTACTGGCCCAAACTGTGTAGCATGAAATGTAGCTACAATTTTCCCAATTACCTTAGCAGCTTGTCGAATAGTGAGTACCGCAGCGCAAGCAAAGCTGTTACAAGTTTCTTGAATATCAGCAACTTTCCCAGCTGGGACAGTGACAATTATCTGATTCGTGTTAATAGTGAATCCCAAATAATCCATAACCTGTGAGGGATTAAACTTTGATTTGTCTGGATGGATGACAAATCCCAATTCTTCAAATATAGATATAGTAGCTGCAACTGCCAGCTGCGCCAATTCCAAAGTTTCTCCTATTATTAATATATCGTCCAAATACGCCATGACAATATGATTTTGTCTCCTGAGGTATGCCAAAATAGGTTTAACAATTTTTGTAAACAGCCGAGGTGCTGTTGTAATCCCATTGGGTAATGCTTTGTATTGCCATAACTGATCCTTCCAGACAAATTTCAAGAACTTCCTGTGATATGTTGTGATAGAGACTGTATAGTATGCATCTTTCAAATCAATGCAGGTCATAAAGCACCCTCTGCTAACTAATTGTTTAGCTGTTTCAAACGTCTCCTTTTTAAAATGGGTGTATTGTACAAAAGTATTCAAATAGGTTAGGTCAATGATAATACGACAACCACCATCTTTTTTAGGTCTCGTAAAGATGTTGGACACAAACTCAACTGGCTCATGTGTCGTTCTCTCTATCACTCCTTTTGTTTCCAATGGTAACATTTCTGCATGTCCTACCTCCATCTCTTTTTGAGAAAGCACAAACTTGCGATGAGGCACATGCTGCGTAGGGGGAAGTTTGTCGTTAATAAACTCTATTACATAACCCTGAATACTTTGTAGAATAAATACGTCTGAAGTGACTTTCCCCCAAGCACCCGCAAAGTACCGAAACCGTCCGCCAACCTGTGAGGGTACCTCTGCTACTTACTGCCGGGGTCTGGAGTATGGGGGCTTTTGCGGTCTTTGGGCTGTTGCTGGTTGTTGCCGCGTTTTCCACGCGGGTTTCGGAGGGCCCTGCCCTAAAAAAGACGGTTGTTGTTGCTGATGTTGGTGCTGCTGTTGGGGAGCCAGTGGTTGGTATGTTCTTGTCGGATAGGTTCGTGGGTTCCTGTCCGACTGCCACCTGGGTTTAGGAGAAGGATAAGGGTGTTGCCTTCGATAGGGCAGGCTTCTACCCATCATAGGTGGGTTCATGAGCCCCACCGTTTTGGCCTCTTCATCCAGGTCTTTAACCTGTTTAGACAGGTCCTCCCCAAACAGCTGTGTTGTTGGTGGTGCGGTGGAGGTGCGGCACAACCCAGCAAACTTTGGGTTTAAGTTGGGCCGAATGGAGCTTTTTCTAAAACAGTTGATCTCAAACTGTGCGTTACACAGGAGAGCTAATGCGTCTTGCTGTTCCTCCGACACATCTGCTCCACCCAGTGTCCTTGCGAACGCCGTGATTCCTGATGTTAGTAAATTCAGGATTTTCTGGAGCTTGCCCTCCTGTGCCCTGGTGTTGCTATTGATGTTCCCCCAAATTGCCATGTTGACTTTTGGCACATTGAGGGATACACAATTCGCTGGGGCCTTGTATTTCTCCAATGTCTCGGCGACGACATTGTCCTGGAGCTGGTGAGTCGTTAGATAATTTATGGTAGCCGCTATTTTGGGATGCAGTGGTTCTCCAACGCTAGTTGGTTTCCCAATCTTTGCAACGGCCTCCAGCATTTCTTCAGCGTCTGGAACAGCGGGCTGGTCTTCTACCTCTGTATCTTCGAAATCCCCCATCCGCTGACTTCGCCTGCTAGCGATAAACGAGGGTGAGATCGACAGTGGCGGCCTGCTCTTGCTCCCAGACCGCAAGGACTCCCGCTCTTGTCGTTCCAGGTCCCGCTGATAGAGCACCTCCACCATTTGCTCCATTCGAGCCATGCGACCGCCGCCGCAACACGCGGACGGCAGGTTGACTTCCCCAGGCCCTGCTGTGTCGCTGGGGCTTCTGCCAGTTGGTCGCATCTGCACGAGATGCGCTGACAGGTATTCGTCAGCACCCGCTCCTGCGGGGCTGAACAACTTCCGCACAGACAACCCGCTTGCCCGGTGTCTCTCGGACCTCAGCGGCATCTCTACCTGATGAGCAGGCAGAGGAAAGGAGTTGGAACCGGTCCCCAATACCGGCTCCGTGGTCCGTGCAGGCAGACCGTCACCCTCACCCCCAGGGGTCTGTGACGGCGCATAGCTGGTTTTAACCGTAGCAACGGGGATGCCTAACCGTATTTTTCTGCCACCGGTCTGCGCTCCGGCAGCCTGTTCCGGTGCAGTGCCGGTACCTCCTGCTCCTGCAGGGTATGCTGCTCCAGCAGTATGGCCGCCAGCCTGGAACCTCGCAGGTTTCCCCTGCGGCATGTCAACGCCCACCGCAGCAGCGAGGCTTGATTTCTGCATGGCTTTCCCTCGGCTCTGCTCCCTGGAGACCTATAAAACAGAAGCGGTACTTGCCGTGCGAGGCACCCGTTGTGCCTTTTTTCCACCAGCCCTGACTTTGGGCGACGGTGGGGCGAAGTCAGGGTCTCCTTCCTCCTGCTCCCGTGCGGACTTTCCTCCAGGTAAAAACGGAGGCGAGTCGGCCCCTACCAACTCTATAGGGTCCGACTTCCGCACCGTTTTCCCCGGTCGAACAGGTGCTGCCAATACTTCGGTCAGCTCCGAGGAAGTTTGCCGCGACCCGCGGCTCTTGGAGAGTTTTCTTTTCTCCTCCATCGCTTCTGTAATACAAAACTTACAGAAGAACCAGCTCAAGGTTAGTAACCACTTACCTGGAGCCATCTTTTGAAGGAGCTGGTGGGGGAAGCGCACTTCCCCCCCCCAGCTTGCCAGTAGCAAATGCGAGAGCGACGATATGCCGCGCATGCGTGTTGGCGGGGTCTTCACGAAGTCACTCACGTGACTCCGAAGTAAAATTGGAAACAGCTTCTCTCTATCAAAACGGGCTGCAATTTTTCCTCGGCCTTCTTTGCTTCCTCCAGAACAACTTCAGCATCTCCATTCTTAACCTTGAAACTGAAGTCATTCCTCTCTGGAACATTTCTGGTACATCTCTCAGACCTTCACATCCTTCATAATGTGTGGCTATCTGAATTGGATCCAGTGCTCCAGTAGTAGCAGAGCCTATGTCAAATAACATGGAAGCAGGCCCTTCAGCCCACCTCTTCCATACCAACCAAGATGCCCCATCTAAGCTCGTCCCATTGCCCTCATTTAGGCCATGATGGAGGAGGCCCTGCAGTAGCCTGGAGCTTTCCCAGATTTAGACTTTTTATTTTTGTAAAAGGTTTAGAGGGATATAGGTCAAATGCTGGGAAGTGTGACAAGCTCAGATGAGGCATCTTGGCCGGCACGGGCGTGTTGGGCTGTCTGTACAGAACCATTGAACCGTTTAATATTCCTTGAAATATTTCCCATCCATGTACCTTTTAAATACTGTTATAGTACCTTCCTCGACCACCTCCTCTGGCAGCTTGCTCCACATACTCACCATCCTGAGTGTTCATATTGTCTTCCCCTCTCTCTCCATAAACCCATGTCCCGTGGTTCTTGAGTCTCATGCTCTGTGTGTTCACTCTATCCACACCCTATTTACACAGGTGTACAACACTTCTCCGCTTCATTATATATGAATTCCAAACTCCACGTACTTCACGTACATCTGGTGTGGCTTTCTACTCTCAAAGATTTATCTTCACTCAGCCCCTGCGTAAGTCATTAGATCGATATTGTCTTCCCTCTTGCTTCCAAAATATATCACTACACGTTCTCCGTGTCAAACTTCATCTGTCACTTATACATTCAGCTGGCTATATATAATCCTCATGCATTCTCCTATTTATCTCAACTCCCTCTCCATCTACTGATACTTTACAAAGCAATACAGAATACTGTTAGTATTCCAGCTATGTATCATACCTCTGTCTCGATTGCCGCCTTTATTCCGATGAGGCCGCATCCCCCTTTTCGCTTTTAAAAGACGCAGTGGGTTCCCTTTCATGTTAACTGCTCTAATCATCGCACACTGTAGTAATTGGTGTAATTAATTGTCCAATGAATTAACTGCAGGGGATAAACATTGGTTTTATATTTCCTTGATATCTTCCCTTGTGGCAATGCTACTAGATTGGCATCTGCTGCACTAGGACAGTAGACATTAGAGTGGATGTGTAGGAAGGAACTGCAAATGTTGGTTTACACTGAAGATAAACACAAAATGCTGGAATAACTCGGTGGGTTAGGCAGCATCTGTGGAGAAGAGGAATAGGTGGAGTTTTGGGTCGAGACTCTTGGTTTGGATATGCAACTGGTTAGAGTGCCTGCAAGAGTATTTGCAGCGATCCAGTTTGTTGTCTGATCTAGGTCCTGGTGTAATGGGTTGCTGCCTTTCTGGGGACACTTGCCAGGGTACATTTTCACAGCTACAGAATGAGGTATTCTGTCGGGATCGGGCTGGGTACAATTTCTCAGTTGCAGGTCGAGACATTGCAGAGAATTGTGAACACAGCCCAGACCATCACACAGAGCAACTTCCTTCCCACTGACTCCATCTACACTTTACGCTGTCTCGACAAGGCCACCAGCATAATCAAGGACGAGTTTCGCCCCAGTCGCTCTCTCTTGTCTCCTCTCACATCAGGCAAGAGATGCAGAAATATGAAACCGCAAACCTCAGGAACAGTTTCTTCCCAGCTGTTATCTGGCAGCTTAATCATCCTATCAACAACTAGGGAACAGTCCTTAGCCACTATCTACAGTGCCCTCCATAATGTTTAGGACAAAGACCCATCATTTATTTATTTGCCTCTATACTCCACAATTTAAGATTTGTAATAGAAAAATATCACACGTGGTTAAAGTGCACGTTATTCCCTTTATCATGTATCTGTACAGTGGTTGGCTCAATTGTAATCACATTGTTTTATTTCAGAATTGTAGTTGTGTATAGTCTTTCCACTGACTGGATAGCATGCAGCAAAAGCTTTTAACTGTACCTCGGTACACATGACAGTAAGCTAAACTAAACAATGTCATGTGGGCACTGGACTCGATGCATTTTCTTTAGTTCAAGGCGCATTGGTTTTGTGGGCGCTGATCAAGTACACGCTAAGTTCAAGGGATGTGGGTACCATGGTCAAATGGACCCCTTTTGCCTCAGATCCCAGTCTGCCTTGGTAGAGGTTGAACAACAATCTGGAAGTTGTCAGTTCAGGATCATTAACAAGAGAGAACAAAGTGCTGGAGTAACTCAGTGGGTCAGGCAGCGTCCCTGGAGAATATGGATAGGTGACGCTTCGGGGCAAGGCTCTTGCTCAGAGATGCTGCTTGTCCTGCTGAGTTACTCCAATATTTTGTGTCTCCTTCTTTCTCAGATAGATGCATGAACCAGTTTAGGATATGAAGAAGGGTCCAGACCCAAAATATCACCTATCCATGTTCCCCAGAGACGCTACCTGACCCGCTGAGTTGCTCCAGCATTTAGCATCCATTTTTGTAAACAGCATCTGCAGTTCCTTGTTCTACCATTAACACAAGGTTCTACACCCCTGTTCTTCAGCTGCCATCTAGACTGTAGTTCAATGGTTCTTGTTGTGAGTTTGGTGTGTTCCCATGTTGGAGATGCATTCCATAATTGTGCTGTTATTTTGCCGCTTGATTCTTTCACCAGGATGCCGAGACTTCAGAGCCTGTGCTGACAGCCATGCGGTGGGGCCTTGTCCCATCCTGGTTCAAAGAAAGCGACCCCTTGAAAATGCAGTACCACACCAGCAACTGCCGCAGTGACGGGATGATGCAGAAGAAGTCGTACAAGGTATAATACTCAATGAGCAAGTCAGTCTCACCGTACCCTTGTCCAATATCTCCGGCCAGGTAAAACAGTGGCATCCATCTTGTCAAGTCCAAGAAATGTCAATTAGAAACGGGAGTATTTCAACTCTGAATTCAGAAATATTCAACTCAGAAGTATTTCATTAAGTTTAACTGACCTTACATTTTATTCCTGTGAATTCTAGAGTCGGGCCAGTCTGTTTAACCTCCGAGGACTGTCGTAGAGCCATACAGTGCGGAAAAAAGGCCCTTCTGCCCAACGCATCCGTGCCGACCAAGATGCCTCATCTAAGCTAGCCCCACTTACCTGCATTTGACCTCTCTCCCTCTTAACCTTCCTCTCCATGTACCTGTTCAAGTGTCTTTTAAAACATGCACCTTTTTAAAAAATCTTTTAAGAGCAGTACCTGCTACATCTGGCAGCTCGGTCCACAGTCTCTGTATGGAAAAAGTTGCCCCTCATGTCCCTATTAAATCTCCCCCTCTCACCTTAAACCTATGTCCTCTGGTTATTGATCCCCTTAGTCTGGGTAAAAAACTCTGCATTCACCCTATCTATTCATAAAGAAACACTGACTTGTATGCAGTATCCCAGGTGCAGTCTCACATGTGGTTACTGGAGCTCTTCAGTTTTGATTTGAAATGAATAATTGTCCCATTGTCAGTTCTTATTTGTGCAGAGGTACTCCAAAATGTAGCCACTTGTGGTGTAGGAGTGTTTCCCAATCGTTCCTGGAAGTATCTGTATGACAAAGTATTCGCCATTTCATAAGTTCTTATGTCATAGGAGGAGATATTAAGCCATTTGGCTCATTGTGTCTACTTCCCCATTCATTCATTCATTCATTCATGGGTGATCTATCTTTCCCTCTCAACTCAATTCTCCTGCCTTCTCCCCTTAACCTTTGACTCCCTCATTAATCAAGAACCTGCCAATGTCTGCTTTAAAACTTCCCTAAGAATTGGCTTCCACAACAGCTTGTGGCAATGAATTCCACTCTCTGGCTTTTCACTCTCTAGCTAAAGAAATACCTTGTCATCTCTTTTTTAAAGATACGTCCTTTTATTCTGAGTGTGCCTTCTGGTCGTAGACTCTCCCACTAGTAGAAACATCCTCTCCACATCCACTGAGATCCCCCCACATCCTTCTGAACGCCAGCGAGCACAAGCCCAGAGCCATCAAATGCACATCACATTTTAACCTAACCATCCCCGGAATCTGAAGAAGGGTTCCGACCAGAAACGTCACCCATTCCTTCTCTCCAGAGGTGCTGCCTGACCCGCTGAGTTACTCCCAACATTTTGTGTCTACCTTTGATTTAAACCAGCATCTTCAGTTCTTCCCTCACATCCCCGGTATCTGCCTTCAAAATCTTAAATGACTCATGCCTCCACTATTCACTGGGGAAGATAAATGATTTGCAAAAATTAATGCTCAGGAGATTTGGATATCCTTAATAATAGTGTCAAAAATAAGGAGAGAGCAACAATCCAAAATTGTTAACTGAGCGTGGAATCGTCTTAATATTTCCTTTGACAGGAGCCGTTGATGAGAGGTCAACGCTGTGTGGTGTTGGCTGATGGATTCTTTGAGTGGCAGAAACGAGAAGGAGAGAAGCAGCCCTATTTCATCCATTTCCCACAGACTCTTGAGAAAGAAGAGGTGAGATAGCAAAGGCTTGATTGTCTTTTCTGCCTGGTCCATGGGTAGTTTTGGTGATTAAACATTGTTTGCAAAGGAAAGTTGCCATAACAGGAACTAAATTTATTGTGTATTATGATGTAATGCAACAAATGGGGCTTAAACATACAGTGTGTGATGTTTTGGATTTTTCTGAAATTTACATTGAGTCACAGTCATACAGTGTGGAAACCAGCCCTTCAGCCCAACCCTCCCACTCCGACCAACTGTCCCTTCTACACTAGTCCCACTTGACTGCATTTGGCCCATATCCCTCTAAACCTGTCCTACCCCGTCTAATTGCTTCTCAAACGTTGCCATATGCCCGTCCTCAACTATCTCTTCTGGCAGCTCATTCCATCCACCCACGACCCTTTGTGTGAAAACGCTCACCCCTCGGATTCCTATAGAATCTTACCCTCTTCACCTTACACCTATGCCCTCTAGTTCTCGATTCCCCTACTCTGGGCAAGAGACTGAGTGCTCCAGGCACGTGCCTACCCTGACTAAAATTATAACATAGTAATTACTAAATATAAATAATAAAGGCATGGGAGAATTATGCCTATCTAAGAGATCGATCTCTTAGGCATAATACTCCATGCCTTTCAACTACAGCACTTGCAACACGTGAAGGTCTGTGCAGCCCATGTGATGCTGCTTCAAGCGTCAATTTCAAGCGGGGTTGAAGGCAGCAGAAATTCTGCCTTTGTAGCACTGCTCATGCACAGCAGCCTACTCACCTACCGCACGCTGGCCTCACTCATGTCAGGTTTAGGTTACTCGGCTGTGGGAATTTTAAGGATTTGCAGGAAGCTGCTGACATGAGCGAGCAGCAGGTGAGAGGTGTTCAGACGGAGAGCACTGCCAGAGGTGAGAGGGCCGGCACTAAGGCGCTGAAGTGGCGGCCAGTTCTGCTGTCGGCTCCCGGCGGCCGCTTGCAGCTCCCCGAGCTGCTTCTATCCCCGGCTACAGTGCGGTGGCGCCCGGAGAACTGCGGCAGCAGTGAGTGACTTACTGGCATTATCCCCGACCCAACACTCCTGCCCTCCCCGCAACTTCACGCCTGGCACAGATTCTCCACACGCTGTGAAAGGAACTCTCCCCCCAATTGGTCCCTTGAACAAGTGTTGTCATTCAATTAGATGACAACTGATTCAGCTTTTCCCTGTACTCCCGTTTTTCCCACCAATCTGTCCCCCGGCCATCACCCTTCACCCCCACCCATTCCGTAATTCAGAATAAAGGGAGACTTGGAAGCCTTGGGCAAATTTAATTGTTACTGTCTTTAGTTTGATTTTTTTATTTTTACGGAAAGAACAATCTGCTCGTGCGAGGTTTAATTTTTTTTAAAGCCGACTGACTGACTACCCTGAGTAATTACTCACGGCACGTGCCTGGTGTGCTCCTACCCGATCTATTCCTCTCATGGTTTCATACACCGCTATAAGATCACCCCGCATCCTCCTGCCCTGCAGGGAATAGAGTCCCAGCCTGTTCAACTTCTCCCTATAGCTCAAACCCTCGAGTCCTGGCAACATTCTCGTAAATCTTCTATGCACCATTTTTAAACTTAACAACATCGTTCATATAACATGGTGCCCAGAACTAATGATTAGAGATTTGTTGGTGGTAGGTAGGTGGCAGTTAATCAAATAGTTAAGCATTAAAATATCAAAGGCTACCTCAGGATATAAATCCGATGGAAAGTTGAATAAAATGTTGTTAGATGGAATTTAATCCTGACAAATGCAGGATGATGGGTTATAGCAAATCTAATAGGACGTAAACTGAAATTATTAGAGGGGTAAGTAATGTTGATGAACAATGGGGCATTCGGGTCCATATTGTAGTTCCATGAAAGTGGCAATGCAGAGTGATCAGGTGGTGAAGGCGGCATTTGGAGTGCTTGCCACCGTAAGTCAAGGGCATGTAATGTATAAGTTGGAATCCCACATGAATTGAGGGAATGCAATATTTTCAGATGTGATGCTAACGTGATTCCTATCTACCTAATCAGTTAGATGTAAAAGCAGCAGTCCTGGAAAGATGAGAAAGATGCCGTGCCACTCATCTACAGCGCATTTTTTAATATACTAGCATCCTTGTATCTCCATTCATCTGTATGTTATATGGACTGGAGTTTGTGCTTTGTGTGATAAACTGCACCCTAAGAGTCCTTTGGGATTAAACAGAGGTAAAGTTGATTCTCAGTGTGGAAAATGAAGCTGGCATTTACCACAGCGAGAGGGGCAGTAGAGCACATGGGATCTATGCTGACTCCTGTCATTGTAGGAAAAGAGGAAACATTCAAATTCTAATCGACAGGCATAAAACAAATGTCTCAAGTGGAATTGATCCTCTTTGGCCTTTCTGATCCTGTCCTTTTATAAATTATTTAATTTTGCTGAGTCCCTCACCATCAGCTGTTTTTACCTGGATCAGTAATTTTACTTGATACAAAGATTGACGGAGTTTCGATGGTGATTGCTCACGCATCAGCATGCTTTCTGGAGAATAATCTGAGTGAGAGAGAGATCGGTGATTAGCTCAATGTGTGTAAATAGCGAGGGAGAGAGGGAAGATTATTGGAAGCAGTGACCAATGACAGTTGCCGCAATTACCTGCCTATTAATCTGATTCGGATAGACAACACTGGCAATTTATCGTTTAAAGTGATAGCCCGTTTCCCTGTGGCCTTATCCATTGTAGTGTCCTTTTTAAATCGGAACATACTGGATACGATTCCCAGACTTTGCAGTTATTTCATTTTAACTGCATCAATGGTTTGAAAAATGGCACTCTTTTCCCTGGCTAGCAACAAGAAAAATTGACCATTGTTCCATAGCTTTAAGGTGAGAGTGTCAAGGTTTAAAACCGATGTGAAGGGCACTATTTTTACCCAGCGGGTGGTGGGTGCCTAGATCGCACAGCCAGGGGTGGTGGTGGAGACAGATATGATTGTGGGATTTAAGAGACTTTTGTATAGGCACATGGATATATGCAAGTTGACTGGGAAATGGAGCAGGTATTGGCAGTGTTGAGGTTGGGCTGCAAGGTACTTTGCACTGAACTTGAGTCTTGGGTTAGAAAGAAAATCACTTTGATTCATTATCTCTGTCAGAGAGATCACAGGTATGGGTTGTGTGAGTAATGGCTAAACTCTCCCACAGATGCCAAAATGTCTGCGCTTCTGATGTGGGGGGATTGCAGAGCAAGGAATAACAGGTTTACTCGGTCCTGAGACTCTGCAGTCCAGACCGACACCCAGTGTAACACCAAAGGAGCGATGTGTTGTTAGTCTTCCAAATTCAAAGTCAAGTTGCTGCCCTGCTTGTGGTTTTGAGTAGACGTAAAGGATCGAGTGGCCCTGCGTGAAAGGAAAGCAAGAGAATGAACCCCATGTCTTGGTTATTTATCTCACAGGACATTATCCAAATAGATTGTTTAGTCATTGGAAATGGGCTGCTGTATAATCTATATTCTAACAACTGGTCCAAGCGGGGCACAGACGGGTGCACAACATCTGCACATTGTGACTCGATCTTGAAGTTAGGGTGACCTTGGGTCTAGAGTGTTGACATATCGTTCATATGTTAACTCTTTCCCTATTAATTTTGAAGATTATCTTCCCTCCTGCAGGAAATTTTGTTGGAAGTGAGATGTATTGAGGAAAAAATGGAGAGAAAATTAGCTGACACAGTGGTGGAACTGCTGCCTTACAGTGCCAGAGACCCGGGTTCGATCCTGACTATGGGTGCTGTCTGTATGTGGATTAGAACAGAGGAGTAGACCGAGGTTATTTGAAAAGCTTATTGTTGTGTGCTACCCAGTCAGCGAAAAAATATACATGATTACAATTAAGCCGTCCACAGTGTAGAGATGCAGGATAAAGGGTATAGCGTTTAGTGCAAGGGAATGTCTAATTAAAGATAGTTGGAAGTTTTCAAGCAAGGTAGTTGGGAGGTCACAGCCACACTCTAGCTGGTGAGAGGATGATTCGCTGGGAAGAAACTGTTTGTAAATCTGGAGGTGTGCGTTTTCAGACATCTGTACCTCTTGCCTGATGGGTGAGGGGAATCAGAGTGAGTGACCAGGTGAGACGCGTCCTTGATTATGCTGGTAGTCTTCTGAGGCAGCGTGAAGTGCAGATGGAATCAATGGACGTGAGGTTGGTGACGTTTTGGATTGAGACCGTTCTTCAGTCATGTTCATGTGACGGGAGCAGAATTAGGCCATTCGGCCCATCAAATCAACTCCGCCATTCAATCATGGCTGATCTATCTTTCCTTCTTAATCCCATTTTCCTGCCTTCTCCCCATAACCCCTACAAATCAAGAAACTATCACTACCTTAAAAATATCCATTGACCTGGCCTCCACAGCCGTCTGTGGCAATTAATTCCACAGGTTAATGGAGCAGTGCAATGCTGCAGTGATTTATGTTGGTGCTGCCTGTGGGGATTTGCACGAGCTCCCTGGCTCGGCGTGGGTTTACCCCGAGTGCTCAGGTTTGCTCCTACAGCTGAACATGTGCAGTTTGGTAGGTTAATTGGCTGCTGTATACTCCTCCTGCTATGTTAGTGAGTGTAGGGTTCAGGGGAGAAAATGGGACTCGTGCAAATGGCTGGCATGGATTTGATGGCCGAAGGGCCTGTTTCCATGTTGCATGTATCCCTATGGATCATGAAAATCCAAGATTTTTTTTTTACCTCCATCCAATTCAGATTTGTTTTCCAGGGAATGGATTAACACTGTTTATTGACGGTGCAGGTCGATGGTGAGGAGTGGAATGGCCGGCGACTGCTGACGATGGCTGGCCTGTTCGACTGCTGGAGATCTCCTAGTGGAGGAGAGGAACTGTACACTCACACCATCATCACTGTGAGTGCTTCCAAAGCCATGGACTGGGTACATGAGCGGTAAGTGGAAAAGGACTTTTCATTTGTGCAGGTCAGACCTAAGGCAATAGTTTCTTACTGTAGCTGTGGGTCCATTATTACTGAGGGGATTATGGCAAAGGTGCTAGACTTTAGTTTAGAGGTGCAGCATTAAAACTGAACAGGCCCTTTGGCCTATCGAGTCCACGCTGCCCATCGATCACCCATTCTCACGAGTTCTATGTTATCTCACTTGCACATTCGCATGAGGGGCAATGTCACAGTGGTCAATTAACCTACAAACTTGCATGTCTTTGGGATGTGGGAGGAGAGAATGCAAACTCCATGCACAGGCAGCACCCAAGGTCTGGATGGAACCGAGGTCACTGAGCCACTTGGTGTAACATAAGCAAATATCACTGTGCTAAAGTGGGAATTGTTGTGTAGTCAGCATCTCTCATGGACAGAATGGGTGGCGAGTGTTGTACGGAATGGTTTCAATGTGTTTGTACTCTAGAAGGTTTCAATGTGTTTCTCCTTTGCTTTCTCTGGGTAGGATGCCTGCTATTCTGGATGGAGAGGAGGCCGTGCGCAAGTGGCTGGACTATGCGGAGGTACCAGTCTCTGAGGCCATTAAACTGATCCACCCAACGGAATGTATTGCCCTCTACCCAGTCTCCACTCTAGTCAATAATTCAAGGAATAACAGCCTTGAGTGCATCAAACCCATAACACTGGAAGTTAAGAAGGTGAGTTTTTGTTCTCTGAAAAAGCCGGGCAATGCCACAGACGGCTGTGGAGGCCACGTCATAGAGTATTTTTTAAGTGCAGATTTAACAGATTCTTGATTTGTACGGGTGTCAGGGGTTGTGGGGAGCAGCTGGAGGATGGGGTTGAGAGGAAAAGATAGATCAGTTATGATTGAATGGCAGAGTAGACTTGATGGACCAAATTACCTAGTTCTGCTCCTAAAAGCTTATGAACCTATGGCAAGATGGAGTTGATATAATTTTAGAATACCTTGTGCTTCCTGAGGCGTAGATCGCAGGTAACGACCCACTCCCACTTTGTCCATTCTTTCTCAATACTTTGGATATGAGTCGAGCCTATTCAGATCAAGGCCAGAACAGAGCACATTCCTATCCTGATCCATCCATCGTTTATGGAGGAAATGGGCAGACAACATTCTGGGTCAAGATGTCAAGCCTGTTCAATTGTTCCCGAGCACTCAAAGACAAGCGCTCTACCCCATTCGTTGGACATAAACTTTGTACATAGTCATACAGCTTATAAACAGACCGTTCGGTCCAACTTGCCCACGCCAACCAACATGTCCCATCTACACTCGTCCCACCTGCTTGCATTTGGCGCATATCCATCAAAACCTATCTTATCCATGTACCTGTCAAAATGTTCCTTAATCGTTGTGGTGGCTCACCTGCCTCAGCTACCTCTCTGGCAGCTTGTTCAGTTTAACTATCACGCTTTTTAAAAAAATATTTCCCCCTCACCTTAAACCTATGGTTCTTGATTTCTCTACTCAGGCTAAATGCAGTCTTTTACCCAATCTATTGCTCTCATGATCTTTTACACCTCTGTAAGATCAGCCCTCATCCTCCTGTACTCCAAGGAATAAAGTCCCAGCCTGCTCAACCTCACCCTGTAGCTCAGGCTCTCGAGTGCTGGCAACATCCTCCGAAATCTTTTTTGCACCCTTTCCAGCTTAACAACATCTTTCTTATAACAGGGTGACCAAAACTGAACACAATACTAGAAATGTGGCCTCGCCGATGTCATGTACAACAGTAACATGAATATGCCTTTCTCACATCATTAATATCTTGTGCAGCTGAGTAAATATCGATGTGTTCAGCTCTTGGAAGTTACTGCCGGGTCTCTCCTTCTGCCATCCTTGCTTATTCTTCGAGACTCTGGATTCAGTCAGGCTCCTCCTCTGCTTTGAGTGCGGGTTGATCGTTAACTTCTAAGCATCAACCCCAAGTATTGCTGAAGCCCAGGTTACTAGTAAAGACAGTAAAATGCTAGAGAACTCACAGCACCTGAAGCAGCATGTGTGTAAAGGAACAGATTTATCACTTCAAATTAACAATCTCTCGCCAGAAGCTGCAATGTTACCTCTGCATCTCTCTCCTCACAGATGCACTAGCTATTTGCAGCAGTTTGTCTTTTAATGTCACTTTTCCATCAAAAGCAGAATTATGCTTTTGCTATTGCTTATGACAGGGATATATCGGTACACGCATTGTGTTCTGTTAAGAGCAATGATGCCATTGAAAGAGACAGCGAGACTGAGAATGAAGCTGTGGTGATGGATCAAACAATTGAATTCTGAAGTTCACCCATCTAGAGAGAACCTTCTGACATGTGGTAGCGTCTGTATGTCTGCAAAATGTTTATATTGTAACCATAATGTAAAAATTGAGTTGCTCTTTCGAGACAAACGAAAGTTAAAGCAAAACAACAAGCAGCTAAGAAATGGAGGAAGGGGTTGCTCATATGGACAGAGTGTCCCTTGTGAATAAGAATATTTCATTTCGGAGTCACGTGAGTGACTTCGTGAAGAACCCGCCAGCACGCATGCGCGACATATCGTCGCAATGCATTGCTGCCGACGGCTGGAGGTGGAGCGCAGCTCACCACCAGCCCTTCAGAGGGCCGACTCAGGTAAGGCTAAGCCCCCTAGAGTTGGTGTTTCCTGTTGTGGGGAGTGTTTTCTCTCCTAACAGGAACGTGGAAGGAGTCCAGGAACGTTGCTGTATGGGTGAGGCCGCCTCGGATCGGACTGCCGCGGCAGTCACCGGCGGCTCCAATACTTTGGAGTCGGGAAGCCCGTTGACCCAGGAGGGTCCAGGGTCACACTCTCGCTGGCGGAGGACGGCAGAGGCAGCCCGACTCCACACCGCAGCCCGCAGGGGACGCCACGGGCTGGCGGCACGCAAAGGAGTGGGGCTTGCCGGCTCGCCGTCAAAAGACCGGCGGGCCTGACTTTGCGCTACAGCCCGCGGGGGACGCCGCGGGCTGGCGGCATGCAGTGGAGTGGGGCTTGCCGGCTCGCCGTCAAAAGGTTCAACGGTAGAGCGGCAGCCCCAACTTTGCACCACAGCCCGTGGGGGACACCGCGGGCTGACGGTGTGCATGCAGGAGTGGGGCTTGCAGGCTCGCTGTTCAAAGTTAGGAGCGGCAGAGCAGCAGCCCCGACTCTACACCACAGCCCGCGGGGGTGATACTGCGGGCTGACGGTGTGCATGTGGAGTAGGGGTTGCAGTGCTTGCCATGGGCAGCAGCCCCGACTCTACACCGCAGCCCGCAGGGGTCTCTGCGGGTTGCTGGCATTTAGGAAGGAGCAGGCTTGCAAGCAAAGGCAGCCCGACTCCACACTGCAGCTGCAGGGATACTGTGGCCTGTCTACATTAAAGTGCCTTGCTACTCCAGGGTATGCATTTCTTCAAGAAGTTGAGACTGCCAGCACATAGAAGTTATTAAAACATGAGTGGCTGGTCACCATACTTCTTAAAGACCCTCAGGTAAGATACTAACCTTGAATAGCTAAGCGTCTGTATGAGAGTTTGCTTACAGATGGATGGAGACCAGAATGAAGGCACCACAGCAGGTCTCCAAGGGCCGTGCGACTTCAGATGGAAATCAGCAGCCACCATTCCAGAGGAACACGGAAGTCGGGGAGCCCTGCGTAGCCAGGACCCGTCTCTCCACCACGGCTGACCATGGGGCCACAAAATGGTGGAGCACCGCGCGGGAGCAGGGTAGGCCTTGACTCCCTACCACTGTCACCTAAGCATAGTGACAGTGGGGCTAAGGTGCGTAACATGTGACCTGCTCGGCGGCTTGTTTGTCTCCCCTACTATGCAAGTACCAGAGCACGGGGAGAGCTGCGCACAGGTCATGCCCCGCTGCAGCAGGAGGCATCGACATACCACCGGGGGTAACCTGCTAGATTGCGGGCCGGTGATGGATCTGCTGGAATTCGGGGAGCCCTGCAGGAGCAGGAGGTACTGGTGTTCCACCGGAACAGGCTGCCGGAGCGCAGACCGGTGGCAGCAGTTTACGGCTAGGCATCCCCGTTGCTACGGGTAAAGCCGGCTATGCGCCCTAACCGTGTGGTTAAGGGTGACGGCAAGCCTGCACGGACAGCGGAGCCGGTATTGGGGACCGGTACCGATCCTTTCCCTCTGCCTTCCCACCAGGCAGAGGTGCCGCTTAGGTCCGAACGACGGCGGACTAGCGGTATGTCCGTGCAGGAGTCGTACAGCCTGCAGGAGCAGGAGGTGCCGGCACTGCACCGGGACAGGCTGCCGGAGCGCAGACCGGTGGCAGCAGAATGCGGTTAGGCGATCCCGTTGCTGCGGGTAAAGCCAGCCAAGCGCCGTCACAGACCCTCGGGGTGAGAGTGACGGTGTGCCTGCACGGACCACGGAGCCAGTATTGGGGACCGGTTCCGACTCCTTTCCTCTGCCTGCTCGTCAGGTAGAGAGGCCGCTGAGGTCCGAGAGACACCGGGCTAGCGGGTGGTCCGTGCGGAAGTCGTTCAGCCCCGCAGGAGCGGGTGCTGACGAGTACCTGTCAGCCACTTCGTAGAGGTGTGACCTACTGGCAGAAGCCCCAGCGACTCATCAGGGCCTGGGGAAGTCGACCTGTTGTCCATGTGTAGCGGCAGCGGTCGCATGGCCAGGATGGAGCTAATGGTGAAAGAGTCATTCGGATGGAGCTCCCACCACGGTCGCCGAGTCCCCCATGGATGGGAGGACGAGACCATGCGTCGGCAAGGTCCATGATGTGGGCAGCCGGCAAGCCTGCGCGGGTGTCGGGTCACCGTGCTGAGGCATTGGGTGCCGACTCTCCACCGCGTTTGCCCTCCGTGGCAGCGGGATCAAGCTCCGCCGAGGAGGCGTTTGAGCGTACCTCCCGCGCGGGAATCGCTCAGCTTTGCTGTGGCGGCTGGCAGCGACAACTTCCGGCACCGGGTTCACCTCGATGAGGTGCGGGCCGATGAACGGAGCCTCAGCAGTTCAGCAGAACATGAGGACTCCGTCCGCCCGAGTTCTAAGGGCGAGGGGCGTATTGGCCAGGATGGAGCGGATGTTGGAGCTCCTCCTGCAACAGAATCAACGGGAGGAAGCATCCAGCTCCAGTGGGCACAGGGAGGTTTCACCATCGTCAGCAGGAGCCTGAGGCAGCCAGAGGATTGTCAGAGACATCGGGACTACCCCTCAACCCCAAACTGGCCGCCACCGTGGACTTCCTGACCAACCATCAGCTCCAGGAGGAGGTCCTATCAGAGGCCATAAAACAGGCACGAAGCCCAGCGAACTGCTACTCCCTTCAACGAGCCCATAGTCAATACGCCAATCTGGGGCAACATTAGCCCAAGGATCAGGACCAAGGAGATGGAGCTCCAGCGGATCCTGAAGCTGCTCACTGCTGGGTTTACCGCGTTGCGCGGTCGGTGGACGGGGAGAATCTGAGCACCAAGCAGGAGGATGCTCTGGCTCTATTGTGTACCACACAGTATGAGATAAACGCCTTCAAGAAGAGCGTCATCAAACCCATCGCTGTACCCAAAATTTGCGGGGTTATGCTAAACACCTCCTATGCCGCCACCCAGACAGTTGTTCGGGGAAGACCTCCCGAAGAGGGTCAAGGAGCTGGATGACCACGCTAAGACGGTGGGACTCATGCGGTCACATATCTCGACCAGGCAGCAGGCCAGGGACGGCTATTTTTCAGGCCACAAGGCCCTGCCGTTAGACCAGCAAGGACCTACGCTCCAGCTCCGCCTCAATTTCAGCAGCCTCAACAACCGAGGCCTTTCAGGGCTAGGGCCCCAGCGGCCAGCATGGAATATGCGGGCGCCGCATTATCAGCTCAACCCAGCACCTCCACTTCCGGCCAAACATATCAAGGA
The DNA here is from genome assembly GCA_963514005.1 of Raja brachyura. The sequence continues at coordinate 21,439,910 of OY740796.1, read as the reverse complement.
CCGCCGATAACCATGAAGGTTCTGAACAGGCCATTACTGCGGTATGGTCTATCATCTAGAACCATGGATGCCATCGGAGCGTCATGCCGGGAGTCCACCTGGCGGCAATACCTCTCACACATCCGGAAGTGGGTAACCTACTGCGGCCGCTCCCAAATTACTGATGACGCTGTAACCATAACCGACGTATTGGAATTCCTGGCGGGGTTGCACCATGATGAACACCTGAGCTACAGTGCCATCAACAGCGCCAGGAGTGCGCTGTCGCTCTACCTCAATATTAAGGTACGATCCAACAGGCTGGTGTCCAGACTAATGCGGGGAATATTCAATTCGAATCCGCCCAGACCACGCTATAATGTCACCTGGGATATCGGGGAAATACTCACCCTGCTCAGGACGTGGTCGCCCATGGAGGGCCTGGAGCTGGACAAACTCACCCTGAAGCTGGTGATGTTACTGGCACTGACTTCAGCGCAGAGGGTACAGACACTCCACAAAATCCGCATCGACAGGATGATCTCTACCCCTGCAGAAGTAGTCTTCGTCATAGACGAGCTACTCAAGCAGCATAGACCTGGGTGCACAGGGCTGCAGCTGAAGTTCCTGGCATACCCCGCTGATGCAAGGCTATGTTTAGCCGCCCATATCCGTCACTATGTGAAAGTGACGAGAAAACTGAAGGAATGGAGAAACCTCACCATAGAGTGACGGTCCAGATGATATCCAGGTGGCTCAGGATCGTCTTGGGTAAGTCACGTGTTGACACTAATATCTTCAAATCCCATTCCACCAGGGCATGCATCAACGTCGGCGGCAAGGGTCATGGAGGTGCCCATGGACCATATTCTTGCCACAGTAGGATGGCGAACGAAGCCACCTTCCAGCGGTTCTACAATACATCTGTTGCCGCTCCTCTACAGTTCGCGGAGGCCGTGCTGAATGCAGGTCAAGAATGTGGAGATGTCCCCGAATGAGGGTTTTTCTTTTGTTGTTAACTAATGTTGCTCTTGTTTTTCAGTACAAGCAGTCTGGAAAGTTGATTACTCCTATCCATCCTCATAAGTGGTGTGTGACAGCATGGACGTGGTCCGGGGCATGGGTCTTCACGAAGTCACTCACGTGACTCCGAAATGAAATAGTAAGATTGAACGAGAACTTACCAGTTCGAAGGTTGATCTTTATTTCATGAGGAGTTGCGATGAGGGATTTCGTGCCCTCCGCTCCCAACCCTCGATCATAATCAACTGGTAATTAGAGTCTCTTCAATCTTACTATGCCAAGTCATTTCTGTTGTTGTTTCTGTGATTCCACACCGCTACTTTGAAGAATGTCGTGCATGCGTGCTGGCGGGTTCTTCACGAAATCCCTCATCGCAACTCCTCATGAAATAAAGATCAACCTTCGAACTGGTAAGTTCTCGTTCAATCTTACTATTTCTCTGTTCCCTTTGTGCACAATGATTTATTGGTGTGTTAAATATGGTTTTAGACAACTGAAAATCCTTAATGATTGGACCTACTTTGAGCCCAATGTCTAGACCTTGGGGTCAGTGAAAACATCCATGAACATAAGGAATGTAAAAATGGTGAAAGTTTGAGGCAACTTATGTTTGGGTGCTGGTGTATTGTATGTAGATTTGCTCTCCACTGTTGGGCAAGGTGGAAGTGTAGAGGGGGTTCTCTCGGTTGATTCCTGGTATGTAGAATTTGATGTATGAAGGAAGGTGAATTAGGGTAGCACAGACGTATACTTGCTGCCTTACAGCGCCAGACTCTGGTCTGATCCTGACTACAGGATCCTGTCTGTTCTCCCCGAGGCCATGTAGGTTTTCTCCGGGAGCTCCGGTTCCCTCCCACACTCCAAAGACTTGCCGGTTTGTAAGTTAATTGGCTTCTGTAAATTGTCCCTAATGCGTAGGATAGTGTTAGTGTAAGGGGTGATTGTTGGTCGGTGCATCTCTAAAGTCTAAAGAGATGATGTGCAGGTTGGGTTTGTACTTGATGGCATGTAGCCAAATGTGAGATAATCTTCCTGAAACATTTAAGATTCTGAAGTGAATTGAGAAGGTGGATGTTTTTACCAAATGGAGGTAACTAGATCATAGGGCCATTAATTCAGAATCAGCGGGGTCTCCATTTTACATGGAGACGAGAAATTTATTTTGGAGGTGAATTTTTGTAATTGTCTTCCACAGCTTTGGAGATGCACTCATTGACGATATTCAGGGTGGAGAATTGTAGACCTTTAATCTAGTGGAAGAATAGGGAGTGCACAGGAAAGTGGTGCTGAGGGCAGTTTGTGGGACGGAGGACATGATGGCACAACGGTAGGGTTGCTGCCATACAGCTCCAGAGACCTGGATTCTATCTTGACGACAGTTGCTGTCTGTATGGAGTTTGTATGTAATCCCTGTGACGGCGTGAGTTTTATCCCACAGTCCAGACATAAAGGTCTGTAGGCTAACTGGCTTTGGTAAAAATTGTAAGTTGTTCCTAGTGTGTAGGATAGTGCTAGCGTAAGGGGTAATCGCTGATGGACTCGGTGGGCCAAAGGGTCCGTTTCCGTGCTGTATCCGTAGGTAAACTAAACAAAAGAAGGAACGGCAGATACTTTTTTTAGAAAAAGACACTTCCTTCTCTCAAATAAGCAATGTCTTGGGTTGGGGCCTTTCTTCAGTCTGAGGAAGGATCCCATCCCAAAACATTGCCTGTCCATTTCCTCCAGTTACTGAGCCACTCAAGTATTTTGTGTCTTTTTGATGTCAGCTTGTCAGGTAGAAGAACAGGCTCAGGACCAATTGGCCTGTCCCAACGCCTAGTTCTCACCTGTTGAACATTTTAAAGAATTGTATAATTAAACTGTAGTGTGATAAACGTTTTAAGTAGGGAATGCATCAGACTCCTGCTGTACTCCGCATTAAATTGTGGGCTGAAGAAGGTAGAAAGATTCAGAACTGGTTTTGTGCAGGAGACAGTGCAACCTGCCAATGTGAAGGTGGCACAATGCTACCATCTAGTGTTGCAAATTTACATTGTGTATTCCTATTGCCAAGCCTTTCATTCCAGTGCAGTGGTAGAATTTAACAATTAGGAATACATGTCCAGAGTACTATATTTAATTAGAGGCGTTAAAGTATATATAATTTTACCAAACGAGTGATATAATGCATTTTTGCACACTTAAAGAATACAAGTTACCATGATATATATATATTTACCAGCTTTCAGTCTAAAATTGTTTTATGAAATTATAGCTGGCTGCATAATTAAGGATTATTAAACAGTAATTCCATAGAAAATGGATTTCGTTTTTACATGACAATTGCACGCATATTTTACTGGTGCCCTTTTTGAGTGCGATATCTCTCAGAGTGTGTGATGGCTGGGCTGTCAGTGTGACTGCAGTAACCCAGCATTGACTGAAGAGCAACGATTAAGCAATAATGTCAAAGCAGAAAGGGCCACAGCTGAGGATCAGCAGCTTACTGAGAGATGAGAATGCACAACTTGGTGTGCTTCATGCAAGCTGCTTACACTCTGTTGCTGTGGAGAAATATGTCAGCCTCTGTTGTAATTCAATTTCATGCTGTTTGTGAAGCATGTTACCCGGGCTTGGAGCTGAAGTAAACACACCATGACTCTTCCCATCCCCATCCCCTCCTGTGTGCTCTTGGCTGGCCTTGGATGGGTGACATTAAATTATACACTGAGATTCAACTTGGCACTCTTACACCGCCCAGCTGAGGTGGCCCTCGAGGTATGAATGTGCAGAAAGTGACGGTCGGACATGCCTTCTGAAGCTCACTGCGCTGCATCACACCTGATGTTGTGCAGTTTGGATAGCTATTGAAGTTTGATTTAGAGATACAGCATGGAAACAGGCCCTTCAGCCAACTGAGTCTGTGCCAAATGTTGATCATCCATACACTAGTTCTATCCTCCAGACTAGGAACATTTTCCAGAATCCAATTAACCTACACGTCTTTGGGGTGTGGGAGAAAACCCACATGGCCACAGGGAGAACATACAAAGTCCGTACAGACAACACCCATAGTCAGGATTGAACCCGGGTCAATGATGTTGCAAGGCAGGATCTCTACCGCTGCGCCTCTGTGCCGCTCAAAAAGATGACCAACACTTGGCACGTTGGGCTAAAGGGCCTGTTTCCATGTTGTATAACTCTGACTATAACACATTTGGAACAAGCAAGGCAGTGCACGCAGAGAGAGAGATAACTCTTTGCAGCTCTTTTGTAAAAATATTTTCACTGGTGTGCGCATTTCCTCATTAAATGCTGAGCAGCCTGTGGTTTAACTCCACATCTGCCCTTCAGCTGTGGTAGAAAGACCTCTAATTGATTACTTTTATTTTGATCAGTGGAAGATAATTAAATTAAGCAATAATAATATATGGGGAATTAGTTGGTTAATGAGGTCAGATTGAAGAAGGACATGGATATGGTTCTGAGTCAATTGTAAAGAACATAATCAGTCCCCCTCTATCTATCTCCAGTTGACTGGCACCCTTGACCACATGTTCTGCTTCTGTCACCCCTTGGTCATCACTTACCTGGTTCCTTTCCATTTGTTGTCGGGGAATCTCTGCAATGTATTTTCTCACATCAATATTACCTTTATTCCGCCAACCTCTTACTGGAATGTTTTTTTCTGATTTCTATTCGTGTAGTTATGGATATTATTTGCCATTGTTTTCTGTCCCTTTCATAACTTCCATTCCTCAGGCATCAATACCAGTCCCTTTGAAACATAACCAGACTGTTTGTGATCTTGGTAACGTAATGGACCCCAACTTGATTTGGTCAGCGCCCACCCTTGGACTGCCTAATTTCATCTGACTTGTTCTACCTTGGTTCATCTATTCATGTCACCTGTAGACTTCAATATTCCACTGTGATTTCCTGGATCTCCCTGCATCTGCATCAAATTAGACATTGTCAGTCCAATGCTTCTTGTTTGACAGTGCCTACAGGTTACACTTTGCTTGATTTTTTAACGTTCTGTATTTAATTCATCATAGTTTTTTTCCTTGTGACATACTTTATTTCTTTGCTTTTCCAAAGCCTGGCTTATTGGGCACCTAGAAATTGCTCCACTATTTGGTGGTCTTGCTTTCAGCTGCCTGGGATTTCTGTTCTAGACGACCCATCCATTCGAAAACAACTCATTCCAGCTGGGTGGTCTACATCCCAACGGCGTGAGAAATTTCAGGTAATCTGCAATCCCCTTCTCTGCTCCTGAACCATCCTGGTGGGCTCCTTGCACACATTCTTCTTTACAAACCTCAACCATGTTGCCCAGGTTCTTTTCCCCATCTGGTTCCAACTGCTTAACACCCACACTCAACCCATGGGGTCTTCTCCTCCCATTACTCCTGTTCCCATTTGCCCACGTTTCGCTCAACACTTTCCTTCCTTTTGATTCTTTTGCCCAGAGTAGGGAAATTGAGAACCATAGATTTAATAGGAATCCGAGGGGCAACTTTTTTACGCAAAGGGCGGTGGGTGTATGGAACAAGCTGGCCGAGGAGGCAGGTACTATCGGACCGAAGAAGCATTTAGATAGATATATGGATTTGTTAGGTTTAGAGGGATATGGGGCAAATGCAGGCAGGTGGGACGAGTGTAGATGGGGTGTGTTGAGCCAAAGGGCCCGTTTCCCACGCTGTATGACTACAACGCCTGTGAGTTCCATTATCTCTGGCCCTTTTGTTTCCACAATACCCACAATCTACAGTTAACTCTACAGACTCCATCTGCCAATCAATCACTTCTCACCTGGATCCTCATGGCTTGGCAGTTCTTGCCTCACGCCTGCCCCATGTGACTTTATGCTGGTTATCTCCCCTTTACATTCAGTCCTGTGCAGGGTCTCGACCTGAAATGTTGCCAGTTTCTTCCTCCAGACATTCTGCCTGCCTGGCTGAGTTCTTCCAGCACTTTTCTTTTTGCTCCAGATGATCTTGTATCTCCATCCACCTTTTCTGCTATGATGCTAGTGAAAATTTACTTATTTAGCCAAGGGTTTGTTCATGTGGTGTGGCATCAACTTTATTTTACTTAAAGGTACTGTACAAAAGGAAACGTGTAGGAGATAAAGCTATCTCCTGGAGTACAATTTGCTATAAATGCAAGTTTGGTTCCGATTAGTTCTATTACTATCACGTTTTAGACTGAGGTGCTCAGAATATGCATATTACTGAATACAATCTTCAGTCTTAAAAAGGCCTTGACCCTGAAACATTAACTTCATTCTTGTCTTTGCAGTGCTGCCTCGTGTGCATTTCTCAAATCTTTTTTGAAGTGATTTGTGTAGCTGGATGAACAACTCTCTAAAATGTTGAGTTAAGGATCTGTGTGCTATGTACTGTTTGCATGGTTGTTCTGGATGATGGTGGTTGCAGAGTATCAAAATTCATGTCCACGGCTCGGGTCCGATTCAGTTGTGGTTAGATTTACTCTTTCCCTCCTAATAGTTGCAGGCTCCTTGAATTGCGTGATGAAAGATTAGTTCCATTCTCCTGTTCATTTACTAAATAGCATTGCAAATTTAATGAACCAGCAGACCTGTACACAATACTTGAGTAGTCTATGCAGTGTAGTAATCGGCAAAAATGTTACATAATGAAAATGCATTTGATTTCAGTTGCTACAAGCATGACATAGTGTTTGTGTTTAAATGTTGTTATTCATTGCCTCCTCCAGGAAGCCAAGCCCAGTGCCAGCAGCAAGCTGTTGAAGAATTGGCTGCAGAACCCTTCACCCAAGAAGGAGGACGCAGGGAGCCCCATGCCAGTTAAAGTGGAGACAAAGAAGCGAGCGGGGTTAATGCACATGTGGCTCCAGAAGTCAGTGGAGCCCCTGGCCAAGAAGCCCCACAAGACCTGAGGCGTGGCACCTGGGAAAGCTTCAGTTGGAAGGAGTTAGAGCGTTTCTTTTGTGGGTTGTTTAATTGTTTGTTCTTTATGGAGCTGGATTTGAGACATTGTACCTTCCCAGCAGGGGAATTGTAACTGAGCTGGTGGAGAAGACACAGTTAACATTGGGCAGCCGTGCCCTGATAAACTCCAGGGTTCACAAGCCTAGCCATTCCTGTGATTTAGTGTTTGTTTAAGAACTGAAGACATTTCAATTTTTACTGTTGCAGGTGTTGTTCCAATGGTTTACGATTGCTTTACAATCATTAATAAATCAAAATACAAGTCTGCCTGTATTGTAACTGTGATTTACTTAACCCAGCAGAGCCAGAGAAAGGGATTCATGAAATATGTACTGAGCACATTTTCGAGATCTGGGAATATTCAGGGCCCTAAACCTGTACTTTTGACAGATGGGCTAGTACCCACAGATATCAAAGTGAGCTGGTGGCAAAGATCAGGCTTCATTCCCTTGTCTGCAGTATGAAAGTTATTTCAACAGCCATTGATGTTGTTGATCAATATGGCATGATTTGCATAAAACGGGCAGTGTAAAATGCCCACACAAATCTTGGAGTCTACAGTGAGAGTGTTTGATTACCATGGTGTTATATTGCAGACTGAGGTACGGCATTTGGACCCTGTGGGAATGGTAATTGATGGGGCTACTGGTCTTTAGTAAATTAACAAACAGCAGGAGATGTAGAATGAACACAGAACAAGGATTTAGTGCAAAGCTTTAATTAGCTGTTTGTTCTCAAACAAAGGAGGATACAATTAGATTCAGCTGCTGCAGATTTTTTATGCTTCATCCCTGCCTTGACTTGCTGCTGGCCTGTGTACCCTCAGCCCTTTCTCACTTGAGTTGTTGACCCAGGCTGCGCATTGGTTACATGCACTAGAGGGACCCATTGGATGCAAGTATAAATCTACATTCATAAAGCACCACTCACCCAAAAGTGCTTCAGTCACACAACCAAGCATCAATGATTGGCGCAAGTCCTTATCAACACAACCATCCTGCCAAAGTGTTGTGGGTTAATATAACAGACAATAGCAGTTAGATGAATGTTAGCTTAGAAACTGCAGCCTTGCGTTTTTAATAGAAAGGAAGGCACTCTGCTTCCACACATTTCATCCTCCAGCTAAGCGTTTAGATAATCCTGATTTTAAAAAGTTAGCAATGTTTGACAATAATTCCACACGTAGGAGATTTGTACTTCTGAAGAAGGGTTTCGGCCCGAAACGTTGCCTATTTCCTTCGCTCCATAGATGCTGCTGCACCCGCTGAGTTTCTCCAGCACATTTGTCTGCCTTTGTATTTCTGCCTGTGGGTTCAGTCTGCTTCCTTCACCCCCACTGTAGCACCAGCTGTCACCCCCCCCCCCCCCCTCTCACCCATACCTTCAGTTCAATGGCTGCCGTTTTTTAATCAAACTATGAAATATCTTGGGATTGGCTTGTTTAAAGGCTGCAGTATGAATCCGTGGTGAAGCACGATATAATTTTCTGAAAGTTAGTAATCGAGCAGTATCTGCGGCACAATTCTCATTGTTTACCAATAGACCCTGTAATTACTGCCTTTCACATTCATCCTGCAATCATTTTACACTTCTCACACGAGAGTAACCAATCAACAGCCCACTTGAAACAGCAACAAACACGGCAAATTGATGTCTAGGGCCAGGATTACTTCCAGCATAATAAGATGCCTGATGGAGAATTAACAGGGCAGTAAGCGAGTTTAACGCTGCTGTTATTTGTACGTAGATTGCTGATTTTCATTCTGTCTTCCACACTCAAGTGTGCTTAAGTACTGACAGTGAAGGATTCTGACAGAGCGCTAGCATAGAACTAGCGGGCCAGGTGGCATTCTGTACCCCACCACAGTTTCTCTCACTTAACAAGCTCCTTCTCTCTTACAAATGTATATTAAAAAAAACAGGTTTATATGTTGCACTGCAAATCCAAATTTGTTTTCAAAATATCAACATTATCAATATTAACCCTTGGATAATCCTCCTGCTGCTCATGCAGCTTTTTGTTCCTAACATTTTAACTCAACATAACCAAATTCTGTCCCTTCTGGGTCATATTTAAAGGATACAGTGCCAGGACCAGCACTGCAGCCTGAGCAGAGAGTGGACAGTGCAGCCCCAACCTGCACACTACTGCTGGTCTTCACAGACAGAGCTGCGACCTCACAGCTCCAGGTTCCATCGTGGGCTCTGGCCTAGTAGAGTTTGTAAGTTCTTCCTGTGACCGACCACATGGATTTCCTCCGGGTGGTCTAGTTTCTTCCCACATCACAAAAACTTGTAAAATAAGTAAATTGGACACTTTAAACTGTCCCTCCTCACATGGAAGTGTAGCATTTGAATGCAATGCAGGAAGAATAAAAATGAGATTAATGTTAATGATGCACAGACAGGTTGGGTCAAAAGGCCTGTTTCCATACAACTATATGAAAGAAATTAGGTTATAGGGACTGTAGAATGCGATGATTCTGCCAGAAGACAGCATGGATTTGACGGGCTGAATTGCAAAGAAGCATGCACATGAATTAACAAATGAAAATCCACTTCTATCCTAAAATGTTCTCATTCAGCAGTATTGCAGGTCACCCTTCACAAGCTGTTCCTGAACACTGGTATGAGACATTATTTCTTTGGTCAGTGAGTGGTGAATCAGTGGAATCCATCTGTGAAATCCCAGTCATTGGGTATTTTTAAGGTGCAGATTGACAGTAAGGGTGTCCAGGCAGGAGAATGGGGTTGAAAGATAGATCAGCTATGATTGAATGGTAGAGTAGACTTGATGGGCTGAATGACCCAATTCTGCTCCTAGAACATTTCTTGCAGTTTCCAAGAATGGAGAGACAATTTGTAATGTAGAGGAAATGCCTTTCTGAAAGGTAAAAATCACAAAACTACTCAGCAGCAAAGGCCAGTTGAGGAAATTAAATGTAATGCACCCTGAAGGTAGTGAGGGGTAGGGCTGATACAGGTAGATAGAAGACTTTCATTCACTGAATTTGGAATACTAATTAAGAAGTGTTGGTCTATTTCTGGTTTGTCAACGACCATCAGGTCCTTGTGATGCCTGAATACCCGAGCAAGCCATTTCTAGGCAAATTGATTGCTAGTTTAACCCACTGGTGGTTTGATTATTTTTAGTGCCCAGGGTGTAAACGGAGGCATAAAAAGTTCCCACTCTTCATCACATTCCTTTCTGTGCAGCTCAATACACGCAGCGTGAACCGCTGCAGAGAATAATCCCAGAATAAAGTGTAATATGCCAAGCAAACAACTAATGGTCTGTGGGAATTTTTTATCAAAACTCCTCGTCTTACCCAATATAAACTGAAGCACATGAGACAGAAAGTGGAATAACAAAGGGATTTGTATTCTACAGATTGCAGGAAAGAAAACAAATCTTAAAGGTCCCGTGTTTCAGCTCCACAATTTATATATGCATTTAATATATATAAGGTCTTTTTATTTAATGTAACAATCCTCATTATGGGGTGTTTAAAATTCCCTCATTAGCAGGCTTCCATAAAACCAAAATCAAGGTTATTAACACAATTAATAATTCAGACTCCTTTGCTTTCAAGTGCAAACGTTCAGACACAATCTATGTAGGGCTAACAACGTACTGAAATCCCCCCCACATAAATGGCAATAAAATGTGACGTTTTCTTGGAATTTCCTCCCATTATTTTCCTTCTTTCCTCCCCCCGTCCCAATCACTAGAGCGTTATCCAGACTTCTTCACAGAAGAAACTAACCGACGGAGGCCATGATGACGTCTACAGGCACCTCGTCTTTACTTCGTGCTGTGACCTGCATTGTCACACTGTCCATCAGGGCCAGTCGTGCCCGCACCAGCAGGTCGTGGCCCCCACGGAACACACCTGAAGGGGAACAAAAACCAAGACCACAAAAAAAAATTGCAGAGAGTTGTAATGTGGCCCAGTCCATCACACAGACCAGACTTGCCATCAATGACTTAACCTACACTCAACGCTGCCTTGGAAAAGCAGGCAACATAATAAAATACTTGACCCATTCTTCCTCCCCGCTCTCATCCAGCAGAAGGTACAGAAGTTTGAAAGCATGCGCCACCCGATTCAGGAACAGCTTTTTTGCCTCTTATCAGGCTTCTGAACGGTCCTTCCATAAGTTCGGGTACTACCCATTTCACCTCAACCCCATTGCAGGTATTGGACTTTCTCTAAGGAACCGATGTGCTGCAATGCTGAGAATGATATTCTGTATCTTCCCCTTTGCTCTATCGCACTTGAGTTTGACTTGATTGTATTTATTTACTGTGTTATCTGATTGTGCTTTTCACTGAGGTGACAATAATACACCTAAACTTTAAAAAATCATGGATGGATCAGGCAAAGTCATTAATTTAATGCACGGCTACAGGATGCATGGCACAGAAATAAACTTGTGTTGGACAGCTGCCTCCCCACATCTTGCGTCACCTGCCTCCCCACATCTTGCGTCACCTCACCCCATCAACACCACCTCCTCTTGTGTTTATCCATATTCCTAAATACATCTCTGCTTTCCTTAATCGCTCCTGTGGAAAAGGTTACCCATTCTCATCATTAGATGGAGAATGAAGCTTCTCCACAGTTCCCAGTTGAGTCCATCACTGACTGTCTTACATTTATGATCCTCAGTTAGTGCCTCCTTCCAGAAGAAACATCTGCCTCCAGGTGGGGGAGTATTTTGAGGCATGTAAATGTGAGGGACTTCTTTGGCTCTCTGGTTAATGCAGAAGCCACCTGATGAATTAACATCAAAGGGTACATCCAGCCTGCTCCTACTGCAGCAAACAGGAGTTGACCAGGAAATGATCTGATGTTGGCCACTGCTCTATTGGCAGAGGATGTTCCCTTCATAGTAATTGGAAGCGACGAGGGGACAGTACAACCTGAACCAAAGTATAATTACCATGTTAATTATATTACAACACTAAAGGCATTTTATAAATGCAAGTCACTCATTTGTAATCACTCATTAACACAACATGCCATCCAGTAAGCATGGGGAAGAGAGAGCAGAGAATATTTCATGGTTTAACCATATCCTGCACCTTTCCCCAACCCCATCAAGAAACGCTTCTCCACAACATTACTGGAAGTCCCAGGTGGCTCCAGTACCCGCCTTGAATCTGTGTCAGGAAGAGTGGTAGCCATCTTACCTGCAAGGTAGAGTGTGTGTGAATTCTTGTTCTCCGGCACCTTATCAGATCTCTCACACGGCTGCATGCCCAGGAAGTTAACAATGTTATTCACAGCCTCTGTAAATACAAGGAGCACATGGCTTATAACATGTACCATATGCTACATCAAGACAGATGGGCCTAGCCACATCTGTCCATAATCCAATTCAAATAACCAATGCTTTCACATAAACCCAGTGTTCACAGACTAATCATTCATTGCCTGAAATCAAACAAGCATGCAATAAACAAAAAAACATCCGTCCTCTTTGTATGACCAGCGCTGTGCGTACTTAAAGGTTTTCGTACCAGGCAGGAGCTACTGCAAATCGGATGGCACGCCCTCTCCTGCACACACACACTTGGCCTATTCACCAGCACCCTAATCAAACTGTACAAATACACAGCACAACTTTTCTGCCAAATGAAGCAATACTCTATCGCGAATAAGGGCTTCGAAATGATGTGTTGTATAAATATCACATTTAGAAGGTGACCATTGCATTATCAGTTCAGCTCCTGTTGAATCTCACACTGTTTAGCTAAATGTCATGTCTGACAAAACTGGGAGAGTCAGGAGGCAGGTTTCACAGCAAGACCACACCCCAGGGAAATCTCAAATACCAGAGGGAATAGTTATAAGGTCGGGGGGGGGGGGGGGGGGAGTTTAGAGTTGCATGGAGCAAGTTTTTTTGACACAGTACAGTGGGTGCCTGGAACGTGCCTGAAGCTACAAGGGTGATGTTGGAAGTAGATACGATAGTGCCGTTCAAGAGGCTTTTAAACAAACAGACAAATGTGCAGGGAATGTAAGAACGTATTTCACATGCAGGCAGAAAGGATCTGTTTATCTTGGCATCATGTTCAGTATGGACACCTGTTCATGGCTTGTAGAGCCTGTTCCAGTGCTGTACAGTTATTTTCAGCAGGAGACGGTTCACAGGGAATGAAAACACTGACAAAGCTGTACCAGATTGATATCTGGCATGCTGGGTGACACAGTCTCTGTACAATCAGCATCAACAGCGCATGCAAAGCTGAGATCAATGCTATTCGTACCATCTGCAGATCAATACCAATTAAATGTTAGCTACTGATCAGTACTAACCATCAAGTGTTTTCATGCTTGACAGGGCGAAAGTCTCTTCTTTCTCAAAGGCGTCTCCCACCTCCTCCCAGGCAGCACTGAAGTTCGGCTTCAGCACTTTCTGGATGTGGTCGGCCACAGTGATCTCAACATCTTCCAGCTGGAAAAACAAACCTAACCTGTTGGCAAATGACTACATTCTGGATACTCGCAGCCAATACGGTTATTAGTCATGCTCAAAGTTCACAGAGTAGTCCCGATGAGGAGGAATTAGGAAACGACACATATGCTTACCTGCTAAAGATAACAATTCACCCTTGCAAGGAAATATGGCCTTCGGCCTTACTCATCCAAGTTGAGCAAGGTGATCCATCTAAGCTAGTCCCATTTGTCTGTATTTAGCCTATTTCCCTCTAATTTTTTCCTGTCAAAGTATACTTAAAATTTTGTAAAACAGAACGTCTCTCACAGTTAGTGCTTTAGGCACAAGGACCATAACCTCAGACTATACATAATACTGGAAGCGACAGTAGTTGTGGACATGCAGTGTAACCTTCACTTCCACACCATCTCAGGGGTGTTGAATGCACAACGGTTTGAGGTCTGGGCTAATTGCTCTCAGATAACGTGAAAAATCTTACCATAAATTACATTATATAAAAATCTTCCACATAATTTATGCATCCATGTTTAAACAATCAAAGAACCGTATTTGAAACGGTGGTGGAGTAGTTTAAAAACCGATGACCTTGTCAAGGTTTACATGCTAGGAAACCTAATGAAGGGGCATCTGATAGCCTGTCACCGTTCTGGTGTCTACACCAATCCCACATTCATCATATCATTTTCCTCACCACCACAAAGTGTTTATTCAAATCCCTTTAGTGGGTTGGTGCAGTTTACACAATAATGTGTGAAAAAAATTCTGATCTCTGGGTAATGACTTAAGGCCTATAGTTGGGACAGAGTAGCAAAACTGCCAACTAGATTACACTGTGATCAAACTCTTCCTGGGAGCACAGAATTACTTTATAAACTGGTATCCCAAATATAAAAGCTCAAGAAACTGCAGATGCTGGAATTTTGATCAATACACAGCGCTGGAGGAATTCAGCAGGTCAAGTAGCATCTGTGGAAAGAGTGGACAGATAACGTCTTGGGTCAAAGTGTAATCTATCCATTCCCTTCCCAGATGCTGCCTGACCCGCTGAAATCCTCCAGCACTTTATGTTTTGCAGTTAATATCCAAAATATGCCTGGTGAAACCATGTCACAGGTATGATTTCCATATAGGATATCTCTTTAGGATTTGTGTGGATATAGGATACCTCTTTAGGATTTTGTGGAGGCAGTTATGCCTCATACAATCTGTCTTCCCAATGTCCCCACTGAAGATTGACTAGTATTGTAGTCATGAATTCTGGCTGAAGATAGACACAAAACGCTGGAGTAACTCAGCAGGACAGAGAGCATCTTTGGAGACAAGGAATGGGTGACATTTTGGGTCGAGACTCTTCTTCAGTATTCTGTCTGACTGGGTCACATCAGACAGACAGTAGGGCAGCAGAGTTGCAGCCTTACAGCACCAGAGACCCGGGTTTGATCCTGACCAGAGGTGCTGTCTGCATGGAGTTTGTAAGTTCTCCCTCTGACCGCATGGGTTTCCCAAACTATCCCAAAGACATACAGGTTTGTAGGTTAATTGGCTTCTGTAAATTGCAAATTGTCCCTAGTGTGTAGGAATAGTGCTGGTGTATAGGGCAGGCATGAGACAGGAAAAAACTGAAATAAGAGGAAGAGAGATTGGGGTCCAGGGGGTTTTGCAGATTTTTATTGATAATTGTACCTTAAAATGACTCAGTTTTGCCTTAAGTTCTCGCAGGGTCTTCCCCACTCACAGGGAGCCCATCACTGCTCACTCACAGGAACCCCCCCCCCCTTTACTTTTGCTCACACTCACAGGGACCCCCTCACTACTCACACTCACAGGAAACCCCTGACCTATGCTCACTCACAGGGACCCCCTCAGTGCTCACACTCACAGGGACGTCCCCTCACCTTTACTCACTCAGAGACTCCCCCATCTGCTCACCAGGGCTCACACACAGTTTGCTTTAAAACGCTTATTGATACCGACAGGGCCCCAGCCTTCCCCAGCCCAGTGCCCACTCTCCCGCTACCATCCCCCGACGCCTCGCTCCATCAGGCTAAATTGTCCCGCCCCAGGAGGTCTCCCTCCTCCAATTACCGCGCTGAATCATGTCCCCCCCCCCCCCCCACTGCCTGCTGACCGACGTCCATCTCGTCCAATCAGCGCCCTCGATCATCAGTCTTGCGGAAAGCCATTTATAGATTTATAGAAATTTAGACATATTTTCTTTTTTAACGAATTTGCAAATCCGCAGAGAAATCTCCTGCCTGATAGGGTGATCGTTGGTAAAATCTCTAAAATCTAAAGTAACCTGTCGGATATTCTTGGCAACTTGCACCGTGAGGTAATGTCTTCCAATGAAATGTTTAATAAAGACCATCTCCACTCTGAGGTGGACAAAGCAAAAACCCATGACCCTTATTTTGATGAGGAGCAGGAGAATTCTCACTCCGTGTCTTGGAAATTATTAAGAGATTCATGCAATTCAATTTTCAATATGTGCTAGCTCTAGATAAAATTATTGCAAACTAGTTTGGGATATCACACAGGTAAATAAAGATGTTTCTATTACATTAAGCCCGATCACAACCAGTGGAGATTCAGTCCAACTTACCACATACTCATCTTCGTACCCTTCCTCTTCAGTCTCTCCGGTGTTTGGATCGCAGTCTTTAACGGTGAACTTTAGGGTACAGCTGAATGTACATGCCACTGAAGAGGGAGAAATGAAGTGTAAGTACAAACAGGAAGGGAAAACAATTCCAATACCCAGAGGAAAGTTGGCATTGACATTGCAGGTCTGTGGTGTCCAAACTGAACCTACCAGGAGGGGGGGTAATTGGCAATTTTGCTCATGGCTCTGGAGATAATGGGCCTTTCTCCCATAGCATGGCGGTTTGAGATCAGAAGAGATAAGGATTAAAAGCAGATAAATATAACCGCTCCGCAGCCTAATCATAATCTATTCAATCGGCAGGTCAGAGTGAAAAGAGCTGAAAGGTTTTGCTGTGCTCATGATCCAGAGGCAATAAATCCATCCAGCACCAAGCCCATTCCATCTGGCAGTTCTCTGCAGTGTTTGAATAGGCCTGAGTCTTTACACTGAGGTAAGAGGAACTAATATCACTCAGGTCACATTTCAAATTCTCAGCAAGTGAGCAGAAGTGGGAGAATGTAGTAAATAATAGATGGGGCCCTTCTGCAAGGTCATAATGGTTCCATAGTTTCAAAGCCCCCGTACTGAACAGCCTAAGAACCCAAGAACAGTTGCTCTGGGAATTTGTACTTCTAACACCTCCTGATAAAAACTAACAGAAATTATCACATTATTTTGAACACAAGACTTCATGGCATTTGTAAGCATTTTCACTCATTCCAAAATTGAACTAACCCATTCACCCAAGTTGCCTCAGACATGAATATATTCCAGGCGCACTGGTTCACAACTACAAACGCAAGTAGTCAAGCTTTTAATGTGTTGGAAGGAACTGCAGATGCTGGTTTAAACCGAAGATAGCACAAAAAGCTGGAGTAACTTAGTGAGACAGGCAGGCAAGCTTTAAAAGGGGTTTCATACAAAAAAAACTTTAAATATTTACCAAGAAATTGGCACACCAACAAATACATTAAATGGTATTGATGTTATTGTTTCTAAATGTTTTTAATACATTTCCTCAGATAAAGGATTAGATCCAATTAAAAGTGCAATTTTTTATGAGCAGCCCATTTTCAACTGTTTTAAAAATAGCCTGTTCTATGTTCGTCAATTCTTCAAGATATGCGTTGCAATGGGAAATATTGTACCATAGTACGCCTACAGCTGATTGCTCTGGTTCATGAAAGACTTTCACATATTTTATGATGCCAAAATTCTTTTTTGAAAAATCTCAAACCACAACTGAACTGGCTGAATTTTGAATTGAGTGGGTGTTTTGGTGCCAAATGCAGAAACCAGTCCAAAAAGATGAACCAGCCCCAGTGAAACCAAGACCTAGCATGTAGCTGCAAAACATTGCTCACCTGCCGTTGGATCGTCTTCAGGCGGCGCCACCAGTGTGTAACAGATGCCCGCCTGGTTATAAGATAGGCTCGCTGCTGGAATGCAGCACACCACTTCATAACCTTCTGTGGGCTCCATCTGCACCGTGACATTCTCCAGGATCTGATCGTTCAGTGTATTTGTACAGTCAAACTGCAGAAATCAGACAGAAACATAATTTTAAAAATACAACTGGGTAAGATTGTCACCTCAGGGCACAGTTGTAGGAACAGTGGAGTAGAATCACAGTCCACACTGCCTTCAACCACAACACTCAGCCGTTCTGCATCCAAGGGATCTTGACTGTGCTCTTCCTTTTAAATTCTTATTTCTCTCTAGCAAAGGCAGTTAAAGCAAAACGTGTTAATCCAGATTCTCCACAGTGAAAGGTGTCTGATACAGTGCAAAATATTGCACCTGGGAAAGAAGCACTGGGAAATTCAGACTGACGATAGGTCTCGACCCAAAACGTCATCCATTCCTTCTCTCCAAAGATGCTGCCTGTTCCGTAAAGTTACTCTAGCATTTTGTGTCTACCTTCGATTTAAACCAGCATCTGCAGTTCTTTCCAACAACTTAGACTGCCGCTTGTTTTTAAACAGAGACACGGTGGCACAGCGGTAGTTTTGCAGCCTTACAGCGCCAGAGACCCGGGTTCGACCCTGACTACGGGAGATGTCCGTACAGTATGTACGTCCTTCCTATTACCGGTTGGGTTTTCATCCCATACTCCAAAGACCCCCAGGTTTGTTGGTTAATTGGATTCTGTAAAGTGTAACTTGTTCCTAGTGTGCAGGATAGTGCTAGTGTATGGGGATCGAAGGTCGGCGTGGACTCGGTGGGCCAAAGGGCCTATTTCCATGCGGTATCTCTAAACTAAGTCGTCTTCCTGGATTATTTCACTGGAGGAAGCATCCTTTCCCTCACACCATGGCAAGACCCTACAGCATCTAGCAGCTCAGAATGGGAGTCACGACCTCGCCATATCGATAATATCAGTTGCGGTCTTGTAATTGTTAGTGTGGGTCATCCATGGATCAGTGGCTGGCAAACTCATTATTGAAGAAAGAAGAATGCAGTTCACACCCAGCATCATCATCCATGCTGCCAAAACTCTGAGGTGTTCTTTTATGATTGATTTGTTAAACTGGGTCCCTACCTGCAATCTTCGAGTAGCAATGTTACAAAATTTTGACATTTAAAAAATCAAGTCTGCAATTTATCCCATCAGATAAAACATAAAAAGACGTTTAATTTGACACATAATTCACTTTGATATCTTCAGTATTAAAAAAGTTATGGCCATTTTCATCCATAAATTAGCATCTTGTTCCCCATTGCTTTTCCATCGACTTAACACAAACGCTGTGATCGAGGACAGTCAAAAGCCCATAACTTTCTTAAAAATTAAGAGAACTAAATGAAATTTTCAGTTATTATAGATTGAAGCATTCTGAAACAAATATGAAACAATCTGACTTGGATGATCTGAAATTAAAGCATATAGCTAATTGTAGCTAATTACAAAATTACTATATCTAAACATCTATCCATTTCTTAAGAAAAGGTTAACATTTAAAAAAAAGTGTCCAAATACCATTCACACAATAATTCACAATATAACATGATTTTTAAATCTCATTGTCATGAATTTATAGGCCAAATTGAAGGAATTTAGTGTTTAATTCCCGTAAATTAATGACCATTTAAGTAAACTTGCGAGTGGGATTTTGTGGAACGCGATAGATTGGAACGTTGCGGTATGCGGTGAATTTAAACCCTATATCGGCAGGAAAAATACTGCCAGTTCGTATGGGGAATAAATCACCGTTTCGCAACATGACATTGTGATTAAAGGCTTCCTAAGAAGCATGTTTTTATGTAAAAATAAACTGTGTACCTTCTTTTGTCCCCTACGTAAGATCCGTCCCATTGGCGGCGTTGGCGGCATTAAAAGATGATTTTTAATTCACTCACACTTTTAATTTTTCCAGCGCTAACTTTAATAAACTCAATAAAACAGCAGTCGAAGCGATTTTTCTTCAGCAACTAAAAAGCCTGTTCAAAATTGATTTGAATTGTCTGAAGAAAAATCACATTTTAAACTCTCCCCCCTCTCAAAGGCACCAAAGTCACGCACACGGGCAGTGGCAGAACTGCAGCGCCGCTCAAGGTAAGTTTTGTACATACCCACTTCAAGGGGCATGAAATAATCTGATGGCATTATTTCAAAGATCAATTCTTTTTCTCAACAAAATGTCTGTGGTTTCAGGCTGTATACAAATAGGCTGTTTCATTTCCTCCATCACAGGTCAAAGGTTCAATGGCTTCTTTATTACCATATGTGCCAAGGTACATTGAAATACTTTTTTTTTGCATAGAGCTCAGAAAGACTTTCACCATACATAAGCACAATCCCCTGGTTAGTACAGAATAGCTCAGTGAGTCTATATGTAAGAGACACCACTTTACAGTCCCAGCTGTACAAAAGCCCGTTGCAGCCGTCACTTCCATTCCAGTCGTCTAGTGAATTCCCCCATCAAAGGTTTCCAAGTGTTTGTGGACATCTGAAATTCTGGCAGGTGCGACAGAAATGCAAGCGTTTCTGGTTTACCTTTATAGCCCTGTCACTCCTGAATAGTATTGCTGAGACTTGACAACAGGGACTAAACGGGAAAAGTCCTTCCCAACTGAAACAGATTCCGGAAATCTGGAGGTGATAGAAAACGCTGCATGAATAAAATGCAAGCGCTCCTTCTACAGTGGTTTCAACTCAGATCAGAAAGTTAATGGCAATGCTGAGCTAGCTGTTTGAATATATAAATAGTTTTATATGCACCATCTCATGAATGCAAGCACAAGCGGAAACTGCAGTCACACAGGTTAATCGCATAGTCCACCCAGAACCCGTGCTGGACTCACCTGGAACACAAGGTGATTGGCAAACGTGTGCTTGGTACAGCGGACAACATACTCCGTCTCCGACTCTGTGAGGGGCACAGGGTTGGACGAGGACTTGAAAAGTGTGCCCAAGTCTTTGAACTCTGGGACAGCAGAGAGTTGCTCTGAAATGGAACGAGATTTTCACTGTCACTGATAGGGATCCTGTAGTGATTCTGAAACAACTGTTGTAATTTAGCAATGCAGCCTGCAATTACTATTGGGAGAAGTTGCCCCTACCTTGGAAAATGTCCTGTCTGCTTGATGCCACCTTCTCTGGCATCTTCGCTGAAGCTGTCGGAGAGATCTCTGGTATGATGGAATGAAACATGATAAAACACCAGGTGAGTTCAACGGAACAAAAGAGCAAAATGCTAAGATGCTCAGTGAGAATGGTGGGGAAAGAGACTGAGGAGAGGTGAGAGGGGAGTCATCTTATCACATCTACGGGCTTCAATTCCAAAGCATGTTATCCTGGCCTCTGGAGGGTTTGCAAAGGTGATTCATGCCATCTCACAGACTAGAACCCGCACTATCAACTCCATCTACACTTCACGCTGCCTCGAGAAAGCAGCCAACATAACCAAAGACCTCTCCCACCCCGGTCATTCCTCCTTCTCCCCACTCCCATCAGGCAAAAGATACAGAAGCTTGGAAGAGCCCACCACCCGACTCAGGAACCACTTCTTCCCGTTATCAGACTTCTAAACGATTCTTCCATTAGCAAGAATGTAGTCCCGATTCGCCAACCTACCTCATTGCAGACACTGGACTTTGTCCCTGGAACTGTGTGTGCTGCAATACTGAGAAATATATCCTGCACTCTCTATCCTCCCCGTTACTTTAGCTATTGTTCTTGAGTTTGACCTAATTGTACTTGCTTATCATATTATTTGATACAAAATTTGGTATAATTGGCCTTCATCGGTCAGGCCATTTAGTATAGAATTTAGAACAATAAGTTACAATTGTACAAGATGTTGATGAGGGCACACTTGGGTTCTGTATTCAGTCTTGGTCATGCTACTATGGGGAGGATGTTATTAAGCTGGAAAGAGTGCAGTGGATTTTCAAAGATGTTGCCAGGACTTGAGGGGCTGAGCTACAGGGTTAGGTTGGGCAGATTGGGACTTTATAACCTCATACCTCATATGCTCCAAGGAATATGATATAAGCGGTATATAATATCATGAAGGAAATAGATTGGGTTAATGTGCAGATTCTTTTATCCAGGGTAGGAGAATCAAAAAAATAAGAGGATACATGTTTAAGGTGAGAGGAATTTGATTTAATACAAACCAAAGAAGCAATTTGTTCCCTCAGAGGGTGGTGGGTATAAGGAATGAACTGTCAGATAGGGGTGTTGATACAGATACTATAACAGCATTTAAAGGATACTTGGACAGGTAGATAGATGGGAAAAGTTTAGAGGGATATGGGCCAAATGGGACTATCATAGATGGGCCATTTGGTCGGCATGGACAAGTTGGGCCGAAGGACCTGTTCCATGCTGTATGACGTATATCATGCAAAACAAAGCTTTTCACTGTACCTTGAAATAATTGACAATAATCAACTTAAATCTGCACTTAACATGGGTTTTTAGGTTGCTAGCAAAGCTATTTATTTGATTAGTTTGAGGATGTATGGAGTGTGGAATGGGAGGGGAATGAGGATCAGAGAACAGAAGGACCAGATTAAAAGGCTTTTCCAATCAGTACGTGACCTACATCTGTCCTTTCCCCGCTGTGGCTTCAGGGTAGAGAATAATTAAAATGACAGAGATGAAAAGCCTTTTCAATGAAATGGAGCATTAACAATGCCATTTATTCATTCCGGGAGAAACGGGTGTTTTGAGGGAAGACTTTAATCGTCAATTATCAAAACGGCATTTATAAAGGCAGATAAAAATAAGACAAACCATCCAATGTAACAGCTGACTCATCTAGGAAATAAATATACACACCCTCACCGTCCCTTCGTATTCAATCACTGATCAAAATGCACCTTGGATGATTCCAAAAGGTCGAGGAGCAAGGATCACTCCATCGGGATCAAGGAATGTGTGAGACTCACACAATGGAGGCAGTTAACAGGGAACCAATGGGCAAATGCAGCGTGTACCCACCTGACTTCTGCTCATTGAGGGGAGCTGTGGATAACGGAACCGATTTCAAGTCGAAGGGTTTCTCGGACGGCTCCAGGGTGTAATGGTGCAGAGCTCGTTCCAGGCCAGGAATGGACACCTGCAGGCCTGGGCAAGAAGAGATTACATTACCTATCGTTTGCAAGTGGTCCAAGTACAGTAACAGCCCAATAATACAGCACTCTCCTAACTTGCGATATTCGACTGGCAGATTTCCCAGACTATTGATGTTATTCCTGTTAACACCGTATCACAATTACAATTCATTAATTTAAGATATTACACAGTATTACAATTAATTTTAGTTTTGCATGCCCCCCCCCCTTGAATTTCTTGGAACTGGGGGCACCCACGAGTTTCTTGGGAATGAGGGACGTGGGACGGGAGCACCAGTGAGTTTCACGGGCGTGTGGGGGGGGGGGGGGGGGGGGAAGGGAGAACTGTTCACATCAGAGATCAGATGACATTTATTCACAAAGAATAATCTGCAGAATTTTCCACATGGAAGAAAACAGAGGCCATGTCATTACATACATTCAATGAGGACTCTGAAATGCTGCAGCGTACAAGGGAATAGGGAGGAGAGAACAGGGTATTGAAGTGGAATACAGGACTGTATCGATGGACTAAGTGGCCTCCTCCTGCTCCTGCTCAAATTTGATCTTTCTTGCACGACCAAGCATCATGTGAAAGCAATTCAATCAAGATGGGAAAAATTGAAGACAAGACCCTGTTTTCCTGGGAAGCCGTGTGTTTTGAAGCCCCCAATGATCAGTTAGAAAGTGAATAGTGAATTTGGGAAAATAAACAGCATACTTTTCTTACCATTGAGGATGTAGGCAGAGTTCAGAGCTTTCTGTTTCTGCTCCAGCACATTCAGGTAGAAGGTAGCCCTGTCTCGCACCTCGTTGTCATCGTCCATCATACACCTGTGCAGATTGCAGAGAACCCCATCAGCACATCTGTAGTTTAGTTGAGAGATACAGCACAGAAACAGGCCCTTCGGCCCACTGAGTCCACACCAACCCTAGATTACCCTTTCACACTGGTTGGGTGTCATCCCACTTTCTCATCCACCCACAATACACCGGGGGCAATTTACAGAGTCCAATTAACTAAAAACCCACCTTTGGGATGTGGGAGGAAACACAATGGGTCATAGAGAGGCCATGTCATAGAGAGAACGTGCAAACTCCACACAGCACCCGAGGTCAGGATCGAACCCGGTTGCTGCCGCTGTGAGACAACAGCTCTCTCAGCTGCGCCATCCGTCAGCAGCGGAGAGGAATGCATGCAGAGTTGATAGGATTGACAGGGCTGGGTGCTGGGGCGAGAGAGGATTAAATTTGTTTTCCCTTTGCAAACATTGTTTTATGATCTGGGCAGGCAGTCGACACAGATTCAATAAGTTAAACAAAAAAAGAACAACTTGAAGGATAGGGGGAAAACAGCAGGAGAATCAGACCATACAGACAACCCCTTCAGTGGGCCAGTACTGATACGATGGATTGAATGGTCTGTTGAGCAGGCTGCATTAAGCAGACAACAGCCTCCCCAAATGCCCGAGGAACAAGACAGTAGGTTGAGAGTCGCATGTAATTAAAATAAATATGCACCATACGTAAACTTTACTTAGAAAAATTAGATTCACTACCGTTTAGCAACATATCTTGGTTAGTTTAATTTATTGCCATGTGTACCGAGGTACAGTGAAAAGCTTTTTATTGCATGTTAACCAGTCAATGGAAAGACTATATAAGAGTACAAATGAGCCGTCCACAGTGTACAGATGCAGCATAAAGGGAATAATATTTAGTGCAAAGTCCAGTAAAGTCCGATTAAAGATAGACCTCCTTTGCTAAATATTACAACAAAACAATGCAGCACATGAAAACCATTCAAACTGAGAGACTGAAGACAGAACCTAGTGTCCTGGGTCAATGCCGATCTATCAGAAAAGGATTGTAAAGCAGTTTTAAACCTGGTGAATATGGACACTGAGACAAGTGGGGAAGTATTACAACAGGACATCTAACTAAAAGTTCTTATCCAAAGGTTTACCATCTGAACATAAGGATAGGAAAGGCTTTAAGCGTGGGGAATCCTTTCCTCAAAGATCTCGACTAAAATAACTGAGTATTTAGCTGAACAGGAGACCCATCTCCTTGCTGATGTCGCCTGCAGATAAGCTGGAAGCTGATCTTGAACCCACACCAGCAACTCTCCAGGATTAGGATAGTCTCCAGGAACTGATTCCACAAGACATTGCTGTGGAAAACCCAGGAACAATGGGGAAGCAAATAAAAATGTTGTGCATTCTGCTTTTTAAAATAAAGATTCTCTGAGGTGTTAATTGGCAATAAAAATATCCCAGAAAACGAAACAAAAACTGTCATTAAGTAATCTATTTGATTAATGGTCTTTTAAACTTTAAACTTACTGCTTGATTGGGGAAGCTGGCGGATCAATGGATGTGTGTGTTAAGAGACCAGTGGAAGGAGCAGTGCAGGAGTGGGGCAGTCACTAATGCGGCACATCCAACCAGGATGTACAGTGAATACCACTACCAGCCTTATCAGCCCAGGGCTTGTAATGACAAAGCAGCCCAAGGCCATGTTTCGTGACTGCTCTGCAGCTCAGTACAAAACCTGTCTCTCTTTACCGCTGCTTAGGGATGTCCTAGTATCCACAGTGACGCCATCAAGCTGCCTTGGCAGTGGGGGTGGTGATGGTTTATAAAATGGCTGCTCCCTTCCCCCCCCCCCCCCCCTCACTAGAGGATATGATTAATATGTATTATTTTGCATGGAGAATTAAGCTATGTGGTTACAAGGTGTACAGAAGCAGCAGGTTACCACATTTAAATCCAACATCAGAGGGTTGGCAGGAGTAGTGTGCAATCTCGACTGGAAATGGATGTTATTTCTTCAGGGTATATAATTCCTTGAGTTGATAAGGCTAAAAGGCCTTTGTAGGGATTTGGCGTACAATGAAGGCTGCTATTAATAATAGTCACATATATATTTAGCACATTTAGGGTCCAAGTTTCAAGAGATTTCATGTTGCATTTCCATGCTTGAAGGATTAATGGCTGATCAAGCCATGTCAAATTCTGAACACCCCGTTTTAACTTTAAACTTTCACCCTGCCTACATAAGAATCTGCATGTTTCCACACTGGGCCACTCAATTAGCTGCAGTAACCTCAGTGAAACAAAAATCACTCCCAAGCCTTCACCCAGACTCGAAACTGCCAATCAAGATGGCTAGAGGAGTTGAACCCGTTCCCTAGAGAAACTCACAATCCTTGTATCAGAATTCTTACTTCTCTAGTGGTTGGCACCATTAACCTTTCTATTATTCCACAGCTGTGATGGCTGTGGATCTCTTATGAATGACAGTACATGGTTTATAAGCTCTGCTGAATCAGCTAAAACACTGCCCGATTGGATTTCCATTTACTGAACATCACAAGATGGTCATTCAGTCCTTCAGACTTGTGCCACTGCATTGATACAACTCTCAATTAGTCCCACTCCCTTGCTTTTCCCTACATTTCTTTCTCCAATTATTTACCCAATTCCCTTTTGAAACGTATCACTGAATCTACATCCACTATTCTTTCAAGTAGCATGTTCCAGATCAATACAACTGACTACATTAAAAGTTAATTTCCAGGCCACTTCCGGCTCTTTGGCCAATTATCTTAAAGCTGTGTCCTGTGTTACTGAGTCTTATGCCTTGCCAATTGTATCCCCTTATAATAAAAACTCTCCATGATTTTGAACACCATGATCAAACCACCTTTTAACCCAATGAACTCTCAGTGTGAAGAAGGGTCCCGACCCGAAACATCGCTTATGCATGTCCCCAAGGATGCTGCCTAAACCGCTGAATTACTCCAGCATTACACAACTCTCATCCTTCCCAGTTCCAAGTTCCAGTCTCATCGATAACTGAAAAATATCAATCTTTTCCTGCAACAATTTTCCCTCCCTGATCAAAACCCAACACATGGAAAGGAAACGAGGTACAGGGAATGCAAATGCTGGTCGATCACCGCAGAGGTACATATTCCCCATGTAATTAGCACTGTACCCATCTCTTCATGTTAATATTAAACACCCTATTATCTAAGACAGGTACTACTTAAAAATTGTGATCAATTTCTTTTAAAATGTTGGCCAACCTCAAGTCTGGCCCTACAGGGTAAAAATTATGCCAGGCATTATTATGACATATTAGTTAACACAAAGAAAAGTGTCACGAGTACTGGTTTGACACAGACATTAAGGGTTTTTAAATGATTCCTGACACATAATTGAAACAATTCATTAAAATGGCACCGAGTGAAAATTCGCACCAAAGTATCATGTAAAATCCTTTAAACAGCACGCGGAATTTTAACCTCAACAGATTTGATATCAATCAGTAACTCAGACAACATCAAAGCTTCTTTGCAAGAACAAACGGACATCCCAAAGCACTTTACATCCAATGAATTACTTTGAAATGTAGTGAAATCTGGTACATTGGCAAATTCCCCACAGTATAAAAATATAACAATGAATTTCTAATCCAAAAAAAAATATTTAAGCCTACAGACTAAAATGATTGTCACGCTTCACATAAAAGCATTATTTGCAAAGTCTATTCACAGCATTTGAGGAAGTGTAGGGCAGTACTAGAGGTTCCGAGTATGCAGCTCATGTAGCTGCCTCGATGTTTTCCCCAGAGTTACATAACTCCCGGGCTGATGCGAGGTTGTTCCCTCCAATAAATTTGATGGAACTGTTCCACTGCAGTCGGCATGGCAACCAATAATCAGGAGACCAAATATGGCAGGTCTCAATGAACTCGAGTAAAGGCGGCTTGCATTTTAAACAGCAGCTTTTCTGCTCTCAGGGTATCCCAAAGTGCTCTGCAGCCAATTAAATACTCTGGAAGCTGGGCACTGATGTAACATAGAAAAGGCTGCAACTAAATTGGGTGTAGCAAAGAGAAAGCAGCAAAGACACATACGGCCAAACAATTAGGGTTATTTCCACAAAAGAATTGGTTGAGGGACATATGATGGCCTTTGCAGCAGAAATAACTCTATTGCTCCCTTTTAAAAAATAATAAAATAAAAAGTTTGCCAAATCTATCTATCCATCAAAAAAGATTCAGGCACCATTCTTTGAACTGGAGCTGGTAATCAATAACATCACTTCAGTGCACTGTTGTAGAAGTGCTGCTCGTTTGGAGGTATTATTTTATAGACAGAATGTTAAGCCAAGGCTCACCTGTTTGTTTAGAGTATATCTTATGTACCGATTCAACAGTAACAAAATCTGATGGTCTCAGTCCTTAACTACGTAAAAAGATTATCTTCTAAGTCTTTAGGGTGGCAGTGGCACAGCTGGCACAATAGTTGCCTCACAGCGCCAGCGACGCTGATTTTATCCTGACCTCAGGTGTTGTCTGTGTAGAGTTTGTCGGTTCACCCTGTGACTGCGTGGGTTTTCTCCGGGTGCTCCAGTTTCCTCCATATCACAAAGATGTGCAGGTTTGTAGGTTAATTGGCCTCTGTAAATTGCCTCTAGTGTGTAAGATGCGAACTCTTACATAGAACTCTTACATTTGTGTGGAAACAGGCCCTTCGGCCTACCAAGTCCATGCCGTATGGACTTGGTAGGCCGAAGGGCCTGTTTCCACACAAATTCTCCGAACTAAACTCTTGTTTTGCCTCTATAGCAACTGCTTTAAGTGGTCATGACAAACCATCATCATCACGATACCAATAAGGGAGAACGGTGACGATTGTTTAAAATCATATTTTTGGGCCCTTAACCTACCCTGGTAAAATGTAGGTTACTCTACTATTTTAGTGCAGATATGGAACTATATTGTTAGGGCGATGTTATTTGGATGAAATATTAAAAGTTAATCATTTGATTGTGAATCCTCTAACGAGTCATTGTTTCAAATGCCAGCATTCAGACAATACAGCACTCCCTCTGTACTGCACAAGTGCTCAAAGTTTTACTTGTGTTTCAAAAAAACTTTTCAGAGAAAACCTTTTTTAACACAAAACAAATATGAATATATTCAGGAAGATAACACTGGCAACAATGATTTTACATAATCAGTCTAATGGCTCAACATTGATTCTTACTAACATCAGAGGCAGACATTCATTGTGCTTCCGGTTGCCAAGTTGCTATTTGTCTTCTCCAAAAAAAGAGTGCAACAAATACATTGGGAAAGATTTCAGACTATGTTGGGGTATTGCTCCAGATGGAACATTTTCCTGCCAATAGCTCCAGATCCATAATATTGATCTCTCCCATTCACCAACCTACTGTATCATATCAATTACCATCAATCAATAAATTTGTTCCAATGCATTACAGCGCCAGAGAACCAGGTTCGATCCCGACTACAGATGCTGTCTGTACTGAATTTGTACGCTCTCCCTGTGGCTGCGTGGCTTTTCTCTCGGCGCTCGGTTTTAAGAGCGGCACAGAGTCACAGCAGTAGAGCCACCGCCTCACACTGCCAGAGATTTGTGTTTAATCCGGACTACAGATCTGTCTGTGCGGAGTTCGTACAATCAGGATTGAGTCCGGGTCTCTGGTGCTGAAAGGCAGCAACTCTACTTCTACACCACTTTGCCTCCCCTCTTAGTGGGCAGCATGTTCCCGTTCTTATGACAAGCACAAAATCTAGGTTAATCCACCTGCGCAGTGCTGAAGTGCAGCTATATTTTTGAGGATGTCCTTTGGATGAAATATTAACAGTTAACGCTTGCTTAAGTAAATTCTAAAAAAACCCCAAAGTATTTTTCATGCAGAAGCTCATTCTCCAAGTCTGCCCATTTTATTTATTTCACACATTTCAAATCCTGCCCAGTTCAGTTTGACAGCCCTGACTCCTTTTAAAACAAGATAATTGTGTGAATAAAGTACTTTACAGGCTGTGGAACACTTTGGACGTTCTTTGGTTGATGAAGATTCCATAAAACTGCGGAGATCTACTCTTAGAAAAGCCCAACCCTCATCTCAGTCACATGCTTGCTACTGAAGATAGTGCATATAAGCAGGGCACTAGAGTGCTGATTGACTATTTTCCCTTCCCTACTGCTAAACTCTTCTCTCTCCGGCTGAGATATTGTGAAGAACAATTTCTCATGGTTTTTCCTGCTCCTCACCCCCCCCCCCCCCCTTCATCACGCACCTCAAAACACACACCTCTCTATTTGCAACCAGCTGAGATCCACAGATTTTATTCTGAACAGTCAGCTACATTGCAAACATTTGAAGAACAGGAGAGCATTGAGGGAATATGCTAACCGAGTCACAGCTAAAGAGAAACACTTTCATCAGCTTAAATAACTGCAAAGCTGACGTTGTATTTCTGAACGCATTACAAATGTTCCACTGTGTCCTTTGGGAATAGCAAATTGCACAGGAAAGTTATATCTGCCCCCTACAGCCATAGACTTGTTCAGAGGGGAAAGATTACACTGGGATAGGCCAATATGCTCAATATAGGCTAGAATGGGTCACTCAGTTTCACAAATTACATCTGCTCCAAAGCTTTTTTTTAAGGAATACTGTAACTTTAAAATGAGAGGATTACCTGAATATTGTGCCCAATCTCAACAGCACCAGTGCTACACTGAACAAGTAACATTATACTGGGAGAGTTATTTCCATTGTAAATCATACCTCTTCAGTAACACGCTCACACTGGGGAACATGTCATCATTCTGGGCTCCAAATTTCGCCAACGCACTCACAGCAGCTACAAGAATTTGGAAAGAAACAAAAGATTATGGTTTTTAATATTAACTGCTTGGACAAGGTGCCAAGAATGCAATAGGAACAAGATGCTCTAGCTTCAGCTTCTTTTCAAAAACGGTCGGCACAGTTTAGCAGAGGTAGAGCTGCCGCCTCACAGCGACAGAGACCCAGGTTCGATCCAGACTATGGGTGCTACCTGTACGGAGTTTGTGCGTTCTCCCTGTGACCGTGGGTGTTTTTTCCAGGTTTCCTCCCACACTAGAAAGATGTACAGGTTTGTAGGTTAATGGTCAGGGTAGAACTAGTGTAGTGTAGTGTAGAACTAGTGTACGGAGGTGATCGCTGGTCGGCATGGGCTGAGGGGCCTGATTCCACACTATATATCTAAACAAAACTAAAGCAATAACTCCTCCTGCTGTGGCTCTGCATTGTAAAAAGATTGAAGGCCAGGGTAGCTTGCTGCTCAGGCCTCCCCTGCTAATTGCACATAGTATTTGTGAAATGCAACGTCGGTATGATGCAGTGCAGTGAGTCGTTAAGCTTGGTTTGACTGGCTTCCTGATCCAAATTAGTCAACTATGGAGTCAGAACCAAAGCATCATGAACACGAGAACACCACCCCAGGGTCTCCCTTTCAAAATGTTAGTCAATTATGGTTTTGACCTGCACTGCCATTCCTTCACTGTAAGTCAATGGCCTGAAATTTCCTACACAGCGTTATCATGATAGCAATACTTCACACATCCTAGCATGAATTACTGTAGAGACAAACCACTTTACACTCGTAGTTACGATGTGCCAGAGTTAGAGACCAAACTTGAAATCTGGTCTTAATAAAACACAAGGAGCAGAGTAAATTAATTTTGTTAATTAACAGCAGGCATAAAAGTATTTATACAGTTGAAATAAAGTCTGACATATCAAGTTAAAAACAGCTAAAGGCAGAAAAGTAATTTTCTTCCCAGAGAACTTGCCCTCATTAATGTTCTCATTCTTTAAACACTAACCTGGCTTCTCAATTGCTAACCCCATTCTTCTTTCATTCCCCATCCTCTTTGCTCCTTAATATTCACCTGATTGAACACTCTGCAACAAAACACTGATGCACACAATAGCGATTGGATTCAACACAAAGAGAGACTCACCTGCCCGCACCTCTTCATTCTCCAGAATAACCCGGTTATAGATGAACCGAATGTACTTGGAGGGATTGGGAGTCCTGGCCCCTTCTCTCCCGAGCAGGTGAAGGATGCGAGTGGCCAGGACGGTAAACTCGCAGTCCTCGATGAATTCACAGAGGTGAGCCAGGCCGGTCTCTTTGCTCTCTGGATTATCCTCGATAATACAGATGATGCATTCCACAATGGCACGCTTGTACTCAAAGCCACCCTGGGAGAAATGGAGGAGAAAACAGAAGTCAGAATGTTTACACAGTCTGGGATTCCCATTGCTCATGTGTCAAAAGGGCTTTGCGGACATTTCCACATCAAGTCAAATCCCCAGTTGATTTACTTAATCGAGCTAAGCTGGGAGAAGTTGCACAGGGAGACGGATTTAGATTTTGTAAGACTACTCCAGGAGTACTAAACTGTTTTGTGTACACGATACAAAATAAACTGGAATGCTGTACCATTGATGGCACAGGATAATTTTGCTTGTCGGGTTTTCCCTCACCCAATGATGAGGGACAATGGGATATTACAATCAAATAATTATATAAAAAATGGAATTTGGCCCATCATGCCAGTGTTACCTCTTCGAACGAAGAGCGATCCTAATCCCATTTTATAAATGGGATTAGCATCACGGTGAGGGAAATTCAATTCCTCGGTCACTAATTTAAATTCCTATCTAAAATTCCTTCTAAAATAGTGGAGAAAATGTTCACATATTACGAACAAAGCACTGTTAGATGGGGCAACTTTCACCCTAAATGTCTTATTAACTTGTTACAACTGTTTCTCCCTTGAGTTCTTTGAGAACCAGCCAGAACAGCAATGCATCAGCAGCCTTAAGCCAACACTGTTTTACTCAGAGCACAGGATGCAAGATCCAACGAATATGCCTTCCAGTTTCATGCATTTCCCTGAAAGTTTTTCCACTCTCGGCAAAGCCTCCCACACGGCCTTGCGACTGCTAGGCTAAAATCAGGAAATCACCAGGAACATAAGTCATAGATATGCCCGGAACCACATCTTACATACATAGCAACCGTGCATTCTTCTGCATTACATTGACGATAAATTGAATGTTGATGAAAGATGTCTCCCAAGAAAGCTATAACACACCTATAAAACTATGCTCCAAGCGCAACTGGAGTATATTCTGCCTATTTCTATATCATGCAAGTTGCAAGGAAACCCCAACACCTCAAAAGGTGACGTAAAAAAATTACTGAAATGTTCCCAGGCACAATTCTCTTTGGTTGCAGAGTCAGACTAGCGTTAGGTTGAACCCCAAGCAGAATCAGTGAAGGTTGCAAGATTACTTATTCAAGATGAAGTTTGTAAGATAAACAGTTTCTATTGGTACAAGTCGAAAGGGCACACGTTGAAGGTGACTGGAAGAGGAACGGCATAGGGCCATACAGCGACAGAGACCCGGGTTCAATCCTGACAACGGGTGCTGTCCGTATGGAGTTTGTACGTTTTGCCTGTGAGCTACGTGGGTTTTCACCAGGTATTCCGGTTTTCCACATTCCAAAGACTTGCAGGTTTGCAGATTAATTGCTTCAATTACATTATCTTTGAACTTGTTGTAGACTTTTTTCTGCTTCAATTTTTCTATTTTCTGTTTTTAGTTTTAGTGATACAGCATGGACACTGGACCATCAGCCCGCTAAGTCCATGCAGCCCATCAATCACCCATTCACACTAGTTCTATGTTATCCCACTTTCGCATGCACTGGGGCAATTTAAAGAGCCCAATTAACCTGTAAACCCACACGTCTTTCAATGTGGTAGGAAACCGGAGCACCCAGAGGAAATTCACGCAGTCTGTCCGTCTGACATTGGTCTACCAGACATTTCCTGTGTTCTCTGAACCCCTCCACCTTTGTGAAACGTATAAATGTATTTGCGTGGGAAGAAACTGCAGATGCTGGTTTAAACCGAAGATAGACACAAAAAGCTGGAGTAACTCAGCGGCTCAAACAGCATCTCTGGAAAAAAGGAATAGGTGACGTTTCAGGTCGAGACCCTTCTTCAGACCTTCGAGACATTTCTTCGGCAAAATGTATACATTCACTTTTCCAGTTCTGATGAAGGGTTAATCATCTCAAAACTCAACCCGGATTCCCTCTCCATGGATGCTGCCTGACCTACTGAAGTGAGAACTGTACACAGTGTCAGTTAGCACACAGCTTGAGTAGGGCGTGCATTTCTGATCACCATTTGTGAGGAAATATGTGACACTGGTGCACAGGAGGAGATTGGTGCTACAAGAAAGCTAAGATAAAGCTGTCTTCTTTGGAAGAGGAGAAGCTGAGAGGTAACAATTAAAATCTATACAATGGAGGGGCCTAAATAAATAAAAAGGACCTAACTCTTTTAGAAGGGGGGACAAAATCTGAGGGCATAGATCTAAAATAATTGGTGGAAGAACTGAAATGGGATGAAAAAGTATTTTTCTTCCAGAGCTTGATAGGGTCTAGGAAGGTGATGCAGGGAAAAACCCTGATCATATTTTAACAATACCTGCATGACTACATGAAAACCTATGACTAATAGTGCTAAGAATCCTGTGCTGGAAGGTGGACACGGATGCGTAGTTCTTTTTTTAAAACAGTGCTCACACAATGAACCAAACATTGTTCTTCCCTGGTGCATATTTGCTAAGATTCTGCAATAACTCAATTTAGTTCAGCCCTTATCTAGGTGGTTATCAAAGTAGTTATTTTTTAAAAATAAATTCACCTTCAGAACGTGAGTGCTTCTGGCAAGACCAACATCCTTAATTGCCTTTGAGAAGGTGACAGCGAGTCACCTTGGAAGGCGGCACTCCTTATGGTGAAGGTGCTTGCACAATGCTGCTTCATCAGTGCTGGGCCTCCCCCTGGACTCTAGCTCAGCAATAATAGAGCAGCAATGATTTATTTCCAAGTCACAGTGGTGTGCGACATGGAAGGCGACTTGCAGGTAGTGGCATAATGATGCACCTGCTGCCCTTGACCTGGCAGCAGAGGTTGTTGGGTTTGGAAGATGAAGAGGAATCTGTGGCGCAATGCTGCACTGCATTCTGTTGACTGCAGCAATAAAGTGCCAGCTATGGAGGGAGAGAATGTTTATGGTAGAAAATTAAATCTCCGGTGGCCTGCATGACCTTGGAGGGCATCAAGTCCATGGTATGTTCCGAGCTTTCGAGTTTAGGGATACAAAATGGAAACAGGCCCTTCGGCCCATCGAGTTCTCGCCAACCATTGATCACCCATTCACACTAGTTCTATGTTATCCCACTTTCTCATCCACTACCTACTCATTAGGGGAAATTTACAAGGCCAATTAACTTACAAAACTGTATGGCTCTGGGAGGAAGCCAGAGAACCCGGCAGAAACCCATGCGGTCACAGGGAGAATTTGCCAACTCCACACAGACAGAACCCAAGGTCAGAATCAAACACGGGTCTCTGGCGCTGTAAGGCAGCAGCTCTATCAGTTATCTATTACACAAGTATAAAGCATTCATCATCCCCTGATTTATGCCTTGTACATGATAGTTTGGGAGTTAGGAGATAACATTCACCACAG
The DNA here is from genome assembly GCA_963514005.1 of Raja brachyura. Next base: position 21,404,840 of record OY740796.1, on the reverse strand, counting down.
GATACAAAGCCCTCTGAACTGCTCTAGTAACCATGGAAACCATGTGGCTGACACAGTAAATCATTTGGTTGACACAACAGCAGATTCTTGAGTGAACAGAGTCCTGGAGAAACCCAGCGGGTGAGGCAGCATCTTTGGAGGAAATGGACAGGCGACACTTCGGGTCGGGACCCTTCTTCTGGTCATCAGTGATCCCGAGATATTGACGAGCAAGATCTTGGTAATGGTAATGCCCAGAGAGGTGGTTAGGCTGCCCCTTACGTGGAAAAATAGTGGAGGGGGTGACATAGTGGTGGAGTTGCTGCCTTACAATGCCAGAGACCTGGGATCGATCCCGACTACAGGTGCTGTCTGTACGGAGTTTGTACGCTCTCATGACAGCATGGGTTTTCTCCTGGTGCTACGTTTTTGTCCCACATTCCAAATTCGTGCTGGTCTGTAGGTTAATTGCCTTCTGTAGATTGTCCCTAGTGTGTAGGAGAGAACTAGTGTATGAATGATTGCTGATCTGTATGGAGTCGGTGGGCCGAAGGGCTTGTTTCCAAGCATTATCTCTAAAACTAATAGTTACAAACTCGTCTCACAATTTAATTTTGACTCCTGCTCTTCAAAGTCAATTTAAAAAAGTAATAATTTAAAACAATAGTGCTACGTTTTAAAGTGTTTATTTTCCACGTTAACGTACCTCTTCTCGCAGCATGGTGAACAAGAAATTCATCATCACGGAGTGCTTCCGCGGGTACTTCTGACACAGGGCACTGATGGCTTGCACCACCACCACCTAAACAAGCAACAGGACAACATCAGACACCAGCTGAGCAACGACTCCCTCTAATCACTGCTTCTTTTCAATCAGATCTAAAGTATTTAGCACAAATACAACAATGCAAGAAAAGTGAAATAAAAATAGAAAATGCTTAATGTGCGCTCAGTAAGTTTACTGATCTGTGGGGAAGAAGCAGTGCTGACACTTTGAGTTGCTAACCTCTATTTATAATTCAACATTGTCTGCCTCCAGACTTTATCCTTATATGATGTACACGTACATGGGGATGAGCGTAGAAGATAAGGCAAATCAAGATATCTCTTGACATCCCACAGTAAGGCCAGAGATCAACCCTCCTCCTGTACCATCAGGCCTGTTATTGCAACGGGCAATGTAATGAACAAGATCTGGTGTGGCTCAATGTTAACCCTGTGGTCTCGCCTTGGTCAGAAAGTTCAAGCTCCTCTCCTGCAACTGAGCTGATAACTTCACCATGTACACAACTGCTTTAGTCCTTTGCTATGATAATTGTACAAGTACTCTGGGGGGGGGGGGGGGGGGGGGAGGAGATATTAATTGGAAGAGGAAAGAGGAAATTACAGGGAAACGAGACACTATAACTACTCTGCTGGAAATGAAATAGTCTACAAGGCTGAATAGTCTCCTTTATGCCATAATACGTCTTTGACCCTTTTTAATAAACTTTTAAATCTGCACTTTCTTTTAAAGGGATGCAGATCAGTGTTCTTGATGACAATGTCAGCAATTATAATACATTCTGGTAAAATAACAGAGAAAGAAAGAAAAAAGGTTGTGTTAACAGGACTAGTTGTGGGGTGGCTTATATAATTAGGGATACAGCACGGAAATAGACCCTTCAGCTCATTACATCCAAACAGACATTTAAGGACATCTAAACCAATCCTATTAACCTGCAGTAAGACGATTTCCTTCTATGACTTTACCACATAAGTGACTGCTTCAATGCTTCTTTAAATATAGTAATGGATCAGATTCCACCACTTCCTCAGGCTGCTGTCTCCAGATATCAGCCACTCCCTGTGTAACAGGAAATCTCCCCTCAAATCCCCTATGAAACTTTTATTTCTTTTTTTTTTTTTTTCTTTTTGTTAAGTTTTTTTATTAATTAGAAGCAATTACATAATTTTTTAAAAAAAGATACGTGTTCATTGTTGACATAATAAAAATCATTTTGTTCTTTGTAGCTATACATAATCAGTATTATTTATGTTAATCCTTGCCTAATAATTGTGCTATATATTTTTTTCCATTTTTTATAAAGATAGAAAATAGTGGAAAAAGTTTAAACAAAAACAAAATATATATATATATATATATATACATACATATATATATATATATATATATATATATATATATATATATATATATATATATATATATATTTCATAAAACTCGGACTCTGTAGAATATTCCATTTTTTCCTAACTTTTTAAATATATATATAAATATATAAAAAGTTAGGAAAAAATGGAATATTCTACAGATTTTACATCGTTGGCGATATATCCGCGTTTTATGAAATGTACTACTTCATCTATTCTTCGATTCTGGTTTCAGTCGGGTTCTCGTGCCGAACCAGTTTGCCCCTTCAAATATTCAATAAATGGGGACCATATTTATTTTTAATAGTTCTTGTTTGTCCATTAAGACAAATCTTATTCTTTCCAAATATAGGGTCTCCGACATTTCTGTGGTCCACATTTTAATTGTGGGGGTTATAGAGCCTTTCCAAAATTTTAATATTAATTTTTTCCAATTATTAAGCTATAATCAATAAAAATTCTTTGATTCAAAGTCATGAATTGATTTGGTTCCGTTATTCCTAATATTATTAATTTTGAGTCAGGAGCCAGTTTGGTATTGACGACTTCTGAGATTATCTTAAAAATTTCCATCCAAAAATTATTAATTTTTATACAACTTACGAACCTTTTATTTCTACCTTAAATATACAACCATTTGTTTTTGACAACCCAACCAGGGTAAAGATTTTGACCCTTTGATCCATCTATGCCTTATATGCTTCGATCAGATCACCCCACAATCTGCTTTGCTCTTAATGTGGTGGATAATCCTCGACATTCCCAACTGGGCCAAATGAACTGCTGTGTGGACTGAATTTTATTGAAACAGAAACCATGAAGCCACGATGAACTGCAGATGCTGGATACTAGATCAAAACACAAAGTGCTGGAGTATCTCAGCCGGCCAGGCAACATTTGTGGAGGGAATGGCTAGGTGATATTTCAGGTCGGAAACCCTTTTCCAGAAGCATATGGGAAAAGGCGCCATTCTGTCACAGAAGGGAGAAATGGGCTTGCTTACCTTAAACTCATCTGAAATTTCAGACATGAAGGAGGAGATCTGCTTCATGAGACGGTCAATGCTGCTCTCACTCCCGGTCTTCAGCAATGTGGTGATGGCAAGGGTGGCAATGCTGCGGTTCGAATCTGTCACCAGGTTTTCCAGGTCCAGATTACATGCTGTCACAGCCGAGGGATGCTTCATTGCCACCTGGAAATAAGAGGCATGGGCGTGTTAAAAATCATTCACTTTACTGACAGAGTAGCATCGCAAACACTCCTCTCTGACAGAACAAAAATGGGCAGGAAATATTCCAGATACTTTAAAAAAAACTAGGGAGCAGAAGAAAGCCATAGTCATAGGAAATCATTCCACCATTCAACATCGTCACTGAACTTGTATTGATTAATTGAAAGACACAGCATTGAAATAGGCCCACTGAGTCCACACCGATTATCGATCACTAGTTCATTCTAGTTCCACATTATCCCAATTTGGTATATTCGCTTCATGTTCCTCCTTTGTCCTTATATCCCGAGATTCCATTTTACACCTAAAATCTCTCCCATTATTGTATAATCCCAATATCTGAGCATCCATGGATGAGGGGTGGGGAAAAATCCCAAACTCACACCATTCCAAATAAAAACACCTCCCCATCTTTGTTCTATAGTGCCAAACCCCTATCCTTTATTACTCATTTCTGGGATGCGAATCTCACTGGCAAAGCCGACATTTATTCCAAAGATAGACACAAAATGCTAGAGTAACTCAGCAGGTAGCAACATCTCTGGAGAAAATGGACGGGTGACATTTTGGTTCGAGACCCTTGTTCAGATGCCGCCTCACCCACTGAGTTACTCCGGCATTTTGCATCTGCAGTTCCATGCTATTCCAATATTTATTCTGTTTGCAGTCTCTGCAACAATTCCTGCTACATTTCTAAGTCAGGTTAGTATATAACTTTGGAGGGGAAGATGATGGCGATGATGCTTCATTGTTTCTGTTGCCCATGTCCCTTATGGTAATTCAAGTTGCTAGTGTGGACGATTCTCCATTCAGAGGGATCTTTGGAATCCACCTGTCAAATTCTCAGAATATGTGATATGTTGCAATTAAATAGTTCCCATTCTCTAGAGATTGATGGCCCAATCTACAGAGTTTCTTAACGAATAGTCTCAAAAGAAGTGCTTCTGAAACAAAGTTGATAACTTAAGAGTGCAGAATTTGGTACAGAGGAAGGAAAGAGGCATTGGCATTTGTCTCCAGATACTTGCAGTTGTTCGCATTAACGAGGCAATTCGTATTTAATATTTTATCTACTATGTTAATGAGGAGTGCAAATGAGTGCATTTTAAATGCTAATTTTAAATCGGGAACTAACAAGTTTTCAATAACCAAAACTATTGTGGAATATAGGCAAGGTGATTGAATGATATCCAGGTCAGCCTTCACCTCAATGAACAGTGGAACAAAGAAAACAGGCTGACTGCTACTCCCACACCCATGGTCCCCTTGAATTATATTAGTGGCAGCTTGCTATTCGCAAACTGGTTGTATCTTTAACGTTAGTACAGTGACCATGCTTCAAAAATTAGGAACAAGGAACTGCCGATGCAGGTTAAACATAAAAGGCCAAAGTGTTGGAGTAACTCAGCAGGTCAGTCAGCATCCCTGGAGAACATGGACAAATGACGTTTCAAGTCGAGAACCTTCTTCGGACTGTAAAAGGGTCTCGACACAAAGTCTAAAGAAGGGTCTCAACCTGATACGTCAACTACCCATGTTCTCCAGGGATGCTGCATGACCTGCTGAGTTACTCCAGCACTGTGCCCGTTTATTCACTGGTGCAGAATGCTTTGGAGTTTCATAAGTTTGTAAACCAAAAATGCTCCTTAAATAAAAGTTGTTTATTTGAAGAGGATGTGTTGAGCCTCGGGTTTCAGAATATAATTTTACGCCATTCAATATTCTGCATTGCGATGAAGTATGCACTCACAAAAGGTTACGATGCAGGAGGCCAGTCACCACATTGTGCTTCATTGCGACAGCAATCCAGAACTAATCTCATGGCCACGCTCTCTCCCTGCATCATCAAATGTTTATCTACTCTTCTCATAAAAGATGCAATAGTTTCTGCTTCAATTATTCTCTGTGGGAAACCATTCAGTGCTCTGACAATCAGTACAGAAAATGCGCCAAGTATATAAACCAAACACGCTGTCTGTGTCAAGTTTAAAAACACCACTGATTCCAGAGCAGAATAAATCATTTATCAAATTCTATACCTGAAATCTACTGCTACGTTGCCTGTGCCCCACAACTGTAGTTTCCATTCCCAAGTATCATCTCCAAGGCATAAAGTTTTACCGGAAAAATGCAAAACCCCAGTGCCAGCCTTGAAACCTCTTACCTTGTTGAGTGTCCTGACTGCTGCATATCGCAAGGCCGCCTTTGGTGAACTGCAGAACAACTGCAGCACTGCAGGGAGAAAGAGCAGCATTGAATTCTCCAACTTTACACAATCCCCCCCCCCCCCCCCCCTCTTGTGCCCCCCCTGCAACCTAGTTACGCGCTCATTTTCCCACTCTCCCCACTCAGTCATCCTGCTCTTTCCCCTCCCTCATACTCATCTCCCATCCCCAACTCCCTCTATTCTATTTTATTCCCCCTTGCTCCTGCCTCACCTTCTATCGATGTAGGAAGGAACTGCAGATGCTGGTTTAAACCGAAGATCTCCCGGTTGCAAAACACTTAAATTCTCCTTCCCATTCCCACACTGTCGATTGTCAGAGTGAGGCTAAACGCAAATTGGAGGAACAGCATCTCATATTTCGCTTGGGCTGCTTATGGCCCAGTGGAATGAATATTGATTTCTCTAACTTCAAGTAACCCCGGCATTTCCCCCCTCTCTCTCTCTCTCTCTCTCTAACCCTCTCCACCCAAGTCGCAACAGCTTCTCATTTTTACCCAACAAACAGCTAACAGTGGCGTGTTTCTTCATCATCAGTACTTTTTTGCATATCTTTCATTCATTGTTCTTTATCTCACTACATCATCTTCTATATTTCTGGTTTCCCTTTCCTGTGACTTTCAGTCTGAAGGGTCTCGACCTGAAACGTCACCCATTCCTTCTCTCCAAAGATACTGCCTGTCCTGCTGAGTTACTCCAGCTTTTTGTGCCCTTCTATCTGTATCTCTCTCTTGCTTTGCATTTCGCACCTCTTCTCTCCTTACTTGTCTCCGTTTCATCTCTAGCCGTTATCACCTACTCCACCCATCTGGGCCTCGCCTGTATCCATCTATAACTTTATTACTTGCCAGCATTTGTCCCACCCCACCTCCCTTTTCCAGACCCCCACTACAGTCCGAAGAGCCACAACCTGAAATGTTGCCCATCCATTCCCTGCAGAGGAAGGCACAGTGGCGTAACGGTCGAGCTACTGCCTTAAGCCCCCATCCCACTTTCCTGAGTTACGAATTCTCCCGTGTTTTCCCCTTGATTCAAACTCGGAGAATGTCCGTAGTGAGTCCGTAGGAGAACGTAGTTATTTTGTAGCAGCTCGTAATGCCAGCCGTAGGTACTCGGGGCATCAGGTAAGTCGGGACTTTTTTTCAGCATGTTGAAAAATATCCACGAGTGAAAAAAATAACCCAGAGTACCTACAACTGGCATCTCCGAGTTTGAATCAAGGGGAAAAGTCGGGAGAATTCGTGAGTAACTCGGGAAAGTGGGACAGGGGCTTTACAGCACCACAGACCCAGGTTTCATCTTGACAATGGTGCTGTCTGTATGGAGTTTGCACTTTCTCCCTGTGACTGTGTGGGTTTTCTCCGGGTGCTCAGGTTTCCTCCCACACTCCAAAGACATACAGGTTTGTAGGTTAATTGGCTTTGGTAAAATTCAAAATTGTCCCCAATGTACAGGATAGTGTCAGTGTACGGAGTGATGGCTGGTCGCCACGGAGACGGTGAGCTGAGGGGCCTGTTTCCGTGATGTATATCTAAAGTCTAAAGAGCTGCCCGAACTGCTGAGGTACTCCAGCATTGAGTTTTGCTCAAGATTCCAGCATCTGCAGTTCTCTGTGAGTCCACAACAATCCTACATCTCCATTGTATCAGCCCACACCCAAGATGAGCCATTATACTTAACTCCTGGTCATTGACTATGTTTGTGGGTTGCAGACAACTCCCAATATTTCTGTTCCTAATGATTCATAAAGTGTATATTTAAAGAACTCAGTGTGGTGGGGTAGTGGGGTGTGTGCCTCTCCTGCTGGTGAGATCTGACCTTACACTCTCTTTCTGTTTTCATTATACTTTCATAGACAAGGCCAGTACTCACTGACAACACCTAATTACCGTTGAACCATGTGCCTTGTGAATTTATTTGAAGCAGTTAAGATGCTATGGATCTGGAATCATTTATAGCCCAGAAAGGGTGAACTTGCAGTTTTTCTTCCCAAAAGGCCATTAACGAACCACAGGGTTTATTTCAATAACTGCCCTGGTCACCATTATTGATACTATATTTAATCCAGATTATTTAATCGACTAAATTAAACATACTCTGCTGTCATGTTGGGATTTGTCCTCCTGTCTCTGAATCATTAGCCTCAGCCTCTGGATTGCTGTTCATTAATTAAAAATAAGAACATTTCAACCTGAGCAAGCAAAGAGAAAGTTTTTGAAGTGATTCACCCTTCTGCACATTATTTATTCAAACCACTTTCTTTGCTTTCATACACTTACCAGAGACAGCAGGTGCCAGTTCTTTGGCCGTACAGTTTGGCAGATTGACAATGGCAGAGGCTGCTTCATAGACCACCATCTCATGCTTGTTCCTCATGCAGTTCTCAATGAAGTCAAACAAAGGGCTGTCACGGCTGAGAGAACAACAAAACAACCTATTACCTCCCTGCGGTTCTTGCCAACCTGTCGGTCACAAGTCAAGCCTTCTACACGCTATGTCTGGATTCCAGGACTGAAAAGGTCTCCTCTGCACAGCACAAATAAAGTGAAGCTCTAACTAAGACTGAGGATTTAAAGAAGGTTTAAAAGAAAGAAAAAGCGTCAGCAGCAGCAAGACTTGCCGTGCCATTGCAGTGCCCAAACTCTGCTTCCTCACGGATGCACTAAATGCAATGCTGTGTTGAACGTTAATGAAGCCTGTGTCACTGGGACATCTTAAGTATTTGTAACAACTTTACCTTTCGATAAATAAATGCTGCGACGCACATTGTCTGCACTTTCTACTCGCGCTTTCATGATCTCCGGTACTTTACTTTTGAAATGACATTTACAGTCTCTTTTACTCTCATTCATTCGCTACCCACTTAAATGCCAGTGTCGTTTTTTCCGAGTCAAGGTATACCATACTTTTGACGCCAGATCTTTTCAAAATTGCTTCCAAATATTTGTTATTCTGGTGCAGTATTGTAACTAATGAATATACTACACTACCAATTTTCTCCAAATGCTTCCATCTTCCAACACAAGAAGTCTCTGCGAACCCATCCTTTTTCTCCTGAGATGCTGCTTGACCCGCTGAGTTACTCCAGCACTGTGTCTATCTTAAGCCTCTGCGAAGCATCCATATTATTAACCTTTCCTGAGCAAAAAAATAATGGGTAGCATATGCTACTATAAACCTTTTCATACCGTAAACAACTAGGTTTAAGCTATACACATTCCAGGATGTTAACAATGGAGACAGCAAATACTGGATTACACAAAAAGCTGGAGAAACTCAGCGGGTGCAGCAGCATCTAAGGAGCGAAGGAGATAGGCGACGTTTCGGGTCGAGACCCTTCTTCAGACTGGAATCTGGAGTTACAAACAATCAGCGGGTCAAACAGCATCTGTGGGGGCGAAGGGGGAGAAGGATTTGTCAATCTGGGTCGAAACATTACATCGGGACTGAGAATGGAAAGAGAAGATAATCGAGTGTAAAGAGTGGGAGGGGTGAGACAGACATAAGTTAGTTATTGGTGGGTTTTGGGCCAGGGATGATGTGCAGATGTAGCCAGGTGGGGTAGGGAGAGAGGGTGCCTTTCATCCACAGAGGCAGGTGGATGAAAGGCAGCAAATCTTTTCTCTTGTGGCAATGGCAAACATCCTTGCCAATAGAACACATTTGTGCCACATTGCTGACCACTAACAATAAATGAAACATCATGTTCTTTCCAGTTTGTATGTCACTGCTAAATGTAATGCAAAATCTGAAACACTAAATAAATGTTACTTCTGCCTGGCATAATAGCTACGCTCATTCATTAGTTCTTCCTCTGACGGTCAACTTTCAAAAAAGAATACTATTTTAAAAAAAAAATGTAATAACAGAAAACTGTATTAACAAAAAACTGCAGGAGCTGGTTTACCAAAGAAAGACCCAACATGCTGGAGTAACTCAGCGGGTCAGGCAGCATCTCAGACAATCATCCATAGGTGATGCTATGGCCAAAGAAAAACACAAAAATGAAAATGAAAGACCAAACGTCACCTATCGATGTTTTCCGGAAATGCTGCTTGACCCACTTAGTTACTCCAGAATTCCATGTCTTTAAAAAAAATGCTATCTTTTTTTTATTAATATCATTAGATTCTCTCACTGCTTCCTTAAGGTTTGACTTGTTTGAAGTTCCTTCCACTACATTGTACCATGACTGTAGACACTACTTTGTGATAACAGCCAAAATCAACTATCTGACCAAGGTCGAGAGATCAAAACCTCTACGGCTCCCACCTAGGTGGTGTATTTTTTAAAGACTGGGGTAAATACCAACATGTAGAAGATTTAAAACAAAGGGATGTTGGGGAAGGGGATGACCATGACCTTTCAGTGCGATAACTGAGCTCTAAGAGCTTGTTTTTATGCCCCTCGGTCACTCCATACATTGGAAAGTTGCAACCTTGTTTCACAGCTAGTCTTCTCCGACAGGTATCTTTATAAATGATTCAGTCTGTTTTCAAAAGATAAAACACTGAATAATGAGGGGAAAACAGATTGCGGAGAACACTTGCTGTGCATCCTAAGGGATCTTGGATAACAGGTTGGATGAGGAATTGAGAGCAATAAATTTTGGACGGTATCCTATTATTCCCTTTGGAGCTGTGGTCATGTCATGAAGTAATGTAGCTACTACAGGGCAATCTGAAGCTGTAATTCATGTGTTAGACAAGAATCTTGCCCAAAGTAATCTTGCTCAATTTGTGTCAATCTCCTGCCCACAAAAACCAAAATTTCGCCACACAAATTTATCTTTGTTAATTTTCTTCCCCACCTCCCCAAAGACGCTAACACTTTGGTGACATATGGTTTCACAGCTGCCAGCCCCCTCTTGTGCCTTTCTAAACCCAGCATGTGTGAACCTCGACAGTCAGTGCACACTATTTAACTGCGGCATGGTTCCATAGTCAGGTTCACACCAGTCGAACAGCTGACTTTTTACTGAAGCACTATGATCAAGGGAACAATTTAACAGCGGAAATCAAACCCAAGGTCCATCTTATCCATAGGCTTAACTACTCACTCTAAACTTTACTTTAGACTTTAGAGACCCAAATCGGAAACAGGCCCTTCGGCCCACTGAGTAGCGATCATCCCGTACACTAGCACTATCCTAAACATTAGGGACAATTTACCATTTTACTAAAAAGCCAATTAACCTACAAATCTGTAGGCCTTTGGAATGTAGGAGCAAACCCACGCAGTCACAGGAGAGAATGTACAAACTCGTACAAACTGCACCCGTAGGCAAGATTAAACCCGGGTCTCTGGTGCCATAATCTAGCAGCAAATCTACTGCTGTGCCACTTACTGAATAGATACAGTGCAAATGTTGTTCTTTTTAGGACGTGAAGTCGGCAGATGATTCAGAAAAGGTGTGTAGCCTTAAATAACCGAGTCAGTCCATTCACAAGCAGGGACTCGTACAAAAGGTAATGCAGGTTAGAAACATTCTCCCACCGAAGCGGCAAGAGTTTTTGCTAAGGACGCAGAGCCAAGAAATATGCACAAAGCTAGCTACAAGCATGATACAATGCCATGTGAATGGTGGAACAGACTGAAAGGGGAGACTGATTTCTATTTTTATATGCAACCACTTCCAAAATCTACCATCCCCACCCAACAGGGAATACAAATTATCATACTGCTCTACTGGACTATTTAGTGCATTTTACAATCACAAGGAATACAAAATATTTGCAAGTAACAAGGGTACCATTAACTTTCCACTGGTGTTAAGCAACACTTTGTCCTGCCTGAGGTAAACATGGATTTTGCAGAACAAACTTCTCACTATATTTTCTCAGTGTATATTTCAAAAGAGATTCAGCTAATGTACACACACATCCCAGCTTTTCAAAGATAATCCTCCACCTATTTCTCAAGAACAACGAGAGATGGGCAATAAATGCTAGATTTGCAAGTGAGAGCCACTCCACAAGCATTAGTTTTTTTCCCCTACACATTCTATCAGTGTTCAAGCTATCTTTCAGAAAGAGCCTGCCAATTTACCGCTGAATGGTAGTGCATTGAGTGCTGTATTTGTTCCACAAGGAGTGTTGAGACCGCACATAGTTGTTGAGACAAATAGCATAGATATATTTACAACATAACTGGATAAACACAAGAAAATAGAAAGTTGTGTAGGAAGCAGATGCTAATTTACACCAAAGATAGACACAAAATGCTGGAGTAACTCAGCGGGACAGGTAGCACCTCTGGAGAGGAATGGGTAACGTTTCGAGTCCCTGCTTCAGACTCACAAATCTCTCAACCTGTGTCTGAAGAAGGGCCTCGACCCAAAATGTCACCCATTCCTTCACTCCAAAGATGCTGCCTGTCCCGCTGAGTTACTCCAGCATTTTGTGTCTAAAATAGAAAGTTGTATTGACCGTGTGAGATGAAGAGGGGCAGTAGGAGGTTCAATTGCAACAAAACACTGTCACGGCCCTGTTATGTTACATGCCTACTCCAGGGCTGTGAACTTTTATGTCCTGAAATTAGTCTAAACTCCTTTTTTTAATAGACATGAAAATAAACAGCAGGAGGAGCAAGCCACTCAATTAATTCAATAAGATCACGTCTGTTCTTTTACCTCAATGCCGCCTTCCTCCACTCACCCCATAACCCCTGATTTAAAATCTCCTAATCAGTGTCTTATGTATTCTCATCAATTATCACACAAGATTGTTGTGTCCAGTATCAAAATAAACTTTTCCTCACGAAATGGGAGTTTGATTTGAACCTAAAGAATATGGTAGGTGGAAAGCACATATTCCTTACTATCCTGAACCTATCAGAAATACAATCCCTCTTAACAAATGTTAGCCATAAGAGTGGAAAACTTGGTAAAATTGTAACAAAGGCAACCCATTGAGAGCTCACCTGCTGTCATCTTCCTCCAGCAGTTTGGTAGCAACACGAATCATCATACAGTAGGCAAATGGGGATTTCAGGCCCTGGCGCGAGAACTTGGTCACCATCTTGCTAACTGCGAGCCGGTCATTTTTACGGATGTGGTACAGCAGACCCAGAGCATGGTACTGAAAGAAAGGAAGAACTAGCACTCTTGTACTGTGCATCTCATCCTTGGGACTTCACAAAAGATATTACACATTTTCTATAAATAGGCAAATACAACAATAGATTGATTGATTGACAATATCATCACCAAAAAGACAAATAGCTTTTCTGAACATGCCATGCAATCACAATATCATAACCAGTTGGAAGCATTCATAATGTGCAGGAGGAACTGCAGATGCTGGTTGACACCAAAGATAGACACAAAATTCTGGAGTAACTTTGCGGGATAGTCAGTATCCCTTGAGAGAAGGAATGGGTGATGTTTTGAGTCAAGATCCCTCATCAGACTCTTCATCTGATGAAGGGTCTCGAGCCGAAACGGCATCCATTACTTCTCTCCAGAGATGCTGCCTGTCCGGCTGAGTTACTTCAGCATTTTGTGTCTATCTTCGGAGGCATTCATAAATTTGATTAATGCCCCCAAAAGAACATGACCAAAATCATTCTGCTTGACATCATTCATATAGGTTTCTCTATTTGGCTCAATGGTCTGGAAATCCCACACTGAACATCAATTATTTTCCTCGTTTCTTTTTCAAGATACTCAATAAGCACCACCTCTTAGACCAAACCATCCTACAAACTCCCCACCACCTGCGTCACATTTAACTTGACGACAGGAGCCATGAATCATCTTGGGTTAGTTTGTACTTTAAAAACATAATATAGCCGATGTGGAAAGCGGAGCCTAGGGCAAAGCCGAATTTTCCACGATCTTACTAAATGCTAGAGGAAGCTCTGGGATCACATGCCCTACCCAGCCCTTACATCCCTACCCAAATACATTATGATATGATTGTAATTCTCCTTTGGCCCTCTCCAACTGCGGTGCCGAGATATGAACACAACTTTTGGTGAGGACTAACTAGTAATTTGGAAAATGTTGCTAACCTCTTTGCTTTAATATACTACTACCAAATGAAGAAAATCTCTGCAGAGATGAAGGGTTCAACACAGAATTCAGTGGAATACAGGAAGGTACAGATACCTGGCCAGCCACTGTGGAAACCTTTCTTCATTGTTTACCAGTGTACAGACAGTTAATTTACCTGCACCATAATGTTGTCACTAGAGGCTGCCTCTTGAGCTTCGTTCACCCAACGTTTAACCACATCAAAACCAGTCTTGAGTAAGTGCTGAGAGACATGAATGGAAAGGCTAATCAATAACCAACTATTTTATCTCGATCATTACTTCAAATTACTCCAGCACACTCAGGAGTTTGGTGGTGCTGGACTAGCATTTTTTCCAAAATAAAAAAACACAAAGTGCTGGAGTAACTCAGCGGGTCAGGCAGCATTTCGGGAAAACATGGATAGGCGTTTTTGGGTCGGGCTCTTCTTATCGGTTTTAAGGGGGGTGGGGGGAGGGGGGGGGGGGGGGGGAAGGAGAGAGAAAGCTGGAAGTGAGGTGGGTGGGACTAAGCCAGGCAAATCATAGGTGGATACAGGTGAAGGAGAATTCTGATTAGGAGCTGGGCGGACAAAGGCCAGAGATGAAAAGGAGACAAAAGGGTGTAAGATAAGGAGAGAAAAGGCGCGAGTTGCGAGGCCAGAGGAAGGAATATGGGTGGAGGGGGAGGCAGGATGCGTGAGAAATGAGTGTGCATCCAGATTGGGTACAGGTAACGGGAGGGTGTGGGGAGGAGGAAGGAAAGAGAAGAGCGGTTTGTTGGATAGTTATCCATAATTGGATAAGTCAACATTTATATTGATGGGCTGTAAGCTAACCCTGCAGAATATGCACCTCATATTCGCCTTTCCAGGCTACTGGGTGTTATTCATAGCAATCCTAACACACTTTAATTCACCCAAAATCTATGAAAGTATTATAATAAATTTTCCAGGGAACTAAAGTTTACAGAGAGCTTGGGAAGTCGAGTGAGGGGGAGCGCTGCAAACATGCTAAAACCTTGGGTTTTGTAAATAACCGGACTATGGATTATTGAATCGATACTGTACATTCAAAAACAAATTCTGAATTATACACCAGCGTGTTCTATGCTAAGATTGGCAACAACAGTGCTCTTCCAGCATGTATTGGCCATGTCTTAATATCCAGAGGAGGTATTTGAGGCAGGTACTATAACATTCAAAATATATTTACACAGGTACATGGATAGGAAAGGTTTGGAGGGATATGGGCAAAGCATGGGCAGGTGGGACTAGTGTAGATGGGGCGTCTTGATCCACATGGGCAAGTTAGGCATTTTTCCATAATGTGAGACCTTATGGCCATTGAATGAGTGGCTTGCTTGGCCCTTTCAGAGGGAAGTTTAGAGTTAACCATATTTCTAAATGGAGTCACATGTAATCTTAAAGTCAGTAATGGTGACTGAAATCAATGAATTGTTATAAAAGCCTGTTGGTTCATAAAACATACTGAATCCCCTAACTCAAGGACATTTACAAACCTGACGGTTTTTACAATAATTCATTAGTTTCACACTCACTTACTGACTTGAGATATATAATTCCAAATTGATTTTAAAATTCAAAATCAAAATTTCCAGTTGCACTATCGGATACCTCTCTTGCTCAATCATCTAAGCATCTATTTAGCAACCCAGTAACAACTACACTTCTACAATGCAGTATAAAAACTTCATAAAATGAAAGAGGATTCTGTAAAATACTGCAACATACTCAGCGTGACAAGCATTCATCCCACAACGGAGTGCAGTAGGATAACTTGGAGCAGGCAGCACCACTTACCAGGGAAGAAAGCAATGCAGAACTGGAGACACTGGGAACTTTGTCTACTATTGCCTGCTTCATATATCGTTCAATGGCTTGTAGCATGGTGCTCTGTCAAGAAACAAACAAGAGTGAGGGTGAATGAGACCTGACGTACGATCTTCAGAAAAGTCACTATAATCAGCAGTTGGACAGACAGGTTTACTGCTCAGAAAAGCAAATAGGGCGATGAGGCAGAAAAAGTCAACATGCAATTGAATCGCTTCTGTACACCAAATACTTTACACACCATGGAGAGAGCTATCAGCTTTGTAAGAATACATTGTGAACATACTGATGTATCATAAGACAAAATGTTGGAATTCACAAGCCACAAAGATTAAAATAAGCACTAAAGATACAAGAGACTGCAGATGCTGGAAACTTAAGAAAAAGCAAAGAGCTACAGGAACTCAAGGATCAGGCACCATTTGTGGAGAAAAATGGTCTGACGATATTTCGGGTGGGGAGTCTTCTTCCCTTAATGCACATTATGACAGGCATGATTCACAGAACCATGGGAATGCAAGAAAAATTCTCCGAGGGTAAACTGTATCACCATTTCAAGCAATTGTACATTCAGCTATGGTGGGAGATGTTAGTACAGCGATAATTTTGGTTTGAAGTCTCATCAAGTATTCGCAACCAAATACAGATGTTGGATGAAGTTCTCATTAACTTTCCTGAATTTATACCTTACAGCAATAGCGTGGCAATTTTCATAGCACCAATGTTCCCTATATATCCAGTAGCAATCTCTGAACATTTTTGCAGCATCACCACTCACAACAGGTTGGCCCTACTCAAAATAGGTCTATTATTACCAACACACACACACACAAATCAAAACTTGCCACAATCAAGATCATAATGAGCATAATGTATCAGCAATATACATATATACACACGTGGATATGTACAGTGCCCTCCATGATGTTTGGGACAAAGACCCATCATTTGGGATGTCAGGACTTTCATATGAGGAAAGATTGGATAGACTCGGCTTGTACTCGCTGGAATTTAGAAGATTGAGGGGGGATCTTATAGAAACGTACAAAATTCTTAAGGGGTTGGACAAGCTAGATGCTGGAAGATTGTTCCCGATGTTGGGGGAGTCCTTGTGGCTAAAGGGATCAGGGGGTATGGAGAGAAGGCAGGTACGGGATACTGAGTTGGATGATCAGCCATGATCACATTGAAAGGCGGTGCAGGCTCGAAGGGCCGAATGGCCTACTCCTGCACCTATTTTTCTATGTTTCTATGTTTCTATTTATTTATTTGCTTCTACTCCACAATTTGAGATTTGTAATAGAAAACAAATCACATTTAATCACAGGTTAAAGTGCACATTGTCAGATTTTAATACATTTTTATACATTTTGGTTTCACCATGTAGAAATTACAGCAGTGTTTATACATAGTCTCCCCATTTCAAGGCACCATAATGTTTGGGACACAGCAATGTCATGTAAATGAAAGTAGTTATGTTTAGTATTTTGTTGCATATCCTTTGCACGCAATGACTGCTTGAAGTTTGCGATTCATGGACATCACCAGTTGCTGGATGCATTCTCTGGTGATGTTCTGCCAGGCCTGTATTGCAGCTATCTTTGCCTTATGCTTGTTTAGGGGTCTAGTCCCGTATTCTCTTCAGCATATAAAAGGCATGCTCAATTGGGTTCAGATTGGGTGATTAACTTGGCCACTCAAGAATTTACCATTTTTTAGCTTTGAAAAACTCTTTTGTTGCTTTAGCAGTATGTTTGGGATCATCGTCTTGCTGTAGAATGAACCGTCGGCCAAAGAGTTTTGAGGCATTTGTTTGAACTTGAGCAGATAGGATGTGTCTGTAGACTTCAGAACTCATTATGCTACTACCATCAGCAGTTGTATCGTCAATGAAGATTGGTGGTTGCTCTTTTATGTACTTCTCGAAAAAAACTATAACCTGCCATCCTATTTTTGCGGCTAAACAGTGATTTGCACCTTGCAGTGTAGCCTCTGTATTTCTGTTCATGAAGTCTTCTGTGGGCAGTGGTCATTGACTATTCCACACCTGACTCCTGAAGAGTATTTCTGATCTGTTGGACAGGTGCTTGGGGATTTTTTTCTTATTATAGAGAGAATTCTTCTGTCATCAGCTGTGGAGGTCTTCCTTGGCCTGCCAGTCCCTTTGAGATTAGGAAGCTCACCAATGCTATCTTTCTTCTTAATGATGTTCCAAACAGTTAATTTTGGTAAGCCTAAGGTTTGGCTGATATCTCTAACAGTTTTATTCTTGGTTCTCAGACTCATAATGACTTATTTGACTTTAATTGGCACAACTTTTGTTCTCGTGTTGATAAACAGCAATAAAAGTTTCCAAAGGTGATGGAAAGACTGGAGGAAAGACTAGGCGCTGGGAGCTCACTCATACCTGCATTAAGGAGGCATTTAAACACACCTGAGCAATTACAAACTCCGTGAAGCCATGTGTCCCAAACATTATGGTGCCATGAAATGGGTAACTATGTATAAACACTGCTGTAATTTTTACATGGTGAAACCACAATATATAAAAATAGCCTTTAATAAAATCTGCCAATGTGCACTTTAACCACATGTGATTTTTTTTCTATTACAAATCTCAAATTGTGGAGTACAGAGGCAAATAAATAAATTATGGGTCTTTGTCCCAAACATTATGGAAGACAGTGTATATATTTGTCACACACACATATATACGTGTGTGCGTGTGTGTGTGCGTGCGTGTACATAAATGTGTTTATGAATGCATTTATACATGTATGTGTATATATATTAAATAAAAATATACAGGGCGGTCTTTCTTTAAAATCATATCCATGTACAATGATTTGCAAGACCCTTTCTTGAGAGCATTACTTACATCAGTAATTTTACACAGTGCTCTCACAGCAGGTCCACGATAATTGTCTTCTTTGCCAGTCATGTCTTTTGTCAGGCTGAAAGGAGGAAAATAACTGTTTAGTAACCAAAGCAAGATTTCGGCTACATGACATAAAACGATTCAGCAATTCAAGATAGTATGCACTCATTAAACTGCCACTTCATATTTCCCCTGCCCAAGATCTCTTTCATGCAAATCTTTAAATCCCGAAAAATCAAGGGCCTACATTCAAATAGCATCCTCACAACCTCAGCGCATCCCACAACACATTATAACCTACACATTATTTTGTAGTCCTTGCTATCACAAAGAAACATGACAGCCAAAGCCTCAAAAATAATACAAATGAAAAGATAATTTATTGTGGCCATGTTGATTGAGGTATAAATATCCACCAGCAGAGAACTATCCTTTTCTTTAATATGGTGTCACGGGAAATCGTTTTAATATCCTCCCTCAGAGCAAATGTCTCAGGTTACAGATAATACCTCCACCAATACAGCGCTCCCTCAGCATTGTACCAACGTCTCAATTTTCTCAAGTCTCCAGAAATCCTGATCTTCTGACACAGAGGCCAGAATACTGCCAAAGAGATCTCATTTGACCCAAAGCTAAAGGCACTATCCAACTCCAGCTCAACCCTTTGCAACATTCTCAGAAAATAATGTATCTCCCTTATTATTCAACTTAATTTACAACCGGAGCGGTTTTAAACCAATCTCCCACCTCTCTGCTCCAATAGTCTTTTTTGAAAATAGTTTCCGTCAACACAAAGAAAAGGTGTTCGCTTCCCTTTCGACATGCTGACACCTGGATGACAATTGTTGGAAGGATATCTCCCTAATGAATGTTCGGAAATTGCTTCATGCATTCAAAAAATAATTGGACCAGGAGATAAATATTGTTAAAAATGACATGAAATCAGAGTTGCTATAAAGACAGTATGCTCTGTGATGAAGAGTGTATCTTATTAACACCCCATGCTGGCGAAGAGCATATTGTCTGCAGTTGGAATATAGCACTTCTAATGTAATTTATTCCCCATAACCCCCAATGTAATTGAAGCTACAAGACATCAGAACAAAATTACCATACATGTGGAACTTTATTGCCAAGCTGATAAGTTTGGAATCCCTCCCATGCCTGCACTTTGCTGACTGCAATAGTGCACGTTAGAGCTGCTGCTCCAGCATCTGTTATAAACTGTAATATTAAATGGCGAAAAGTCGAGCTCCAAAATGGCAGCACAGCAGGGGTCCCTCATTCTGATATCTCTTCCAATCAAAACTGTACAAACAGTACAGTTTACAATTTAATGAACAACAGCAAATGCCGTCAGACTGTTCAATGCAGAAAGGCATCACATCTGAGCATAATCCTGTCCTTGCCCTTTATCTGTCAACTTTCAATCAGAGCCAGGAAATTGCAAGAACTGTCACAGATTGATGTGTTGATTAGAGTTTTAGTTTGCTGACCATTGATCTCCTGTTCACACTAGTTCTATGCTGTCCCACTTTATACACGAGGAGCAACTTACAGAACCCATTAAACCTGCAGACCGCTCCTTTTTTGGATGTGTGAGGAAACCGGAGCACCTGGAGGGAACCCATGCGGTCACATGGAGAAAGAGCAAACCACACAACACCCGAGGTCAGAATCAAACCTGGGTCTCTGTGCTGTGAGGCAGCAGATCTACCAGCTGCACCACTGTGGTGTGGTTGTTCTTAAAGTCACAATGGGTTAGAATGGCTAATTGAACACAGACTGGGGTGGCAACTTGAGCCCTACTAGATCTCCTACACACCAGTAGCCCAGATTAAACCACCTTTATCAACCAGGTTAACAGGGATCCATGTGTAGAAAGGATCTGCAGATGCTGGTATATACCGAAAATAGACACAAAGTGCTGGAGTAACTCAGTGGGTCAGGCAGCATTTCTGGAGAAAAAGAATGGGTGACATTTTGGGTCAGGACCCTTCTTCAGACCGAAAATATAGGAAAGGGAACTGGGGATAAGAAAGGCAAGAACAAAGCAGGGCTGTCAAAGGACAACCAAATAAGGATGGAGTCCATAATGGCCCATTGTTTGCTGGGGAAGAGGTGATAACAAAGGGTCAGAAGGATGCGAACAGTGGAACTCCTACTAGATGACTTGGGGGATGGGTGGAAGGGTTGCTTGAAATTAGACAAATCAACGTTCATCCCGCCAGGTTGTAAGCTGCCCAAGCAAAATATGAGGTGTTGTTCCTTCAATTTGCACATGGCCTCTGTCTGACAGTGGAGGAGGCTCAGGACAGAAAGTTCAGAATGGGAAGGGGAGTTAAAATGTCTGGCAACCGGGAGATTGTGTAGGCCAAGGCAGACTGAGTGGATCAATGTCTTGCAAAGATTCATTGATCAGGAGTGGATTTTAAAATATATCATGATTGCGATTGATAAAACTGCACCAAATAGGGAAAAAAAAACAAAGATGATGGGATGGTAGATAAAATGCTGGAGAAACTTAGCGGGTGAGGCAGCATCTATGGAGCGAGCTCACAGATGCTGCCTCACCCGCTGAGTTTCTCCAGCATTTTTATCCACCTTCGATTTTTTCAACATCTGCAGTTCCTTCTTAAAGATGAAGGGATTGTACTTTCCATGTAAGTGACATCCCAAAAGGAAATTAATAAATGCTGCATGTTAAAATAAGTTATTCTGGGCTATATTTAACTGAGGTAAAACAGCCTCACCTCATTTGTTCTTGTTTCCCTCTGGATACCCAAACCATCAGAAGTAGATTATCTGACAGCAGAGCATGGCCTGAGACATTATCTCCTCGGCTCTCCAATTAAACTGCCTTAAGGTTTCTCCAGCACTTTTTGCTTTTACTTGATTTCTAGTCTTTGCTTTCTTTAATGTGCGAGTTTAAAAACCTAAGGATTGTGAAGCACACTGTGATGAGCTTTAAGGCCTCAGCTTGCTCTGGGGAAGACTCATAGAAACATAGAAATTAGGTGCAGGAGTAGGCCATTTGGCCCTTCGAGCCTGCACCGCCATTCAATATGATCATGGCTGATCATCCAACTCAGTATCCCGTACCTGCCTTCTCTCCATACCTTCTGATCCCCTTAGCCACAAGGGCCACATCTAACTCCCTCTTAAATATAGCCAATGAACTGGCCTCAACTACCCTCTGTGGCAGAGAGTTCCAGAGATTGACCACTCTGTGTGAAAAAATTTCTTCTCATATCGGTCCTAAAGGATTTCCCCCTTATCCTTAAGCTGTGACCCCTTGTCCTGGACCTCCCCAACATCGGGAACAATCTTCCTGCATCTAGCCTGTCCAACCCCTTAAGAATCTTGTAAGTTTCTATAAGATCCCCTCTCAATCTCCTAAATTCTAGAGAGTATAAACCGAGTCTATGCAGGCTTTGTTCATAAGACAGTCCTGACATCCCAGGAATCAGTCTGGTGAACCTTCGCTGCACTCCCTCTATGGCAATAATGTCCTTCCTCAGATTTGGAGACCAGAACTGTACGCAATACTCCAGGTGTGGCCTCACCAAGACCCTATACAACTGAAGTAGAACCTCCCTGCTCCTATACTCAAATCCTTTTGCTATGAAAGCTAACATACCATTGGCTTTCTTCACTGCCTGCTGTACCTGCATGCCTACTTTCAATGACTGGTGTACCATGACACCCAGGTCGCGCTGCATCTCCCCTTTTCCTAATCGGCCACCATTTAGGTAGTAGTCGGTTTTCCTATTTTTGCCACCAAAGTGGATAACCTCACATTTATCCACATATAACCTCACATTTATCCACATCAGGGCGGCACGGTAGTGTTGATGCCTTTTAACGCTAGAGACCCAGGTTCTATTCTGACTACAGGTGCTGTCTTATACACTCTCCCCGTGACCTGCGTGGGTTTTCTCTGGGAGCATTAGTTTTCTCCCACACTAAAGATGTATGGGTTTGTATGTTAATTGGCTTTGGTAAAATTGTAAATTGTCTCTGGTATGTGTAGGATAGTGTTAGTGTGCTGGTTAACTTTCAGATGGAGATTTAGAAATGAAGAAGGAAAATTGGAAACTCATGCTGCCAATGTCCAGCTTTCGTTTTGATTCTGGCACCTATGGGTCTCTGACTACAATGTAGGATAAACAGAATACTGCCATCATTACAATTACCAATAACCGACAGGAACCGAAAAAATCTCAGGACACTAACCTGCTGGTAACAATGATGACATCTTCAGCAATGGTAGACATTTCTTTAATCGTCAGGTAGCACATCCTTCGAAGAGTGGGCTGAATGAGAGCGAGAAAATAAATGAGTAATTCATTGATGTTTTGTGCGTACAAGGTTCAGCGGTATTCACTTGAAAATTTGTATATGAAAATTATTCGGCACTCATACTTTTCTCATTGAATTGATTTTGAAAATTTCATCTCGGAGAAAGGGCTGCATTTATCATCTTATTAGGAAGCGAGTCACATACAATAAATTGCTTTGCATCTCAGTACCTTTCACAAAGCCAAGCGCAGCAGCACTTTTGCATGCACGAATGGCTAAATGATGAGCAAGGCTGTTGAATGAGGCTCAATCTAGACTAATGCAGTTACCACCCTCCTCATCACTAAAGGCATGATTTTCCACACCCACCCCATATCCTGATCTAAAATACACCTTACTGATGTCTTAGTGCTAAATAATGGCAGTCGCTTCAAGGTCCACAGCAGGATGCCTTCTATCTGCCAAACGGGTTAACTGCAGCTCATTCCATTCCACTGAATTAGAATTGTTGAAGCCTCATTGCTTGCCAGCTGCTCCCTTGGCTCTGTAATAATCCACAAGGTATAAACAGAGAGAGAAAAAAAGGGTGAAGACCCAAGACTTCCATGCAAGAAAGGTCCAAAAATGAATTGCTGGGTTAAATTTTTTTTGTTTTCTCATGCTATTTACTGATATGCAGAAGTACAATAATGGGGCTGTTAAATCGTACAACAATCAACATTCAGGAATTATCCGGGAAAAGGATACTGAAAATTCCAGCTGTGGAGCATTTTCAGATCCATGGGCCCAAGTAACTGTTCCTTCCTGACACATCGTTATACATCTTAAAGAATTGCAGGGAAGGGTTTACACTTTCATTTTTACTGACTGTTTCACTTTTAGTCCAGCCCCCATCAGACATTACTTATACAATAATGAAATAATACAATGAAAAATCATATCTGAAATGTAAGAGTGTGTTTAACAATGCAGTGCAGCTTTTTTTTTAAATCGAAGGGGTAATAGGCATTTCTAACCCTGCAACATCTAGTGCCATTTGATCGGGGAATGCTTAGAAACATAGATGAGCAGCATCAATTTGCTCTAACTACGTTAAAGAGGACCATGCTGCCCGTTCACTGCCAAGGATTTCATTAAAGGCCATAGTACAGAACGAAGGCTGTATCTATGTATGATATATCTGACCTGTTTGGATAGCATGCGAAATAAAACTTTTCCCTGTACCTTAGTACATGCGACAATAATAAACCTCAACTTAATTCATAAACAGTGCAGTCAGAAACTTCCGTCCAGCCTCAAAATAGGTGATTGAAATTTAGAATGCATTTACAAAAAGTGTGAGAAATACAATCCAACAGAATAGTCACTTTTGACTTTTCCTTGAACGGTGTTTTACTTTGAGCACGTGTTAATTCTGGCCAAATTGAAGCTGCCAGGACACTAAAACTGAGTAAAGGCTTCTGTGCTGCTCGACCATTTGGTCAATTTAAATGTGCCTTTTGCAGACTGGGACAAGCTGCAGAATGGTGCCAGCTTGTCTGAAGCCCAGATAAGAGTAGCAGGGAAAGAATGGGACATCTGCAGATTCTTACAATTGGGTGTAAATTGCATCAAACAGATTGAGTGACTGCAAACATACAGAAACGTAGAAAATAGGTGCAGGAGTAGGCCAATCGGCCCTTCAAGCCTGCACCGCCATTCAATATGATCATGGCTGATCATCCAACTCAGTATCCCTTTCCTTCCTTCTCTCCATACCCCCTGATCCATTTAGCCACAAGGGCCACAACTAACTCCCTCTTAAATATAGCCAATGACCTAGCCTCAACTACCTTCTGTGGCAGAAATTTACAGAGATTCACCACTCTCTGCGTGAAAAATGTTTTTCTCATCTCGGTCCTAAAAGATTTCCCCTTTATCCTTAAACTGTGACCCCTTGTCCTGGACTTCCCCAACATCGGGAACAATCTTCCTGCATCTAGCCTGTCCAACCCCTTAAGAATTTTGTAAGTTTCTATAAAACCAGACATACATATTGTAAATAGACAAAAATGCTGGAGAAACTCAACGGGTGAGGCAGCATTTATGGAGCAAAGGAAATAGGCAACTTTTCGGGTCAAAACCCTTCTTCAGACTGATGTGAGGGTGGGGGGGCGGGAAGAAGAAAGGGTGGAGCCAGTGGGCTGAGGGAGAGCTGAGAAGGAGAGGAGAAAGTAGGTACTACCTGAAATTAGTGATGTGGAGATCTGTTATTGTGTTTTTCCAAAATGAGGTTTAGATGCGCAAGTGCTTGACTCAGTATTTTTTTTGACTGAAACTAGACTGGGGGAAGCTTAGAACAAGCTATTTACATTGGGGGATCGTCCGTGGTCTCAAACACAAGTTTGCGATTAAGTGTGTTTAACTGTCTTGATCGCGAGTGCAGAAATCGGCGCCACTGTGCGGTTTTCGCATTGATTTTCGGCACTTCGCTAGTTGGAGCAGATCGATCATTCGCGGGCTTGGGAATGGGTCCCAAAGAGATCGTAGAACGGAGTCTAACAAGCACGGGGGGGGGGGGTGGGGGGGGGATGGCATCCAATTGGTGGGGTAATGAAAACAAGTCTGGTTTATGTGCTAAGCGGTGAAGCATTTGACCTGCCGTTCTGGGAGCGCTAATTGGAAAGGCGCATTCCAAAAATCGGCATCGACTGCCAGTGCGAAGAGGCTAGGCGCTGACACCAAGAGGTAAAACCTAGGTTGGTTAGCGGCCACGCCTGTGTGAAGATATCCAAATCCCTCCCTGGAGTGACGGACGAGGAATCTCGTAAAGGCACTGGGCTCGTTGACTAGAGTATAGATTGACTGGGGATACTCTAGTCCATTCGAGATTTCGTTGGGCAGGTAAATTGAATTCGAGAGCCCGCGTACGTTGAGTGGTATGCACCAAAACTAATTGGTCCGAGAGCAAACTTAAATTTGCAGAATCAAAGTTTCCAAATACAGAATTTCACATTGAAGTTCTGCCCGTACGGTAGAATTCGAATTCTGTGTAAATAGAACTTCGGAGTTTATGCATATTTGAGATCAATTTTCGAATAGCAGCTGATCAACAGTGAATAGTAACCCTCTGATCGATTGTTGATTAGTACCTGATAGCAAAGAGTAACTGAGAGACGGGAACCTGGTTTACTTGGTGAAAAGTACCCAAATGTGCGAGGTACCCCTAATTCTGTAAAACTTAAGAGAGGAGAGATAGAGGTCCCCCTATAGAAGTCCAGTCTTCGCAGTGGAAAGTAACATTTCGGAGGAAAAGTAGTCCATTTAAGAAGTAGTACCCCTCAGCAAAGAGTACCCTAGGAAGGGAAAAATCTTCGGTATCAGAGAGAGAGGTTCACTGATTGATAACAGCGCTACGCGGCATTTCGATCGAGTGTTTGTAATCTGTGCGGTAGCATGCTAAATTATTATTGTAAATTGTCTTCTTTAGCATATTTATTGGATCCGAATTGTATAAATACTTTGTGCATGTAAAAAGATTTAGAGTGTATTAACATCGGGGACCGCTCTTATTGTCTGTGTGAGTGCTTAAGGATTTTTGGTTGTTAGATATTTGGAGTTACAAGTGCGTTTGAATTGAATATTTGTATCTGTGTAAATCAGGATTGTAGTATTGTAGTCAATCATTCCGTTGACTAAGTACGCCACGAGGAGGATTTATTAGAGTGTGATTCATTGTCATAATAAGTGGATGCTTGTAGTTTATATTGGGGTGTGTCTTTGTTTACTTGTTATTGGGGGAATAATTTCTTGTTTGATTATAGTTTTACTTGCGTGGTTTGGGTTTATTTGTCTGTGTGAACTTAAACTGTTCTGAGTGGAAGAGATTGCTGCTAAAATTGAAATATTAAGATCCAAAGCCTTAGTTTGGGAAACCGGAGATTCTTTGTTTACAGGCTGAGAGTTGAATGAAGTGATTGTGATCGAGCTGATAAGAAAGTTGAGAGCGCGATTGAATAAGAGCGATTAAGTCGAACAATTGAATAGAGCGATTGAGTGGAGTGATTGAGTAACGATTGGGAAAGATTGAAGGTACAATTGTGTGAGAAGGTGTGAATCTGCTAGACGTTAGTCATTGTGTGGGAGTGATTTCAGTGGCCTTGGAGTCTGAAAGGAAGGGGCCAGTATTGAGGAGGTGTGAGTGCTTTGAATCTTATCTGTATCGTGTCTATTGTGTAAGAGGATGGGGAATGTATTAGAAAAGGACCTGAAAGTCCGATAAGAATAATTTGTGAGAAAATATTCCTGAATGTCTGATAAGAATAATTTGTGAGAAATTCCGCAGGGAGCAGGGAGATTAAGAAAAATATCAGGAAAATTAAATAAAGTTTTGAGGAATTAACTTTAGCTGATAGGTGGGCTAAAGTCTAAAGTAGGAAGAACCTACATAGAGACAATTGTTAGGCGATATGGAAACAATGAAGAAGAAAATGAGTTTATTGAAATATGGAACATTTTCTTCACTGAAAGGAAAGTAACTAAGGAAGTCGTTCTGCTTTCTGCTTTAAGAATGGCAGTGTTCAAGTTAGGGATTAGAATGGAAAAAGAGAGAACTGGTCCTTCTTTAGACATTTCGGAACAGGGAAAGGAAGATAGTGGAAGCCAGCAGCAGGAGCAGGAGAGAACATTAGCGTTTAAAGGAGAAATTATTGCGATGGCTCTTAAAGGGGAGGTGCCGACTAAAATAAAACGTATTAAATTTAGTAAGAGTGCCGCAGTTAGCGTGGATCTCGAAGGAAGAGAAGTCCAATATATACAAGGGTGGGCAGACTTTTTCGCAACAGAGTCACAGCATTCCTCTCAGCACTCTCATGTTCTTAGTTCGGAGACACTATGCGCAACTTGCGAACAGGGCGCCCGGGTGGAGTCAGTGGTATCTTCGACTCCATCCACTAAATTCAAATCCAAAGTAGCAAAATCGGAAAAGGACTCTCTAGCTCCGACGATTGATTCACCGGCAGAGGATAGTTCGGGGGATCAAAGAGCTTGAAGGAAGGTTCCTCAAAAGTGGGCGCCAAAATTAATTAGGAAATCGTGGGAAAGTTAAAGAATCCTTCTAAAAGTACAGAGATTCCGGTAGCAGAACAAGCAGTTTTTCAGAGGGTTCGACAGCAGGAGGCGGAACACCTACTGTGCGCCTAAATTATAGTTATTAGAAATAAATTGATGAATTTTTGAATTTGATCTCTATATTGTATGGTGATGAAATGGGAGAACTTTAAAGTTTGAGATTTGGAACTGACTTGTGCGATTTGGCTTAGGAGTATTTAAAGTTTGATTATTAATTTGGTATTTTTATTGTCTCATCCCCAGACAGGCAGCCAAAGATGGGAAAGATTATTCAGAGAACATCAGGGAAGGATGGAACTTGGGAAGATCTGGTAACATGGAGGAGATATTCATGGAACATGAGAGTTGGCATTGGAATAAGATAGAGGAACTGTGAACAGCAAGACTTCCCTTTAAGAGACCAAAGTTAGCATACTAGGAGAGTTACTTAGTGGTAAACGGAAATTTGTTATGAGGAAGAACCCCTATGGACTGAGAGCCAAGCCAACATACTAACGAAGAAGTACTGGAGGAGAAGTCTATTGAAGGAGGGATAAAGAAATGGGTGTTGAGATATCAGAGTCCATGTATTTGACCAGTGCATCTAAATTTGTTTAACCCTTGATGGTAAAGTAGCTTCTATTATCAAGGTAGAAAGAAATTGTCCCTAGAAATGGCATTCTTAATTGGCTTTGGAATAAAATTGACAACATATGGAACTTGATTGATTAAATTTGAACAGCTGGGAATTCCACAGCTGTGTTATCAACCACAAAGCTGTGGAATGAGAAGGGTGAGACAGACCCTGAAACGTAAAATATTAAATTGAAGGCTGAGACTGAATTTGGTTAAATTGGAACATTTTTCATGGTTGCTTTAAATAAGAGTCACGCCTGTAGGTGAATCTGGACTGAACCCAGCTGAAATTTATACGAGAAACATCATCAGATATACATTAAGGAACACCATGTGAATACGGAAAGGGCTGATTAGTGTTGATATAGAGCAGAATAGTGATAATTAAATGGATAGTATTGACAGAACAGAATTTAGTGGAATGCATGGGAAAGCATTAGTGCATGAATGATAACATGCTTTGTCCCAAGTTTTTCAGGAATTATAGGTTATATGTTCGACTATTGAAAGGGATGGAAGAATGGGCAACACAGATGAAGGGAATACGTGCCCAAGAATACTCGGGAGGAGAAGACTCATCAGACGGAAATTGTGAAGCCAAGCCCACGAAAACTCGGGAAGCTTTATAAGATTCTGGGAAGAAACATCATCGTCTTGTTGTTAATAGATGGAGAATGTAATAGTCACACATATATATATCTGGTTATCTGATTATTTGGATATCATAAATGATGGTTTATCATATATGATAAAAGGAAGGAATGTTAATTCTGGCCAAATTGGAGATGACAGGACATTAAAATTGAGTAAAGGCTTCTGTGCAGCTAGGCCAGTTGGTGAATTTAAATGTGACTTCTGCAGAAATGGGACAAGCTGCAGAATGGTGCCAGCTTGTCTGGAGCCCAGATAAGAGTTGCAGGGAAAGAATGGGACATCTGCAAATTCGTACCATTAGGTATAAATTGCATGTCAGATTAGGTGAATGCAAACCCGACATACACATTGTAAATGTTGTTGCAAAGCTTTACTTTGCTAGATGTTGATTGGGTTAAGTGTTGAACGTTGTCTGAGTTTCTTGAATGTCCAGGCACATGTGGCATAATTCATCTCTGTTAACTTGCATCTAGAAACATCGTCAGATACATTTTATTAGTCACTGTATTATTGGGTTAGGGAAATGTCTATCATGTACTGTGCTAATTGATGTATGTTATTGGACTGTAAAGAGACCACCCCCATGTGGTTCGGCCCCTCAAGGTTCTGGGACCTATAAAAGGTAGCTCCCACGAGGTCCTGTGTCGATCTTCTGGAAGAACGCTTGGGACTGCGTGACCTTTTGGAGTGTCTCTGCTTGCATGAGGCTAGAAGGGCTTGGCCAGGCAGATACAAGGATTGAACGTGCAGTGGTTAGGTATAGTAGTGGGGAACTGTAATTGTGTATTTCCAAAATAAAGTTTTGATGCGCAAGTGCTTGACTCAGTATTTTATTGACTGAAACTAGACTGGGGGAAGCTTAGAACGAGCTATTTACACAAGGATATACTAATAGTAATAATACGGGCCAGGCAGCCCTAAAGAAATATACAGTTGCGAACTGTAAAGCTTGATGAGGATTTTTGGTAAAAAGGAGTGGGCAAGGAACCAGTGAACGGTCTGCTAGGGTTCAGGAGAAAGCAGTAGGGGGAGGAAAAATTAAAAGGGGGATGTGGGGGAGAAAGGGGCGGTCCAGGTTTATATCTTGTGATATAATTAATCTGATTAAATGTCAAGTGTTTTTACTGTCAAATGTCCTAGACAGAACAATCAAATTCTTGCGGTTGTGTGAAATTCTTTGTATTGCAAGTGAAGTACATTCATCCATTTAGTTGAAGCATGTTAATTTTCGCTTGCAGCACACTTTCTCCAGGATAGTCACAAAAACAAGCGCAAACTCAAAAGCAACAGAGCATCTCTGTAATACTGCCAACTAATACTTACATCATTTGACTGGAAGAGTTTGGTCATAGCAAAAAATGCTTCTGTAGCCTCCACCGAGCCCATGTGCTCTCCCTGTTAACAACATAAAAGCTTGAGTTACATTGCTTCCAATGACAGATTACCCAAGAACAGGATCACTGGGTGAACGTGCAAGATTTATGCACTCTGCAGTTACAGCACTACATAAAATACTCATTAGGTTAAATAAAAGATGGCATTTTACAAATATGCTCAGCCTGGTGGTATTTCCAACTACCGAGGAAAATCACTGTTTGTCAAATTCCAGGCTGTGCATCGCTGCAGGAGTTTGGTAAAGTAGTTGGGATCTCTCGTTCATCTCAGTCTCACGCTCACTTGGAGGGGAAGGAGAATCATGAAGAGCAGCTTGTTCAAGGACACAAATCACTCCATTTGCTCACTTCCAAGTGTAATTAATTACATCATCTTTTCTGATTAGTTATCGCTTTTTAAAATAAGAACAGAGAATGCTGGAGGTCAGGCAATATGCATTATTCAAAAACAAAGCTAAGGGCCTGGGAAAACTGAAAGAGAAAAAAAACGGTAAACTCTCTGCAAGTCAGGCAGCATCTATAAAAAAGGCAATGGTACAATTAGATGACCAAAGCAAAATGAACGCTCAGCATCAATTTTGGAAAGCGGGGGCGGAGTGCACAACACATTTTGCAGCAACAGTGCTGAAATGGAGACGGTCCAGAGCTTCAAGTTCCTCGGTATAAATTTATACCAACAACCTGGTCCTACCACACTGACATTACAGCGAAGAGAGCACACCAACACCTCTATTTCTCAGAAGACTAAGGAGATTTTTTTCATGTCTCCAATAACTCTTACCCATTTCTATAGATGCCCTGTAGAAAGCATCACACTTGGTTTTCACAATTGCTCTGCCTAAGACTACAAGAAATTGAAGGGATTTGTGGATCCCTTCCAATCCATCAATTCGTTCCACCCCCAACTCCAATCGACTACACCTTCACCACGCTACCTCACAAAAGCAGCCAACATAAGCAAGCATGACTTGCACCTCAATCAACCCTCCTTTCCCCTCTCCTGCATGGCAAATGATATAAAATCTTGAAAGCACATACCACTAAATTCAGGAACAGTTTCTTCACTGCTATTATCAGACTATTCATGAAATAAGGGTGTAAACCAAACCTCCTAATCTACCTCATTGATGCCACTGAACTTTGTTTTCATCGGCACCTTCTCATTAGCTCCAATGCTGTAATTGCCACTGTTTATTTTTCTCTTTGCACCACCTGTTGTACTTGCACATGGATTGACTGTACCCATGCATGCCTGTACGTAAAACAAAGCTTTTCATTATTTCTCCACACATTATGTTAACAAACCAATCTCTCCAAAAAATAACATGGACAAGGATCTACTACAAAATGTGTTTGCAGTTCCCGAGTTATTGGTAAGATTATGGTTTCAAGACCCTACTATGGATAGCTTTGCACAAGCATCAATTGGCACGTTGTATTTCTTTCGCAATGCAAGCAAGCCCCAACCAACATATCGAAAGCCTGGGATGTTTAAAGTTGGCTGCGCTGATATCTGTTTGCCTACAACAAGTTTTACTTGATGAGACCACATTTTTCTCACCAACAATTAGAAGCAAACAGAATAAAATCATTCAACGTGGAGTTCTACACTTGGTGAACAGTCCATCATCTCCGATTTATGAGCCTAGGCTGAAGATCAACTACAATCCTGTGTAACTAGTTTCTGTAGGAAGTGTTCAATCTAGATTATTGTGAGAATTTGGCGAAAGGCCACGACCTGAAAGCCCTCTCTCTTTATAGACTCCGCTAAACCTTCCATCGACAGAAAACATCAAATATGATCTAATCAATTGGCAAATGGGATTACAGGGTTGAATAACCTCTCCCGTTTTAAATCCAATAATAAAAAAGTTCAAAATGTATCCATTTTTCAATCCAGTAAAAGTTAAAAATATAACATTTTTAATCCAATAATTTGTAAATTCAAAAGTAATAGTTTTTTCAATCCAGTATTTTAAACGTTCAAAGTGTATACATTTTTCAATCCAATAATTTTCTTTCAATCAATCTAGAAGTGCTTCTTGCTTTACTTTCAGCTTTTGTGGGTTAGAAATGTGAACAGCATGATGGCATTGCCGAGCAATATATCACTCTGCTCACAAACGCACAATGACGCCCACACTTTTCTCGATTTCTTCTTCCCCAGCCCTCCAAACCACTGAGACGGTTGCACTCCAATTCTATCCTCTTGACCATTTTCAACTTCCCGCATCTCCGTGACAGGCATTGCTGAAAAATAATCTGTTCGGTAAATGCAAGAGGTGGTAGGCAGCAGTACTGTAGTACTGTCACTGGGTTCCAGAAAGTATCAATTGGTGTGGATCCAGAAACTATCAATGTAAACTCCTGTAGCGCAACTTGTTGCCGGTCCCTTATGGTCTGTTAAATGGGCCAAAACGAGCTAATACAATTCATGCTGCAACAGCACCATCTATCGAGGAGAAAATTATACTTCAGCAGGAGTTTTCATTCATGGGATGCAGACAGCAGTGACAATGCCCAACAGTCATTGTCAATTTATAATTACCCCTCAACCAGTGAGGCAGTTAAGAGTCTACCACATTAACCAGAGGAGTCAAGGACTGCGTTATTCCTTCCTTAATTACAATTCAATTTTGATGACAATATAGTGACCACTCACAGGGTTAGCGTTTTTTGTTCACCTTAGTTATTTAAATCTACATCCTGCAATAGCCAAACTCATGCTGCTGGATCAACGATCGACAACTCCTCCTACTATTCCGGTAGCTTCATTGTTTTGACGCCACTATACTATGGGATCATTAAAGGAAAGGGACATTAAAGTAGATGAGGCATTCAAGGTATTCTCTCTGCATCGTTGAGACCAAGAGTAGTCAAGGCAGCAGCTTCATTGAAAACAAATGCTCTGCCTGCCAGGTCCAGTTGGGACTTTTGTTTGCAAGCCACCTCAGTACCCCTTCCCATACTGACCTGTCTATCTTCAGCATCCTCCAGTGCTGGAGTGAGACCACACGCAAACTGGAAGAACAGAACCTTATATTTTGCTTGGGTAGCTTACAGCACAATGGCACGAACAATTAATTCTCCAGTTTCAGGTCATCACCCACCTCCTTCCAATCTACACAGGTCACCTTTCACATACACCTTTCTTTCCACTCCCCCTACCCAGTTCCTTCCTCCTCCTCCTCCTCCTCCTCCCCATCACCCAGCCCTAAGCTCTACCCATTTCGAGTATTCCATCTCCATATCACTCCTCCCTCTGGTTCAACAATTCACCTCTCACCTTCCTTTCTAATGAGATTCCACTATCTGCACCCATTTGGCTTCTCCACGTACCACTTCCAAACTTTGTGACCATCTCCACCTTCCTTCCCCCCCCCCCACCCGACTCCTCAGCCAATTAACCCCTGTGATCAACCATCGCTTGCCAGCTCATCCCTCACCCCCTCTTCCCTTCATCACTTTCACTAGTCATCTCCCCACTACTCCATCTTGAAGAAGGGTGCCAACCCAAAACGTCACCTGATTATTTCACTCCACTGTTGCTACCTGACCCAGAATTCCTCCAGCAGTTTGTTTTTTTGCTCATGATTCCTGCAGACACAGCCTCGCGTATCTCTCCCCACACACGTCTAACGGGCAACTGCACACAAAGGTAATTAACAAGCCTAATTTACAGTAATCGTGTAATAAATTCAATCCATTCAGTCATCACCCACCTCCTTCCAATCTACACAGGTCACCTTTCACATACACCTTTCTTTCCACTCCCCCTACCCAGTTCCTTCCTCCTCCTCCTCCTCCCCATCACCCAGCCCTAAGCTCTACCCATTTTGAGTATTCCATCTCCATATCACTCCTCCCTCTGGTTCAACAATTCATCTCTCACCTTCCTTTCTAATGAGATTCCACTATCTGCACCCATTTGGCTTCTCCACGTACCACTTCCAAACTTTGTGACCATCTCCACCTTCCTTCCCCCCCCCCACCCGACTCCTCAGCCAATTAACCCCTGTGATCAACCATCGCTTGCCAGCTCATCCCTCACCCCCTCTTCCCTTCATCACTTTCACTAGTCATCTCCCCACTACTCCATCTTGAAGAAGGGTGCCAACCCAAAACGTCACCTGATTATTTCACTCCACTGTTGCTACCTGACCCAGAATTCCTCCAGCAGTTTGTTTTTTTGCTCATGATTCCTGCAGACACAGCCTCGCGTATCTCTCCCCACACACGTCTAACGGGCAACTGCACACAAAGGTAATTAACAAGCCTAATTTACAGTAATCGTGTAATAAATTCAATCCATTCAGTCATCACCCACCTCCTTCCAATCTACACAGGTCATCTTTCACATACACCTTTCTTTCCACTCCCCCTACCCAGTTCCTTCCTCCTCCTCCTCCTCCCCATCACCCAGCCCTAAGCTCTACCCATTTTGAGTATTCCATCTCCATATCACTCCTCCCTCTGGTTCAACAATTCATCTCTCACCTTCCTTTCTAATGAGATTCCACTATCTGCACCCATTTGGCTTCTCCACGTACCACTTCCAAACTTTGTGACCATCTCCACCCTTCTTCCCCCCCCCCCCACCCGACTCATCAGCCAATTAACCCCTGTGATCAACCATCGCTTGCCAGCTCATCCCTCACCCCTTCCCTTCATCACTTTCACTAGTCATCTCCCCACTACTCCATCTTGAAGAAGGGTGCCAACCCAAAACATCACCTGATTATTTCACTCCACTGTTGCTACCTGACCCAGAATTCCTCCAGCAGTTTGTTTTTTTGCTCATGATTCCTGCAGACACAGCCTCGCGTATCTCTCCCCACACACGTCTAACGGGCAACTGCACACAAAGGTAATTAACACGCCTAATTTACAGTAATCGTGTAATAAATTCAATCCATTCAGTATGGAGTGAAATGTTCTGCTTTGGCCGTGTAAATGCTCTATGGTACAAGTTAATGCTAAATTTGCTGTGGCTACAAAGTCAATTTGTACCCCGACTCCAGTGATCAGATCTGACCATCGGATACTAGGGACACTTCAAGCATCGGATCCATTTTATTCTAGAATCCTTATTTATTGAACAGATAACCATTTCTCCACATTATATTTATGTGGCCAGTGCTCTCTACTATTTTTATATTTTGCTAATATTTTACACTTGACGGTAACCTCTGCAAGAATTAAATTAAAAAAACAAACAGAACAAATGTTCACCATCTGGTTTTGGTGAACAACCCAATAATTCCATGTAGGCACCAGTGGATGGCCTCTAGTTTGAGAGGCTTCACTGTATTAAGTGCAATCCTTCAAAATGTCATGATTTCTAAAAATTCCCAATATTTAAAAATAATCCCCACATGTAGCATCGGATTAACAACAGCAAATGAGACGAATTTCAAATAAACCTTTAGGTGCTTTAGTTGACAAGGGCAATCAAACTCTCTGTTTGACACCAAATCTGAGGTTCTTCAACTGAGCAAGCAGATGGAAGCTTGATTTAAAGCTTATTTAA
Organism: Raja brachyura; assembly: GCA_963514005.1. Next base: position 21,368,904 of record OY740796.1, on the reverse strand, counting down.
AATATAACAGCTCTGACAGTGCACCACTCTCTTGATACTGCGTCAGAGTGTTTGCCTAAATTAAAATCTTTGGATCAAGTCTCAATCTATGAACCTTCAGTCTTTGGTGCAAGACTGCCACCTATTGGGCTTTGACGGACAATGACTAAATAAAATTGTCCACAAGCTTATTTCTACATCAATCACATTCCAGCTCATACCTCCACACTAGCTGACACCAAAATGGTAATGCTGGAAATAACAAGACTTCTGTATTATTATTTTGCTGTTTTGACAGCCTGTATTTATAACTAAGCACATTGATCAGGCCTCAGCTGTCATTTCAGAACCTCTTTGGCAAGAACAGCAAAATGTTTGCAATAAAATACACTGTGCTGGAGAAACTCAGCAGGTCATGCAGCATCTGTGGAGAACATCGATAGGTGACGTTTAGGGTCAGAACTTTTCTGCAGACTGATTGTAGTGGTGGAGGGTGGGTGGAGGAAAGAAAGTTGGATGAGATGGGGCGGGACAAAACCTCATGAGATGGGGCGGGCATGTGATACGGGTGATGAACGTGGATATGCAGGGAATGGAAGGATATGCATCATCTATTTTTCTATTTTCTTTTTGTGGTTGCATCCCTTTGTCATAAATTGCCTCTCCAAGAAACTAAATGCTTCTTCAAATACCCTATCAATTTCTCTCTGGCTTAAAAACAATTACCAAATAACAATAACCCCACAAGAATAGGTACAGGAGTAGATCGTTCAATCATTCCATAAGATGAAGGTTGATCTGTCTTTCCCTTTGTACTTTCTCACCATCAATCTCCTTACTGATTGGAAATCTATCTCTCCTTTAAATTTATTCGAGGAATCAGCCTCCACAGCTTTATGGAGCAAGGAATTCATATGACTCAATATCGCAAAAGGATCTGTTACATATTTCAGGGATTAAACGTCTTATTTCTGCACCAGTAAACAGGATGGATGCATTTAAGGAAAAGGCAACTAAACACACAAGGGCGAGAGTCACAAAATGATACATAAACAGAGAGAAAGGAAGTCGAGTGCAAGAGGATTCCAGCAAGACAAAAATCAGCAAGGCAGCAATCGAGTCACATAGTCTGGTCTGCCCATTGATTCCGTGTAATTACAAACAATACATAAACTGAATTTTGAAGCTGTAGGAAGGTTTTGGGGAAAACACTCATGCCATTCATGCTTGGATTTCATCTATGTACCATGCAGCAAAGGCAGACTAGCAGCACGTTACAGTGCTCCATGTATAGAGTTTAGTGTGCGGCACAGCGGAGTGTTACTTCCTTACAGCGCCAGAGACCCGCTTTCGATCCTGTCTGTATGGTTCCTATGTTCTCACAGTGACCGTGTGGGTTTTCTCCGGGTGCTCCAGTTCCCCCCCACATTCTAAAGATGTGCAGGTTGGCAGGTTAATTGGCTTCTGTAAATTGTCCCTAATGTGTAGGATAGAACTAGTGTATGGGTGAACGTTGGTCAGTGCAGACTAAGTAGGTCAAGGGGCCTGTTATCACGTGCATATCTAAACTAAACTCTCATTAAAACCAGTCTGAAAATACGGTCTGACTAGAGCTATAACTAAGGAATTGCATTTCTATCATCACCACTTTTATAAACAGAAGCTCCCTCAACAGAAAGCATTTGTTTTTTTCCCTGCAGTTTCAGCATTTACTGTGTTGTACCTTCACATCACATTTCAGCTTTCTACCAATTAACCTATGGATATGACGAGATCAGATACAAATTGCCCAAAAGATTGAAAATGCCATTCAAACAATTTGTTGCTCAGAATATCAGTGTCCGTTTACAAAGTTACAAAGAGTTGCCCAACCTGGTTAATCAGGTACAGGATCTTGGTCAAAATGTGAGCACACTTCCGAGGGTTGATAGGAGTCTCATTAAAAACTCGAGCCTAAAGAGAGAAGAGAGCAAAAATTATGTATTTGCATATCAAACAATTTTAACAAACCAAGAATTAGCACGTCAAATGCCAGAGATTCAAGGCCATGATATATCAATATAAAAGCAAAAATATACTATATCCAAGCGAGTTTTAATTTACTCTCCCCATTTTCTCACTGGATGTGACCAAACAAACATCGTGAAGAAATCTGACAAGACAGAAAGGGAGAAAGTGTATACATGTGGGTGGTGATGTGGGGAGAACTGAGGTAAACCATAATATAAAAGTATAAATACATCCAGTAGGGATCGCTGACATAAAAAAACACTGTTACCCATTACTTTATAGAAGCAAGATAGAAGAAAAACATGCTAATATCACAATATGGTTTAAAGAAAGAAGGCTTCTTTGGAGCATTAACAGTGATAAGGATAATTTTGACTGCATAGTCAGCACTCTTCTTCATGTTCTATATAATTCAAACATAACAGCCTGATACAATTGAACAGCTCACTACATCTATATAAATAAAAGTCTCATCTTGACGACTTCCTGTCTGCACTGTATATTGATTTTAGAAAAAACGCTACAATATATCGCTACGATTTTTGGCCATCTTACTCAGTCCTCCTCCGCTGAGGCAGCCCCGAGGAGTTTTCCAATTAATGAAAAATAAAAAAGTAACGAGTGTTTAAAAAATCTTTAGATCATCTTGGTCCTCTTGCCTGTCAATCACCACGATGAAGGTAACGCCCCTTTCTGGGGGGCAGGACTATAAAACACCGGATGCCAGGACGCGAGTCAGTCAGTCAGGAAGATCATGAGGGAGAGTCCACAACTGTGATTCTAAGCTGTGAATCAACTGAACTGTGAGTCTGCAATGTACTTGCAACAAATGATTTGTCAGCCCTTAATGACAATGTAATGAGTTGTTTGGCAATTTGGTGGCCTGCACTCTGCCTTAAATGCTATGAAATTGAGTTTGGTGGCCTGCACTCTGCTTGAAATGGAATTTCAAGGAATAGCCGTGAGTGAACTGCCAGCCCACCAGCCCTGAGTGACTGAGCTGCCAGCCCACCAGGCCTGAGTGACTGAGCTGCCAGCCCAAGAATCCATTTGGCCCACAATGTCCATACTAGTCCTCTGGAAACCAGTCCCTACAGCCCACAACACTCATACTAGCGCTCCAAAAAGCACCCCCCCCCCACACTCACTGGCCACCATTATTGGAATTGGTGGAGAGGTGGAATATTGCATTGGGGGGCCAGCCCTCCCGTGTGAATATGGGAGCCAACGGGTCCCACTTAGTCTAGTTATTTCATAAAGCAGTTTAAAGTAAATCAATGGAAAATAAAGTATTTTTCCTTCTAATACATTAGTCGGATTTTTGTCCAAGCAGCACATCTGAAGTATTATGACCCTTATTGGCATTCACTTTTTTTTTTAAAGCAGATCATTTAATTTACAATTTAAATTCCACAGCTGCTGTGATGATATTTGAACTGATATCTCCAGCTCATTAGTCCACTGACAATCACAACACCACAATAAATCCTCCACAGGATGTGCAGCAGCTCACCCTGGGTCCCTGTAATTGAATCAGCTCATGAGTTCTTGCCGCATGTGAACCTCAACGACCATCTGTCTGCCACTTTCCACTGTTTATTTCATCTCCTCCTGTTGCTCCAATCAACCTGCTCCAGGAAAGCCGTGACAACTAAGTAAAAGCGAAGGCAAATGGTTTGAGGGTCCCTGTGTATCAAGGATAACCAGCTTCCATCCCTATTCTGTGTATTTTGAGATGAGTAATGACGCTAACATGGATCTACAGAACAGGAGGGGCAGGAGGGAGCGTTGTTTGGGACAGATTAACAATGATTGGCAGCAAAGACTCGAACAGCCAGGTAACTTACCTCTGCGCCTATTTTCTTGTGCTGTGCTCCTTTCTGCCCTCTATTTTGGAATTCTGTGTGCTCCTGGTGCAATCCTTGGCCATGAATCTCAGGAGTCAGTAATGTTTCATATTTTCATGGAGACCTAGTGAATATCTTTGAATTTTTTCCACTGTTTACCTGCTATTGCTGTGACAGAGCATGGAATAGAATGCCCGTTTCAGAAGTCAGGTGGCGGACATGAGAATCACGTTCTTTGCCCTATAGAGCAGTGGTTTCCGCTGTGGGTTGTCCCAGTCATGGAATCCACAAGAGGGCAGAAATCTCTGCTACCCAGCATACCGTGAGCCCTGCACCGAGTCAGGGGTTTTAATCTTCGAGCTAATCTTTTCCTTGGGGGGAGTGGGGGGGGGGGAAGACACGCAGCATGGTGGCACAGCAGTAAAGTTGCTGCCTTACAACGCCAGAGACCTTGGTTCTATCCAGACCATGGGTGACGTCTATACGGAGTTTGTACATTCTGCCCATGACCGCATAGGTTTTCTCTGGGTGCTCTGGTTTCCTCCCACATTTCAGACGTACAGGTTTGTAGGTTAATTGGCTTCGATAAAATTATAAATTGTACATTGTGTAGACTGGTGCTAGTGTATGGGGATTGTTTATCGGCACAGACTCAAAGAGCCGCAGGGCCTGTGTCTCTAAACTAAACTCAGGAGAAAGAGTGCAGCAACATGATATCCACATATCATCATCACACCTTCATTGACCCTGGCTGGATGTACTTCCGATGTTGGTAATAGTACTACAAATGTTGAAAGATTGACAACAGCTGCCATGATTGATTGGATCACCAAACTCACAAATCCTTTCGTTGCCCATTTCTTCTCCACTGCCCTAGAGATTGATCATGGGAAATCTCACTGATCTAATTTCACTCAGGGCTGGGAGTATAGGGATTGGAAAAAATATTTAGATCAATGCTTACCTCCTGCAGTACAGCACTCTTCTCCAAATGCTGGAATGGATTTGAGCCCCCACCTGAAAGGGAAACACTTAGATATAAAAGCCATCATGACATAATATGCAGGAATAAACCACCAGCACACAACAGCCTGAACATCAAAAATATCCCAGGATACTTTACAGTGCAGTGAATTAACAGGAATAAATAACAGATTGGATCAGGTTCCAGAAAACACCAAATTACAAATCTGATGAAGGTTTACTTTGTGGGATAAATGGAACCCACCTACAAGAATCATACAGATTCAGTTGGAAGTACAGACTAAAGAGATATAATTGCGTACAGGTTTAAGGACCACTTCTTATATTTAACATCCGATGGCCTGACAGCTGAATCGAATACCAAGGATGGGCTGATGTAGAAGGGAGAGCAAGGATAAATCAGTACACCATATGTTTATGGAAAAGGAAATGGAAGGCATGGAGCACCAAAATCTAAGCTGAAATTATATTTTACCAACACAAGGTGGAGAATCACTTGCAGATGGGTTGAATTGGATGGAATCAAGAAATTTCTAGATTTGGAAATGAGCACTCCAACAATGAATTGAATGCACAGTTAAAAAATATCTTCCCATCACTAAGATGGAGAAATGTATGCCTCAACTGTGCCTCGCTGTTAAACAGGACCCTGGCTACTTAAACAGGAACTTTGTAAGTTGAGATATTGTAGAGGGTAGCTCACCATCTTACAACTGCTCTCTTCCATCATCAAAACGTGTAACCCAATATGCTTCTATTTTATATATCCAATCATATCCACCAAATGGTCTGGAATAGGTTCTGCTCCCGGACCCATGCTGGAAGTTTCCTAGGGAATTCAATACTATGCACTTGTATTTCAAATTTATACAAAAAAACTCATTATACCCAAAACATCACCTAGCCATGTATCCAGAGATGTTGCCTGGCCCATTGAGTTACTCCAACACTTTGTCTTATTTTGTAAACCAGCACCTTCAGTTCCTTGTATCTCTATTTCATCATTGCTTTGCTTGGACTACCTCCAAATTGTGATGTAGACGAACCAACATCAAGTCAACTTTGAGGGGCTCGATGTGAAATATTTTGTTCAGCAATTTTCTGTGAAGTACCATGGGACATTTCAGTATACTAGTCAATACGTAAAAGAAAGTTCTGATGTTTTTTTATCTCCGGTGTTCAACTCTTCAGACTGGGCTATAAACCAATCCATTTGGAATTTAGTTTGGGAATACAGATAGACACAAAATGCTGGAGTAACTCAGCAGGACAGGAAGCATCTCTGGTTAGAAGGAATGGGTGACATTTCGGGTTGAGACCCTTCTTTGACCCGGAACGTCCCCCATTCCTTCGATCCTGCCCCGCTGAGTTACTCAAGCATTTTGAGTGTCTTCGGTGTAAACCATCATCTGCATTTCCTTCCTACACATTTAGCCTGGCATAACATTCCCTAAATGTTTACAGTGATTACAAATGAACCAACACCTTGCTTGGAGTCAACTGGCATATTTTATCTCAACAACCTGCATCATGAACCTGCAGTTTTGATTTGATTACATGGGTTAGCAACTGCCTCTGCCATTCTTACCTAACTCCAGGGCATCCTTGTGAAAGTAGCAATGTAATTTTCCAGTTTTTGGCTGAACCAAAATCTTATGTTAATGTATTGATATTTATATAGGAAAAAACACAGAAACCTCAAGACGTGTTACACTCCTAATTAAAGTAACTGAAACAAAGCCAAGGCTGAAATAGTTGTTTCAAAAGTAGGGAAACAGAAGCAAAAAATCAGAAATGGACTTAAAACCACTTTAATCGCACATCAGACTGTGAGAGATAGCCATTTTTCAGATGGATCAAACGCCAAGGTTGATTTGCTCCATCTTCCTCATCAGATTTGTAATATTCTACAGGAAAGTGATTCTCTATTCATCCCTCAAACAAAAGGACATTATCTGGAACAAGCTTATACGTATCTGTTGAATGCAAATTGACTGCTGTATCTCTTATACTGCAAAAGCAATTTCACCTGTTGTCCAGCACTTGGGACATCACAAGGTCACAGAAGGCATGATCCAAATATACACCCACTTTTCCACATAGCCTAACTCACATAAACTACTTTTAGCAAATCCTAATTAAGTTACATTATTCAGTACAATCGATAATTTGCTACTGCTTTTTGGGTACTTTAGATATTAATGCTGACTACACTTTTTGGAAGAGCAACTGCCCTGGCTCTGACTCCAGACAGGCATTTCACCTTTCACCTGTTGAGTCCTTCATTAGGAAGTGTTCATTGGACCACTCTGTGGTGACTTCACACATTGAACTCAGCATTTCTAGAGACAACACATTATCCACATTACCATTGGTGACAATTTTACTTCTTGGATTTTGGCACTCACCATGACGACAAAAACCACAGATGTTATAAACCTGAAATGCCAGCACTCAACAGGTCTGATGAAGTGTCTCTAACCTGAAGCTTTTACACTGTTTCTTTTTCCACAGATGGTGCCCAACCGCTGAGTATTTCCAACATATCTAGTTTTGGGCGACATAGTGTCCTCCACAATGTTTGGGACAAAGACCCATCATTTATTTATTTGCCTCTGTACTCCACAATTTGAGATTTGTAATAGAAAAATAATCACATGTGGTTAAAGTGCACATTGTCAGATTTTAGTAAAAGCCATTTTTATATATTTTGGTTTCACTATGTAGAAATTACAGCAGTGTTTATACATAGTCCCCCCCATTTCAGGGCACCATAATGTTTGCGAGACATGGCTTCACAGGTGTTTGTAATTGCTCAGGTGTGTAATAATTGTCTCCTTAATGCAGGTATGAGGGAACTCTCAGCACCTAGTCTTTCCTCCAGTCTTTCCGATTGGAAACTTTTATTGCTGTTTATTAACATGAGAACCAAAGTTGTGCCAATGAAAGTCAAAGCAGCCATTATGAGACTGAGAAACAAGAATAAAACTGTTAGAGATATCAGCCAAACCTTAGGCTTACCAAAATCAACTGTTTCGAACAGCATTAAGAAAAAAAGAGCACTGGTGAGCTTATAAATCGCAACTGGCAGGCCAACGAAGACCCCCACAGCTGATGACAGAAGAATCCTGTCTAGAAATAAAGAAAAATCCCCAAACACCTGTCCGACAGATCAGCAACACTCTTCAGGAGTCAGGTGTAGATGAGGCAATGACCACTGTCCGCAGAAGACTTCATGAACAGAAATATAGAGGCTACACTGCAAGATGCAAACCACTGGTTAGCTGCAAAAATAGGATGGCCAGGTTAAAGTTTGCCAAGAAGTACTTAAAAAAGCAACCACAGTTCTGGAAAAAGGTCTTGTGGACAGATGAGACGAAGATTAACTTATATCAGAGTGATGGCAAGAGCAAAGTATGGAGGAGAGAAGTAACTGCCCCAGATCCAAAGCATACCACCTCATCTGTGAAACACGGTGGTGGGGTGTTATGGCCTGGGCATGTATGGCTGCTGAAGGTATTGGCTCACTTTTCTTCATTGATGATACAACTGCTGATGGTAGTAGCATAATGAATTCTGAAGTGTATAGACACATCCTATCTGCTCAAGTTCAAACAAATGCCTCAAAATTCATTAGTAGGTATGTTACAATACTTACCTTTAGTGGCGCTGCAGTTCTGTCACTGCCCGTGTGTGTGACTTTGGCGCCTTTGAGAGGGGGGCTGGTTTAAAATGCGGTATTTCGGAAGTCCATTCAAATCGATGTTGAACAGGCTATTTAGTTGATGAAGAAAAATCGCTTTGACTGCCGTTCTCTGAAGTGATTTATAAACTGCGCTTGGTAATTAAGTTGCTGTAGTAATGTAAAAATCATCTTCCAAAGCCGACCACGGGACGGACCTCAAGTAGGGGACAAGGCAAGGTACACAGTTTATTTTTTCACTAAAAAGTGCTTTTTAGGATACCTTTAATCCAAATTTCATGTTGCGAGAAGGTGATTTATTCCCCATGCGAACTGGCAGTATTTTTCCTGCCGATATGGGGTTTAAATTCACCGCAACCGCAACGTTCCAATCGATCGCGTTCCAGAAAAACCCACTCGCAAGCTGATTTAAATGGCCATTAATTTACGGGAATTAAACACTACATTCATTCCATTTAAGGGACAGAAGTTTAGGGATAACATGAGGGGGAACTTCTTTACTCAGAGAGTGGTGGCTGTGTGGAATGATCTTCCTGCAGAAGTGGTGGAGGCAGGATCGATTTTAACATTTAAAAGTAAAGTGGATAGGTATATGGACGGGAAGGGAATGGAGGGGTATGGTCTGAGTGCAGGTAGATGGGACTAGGGGAAAATAAATGGTCGGCACGGACTGGAAGGGCCGAGAGGGCCTGTTTCCGTGCTGTAATTGTTATATGGTTATTTGGCCTATAAATTAATGACAATGAGATTTAAAAATCATGCTATATTGTTAATTATTGTGTGAATGTTATTTGGACACTTAGGTTATTTAAAAATGTTCATCTTTTCTTAAGAAATTGATAGATGTTTAGACCTAGTAATTGAATTTTGTAATTAGCTACAATTGGTAACTAACTATATGCTTTAATGTCACGTCATCCAAGTAAGATTGTTTCATATTTGTTTCAGAATACTTCAATCTATAATAACTGAAAATTTATTTTAGTTCTCTTAATTTTTAAGAAAGTTATGGGCTTTTGATTGTCCTTATCACAACTTTTGTGTTAAGTCAATGGAAAAGCAATAGGGAACAAGATGCTAATTTCCGAGTATGAAAATGACCATAACTTTTTTTAATACTGAAGATATGAAAGTGAATTAGGTGTCAAATTAAACTTCTTTTTATGCTTTATCTGATGGGATAAATTGCAGGCTTGATTTTTTAAATCTCAAAATTTTGTAACATTGCTATCATTAGCCGGCAGTTCATTCTACAGCAAGACGATGATCCCAAACATACTGCTAAAGCAACAAAGGAGTTTCGCAAACGAACAAAATTGTTAATTCAAGTGGCCAAGTCAATCATCCAATCTGAAGCCAATTGAACATGACTTTTATATGCTGAAGGGGACTAGACCCCAAACAAGCATAAGCTAAAGATGGCTGCAATACAGGCCTGGCAGAGCATCACCAGAGAAGACACCCAGCAACTGGTGATGTCCATGAATCGCAGACTTCAAGCAGTCATTACATGTAAAGGATATGCAACAAAAAAAACAAACATGACTACTTTCATTTACGTTACATTGCTGTGTCCCAAACATTATGGTGCCCTGAAATGGGGGGACTATGTATGCACCTTCTCTGCCACAGAAGGTAGTTGAGGCCAGTTCATTGGCTATATTTAAGAGGGCGTTAGATGTGGCACTTGTGGCTAAAGGGATCAGGGGGTATGGAGAGAAGGCAGGTACGGGATACTGAGTTGGATGATCAGCCATGATCACATTGAATGGCGGTGCAGGCTCGAAGGGCCGAATGGCCTACTCCTGCACCTATTTTCTATGTTTCTATGTATAAATACTGCTGTACTTTTGGTGAAACTAAAATGTAGAAAAATGGCCTTTATTAAAATCTGACAATTTGCACTTTAACCACATGTGATTTTTTTCTATTACAAATCTCAAATTGTGGAGTACAGAGGCAAATAAATAAATGATGGGTCTTTGTCCCAAACATTATGGAAGTCACTGTACAGCTGCTGCCTCACAGTTCACTAACTGCAGTGACCCAAGTTCACTAACTTTTAGGGCTGTCTCTGTGGAGTTTGCATATTCTCTCGTTAGACCAGAAAGTGCTGGAGTAACTCAATGGGCCAGGCAACAGCTCTGGATGGCATGGGTAAGCAATGTTTCTGGTTGGAACCCCTTCTTTATGTCCTCCAGAGATGCTGCCTGACTCGCTGAATAACTCCAGCATTTGGTGTTCTCGGAAAGATTCTAGCATCTGCAGTTCCCTTTGCCTGAGGTATTCCCTCTGACCATGTGGGTTTCCTCTGCCAGCTCCAGTTTACACCACTGCAGCAATCACTGCCCTTCAAAATATCTATAAAGTACTTTGAGACATCCTGAGCTAACAAAAATGTGTATGTAAATGTAAGTTTTTTTTCTTGTAAACTTAAAAATATCCAGAAGTCAGTTGGTGAGTTTTAAAATGAACACATAAAACTACCTATTTTATTTCCGAGTCACGTGAGTGACTACGTGAAGAAGCCCCGTCAGGCGCATGTTCGGCATTACATTGACGCATGTGGCACAGACAGGGTGGAGAGCGCACTTGCGAGTGTTTTTTAAACTCTGTAAGTCTGCAGAGCCAGCTAGAGTGTTTATGTATTTTGGAATTAAAAAAAAAAAAACTCTGTAAATCTGGCTTGAAAATACAGAGCCAGCTAGAGTATAAGTATGTTTAAATTGCGGTAATTGAATAGAACGCGCTGAAATCGCAGTTTCCGATTTAGATCGGATCGGGAGATAAGGCTGATTTAAAAGCCGGTTCCCGCTATTTAGATCGGGTTTGGAGATAACAGCTGCGCTAAATGCCGGCTCCAAATATCCACAATTGTAAAATAAAGTCTGCTCTGTATATATGTTTCCAGATGCAGTTTTCCTTTATGGAAATGTATATAACCCTGTGTGATACTGAGGTTAATACAAATATTATGTAAGCAGAATGTGCCTCTGAGAATTATAATTTTAAACATATATGATTTATGCACAAATACGAAACAGTAAAGAAAGTAACTCTCCTCCAAGGGAGGGCAAGAATGAGGGGAAGGCTGGAAATGGAGAAAATGCTCCACACTTGACTTAGTCAAGGGTTCTAAGACCCATGTATGTCTTCCTGTAAGGCAAGCTCCAAAGGAGTTTCCATACGCTGAGTATGGTGCCTATGAAAATGGAATTCTGATTCTCCAGTACCTTGGTTAGGTCTGGATGAGGTCCCTAGAGCAAGATAAAATGCTCAAAACTGTAATCAGTCAAGGGTTCTAAAGACCCATGAGATTCTAAGGCAGGCTCTGTGGGAGTTTCCATACACTAAGTATGGTGCCTATAAAGAATGAGAATCTCATTCATCAGTGCCTTGCATAGGTCTGGATGAAGTCCTTAGTGCAAGATAAAATGCTCAAAACTTTAAACAATTAAGGGTTTTAAGACCCATGAGATTCTAAGGCAGGCTCCGAAGGAGTTTCCATACAATGAGTATGGTGCCTATGAAGAATGAGAATCTCATTCACCAGTGCCTTGCATAGGTCTGGATGAAGTCCACCTAGAGCAAGACTCGGGAGTACCAGGGCATGATGAAACTGACCCTGAAGCTGGCGTCCCTACTTATGTGTATACACCAGTGCACAATAGAAATATTCCGGGTGTTCCCGATGTAGCACCAAGTTTTGCTATATCGGAATGGACTGGTGAGGCTATGGATGAACCTGGCGGCCAACATTATTTGGTTTCTCACCTACTCCAAGATACTGTTATGACTGAAACAGTAAATAATATATAAAAATATATAAAACACCCGTCTATTGTGCCTCACTCAGGGTGCCAACAGTAATTGGGCACTCATGAGTGTAACGATGAGAGGACAGGAAATGTGTGCCAGCATGTCCTCTAGCTTATATTCAGTTGGCATCACTGCATTTGGGGAAGACATGGGTCGATTATGTCCAATACTTTTAAGACATGCTTGCTTTGCTCTGCAAAGCATATTCAAACCCAATTGTATGATGAAAATTGCCATTGGCTAACATTATACCCAAAAAATGCAGGATTATGTGGGCAAGCTATAACCAGTTTTATGACTGATGAATACGAACCCCTATATTAAGAGAAGGAGATCTTCTGGTTCATTTACGGAAGTACAGAAACGGCATTCCATTACACATGGAATTTCTGGGGAAACAACCTCTGGTTGGTTAAGATTACAATTGTTTTGTAATTCTGCATTAAATCTGATCAGCTTGGTGTTTGAATGTACCAGGAACTCGTCAGGTAGACACAAATATGGGTTGCAGAGTCATTCTAGGACTCACAAACTTAAATTTATAGTTCAGTATGAACATTTAAAAAAGTACACTTCAGCATTATAATGAAGTTGTTATCACAAAGCTGCTATGTGGTTATTTTTTAGACTTAAAAAAGATGCCTTATTATTCAGATACTTCAATTAATTGGATGGGTCAGCTAATTACCTAAATGGGTTAAATTCAGCCCTCAGATTGCTCACACAATTATTGAAACCAGCACTGGTGTTAATGAGGGCTCAGAATCACATTGTAATGACTTATCTAGAGGATATATTAATTGTAAATGGGAGACAGCTGAAGAACTGAGTTCAGCAACCATAAGCCTATTGAAAGGCTAAGGTTCTGTACATCCAAACAACATGGAAGTTACAGGCATCCCAAACAATTGATTATTTGGGGTTTGTCTTTAATACAGTTGATATGTGAGTAACTTTATCAACAAATTAAGGTTGGGGATGTTACAAATGCCTGTATTTGTCTTGGTAAAAAACATTATCCCACCATCCAAGAAACATAGAAATTAGGTGCAGGAGTAGGCCATTCGGCCCTTTGAGCCTGCACCGCCATTTAATATGATCATGACTGATCATCCAACTCGGTATCCCGTACCTGCCTTCTCTCCATACCCTCCGATCCGCTTAGCCACATCTCTCTTAAATATAGCCAATGAACTGGCCTCAACTACCCTCTGTGGCAGAGAGTTCCATAGATCCACCACTCTCTGTGTGAAAAAAGTCCTTCTCATCTCGGTCCTAAAGGATTTCCCCCTTATCCTTAAGCTGTGACCCCTTGTCCTGGAGCTCCCCAACATCGAGAACAATCTTCCTGCATCTAGCCTGTCCAACCCCTTAAGAATTTTGTAAGTTTCTGTAAGATCCCTTCTATAACTTTCTATAAGATCTCCTAAATTCTAGAGAGTATAAACCGAGTCTATCCAGTCTTTCTTCATAAGACAGTCCTGACATCCCAGGAATCAATCTGGTGAACCTTCTCTGCACTCTCTATGGCAATAATGTCCTTCCTCAGATTTGGAGACCAGAACTGTACGTAATACTCCAGGTGTGGTCTCACCAAGACCCTATACAACTGAAGTAGAACCTCCCTGCTCCTATACTCAAATCCTTTTGCTATGAAAGCTAACATACCATTTGCTTTCTTCACTGCCTGCTGCACCTGCATGCCTACTTTCAATGACTGGTGTACCATGACACCCAGGTCGCGCTGCATCTCCCCTTTTCCTAATCAGCCACCATTTAGATAATAGTCTGCTTTCCTGTTTTTGCCACCAAAGTGGATAACCTCACATTTATCCACATTATACTGCATCTGCCAAACATTTGCCCACTCACCCAGCCTATCCAAGTCACCTTGCAGTCTCCTAGCATCCTCCTCACAGCTAACACTGCCCCCCAGCTTAGTGTCATCCGCAAACTTGGAGATATTGCCTTCAATTCCCGCATCCAGATCATTAATGTATATTGTAAATAGCTGGGGTCCCAGCACTGAGCCTTGCGGAACCCCACTAGTCACTGCCTGCCATTACATGACCGTATTAATTGTTAATCTGCAGGTTCTGATGGAATGTCGGATAGGACCATGGATGTCATTACTGCAGCTTGGAGAGATAGCACTAAGAAACAATATATGTGTCATATAAGGAATGGGAAATTTGTTGGTATGCAGTCAGATATATTTTATCATACTGCAAATATATCGGATGTATTGGAGTTCCTTGTTATGTTGCACCTGAGATGGTACCATGAATGGAGCTCGGAGTGTTTTGTCCTCCTATTTAGGACTATTTCAGAATCGACAACTATCGGGTCTCCTCTGTTAATATCCCGATTTATGAGAGGAATTTTAATAAAATCCTACCAAACACAGATATTCAGAAATCTGGGATGTCAGTATAGTTCTCACATTGCTTCGGCAATGGACTCCAATTACGACACTGTCTTTTCAAAAGTTAATATTTAAAGTGGTTATGTTCATACCATTAATATCAGCACAATGAGTACAAACATTACAAATGTTGTGGTTAGATTGTATACAGTTGTCTGTAGATAAAATAACGTTTTATGTCAATGATCTAAGCAAGCAAAGCAAGCCAAGAAAGGCTTGTAAAAGAATGTAATCTTTAAGACATACGCTGTCAACTAAACATTGTGCGTGGTTAAGCATCTGAATTAATATATATTGAATTAAGAGTCTCCGAGATTGTGAGACACCAATGTTCATTACCCACAACAAACATATAAAAGTGACAGTACAAACTATTTCTAGATGGATAAACAGGTTCTGGATTAACTGGAGTAGACACTGATGTGTATAAATATCACTCCACAAGAGCGGTATCAATGTCCGCGGCAAAGGTGCAGGACGTGCCGCTCGACCAAATTCTGGAGACTGCAGGATGGTCTAAAAAAAGAAACTTTCCTAGTTTTATGATAAACCTGTTGGTACAGTGCCAGAGTTGCACATGCTGTGTTGGGCTCTGTTCAAAATTGTTTGCTTTGTTGCATAACATTTGTTGTTATTTCCCCTGGGATAGAGGGGTTATTATTTTTCATATTATTATCATTAAAAAAATAAATCAAAAAATAAATAAATAAAGTGAAAGCTAAATAAATAAATAAAAGTGTGTGTATGTATATTAAAATATTTATTGCATAATTTTGAGCAATATATATTATTTACTCACTACTGGGTAAACTGAAGCAGTGTGTCGTATGGAATGATCTACGGCATGAAAATCACAGAGCTTTAAAATCTTCACATAGTCACTCACATGACTCCGAAGTAAAATAGTAACATTAAACGAGAACTTACCGTTCGAAGTTTGATCTTTATTTTATGAGGAGTTACGATGAGGGATTACGTGCCCTCCGCTCCCAACCCTCATAATATAAATGATCATCTGGTAGTTCTAATCTTTGCGAGTCTTACTCCGGCTATTGGTTCTGTGTTTTTCAAGCCGCTGCTTTGAAGTATGTCGAACATGCGCCTGGCGGGGCTTCTTCACGTAATCCCTCATCGTAACTCCTCATAAAATAAAGATCAAACTTCGAACAGGTAAGTTCTCATTTAATCTTACTATTACCTTCCATAAATATTATGGAAAAAACAAATGTTAAATTTTGAAACAGAACACAATCGAAATACAACTTAAAGCTATTTTTTGTCATTCAAACCATGTGCCAAGGGTTGAAAAGAATAGGGATAGTTAACGTTTTGGGTCACAACACTTCTTTATGGGGGGAGAAAGCAGGAGAATGGGGTTAGGAGAAATAGATAGATTAGCAATTATTGAATGGCAGAGTAAGCTTTATGTGCCAAATGGCCTAATTCTACTCCTATTCCTTATGACCTTATGAGTCTTTTTTTGTAAGCCAGCATCTGTAGTTCCTTGTTTGTACAGATACCTGAAAAAGATCAAATCTTGATCAGACCACACTGACTGCATCGCTACCTGGTCAGCAGCCTGAATGCTACCTGGTCTGCAACTTAGAAAACATTAAAAACATAGAAAATAGGTGCAGGAGGAGGCCATTCGGCCCTTCGAGCCCGCATGTGATCATGGCTGATCGTCCACTATCAATAACCCGCGCCTACCTTCTCCCCATATCCCTTGACTCCACTAGCCCCGAGAGCTCTATCCAACTCTCTCTTAAATCCATCCAGTGATTTGGCCTCCACTGCCCTCTGTGGCAGGGAATTACATAAATTCACAACTCTCTAGGTGAAAAAGTTTTTTCTCACCTCAGTCTTAAATGACCTCTCCTTTATTCTAAGACTGTGGCCCCTGGTTCTGGACTCGTCCAACATTGGGAACATTTTTCCTGCATCTAGCTTGTCCAGTCCTTTTATAATTTTTTATGTTTCTATAAGATCCCCCTCATCCTTCTAAACTTGAGTGAATACAAGCCTAGCCTTTTCAATCTTTCCTCATATGACAATCCCGCCATCCCAGGGATCAATCTCCTGAACCTACGCTGCACTGCCTCAATCACAAGGATATCCTTCCTCAAATTAGGAGACCAAAACTGTACACAATACTCCAGATGTAGTCTCACCAGAGCCCTATACAACTGCAGAAGAACCTCTTTACCCCTATACTGAAATCCTCTTGTTATGAAGGCCAACATTCCATTTGCTTTCTTCACTGCCTGCTATACCTGCACACCAACTTTCAGTGACCGGTGTACAAGGACACCCAGGTCTCGCTGTACCTCCCCCTTACCTAACCTCATTGAGATAATAATCTGCCCCCTAATCCGCCAAAGTGGATAACCTCACATTTATCTATATTATACTGCATCTGCCCACTCATTCAACCTGTCCAGGTCCCCCTGCAACCTCTTAACATCCTCTTCACAGTTCACACTGCCACCCAGCTTTGTGTCATCCGCAAACTTGCTAGTGTTGCTCCTAATTCCCTCTTCCAAATCATTAATATATATGGTAAACAGTTGCCACCCCAACACCGAGCCTTGCGGCACTCCACTCGCCACTGCCTGCCATTCTGAAAAGGACCCGTTCACTCCTACTCTTTGCTTCCGGTCTGCCAACCAATTTTCTATCCATGTCAACACCCTACCCCCAATACCATTTAGTCACCAGTCTCCCGTGCGGGACCTTATCAAAGGCTTTCTGAAAGTCTAGATATACTACATCCGCTGGCACCCCTTCATCCATTTTACTTGTAACATCCTCAAAAAATTCCAGAAGATTAGTCGAGCATGATTTCTCTTTCATAAATCCATGTTGACTTGGACTAATCCTTTTACTGCTATTCAAATGCTCCATTATTACCTCTTTAATAATTGACTCCAGCATCTTTCCCACCACCGAAGTCAGGCTAACTGGTCTGTAATTCCCCATTTTCTCTCTGGCTCCTTTCTTGAAAAGTGGGATAACATTAGCTATTCTCCAATCCACAGGAACTGATCCTGAATCTATGGAACATTGGAAAATTATCACCAATGCGGCCACTATTTCTAGAGCCACCTCCCTGAGGACCCTGGGACGCAGACCATCAGGCCCAGGGGATTTATCATCCTTCTGTCCCATTAGCCTACCCAATACTATTTCTCGCCTAATGAAAATTTCTTTCAGTTCCTCTACCCCCTTAGATCCTCTGTCCTCCAGTACATCTGGGAGATTGTTTGTGTCCTCCTTAGTGAAGACAGGTCCGAAGTACCTATTCAACTCTTCTGCCATTACCTTGTTGCCCATAATTATTTCACCCATGTCTGCCTTCATGGGACCCACATTTGACTTTGCTACTGTTTTTCCCTTAACATATCTAAAGAAGCTTTTATTGTCCTTCTTTATATCCCTGGCCAGTTTCCCCTCATCTTTTCAGTCCGTATTGCCCGTTTTGGTTCCTTCTGTTGTCCTATGAAAGTTTCCCAATCCTCTGGCTTCCGGCTACTCTTTGTTGTGTTATACATCTTTTCTTTTAGTTTTATTCTATCCCTAACTTCTCTTGTCAGCCACGGTTGCCTCCTACTCCCCTTTAGAATCTTTCTTCCTTTTTGGAATGAAATGATCCAGCGTCCTCCGGATTATGCCCAGAAATTCCTGCCATTGCTGTTCCACCGTCATTCCTGCTAGGATCCCTTTCCAGTCTACTTTGGCCAGCTCCCCCTCATGTCTTCATAGTCCCCTGTGTTCAACTGCATCACTGCCACTTCCGATTTAACATTCTCCTTCTCAAATTGCAGATTAAAACTAATCATATTATGATCACTACCTCCAAGTGGTTCCTTTACCTCGAGTTCTCTTCTCATATCTGGTTCATTGGACAACACTAAATCCAGAATTGCCTGGTCTCTGGTCGGCTCCATTACAAGCTGCTCTAAGAATCCATCTCGGAGGCATTCTACAAACTCTCTTTCTTGGGGTCCTGAACCAACCTGATTTTCCCAGTCTACCTGCATATTGAAATCCCCCATCACCACAGTGGCATTACCTTTGTTACATGCCAGTTTTAACTCCTGCTGCAACTTACACCCTACATCTGGGCTACTATTTGGGGGCTGGTAAATAACACCAATTAGTGTCTTCTTTACAATTCCTCAACTCAATCCACAGTGACTCTACCTCGTCAGTCCCTATGTCTTCCCTCGCAAGGGACTGAATTCCATCCCTCACCAGTAGAGCTACCCCCCTCCTCTGCCCACCTGCCTGTCCTTTCTATAGGATGTATAACCCTGAATATTAAGTTCCCAGACCCAATCCTCCTGCAACCACATCTCAGTAATCCCCACAATGTCATATCTACCAACTTCTAACTGAGCCTCAAGCTCATCTACTTTACTTCTTATACTTCGCGTATTAATATACAAGACTTTTAATTCCTTACGCATCTCACCTTTCACATCTATCCCTATTACACTTGGCCATACTCTCCTATCCCTTTGTGAGCTTCATTTGCTGTTAATTCCGGGGTCATCAACCATCCCTTTACTTTCTTTCCCTTTAACTCCATCCTCGACTTTCCCATTTGACACCCCACCCCCCTTATTCAGTTTAAAACAACACGTGTAGCAGTGGCAAACCTGCCTGCCAGAATGTTGGTCCCCCACCTCTTAAGATGCAATCCGTCCCTTTTGTACAGTTCCCCCTTACTCCAAAACAGATCTCAGTGATCTAAGAATCTAAATCCCTGCCCCATGCACCTGTTACTGAGCCACACATTCAGGTCCCGTATCTCCCTGTTCCTGCTCTCGCCAGCACGAAGAACTGGAAGCAAACTGGAGATAACAACCCTGGAGGTCCTGCTTTGAATGAGATAAGAGCGAGTAACTATGATGGACCACTGCCTGGTACTACCCTCTGAAGGAACTAACAGGAGGTGCTGCCTCAAAGACATCCAATATCATAGACCACGCCACCCTGCCCACGCTCTCACTTCACTCCAACTATTGGAAAGAAGGCACAGAAAGTCGTCCTGCACTATGCCACCAGGTTCAAAAACAGCATCTTCCTAGCACTCATGGGGACTTGAACACTACACACCACTAACCACAAGTACGAGCTTCTAATGATTGTGTCTTAGGTTGCACTGCAGACTCATTAGCCTCATTCTGCTCCTATGTCATTTGGTTTTATGACATGACCTTTGACACTGTCATACTGATTAGGGTTAGGATTACAAATGTCATAACAATGTTGTTCCAACACAATTGAGTCTTGAGAGGACAAAGAAACCCAATTGAAGGGATTCACTAAAAGTGCCCACGTAAGATGAACATGGGATAGTAAGGTTCAAATGGAAAATCGGACAGTATTTTGCAAGAATGATTTTTTAATGTTACATTTTAAGAAGAGTAACTCGGGTGGGAGAACGAGGCACAGTATTAGTTCATGTCAGGATCGGTTCAGTCATCAATAGGTCATTTGAGAATAGGGCCAAAGGGATGGGTCTCATGGACGAGATAACCTTGCAAAGGGGGAGGAATGAAAGTGGAAGATAATATTTGATTCTGTGACATGGATCTTGAGCTCCTAGAACTCAATATTGAAAGGAGCTTGAAACAAGCAGGAAAATTTAGGGTGGCAGAGTACAATAGTGAAAATCCAGGGATTATCTTCACAGTCCAGGATGATCCAAAAATAGTGAACAGTTTTATCACCACAAAACACAAAGTGCTGGAGAAAGTCAGCAGGTCAAGTAGCATCTCAGGAGGGAATAGACAGATCAGATTTTGGGTTGGGAGCCTTATTCCGATCTAGTTTCTCACCTGTCATTCCCTCCACAGGTGCTGCCCGACCAGCTGGGTTCCCCCAGCACTTAGTGCTTTGGGTCCAGCATATGCCATTTCATATGCCTTCAGATATTTTGCCACTATTCGATTTGAACAGGACAGCCTGGTAAACGTGACGGCAATTATATTTCAGACACACTTGATGGAAGATCATCAACTCAAAACATTTCTCCCTCCACAGATATTGCCTGAATGTTTCCACCATTGTTTGCTTTATTTCAGACTGCATCTTTCTGTGGCACTTTGCTTCAGGGGGGAAAAAATGAATTTTGTTTGTTGAAACCAGCGATCACATTTCTTTAAATTTGAATTTCAAGACCAGTAAAAGCAAAAATTCTGAAAAGCTGATTCCATTCACAGTGTCAGTCTAGAAGATCAGTAAACAGAAAAAGTCCATTATAATCACATTCCTGCCGTTATTTAAACCCTCACGACCAATCAGCAGGGTAAAGGGTTGGAAGTGCACTGATTGAAAATCTTCATAATTCACTCATCCAGGGCAGAACCTTCACAGTGAATGGTCAGGCCCTGGGGAGTGTTGTAGAGTAAAGGAATCTAGGAGAATAGGTATATAGTTCCCTGAAAATGGCATCACAGGTAGATAGGGTAGTAAAGAAAGCTTTTGGTACATTGGCCTTCAACAGTCAAGGTGTTGAGTGTACAAGTGGAGACATTATATTACAGTTGGTGAGGCTGTATATAGAGTATTGCATTCAATTTTCATCATCCTGCTTTTGGATGGATGTAATTAAGCTGAAAAGAGTGCAGAGATTTATGACAATGTTGCCAGGACTCAAGGGCCTGAGGTGTAGGGAGAGATTGGAGAGGCTTTGACTTTATTCCTTGGAGCACAAAAGTTGAAGGATGATCATATAGAGGTGTATGAAATCATGAACAGAATTGATGTGATCTAATATTCTTACACTCTTATACTGAAGTATGATTGTATCTACGTAGAGTAGAATATTTTTGGAAAATGACACAAAGCACTGGTGTAACTCAGCAGGTCAGACAGCACCCCTGGAGAACATGAACAGGTGATGCTTCTGGTCAAGATCCTTCTTCACATCTGAAACATGACCCTTCACATCTGAAACATGACCTCTCCATGTTCTTCAGAGATGCTGCCTGACCCACCAACATTTTGTGCCCTTTCATGTATTAACCAGCATAGGCAGTTCAGTTTCTAGATTCTAAAGTTTTATTGGACTGTATGCAAGAAAGGAATGTCACAGTACTTAGGCGCATGTAACAAAGTACCATCATGGAAAGATTTTTACTGAACTGCACGCAAGAAAGGAATTTTACTGTACCTGGGTGCATATGACAATAAAGTACAATTGGATCATTGATAGAGTGAATGCACAGTCTTTTACCCAGGTAGACAAAAGTGCTGGAGAAACTCAGCGGGTGGGGCAGCATCTATGGAGCGAAGGAATAGGTGACGTTTCGGGTCGAGACCCTTCTTCAGACTGATGTGGGGGTGGGGGGTCGGGAAGAAGAAAGGAAGAGGTGGAGACAGTCGGCTGTGGGAGAGCTGGGGAGGGGAAGGAGGGAGAAAGCAAGGACTACCTGAAATTGGAGAAGTCAATGTTACCCAGAGTAAGGAATCATGGATCATAGGTTTAATGCGAGAGGGGAATAGAAACTTATGGGGTAACTTTTTTAATCAGTGGATAGTGAGTATATGGAACGAGCTGCCAGAAGAGGTGCCTGAGGAAGGTAATGCAATAACATTTAAAGTTCATTTGGTCATCACAACATTCTGCCAGCACAACAACCTGGCTCTCAACACCAGTATATCCAAGCAACTGATTGTGGACTTTGAAAGGGAAAGGATAGGGACCCACAATCCCGTTTATATCAACAAGACGACGGTGGGATGGGTAAAAAACTTCAAATTCCTGGGTGTGCATATTTCCGAGGATCTTTCCTGGTCCCAGCACCTTCAAGGTTCAAGGTTAGTTTATTTGTCACATACACCAATTGGTGTAGTGAAATGCTTCTTGCCATGCAGCACATAAAATAAAGAATACAGACATAACACTAATAAAGAGATTTAAACATAAAAACATCCCCCCAAAATGATTCCCATTATGAGGGAAGGCACAATGTCCAGTCCCCAACCCATGTCCACCCATAGTCAGGCATATTGAGGCCTCCATAGTTGCCTTCACGGAGGCCCGATGTTCCAGGCCGTTCTCGCCGCGTGATGGTGCTCCGGCGTCGGGAGAATCCTCCTCTCAGCGGCTTGGGACATCCGGAACGGCCGCCTCCTACTGGAGTCCGCGGCTTCCGAAACCAACAAGGCCGCGCCGGATGGAGCTCCCCGACTGGCTCCCGATGTTGAAATTCAGCGCCGCCGCCCGCAACCGGCCGTTCCACAGACCCGCGGCTCCGCGATGTTTGTCTCGGCGGTCTCAGCTCACCGGAGTTCCAGCGTGGCGACCCAGGCAAGGCATCACCCGCTCCGTCCCGCGATGGCGCTCCAGCGCTGCCTAAGCCAAGGTTCTGGGCGGTCCCCTCAGGAAACGCCGCTCCAGGCCCGCTGGTAGGCCGCGAGGACGGGTTGAAGATGCAGTCCGGAGAAAAGCTGCCTCTCCGACCAGGTAGGGACCAGGAAAAGCAGTTTCCCCCTTCCCCCCCCCCCCCCCCCCCCCGCTCACATAAAAAAAGAATAGGCTCCAAAAAACAAAACACTTTAACACACTAAAAAAAAGAAAAGGGTGAAAAACATATAGCTGCAGGCTGGGCAGCCATACCATACAGGACGGCGCCCCCTTGATGCAATTATTGAGCAGATTACATAGTCGGTATGTCAAGGAGGATTCTCTCAAACCTCTACAGGTGGACAGTAGAGAGCATACTGTCTGCATGGGGTAACTCAGCAGGTCAGACAGCACCCCTGGAGAACATGGACAGGTGATGCTTCTGGTCAAGATCCTTCTTCACATCTGGAACATGACCTCTCCATGTTCTTCAGAGATGGGTCTGCATCTTGGCCTGGTTCGGCAACTTGAACGTCCAGGAGCGGAAAAAACTGCAGAAAGTTGTGACCACTGCCCAGTCCATCACCGGCTCTGACCTCCCCACCATCAAAGGGATCTATCGCAGTCGCTGCCTCAAAAAGGCAGCCAGCATCATCAAAGACCCACATCATCCTAGTCACACACTCATTTCACTGTTGCCATCGGGAAGAAGGTACAGGAGCCTGAAATCTGTAACGTCCAGGTTCAGGAACAGCTCTTCCCCACAGCCATCAGGCTATTAAACACGGCATCAAATAAGCTCTGAACAATGTATATTATTATTATTATACTCTATCTGTTTATTCATTGTATACATATGGTCTATAGACACACTGAACGTTTAACTTCCGTTTCGTATTGTTTACATATTCTGTTGTGCTGCAGCAAGTAAGAATTTCATTGTCATATCTGGGACTTGCGACAATACAACTCTCTCGACAGGTACATCATGCGATTGGAGAGGTTTAGAGGGATATGGGTCAAATGCAGCCAGGTGGGACCAGTGTAGATGGGGCAGCTTGGTGGGCGTGCGGCCTGTTTTCGGGCTGTGAGACTCCATGTACCCCAGAGAAGCTGCCGGACCCGCGGAGTTACTCCAGCACTTTGTGTCTCTTGTGGGACTCTGACTCTGCGCACAGACCCTGGAGCTGAGGCCGGCGATGCCACAACCACGGGCAGAGCCGCCCCTCCCCCATCATCCCGCCCGCGGCACCGCAACTCACCAGACTCCTCGTCCTTCTTGTCGAACTTTTTCAGCATCTTTACTGAGCTGCCGGGGTTTAACTTTTGCTGATTAATGGCGGCCGATAAACGCCGTCCACACCGAGGTTCCACAACACCGTCCCCGGCCCCCAACTCCTGCTTCCGGTGGCTGACTCCTCACTTCCTGCCAACCAGTCACATCGACACGTCGCCCGGACACACAGCGCGCATGCGCGGCACCGTCCTGCCGGAGGAGACGCTCCGCAGTCTGAGCATGCGCCGGATCGGAGACCGCGCATGCGTTGGATGCCTCCTCCAGCCTGACCCTCTGTCTGGGATGTGGACTTGTTGTGTGGCAGACAGAGACTCATTCAGTTAAGAAACTCATTCACAAGTCAAATATTGAGGTTTATCATTGTTACCCCCACCAAGGAACAGTGATAAGCTTTGTTTTGCATGCTTCTTCTTCTGTCATGTGTCTTTTAGACCTGCAGCTCCGTTGAGGCGAGCCAGGCCATCGTCCAGGTCAATCAGACCTTGGTCACCATTTGGTGGCCGGTGTTTGGGGCAACTGGTGACTATGTGCTCCACTGTCTGTGTTGGGTCCCCATACTCGCAGGAGGCGCTGTCCACGAGACCCCACCTCTTCATCGCTACTCCATAGCGTCCGATGCCTGTCCTCAAGTGGTTGAGAGTTGTCCACTGCTTTCGGGGCAGGGCCTGGCCAGGGACGTCCATGGGGTCATTGATGTACTGGTGTAGCCTAGATGGTTCTGATCACTTCCACTGGTCTCTCCATCTCGTCTTGACCCAGGCAGCCTTAGAAGCGTCAGCCGGTGTTGTGCAGAGCAGCTCCTGGGCTTGCGTGGCAAAGGGGTGCCGTGGCTTGAGGGGCACTATCCAATGCTACCCAATGGGACTAGATGACACTGTACACCAGGCCAACATTGGGTGAGAGTTGACAGTGAGAAATTGCGAGGGAGCGTAGCGACCTAGTTGGGGAGGGTGTCTCCCCCTCTCATGGTCGGGAGCTTTCATATTTTTCAGTTTGGAATTGTGCAATCTGGTGTATACTGTAGCGAGTTTGAATACACTTGAATGTAACATTTATGCTTTAAATTGGATTAGGTATGAATAAGATTATGCTAAATTACATTCCTAATTACATTCCATAGTAGAGCCAGGCTCTGATCAACATGTGCAGCACATGAATGACTATATTCATGTATGGAAATCAGATTATAATTCATGCTTATAATAAGCATGATTATAATTTATGCATATATATAAGCAGATTTTAATTTATGCATATATACAGAGAAAAAACAAACAAGGCAAGAGTCGGACTTCCATCACTGTTCTGCACAAATAAATTAATCAACCTTATCCTCTGACTGTAGAAACAAGACGAAGATAATGCCACATATTCAATCGCATATGGTTCAATTAAATTAAGATATATATGTTAAACATATATATGGAAACAGGCCTTTCAGCCCACCAAGTCCACACCGACCAGCAATCTACCATACACCAGTCCCATCCTACATGCCAGGGACAAGTTACAGAAGCCAATTAACCAACAAACCTGCACTTCTTTCAGATGTGGGAGAAATCGGAATATCCAGAGAAAACCCATTCGGTAGTAAGGCAGCAACTCTACCGCTGTGCCACCGTGCCACCCTATTAAATTATTTTTTCTGTAATATATTTATTATGGTGTCACGTCAATAAAGATGAACACATGATTCTGATATTTGCCCTTGGTTGGATAACACACTTCTCCAGTCATTGTGTTTTATGGCTGGTTTTCAATCTCTTCAGTCTGAAGGCCACGACCCAAAACATCACCCATTCTTTCTCTCCAGAGATGCTGCCTGTCGTGCTGAATTTTTCTAGTCTTTAGTGTCTATCTTTAGTTTAAACCAGCATTTGCAGTTCCTTCCTACACTCTTTGTTATTATTATTGAATACTCTATTATTCACCTCAACTATGTTTTTTCTTCACCTCCGTTGCTGCAGAGAATACATTCCCAGTTATCAAATCTTTCGTCAAAGTGAAAAAAAATTCCAACCCTGCCAACATCTTCATAAATCGCCCCTGGATCCTCTCCAGAGCAATTGCACATTTTCTACTATGTGTCATCGTCTTACAGCATGGAAACAGGCCCTTCATCCCAACCTGTTCATGCAGATCAAGATGCCCCATCTAAACAATTGGAGAGATTCTTTCCTGTTTCAAGTCCAACTTACTTCTCAGGAACTGGAAATTGATCTAGGGTTTTCCTTGACCGGTTAAATAGTGAAATACTGTTAACACCTCTGGAAAAGAATACGTCCTCATCAAAGCAGATATAAGCATGGGCTAAATCAGAAGTGCAAAGGCAACGCATTTATATCTATTTCACAGAGACACAAGAGTCTCAGATGCTTGAATGTTAAAGCAAGAAACAAAATGATGGAGGAACTCAGTGGGTTAGGCAGCACCTGTTCTATAGAACATTAAATCCAGAATGTTACAGAACATGAAAGGGCACTTTGTCCAACAATGTCTGCCACATATAACTCCAAGATAAACTAACCTCATCTGCCTGCACACGATCCATACCATCAATTTGCTGCATATCTATGTGCCTGTCTAAAAGCCTCTTGTCTGCCTCCACCACCACCCCTGGCAGCATGTTCCAGGCACCCTTCACACCCTGTGTAAAAAAACTTGCCCCATACATCTCTTTTAAACTTTACATCTCTCGCCTTAAACCTTTGTCCTCTAGTCTTTAACATTTTTATTTCATCATCTTAATCGTTCGGTGACTTAGTCAACAATTATTGAAGTTATCTTTATTTTAATCCAATATTAATTGGATTATATTATTGAAATATCAATGCCCTTTGTTTGAATGCAGCCACAGATTGTAAAGGAGTAAGTTTCCCTTTACACTGCATTTAGAAAGTATTAAAAACAGCTGGCAGGTTAGGAACCGATGAAATGTCTCCTTGTCTGAAGCAATGTGTGAATACCGCAAAAGTATTGATTACTTACTATGGTCGTGGTCATCATTAAAGAACATTCTAGTCACCGATCGAGGCTTTGAGAGAGCTTACGTTTCCTGTAATCAACTCCT
Source organism: Raja brachyura (assembly GCA_963514005.1). The sequence goes on along the minus strand of OY740796.1, from coordinate 21,341,411 downwards.
CAGCACGTGCTGTTGCATTCGTGTACAGAAACAGAAACACTTTGACCCCTGGGTGATAAAGTTGGTTCAGCAATATAGGTGAGGGAGGAAGGTGTTAAGGAAAGCTAGCATTCGGTGTTAAAAGGGCATTGCCTCCTTTCCTTAGTGGGGTCCAGTCCCACACTCGCCCTACTCACTCTTGAACTATGACCAAAGTTGTGACAGGATCTCAAGTGCATTGAAAGTCAGAACCCTTTTGCCAGGATGGAAATATCAAATACTGGAGGGCTTAGTTTTAGGGTTAGAGGGGCAAACTTTAAAGGAGACTAGACCATACAGACCTGTTGGGTCAGCTCCCCCAATGCAAGATTCCACCACTCACCCGTTCCCCCAACGCAACATTGCACCACTCACGCATAGCCCCCAACTGCGCAAGCGCGACTCATTTCTCCTCATCCCCCCAGCACTCCCTCCTCTTCCTCTTCACCCTCCCTCTTCAATCCCTAGAGAGGGTGGGGGGTAGAGAGGGAGTGGTGGTAGAGAGAGAGGGATGGTAGAGGGGAGGGGGGTAGAGAGGGAGGGGGGTGGGGTTAGAGAGGGAGAGGGAGGGGGATAGAGAGGGAGGGGGATGGGATTAGGGAGAGGGAGGGGGTAGAGAGGAAGAGGGAGGGAGGGGGATAGAGAGGGAGGAGGAGGGGGTAGAGAGGGAGAGGGGCAGAGAGAGAGGAGGCTAGAGAGGGGGAGGGGGTAGAGGGAGAGGGAGAGGGTAGAGTTTGGGGGAGGGAGTGTAGAGTGGGAGAGGGTGAGAGAGGGAGAGGGACGGGAGTAGAGAGGGAGGGGGGGTGGAGAGGGAGAAATTGGCACACACACATACACACAGACAGCCACAAACAAGAAGAGTTTTAGTAATAGTATGGATAGATAGATATAGATAGATGTGCACGGCAAGTTTTTTTACAAAGCTGGTGATAGGTGCAGATGGGAGCATAGGTGCATAGGAGCGGAATTAAACCATTCAACCCATCGAGTCTACTCCGCCGATTGGTTAATGGGTGATCTAACTTTCCCTCTCTCATGCCTTCTCCTCATAACCTTTGACATCCTTACTACTCAAGAACCCCGTCAATCTCTGCTTTAAAAATACCAAATGGCTTGGCCTCCATAGCCATCTGTGGCAAATAATTCCATGGATTCTCCACCCTCTGGCTAAAGAAATTGCTCCTCATCTCTTATTCTGAGGCTTTGACCTCTAGTCCTATACTCTCCTACTCTGTGGAACCATCCTCTCCACATTCACTCAATCCAGTACTTTCACTATTTGGTAAGTTTCAAAGAGGTCTCTCCCTCACCCTTCTAAACTCCAGCGAGGACAGACCCAGAGCTGTCAAACACTCATCAAGAATATTTATTTATCATATGCGTCAGATATGAACCAGACCATGGAAATCCTTACCTACTGCAGCTTTACAAGCATATTAGAAGCAGCAACAACAACAAAAATATGCAATAAATTATCAGTTATTCTAATTATACAAAAACCAAAGTACGCAGTGCAATCATGGTGGTGCAAGTTGATAGTGGTTTGGTGCTGAGGTAGGCTTGTGGTTAGGGTTGTGCAAGGTGGTTCATCAACATGCTAGTTGATGGGAAGAAGTTGTTCTTGAACTTGAACGTCACAGTTTTCAGGCTCCTGTACCTTCCTTGTCAAGGTAGCAGCCAGAAGAGAACGTGGACAGGGAAACGTGGGTCTTTCATTTAATCCACCATCAAAATTACGATCCAAACAGTAAAAATCCTGAGTTTAGTTTACTTTAGTTTAGGTTAGTTTAGTTTAGAGATACAACGCAGTAAAAGGCCCTTCAGCCCACCAAGTCCGCGCCAACCAGTGATTCCCATACATTAGCACTATCCTACACACTGGAGACAATTTAAAATTTTTACCGAAGCCAATTAACCTACAACCTTGTACGTCTTTGGAGTGTGGAAGGAATCCAGAGCACCAGAGGAAACCTACACGGTCACAGGTTGAATGTACAAACTCCGTACGGACAGCACCTATTGCCTAACCCGATCTCTGGCAATATAAGGCAGCAACTCTACTGCTGCGCCCTCCAAATTAAACTAATCTCCTCTGCCTGCACATGATCTATATCCCTCCATTTTATGCATATCAAACATGCCTATCTAAAAGCCTCTTAAACACCATTCTCATATCTGCTCCACCACCACCCCTGGCAGTGCATTCCAGGCATCATCCTGCCCTACGCATCTCCTTTAAACTTTGTTCCTCTCACCTTTCTTTAAACAAGCTAACATTTTATACTTACAGTATGTTCTTACCTGCTGTCTTAAGAGTTGAAAACCATCCTAGAGGGGAGTTAGTCCTCTCAAAAAGATTGAATGAAAGATATGTCACTTAAAGTATTCCTGAACAACCTCCTGATTTATTCCTGGAGATTCAGGATGTGATCTACCTTCTTTCAATGCCTCTTGGGGCTTACTGTGAGCTGATGATAAAAACATCTCCCTCTTATGTAGGAACGACTTTTACACAATGCAAAATAATCATTGAAGATAATCACTAATCGTTTCTTTGGATCCTTGTGATAACAGTGCATTACTTCCCTCTCATTGATTTTCATTTTCCCAATTTAGATTGTTCTATCTTGATAGAGGCAGAACTCATTTATTGCCCAAAAAATAACGTTTTGTGATCAGAGGGGAGCTGCAGAAGTCATGCGAGGTAGGAAAAAGAAGAGGACATTCAGCCCATTCATTGCTCCAGATTCCAGCATTTTCCAGCAAAAAGTGGTGAACACTGCCCAATCCATCATGGGAACTAACCTCCCCATCATCGAAGGGATCTGCAGGAGTCGCTGCTTCAAAAAGGCAGCCAGCATCATCAGAGACCCACACCACCCTGGTCACACACACATTACGGGAAGAAGGTACAGGAACCTGAAAACTGTAACGTCGAGGTTCAAGAGCAGCTTCTTCCCCACAACCATCAGGCTATTACACACTACTACCTCCAAATAAACTATAAACTACATAGACATGGGGGGATTTTTTTGTCCTTGCACTTTTATTGTTTATTTGTTGTTATATATGTACATGTATCTATTAAACTTTGTTGTGCAGCTGCAAGTAAGAATTTAATTGTTCTGTTTTGGGACATGTAACAATAAAACACTGTTAACTTGACTGTTGAATCTTGTATCCATGTTTCACTTTTCCATTAAAGGACACAAAGTGCAAGAGTAGCTCAGCAGGTCAAGCAGCATGGCTTGAAAACATAAATGTGATGTCTTGAGTCGTGACCCTTCTTAATATAAGCGAGTTCGGTATTCCGACTGCGCATGTCCAGGTCATAGGTCACGCTATAAACATTATTGACAGCTGTGCTGCTGCGTTATGTGCAGGCTTGCGTTTCATCTGTGGTCGGGCCCTGGTCTCCGGGGCTGCGGGCGCTGTTGAGTTGCTGCTGGGCCATCCCCGTTCCCTCCCGGATGTCCCGTTCCTGTCCGGGGGCAGCCGGAGGTGTCCAGGGTGGCCCTGGGCTGGCGGGGCAGTGACTCTAGCTCGGTTCTGCCTCTCCCGCCGGGTTGGCCGGCAACCCTGGACTGGGGGGCGCTGGCGCGGAGGGTGGGGGCACTTGTTCCGGCTCGGCTCTGCTCCGACTCCCGGTGGGATGGGTACCGTCGGCTACGCCTCTCTCCTTGTCCAGTGGCTGTCAGTTGGCCCCTTAGTTCTGGCGGGCGCCGAGTGTCGGTCATCAGCAGGGATGCACACGGGGTACTGCGGAGGCTCGCCGGGTCAGGCAACATCTCTGGAGACGGTCCAGTGGCGGTTCGGCAGCGCTTGTGGTCCGGGGACCCAGGTGTGATCCTGGCTGCGGATGAGGCGCGAGTCTGTGTGAGCATAGATGCCGAGAATGTCTCTCCACCGGTCCAGTCTCTCGCCCTGTCTCCCACTCGCATCTCCCCTCTCTCTCTCACTGTTCCACCCCACTCTCCCGCTACCTGGCACCCCCGTTCCTCAGGTTAAATATTTTTTTACACATAACTCATGAATAAAAATAATTTATACACAATTTATACAGCCAGCACTGCGTTTGCTTTTTCTTTATAGCAAGTGACCTTTGACAAATCCCATGATTCCTTGCATTTTACGGAATACCGAACTCGCTTATTGACCAGACCATGCCACCCCAGCCAAACCTCCCATTAGTGCATGCAATACCATATTATGAGAGGGACGTGTGGCAGTGGAGAGGGGGCAGAGGAGGTTTATGAGTATGTTGCCAGAGCTGTGGAATTGCAGCTACAATGGGAAATTATTCAGGTTGGGATGGGTTTCCTTGACAGAAAAAGGATTGTAATGGAGATTTATTTACACTGTTAAATTCTGAGAGGCTAGGAAAGGGTCCACATGACAACCGAGGTCCATAGATTTAAGTTAATTGGTAGTAACAATGGTGGACTCTCAACTATCTTCTGAAATGGCATAGCTCAATTCAAAGTCTGACAGTTATCAACAATAAATGATGAATTTTGCAGTGGTGTCCACACATTGTGGGTAAAAAAAAGTTATTGACACAAACCATTAAGCATTTTAGGTTTAAATATATTGGCTGCATGGAAACGGAACCTTTCTCATCCACTCCCTATGAACTGGCAATTTATGCAGAATTAAGTGCGCAGAAGCATCAGCTAATGCCTTTAGCTGTAAGTAAAGGAAACAAAGCATTAACTGTATCATTGATTTCCTTCCTTCCCAGGTCCTCCCAATTGCCAGAGGGGTTTTGCAGTTGTATTGCTGCACTAAGCACCTGACATTTTCCTGATAAGTTTTAGACAAGGATTCTCGTTTCACAGCAAGATTTATATCTTTGCTCTGCATCTGTGCAGCACAGAGCACCTCAGCTGCGATTCTCAGGAAACCATTGTCGTGTTTTTTCCCTCACATAATTACTGGAGTTAATAAACTCTGGTCGAGTGGTCTAATAAATGTTGGATTTGCCATACTTTTAATAACGTAGAAGCTAGCCATTCAGCCAGGAATTTGTCCCATTTGTCTACATTCAGAGATAATTGACATCTGCCAATTAACCTACCAAGTGGAAAGAAAGCATGCAGCCTTGGGAAGGAACTAAAGATGTAGCCCCGATCGCCAACCTTATTTCATTGTAGCCCTTGCTCTTTTTTAAGCTGCACTTTTCCTGTAATGTTATAAAATTGTAAACACTATATTCTGTAGTCTGGTATTTTTCTCTTTGCACTACCTGTTGTATTTGTGGCTGGCTTGATTCTATTTGGGTGTGGTATGATTTGATTGCATAGCACACAAACAACACTTTGCACTGCAATGTTGGAAACCGTGACAAAAATAAACCAATAGTTAAAGCCAATACATACTGTACCGGAGGTCAGGATCGAACCTGGTTACCTGGAGCTGTGAGTTAACGACATTAATTGCTACATCGTTCAAACACTTTACAGTTTGAGAATTTTTTTACAGTGTGTGGTGGGTGCCAGGAGTGAAATGCCATGGGTGATGATGGAGACAGATACAATAGTGGCATTTAAGAGGCTTTCAGACAGGCACAGGCTTATGAAAAGAATTAAGGGATATGGATGAAGAGACATAGGCAAAGGGTACCAGTATATTTTGGCATCATGTTCAGCATTTGACATTGTGGGCCAAAGGGCTTGTTCCTGTGCTGTCCTATTCTATATTCTTATTTTGTTTTGTTTGTAGCCTGTTCATACCAAGGCAGATGGTGGACAAATATCATGATCACATGCCTCGTCATTATACCAGAGTAAATATCATTAGATGATTGCTTCCCTTAGCAACTTAAATAGATCCAAAGGTCAAGAGAAAGTTCCAACATAGGCTACAATATACATCGCATCTCCTGATTAAAATTAATGACAATTGTCTGTACGCTTACAACAATAAACCTATAGGAAGCTTTTCCTTACTGATTTAGTAGAGTCAATCGCATTGATGAATGCAATGAGTCACCAGATTGGAAAGAATGTCAAGAGAATAATTAAGTACGACATGTATCCCTGTGCTGCATTAAACTTTCTCTTGCTATTGACTTTTAAAGAAGTATAAATAATCACATTACAAAATATCTCAAGACCTTTTCTGCGTCACAAGATTTATTTGATTGAATGAATGAATGAATGAATGAATAAGTTTATTGGCCAAGTATTCACATACAAAGAATTTGCCTTGGTGCTCCACCCGCAAATGACAACATGACATACAGTAACTGTTAGATATGACGCATAAAACATTACAAAGGATACAAAGAATACAAAGGACATTTATTATCACATACACCAATTGGCGTAGTGAAATTTGACTTGTCATTGCAGCACACGAATAAAGATAAGACACAACATTAAAGAATTTAACAACAAACATAAAAACATAAAAATATCCCCCCACAATGGTTCCCACTGTGGGGGTAGGCAGCAAAGTCCAGTCCCGTCCCCTGTTCACCCATAGTCGGGCCCATTGTGGCGTCCGCAGTCGCCGCTACGGTAGCCCGATGCCTCAGGCCCTCTTGCCGGGGAGATGGAGCTCTGACAGCGGGTGAACACTCCTCAGCGGCTTGGAGTTTCTGGAGCGGCCGCTTCCTCCCCGGAAACCGCGGCACCCGAGGTCCTCAGGCCGCGCTGGTCGGAGCTCTGACTCTGGTGATCACTGATTCCAGGCTCTGCGGTGTTTTAAATCCACGCCGCCCGCAGCTAGACGCCCGCAGCCACGGCTCCTCGGATGTTGTAGTCGGCGGCCACAGCACTCTAGAGCCCACCACACGGCGACCTGGGCAAGGCATCGCCCGCTCCGCGATGGTGTCCCAGCGCTGTGCTGCCGCCAAAGCTGGGGTTCCGGCTGGTCCCAGCAGGAAACAACGCTCCAGTCTGATGGTAGGCCGCGAGGAGGGGGCGAAGAAGCAGCTCAGAGGGAAGCCGCCTCTCCGACCAGGTAGGAACTAGGAAATAAAGTTTCCCCCTTCCCCTCCCCCCACCCACCACAGAAAGGACTAGAAGACCTCCAAAACAGACACCTTTAACTCACTAAAAATTAAAAAAAAGGGTGAAAGGACTAACTGCTGCTGGCAGGGTAGCCATACTCGAAGGCACCCCTTACAAATTAAACATTAATAATAAAATAAATATTTGATTGAGATGTATAACATCATGAGGGAAATAGATAGGGTGAATGCACTGTGTCTTTAATCCAGGGGAGGGGAATCAAAAACAAGACATTTGTTTAAGGTGAGAGGGGCAAGATTTAATATGAAACTAAGGGGCAACTTTTTCACTCAGAGGGTGGTGGGTAAATGGAACAAGTTTCCAGAGGTGATAGTTGAGGCAGGTACTATAACAGCATTTCTAAGACATTTGGACAGGTACTTCGATAGGACATGTTTAGAGGAATATTGGCCAGATAGGACTAGTTTAGATGGGGCACTTGTTCACCATGGACGTTGGGCTGTTTCTGTGCTGTATGGCTCTATAGGTTCATGACCATGGCGACTCTGTGGATTGAAAGTCAGCCCATGAGTGGAGCTTTGACCTACTCCCTCCACATCCTTCTGTAGGGCTGGGGGCAAACTCAGTTATTGTCCTCACACAGAACCACCTGCTAGTTGCCCACATTGTCCTGGCGTGCTACTTCCTGTCTGTCACTCTCGCATGTGGGAACTGCCAATATGGAGATTATCTGAACTCGCTGATAATTGGAGACCTAGCAGCTACTTAGAAACAGCGTCTCACCCTCTGTTATCTAGCTTCTGAATTACCCTTCCATAAGCTAGGGTACTGTCCGCTTCACCTCTACCCCATTGAGGACATTGGACCTTCTGGACCTGCTGCGCTACAATGCTGGGAACTATATTCTGCACTCTGTATCTTCCCCTTTGCTCTATCTATTTTAATTGAGCTTGACTTGATTGTATTTTTGTGTAGCATTACCTGATTTGATTGGATAGCACACAAAACCACAGTTTTCATAGTACCTCAATACACATGCAAATAATAAACCCAAGTCTATTGCCTCTTGTTAAATGGGTTGCATGAAAGAAAGTCCTTGCCTAAAGGCACCATGGAACACCTTCATTAGATGAGCAACACCAGCTCTGGAAGGTAGCTCAATGTCACCTTCTCGTGGGCAATAAATGGGCAACTGTAGCAATTCATCAACAGTTTAGCAAGATGAGGGGAGATCTTTTTGAAACTTTCTGAATAATGAAAGGCCTAGATATAGTGGATGTGGAGTTGTTTCCAGTAATGAGTCTCGTACCAAGAGGCACAGCCTCAGAATAAAAGGACACATCTTTAGAATCCTCTTTCGCCAGAGGGTGGTGAATCTGTGGAATTAATTGCCAGTTGACTGTGAAGGGTGTCAATGGGTATTTTGAAGATGCAGGTTAGTAGGTTCCTGATCAGTAAGGGTGTCAAAGGTTACGGGGAGAAGGCAGAATAGGACTGAGAGGGAAAAAATAGATCAACCAAGATCAAATGGCAGAGGAGACTTGATGGGCCAAAATACCTAATTCTGCTCCTGTCTTCTGATATCTAAGCTTTAATTAAAGCCATGAATCTCCCAGCATGGTGCGAGATGTGTCTCCCCTTTCAATAATGACAAACACAATTTGAAAACAAGATGACACCATTACTTATAGAGGTATGCAGTCTTTAATTCATCAAGTTTGGTTTGTGGTTGGATTTTATAATATATATTTCTATAATATATACACACACATACACACTCAGTAAGTAAACAGAAGCTGGTTAACATTTTTGTTGAACCTGGAGGTGGATTTTTTAAAGGAATACTGTCTGCATCAGAAAAATGCTCAAGATATCTTGAGGAATCTTGAGCCCTAAAGATTATTCTGTTGTTAATGCACACTAACTCCATCCTTCTAATTTCACACTGTTGTCCCGAAAAAGCATCTTAGGGGGAAGGACTGTAAACTTTTGAGAATTAATTAAGGTGCCAAGAAGCCAGCCTAAATGGACGAGGTTCTAAGCACTGGATGTGATCTTGATGTGAAAGGAGGTAGGCAGGTAAGGTTTAAGTGGAAAATGTCTATTGTATCAAACTTGGACTGAGTAGGGTAGGGGAAGAGGTGGAAATATTGATAAGTTCACCATTAGGGACCATGGTCAGGGAGACTCTGTTCTTGGTACCTGTGACTGCATCAATTAGAGTAGTAGGGTGAGGGTCTTGATTTCACCACTGCAAGATCAAGAAAGAAGCAGTATATGCCTCAAGCATTAACAAGTTTGGGAGATGGATGAATACAGGAACGTCAGAGTTATAATCTCAGCATCAGAGAAAATGAGAAGGTTGAGTGAGGATGGATGGTAAGAGGGTGGGAGGAAGTGAGGTTGGACAAGAAAGTTAATGCTACAGGGTCAGTTGTTTTGCTCAGTTGTGTCAGGGGTCAGAGGAGACCAGGAGAAAACAAATACTCACAATGAAATAAAACCATCCTATGCATGTTTTACATCAAATCATTTGATTAGGATGGATTGGCTTCACTTGCTAGTCACTCAAGCATGCGGCCTGGGTCTCAGAATATACCTAGATATGCTCCACATCCAGGTATGTTGGCCACTTGTTAATGGACAGAAGGTCCTTTTAGTCAATGTTTGAACAGCATGCTATCATCCACATTATATAAATGGAGTGATGTTCTAGGGTGTAGAGGGAGTGAGGATAGGTAGCCCCGTCAATCAGTCAACAAGGTTCTGAGAGCAGTTCACAGGAAGTTTCCTTGAGTCTGGAGCATCGTCCAGGGACAAGGTCTCAGGAGAAGGCTTCGCCATTTAAAACTAATGTATTTTTGTGAAACAAATTCTGCAGTCGGTCTTCCTGGTGTTGGATGCCTGGGGGAATAAATCAGGTTAAAAGTGTGGTGGAATAATCAGTATTCTTTCTGGTGGCAATTTCCTTCATATCCTGCAAGCATTTTCATCCTGCACAATAAATAATGATATAAGTAGAAAGCTGATATACAGAGATCTTTAGATTAAAATAGCACCATTTGAGTGTTTTTTTCCCCCTTGACGGTTTCAGTGGAGTGGTTGAAAGTTACACTTACTATAATTATTTTTTATATATTACACAATATATCCAGGTCTTCCCATAGGTTTCATGGAAGCTTTACCTAATGTTTAGTTCACTTTCATGATGGTTGGGCGTCTAGATGGAACCCTTAATGTGCCAGAAGAAAAGGAATGTCTGCGACTATTAGTCCAGTGGGGTTCTGCACAATATGGTAAAGGTGACTCTGAGTGTATAAAATAAATGAACAATCCATAAATGAAGGTCCAATTGGCCCATCACAACCGTATTAGTGTTTACTCTTTACCTGAGTTTTCTTTTTTAGTCTTCCCAAATTATTCCTTTACATACCCAATTCTAAGGCAAGAACCCTTTGGTAAAAATAGTACAGTGGAATGTGATGAATCCTAGCTTCATTGGGTTAGTTTCATATCAGAATAAGACCATAAGACATAGGAGCAGAATTAGGCCATTCGACCCATCGAGTCCACTCCGCCTTTCAATCGTGGCAGATGCTCTGATCTAAATCTCTGATCTTCCCTCTCAAAGTCTTCCTACTTCCTTAGATTAACCCACCAGACTGCCTAATGCCCTACTGCTGAAATGTTAGCGCAGGAATTCCAACTGGCAATAAGACACACATTTGAAGTGCTTATTTCATTGAGAGATCACAGACCAAAAGCTTCAAACTGTAAACCTGACTGCAAGATATTTATGTGTTGATATCTGCTGGCTTTTAACAAAGCAGCACTGAACTGTGACAAATATGACCACTAAAACAGCATTTGATTTGTTCGTTCAAAAAATATTCATAAAGACTTCATTTTAACTGGGAAAATATATAGCACCATCTTTTTAAAAAAAACCATTGCCAAACTCAATAATTACAAAAGTCAACCACCCCTTCCCCGCCCCATCTCCCCAAGTCCTCAAGGTTAAAATTTAAATCGTTCTGACTCCTCTTCCTGTTGTACTCAGGTTCCGTCCTCCTTAGTTGGCTCTGTTGAGGCAAAACAAAATGGTTTAATAGACAATAGACAATAGATGCAGGAGTAGGCCATTCGGCCCTTCGAGCCAGCACTGCCATTCAATGTGATCATGGCTGATCATCCCCAATCAGTACCCCGTTCCTGCCTTCTCCCCAAATGCCCTGACTCCGCTATCTTCAAGAGCACTATCTAGCTCCCTCTTGAAAGTATCCAGAGAACCGGCCTCCACTGCCCTCTGAGGCAGAGAATTCCACACTCAGTGTTTCCTCATCTCCGTTCTAAATGGCTTGCCCCTTATTCTTAAACTGTGGCCCCTGGTTCTGGACTCCCCCAACATCAGGAATATGTTTCCTGCCTCTAGCGTGTCCAAACCTTTAATAATCTTATATATTTCAATAAAATACCCTCTCATCCTTCTAAACTCCAGAGTGTACAAGCCCAGCTGCTTCATTCTCTCAGCATATGACAGTCCCGCCATCCCAGGAATTAACCTTGTAAACCTACGCTGCACTCCCTCAATAGCAAGAATGTCCTTCCTCAAATTAGGGGACAAAACTGCACACAATACTCCAGGTGTGGTCTCACTAGGGCCCTGTACAACTGAAGAAGGACCTCTTTGCTCCTATACTCAACTCCTCTTGTTACAAAGGCCAACATGCCATTTGTTTTCTTCACAGCCTGCTGTACCTGCATGCTTACTTTCATAGACTGATGAACCCTCAGATCCCGTTGTACTTCCCCTTTTCCCAACTTGACGCCATTTAGTTAGTAATCTGCCTTCCTGTTTTTGCTACCAAAGTGGATAACTTCACATTTATCCATATTAAATTGCATCCGCCATGCATCTGCCCACTCACCCAACCTGTTCAAGTCACCCTGCATTCCCATAGCATCCTCCTCACAGTTCACACTGCTTTGTGTCATCTGCAAATTTGCTAATGTTACTTTGAATCCCTTCATCTAAATCATTTATGTATATTGTAAATAGCTGCGGTCCCAGCACCGAGCCTTGCAGTACGCCACTAGTCACTGCCTGCCATTCTGAAAGGGACCCTTTAATCCCTACTCTTTGTTTCCTGCCTGCCAACCAATTTTCTATCCATGTCAGCACTCTACCCCCAATACCATGTGCCCTAATTTTACCCATTAATCTCCTATGTGGGACCATATAAATGCTTTCTGAAAGAGCAGGTACACCTCATCCACTGGCTCTCCCTTGTCCATTTTCCAAGTTCCATCCTCAATAATTCCAGAAGATTAGTCAAGCATGATTTCCCCTTCGTAAATCCATGCTGACTCGGACCGATCCAGTTACTGATATCCAAATGTGCGGCTATTTCATCTTTTATAATTGCCTCCAGCATCTTCCCCACCACCGATGTCAGGCTAACTGGTCTATAATTCCCTGTTTTCCCTCTCCCATCTTAAAAAGTGGGATAACATTAGCTACCCTCGAATCCACAGGAACTGATCCTGAATCTATAGAACATTGGAAAATTATCACCGATGCGTCCACGATTTCTAGAGCCACTTCCTTATGTACACTGGGATGCAGACCATCAGGCCCTGGGAATTTATCAGCTTTCAGTCCCATTAGTCTACCCAACACCATTTCCTGCCTAATCTGGATTTCCTTCAGTTCCTCCGTCACCCCAGATCCTCTGGCCACTAGTACATCAGGAAGGTTGTTTGTGTCCTCCTTATTGAAGACAGATCCAAAGTACCTGTTCAACTCATCTGCCATTTCCTTGTTTCCCATAATAAATTCACCTTTTTCAGTCTTCAAGGGTCCAACTTTGATCTTAACTATTTTTATCCTCTTCACATACTTAAAGAAGCTTTTACTATCCTCCTTTATATTATTGGCTAGCTTACCTTCATACCTCATCTTTTCTCCGCATATTGCCTTTTTAGTTATCTTCTGTTGCACCAATCCTCCTCCTTCCCACTCATCTTTGCTATTTTGTACTTCTTCTCTTTTATTTTTATTCTGTCCCTGACGTCCCTTGTCAGCCACAGTTGCACCTTACTCCCCTTGGAATCATTCTTCCTCTTTGGAATGAACTGATCCTGCACCTTCTGTATTATTCTCAGAAATACCTGCCATTGTTGTTCCACTGTCATCCCTGCTAGAGTATCTTTGCAGTCAACTTTGGCCAGCTCCTCCTTCATGGCTCCACAGTCCCCTTTATTCAACTGTAACACTGACACCTCCGATTTACCCTTCTCCCTCTCCGATTATAGATTAAAACTGACCATATTATGGTCACTAACTGCTAATGGCTCCTTAACGTCAAGTTCCTTTATCAAATCCGGTTCATTACACAACACTAAATCCAGAATTGCCTTCTCCCTGGTAGGCTCCCATAGGCTCCCATACCAGCTACTCCAAGAATCCATCACGGACGCACTCCACAAACTCCCTTTCTTGGGGTCCAGTACCAACCTGATTTTCCCAGTCAACCTGCATGTTGAAATCTCCCATAATTACCGTAGCATTACCTTTACTAAATGCCATTTCATTCCTCCCCAACAGATCTACCCCACCCCCTCTGCCCACCTGTCTGTCTTTTCAATAGCTCTTTAATTGAAAGACATGAAGAACTGCAGATGCTGGAATCTTGAATAAATCACAAAGTGCTGGAGGATCTCAGTGGTTCAGGCAGCACATCTGGAGGGAATGGACAGGCGACGTTTCATATCAGGACCCTTTTCAGGCTTCAGTACTTTCATTTGTTTGATTCCTCCACTCTTAATACACTCCTTGCACTACTGCCTTTTAAAGCATATATCCAATTTTATCGATTCCAGATCAAAATTAGGAGAAATAAGACACTTCAATTTTAAATGACACATTGTGCTGGAGTAACTCAACGGGTCAAGCAGCATCTCTGTAGAACATGAATAGGCGATGTTTCTGGTCAGGACGCTTCATCAGACTCCCGACCCAAAACGTCAATTGATTGGCTTTGGTATTAAAAAAAAGGTAAATTGTCCCAAGTGTGTTGGAATAGTGCTAGTGTACGGGGTGATTGCTGGTCGACGCGGACTCGGAGGGTTGAAGGGTCTGTCTACACTGTATCTCTAAAGTCTAAAGTTTAAAAGTCTAAACCCAAGTCTCCTGCGTTCTCCCCATAAACCTTTGATACCCTTACTAAACAAGAGCACTCACTCGCATCTTGGCAAATCAAAGCCAAGTAGACACGGGACTTTGAATGGGCGTCAATGCATTAGGGAGATATGCTTCACTCATTGCAATTGATGCCCTTGTGTATCCAGCGTGACATGTTAGTCAGATGGGACAGCGGGATGCTATATGGACGAGTTAGGATCAAATAGACTGAAACAAAAGCAGTCTTGGTGGATGGAGATTAGATTTGCGGGGACTCAGCCGTACCTTTCTTGTTCCTGCAGGCGAGCTCACAGTCCTCTGGTGTGTGGAACCGATTGTTGTTGCCGTTGCAGCCACCATAGATGAAGGGTCGGCACTGGCCACTTCTTCTGTGGTAGTACCACCGCAGGGTGTACCTGGAACAATTTCCCTCGTCCAGGGGAAACAGGCAAGGGTCTGTTCAAGCCAAAGCATGTGAAAAGAGTTAGAAGAAAACGAAATATATCTTTGGAGGTTTAAATTAACGTAGAACAACCACTACTTCTCTCCTCTCTCTTCCCTCAATTCCCCTTCTTACCAAAGAGGGATACATCTCTTCCAACTTGTCCTTGCTATAGTTATCTGCTCCTTATGAAGCATCAGATAAATGAAAATTGCCACCAAGGAGGAACTTAGTCTTGGCATTCACTAGGTTGATGGATAGAAGAGCAGGTAAGAGTTCACCATCTAAATCAACTATCAGGTGTAAACGAGCTCGAGTTAATATTGCAGATTTCCTGTTGCTCCATGATCTGCATCATACCATTTTCCTCACATAGTTAGAGTTTTAAAGAATTTCATTGTCTGAAAGGTGATTTGAAACATCCTGAGGTTGGGAATGATGTCACAGAAATATGTCTTGTTCCTCTTGTTCCAGGCAGTTCTTAACACTCTGCTGTGGGTCAAACTTGGAAGAGTTCATGAATTCATAAAATATAGGAGCAGAATTAGGCCATTCGGCCCATAATATCTACTCTGCCATTTAATCATGGCTAATCTATCTTTCCCTCTAAACCCCATTCTTCTGCCTTCTCCACATAATCTCTGACACTCTTACAAATCAAGAATCTGTCAATCCCCGCCTTAAAAATATCCATTAACTTGGCCTCCACGGCCGTCTGTGGTAATGAATTCTACATTCATGAGCTCCGACTAAAGAAATTCCTCATCTCTTTTCCTCTCCTTTCATTCTGGGTCTATGGCCTCTGGTCCTAGACTCTCCCACTAGCGGAAACATCCTCTCTACATCCATTCTATCCAGACCATTCGTTGTTTGGGAAATTTCAATGAGGTCCTTATAAACTCCAGCAAGTTCAGGCCCAGTGCCAGCAAATGCTCATCATATGTTAACAAAATAATTCAGAGGATCATTCTCGTAAACCTATTCCTTAATCAAATTTCCTAAATCAATCTATCCTGAAAGTTTAAAGACTTCCACTAAATCAATTGAGGATTGATTTATCATTCAGCTCATTGAATCAATGAGGTTCCTCCTCGTCCTTCTGAACTCCAAGCATGACATCGGAAAAGCTCCCGACCAAGAGGGAGATGATGAGAACAATCCAGTCTTGCTGAGACATCCCCTCTCTCCTGACCAGTTATCTGCGCAAGTGACTCTAGAGAATTGTTGAGATTGAACTAAAGATGTGAAAGCGATCGACATAATGGTGAGACAAACAGCAGGTTAGAGCAGAGGATGAATGAGCTCCTTGGTTTCCATGCAGAGGTTAGTTGATTCATCGAGCAGTGAGGCAGGGCAGAGCTGCCCGATGGACTGATGTAGGACGCGCTGAAGCCAGATCATGAATCAAGATGTGGGAAGGCACGAACCTAGTCCTGGTCTCCGATATTATTTATGTTGATAAGACTACTGCATCTACAATAAAACCTCGCAACAGACCATGTCCAACAAAGGGGAGACCAGCCATCTACCCTTGACGTTCAATGGAATTACCATCCCCAACCCTTCTTATTAACGTAATGGCGGTCACCAGAACACCAGAATCAGAGCGTGGATTTTGGAAATCGCACCCAAACATAGTTCCTTGTGCAGGCGGGCTGAGTCCACTATTTCTTTACACTTGCTTGGCGAGGATTGGGGGTATGGTAATACACTACTGGACTGTTTTGTAATGAAAAGTATTTCACTGTTATCATTTAGCATGTGTGACAATAAAGCACCACTGACCATACAAATACTGGGGTTACCAAAGAAGGTTCAGAAGCTGGGCGTCCTGTACCACGGGACCTGTGATACTTCTAAGCCTTACACCATCTGAAAGGTATAAGTGAGGAGCATAGTGCAATAAATTCCACTAGCCTAGATGAGTGCAGGTTCAACAACTCCCACAAAATTGAGACTCAGCCACTCACTATATTCAAAACAAAGACTGGTAATAAGGGAATCAAGGATTAGGGCAGGAAAGTGGTGCTGAGGTGGAAGATAGGCTGCAGTCTCACTGAATGATGGTGAATCCATGGGGAGCATACTCTTTGCATCTTGGGTAAAGCAGTTCACTTGATAGGTGTCCCTTCCACTGGTCAGACATTAACTCCTCCCACTAACAGTGGCTACAGAATACACTGCAATTCATCACAAAGATCATTCCGACAGCACGTCCCAAACTCTGTAGGGCTAGGGCAAGGGTTCTTCTGCAGGTTCCCCTCCATGACAAACACCATCATTGCTCAAAAACCTTGAGGTCCCTCAGCGAAAGTACCATGTGCCTTTGACACATTAATTGCTGCAGTTCAAGAAGGTGGATCATTGGGGATTGGCCAATACTGTTCCTATCTCTAAAATGAATAAATAGAAATCAGCGCCAGCTGATGCTGACTTTTTGCAGTTGTCTGCCCAACTGCCCTTGAAAGTTGCCATTAAATCTACACCCAATGCCATATCAGACAGTATCAGATTGTTACCAATCCAAACTAATCATTCAGTTGATTTACTTTGTCGCAATGTCCAATTGAAAGGGGCGGCACAGTGGCGCAGTGGTAGAGTTGCTATCTTAAAGCACCAGAGACCCGGTTAGATCCTGACTACGGGTGCTCTCTGCGCAAAGTTTGTACGTTCTCCATGTGACTGTGTTTCTCCGGGTGCTCCAGTTTCCTCCCACACTCCAAAGATGTACAGGTTTGTACATTAATTGACCAGTAAATATTGTGAATTGTCCCTATTGTGTAGGATAGTGCTAGTGTACGGGGTGATTGCTGGTCGGCACACACTCAGTGGGATGAAGGGCCTGTTTCCATGCTGTATCTCTAAAGTCCAAAGTAAAGTATAATTGTCCTTGAAAATTGCTATTGAATTTACACCCACTGCCATATCGGACAGTATATTCCCAATCCAAACTAATCTTCCAGTTTAATTTAGTTTGTCTCCATGGAACATGTGGAATTCTCTGCCTCGGCGGTGGAGGTAGGTTCTCTGGATGCTTTCAAGAGAGAGCTAGATAGGGCTCTTATATATGTGGAGTCAGGGGATATGGGGAGAAGGTAGGAACGGGGTACTGATTGGGGATGATCAGCCATGATCACATTGAATGGCGGTGCTGGCTCAAAGGGCCAAATGGCCTACTCCTGCACCTATTGTCTATTGTCTATTGTCAATTACCCCAACGTTTGACAATCTCCTTATATTTTCATCAGTCTTAAAATAGTATGATAGTGTGCCCCGAGGGTTTAGAATGGAGGGCTGTCTGTTCACCCCTTGCTGTAACTTAGGGTCCTTTTCATGAAAGAGGTCTGTCGGTTCAAGACCTATTATGTCTGGGAGTGAAACTGGCAAGTTGGTCCATGGTCCTACTAACTGGCATATATGACTGTTGGGTTTGACGAGGATTAAGCGGACCTGCAGGGAGATGCAAGGACTGACAAGATAACCTTCTCTCCCCGCACATCCCCTTCCTCTTCCCACCCTACTTGGAGGAGGCTGAGATAATACCTGGGCTAGTGTGACCGGAAGTACAAGGTTCCTACCTTGTATGGAGGCTTCTCTTCTAAACCTTTCCTGGATGGGCGGGTCTGTGGCGTCTACTTTATCGCCTGTCGACGGAAGGCAAACCGTGTCAGTACTCCCTTTCACAGAGCTGAAGGTGCACGTTCAGGATTAGAAAACCACTGAACACAATAATTTACTGAAGGACCCATTCCTGACACCACAGCGGTTAGTGGATTGACTATACGTCAGCAAAACAGTCCTAATGAACCATGCTGGTGTGTAAGCCTCGTCCTATTCCTCTTCGTCTTACACCCTATCTCCTTATGTGACTATATAGCTTCCTTTTAAGTGTATCAATGATATTGTCTCAATTATTCCTTATATTTGCGTTTTCCACATAAAGCGGTCTCTCGTAAACTTTATTTGAGTGCCTTAAAGCATCTTTGACTCGCTGGCAAACTAGATCTGAAGCAAAATTGAACACAGATCTGAAACTAACCCAGCATAAAACTATAAAGTTATCAGATTGAAACATTAACTCTGTTTTTCTCTCCAAAGATGCTATTATCCTGCTTCGCATTTCCAGTTTTATTTTAGAGCCGCTGGGTTTCAAAACCACACCGACGGTCTTATGTCCTTTCATTCTCTTACAAAATCTTTCTGAGATCATCGCTCAAGGAGATCTGGCCTCCTTTGCTTTTGATGAACAGAATATCCTCTCAGTTCTGGTATAATTTTCTGGATTTTTTTTTTGCATTGCTTCTGTGATATGGGAATTGGTGCACAGATTTTCAAGTGCGGTCTAAGCAAGATTCAAAACAAGTACAGGTCAGGAGTTTCCAGAAATTGAAGGCCCGTTTCCAGCGGACGTACTGTTTCAGCCTCAGCGGTATTTTGCAAGAAATTGAGAAGCTTTTGCCAAGTAGAGTGATCGGGCGAACAAAGCAAAGGGACATAGAACAGTACAGCACAGGAACTGCTCCTTTGGCCAAAGGTACATAATTAATGCGATTTGGTGGAAGTGGCACAGAGAAGGGGAAGGTGAAAGACTGAGTAATAGCCAAGGATGCAGGAAAAATGTTCCCGGTGTTGGGGGAATCCAGGGGTAGATAAGAATAAGGGGTAGGCCATTTAGGAATGAGATGAGGAAAAACCTTTTTACCCAGAGAGTTGTGAATCTGTGGATTTCTCTGCCACAGAAGGAAGTGGAGGCCAATTCACCGGGTGTTTTCAAAGGAGAATTCGATTTAGGGCTAACAGAATCAAGGGATATGGGGAAAAAGCAGGAACGGGGTACTGATTTTGGATGATCAGCCATGATCGTATTGAATGGTGGTGCTGCTTCAAAGGGCTGAATGGCTTACTCCTGCACCTATTTTCTAAGTTTCTATGATAATCCGTTGGGCAAGAAAGAGATAGCTAGCTTTGCATTTGACTGATGCATGAGGATTAACATTTTAGGCGGTCAATGGTAGGAGCCACCTATATCATAGAGTTTTACAGGATGGAAACAGGTTATTTGGCCAAACGTGTCTATGTTGAGCAAGTTGGCATACTGGGCAAGGCCCATTTTTCTTGCATTTGATTCATATCCCGTTGAACCTGTCCCATCCATATATCTGTCCAAACGTCTTTCAAAAGTCAAAATTATATCCGCGTCCATAGCTTGCTCTCACATCTCATTTATAAAGGGAAACTTTCCTCTGAGTGGCCAGGGTCCCCCTGTTGTCCCTCTTAAACATTTCCCCTCTCACTTTTAGTCTATGCCCTCTAGTTTAAGAATTTAGGAATAGAGGAAATTGATCATGTACAGGCAGATGAGATCAGTTTAACTTGCCATCATTTTTGGCACAAACATTGTTGGCCAAAGGGCCCATTCCTGTACTGTACTGTTATGTGTTCTATGTTCCTTATGTTCCTTCGTCCCAGCAAAAAGCTCTGAACTTCTTGCAAAAGCAAAATACCGTAGAGGCAGAAAATCCAAAATAAAATAAAAATGCTCAGCAGGTCAGGCATGTGACACAAGTTTAACATTTAAGCTCTATGGTCTGTAGTGAGAACTGGAAAAAGTTGCAACAGGTTTTAAGCGTGTAAAGAAAGGATAAAACGAACACGGGTAGAAGGCAGGAAAGGAGAATAAAGGATGATAATGATGAAAAGCAAAAGAAGATGGTAATGGTAACAACAGTTACTGTTCAGCAGGATGGGAGCGGTGAATATGATCTGAAATCTCAACCTGGGATCTCCATTATTCCCCCTGTATCCACACCACTAGGGCAAATAATTCTTGACTTCCATTTCAAGTAAGGAACCCAGGCAATATCCCCAAGGAGTTTTCAAAGGTCAGGCTCTTTCCCTGGATATTTGGGGGCTACGGTGGAATTGTCATAGTGGTCCCATCTTGATCCAAATCCAGGTCAGACCTTACTCACCTTCCCATCATGGTCTCCGAAAAAGGCAAGCTAAAGAAAAGCACACATCAAAGAGAAACAGACAGTCCATTACAGGGAAATTCAGAAGATACAAAGTGCTCTAGTAACTCAGCGGGTCTGGTAGCATCTCTGTAGAACATGGATAGGTGATGTCACCTATCCATGTTCTCCAGAGATGCTGCCTGACCTGTTGAGTTACTCCACTACTTTGTGTCCTAGTGTATAAGCCAGAATCAACAGTTCCCTGCTTCTACAGGAAAATCCAATTTTCATTGAATATCTCCTGACTGCTAAAGACATTTAATTAACTGTCCCAAGAGGCACCGAGAAGGAAGAGCTTTGTTGAAATAATCAAGCCTAGATCCAGCAGGTCCAGATAATCATAGATTCTCTAACAGAATGTTAATTGTTAAGGTGGTGAGGAGCACATACGCATCATTTCCGAGCTTGGGAACTGCTCCATCCCATAGTCTTCTGTTGGTGCATCGTAGCTTCCTATGGTGTAGAAGTGTTCATAGTCTGGGTCATTGCCATTTACCACCACCCTGAGTTCCTTCCCTACAGTATTAAGAGTGGCAACAAAAAAAAAGCAAAGCTCGCTTTAATCAATCTGCAGCGGGCAATCGACAATGAGATGGCCCTGGGATTACAATGGTGGCCAAGGAGCAACAAAATACATTTAAATAGAGTATAGACTGATAGGCACTCACTCAGCAGAGTAAACAATCATGATGAACACCATCTAACGTCTTATCAGTGACTTTAATATAGCAACACTCCTAAGGATTCTTCTCATGGGATTTCATGATATTGAGCAATACAAGGTAAGTTGTGTAGATCTTAAGGCCTGACTTCATTGAATTATATTAGGGCAGATACAAGCTCATCTAGTCCAGTGATCTTTTCCCATTTCAAAAAGGACTCTTAAAGGATTACCACTCCAGAGACAAGTCATAGAAGACAAGTGACAAAGACTCACCATTAGAACCATCATAGTCCTCCTCATGTGAAATCTTTAAGACAGGGTGTAGACGAAAATAGGATGTTGGATTTGATGAGAGACCTAGACAAAGCAAGGACAAGCGCAGCACGGACAAGACAACAACAGTTAACACACAGTGGTGGCCAAAAGTGTGAACGGTATTTGGTAGAAGATAAGACCGGAGGACATTATCGATGGCTCCACGAGGCACAGATATACATGGGAGATTTAAATTTGTGTTCGATTTTTGACCAATGGAATGAGCATCAAAAAAACTGATGATAGTTTAAACAAATACATTCTGTAGGTATGTGTACAGGAGATGTAACAAACGACAGATGTTGGAATTTTAAGCAAAACACAAAGTGCTGGAGGAATTCAGTGAATCTAGCAACATCTGTCCATTTCCTCCACATATGTTGCCAGACCTGCTGAGTTCCTCCAGCACTCTATGCATGTATAGTCCCTGTTTATGTATGATCTAGCTATTAAGTCAGATCTATCTACCTGTATCATGTCATTCTGTAGTGTATGTGTTGGTTAGTTCCAAGCCCTGGCCACAGCTTGGTGGTGCATTATACAGAGGTGTTTTACGGGTGGACCTGTTTCTGGCCATGCCGTGTTGTGTGAAGTACTGGTATTGCTTTAGCCTTGTCTATGGCCTCTTGAACAAGCAAGATCAGCCTCTGGAGAAGGTAGTTCAAATTAACGAGATCCAAGCAAAGGCTTAGGAAAACTATGGCCAATAAAACAAGAAGGGAAATGAGGTGGAATTTCTTCACTAAATGATTGGAATGTAGAGGAAGGAACTGCAGATGCTGGTTTACACCAGAGATAGATAGAAACTGCTGAATCAAACTGCAGCAAACTGGAGGGAAGGAATAAGTGAAGCTTTGGGTCAAGACCCGTCTTCTCACCCACACATCGATGTGGCAAGCTGCTTAGAAAGCTTTAAAATAAAATCTTACAAGTGTATGAAAGAAAAGGGAACAGAGATGTTTAAAGGCAGACAGAGTTAAGACAGGGTGGAGTAAACTTGTGGAATGTAAGCCTCAGAATGGACTAATTGGGACAAGGGTTCATTCTATTCGTAATAAATAAGGGGGCATCCACTATCAACCAGCAATGCAAACAAATGTTGTGTTATTATGCATTCTACTTGTTTATTGCTACGTGCAATGTGATCCTTATTGGAGCATCTTCAAAGTAAATATACTTAAAATCCATCAAATACCGTGAATAAGAAACAAACAAGCAATTTTAAAGGCACCCACATTAACCATAATATTTGGTGTATAAGTTGCCAGTTGCTAGGTCGACATTTG
Organism: Raja brachyura; assembly: GCA_963514005.1. The sequence continues at coordinate 21,318,512 of OY740796.1, read as the reverse complement.
ATGCTGCCCTAATTATCAGTTCAAGTGGATGTTTCCACCAGCAGAGACCATTTCCCGAATGATTGTCTGAAATAGATGTGATCACCAGACTTTGAGGCACAGCAACCAAGCAAAGATTGCAGATGGATTGCTGGGTATGGGTAATTGATTATTAACTGATTCCAGAAATGGAAAATTCACCAGGTTTTTTAGAACCACATCCAAGCTTGCAAAGCAAAATAGAACAGCACTCAGTGTTTTCACTTTGGATGCAGTGTTGATATTTGACAAATTGGTCTTAAAACTTGCCAGCGTTCACAGGTTTTAGAATTAAGCCATTCAGCCCATCGAGTCGACTCCATCATCCAATCATGGCTGATCTCTGCTTCCTAATCCAATTTTCCTGCCTTCTCCCCAAAACCCTTGACACCCATTCTAATCAAGAATTTGTCTATCTCTGCCTTGGCCTCCACAGCCCTCTGTAACAATGGGTTCCACAGATGAACTACCCTATGACTAAAGTTTTTGGTTCAGCTTTTTTAGAGACTGTGGGCTTCATTAACAATGCAAGTATTTTATGTCCATATTTAATTGTCCCTGAGATGGTAGTGCTTTCATGCCTTCTGCGATCACAGCAGTCTGCATTCTCCCATTTTCTGGTCAACTATTGGTTCCTGCAACTTATACACCAGATAATACAGATCTTATCATTAACTATATGTTCAATCAAATCAGACTTTGAATGGACGCAAGTGTGAGTGGAAATGCTGGCCAATAATGACGATCAATTGATGCGTATATTTTCATATATGCCTGGTACGGTGACATGACTAATGGTTTGAGAGGTCACAGATGGATACAAGAACTAGTTGCATGGACAGGATTGAGGAGCTGAATATTATTCTCCAATTCCAACACTCCTGCAACCATTAACTTGTTTTCTGATTTCCAATTGCTTGTGTTAGTAGCGGCACGGTGGCACAGCGATAGAGCTGCTTCCTGACAGCGCCAGAGACCCGGGTTCGATTCTGACCACGAGTGCTGTCTGTACGGAGTTTGTACTGTGATTGTGTGGGTTTTCTCTGGGTGCTCCGGCTTCCTCCCACACTCCAAAGATGTTCAGGTTTGCAGGTTAATTGGCTTCTGTTATTTGTAAATTGTCCCTAGTTTGTGCAGTGTGGTGCTAGTGTATGGGGTGATCACTGGCCGGTGTGGTGTCAGTGGGCTGTAGGACCTGTTTCCATGAGGTAGCTCTAAAAAAGTTGTCCTACAGCATTTAATTGACCAAAGCAAACTGAAACATATTTTGTGTGCTGTTTGTTTAAACTTCACTCTGCACTTGATATCAATCCAAAGTTGATATATTTTTAAATACAGATGTCTTTAAAACATGTAACTACTGAAATATAAAGTGAACACATACCAACCCATGGATAAACAAAACATTAAAATGAACACATACCAACCCATGGATAAACAAAACATCAAAACACATTACAGAAACCATAAACGGATATGACATTGAAACCCTTCAGGTCTTAGAGGCACCACACCAAAGAGAGAGGAAGTCAACCCCTGTGCATGCTGAAATACCTCAGTAATCCACACAATGGTTCAGGAGTCTTCAGCAGCACCCAAAAAATACACCCCACAAGACAATAAGCAAACTCTCAGAGAAGCTGATGCAGAATGACTCAAAAACTAGAATGGAATGGCTGAGAAGGGATTACTGGGGCTACAGACATACTTAGCAGCAGAGGAATCCCCATAATGGGCAATCGTGAGGTAGATGGGCGGGATGTCACATCTGGTGGTGGCACAGTAGAGCAGCGGTAGAATTACTGCGTTCTCCCTGTGACTGTGTGGGTTTTCTCCGGGAGCTCCGGTTTCCTCCCACTTTCCAAAAGATGACTGGTTTGTCTTCTGTAAATTGTCCCTAGTGTGTAGGATAGTGTTAGTGTACAGAGTAATGGCTGGTCGGCGTGGACTCAGTGGGCTGGGGGGCCTATTTCCATACTGTATCTCTAAAGTCTAAAGTAAAGTCTAAAGTAATCGTACATGGTGAAATTTGTTTTTGGCCTGAACAAACAAAGTTCAGAGGACAAGGCTGGGTCGCAGTATCTTAGGGCTCTGATATCCCCTTAAATATCCTGGAGGGCAATAAAAAGAAAAATAAACTTTCTTACCAGTCTTTGGCTTTTCATCACCTCTTCGTGGAGAGTCTGTTCTTTCTCTGACAATAATGAGCCAGTTTCGAGAGGGGAAGATCTCACAGCAGTTTTTCTCACCCATGTGACTCAGGGTAGACCCATGGGCCAAGTCTTATGACCCGGCCATCCCACCCAACTAGAGACCTGCCTCGTTCATGTCACCGATACTACCACAGTATAAACAGTTGTCATAACTCACCTCCGCAGGCTGAAGAGAGAAAGAAAGACAAATAATTAGGAACTGAATTAGGAATCAGTCTGAAGAAGACTCCCAATCTGAAACAAAATTTGTCCAAGCTCTCCAGGGATGCTGCCTGATCCACTGAGTTACTCCAGTACTTTGTGTCTTTCCTAATTAGGAACTGTTGACACTGGAAATGCAGATGTTGGATTCATGACCATAACACAAAGTACTGGAGGAATTCAACGGGTCAGCTGGCACCTGTAAAGGGAATAGACAAACGTTGTTTTGGGTCAAAGCCAGTAGGGAAGAAGTTCAGAGGGAGTGTTACAAATGGTTCAGAAGTTAATCTATGTCCTTCTGTCATAATAGCGCAGACATTCATTTCCGAGGGTAGAGGAGTCCAGAGGTAGAAGGCATAGATTTAAGATGCAAAGTGGGGAGGTGAAGATTTAAAATGGATCCGAGAGGCAATCTCTTCACACAGAAAGCACAGGGTATACAGAACAAGCTGCCAGAGGAAGCTTTTAAGGTGGATACAATGGCGACATGGTACTGGTGAGACCGGGGGGTTGTGAACAGGAGTTTGGGGCGGCACAGTGGTAAAGCTGCTGCCTTACAACGCCAGAGATCTGGGTTCAAACCCGACTATACAGTATGTGCTGTCTGTACGTAGTTTATACGTTCTCACTGCGACCGCGTGGGTTTTCTCCGGATGCTCCGGTTTCCTCCCACACTCCAAAGAGTTAATTAGCTTCGGCAAAATTGTAAATTGTCCGTAGTGTGTAGAATAGTGTTAGTGTACGGGGTGATCGTTGGTCGGTGCAGACTCGGTGGGCCGAAGGGCATATTTCCATGCTTTTTCTCTCAAGTCTAAAGTCCCGAAACATCACCTGTCCATTCACTTCAAGTCCTGCTGAGTTCCTCCAGCACTTTTTAATTTAGATTAAGAACTGTTAACTGAGGTGATTTTCCAGTCAGCCAGAATTTGTACAGCACAGACAGAACAACAATGTTGATGAATCTGCATTTATCCTTGGTGGGCTGTCCCTGGGGTACAACCCCATGGGTACGGTCTGCAGCCTTCAGCTGCCTACTAGTCACAATAGTGTGTTGGTTGGCATTTTGGTGTGTGGGGAGGAGGACAGGAGTGAGGGGAGGTGGATGCTTGGGGAAGTGACTGGATATGGATCAGTGGGTGGAACTGCGGCTAAATCCCCATCTGCCTTCCCGTGGTAGGGACATCTAAAACCAGAAGGCGTAAGTTGAAGATGAAAGGGTAGAGGTTTGCAGGGGATCTAAGGGGTGTTTTTGCACACAACGAGTTGCAGGAACAGTAACAACATTTAAGAGGCATCTTGGGCAGGTACTTGAATAGGCAAGACATTGAGAGACGGGGAATTAATGCAGGCAAGTTTTTCTTAAAGCAAGATTCTCATTTTAAAATCTCTTGATATCATCATTATGTCTTTCCCTTTTTCAGACCTCTGTTTCTGAATTTACCCTCATTCTCAGGGGTGGGAAGATATAGAAATTTGGCTTATCCAGCCATGTCAACCACACCAGAGATCCATTTAAGTTACTCCCACTGCCCAGCTCTCAATCTGCTTTCCTCAATTAATTGTTGAACCTTGACATCAGTCTCTCTGCTCTTTGATCATCTCATCAACTTCAAATACTGCCCATAACCTGGGCAGGGAAAGATAATCTCCTTTCTGCTGAGTGTTTCCAACATCTTCTGTTTCTATAGCCAATATCCAGCAGCAGCAGTTTTTATGATCATCATTTTATTTTCATGACTGTTTTTCAATCATGGTGCAGTTTTACCCTGTTGTGTTTCAGCAAGGTTTACCCATTTTTTATGGTCTAACAGGAACGGTGAGGGAGTGTGCCTCTGTCACTTTAAGCTTCAAAGGTTAGTTACGAGTTAATATTTGTAAACTGCTATACCTTGCTAAATGAACCATTTCTTGTAAATGCAGTGTGTAACAGAGATAGACACGAAATGCTGGAGTAATTTAGCGGGTCAGGCAGCATCTCTGGAGAAAATAATTAGTTCATATTTTGGGTGAAAACCCTTCTTCAGGTTAAGTGGTGGGTGCTTGGAATGTGGTGGCAGATACAATAAAGGCATTTAAGAGGCTTTTAACACCTTTGAAAAAGGGTCTTGACCCAAAACGTCATCTCATCCTTTTCTCTAGAGATGCTGCCTGACTCGCTGAGTTACTCCAGCATTTTGTGGCCTTCTTTAGTGTAAACCAGCATCTGCAGTTCCTCCCTACACACATTGCATAATAGACTTGGAACTGGTCTGTTTTATGGTGGAAGATACTGATTCTGTGGGAAAGGCAGTGTTTGCTTCGTCCTGTAGTTCAGAGGTAAATGAATCCACTCACCGCAGTGTTCATTCATTTCCTGTCGTACATAGGTGCGAATCTGGCCCTCCTAGAGTACAGAGGGTGAAAGAGTTCAGAATCAACGTCTGTATCAAAGTCCCACATCACCAGGTTCAGGAGAAGCTACTTTCCCACAACCATCAGGTTCTTGAACTGGGCGGCAGGTCCTTAATCCTACCTCAGCAACAGAATACTATGGACCATCTTCCGCACTATCATGGACTTGTTTTCTAATTATGTTTTGTATTAATATTTTGTTTTTGCACTGTCATTATCCTGTTTGGAAACGTACTTGTATGGGAAAGACACAGGCGAATGCGGGCAAATTGTGGGCAAATGGGATTAGCATAGATAGGGGTCACATCAGCTTCAGACTATATTATTATTGCACCATATTTGTTAATTATTGCACTTTTTTGTTCTCTTCCCCCGTTATGTACTATGTTTACATATTCACATGTTCTGTTGTGCTGCAGCAAGTAAGAATTTCATTGTCCCAACCGGGACATATGACAATAAAACACTCTTGGACAGAGGTGGGCTGAGATGTCCTGTTACTCTGTTGTATGTTCCTATGTGTCTGTGATTGAACAATAAACAGGCAGACATGCAAAGATGCAAGAATTTTAAAGATCAGTTCATGACATTAAATGCAACATGATAGATAATTGATTTCAGCTTTTTACGATTTGTACAATGCATTGAACATAGAACATATAAAACCAGGCCCTTCTGGCCACAATGTCTGAGCTGAACATGATGCCAAGACCATGTATCATCTGCCTGCACGTCAAATCCACCCATTCCCTGCATGTCCATATGCCTAACCAAAATGTTCTTAAATTAATTTTAATTGATCATATCTGATAATCATATCTGAAATCAGATCAGATCTATTATATCACATCTGCCTCGACCACCACCCCCGGCAGTATGTTCCTAGTACCCACCACCCTCTGTGTAAAAAAACTTGCTTTGCACATCTCCTTTAAACTTTGTCCTTCTCACCTTAAAGCTGTGCCTTCCATAATTGGTTTTTCCATCCTGGAAAAAAGATTCTGACTGCCTACCCTATCCATGCTTCTCATAATTTTACATCAGGTCTCCCCACAACCTCAATCCAATACCAATATAATTACAAGCAAATAGTCACATACCGTCATTCCTGGATTTCCCTGATCTCCCTTTGGACCATCGAGACCCATCTCACCCTTAACCATACAAAAAAAAATGTTTAATGGTTATACTAGTTGCTTAAAAGAACAAAAGCCAGACAAATATATAAAGCAATATTAAGCCAAGATCAATTTAAGACCCATAATTATTCACATTGGGCAAGAAATAGCTTGTTGAGAAAATGAATTTCCTGTGTAAATCTCTGTCTCGCCATCTCACTCCTCTGGAAAGGAGACAGCGTGCCAGTGGAACTCAAAGGTGCTGTAATTGTGATTACGTTTCAGGACTTAGAGCGATCTCCTGGTACTTACTGGATCTCCTCTTTCTCCTTCGATACCTGGAATTCCTCTGGGACCTGGAACGCTCTCGCCAGGGGGGCCTCTTTCACCCTAGAGTCAAGCACAGCAGCAACAGGTCATGGCTAACAAAGTCTCTAGGACGCAGCAGGAAAAACCCAAGGAAAGAAAATCTCAGGACCACTGGAAGATGATAACCTCATCACAATGTGGTGCTGAAAGTCCGGGTAAATACCCAAAGACCTCTGAGGAGCGGTTGGTTTAACCACCGGCGTTCCAAAGGAAACAATCCAAGTTTGTCCAACCTCTCCTTATAGCTAACACCCTCAAACCCAAATTGCACAATTTAGATTGCACAATTTAAATCAAATTGCTTGGTCTGCCTCGGCCTAAGGGATCTCCCGGTTTCCAACCATTTCGACCCCCTTCCCATTCCCATACTAACCTTTCTATACTGGGCCTCCTCCTTTGGTAGAGAATGCAGGCATCACGAGACAACTGGCTTGGTCTCTGATCCTAAATGACCTCAATAACTTAATTTATCTGGGAAAATACTCCAATTTTGCTTACGTATTGCAAACTGAAGGTTTCTGCTGCAGCAGCACCAAGAGGTGAAAATGTACAATGAAGGCATTGGTGAAATGTAAACTATAAAAGCTTCCTACTGCACACAGAGAAAGGTTCATCACTTACCTTTTGGCCCTGCATTCCTTCAGATCCTCGGGGACCCACAGGGCCCAGCGGCCCAGGAGGACCGGAAATTCCATCAGATCCTTGGATACCCGGGAGCCCAGTGATACCAGAAGGACCCTGAAAATATTGAAGGCAAATCAGAGTAATTTGAGCTTCAACCTTTGTTTAGTTTAGTTTATTATTGTCACGTGTACCGAGGTCCAGTGAAACATAGAAACATAGAAAATAGGTGCAGGAGTAGGCCATTCGGCCCTTCGAGCCTGCACCGTCATTCAATATGATCATGGCTAATCATCCAACTCAGTATTCTGTACCTGCCTTCTCTCCATACCCCCTGATCCCTTAAGCCACAAGGGCCACATCTAACTCCCTCTTAAATATAGCCAATGAACTGGCCTCAACTACCTTCTGTGGCAGAGAATTCCAGAGATTCACCACTCCCTGTGTGAATTTTTTTTTCTCATCTTGATCCTAAAAGACTTCCCCCTTATCCTTAAACTGTAACCCGTTGTTCTGGACTTCCCCAACATCGGGAACAATCTTCTTGCACCTAGCCTGTCCAACCCCTCAAGAATCCTGTAAGTTTCTATAAGATCCCCCCTCAATCTTCTAAATTCTGGCGAGTACAAGCCGAGTCTATCCAGTGTTGCGTGCCATCCAGTCAGCGTAAAGGCTGTACATGATTACAATCAAGCTGTCTACCATTTACAGATACAGGATAAAGGGTATATCATTTATTGCAAGCTAATATCCAATAAAGTCCGATTAAAGATAAGTTGAAGGTCTCAAATGAGGCTGTAAGAAATGCTGCTGTTAAAATAAAGTTTACAAGAGTGGAGTGATTGTAATGTGTGGTAGCAGATCCTCCTTAGTTTAGAGTTTAGTTTAGTTTAGTCTAGAGATCCAGTGCGGAAACAGGCCCTTCAGCCCACTGAGGCAGCGCCAACCAATGATCACCCATATACTAGTTCTATTTTATACACTAGGGACGTTAATGAAGCCAATTAATCTACAAATCTGCATCTCTTTGGAACGTGGGAAGAAACTGGGGCACCTACACAGTCACAGGGAGAACGTACAAACCATACAGACAGCATCCAAGGCTAAGATCGAACAATTATAAACCAAACTAAAACTAAACTAAAACAGTAGTGAGGGAGCACAGAACTATTGGAAGTGCTGGTGTAAAGTTATAACTTTGAAGGCAGACGGCACAAAGAAGCTCACGTGGTATTGGTGAATATAACTCACCCGCTCGCCTTTCTCTCCTCGCTCCCCTTTATGTCCCTGGAGCCCATCAAAGCCACGGTCACCCTAGACAAGAGCAGACCAACGTTGTGAGCTAGACCAAGGTCAGTTCCCTTGCCCCTTGCCGCTTCTCTACAATGATTCATCTTACCTTGGGTCCAATGAGACCTTCTTTCCCTGTCACGCCTGGGGAGCCAGTGGCTCCAGAATCACCCTGAAACACAAAACATGGGAAGTTATTCAGCGACAGAAGCCAATGACTCTGCTGTTGACTGATTGAAAGATACAGCACAGAAACAGGCCCATCCTCCCACTGAATCCATGTCAACCATTGATCACCTGACTATTAGTTTTAGAGATACAGTATAGAAACAGGCCCTTCAGCCCACTGCATGCTGACCATCGTTCACCCGTCTATTAGTTTCAGTTTTACAAATACAGCATGGAAACAGGAACTTCACCCACTGTGTCTACGCTGACCATCAATCACCCATTCACACTAGTTCTGTGATCCCACTTTCTCACCCAGACCCAAAACACTAGGCACATTTTTATGGAGGCATATTTACCTACAAACCCACACATCTTTGGGTTGTGTGAGGAAACTGGACCACCGTGAGGAAACCCACGCTGTCACAGGGAGAACTCCACACAGGCAGCACCCGAGGTCAGTATTGATCCCTGGGTCTCTGGCACCACGAGGCAGTGGTTCTACCAGCTGCACCATTGTGCTTTGAAGCCTTTAATGAGCTATGGATTTTTACATTTTGATTTGGGAGTGATGTAATGGAAGAATAGATACACAGCACCAATATCAAAGTCTCTGTAGGTATTGAACATGAAACAGTCAGAAGGCAATGTGTTAACTTGTTCCATTTGCCTCAAACATTCCAACCCTGCATCAACTGAAGGCATTCAGATTTGGGCCACATTCCAACACTTTCCTACCCGTTCTCCTTTTCTGCCAGGGAATCCGATTCTCCCAGGAATTCCGGGATCACCCTGCGTTCACAAATGCACAAGTTAGGAGAAGAATAAATTAGAGCATAAAAAAACAAAATGCTGCAGATGCTGGAAATCAGAAAATGTTGGTTATACTCCGTAGGTTGGGCAGCATCAGTATAATAGAGAGAAATTGCATTCATGTTTCAGGTCAAAGATATTGAAAGATGTTCTTTCTATTTGGATGAAACATTAACTCTGTATCTCTCCCCACAAACATTACAAACAAGCTGAGTATTTCCAGCATTTTCCTTTTATAAGAGCAGAATAAATGCACACTGATGAGAAACTGAACTTTGGTTCCCAATTGGAAACAAGTATTATTCAACTGGAACAGCAAAAGAGAATGTTTTTGAGAAAGTTCTTGATTCCCCTACCTTGGGTAACAGACTGTGTATTTACTCTATTTATTCCTTTCATGATGTTATGCACCTCTTTCAGATTACCCCTCATCCTCCTGCGCTCCAAGAAATAAAGTCCTAGTCTGAACTTTATGTCAATACAAAACTTCAAGTCTAGCATTGAAGATTTTTGACTGGTAAAAATATTATGGTCTATGGAATCGAGACAGCGAGGATGAGATGAAATGCAAATCAGCTGTGATTTGGAATGATATCAGTGCATTCTCATACCCCACGACCTCCCTGGTTAGTAAAATAATCTTTCCTGGAGCCAGCGGCAGAACTGCAGCACCGCTAAAGGTAATTACCTTTATCTTCTAGGGTGCATTATGTTTGGATTAAGACAGTCTTTCAAAGCAGCCTGGGGCTTGCCTGGATCGGGCACTGCTCCAGAAGACCGAACGCGTGGTCTTTGAAAATGGCGCCTAAACCTAGCAAGTCTAGCATGCAGTCTCAGTGAACTATTTCTATATACTTTCTACTAATCGGGGATTGTGCTTAGCTATGGCAATACGTTACTGAACTGTATGCAACAAATAATTTCACTGTACGTCTGTCTGCACGTGCGATGATAAAAAAAAATCATTGAACCATTCAATTAAAATGAAAATCCATCCAAATTCACATAAAAACTAACACTTTACTAGAGTCGTTAACTAAACTACACTCCAATATTATTGAACTCCAGCTTAAATTACCCGGTTTTGAAGTCGGATAGCATAAAATTCCACAAGCTTCTTACCTTGCTTCCGTTGTCTCCATTTAAACCACAGGCACCTTTCACCCCTTTGTCACCCTGTAAAACAAACGGAAGTGGTACTTACGTTGGATACTGACATTTGGTGTATACTGCTGTCAGGGCTGGATTTACGTATAACCTTGACAAGCTTAACCTTAGGGCCTCGAGATCTAGGGGGGCCTCGCAGAGCCGGATCTACCACTATGTTTCATAGGCTGAAGCCTAGGGCCTTGAAATCGACAGCCAAGGCAGGGCACCTGCCATTCAACTCTGAGCGGGCCCCCCTCTCTATCTCTCTCTCTCTCTCTCTGTCTATCACTCTCCGTCTCTGCCCGCCATCCATATCCGTGTCCAGGCTGCTCGCTCCTCATCCGCTCGCTCCTCATCCGCCAGCACAGCAGGCCGCCTTGCACAAGCGCGCTGCTATGGACAGCACATCCTCCCCCTGCACATGTGAACAACAATAGCCAGCACATCATCGGCCACCCTGCGCATGCGCACTGCCATGGCAACTGGTCGGCGCTGGGAACTTTCTCCCTCGCTTTGAATTGTGGGAGATCTAGCCGCCATTGCTGTCCGGTCGCCGTCTCGCCGCGACCGCTGAAAACCAACGCAGAATCACTCCCTGACCCTGGATCTGGAGTAACTCCCTGGAGTAACTCTTGCTTCTGGTTTTCTGGTTCTCCATAAATATTCTAAATGGAATTTAAACTGGAGGTGGTGGAGGGCTGAACAATAACAGCCTATTGCATTTTATCTGTTTATTTATTGTGTATATATATATATATATATATATATATATATATATATATATATATATATATATATATATATATATATATATATATATATATATATGGTCTATGGTATAGACCATAAAGCATACGGCATTGGGGGTTCAGTATTGATGTGGATAGAGAACTGGTTGGCAAACAGGAATCAACGAGTAGGAGTAAACGGGTCAATTTCACAATGGCAGGCAGTGACTAGTGGGGTACCAAAAGGCTCAGTGCTGGGACCACAGCTATTTACAATATATATTAATGATCTGGATGAGGGAATTGAAGGCAATATCTCCAAGTTTGCGGAAGACACTAAGCTGGGGGGCAGTTATAGCTGTGAGGAGGATGCTAGGAGACTGCAAGGTGACTTGGATAGGCTGGGTGAGTGGGCAAATGTTTGGCAGATGCAGTATAATGTGGATAAATGTGAGGTTATCCACTTTGGTGGCAAAAACAGGAAGCAGACTGTTATCTAAATGGTGGCCGATTAGGAAAAGGGGAAATGCAGAGAGACCTGGGTGTCATGGTACACCAGTCATTGAAAGTAGGCATGCAGGTGCAGCAGGCAGTGAAGAAAGCGAATGGTATGTTAGCTTTCATAGCAAAAGGATTTGAGTATAGGAGCAGGGAGGTTCTACTTCAGTTGTACAGGGTCTTGGTGAGACCACACCTGGAGTATTGCGTACAGTTTTGGTCTCCAAATCCGAGGAAAGACATTATTGCCATAGAAGGAGTGCAGCGAAGGTTCACCAGACTGATTCCTGGGACATCAGGACTGTCTTATGAAAAAAGTCTGGATAGACTCGGTTTATACTCTCTAGAATTTAGGAGATTGAGAGGGGATCTTATAGAAACTTACAAAATACTTAAGGTGTTGGACAGGCTAGATGCAGGAAGATTGTTCCCGATGTTGGGGAAGTCGAGGACAAGGGGTCACAGCTTAAGGATTAGAGGTAAATCCTTTAAGACCGAGATGAGAAAGACTTTTTTCACAGAGAGTGGTGAGTCTCTGGAACTCTCTGCCACAGAGGGTAGTTGAGGTCAGTTCACTGGCTATACTTAAGAGGGAGTTAGATGTGGCCCTTGTGGCTAAGGGGATCAGAGGGTATGGGGAGAAGGCAGGTACGGGATACTGAGTTGGATGATCAGCCATGATCATATTGAATGGCGGTGCAGGCTCGAAGGGCCGAATGGCCTACTCCTGCACCTAATTTCTATGTTTCTATGTTGGCCAAGCTCAGCTGCAAATCTGGTGGACCATCTTCCCCTAGTCGTGGGGGTGGGGGATTGGGAGGGGCCTCACAAGTGGAGCAGCTTAGGGTCTCTCTTCATCTAATTCCGGCTCTGACTGCTGTACATCAACTCTTCATGTACCAGGGCCTATTATGTGTGTAAGCCCTTTATATACACGTATATTTGTGATTATTTACAGTATATACACAAGCCTTTTGTGGACACCAATTTTTTACGCACAAGAGCCTCTGTGGTAGACAAGCCCTCTGTGTTCACCAGCCTACTTAGTCACATTTTTTTTTGAGATGCAGTGTGGAAACAGGCCCTTCTGCCCACCGACTTACAAAATTCTTAAGGGGTTGGACAAGCTAGATGCTGGAAGATTGTTCCCGATGTTGGGGGAGTCCAGAACAAGGGGTCACAGTCTAAGGATAAGGGGGAATTCCTTTAGGACCGAAATGAGGAAAACATTCTTTACACAGACAGTGGTGAGTCTCTGGAATTCTCTGCCACAGAAGGTAGTTGAGGCCAGTTCATTGGCTATATTTAAGAGGGCGTTAGATGTGGCACTTGTGGCTAAAGGGATCAGGGGGTATGGAGAGAAGGCAGGTACGGGATACTGAGTTGGATGATCAGCCATGATCACATTGAATGGCGGTGCAGGCTCGAAGGGCCGAATGGCCTACTCCTGCACCTATTTTCTATGTTTCTATGATCCACACTGACCATCAATCACCTGTTCATCTTCGTTCAATGTTATCCCATTTTTTCATCCACTCCCTGCACACTAGGGAGCAATTTTACAGACATCAATTAACCTACTAGCCCGCTCGTCTTTGGGATGTGTGAGGAAACCAGAGCGCTGTTGAGGAAACCCATGCAGTCACAGGGAGAACATGCAAACTCCGCATGGCCAACACCCGAGGTCAGGATTGAGCCCGGGTCTCTGACATTGTGAGGCAGCATCTCTACTAGCTGCGCCACTGTGCCACACTAAATGATCCTCCACCATTGCCGAAACCCAGGATTAGTCGAACGCTCCCCCAACTGAGCAATTTTGGCAGACGCGACTCCCTGAAGACAGTAGATAACATTTTAATAATTACCATGGCAACAATTACACAAGGTATGTGTACAAACCAGTTTATGCAACCTTGTAGAAAATGCCTGCTCTTCTGTGGGAATTCCAGACAGTTGGCAGATGAACCTTTGGATTAGATGCCAGCATGTCACTTGGATTGCCAACAATAGATTTATGGCCCATTCTTTTTATGCAATGTTTTGATATTGCAAGGCAAAATCAGAATCACAACCAATTCTGGAAACAGTAAGATTACATCTAGGCCAATATTATTCAACTCACTAAGTCTATGGATCAGTAACTGATCTGAATGTTAGTTTGTATACATGTTATTAGATGTACATTTGTATATCAATCTCAAGCTTGGTATAACCCTATGTCCATAAGGTCATAAGATATAGGAGCAGAATTAGGCCATTCAGCCCATCGATTCTGTACTGCATTCGATCATGGCTGATCTATTTTTCCTTATGAATCCTATTCTCCTGCGTTCTCCCCTTAACCTTTGACACCCTTAAGGGCCTGTCCCACTGTACGAGGTAATTCAAGAGTTCTCCCGAGTTTCCCCTGATTCGAACTCGGAGAATTACGGTAATAGACGTTCGTAGGTATTCGGGGCTCTCATGGACATATTTCACACTGTTGAAAAAACTTCACGAGTTTCCCGAGTGCCTGCCGTTAGCGTTACGAGCCGTTAAGAGACAACCCGGGAGAACTCTTGGGTAAACTCGTATAGTGGGACAGGCCCTTTACTAATCAAGAACCTATCAATCTTTGCTTTGATAATACCCAATGACAGTCTCCACAGCCGTCTGTGGCAATTAATTCCACAGATTTACCACCCAGTGGCTAAAGGAGTTCTCCCTCATCGCCATTCTAAAGGTACGCCCTTTTATTCTGTGACTGTGCCTTCTGGTCCTAGAATCTCCCACTACTGGGAACATCCTCTCCACATCCACTCTATCTAGGCCTTTCACTATTCAGTAGCTTTCAATGAAATCCCTCCCCTCATCCTTCAGAACTCCAGTGAGTACAGGCCCAGAGCCATCAAACACTCCTCATACGTTAACACAATGACATCCGGGATCATTCTCATAAACCTCCTCTGGATCCCCTCCAACGCCAACGCATCCGGCCTCAGGTATGGTGCCCAAAATATTCCAAATGTGGTCTGACCGAAATCTTACAAAGCCTCAGCATTCCACCCTTGCTACCATTTTATAAATGTCTCCATTACAAGAACTACAATGACTTACTTTGAAACCATTAGCCCCCGCTTCTCCTCTATCACCATAGTTTCCTTTTGCTCCATCGATGCCGTTCTTTCCAGGTATTCCCTAAAAAGAATCCACCCAAGGGAAAACACAGTTAGCAACAGAAACAGAAGGGAGCACTAGAATCTACTGAGGAACGGGATGTTGACAGTGCAGAGAACTTCCAAGACTAGTTCACCATCCCCTGTTTTAAGATTCGAACTAAACCCTGTGGTGTTTTTTTACATGTGATTATGCTACACTTTAAGGTGAATTTGCACAGTCAGCGCATTCACACATTCAGTCCCAATGTGAGTTAACAGGTTATATCTTCAAATAGCAACACAAAACAGCATCTCACAATTTAATTTCAGATAACTACCAATCCCTACCCCACCCTTCTTCCCCACCCTCCTTTCACCACCCTCCCCCACCTCGCTGCCGTGTGTATAACTTGGACATCTTATTCTCCCCTCACCTCCCCCTCCCCTTCCACATACATTCCCTCCTCTAGCATCATAATCCACAACTCTTCAATCCTTATTTTTTCATCTCTGGCCTTTGTCCAACCATCTGCCAAGCGAAAATAACCCTCCCCTGTATACACGTATTACTTCCCAGGCTGTGTGTTGCCCCTCCTCTCTTCCAGCTTTCCTCCAACCCCCCTCCCTCACAATCAGTTTGAACGTGGATAGGTGACATTTTGGGTTGGGAACCTTCTCCAGACTTTGTGTCTGAAGAAAGGTCCCGATCTGAAAATGGCACCTATCCATGTTCTCCAGAGATGTTGCCTGACTCGCTGAATTACTCCAGCAATTTGTGTCTTTTTTTCTAAAACACAAAACAGGAGCTGCAATTCTTACCGGTTTGCCCGGATCTCCAGCATGACCGTGCTCTCCCTGGCAATAAAAGACAAACAAGGATTTAGTATCTATTAAAATTTGTACTGAAGTGTTAAACTAATTTATTTTTCTTTTACAGAAGTGGACTGGCTGCTCACTTGCAAACAGTGAGAGTTGGCAGTTCATTCCACTGCGGGTAGCATCATAGAGAAGTCTCCCTGAACTTCACTTTATGCAAGACAAGCATGTGTGCAGAAAGGAGAAGAGCAAGAGAGGAAGGGAAGAAGAACATACAACAGTACATCGCAAGAACTGGCCCTTGGGCCCACAATACCCAATTTACCCAAATCTCTGCCTGCACGTGTTACATATCCCTGCTTATCCAAGTGCCTATATAAAAGCCTCTTAAATGCTCCTATTGTATCTGTCTCCACTGGTAACCCTTGACAACGTGTTTGAGGCACCCACCACACTGTGTAAAAAAAAAGCTCTCCGCACATCTCCTTTAAACTTTGTCCCTCTCACCTAAACCTAGGGCAGCATGAGCAAGGTGGGCCAAAGGGCCTGTTTCCATGCTGTACAATGCTATGAATAAAGTGAATGAAAGGGAATGTTCTAGACAATGAGTTGCTTTCTAAAACAGCCAGCTACATAAGCAACGATGCATGTCACTTCATACCGCTAAGGACAGGTACAGAGGGAAGGTCCTGTTTCCATGAGTCAATGAACAAGACATGAAGGCATCAGATGGCAGGAGTCTCTGATCCCGAGACGTTATATGCAAAAAATAGCTTTGTAAATTGAGGATGGATGAAGTTATAACAAATGTTCATAAATTTGATTTCGGAATCACGTGAGTGACAGGCAGGGAGGAGGGTCGCTCCTCTACCGGAACGGACCTGCAGGTAAGGTTTTTTCTTTCAGGGACTCTGTGGGACAGAGTACCCCACCAACGGGCCACCTCAAGAGACTGACTGCGGCAGGGTCCGGGCTCACAAACTCGCCGTTCACAGGTAGCAACGGCAGAGCGGCAGCCCCGACTTAACACCGCAGCCTGCAGGATCACCGCGGACTGGCGGCATCTACATACCGGGAAGTCGGGCAGCCCGCTGACCCGGCAGGGTCTGAGCTCACAGGCTCGCCGTTTGCAGGTAGCGACGGCAGAGCGGCAGCCCCGACTTAACACTGCAGCCCACAGGATCACCGCGGACTGACGGCTACGCTACCCGGAAGTCGGGACCTCCGAGGCAGAGCTGGGGCCCCCGACTCAAACACAGGCGACACAACGCCTGGAAGTGGGCATACCGTTGACCCGACGGGGTTTGGGCTCACAGACTCGCCGTTTGGGGCAGTCTATATTCCCGCATGAGCAGGTGGGGAGCACTACCTCCAACATGGCACACTCCAGCAGGAGTCATCATGGGTCTCCGAGCAGACCCACGGCAGTACCCTTTGCAGGGCTGCCAAATGCTCACCCTCTTTACATGGGAGCATAAGGAGTCAGGCCTAGGCTGACTCTGAAGGAGGGAATCGCATTACGCAATGTCTGGCTGGGGGGGGGGGGGGGGGGGGGGGGGGGAGCACTGCTCCACCAGGGGCCAAACCTGACGGAAATATGACCAACAGGTAAGTTGTACTAACCTTGAGTTGGTTGGGTTTCTGTATTGTTTAAATCCCTTACAGAGACTTCGTAATGCAGAGATGGAGCAAAAAGAAGGCTGCTTCAAGCACGCCATTGAAGACTGCGGGACTTCGGAGCGAGGTCGGCGGCCAACATTCGCTGAGCTGACCGTTGATTTCCGGCAGCACCCGTTCCTCGGGCCGGGAAGACAGCGCAGAAGTTGGGGAGCCCAGCACAGTCGGGACCCGACTCTCCACCGCGGCAGTCCAGGGAGCTGCATACTGGCAGTAGGACTGCGCGGGATCAGGGTAGCTAAGACCCCGACTCCCCACCGCTTCAGTCTGTACGAAAACAGACCAGCGGCAAAAAAGTGCGGAAGACGGGGCCCGGTAAAGGGACACCCCGACTCACCACCACATCAGTTCGCAACAGGGCGGACCGGTGGCAAAACCGCACAACAGTCGTGTAGCCCCGTTGGAGCGGCTGGCACCAACTGTCCACCGATTCAGTCCGCTAGACTGTGGACCGGTGGCAAAACCACACAAAAGCCGTGTAGCCCATTTGGAGCGGCTGGCACTGATTCTCCACCGATTCAGTCTGCTAGATTGCGGACCGGTGGCAAAACTAAACACAAGTCGAGTAGCCATGTTGGAGCGGCTGGCACTGACTTTGCGTCGCATCAGTCCCGAAGACACGGGACTGGCGGCAAGCCCGCGCGGATGTCGTGTAGCCCCGCTGGAGCGGCTGGCACCGACTCTTCACCGTCGCAGTTGCAAAAGGCAGGCGGAGAAACCAACAGGAGGTTGTGTAGCCCCGCTGGAGAGGCTGGCACCAGCTCTCCACCGCTTCAGTCCAGAAGACAGCGGACAAGCGGCAAATCCGCGCGGGAGTCGTGTAGCCCCGTAGGAGCGGCTAGCACCGACTACCTACCTCAGTCCCATAGGCATCACTTCGACGAGGTGCGTACTGTCGGTAGAGGCCCCATTTGTTCATCAGAACTTGGGGAAGACGACTTACCGTCCGCAGATAGCGGCGGCGGTCACATAGCTCGAATGGAGCGCATGGTCGAGCAGCTGCTCGAAAGGGACCTACTCCATCAGGAGCGTCGTCCCTAGGATCCCGAAGATCCACGGCAGGGCCCATGACAGGGCTGTCCAACATCTCTCCCTCCTCAGTAGGGAGCGCCAGAAGTCGGGCACTATCTGACTTCGAAGAGGGGTTGGCTGAAGACCTACATTTGCAAGGGATGCAAGAAGAGGAACTTCTGGGAATGGTGTCCACGTTCGCTCAACCGTCCCAGAAAGGGCAACCTCTTCAGCCAAGGCTAGCGGCAAGCATAAACTACCTGACAACACACCAATTACAGGAACAGGTAATTTCGGAGACCACAAGCAAATGCATGGCCCGGAATATTGCGTGTCGCTGAACGTCCAAACCGTGAACACACCCATATGGGGAAACATCAGCCCTGGGATAAGGGCACAGGGAAAAATGAAAAAAATCCTGAAACTACTGACCTCAGGCATCACTGCATTTGCCAGGTCAGTCGACGGTATGGACATGACGGAAGGGCAGCAGGATGCATCCATGAAGCGTATGCTCTGCAATACGAGTTCAATTGCTTTGGAAAAGCTGTATCCGTCCTACACTCAACCCCAAACATTACGGGTTTGTGTAAGGCCACTGATACGCCACCACCAAGACAGTTGTTTGGTGATGAGCTGCCCAAACAGGTGAAAGACTTGGACGAGGAGGCTAAAGCGGTAGGTTTGATAAAACCGCCTTCCTCTGGCAGACCTCCAGCGTATCGTCGGCAGCATCCATATGCAACATCTAACAGGCCCGGGCAACCCGATAGAGTGACGGGAGCAAACCCAAAGGTCGCGCCTTATCATCAGAGGCCTGTTTAAGCCAAGGCCCACAGCGACCAGCCTGGAAAATGTGTCAACCCCACACCCCAGCACCACAGCAACCCAAGAACAAAGGACAGAAGCATGTCCGTCTACAGATAGACAATACCACAGTGTTGGCATATTAAACTATATGGGTGGTATCAAGTCGATATATTGGGATGAATTGGCAAAATTAACTTGGCACTGGTGCATTGAAATATTTGGATATCAGCTACATACCTTCCAGGTAACCTTCCCGATGTCCTCGCAATAGCGGGCTTGGCCAACGGAGACACGTCTCAACGGTTTTATAACAAACCTGTGGCCACCCCTGCGATGTTTGCAGATACTGTTTTAAGTTCTGTTCCCTGAATGGTTCCCGAAATCAGGGGTTTTTTTTTGTTTGTATTAATGAATACATTATTGTTTTTCAGCTCTGTTACAAGTCTGAAATACGTTAACACACTTCCTCCATCAGTTATTACAGCAGTGTGTGAGCATGGATGTGATCCAGGGCATCAAATCACAGAGCTTTGAAATCTTCACAAAGTCACTCATGTGACTCCGAAGTAAAATAGTAAGATTAAACCAGTTTGAAGTTTGATCATTATTTTATGAGGAGTTACGATGAGGGATTTGTGCCCTCCGCTCCCAACCCTCTATCATCAGGTCAACTGGTATATGGTTTCTCTTAATCTTACTATCTCCAGTCAGTTCTGCTATCTGTGATTTCACACCGCTGCTTTGAAGAATGTCGCGCATGCGTGCTGGCGGGGTCTTCACAAAATCCCTCATCATAACTCCTCATAAAATAAGGATCAAACTTCAAACTGGTAAGTTCTCATTGGTTCTCATTGAACGTTTAGTCCAATAAAGTAAGATTAAAGATAGCCTGAGGGTCTTCAATGAGGTAGATAGTAGCCCAGGACCACTTTCTAGTTGTTTATAGGATGGTTCAGTTGCCTGATCACAGCTGGGATGAACCTATCCCTAAATCTGGAGGTGCATGTTTTCACACTTGTGTACCTCTTGCCTGATGGGAGAGGGGAGTAGAGGGAGTGACCGGGGTGAGACTCGTCCCTGATTATGAGGTGTACCTGCGAAGCAGAATAAACATTCATACCTTTTGTCCATCGGGACCTCTGGCTCCTGGGAAGCCCACTGAGCCTTTGTCACCTTGTTCTCCCTTTGGTCCCTTGATGGAGAAGGAAAAAAAAAAATCAGATGCAATACTTAAATGCAAACTTTAAAAGACATGAATCATTACCAAGGCCCTTTAGTTAACTTGTGGCTCAGGATTTGCAGAAAAGACACCGTGAAAGCTTTGGAAGACAGAAATAAAATACTGGTCATCTATTTGTCAGCCTCGGCTCAAGAAACGGATTGGCTGGTGAGGCCACATTTGGAGCATTGTGTCCAATTTTGGTCACCCTGGTATAGGAAAGATGTTTAGTATTTTATTTTAGTTTAGAAATACAGCATGGATGTACAGGTTGGATAGTTCATCACAACAGGCAGAATGGACAATATTGGAGAAGGAGGATTGCACTCCTTTTAACATAGGAGCGATCCTTTTCTCCCCAATAAAATTGAAGAACACAATATATAAGAGAAACCCGATGATTCACAGCACAATACGAATTTGGAGACAAATAAAATCGTCTCTTAAATTAAGAAATCTTTTGCTTCTCTCATCGATAGCTAACAACCCGGCGTTTAAGCCATCGACTATTGACAAAACGTTCACCCTCTGGGAACGATTAGGAATTAAGACTTGGGAAGATTTATATGAAGAGGGAAAATGTTTTACCATTCCAAGACTTACAGCTTAAATACAATTTGGAAAACAACCAATATTTTAGATACTTACAAACCCGAGATTATCTGAAAAAACTCAAAAGATTATCAACAATTGAAGTTGGACCTTCTAGAGCAAGGCATGATTAGACAGGTAGAATTGGATCATTTAACATCATATTTTTATAATACTATTCTAAATATAGATATACCTTCAACAGAAGGAATAAGAAAAGAATGGGAACAAGAATTGGCTATAGAAATTCCCAAGGACAGATGGGAAGATTATATGTCATATGCACATAAATGTTTGATTAACGTTAGACATACACTGATCCAATTTAATATTGTACACAGATTATATTACTAAAAAACAAAACTAAATAAAATCTTTCCAAAAGTCTCTCCCTTCTGTGATAAGTGCCTAACTAAAGAGGCTACAATAGCACACTGGGGTTACACAAAAAGCTGGAGAAACTCAGCGGGTGCAGCAGCATCTAAGGAGCGAAGGAGATAGGCGACGTTTCGGGTCCCTACAATAGCACACTCATTTGTTTCCTGTGCAAAACGTCAGAATGTTTGGAAGGAAATTTTTGAAAGCTTTTCAAAAATATTTAAATTAAGACTGGACCCAAACACAGAATTGATTATCTTTGGAGCAAGGGAAGCCTGTTCTGAACTAACAATATTTCAAAGATGTTTCCTAAACCATGGTTTGATAAACGCATACTTAAATTCTGGAAAAACGCTCCTATCCCAACGTTTAAAATGTGGATCACAAATATGTCGGAAAATTTACATCTCGAGGAAATGAGACTCGTTCTAGCAGGAAAACAAGAACAATTCTTAAGAATATGGTCACCTTTTATTGATTTGTTACAAGTATAATATGGTGCAGCATAACCCTAGTAAGTTATTGTTCCCATTCTTGTTATTGTAAGTTAAGTATGTGATGGGTGTGAATCGTTATGAGTTAGGCACATTCAGAGGCCCAGGAGCCGTTGGTGAGGGAGGAGCGACGTCCGAGCGGTGAGTGTAAAAACGCCGCGCGGGGCATTGTTTTTTCAGAGGCCCAGGAGTAAGAGTAGAGTAAGCAGCTGATTGGCAGTCAGATCCCTGCTGATTTCTTCCGGCAGTTTGTATTGTATTGTACTTTGTATTGTATCCAGGGTAAGGGGGAGTATGAGGCCCAGGACAGTTTACTGTTCTGGATGTCAGATGTGGGAGGTCATGGAGTCGGATAGCCCTCCAGACGTCCACATCTGCGCCAGATATGTCGAGATGGGGCTCCTAAGGGACTGTATTAGGAACCTGGAGCAGCAGCTCGATGACCTCTGTCTGGTCAGGGAGAGTGAGGAGGTCATAGAGAGGAGTTACAGAGAGGCAGTCACTCCAAATCCACAGGAGGCAGACAAGTGGGTCACGGTTAGGAGGGGCAAGGGGCAGAGGCAGGGACTAGAGAGTACCCCGGTGGCTGTACACCTTGACAATAATACTCCTGCTTGAGTACTGTTGGGGGGGACAGCCTACCTGGGGGTAGCAACAGCGACCGGGCCTCCGGTACAGAGACCGGCCCTGTTGCTCAGAAGGGTAAGAAAAAGAAGAGGAGGGCAATAGTAATAGGGGACTCTATAGTTAGGGGGTCAGATGGGTGATTCTATGGACGCAGTCCGGAGACCCGGATGGTAGTTTGCCTCCCTGGTGCCGGGGTCTGGGATGTGTCTGAACGTGTCCAAGATATCCTGAAAAGGGAGGGAGAGGAGCCTGAGGTCATGGTGCATATTGGTACCAATGACATAGGTAGAAAAAGAGAAGAGGTCCTGAAAGGAGAATTTAGGGAGTTAGGAAGAGAGTTAAGGAAAAGGACCGCAAAGGTAACAATCTCAGGATTACTGCCTGTGCCACGCGGCAGTGAGAGTAGGAATGGAGCGAGGTGGAGGATAAATGCGTGGCTGAAGGACAGATAAATGCGTGGCCTGAAGGCTTTGTGTCTCATAGAATCATAGAAAATAGGTGCAGGAGTAGGCCATTCAGCCCTTCGAGCCTGCACCGCCATTCAACATGATCATGGCTGATCATCCAACTCAGTATCCTGTACCTGCCTTCTCTCCATACCCCCGATCCCTTTAGCAACAAGGGCCACATCTAGCTCCCTCTTAAATATAGCCAATGAACTGGCCTCAACTATCTTCTGTGGCAGAAGAATTCCACAGACTCACCACTCTCTGTGTGAAAAAAGATCTTCTCATCTCAGTCCTAAAAGACTTCCCCCTTATCCTTAAACTGTGACCCCTTGTTCTGGACCTCCCCAACATCGGGAACAATCTTCCTGCATCTAGCCTGTCCAACCCCTTAGGAATTTTGTAAGCCTCTATAAGATCCCCCCTCAATCTCCTAAATTCCAGCGAGTATAAGCTGAGTCTATCCAGTCTTTCTTCATGTGGAAGTCCTGCCATCCCAGGAATCAGTCTGGTGAACCTTCTCTGTACTCCCTCTATGGCAAGAATGTCTTTCCTCAGATTAGGAGACCAAAACTGTACGCAATACTCCAGGTGTGGCCTCACCAAGACCCTGTACAACTGCAGTAGAACCTCCCTGCTCTTGTACTCAAATCCTTTTGCTATGAATGCCAACATACCATTCGCTTTCTTCACAGCCTGCTGCACCTGCATGCCTACTTTCATGTCTCATTGTCTCAATGCGAGGAGCATTCATAATAAGGTGGATGAGTTGAAGGTGCAGATAGCTATTAATGACTATGACATAGTTAGGATCACGGAGACATGGCTCCAGGGTGACCAAGGGGAAACCATGTTTGACGAATCTTATCGAATTTTTCGAGGATGTAACTAGTAGAGTGGATAAGGGAGAACCAGTGGATGGACATCTTGGTTGGAATGGGCAAGTTGGGCTGATGGGCCTGTTTCCCTGCTCAATGTCTATGAATGTTTTTCATGGAGTGTCAATGTTTTGCTAATTTTCCTCAACATTCAAGTGTGCATGGGAAAAGCAGCAATGTCCTAATGATTAGCTGGAGTTCCAAGATACAGAGATACCTGAGCCTTGGGATGGTCAATGCTTGGTTTGAGTCGGCTTTGGAATATTCTGAGCATTCACCGACTATACCAGGAGTTGATGAGACCACACTAGGAGTATTGTGGGTACTTCTAGTTACCCTGCTCTGGGAAGGATGTTATTATCTGGAAATGTTCACGAGAATGTTATCAAAAATTGAGAGCCAAGTCATAAGGAGGAGCTGGATAAGCTGGGACTCGTTCCTGGAAGAATGAGGAGTGACTTTAGAGAGGCATATAAAATCATGAGAGGCATAGATAAGGTGAATGTCACGGTCTTTTTCCCAGGGTAAAGCAATCCAGAACTAGAGGCCATAGGATTGAGAAAGGAGAAAATTTGTAAAGAAAATTGAGGAGTCATTTCTTCACACAGATGGTGGTGCATGTGTGGAATGAGCTGCTGGAGGTGGTTACCATGGCGACATAAAAAAAAAAATCAAAAATAAACGTTATTCTGAATAAAAAATATGCAAAACAAAAACTGCAAAAACTCTTCATATATTCTCAGTGTCTACACTTTTAATAGTGTCATACTCAGTCATGTTTGCATGTGTCTTTAAACAAACCCCCCTTGCACTAAGCATGGGTAGAAAGGTTTAGCTATGGGCCAAACACAATAAAATGGTACTATCTCCATTTTAAACCGTGGTATAAGCCAAAGGTCTGTTTTTGTGCTGTATAATTTTATGAGTCAAAACATAGCACTAAAGTGTGTGGTATTGTAGATTCAAGTTCTCAAGTTCAAGTTCAAATTTATTTGTCACATGTACCATAAGGTGCAGTGAAATATAATTTACCATGCAGCGTTACAATTACAAAAATACACAATGCACAACATAATTCAACACAGACATCCACCACAGCATTCTTCACTGTGGTGGAAGGCAATACAGTTCAGACAGTCCTCCTCCTCCTCCTCCCTTGTTCATGGTCGGGGCCCTGACTCTCCGTAGTCGCCGCTACGGATGGCCCGATGTTCAAGCCCTCTGGTCGGGAGGTCTGAATGCCAGTCGGGACAGGTCGAGCACACCCCACGGCCCGGAGCTCCCAATCGGTCACCTCCTTACCGGAGACCGCAGATTCCAGATGTGGTAGGCCACAGGCCGGTGGTCGGAGCTCTTCTCCGGTGACCCCCTACGAGGGACTGCGCACTCCACGATTGGAACTAAAGTCCGCTCCACACCTGCCGCCAGAAGCTCCACTGACCGAGGCTCCAGGATGTTGTAGGCCGCAGGCAAGCGGTCGGAGCGCTTCTCCGGCGATCCCCAGCGAGGGCGTCCGCGATAAAAGTCCCCTCTGCGCCGTCGCTGAAGCTCTGGGCCCGCGATGTTACAGTCCCCGCTGCGCCGCCGCTGAAGCTCGGGGCCCGACTCCAGGAAAGGCCGCACCAAACCAGCTGTAAGGCCATGGGGGGGGGCGGGGAAGAAGCGACAAGGAAGAAAGTCGCCTCTCCGTCGAGGTAGGTGCCTGAAAACGGTTTCCCCTTATTCCCCCCCCCCCCACCCCCTACTCAAGACATACAGAGAAACACTAAAACATACCTTTGAATAAACTAAACAAAACAAAAAAAAAAGAGAAAAAAAAAAGTTGAAACAATGAACCCGTTGCAGGCGAGGCAGCAGACTCGCAGCGCCACCAGAACCAGAAGATAATTAAGATGGTTGTCAAAAATTGCAGCAGGATCTTTGATCAGTTGGGCAGGTGGGCTGGGGAATAGTTGATGGAATTTAATACAGAGAAATGTGAGGTGTTGCATTTTGTGAATTCTAACAAGGGCAGGGCTTAGACAGTGAATGGTGAGTGTTGTAGAGCAGAGGGATCTAGGAGTACATGTGCATAGTTCATTGAAACTGGCGTCACAGGTAGATAGGGTCGTCAAAAAGGCTTTCAGCACAATGGTCTTCATCAGTTAGAATATTGAGTAGAGAAGTTGGGATGTCCTGTTACATTTAGCGTATTGTGTTCAATTTTGGTCACCGTGTTCTAGGAATGGTGTTGTCAAGCTGGAAAAGGTGCAGAGAATATTTACAAGGATGTGGCGTGGACCTAAGGGCCTGAGTTATAGGGAGAGGTCTAGCAGGCTATGACTTTATTCCATGATGTATAGGAGGATGAGGGATGATCTTATAGTGGTCAAAATCATGAGAGGAACAGATTGGGTCCAGAACAGGGGAATAGAGAACCAGAGGACAGAGGTTTAGAGTGAGGGGGGGAAAGATTTAATAAGAACCTGAGGGGTATTTTTTTACACAAAGGATGGTGGGTGCAAAGAACAAGTTGCTGGAGGAGGTAGTTGAGTCAGGTACTATTGCAACGTTTTAGAAACATTTAAACAGGTTCATGGATAAAATAGTTTTAGAGGGATGTGGGCCAAACGCAAGCAGGTGGGACGTGTATATGGGGAATGTTGGTCAACTAGGGCAGCATGGAAAAATTGGGCTGAAGGGCCTATTTCCACGTTGTATGACTTTATGACTCTATAGCGATTTTAAATCTCATAGGATTAGACAAAAACACAATTTCCATCATTGGATCTGGGATTTTAAATTGAGATAATTACCCATCCAGGAATTAAATCAATTGATTAACCATCCTCAATTATTCATAGCTTCTTGGACAATTATTTTATTCCAGTCCTCCATTTGCATTTTTCTTTAACAGAATTAATTACCACAGTCTGTTCCAGTGGGATTAGAAAACCACTTAATATGTCACCAGATCACGTACCTTCTCACCCCTTGGTCCTTCTTCTCCTTTCATTCCCTTTTCTCCTTCACTTCCTTTCTGACCACGGTCTCCCTGTGGGTAGAGGGGTTGAACAGCAGTTTAACACTCGCCTTCTTCAGCAACAATAAAAATATCCAATTTTTCCTTTCGAGAGTTCGAGAATGTTATTCCTTACAATCTCTCCTTTGATTCCTGGAAACCCAGGTGGTCCAACGACTGTGATTGCATTACCCTGCACAGAGAACATGAATTAATAACTCAAAAATCAAATTAATTACCTGAAATGTCACCTATTCCTATTTTCCAGAGATGCTGCCTGACCCGCTGAGGTACTCCAGCTTTTTTGCGTCTATCTTAGGTTTAAACAACATCTGCAGTTCTTCCTACACACTATAAATGAATAACTATCAGGTTTGTGAAAGCTGGGGTTTTTTTTTGATAGTGAAGATTATCATGTTATAATATTCCTAATGGGCGTGGGTCATTTGGCCCATTGAGTCCAGGTTAGCTGTCCTACTTGTCCCAACCTTCATTTGTTGTCCATGTAACCTATTCCCCCTCTGTCCATCCTAATTCTTGCCCCATGCACCTGCACCGTGGGTGAATTACAGTAGTCACTTAATCCACCAACTAGCGCAAATTCGGGATGTGGGAAGAAACTGGAGCACTTGTTGGAGTGGGCAGGGGGGCCCTCAAGATTTTGGAAGATCATGAAAGTCTGCTTCTAACTGAGGCTGTTGGTGCTAGGAGACAGCAGCACTAACTGCTGTGTCTCTGGGCCACCCATGCCTGAAAGGGGCCAGTTGATGAGAGAAGAGCAACATTTTCATCAGCAGGGAAATGACATGGGCATACTCTTTCATAATCTACATATGAGGTGATCTTATATAACCAAACAGATAGTTCTGCAATAATGCAATAGCCTCATGCTATAGAATATCATTTTAGAAAAACAATTACATCGATGAGGAAAGGGGGGTTTCAGAATTGTAACAACAAAGTTATTTTTTCCTGCAGGAATTTTAAAATCAAAGAACCTTTTAATAACTATGTTCATTTTTGTTTCCTGCGAGCTAAAAATATGAAAAGCTCTTTGCTTAATTCAGGTTCGCTGCAGGAGGCGTCCCCTGGGCACAAAGGTTGAGGGTGGAAGGGCGAGGAGAGGGATGACTGTTCGCTGGATGATCCAGACAGAAGTGATGGCAGCAATGGGCCTTTATGGCCAGCTGTAGCTGGGACTTTGAATGCGGCACCAAAACCTTGGTCACTCTTGCATATGGACTCAGTGGGCTGTTTCTATGCATTATATACTTAACTGGGGATTATGCTTATGTACGGCATTAATCTTACTGATCTGTGTGCAAATTAAATAATTTCACTGGACCTTGGCACAGCTGGTAATAAAAGGACCATTGAACCATTACATTGCTTAACAGAGTATCATTGCACAAGTATGAATAGAAGCTGTTGCTAATATTTTGTGAGATTGGCATAGCTCGAACATACCTTCTCCCCTTTCTCTCCAGACGGTCCACGGTCACCCTACAACACAAAGACAGTGAACGTTGTTCAGTATAACACTTCTCTGTGCATCTAGTTTCCAATATCTGCAACTTCCATCACTGTTGCTCAGTGCTGCCGCCTAAAGGAGGGACTGAAGCAACTCATTTTTTTGCCAATAAGTCCCAATTCCACAACATCCATACTTGTCTTCAAAAGCCTGAAAACTGTGAAGGTGATGCTACTATTCGACAAATCAGAGTATAAGAAAACTACAGGTCAGTTAGTCTAGCGTCTGTCATTGGAAAAACGCTGTAATTTATTATTAAATGGATAATAGGATACAAAAAAATAAGCCAATCAAAAAAAAACAACAGTTTCATGAATTGGAGAACACGTTTGACAAATTCTCCAGTTCATTGAGGATATAACAAACAAGGTGGATGAAGGACAACTAGTCTTTGTGAAGTCAGATCCACACAGCATGGAAATAGGCCCTTCGGCCCAATTCATCCATGCCAATCAAGTTGCCTATTTGAGCTAGTCCCACCTGCCTGTGGTTGGCCCATATCACTCCAAACTTTTCCTATCCATCTAACTTTCCAAGTGTCTTTTAAAATGTCATAATTGTACCCACCTCGACCACTTCCTCTGGCAGCTCGTTGCATACATACACCACCCTCTGTGTAAAAAAGTTGCCTCGGGTCCCTTTTAAAACTTTCCTCCCTCATCTTAAACCTTTCGATTTAGACTCCCCTTTTCTGGAGAAAAGACTGTGGCCATTCACCTTTTCTATGCCTCTGTGGGGTGATTATAAGATCACCCCACAGGCTCCGAAGCTCCAGAGAAAACTAACCCAGCCTATCGAGCTTTTCCTTATTACTCAAACCCTCCAGATCCAGTTAAATCTTTTTTGAACCCTTTCCAATTTATTGACATTACACTTTTTTTCCAGTGTAATATAGTATATTTGGTTTTCCAGAAGGTGATTAAATGCCTTGCAATAGGTGATTGGGCAAGAAAAATGCTCCCAGGTTTGGGACTAATACAATACAAACCACAGTTATGATAAATTGTCTGACGAAGGGTCCGACCTGAAATGTCACCTATAAGTCTTCCAGAGCCGCTGAGTTACTCCAGCATTTAGTTTAGTTTAGTTTTTAGTTTAGAGATACAGCACAGAAACAGGCTCCTTGGCCCACCAATCCATGCTGACCAGTGATCCCCATACACTAGCTCTATCCTACACATTTGGGACAATTTACCAAAGCCAATTAACCTACAAACCCGCACATCTTTGCAGCGTGGGAAGAAACCAGTGCACCCGGAGAAAACCCACGCAGTCATCGGAAGAAGGTACAAACTTCATTCAGACAGCATCCGTAATCAGGATTGAACCCGGGTCTCTGGCGCTGCAAGGCAGCAACTGTACCACTGCGCCATCATGCTGCCCTCAAATATTCTACACAAGATTCAAGCATCTGCACTTCCTCATGTCGTCATGAAAAATGGGTAGTTTTTCAGATTGCAATCAGTAACTAGTGGAATGGCTCATGGATCAGTGGTGAGGAATCAACTATTAAGATCTGCACTTCTTGGACGAAGAGGTCAATGCAGATGAGAGTAGCAGTAATGATGATACTTACTTTGTTTCCAGTTTCTCCTCGACCACCAGGAGTCCCCTGATTAAAAACAACACAGCATGTTTTAAAATTAACGTTCTGACAAGCAATTAAAACATCAATAAAAAAGTTAAAAGAGGAAGGTAGTTACTGATAGTCCACGTTCTCCAGCCAAGCCTGGTCTTCCATCTCCACCCTGTGAAGTTGGTAATGATAATAATTTAGATCAACTTTGGGTCAAACCATCAGTTAAAAATAAACGTGCATATTTTATCCTGCACCTTTCACAATAAATGGGTGTCCCAAAGCGTGCGACCTACTAACTTGTCCCCAAAGTTATTCTTCCTAAGGAAAAGCTGTCACTGGAAAAGCCCCATATCAAAGCTCGACTCTTTGCCAATCGTTTATCCTTCTGTCAAGTGCCAATATCAAGATAAAATTTGAGTACTCTGGGAACCTTTGAGCAAACTAGAATGCACTAATATTAAAGGACATAAAGTGCTGGAGTAACTCAGCAGATCAGGCAGCATCCGTGAGGAACATGGATAGGTGATAGTTCAGGTCAGGACCCTTTTTCAGACACAGAGTCTGAAGAAGGGTCCCACCCTGAAACGTCACCTATCCATGTTCTCCACAGATGCTGCCTGGCACGCTGAGTTATTCTTACACTTAGTATCTTTTTTTGTAAACCAGCATCTGCAGTTCCTTGTTTCTGTATGGGGGGCTCCGTCCTGTACGGGTATGGCTGCCCAGCCTGCAGCTGCCCGTCTTTTCTCTTTTTTAAAAATTTTTAGTTAGTTGAGTTTTTTGATTTTTGGAGCCCTAGCCTTTATTTATGTGGGGGTGGAGAGGGGGGAAGGGGGAAACTGCTTTCTAGGGACCCTACCTGTCGGAGAGGCAGCTCTTCTCCGGGCTGCACTGTCGACCCGTCCTCGCGGCTGACCAGCGGGCCTGGAGCAGCATTTCCTGGGGGGACCGCCCAGAACCTCGGCAGCAACGCAGCGCTGGAGCGCCATCGTGGAGCGCCATCATGGATGCCTTGCCTGGGTCGCCGCGCTGGAGCTCCGGTGAGCTGAAGACCGCAGGTGAACATCGCGGACCTGCGGGGCGGCCAGCTGCGGGCGGCGGCGCTGAAATTTAAATCGGGAGCCTGGGATCTCTCAGCGAGATTGCCAGTTGTGGAGCTCCATCCAGTGCGGCCTGTTGGCGTCGGAAGCCGCAGTCTCCAGCAAGGACGCGGCCGTTACAGGCACCCTGAGCCGCTGAGAGGGTTCTCCCACCGCCGGAGCACCATCACCCGGCGAAGAAGGGCCTGGAACATCGGCCCCATAGCGGCGACTGTTGGGGTCTCAATCGGCCCGACTATGAGAGAACTGGGGATGGGGTCTGGACTTTGTGCCTTCCCTCATAATGGGAACCATTGTGGGGGGATGTTTTTTTATGTTTATGTTAAATTCTTTAATGTTATGTCTTATCTTTATCTATGTGCTGCACGGCAAGACACATTTCACTACACCAATTGGTGTATGTGACAATAAATGTCCTTTGTTATTTGTCCTGTACTAATGCTATCTTTTGTTCTACAACCAGACTGTTGTAAGCTCAAAAGCAGTCCTTCAGACCAATTGCTAAAAGAAAGTTTCGGGAGGGATTGGTGTCAATTTGGATTTAGGTTAAGGTTTATTATTGTCATGTGTACAGAGGTATAGTGTAAAACATTCTTTTGCATAGTGTCCAATCAAATCAGTTACTGTAATATCATACAAATGAACGCAATCAAGCCAAACTCAATTGCAATCAGTAAAGCGAAGAGAGTTACAGAGTGTAGAATACAGTTCTTAGCATTGTAGTGTCAACATTCCAGACACAATGTCCAATGTTTGCAATGAGGTAGATTGGAGAATCATACAGCACCCTAGCTTATGGAGGGACTGTTCAGAAGCCTGATAATAAAGGTGATGCACACTTTCAAGCTTTGGTATATTCTTCCTCTATGGGAGCACGGAGAGGAAAGAATGACCGAGGTGGAAAAGGTCTTTAATTATGTTGGCTGCTTTTCCAAGGCAGCGTCTATGATGGAAAGTCTGGTCTGTGTGATGGACTGGGCCACATCTACCACACTTTGCAATTTCTTGTGATCTTGGACAGAGTTGTTCCCAAACCAAATTGGGATGTAACTTGACAGTATGTTTTCCACAGTGTATTTGCAGACGTTTGGTAGGTTAAAATCTACCAAAATCCTATTCCTTTCATGATATTCTCTACCTCTATAAGATCATCCCACAACCAACTGAGCTCCAAGGTATAAAGTCCCAACTTGCCCAAACTCTCCCAATAGCTCAGGCCCTCAAGTCCTGGCAACATCCTCACACATTTTCCAAATCTATCTTGTATGGAGGGAAAAGAGTTGGGAGATTGGCCCACAGCTCCGAAGTGACTCGGCTCCACAGTTATGATGAAGTAGCACAGGATCATAAGGTCATAAGGAATAGTAGAATTAGGCCATTCAGCCCATCAAGTCTACTCCACCATTCAATCATGGCAGATCTATCTTTCCCTCCTAGCCCCATTCTCCTGCCTTCCCCCCATAACCCCTGACACCTGTACTAATCAAGAATCTATCTATCTCTGCCTTAAAAATATCCACTGGCTTGGCCTCCACAGCCTTCTGTGGCAAATAATTCCACAGATTCACTACACTCTGACTAAAGAACTTTCTCCTCATCTCCTTCCGAAAGGAACGTCCTTTAATTCCGAGTCTATGACCTCTTGTCTTAGACTCTCCCACAAGTGGAAACATCCTTTCCACATCCACTCTATTCAAGCCTTTCACTATTCTGTATGTTTCAATAAGGTCCACCCTCATTCTTCTAAACTCCAGCGAGTATAAGCCCAGTGTTGACAAACACACATCATAGGTTAACCTACTCATTCCGGGGATCATTCTTGTCAACCTCCTCTGGACCCTCTCCAGAGCCAGCACATCCTTCCTCAGATATGGTGCCCAAAATTAATCACAATATTCCAAATGTGGCCTTGCCAGTGCATTATAGAGCCTCAGCATTACATCCCCGTTTTTGTATACAAGCCCTTGTGAAATAAATGCTAGAATTGAGTTTGCTTTCTTTAGTACTGATTCAACATGCAGATTAACATTTTGAGAATCCTGCACCAGCACTCCCAAGTCCCTTTGCACCTCCGATTTCTGGATTCTCACCTCATTTAGAAAATAGTCTACGCCTTTACTCCTACTACCAAAATGCAATACTCCACACTTTGCTACCCTATATTCCATCTGCCACTTCTCTGCCCACTCTCCCAACCTGTCCAAGCCCTTCTGCAAATCCCTGATTTCTCGACACTACCTGCCCCTCCATCTATTGCCACAAAGCCGTCAATCCTTTCTTCCAAATCATTAATATACAACGTGAAGAGTGGCGGCTCTAGCACCGACCCTTGCGGAACTCCATTAGTCACTGGCAGCCAACCAGAAAAAGCCCCCTTTATTGCCACTCTCTTCTGCCATCCAGCCAACCTGCTATTCATGCTAGTATCTGCCCTTTGATACCGTGGGCTCTCATCTTCCTAAGCAGCCTAATGTGTGACATCTTATCAAAGGCTTTCTGAAAATGATCAAAGGCTTTCTGAAAATCAGGATCTGAGGTTCTGAGGTCGATGGCTCTGAACTTGAGGATGGCGTCTAAAACATGGCGACTCGTGCACACACTCAATGTGGTCTACTATCTTACACGTTTATACTTAGTATGATTGTGCCTAATGTATAGCAGGATTGTCACTGAACTATATGCTAAAAAATAATTCACTGTACTTGTACCATTGAACCTTTAAGCTTAAAGATAAAACATAAGTATGAGAAGAAAAGAGTGCATACGCTTGGTCCTGGATCTCCCCTTTCACCTCTTGATCCAGGTGTTCCCATTCCAGTTTCACCCTGCACAGAATTTACAAAGATTACTACTGGACTCATAGGCAGAGTATCACCAATGTGAAGAGATTAATTGGAAAGATCTGAAATCTGGTTCCTACCTTGCCACCTTGTGGACCCTGCAGCCCTGGCAAACCCTGTATAAAAGATTTCAATTTAGCATTAATAAAATCACCATCTTTATTCTTATTACATTACCCCTCCTTTTTTATTTTATTTAAATATGATCCCACCTACCGCTAATAAGGCCATATGCATTTTAGCTTTTGCCCTCTGACCTGTGACCCTCTGGATTTCTTTAAGCTCACGATACCTGATGGTTTTTAAAAACATGCCCAGCCAACAAAGACCTGAATCTCCAGAGTTTAGAGTTCAAGGCCACAACATGCTGGAGTAACTCAGCGGGTCAGGCAGCACCTCTGCCGAACATGGATAGTTACGTTTCGGGTCCGGACCCTTCTTCAGACTGATCTTTGACTCGGGGTTTCAGATTCCAGCACCTGTAGCCAATTCGGGGTCTACGTATCATTCGTATGTAATCCACTGCATCAGTGACCCCCAAGAGGGCTGCTTGCTCATTAATAGGCAGTGTGATTGTTCAGGGTCAAGTGGGTATGGTGCAGGGCGATTTCAGGGTGACATCAATGACAGCACAACGCGCCTACATACAGTCACTCAGCTACCACCCGTGAACAGACGTGGGTGAACTGACCTGTGGTCCTGGCAGTCCTGGTGATCCCGGTGCACCCATTGTTCCATCTCTTCCTGGAAGCCCTGGTAAGCCCTTAAATAACAAAACACGGTTGAAAAAAAGTCTTGTAATTGAGGCTCATGTCAAATTAACTGGGTTAAGGGCCTGTCCTACAAGCATGCAACTCTATGCGATGAACGCGATCAAACTAGAAGCGGGGGCCGCGCGGAGGTCGGGTGATCCCCTGTACAGGGCCGTTCCCACCAGCATGCGCCTGCATGCAGCAAGCGCAACCAAACCGGCAGCAGGGACCGCGCGGAGGTCGGGTGAGTGGCGCAACGCGGCGCAAAGTGAGGCGAACTTGGAGCGAAGTCTAAGGTAAGTTCGCCAGGACAGAGAGGGGCACACAGAGAGGGGCACAGAGGCACACACACACAGAGGGCCACAGAGCCACACACATAGAGGTTCACGGAGGCACGATGTCGGGGTGGTGTGTAATGCGTCGAGGCGACTGCGAGCCGACAAGCCGTTGCCACGCGGAATTTTTGGACATAGTCAGTTTTTCGGAGCCCCGCGAGGTGTGTGGTCGAACTCCGCACAATTCCGCATGGCTCTGCCGATTGAAGTGGGACCGGCCCCGCGACGCCGGACGGCTCAAGCGACCACGTTAGGTCGCGTAAATCGCATAGAGTTGCATGCTTGTAGGACAGGACCTTTACTCAAGTGATAGTAAACAATAAATTGGGCAGCACAGTGGTGCAGATAGTAGAGCTGTTGCCTCACCAGAGACCCAGTGCAGCACTGGGGTGAATCAAATTTTCAAATCCTCAAGGATCAGTTTTCTTTGGACTTATGCACAGCAGAGGAACAAGGTGAGAGGCCTGCATCCTGCTCCATTGCTGGATTCACCATGGAGCCCATGAATACAGCAATGGTTTCTCAAAGAGAGGACTCCAGATGTACTCTGCACCTGACCCTCAGCTTTACGGCAAGAGGGAAAAGTATACAGCCACCGAGATTTTATTGGACAGTTATACCGTCATCGAATGAAGAAAACTGACAACAGATGGATAAGGCAAAAATGTTTTCCACATGGCAAGTGGCAGTGAGAGTGATGCAAGAAAATTCAATTACAGCTTTCAAATAAGATATTAATTGATTGATTAAAGATACAGCATGCAAACAAGCCTTCAGCCCATCGAGTCCACGCCGACCATCGATTACCTGTTCACATCAGTTCTATGTTATCCCACTTTCTCATCCACTCCTACATATCAGGAGCAATTTACAGAGATCAATTAACTATGGTATGTGGAAAGAAACCAGAGCACCCGGAGGAAACCCACACAGTCACAGGGAGAATCTACAAACTCCACGCACAGACAGCATCGGAGGTCAGGATCGAACCCGTGTCGCTGGCGCTGTGAGGCAGCAGCTTTGCCAGCTGCACTGTGCCACCCGCATATTGTACATACAGAATTGCTGTGGAGGGAGCATGAGTAAAATGGGTAAATTAGTACATTATTCAATAGTAAGGACAGGGCATATCTCCCTGTGGATATATGTGTGGGTTGAATGGATTCTTCCACATATCTCAACAAGTTTGCACCTTTATGATCAGCAAGGGCCAGTACATACAATTTTAATTTATCCCACCTTAGTTTTTAGTTTAGAGCTACAGCGTGGAAACAGGCCCTTGGCCCACCCAGTCCGCACCAACCAACAATCCTTCTACACTAGTTCTACGCTACCCACCAGGGACAATTTACATAATCCAACTGACATACAAACCTGTACGTTTATGGAATGTGGGAGGAAACCGGTGTTTCAGTATTCCCAGGTACGAGAGGCACAGAAGCCACTACCAGTTGAACACAGGGACAGTCCATACTACCGGGAGACTACGTACTGATAAGGTACGGGGATCCTACAAAATTGGGACTGTGTTGGAAGGGGCCCTTCCAAGTACTACTGACCACACCTACAGTAGTGAAGGTTGAAGATCATCCTCATTTTGACACACCTAATCGATTGTAAAAGGATTGGTAACCAGAGAAAGGACAATAAAATTAATATCTCTCAGTGTTCTGGGAATGGCCCCGATGACCTGGACTACCCTTTTGTCTATGAGTTACGAGTTCGCTCACAGGGGGAATGGCAGTAACTGTTGGGTGTGCATAACAGCAAGGAGGTGTACCACTAGGGACAATACCCCTAAACCAGACTGAAAGCCTATGGCCCTACTCTGTTTTCACAACATCACGGCGTCTAGCAGTTGCCAAGTAATCTCGCAAACATCAGGGAGATTGACTGACAAGCAAAGGGAACGTAAGTATAACAATTTTAAAGGTTGGTACAGATCCCCGTTTGAACTAGGCTGGGCGGTTAAGTATAATAAGCAATCCCTGCTACCAATAAATACCTCATGTCACTGCAACCACCCAGAGAAAGGGATATATTTGGGATACAGCTCATGCACCACAATCTCTCCTCACAGACCACCCACAACCAGTAAATGGAACATACTTTGTGTGTGGGTTATGGGCATACCCATGGTTGCCAGGGATGCCACCGGGAGACTACAGCATTTGGGAGAGAAGGGAGTTTGGAAGGAACGACCACTGGAGAGGTGTTGCTATCTAGCCTATGTGGTTCCTTGCATGAGAATGGTCGAGGATCTTGAAGAGGTAGCCAATACCCCGAGAGTTAAAAGGGGTAGCTTGGTAGCACAGAGATTTTGGATGATCGCTTTCCCCATGTGATAGCCAAGTCAGCTAGGGAGTTGCTCCATATGGCCTCCGCCATGGAATCACTGGCAAATGCAACTGTCGTAGCCCTAGCAGATGAGACTTTATCTTGGCAGAAGACGGGGGCATCTGTGCTAAAATAGAGTGTTGCACCTATATCCCTGATGAATCCTCTAATATCACTGACCTTGCTACCCACATTTCCCTAGAAATTGGAAAGAATCGTAGAGTTGGCAGTGACCTGTATGGATACGGTGAGAAAAATGGGAATTGGTGGCCATACCGTTGGTTTGGTGGAGTTTGGGGTATTGTGATACATTGCAGATCTACCTTTTTGCTGATCATTGCATTAATTCTTATTATTAATTGCTTGCAGCCAATATGTAGGTACCGAGGACTATGTATGTTATAATTTATCTGATAAAAGGAGGAAATGAAGGGGTTAATACATTTTATTTAACAAAATATTAAGAAATTATCCTTCAGTCATTTTCTACCAGGAATTTGAGAATTAGAAACTTATTTAGTCTTTAGCTCTCTATTAATAACAATGTATATTTTATATGATAAAAGCACTGTTTAAAAGATGCTCGGTGCCTTATCTGCTATAACTGACAATTTTGTGTAAGCACATTCCTAGAATCAAGGACAAGTCATATAACGACAGATAATAATGAATCAATGCTAGCATTTACACATAATGGAGTTGGAGGTCCTTCTTTGTCTAGAAACGTGGTCCAGAAACTAAAATGAATGCTTACAGTAGAAACATGTGCAGATGCCTGAGCCAAGTTTGGAACATACTGCTGATATTACAAATTTACCAATAACTTGATATTTCAGTCCGATTTAGAAGGTGTGCTAATTGATAAGAAATAACTATAACTGTACTAACGTTTCGTTGTTCGGAGAGTGTGCGACAGGGAAGCTAAGAGATATATCTTTCAGTACCCTCCCACTAGCGAATAAAATAATTTTGCCTTTCTTGGTGTTTGACTTGGTGTCTGTGATGAGTAAGAACCTTAACTTTAACACCGGTGTTTCAGTATTCCCATGTACGAGAGGCACAGAAGCCACTACCAGTTGAACACAGGGACAGTCCATACTACCGGGAGACTACGTACTGATAAGGTACGGGGATCCTACAAAATCCCAGAGAAAACCTGCACAGTCACAGGGAGAACAAACCAACTTCATACAGCCAGCACCCTTGGTTAGGATCACACTCGGGTCTCTGGCGTTGTGAGGCAGAATCTCTAGCGCTGCATCATCGTACAGCCCTCTAGTGAGTTTCTAATGAGAATTTGATCATTTTACTCGGTATCAGCACTGGCATTTTTGCAAGCAGAACAATAAAGTCAAGATAATCTGGCTTTTGGTTACAATAAGCGAGCAGGAGCATCCCCGTGTCCGCCTGCCGTACCCTCTCCGCTGCCGGACCTTGTGGGCCGGGTACTCCAGCTTCACCTCGTAGGCCTGGTTGCCCAGTGAGACCGCTTGAGCCTTGGAGTCCTGGAGGTCCTGGTGGTCCTGGGAATCCAGGGTCTCCCTGAAAAGGTTTTTAAAATGTTGTCATTCACTTTGAGATGCAGAGCTTTCGTGTAAGTTTAGTTTATTGCCACGTGCATCGAGGTACAGTGAAAAGCTTTTTGGTGCATACTAAACAGTCAGTCTTTAATCACATGATTACAATTGAGTCATCCACATTGTACATATAAAGGAAACATAGAAACATAGAAACATAGAAAATAGGTGCAAAAGTAGGCCATTCGGCCCTTCGAGCCTGCACTGCCATTCAACATGATCATGCCTGATCATCTATCTCAGTATCCTGTACCTGCCTTCTCTCCATACCCCCTGATCCCTGTAGCCACAAGGGCCACATCTAACTCCCTCTTAAATATAGCCAACGAACTGGCCTCAGTTACCTTCTACTACCTTCTGTGGCAGAGAATTCCACAGATTCACCTGTGTGAAAAATGATTTTCTCATCTTGGTCCTAAAAGACTTCCCCCTTATCCTTAAAGGAATAAATAACATTTAGTGCAAGATAAAGTCCAGTAAAGTCCGATTGAAGATAGTCCGAGCATCTCCAATGAGGTAGATGGGAGATCAGAACCGCTCTCTAGTTGTTGATGGGATGGTTTAGTTGCCTGATAACAGCTGGGAAGAAACTATCTTTGAATCTGGAGGTATGCGTTTTCACATTTCTGTACCTCTTGCCTGATGGGAGAGGGGTGAAGAGGGCATGACTGGAGTGAGACTCGTCCTTCATTATGCTGGTGGCCTTGCCTAGGCAGCGTGAGGTGCAGATGGAGCCTTGGGTAGGTTGCCATCCTTCCTGATAGGCAGGCACTTTGGGCAATCCCACACCGCCAGTGCCCTAACAGCTCTCTATCTCCCCCCCCCCCCCCCCCCACCACACACACACACACACACACACAATGACAGGGGATTAGGTAGTAGTTTCGGTGAGGGGGAAGCATGGGGGTAATGATACCAGGTGGATGGGCAGGATGGCAACAGACAAGAAGAGCAGGGACAGTGGCAGCAGCCTGGGTAAGGACATTGCACATGGCTGGAAGAAGAAATCTGGAAAACAATGTGGCCACAAATGATGGTGGGCATTGGCAACTTTTGTAATTGTTGGATGGGAGGAGGAGCGAAGTTATGGGTTGAATTTGGTAGCATCAATCTGATGGGAGGCAGCTGACTTCAATGTTTTGTGACAGTGGCAAGATCCTGGGCGAGGTGGCGAAAGGCTGAAGTTGGGGGCGGTTTCAGACTGAAGAAGGATCCCGACCCAATAGCTCACCTATCCACGATGTCCAGAGATGCTGCCCGAGTTACTCCAGTACTTTGTGACTACAATGACCTAATCATCCGTCCAGTCATGAATCTATACTGTCCACCACCAGTGGTACTGAAATGGACCATGATGGAAGTAGACAAAAGATTCTGACTAAATTAACAGACCCAAATTAACTCCCCAAATATCTTTCAATTATTTGTCCTCCGTTATGAGAAAATATATCAGAAAAAACACACATTAGTTACAATCAACAAACACAATTCTCACCTTACGCCCTGCAGGACCAGACAGCCCGGGAGGACCAGGTATTCCAACGCCCATGAGACCCTGTGATGATAAAAATTGGAGAAAGTTAAAGAAAATGCCATATTTCACCACTTGTTGCTTCAATATTTTTTACAGTCATTGAGCTAATGTGCCCCAAAGATTTTGTCCATAGGTCAAAAATATTTTTGGGTCATATGCACCGAAATAGAACAATTAAATTCTTACTTGCAGTAGCACAACAGGTTTGTAATTTACCCCATAGATAATATAATTAACAAACACAAAAAGATAAATAAAAGCCCAATAAAGCATAAAAGCAAACCAAAGCCCCAAGTCCCGAGTGAATTTATGTCCCTTTTATGCCAATTAAAGCAATGGAATGAGTCCTTGTATACTGAACCTGTATCCCTGGCACTAGAGCAAGTCGCATTTCTATAGACCCTCTCCTGACCTCAATACATTACAAAGACCTTCACATCCTTAACTTAAAGCTTCCATTCTGCACACAGCTAGATCCCACAATAATAATCGGATATCTGATGTGAAAACAGACTTGCACCTTCCTGGTGATTATCTTTAATGGTAAAACAGCAAAAATGCATACATTATTTACCTTATCACCTTTGAATCCAGTTGAGCCTCTTAAACCCTGCAATAACAAAAGTTTTTAAAATATATTAAAAGAGATAAGGTTTCAACACTATGTAGAAACAAAGGACTGAAGATGCTGGTTTATACCAAAGATAGACATAAAGTGCTGGAGTAAATATCATTATGCTGGTGGTCTTGCCTAGGCAGCATGAAGTGCAGATGGAATCTGTGGGTAGGTTGTCATCCTTCCCCATACCTCCATTTGGGCATTAGATCTGATAGGCAGGCACTTTGGGCAATCCCACAACCCCAGTGCCCTAGCAGCTCTCTATCCCCCCCCCCCCCCCCCCCCCACACACACACACACACACACACACACACAATATCAGGGGGTTAGGCAGTGATTTGATGTGGGGCAAGAGTGGGGGTAATTATACCAGGTGAGGCAGCATCTCTGGACAAATGGGATGGGTGACGTTTTGGGTCTGGACCCTTCTACTGTCTGAGGAAGAGTCCTGAACTGAAACATCGCCCATCCTCTTTTCTTCAGAGATTTGCCTGACCCGTTGAGTTACTCCAGCACTTTGCGTCTATCAAGGTTTTAACACTTTTTCCCTATGACCCATGTGATATGTTCCACAGGAACATCAAAGGTTCTTAGGTCAGTTTATCGTCATATGTACCAATTGAGGTACAGTGAAATTCAATTTACCATACAGCCATACTAAAAAAAAGGCAACTAGACACACAACTACATAAAAGTTAACATATACATCCACCACAGCAGATTCCCCACATTCCTCACTGTGATGGAAGGCAATAAAGTCCAATCTTCTTCCTCATTTAACATGTAGATAAAAGTGGAAATTAGAGTATTTAGTACTTACGTATTTGTGTCTTCAGTATTTAAGTAAATCTTATGAATCTTGAATAGTTTCAGGTGGTGCAGAATGCGATTGTAAAGGATCCGGGGTTAGAGTGCTATGTGGAACTAGCGTAGGCGAGGAGGTGAGGCTGGGGTAGGTTAGTCTGGATCACATCGAATGGCAGGGTGGGCTAGAGGGGCAGAGTGGCCTACTCCAGTTCCTGTTTTCTTGTGTCTATTTTAGCTGATAAACTAGCAGAGGCCCTTTCATAAATGAGTTAACTTTTTTTGCTCAAACACAGACAGCAGAAAGCAATTTCATATGAAAAATCTAAATGGAAATCTATACCCCTGAGGTAAAATGAGGATACAAGGAACTGAAGTCTCCCTTTAACCTTTCCTATTGATGCACATGTCCATATGTTTTTTTAAAACATTGTAATTGTACATGTTGCTACTTAAAGAAATGCTCTTGCTCTTGAAGATGACCGCTCAACACTTGTCAGATGTTATTTAGAATAGAGACAGAAAGCCCGGCAAATCTATTGACTACTCACATCCTGTCCCGGCTCCCCAGGTTCACCTTGTTCACCCTTGAATGAGAGAAAGCACGTTTAAATCTTCATCATAAACACCAGTGAAAGAACAATGAGGTTTCACAGTTTAATTAACAGATGCACAAAGTGATGTGGCAGCCAGCCCATTGGCAAGGGTAAACGTCTTTGAGGCAATGAAACACCCCAGCGAGTTTGGCAGGGCAGCACTGGACATTCAACGTCCCGGTGAGAAATAAAGCATCAAATAGAAGTTGGTGGTGGAGCTGCGGAGGCAGAAATGTTAAAAGGATGGGAGCAGATGTACAATTTTCAGCCTGGCTACCCAGGCTGTGATCTGCTACACCTCATCGGGTTTACAGTCTCTTGACACAAAGACACATGGTGTATCCAAACACTTTGCATCCCACCAGTATCAAATAGAGATGAAGAACTCACTGGCAGCAATAATATATTGTCCAATTAATTACCATCCCATGGTAAAAAGACTCCTTTACTTAAACATGACTGTGAACTTTCTGATTTTCATTATATTTAGATCAAGGGCTCCCAACCTGGGGGAAATTTACCCCGGGGTAAATGTCACCTACCCAGGGGGTAAATTTGTTCATCATTAGTTGTTCATAGATAAGTGAAATAACATTGTTATGTGCCATTAAAGTTGCCAGGGGTAAACGGGACGAAAAAGGTTGGGAACCCCTGATTTAGATGAAAAAGATGCTCAAATTTTGCACTATGGGTTTATACATCACAGGTATTTAAGTTTGTACCTTATGTCCTTTTGGGCCCATTGAACCTTGGTCACCTTTCATGCCCTGGAGAGAAAATAAATATAAATGTTTAGTTTTAGTTTAAAGATACAGCATGGACAGAGGCTGTTTGGCCCACTGAGTCCACGGCGGCTATTGATCCCCCTTACGCCAGTTCTAAGTTGTCGCATTTTTGCATCCTACATATGAGGAGCAATTCATACTGCAAATGTGAATGTCTTTGGAATGTGGGAGGAAACTGGAGCACCAGGAGAAAACCTATGTGGTCAGAGGGAGCACATACAAACTCCGTACAGACAGCACCCATGGCCAGGATTGAACCTAGGTCTCTGACACTGTGAGGCAACAGCACTACCTAACTTCAATAATTCTTCCTCATGATGCACTTAATAAACATCAGGAAAAGAAGCAAGAGGAGGCCATTCATCCCTTTAAGCATCCTCATGCATTCAGTCAGATCATAGCTGATCCCTGACCATACTCCCATCCAAAGCTGGTTTGTCCTGACTCACATGGAGACTGAAAACCTATCAACTTCAACTGTGGGGCTTGGGCAGGGAGTTCCAAAGATTTCTCATCACCACCCGAAATGGGTTTTTGAATGGTTCTACTCCTAGACTCTCCAAACTCTCAGCATGTACTCCCTCAAACCTGAACATAAAAATATAATTTTAACTCATTGAAAATCAACATACATATCTTTCCCACTTGTTTTTTGACAGGCAATTCTTCTAACTCTTATTCTATTTAATCTCTTATCATGGAACTCCTCTTTCATAACTGGCACTAGTCCAGTAAGATTTTGGGCAAGGATTTTTTCCTCGAATGAGGAGATCAGGCTCCATGTATGACACTAAATGTGTTCTCTCCAAAGTCCTGTATATGCAGCAAGACTTCCTTATGGCTGCACACCAAATCTCTCATTATACACTCTGATGTATCATTTATCCTCTTAAGTTTTATCCTTGCAGGCTGGCTTTTATATGGTAACCTCAACCCACAGAATATCACCTCCCAACTTAATTAATATATTCATCATATTTCTTCATGGTACCAGTCAACAGGCTGAAACCCACCTAGTTCTTGGCTACAGGTATAAGGTGTTTTCACAAATTCCATTGGATAAAACGCGATTTCTATCAGGAACTACACAAACACCTAAGAGTTACTTTGGAAATTGACAAACAGAAAAAAAGCTGTTTTGGAAAAAAAAAAGTGTAAGGTGTTCACATGTAACCTCCCTGCAGTAATCAGACACCACTCTCTCTTAAGAACACTGTCTCATTGCAGACAAAAACTTGACAAGAATCACTTCTATTGATACTCATGCAATAAAACACCATTAAACAATGTAACGTATAGCCTTTAGTATTTTTATTTGCAGTGTAAAATTGAACTTGCAACTATTAAAATGACTTGCTTTTGAAGATCCTGTGGGAGAAATAATCTTGTTATTGTGTCGGAAACTCTCTCACCTCTAATCCCTTCTCCTCATTGACGCAATTGCTTTTATAACATGATTTTCCTTTGACATGACGTTTCTTAGAAACCTACGTAACTATTGCTTTCTAGCAGAACTACTGGTGTAGAACAATGCTGTAGAGTCATAGAGTCATACAGTGTGGAAACAGGCCCTTCGGCCCAACCAGCCCACACTATCCAACATACCCCATCTGCACGTCCAAACTGTCTGCCTTTTGCCCATCTCCCTCTAAACCTGTCCTACCCATGTACTTGTTTCTGAAACATTGTGATAGTACCTGGCGCAACTATCTCCTTTGGCAGCTCATCCATATACCCAGCACCCTTTGTGCAAAGAAGTTGCCCCTCTGGTTCCTATTAAA
The DNA here is from genome assembly GCA_963514005.1 of Raja brachyura. The sequence continues at coordinate 21,273,680 of OY740796.1, read as the reverse complement.
TCTTTTCCCCTTCACCTTAAACCCATGTCCTTTGGATCTTGACTCCCTTACTCAAGGTAAAAGTATGCATTTACCTGATCTATTCCTCTCACGATATTATGCACGTCTATATGATCAGCCCTCATCCATGTACTCATGACAAGATGCACCAATTTACCTCGTCACCCTTCATCCCTCTGTGTCCAGAGGCTCCAGGCACCATATCTCCAGGTGTTCCCTAGACAAAACAGTTCGAGATTAGTTAATGTAACATAAAACCATGCACCAAACTTAAATGCAAAGCAGTGTGATTTCATTTCACATTCTTCCAAGATTTTTCACTGGTTGAGGTGAAATTACTTTTCCCTTTCTGTCACTCCCTGATTTGTATCAATATTCCACTGTCCCTCGCCGGCTACTATCTTTTCCATTCCAGACATGAGGCCACTGTTCACATTTCATCCTGGGCATTCGATCATGCTACCAGTCAGCAGGATCCCTATGCCTCAACTGGTCATCATCCAAGCCTCACAGAGAAGCTGAAGGGTAGTTCATATATTCTACCCAACTCTGTTGGCCATTCGAGGATGTCCCTTCATCTGACCTGAGTGGGCAGCAAAAGGGTTTCTGTCTAGCCTCGGGCCACATGCGATCCACCACACCCAGGTCGCTCTCTGAGGGGGTCTCACCATACCACAGTTCGAACCAGAACATGGGCTATGTCCCTGATTGAGCCTCATAAACACTGTGGTGAGAAGAGTAGAATTGGGTATCCTTCGGCAAGTGATACCTCAATGTGTCTTTCCTTCCATCTACCTCTGTAGTGTGATGAGATTCTCCTCCCCATGCTTGAGTGAGTACAACTCCGACACCACTGGACGAAGCAGTCTGCTTGCTTGGCACCTCATCCACCACATTAAGTAAACACCTCGCCATGGCTGCAGTGCATGCCATCTATAATTGCACTGCAGGAACTCACAAAGGCTTCTCTGATATTAGCTTCCAAGTTGCAGTTTCTCCCACCCAGAAGGACAAGGGCAGCAGATGCACAGAAGCACCACCATCTGCAGATTTCCCTGCAAGTCACATGCCATCCTGGGAATGTGTTGCCTTTCCTTCACTGTTATTGGGAATAAATCCTGGAACACTCTATCCAGCAGCACTGAGAGGGCAACCTTCACCACAAGGACTGCAGCAATTCATGAAGGTTGCCAATCACCGCCACCCTGAGGGCAATTAGTGATTGACAATAAATCCTGTCCTTCCAGTGACACCTGCATTCCCTGTAAGAATGAAAGAATCATCTCCTACTTGTGACGTCCTCTGTGGATTAGACTGCATGGCTGAGAAACTAGTGTGCAGGGCTGCGGGGTTCTTAATATTTATGAGGCGATCGTTTCCTATGGAATCTATTTGCTGCCTCAGCAGGAGCCTCATACTTTTTTTTAAAATGCAGAGACACAGGGAACAGCACAGAGTTCTGGAGTTGGTCACTGGGTCAGGCAGCAACTCTGGAGAACATGGATAGGTGACATTTTGGACCGGGACCCTTCTTCAGACTAGGTGAAGCTTTGGGTTGGTCACGACCCAAAACTTTATCCATCCATGTTCTCCAGTAATGCTGACACACTCCAGCACTTTGTGTATTTAAAAAAAAAACACCCTATATGCTTCACACTTCATCCATTCCAGATAAAGACCAATTTGCAGTACAATTGAGATGATAAACTATACATTTAACATGTTAAGGATTCTACTGTCCAAATCACAGACCATCTAAATAGATCAATGGCAACTCCTAAATCTAAAATTATCTATCTTATAGTGGGATTGAAATCCAAGAAGAAAGAAAACCTAACCGTGGAGTTCTGCACGGGCTGAGAACAGAACCTAGCATTGGGGAAGGTGGTCAGTTCACATGGAGCATAAACACAGGTCGAGACCAATTGGCCAACTCTCTTGTTCTTATGTCATTATTTCTTTCTAAAAATAATATTTTCCTCAACCTAGAATGCTTGTTTACCTTTTCTCCTTTAGGTCCGGACTCTCCAGGTTTTCCAATTATTGACTGCAAGAGAAAGGAAGCTTTCAATAAATCTATGCAAATGAATTCACCTGTTAATTGTAAGTCAATGGCTATTCCTTACATAGTAATCCCACAGAACAAAATTTAATCACTCTCCTTTTGTGGTCATTCCATTCCGCTGACCATTCAGACGCTGGCAAAACACATTTGGATAAAAACAGCTCGTTCATCGCCGTTGACTCCTCTGTTATTAAACTAAACATATCCCAATTACAATACATAATTTTGTCTTAAATAAACCCAATCTCCGACCTTGATCACTCTGATCGGTAGCTCATTCCAACCCTATTGGAAACTATTGATGGTGGCTGATGGGTTATCTGTATTCAACCACAGACATTTCAGGCTCTAGCCAACGACTGAGATACAATTAAAGATAATAGACAATAGGTGCAGGAGTAGGCCATTTGGCCCTTCGAGCCAGCACTGCCATTCAATGTGATCCTGGCTGATCATCCCCATTCAGTACCCCGGTCCTGCCTTCTCCCCATATTCCCTCTCAGCTATTTTTAAGAGCCCTATCTAGCTCTCTCTTGAAAGCATCCAGAGAACCTGCCTCCACCGCCCTCTGATGAGGCAGAGTTTTCCACAGACTCACGGCTCTCTGTGAGAAAAAGCGTTTCCTCGTCTCCGTTCTAAATGGCTTACTCCTTATTCTTAAACTGTGGCCCCTAGTGCAGGACTCCCCCAACATCGAGAACTTGTTTCCTGCCTCTAGTGTGTCCAAGCCCTTAATAATCTTATATGTTTCAATGAGATCCCCTCTCATCCATTATTATGTAACAGCATCAATAGGCGGAAAGGTTAGGGGCTATCAACATATTCCATTCCACTGCAGATAGCTGAAGATGTCCAACCAGTACGACCAGGAACAGCATCGGTAGGACTCTGACATATCGACCACAACCCTGGTGTATCTCTCGCGATGTCCAAATGTTGAGCACGATTAGTCAGGGAGTGACTGCCATCTAGTTTTTAGTTTTAGTGATACAGCGTGGAAACAGGCCCTTCGGCCAACCAAGTCCATGCCGACTGACGATCACCAATACACTAGTTCTATGTTATCCCACTTTTGCATCCTACGCACTAGGGTCAATTTACAGAAGCCAATTAACCTGCAAGCCTGTATGTCTTTGGGATATGGGAGGAAACCGGAGCACTTGGAGAAAAGCCATGGAGTCACAGGGAGAATGTACAAACTCAGCACAGTCAACACCCATAGTCAGGCTTGAACCTGGGTTTCTGGCACTGAGAGGCAGTAACTCTACCGCTGTGCCACTGTTTCACCTTGTGCTCAATGCAATTATGCACAGGCAATTTGTGGGGTGGGAAGAGTGGTGTCAGACATGGATGGGTTGGAGAAGTGGGGTATTGAAATGAGCAGCAGATAAGAGGAACTTTATAACATGGTCCTCCAATGGAGTGCAATGAAATGCATCAACTCTTGCCATATTACTGGGATAGACGCCTCTCAGGGTAGGGCAGAGAGGTTAGTGCATGAAATGTATCAGGGCCTCTACTGGCATCAGCACTCATCGATGCTGAGGTCTATAGGGCTTGTGGTGGACCTCAAAAAAAGAGTTGAAGGAACCATTTTCAAGCTTCTTTCTTCAACAGTGCAAACATTCTAGCTGCCCGCTCGATAATTACAATTCTAAGCTAACTCACCTCTCCAGGTAGTCCAAATACTCCTGGTTCTCCCTTGGGTCCTGTGGGACCCTGGAATCCCTGAATACCCTGAAAAGAAATTAAGAAAGTATTGACTGCATCATGTCAGAATGAAGATCATTAGACTGTAGACCTAAGAGATACGGTTTGGAAACAATAGACAATAGGTGCAGGAGTAGGCCATTCGGCCCTTTAAGCCAGCCCACCATTTATTGTGATCATGGCTGATCACTCACAATCAGTGCCCCCTTCCTGCCTTCTCCCCATATCCCTTGACTCCGCTATCTTTAAGAGCTCTATCTAACTCCCTCTTGAAAGCATCGAGAGAAGCCTCGACTGCCCTCTCAGGCAGAGAATTCCACAGACTCACAACTCTGAGTGAAAAGGTATTTCCTCATCTCCGTTTTAAATGACTTACCCCTTATTCTTAAACTGTGGCCCCTGGTTCTGGACTCCCACAACATCGGGAACATGTTTCCTACCTCTTGCGTGTCCATATGTCCATATCTTATATGTTTCAATAAGATCCCCTCTCATCCTTCTAAATTCCAGAGTATACAAGCCCAGCCGCTCCATTCTATCAACATATGACAGTCCCGCCATTTTGGGAATTAACCTTGTGAACCTACGCTGCACTCCCTCAGGCCCTTTGGTCTCCACAAGTCCGCACCGACCAGCGGTCACCCCGTACACCAGTATTATTCTACATACTAGAGACAATTTACAATTTACAATTTACAGAAGCCAATTGACCTACAAACCTCTACGTTTTTGGAATGTAGGAGGAAACTGGAGCATCTGGAGAAAACCAATGCAGTCATAGGGAGAATGTACAAACTCTGTACAGACAGTACCCATAGTCAGGGTCAAACCCGGGTATCTGGCGCTATAAGACAGCAACTCAATGCTGTGCTACTATTTCATATTTTGATCACGACTGATCATTGAAGTGAAACTTACTGTGAGGTCCTCAAACTGGTATATTCAAATGAGTAATGGGATGAGGCAAAATAAATGTCACTGCATTGAAATTAAAGGATTAAGGCTTCCCTGTGGATCGGAGAGATATGATTGAAGTTGGAAGAACATGGAGGAGGTTCTACCATTAACTGGGGCACGCCAATTTTCCAGAACTGCCACTAAATCATCAGGAATTAATGATTAGTGTAGTAATATGACCAAAATTGCATAAGCAAACAAGGAAATCATAAAGGTCACAGTTATGGGGGCTCACAGAGCCATAGAGCATAAAGACAGATCCACACCAATCTTTTGCCGATTTATACTAATCCCATTTGCTTGCATTTGGTCCTTTTGTGTCTTACATGTTCAAATGGCTACCTAAATGACTCTTAAGGGAATATGATTGCATTGGATTCCACCAGTTCCTCTGGCAGTGAGTTTATAATGTCTAATGGATCTGATAGGGTAGATATAGATAAATGATGGCCTCTAATCACAAAAGTGGAGCAAGGCCTTTCTGCAGTGAAATGAAGCACTTTGTCACACTAAGGGGTGGTGGAAATCTGAGACTTTCTCCGCCTTGAGTTTGGTGTTCAATAGAATATTTCAAAGCCGAAAATAATAGAATCATATCCATGTACACCTATTAGAGGATATGGCAAAAAGGTAGATAATTGGGATCACGATGTGCCGAAATGGAGATGGTTGAAAGCTTCATGTTTCTTGGCGTTACTATTGCCCACAACCTTTTGTGGAATGATTATATTGATGCGACAGCCAAGAAGGCACACCAATGTTTCTACTTCCTTACGAAATTTGTCATGTTTCCAATGAGTCTTACAAACTTCTACAGCACCAGAGAAAGCACACTGTCAGGTTGCATCACAGCTTGGTTTGGGGATAGCTCAGCCCAATTCCGCAAGAAGTTTAGAGAATTATAGATGTAGCCCATTTCATCACAGGCTCCCCACCATTGACTCCATCTGCCTTTCACACTGCCTTGGAAAAGCAGCCGACTTAATCAAAGACTTGTGTCCCATCCCAGTCATTCCATCCTCCCTATTCCCGGCAGGCAAAAGGTATAGAAACATGAAAGAGCACTCCACCAGACCCAGGGACAGCTTCTTCCCCTCTGTTATCAGGTTTCTGAACAGTCCTTCAATAAGCTTGGGCACTGTCCAATTCACCTCTACCCCATTACGCACATTAGACTTTGTCTTTGGAACTGTTGTGCTACAATGTTGGAACTACACTCTGGACTCCCTTCCCCTTTGCTATTGTACTTGAGTTTGATGATTGGATTTATGTACAGTAATATCTGATCTGTCTGGATAGCACACAAAACAAAGCTTTTCACTGTACCTCAGCACAGGTGACAATAATAAACCTAAATCTATTGTTGTACCATGATCTATTGGCAGGTGGGCAGGACTTAAGAAACGCCACTTTTCCTTGTGGGCAAGATGCAGATAAAATAGAATTACCATCGTCCCAGGAAGTCCTTTATCTCCATCTTTTCCTGGAACTCCATCCCTCCCTGGTATTCCAGGCTTCCCTGGTTCTCCCTGTAAGCAGATTCAATGAGAAACACAGTATTCACAGTTAAGGCTGGGAGCATGCATCGTTTGTTTGATTAAAATTGTGTTTATTATCTATTTGCTGTTCGTAACATTGTGTTATTGTGGAAGCTTCAGTCTGACAGAGGTTAAGATAGCTGTACAGCACATCGACCGTTGGCCATCCTTTGACATGCAGCACAAGGATCTTGATAAGCATCCTTTGATATACAGCTAGCTGTTAGCTAGAACACATGGTTCTTGATAGTCATCCTTACTAAAATTAATTACAAATAAAGATTGAATAGCATTTAGTTTACTAGATATTAGTGTTTTCGAGAATGCATTGTGATGAATTGATGATAAGAAATTCGAGAATACGGTCGATCTCAAGGGTCAAAATCTGTATAAAAGCTGACAGTTCTGAGTAGAACTTCACAGTATTACGGTAACTGGGACTGTGCTGCTCTCCTTCTGCACAAGTATATAAAGTGTGTCTGGAAAATAATGGACGTTGCCAGAGGCGATTAGATTGGCGACGACAGTATGACTTGCTGTGTTTAGAGGCAAGCCATCACTTTAAGCCCAAATGGAAAAGCTTCAATTAAAAGGCCAATACATTTATGTTTAGACATACAAATACAGCATGGAAACAGGCCCTTCAGACCACTGAGTCCATGCTGACCATCGATCACCTGTGCACTAGTCCCAGATTTGCATCCTACACACTAGGGGCATTTAGCAGAAGCCAATTAACCTACAAACCCACACATCTTTGGGATAGACAATAGACAATAGGTGCAGGAGTAGGCCATTCGCCACTTCGAGCCAGCATGTCGGAGGAAACCGGAGCATCTGGAGAAACACACACGGTTACAGGGAGAACGTACAAACTCCACACATATGGGTTCCCCTATCGTCAGGATCGAACCTGGGTCTGTGCGCTCAGTCAGCAGCTCTACCACTGCACCACAATGCCACCCATATGTGTGAGCTTGAAAGGTGGATAACATATACAGTATGTTATTCAACAACAATGTATGGATAATGATGGCACTGACTGGTGACAGGATATATCCGCCGTGGTATTTTTGAGGGTTAAGATCAAAGAAATTGGTTGGGAATCCACAGCTTTGCAGAGAGCAGTATTGTAGGTACTGAGAATTTTGAATCTCTCCCTAGCTCAATACAGAAACCAAATGGAAGAGTCATGCTGATCCATAGGAGGACTTGAGCAGGCAAAATAAAACCATAAGCTAATCACTTCCAGAATACAATCCATGACCTTATACCGTAAGCCTCCAACTTCCAAAGGGAAATAAATGAGAGGGGCTCTTGGGTACACTGGTACATCCAAAGGAGAGAATTGGATTATGCTTAACAGAACACAGGAAGAACAGAATATGGTGGTCTAAGGAAATTAAAGGCAAACCTTACTGTACATGCAGTACTTCCCTGGAACATTGAGTTTGCAGGTCAAAACGGTTCCTAATTGTGACAGTTTAGAAGTGTCCCGCAGCAATAAAGTTACAAGCAAGCACGCACAAAAATAAATGTTTCAAACTTACCACTTGGCCTGCCAGGCCTGGGGCTCCTTGAGAACCCTGTAAAGAAACACTAATCAATGAGGCTGTCCAGGCTGAACTGGATACCAAGTCCATAAACAACAGGGAGCCTCGGGTCAATTGCCATTTTAGTTCTACTTCCCAATCCCACTTTGATGTCTCGTTTGATTCGGCAATTTAGACTCTTCCAGTCTCAAAACTGGAATTAATTTCAGACCGTAATCATTGTTTCCATTTTCACTGACCATCGGTTTCTGTGAGCATTGTTAACTCATTTACACATCTTGTCAGCCCATCTTTTCTTTCTCTACATGCCCCATCAACACCCCACTGAATAAGACACTCAGCATAGTCAAGAAAGGTGATATATACCATAGCTCCGGAAGCACCAGGGTTTCCAGGAAGTCCCATGTTACCAGGAGGACCAGGCAGCCCCTAGGCGTAGAGAATAAATTCATCAAACACAGGTCACATAACCAAAGCAGAAGAATCATTTCCAACTTATTCTGTTCAACTGGCTGGCGTAACTCAGGCAGTTCAGAGAGCTGGTATGTTAATTCTATTTGGGTTAATTTGGAGTCACCTATCTGGGGCAACAATAGCTGTGAATCAGATATGTTTACGCCATAATTGACACTACTACTTACTCATTAATTTATTTAACTGAACTTATATTTGTCAGCTGGTGTGGTGTGACTTGAACTTTAGGATCATTAGTCCAGGCCTCTGTTGACTAACGTAGGATCAGTACCTTAAAAGGATGCAAAGTGCTGGAGTAACTCAGCAGGTCGGGTAGCATCTCCGGAGACCATGAACTCTTGGGTTAGGACACTTCTTCAGACTGATGATGGAAGGCTGTGCATTCAGAGGGGGTGAGATTGGAATGGGTACGGGGAGTGCAGAAATCAAGATGGTTGATGTTGTGCTGGCAGTTGGAAATATAAAGGTCCAAAGTGGGTGGAAGACCAGCAGGGGGAGTCCATGAGTAGGAGGAATGTTGGAAAGGAAGGGGTCATCACTGAGATACAGTACTTTGATACAGTACATTTTTTTGGTTTGTAAACCAGTACCTGCAGTTTCTTGTTTCCACGAGGATCAGTACGTTGTTGGGTGGAGTTTGGGCCTTCATCCTGGAGTTCAGAGGGTTGGCTACAATCGGAGACAACATTGGAATGGAGAATGGGGGTTCATGGATTAGAGGGTCTCGGGAGGTAAGATTGGAATGCGGGACAACTAGGAGTGGAGCTTGTGAAGTAGTGGGCAAGAAGGGAGAGTGCTTCAAGGACATTTAATAGACAGATATTTGAACCCAGCACAGTCCTCACAGTTTGGTGTTTTCTGTTCTTACTCACCTGAATACTCAAACCTTGGTCACCTTGGATACCCTGTGGCAGAAAAAAACAGAATATAGTAAAACAGTAACGTAACACCAAGATTTTATTAAATAATCACGGTAGAATCAACAAACTAGGAGAAGTCAAGACCCATCTAGATTATCCGAGGAGAAGTGTTGAAGTAACTCAGCGGGTCAGGCAGCATTTGAGTGAACATGGACAGGGATTCAGGGTTGGGACCCTTCTTCAGACTCAGGCAATGAATTGGCAACGACCGCTAGGATGAGTAATTTTCGTATTCTGTAGTTTATTGGTGTAGGGCAGTTGGTAATTCGCACTACTCGACCCTTGCCTAGCAGAAGCTCAATGTTACATGGAGAGAGCATTCTCTTTTCAATAGTTTGTAAGTGTTTTGGGGCTACTAATTCTGGAAGGTCATTGAGCCAGAATCAAAAGTGAGTTGACATGACATCATGGGATGCCTTTCTGGTTACCTTCTGGTAAGGGTCTCCCCCTCTCTCAACCTCCACACCATTCCCTCCCTCAACCTTTCAACCCCAATAGAACTGATTCAATGCTTCAATCTTCTTGCCATTTTTCCAGATCCTACCCTAACCACTCATGCATCCCAGCACGCCCGAGAGAGAAATACAGCACACAAAAAGACCCAAAGTACTAGAGTAACTCAATGGGTCAGTCAGCTTCTCTGCACTACATGGATAGGTGACATTTCAGGCCAGCACTCTTCTTCAGTCTGTAGAAGGGTCCAGACCCAAAATGCCACATGTCCATGTTTTCCAAAGATGGTGCCTGACTCGCTGAGTTAGTCCAGCACTTTGAATCTTCTTTTGTAAACAAGCATCTGCAGTTCCTTGTTTCTACATAAAAGACCCTTCTGCCAACCCAATGCATGTCAACCACCAAGCACCTGCACACATTAATCCCATTTCTTTTTTTCTCTTGGAGTTTGTTCAACTCCCACTATCACACCCCCACCCCCCCCCCCCCCCCCCCACCCCCACCGCCATCTCCAATTCTGCCACTCACCTACACACTAGGCAATTTCCAGTGGTCAATTAATCTATTGACCCACCCTTCTTTGAGATATGGGAGGAAACTGGAATACTGGGGAAACCTGTACACTCGCAGGAGAATGGGGCAACCCCATGCCACAGGATTTTATCATTCTCCCACATGTTCCAGGTGTGGGTTACACCACAGGACGAATCTACTCAGAACACTGCATCAGAACTAGCTCCTAAAAAAAGTGGACAGCTCAAGACTAGCCCCACAAGATGCCTGAGCTTCCCTCAGTTCCTGAGTTACTTGCTCTTCTCCTTAAGGATGCAATGGTCCCCGGATTTAACACACTCCCCTGTAGTAAAGCATTTTGCACCTTAACAAATCTGCATTAATCAATCTATCCTGCCTCCTCTGTTACAAGTTGAATGCTGCTTCAGAGAAAATCCAGCAAGACGTACCTTCACTCCGGGCACACCCGCTGGTCCTTGTGGTCCTGGTGAGCCCTTGGGGAGAGGAGAGAGAAGATTAACAAATGTAGTGGTCAATTTATTAGTGGCCCAGTTTCATTTTCAAGTTCCTGTCCCCACATTGCTTTGTTGTAAGGGAAAGAATAGTGAAGGACCCGTCCCACTTACGTGATTTTTTGGGCGACTGCCGGCACCCGTCATAGTCGCAGCAGGTTGCCGAAGATTTTCAACATGTTGAAAATCCAGCGGCGACCAGAAAAAGATATGACTCTTTGGGTGACGACTCACGACCATACGGGCGACATGGGGTGATGCCTGTATGGTCGTGAGTAGGCACCAAAGAGTCGTACCTTTTTCTGGTCGCCGCTGGATTTTCAACATGTTGAACATTTTTGGCAACCTGCTGCAACTATTACGGGTGCCGACAAGTCGCCGAAGAAATCGTGTAAGTGGGACAGGCCCTTTAATGCTAATAACTAGCACGTAGGGATGTAGATTGTGCTAATGTGGAGACAGGGAACTGCAGACAAAGCCTAAAAGTAGAGTTGTGGAATGCAGCAGTGATGACACCCAAGTTTCAGGAACTTTATTGATTATGTTATAGCATGCACCCATCATTGTAACAGAAAATTGGATCCACTGTCAACTAAGGTAGACTTGTGGATAATAATAGTATTTGGTAATCAAGGTCTAGTTTGTTACCTGGTGTACTAGTTCAATGATAACATATGATAAACATTTGATGGCATTGGGCCTGTACTCATTGGAGTTTAGAAAAATGAGGGGGGACCTCATTGAAATGTACAGAATAGTGAAAGGCTTGCCACAGAAGGCTGTGGAGACCTAGTCAGTGGATATATTTAAGGCAAAGATAAATAGATTATTGATTAGTACAGGTGTCAGAGGTTATGGGGAGGAGGCAGGTGAATGGGGTTAGGAGGAAGATAGATCAGCCATGTTTGAATAGCGGAGTAGACAGTGGGCCTAATGGCCTAATTCTGTTCCTATCACATGATCTTATGATAATGGTCCAAGAAGGTTAGAGATGATCTTTCTCCCGTCACTTGTTCTGTTTCTTTTCGCTTGTTCTCTCGCCACTCTTAGGAGATTCTGGGAATATATGAACATTGGGTTGTTGGCGGAGGGAAGAAAATTCCAGTTATGATGGTCTGACCATCATGGCCTCTGGAATGGACGATGGACTTTCTTTGCTTTCCAGTTTCACATTTTCATTGCAGCAAATTCCTGCCCCATATTGACTGCAGCCACTGACCTCCGAGTTAACCGTTTACAAGTGGTACAGGTAAAAGCCATCACCTTTGGCGACCCGTAGAGCATGGACAACAAGTATGTTCCTATCAACTTCCCAGGATTAATTGAAAAGAAAGGGTGTGCTAGATCATTGTATGAAATGCCCAAACACAGGATATTTATATACCGATGGTAACCTGGTTATGGTGGGTAACAAGAACTATGAAGCTGATTGTTTAGGATGTGAACCTACCTGTTGGCCTGGTGGTCCAGAGTCTCCTTGGTTTCCCTGATTTACAAATACAAGTTAGTCAACCTCAACAAATGGATTGTTTCATCATAAAATCAGCATATACTACAATAAACAGATGCACTTAGATCGTTTAATGAAGTTCATAGCCTCTTCTAAATTTCATAAATTTCCTTCTAGGCTGGTTTTAGGTTCAGATCATGATGTTTTAGGGTTAGACTGGAGAAGCTTAGGCTGTTCTCCTTGGAACAGGGAAGGTTGAGTGGCCATTTGACAGAAATGATCAGTTTCGAGAGGGTAAATAGAAGGGAAACTGTTCACATTTCTGGATGGTTCAAGAGTTTAACCAGTGGCAAAGGTTTAAAGTGGAGGACAAAGGTTATAATGTGGGGGTGAGAGAGTTTTTTAAATTTACATCCAGAGTATGGATATGGTCTGCACACTGCTTGCAGGGTAGGTGAGTACCGAATTGGAGCCTCAAAAGGGAAATTAATTGGACAGTGGTCATTTCTGCAAAGGTGAGGCATTCAACTGATTCACAGATATTCTTCTATGGTTGGAAAACCCTCACAAACAATATGATGAAATCAGAATTGTTATCCAGTTCACTTTGTTGGAAAAATTAATTCTTTGTTACATCTGGAAATTGATTTATTTCAGGGCCACGCTTGATGGGAAATGTCCTACCTGGGTGAGCCGAATGCAACAGGTTATCGGAGCACGAGGTAGGGGGACAGAGTTAACCAAGATCATTCTATGCCCCACTGTAGGTTCCAGCTGCAGGGGCTATGTTTAGTGATAAGTTGAGACCCTAAAGAGGCTGTCCCACTGTACAAGCTAATTCAAGAGCTCTCCCAAGTTTAAAAAAGAAATCAAACTCGTGATAAGCACGTAGAATGTACGTTGCGGGTATGTCGGAGCTCGGGACGTCTCTTAGCGGCTCCTAACTCTGACGGCAGGTACTTGGGAAACGCGGTAAGCTCGTGAAGGCTCGTGAAGATTTTTCAACATGTTGAAAAATGTTCACGAGAGCCCTGAGTACCTACGAGCGGTTATTACCGTAATTCTCCGAGTTCGAATCGGGGAAACTCGGGAGAACTCTTGAATTTGCTCGTACAGTGGGACAGCCCCATAACTAAAACTGTCTTTTACAGACTACGGGAGGAAAATTGTCAGAATTTTGTCTATTTTTGTCAAGCGGGGGTATTTGGATTAACAAGGAGAGTTGGTGGAATCATCTAACCAAATAATCCTATAGGCTAGAAATGCTGAAACAATAAATGATGGAAAAACACAACAGGTTAAACAGTATCTGCAAAGACAAAAGGTATATATCACCATTTTGTGTCAAAACCCTGCATCAGGACTGAGAGGGAAGAGGAAAGATTGCCAGTAAGTAGCAGTACGAGGGAGGGGTTGGACAGGGGCTGGTGGGTGATAAATGGGACCAGATTTGGAGGATGTAATGATGGGCAGATGGAGCCAGGTAAGGAGGAGAAGATGGGAGAGGATGGGAAGGTTGAACAAAGGGAGACCTTACCTGGTTCCACCTGTCCATCAATCCCGCCTCCACCCCTCATCTCCCAGTCTCTAATCCTTCACTTATATTGCTATGTACTGGTATTTTTTCTATTCCCCCCTCAGTCCTGATGCAGCGCCTTGACCCAAAATATTGACATCGACATTTGCCTCCACAAATGCTGCTGAACCCACCGAGTTCTTCCAGCATTCCAGCATTTGCATTCTAGATCTTCAATCGATTTTGTCTTCAGATTGGAGGAGATAAATGCCCTTGTAATCTTGTGTTCCCAATAGCACTAAAGATTATGCAGAACTATGGTTCAATGGGGGGGGGGGGGGGGGGGGTTCTGCTAGGCATGGCAGTAATGTTAGTCCTTCATTTAACTGGGTAAATACATTTATACTTTTAGCACATCTGCTTGCTTATTCCATAAATATACATATATTCCATAAATACATAATTATAGCTGCAATTGAGCATTTTATCAAAGGCCTTCAACCAACATTGCAATCAAAATTCTTTCAAATATTTCTCGGTACCTCTAGGAATGTCCCTTGGAAAGGGTGTTGGACTCAGATAAATCTACTTGGCACAATCTCTTTGCGTTGGCCTCCATACATGGAACACAACTGGAGTGAGGCAAACCAGCGCATTAAACGCAAATAGTTCCACTTCACAATGACACCGTGCCCCTTGTCATCTCCACAACTTCTACCCAGTTCCATATTTCTCCCTCCCTTCACTGTGGATGCTACGTAGACATGGAATCAGCTTGCCAGTACCTCCCCCATGGGCATCAAGGAGCTTTGGCAGAGCAATTAATTGATTGAGGGAACAGATATTATCGCTTATCCTGACCAAATTCTTAAACCCTAATGCAAGTGCCCAGGTAACTGTAAATAGGAAATACAATGGATTTTGTCAAAAACAGAAATATGGTTTTGATTACTGTTTCTCACTTTTCTCAAATCTTGGGTTTATAAGCCTCCCTCCCTTATCCTGATGGTAATCTGAGTGCATTAAGCCCCTGGATTGCATTGGTGATTATTATAGTTATCGAGTCATACAGCACAGAAACAGGCCTTTCAGCCCAACTTAACCATGCCGATCACCCTCTAAATCTTTCCTATTCATGTACCAGTCCAAATGTCCTTTATGCAACCAAAGATCCCTTTGTTTAGTTTTAGTTTAGAGATACTGCATGAAAACAGTCCCTTTGGCTCAGCCAGTCCGTGCCGACCAACGAGCATCCATTCACACCAGTTCTATCCTGCACACTAGGGACAATTTTTACAGGGGCCAATTATTCTACAAACCTGCATGTGATTGGAGAGTGAGAGGAAACCCATGCGGTCACAGGGAAAACGTTCCAACTCTGTACAGACAGCACCTACAGGGCCCCGTTTCATTCCACCTTCCCACTGTGCAACACCCTTTCCAAAGACATCCCAGAGCATGGTCAACGTTGAAATTCGCTGACAGTCTTGTTGTGGAGAAGCCAGTGTAAAGAAGCATTATTGTGACATGCAAAATACACGCAGTCGTGAGAAGCAATGTGAGCACACCTACCGGGCGGCCAAGTACTCCAGGGAAGCCTGGCAGTCCCTGTAAACATTTGAGTCATGCCAAAAAGTTAAGAGAGCAAGAAGTTATCTGAGCAAAGCAGCTTCACTGTCTGCAATCGACACTCCAGAATAACAAGGCTTTAAATAAAAGGGTGGGCAGCAGAGATCAGACTGTGATAGCCTCTCACAAGACAGAGACAGAGACAGACACAGACGGACAGGACTGGAACCATGCCACAATGTCGCACTCAGTGCTTGCTCTTTGACAGCTCCTGGCTGCTAACTTTAGGCTTCTTGATCGATTGATTCATTGATTGATTGAAAAATACAGCATGAAAACAGGCCCTTCATCCCACTGAATCCACACTGGCCATCGATCACCTTTTTATACAAGTTGTATGGTATATCACTTTTGCATCCACTCTCTGCATACCAGGTGCAATTAATCTACAAACGCGCAAGTCTTTGGGATGTAGGAGGAAACCGGAGCACCTGGACGAAAGCTAAGCAGTCACAGGGAGAACGTGCAAACTCCACAAACAGACAGCACCCAAGGTCAGGATCCAACCCTGGTTTCTGGCACTGAGGCTGTAGTTCTATCAGCTGTGCCTTTAAGCCACCCCTGGTTATCTTTCTTAAAAAGGATGACCCAACCAATTATTTGTTCATAACTTGTGAAACATCAGTATGACTGTCTTTAATCGGACTTTACTGCACATTATCTTGTACTAAACATTATTCCTTTTATCCTGCATCTGTACACTGTGGACGGCTTGATTGTAATCATGTATAGTCTTTCAGCTGGCTGGATAGCATACCACAAAAGTGCTTTTCAGTGTACCAAGTTTGGTGACAATAAACTAAACACTAAATTAGACTTCGATTGCACATTGAGCCAAGAACAGTGTGAACTTGGTGAGCTTGCTGTAGTTCCAGTCTGCAGCCAAAGATCGCACTCAAAATGAAACCTCTTGTACCAGGGCCAGGAGCTGCATACACGAACAAGCCCTGGAATTGGTTGTGACATTGACACGGCCACTCTAGTGGAAGCAGCTTTGCTACTTTATGGTTCCAGTCTTACAGTGAGTCGTTAGTGTTAGTGCACAACAAGACAGACATAACAGCCTATCAGTGGCAGTGAAAGTCGATGACCAGGCAGTGCCCTATAGTCCAATCCAGCACCAGGGCAACTCACTCGATGCTTCAAGACTTAATTTGGTTACTTACGGGAAGGCCAGATTGCCCTCTGTACCCTGGTCGACCCTGAATTTAAGAAAATAAATGACACATGACAACATAACAAATAACATCAAAACCTTCTCACCCGAAACATTACTCGCTGAGACACCCAGATGTGGTTAAAGAACAAGAGACAAACAACAAATTATCTTTTTAATGATTAGGTTAGACTTCACTGCATTCAATTTAATTTGCTCCTTTTAACACACAAATGCCAAGGGGCAAGTTTTCTTCTTAGACACGTGATAATGTGTAGATTTGTGGAAATCCTTCAGTGCTGAATCAATTAATTTGACTAATAGATTCCCAATGCTTGAGTGACACAGTAGAACGTGATCATCAAACAATCATAAATAATGCCAGAATTATTCTTCATTATTTAACATCGTGGATGATAATGGCTCTTTATCCCCTTGGCATGTTAATATTAATGAATGACCGACCTGAATTGTGTTGTGGAGATAACGGACAGGACAAGGTTTGACGTGTGAGTGATGTGCAACAAGGGACACACGTTTATCAAACAAATACTGACAACACTGAACATAAATCCAGGCTGGTTCTGTTTGGCTGAAAGAAGAAGTAGAGATTTAAAGGTTGGCTCTGTTGCGATGAAAACAAACAGCTGGAGTAACTCAGCGGGACAGGCAGCATCTCTGGGGAGAAGGAATAGGTGTCATTTCGGGTCGAGACCCTTCTTCAGACTGGTTAGGGATAAGGGAAACGAGAGATATAGACAGTGATGTGGAGAGATAAAGAACAATGAATGAAATATATGCAAAAGTTACTATGATAAAGGAAGCAGCTGATACAGTAGGTGAGGTTGGAGGAGGTGCAAGTGAACCTCTGCCTCACCTGAAAGGACTGTCCCTGGACAGAATCGAGGGAGGAGGTATAACGACAGGTGATGCATCTTCTGCAGTTGCTGGAGAGGGGGTGGTTTGGGTGGGAAGGGATGAGTTAACTGGGGAGTTGTGGAGGGAACTGTCTCTGCGGAAGGCAGAAAGGGGTGGAGATGGGAAAATGTGACTAGTGGTGGCATCACTGGTACTGACAGTCCTTTCAGGTTACGCAGAGGTTCACTTGCATCACCTCCAACCTCATCTACTGAATCTGTTGTTCAAGATGTGGACGCTTATGCATCAGCGAGACCAAACGCACACTGGGCGATCGTTTCACAGAACACCTTCGCTCAGCCCGTGTGAACCAACCTGATCTCTTGGTTGCTGGACACTTTAATTCTCATTACCATTCCTACACAGACCATTCTGTCCTCGGTCTCCTCCATTGTCAGAGTGAGGCTAAATGCAAATTGGAGGAACAGCATCTCATATTTTGCTTGGGCAGCTTACAGCCCAGTGGTATGAATATTAATTTCTCTCACTTCATGTAGCCCCAGCATTCCCTCTCTCTCTATCCCTCTCCCACCCACGTCGCACTAGCTTCTCATTTTCATCCCTACAAATAGCTTACATTGGTCTGTTTCCTTTATCATCATTACTGTTTTGCATATCTTTCATTCATTGTTCTTTATCTCTCCACATCACCGTCTACAGTATATCTCTCGTCTCCCTTATCCCTAACCAGTCTGAAGAAAGGTCTCGACCTGAAACTTCACCATTCCTTCTCAACAGAGATGCTGCCTGTCCCGCTGAGTTACTCCAGCATTTTGTGTCTATCTTCGGTTTAAACCAACATCTGCAGTTGCTTCTTACACATTATTATAAAAACAACTTTACATCGTCAAACAGTCGAGTATAGACGGTCTACAACTGTAATTATCTGAGGAAGGGTTTACATGGAAATAACAGTATAGAAAATAATTCATGTATAAACACATAAACTTTGTCTAATGCATTAATAGTGACCCTGTGGACAGGACAGGACAGGACAATCTCATTCAATGCCCATGGGTGGCCAAGTGTAATGTTTAAAAGACAACGTTGGAGTTTCATTGTTTTGATATCGATATATATGACTCATTTCATAAGCCACAGGAGCAGGATTAGGAAATTCACCCCATCGATTCTGCACCGTCATTCAATCATGGCTGATCTATTTTACCCTTCAAGCCCATTCTCCAGCCCATAACCTTTGATGCACATTACTAATCGAGAACTTATCAATCTCCACTTTAAAAATACGCAATGACTTGGCCTTCATAGCCGTCGGTGACAATGAATTCCACAGATTCACCAAGCTCTGCCTGAGGAAGTTCCTCCTGATCTCTTTTCTAAAGGTACGTCCTTTCATTCCGAGGCTGTGCCCTCTGGTTCTACACTCTCCCACCTCTCCATTTAACACAATGCTTGAAAGCTTTCTAAGGAAATTGGGGCCGATTTTACTGCTCTTCCAGCCATCCATCAGCATCAATACTCTGCTTCTGTAACTGTCTTAATTGAATTGGCATTTACTGTCCTTTTTTATATTGTAATATGGTATTAAATGAACCAATCCCCGATGCTGTGAGCATTACACATTGGATAGACCATTACGAAAGGTTGAACACCTCTGATAAGAACATCCATCCAAAATTTACCTTATGTTCCCTCTCTCTCTCTCTCTCTCTAACTGCTTCCATTCACCTATTGAACAGATCGCCTTGTTTACAAGAGAAGACAGGCGAATGGGGTTGAGAGGGAAAGAAAGATCAGCCCTGATTCAACGGTGGGGTAGACTTGATGGGCCGAATAGCCTAATTCTACTCCTATCGCATAAACCTATTCCCATGGTCAACCTAGTTTTACCCCTATCTGTGGCATTGCACTTCCCTCCCCTCCCCTGCAGTTTATCCAACTGCTTTTGTCTCCTACCCAGTTCTGATTAAGGGGTTTCAAACCAAAACGTTACCTCAGTTTCTATTCCCTCAGCTGCAACGCAAGCTGCTATGCATTTCAAGCTTTTATTCCCATTTTAATTTTAGATATCCAGAATGACCTAGGTGAATTATATGTGAATCGTGCTCAGCGGTACTGTCCAACATCCCAGCAAGTGGGATTTCAAAGGGAAATACTGATAAAACTTGTACAAAACGATATGTATGCGTACTTTACACATAAGAATTGGTGCAAATGTGTCCAATTTCTAGGCAATTGTGAGTGTAATGGGCTGTCGCTACATGGTTATGAGTAGTCTCCTCAGTCGCCCAAAGAGTTGTAGCGTCGTTCTGGTCACCTCTGGATTTTCAACATGTTGAAAATATTTCGGAGACCGTCGGCAACATTGGGTTTGACGCCAATGAGCGTAGCTTGACTTCTCCTGACGTAGTTGTCACCAGGTTAACGCAGGTTGTCGCCTGGTGACGGAGGTTGTCGCCGGTGCTGACTTCATTTTTTGTTGTTGTTGTTAAAGTAATACGATTCTATTTCAAATGTTATGTCGAAGGGGGGTCCTGTCGCCGATTTTTCGGCGAGCTGCAACAACTATGACAGTCGCCGGCAGTCGCATAACAATAGCCTAAGTGGGACAGGCCTGTAAGACATTCATCTATCCCTTTGATCAGGATATAGGTGCTGTATTGAATTGCTTCAACATTTAACACGCCCATGTGCAGGGTGAAATGACACCGCAGACACAGTGAAAGAATCAGTGAGAGATCAGTGTAATTACCTTCAATTTTCCCAAGGGGTCACTTGTAGATCTTGCAAATTTAATTTTATCACCCTTGCTAAAAACAACAATCAGACAAACGAGCTATGAATCTACCCCCACCCCCACAGTGCACAATTTCAACCCCACAGGTTCATAAATAATTTATTTTTTTCACTCACAATGAAAGTTACTTACTGGTTTCCCTTCTAATCCTGGAAGACCCGCTTCCCCTGGAAACCCCTGAAAGGCAAGGATGAGGCAGTGAGAACAAGTCAGCGGTCCAGGTTTCACTGACCATAGAACAGTACTGCACAGGAACATGCTCTTCAGCTGTCTCCTGGCCCTTGCAACTCCAAACAGTAGTCAGTCAAACATCTGCTGGAACCTCACCCCAGAAAACACAAGAAACAGCATTAGGAGTCAACCATTCACCTCTTCAAGCCTGTCTGATATTAAGTACAATTGTGGTCTATCTCAAATTCTTTATCCAGCATATAGCTCTTGATTTCCTAATTGCATAAACATCTTATATTTTAGTTCAGTTTAGTGATACAGCATGGAAAGAGGCCCTTCGGCACACCGAGTGCACACCAACCAGTGATCTCCATACACTAGCACTATCCTACCCAGACGAGGGACAATTTACTATTTTTACCAAAGCCAATTAACCTACAAACCTGTAGGTATTTGGAGTGTGGGAGGAAACCTGAGCTCCCGGAGAAAAACCACGCAGTCACGAAGAGAACATGCAAAATCCGTACAGACAACACCCACAGTCAGGATCGTACCCGGGTTTCTGGCACTGTAAGGCTGCAGCTCTACCACTGCGCCACTGCCACCCATACAGCTGCGCCACCGAGCCACTCATATCTCTCAGTCTCAAATACACTCATTGACTGAACATTCATAGCTCTATGGATTACAGAATGTCAAAGACAGACGAACCTCCAATGAAAATGTTTCTCTTCACTTCAATCCTAAATAGGGCAACACAGTGTCTGTGCCGAATATGATGTCTAATTTCCTCTGCCTGCACTGGATCTACAGTATATCTCTCCATTCCTTGCATATCTATGTACCTATCTAAAAGCTGTTTAAACATCACAGTTGTATCTGCGTTCACCACTATCGCTGAGAGCATGTTCCTGGCACCCACCACTCTTGTGCATAGAATACTTGCCCTGCACAACTCCTTTAAGCTTTTCCCCTCTCACCTTAAAAGTTCTGTTCTCTGGCCTTTTCCATCCTAGGGGAAAAGGTTCAGATTGGCTACCCTATCTATGTCTCTCATAATATTACATTTCTATCGTGTCTCCTCTTAACTCCAAAGCTCCAGAGAAAATAATGCAACATTGTCTAACCTCTACTTCTATTTAATGCTTTCTAATCCAGACAGCATTGGAGAGGATTCTTCAGGATAGGATTTACTCACATTTGGAAGAGAATGGTTTAATTAAGGACAGTCAGCATGGCTTTGTCCATGGCAGGTCATGTCTCATGAACGTAATTGAGGTACTTTGACGAGGTGAAGAAGGTGACTGGTGAGGGAAGCATGGTGGATGCTGTCTAAATAGCAAGGTATTTGGTGAAGTCCCTCATGGTAGGCTGAACCAGAAGATTAAGATGCATGGGAACCACGATGGCTTGGTGTTTGGATTCAGAAATGGCTTACACAGAGAAGGCAGAAGGTAGTGGTGGAAGGGTATAATTCTGGCTGTGCCCAGTGGTGTTCTGCGGGGATCTGTGCAGGGACCTCTGTTGTATGTGATAAATATAAATGACTTGGATGTAACTGTAGATTGATTGGTTAGTAAGTTTGCTGAGGACACCAAAATTGGTGGAGTTGCGGGCAGTGAGGAACGCTGTCAATAAATACAGTGGGATACAGGTTAATTAAAGAAGAAAAGACTGACGGAGCTTAATACAGCCAAGTGTAAGGAGTTACACTTTGGGAGGTGAGGTTCACAGGCCTGTAGTTTCCTGGATTATCTTTACTTTTCTTCTTAATGATGCACTAAGTTGTGCACTCCCCTAGTGACTGGCTGTAATTGGAAAAACATAGATACATAGAAAATAGATGCAGGAGTAGGCCATTCGGCCCTTTGAGCCAGCACCGCCATTCAATATAATCATGGGTGATCATCCAAAATCAGTACTCCGTTCTGACTTTTTCCCCATATCCCTTGATTCCCTGAGCTATATCTAGCTCTCTCTTGAAAACATCCAGTAAATTGGCCACTGCCTTCTGTGGCAGAGAATTCCACAGATTTACAACTTTCTGGGTGAAAAAATGTTTTCTCATCTCAGTCCTAAATGGCCTATCCCTTATTCTTAAACTGTGACCCCTGATTCTGGACCCCCCCCAACATTGGGAACATTTTTCCTGTAACTACCCTGTCCAATCCACTAAGAATTTTATATGTTTCTATAAGATCCCCTCTCATCCTTCTAAATCCAGTGAATACAAGCCCTGCCGACCCATTCTTTCATCCCACCATCCCAGATAATAACCTGGTGAACCTACACAGCACTCCCTCAATAGCAATAATGTCCTTCCTCAAATTAGGAGACCAAAAATGCACACAATACTCTAGGTGCAGTCTCACCAGGGCCCTGTACAACTGCAGTAGGACCTCCTTGTTCCAAAACTCAAATCCTCTTGCAATGAAAGCCAACATGCCATTCGCTTTCTTCACTGCCTGCTGTACCTGCATGCTTACTTTCAGTGACTGATGTACAAGCACACCCAGGTCTCGTTGCACCTCATCTTCTTCTAATCTGACACCATTCAGATAATAATCTGCCTTCCTGTTCTTGCCACCAGTGGATAGCCTCACATTTATCCACATTATACTGCATCGCCCACGCTTCTGCCCACTAACCCAACCTATCCAAGTCACCCTGCAGCCTCATAGCATCCTCCTCGCAGCTCACACTGCCACCCAGCTTTGTGTCATCCGCAAACTTAGAGATGATACATTTAATTCCCTCATCTAAATCGTTAATATATATTGTAAACAACTGGGGTCCTAGCACCGAGCCTTGCAGCACCCCACTAGTCACTGCCTGCCATTCTGAAAAGGACACATTTATTCTTACTCTTGATTCCTGTCTGCCAACCAGGTCTCTATCCACGTCAATACCCCACCCCCAATACCATGTGCTCTAATTTTACACACTAATCTCTTGTGTAGGATCTTGTCAAAGGCTTCTTAAAAGTCCAGATACACCACATCCACTAGCTCTCCCTTATCCATTCTACTTGTTATATCCTCAAAAAATGCCAAAAGATTAGTCAAGCATGATTTTCCCTTCATAAATCCATGCTGACTTTGACCGATCCCGTTACTGCTTTCCAAATGCGCTGCTATAACATCTTTAATAATTAACTCCAGCATCTTCCCTACTACCGATGTAAGGCTAACTGGTCTTTAATTCCCTGTTTTCTCTCTCCGACCTTTCTTAAAAAGTGGAGTTACATTGGCTACCCTCCAGTCCACAGGAACTGATCCAGTCGAGAGAACATTGAAAAATGATCACCAATGCATCCACGATTTCTAGGGCCACCTCCTTGAGTACTCTGGGATGTAAACCATCAGGCCTTGGGGATTTATCCGTCTTCAGTCATAACAGTTTACCTAACACCATTTTCTGACTAATGTGGATTCCCTTCAGATCATCCCTCGCACTAGATCCTCAGTCCACTAGTATGTCCGGGAGATTGTTTGTGTCTTCCTTAGTGAAGACAGTACCAAAGTACTTGTTTAACTGTTCTGCCATTTCCCTGTTTCCCATTATAAATTCTCCTGTCTCTGACTGTAAGGGACCTATATTCATCTTCACTAATCTTTTCCTTTTTATGTACCTAAAGAAACTTTTACACTCAGTTTTTATATTCCCTGCAAGCTTTCATTCATGCTCTTTTTTCCCCCTCGTAATTAATTCCTTTTTCCTCTTCTGTTGAGCTAAATTTCTCCCAGCCCTCTGGTTTGACACTTCTTCTGGCCAATTTATATGCCTCTTCCTTTAACACTATCCTTGACTTCCCTCGTCAGCCATTGTTGAGCCGCCTTCTCAGTTTTATTTTTTCGCCAGACAGGAATGAACAATTTCTGGAGTTCATCCATGCGGTCTTTAAATCTTTGTCATTGCATTTCCACTGTCAACCCTTTAAGTATAATTTGCCAGTCTATCCTAGCCAATTCCCATCTCATACCTTCGAAGTCTCTTTTATTCAAGTTCAGAACCCTAGTCTCTGAATTAACCGTGTCTTTCTCCATCCTAATGCAGAATCCCACCATATTATGGTCACTGTTGCCCAAGGGGCCTTGCACCACAAGATCGCTAACTAATCCTTCCTCATTACCCAGTCTTGGATTGCCTGCCCTCTAGTCGGTTCCTCTACATATTGGTTTTACAAACCTAGCCCGTATACATTCCAGGAAATCCTCCTCAGCACTGTTACCAATTTGGTTGGCCCAATCTATATGTAGATTAAAGTCACCCATGATAAGCACTATACCTTTGCTATACACATCCCTAATTTCCTGCTTGATGCTATCCCCAATCTCCCTACTGCTGTATGATGGTCTGCACACAACTCCACCAAGCATTATCTGCCCTTGGCTATTTCGCAGTTCTACCCATACCGATTCTACAGCATCCAAGCTAATGTCTCTCCTTGCTATTGCATTAATCTCCTCTTTAACCAGCAATGCTACCTCACCTCTTCCTTTCTGTCTATCTTTCATGAATATCAAATACCCCTGCATGTTTAGCTCCCAGCCTTGGTCACCCTGGAACCATGTCTCCATAATTCCAACTATATCATATCCCTTAACTGCTAACTGCGCATTCCATTCATCCACCTTATTTGGAATAGTAAGATTGAACGAGAACTTACCAGTTCGAAGGTTGATCTTTATTTTATGAGGAGTCGAAGTGAGGGATTTCGTCCGCCGGCGCGCATGCTCGACATACTTCAAAGTAGCGGCGTGGAATCACAGAAACCAACAATAGAAATGACTTCGCATAGTAAGATTGAAGTGACTAAGATTACCAGATGAAGGTGACTGAGGGTTGGGCGAGGATGGCACGAAATCCCTCACTTCGACTCCTCATAAAATAAAGATCAACCTTCGAACTGGTAAGTTCTCGTTCAATCTTACTATTTCATTTCAGAGTCACGTGAGTGACTTCGTGAAGACTTCAAAGCTTCTGTGATTACACGCCCTGGACCACGTCCATGCTGACACACCACTACCAGGGATGGATGGGAGGAACAAACTTGCTCAATAGTTCATACTGCAAAACAAGAGCATATTTATTAATAACAAATCAAAACCCCTCCTGCGGGGACATCTCCACGTTCTGAACCTGCATTCAGCACGGCTTCTGCGAACTGTAGAGGAGCAGCAACAGGCTTGTTATAAAAACGCTGGAACACAGCTTCATTAGCCCATCCTGCTGTGGCGAGAATTTGGTCCATGGGCACCTCCATGACCCTCGCCGCTGACGTCGATGCAGCCCTGGTGGAATGAGATTTGAACACATTAGTGTCGATACCTGACTTACCCAAGACGACTCGAAGCCACCTGGATATCGTCTGGACTGTCACTCGATGATGAGGTCTCTTATGAGTGACAAGCAGGTATCTCTCCATTCCTCTGATGCGTGCCGTCACCTTGACATAGTGGCGGATATGTGAGGCTAAACATAGCCTAGCATCTGCGGGGTATGCCGGGAACTTCAGCTGTAGCCCTGTGCACCCAGGTCTATGCTGCTTTAGTAGCTCGTCAATGAAAAAGACTACTTCTGTAGGGGTAGAAGTCATTCTGTCGACACGAAGTTTGTGTAGTGTCTGTACCCTCTGAGCTGAAGTCAGCGCTAGTAACATCACCAGCTTCATGGTGAGTTGGTCCAGTTGGAGCCCTTCCATGGGAGACCACGTCCTGAGCAGGGTTAATACGTCCCTGACATCCCAGGTGATATTATAGCGTGGTGTAGGCGGATTCATATTGAATATACCCCGCATGAGTCTGGACACTAGCCTGTTGGATCCTACCCCAATATTGAGGTAGAATGATAGCGCACTTCTGGCGCTGTTGATGGCACTGTAACTTAAGTGTTCATCATGGTGCAACCCCGCGAGGAATTCCAGGACGTCGGTTATTGTCACGTCATCATACGTGATGCGAGAGCGGCTGCAGTAGGCTTCCCACTTCTTAATATGCGAGCGGTATCTTCGCCTTGTGGACTCTCGACACGACGCCCCGATGGTATCCATGGTCCGAGCCGAGAGGCCGTATTGGACTAACGGCCTGTTCAGAACCTGCAAGCCAACAGATTTAAATAGCCGTGGCAGGGATGTGGCTCCCCTGAGACAGGGTGAGTAACCAATTGTGGGCAACCCTTCAAAAGGACCCAAGGTTCGTTGAGCATGTCAAAGACCACCGGATACCAAGGCTGTGTGGGCCAGTCGGGTATAATAAGGATGCCCTTGGCAGCATCTGCCTGAATCTTTCGCAATACCCCACTGATGAGGCAAAACGGGGGGAAGGCATAGAAAAACCAATTCCACCAGTCCAGCGAGAATGCATCTAGCGCTATTGCCCCAGGATCTGGTTCCCATGAAACATAGGTTGGTACCTGATGGTTCAACCGTGACGCAAAAAGGTCAATGTCCGGTTTACCAAATTTGGCTGTGACTTTAGAAAAAGTCTCAGGATGCAACATCCATTCAATATTGTCATTAAATTTGCGTGACCTGGTGTCCACCACAGTATTAAGCTCACCTGGCAAATAGGTAGCTGAAATCCAAATGTCTCTTTGAACACACCAGAGCCAAATTGAGTTAGCCAATTTGTCACACGAAACTGACCTGGTACCACCCATATGGTTTAAGTATGCCACTGCTGTGGTGTTGTCTATTTGGAGACGGACATGTGCTCCAACAAGCTTGGAACAATACGCACAAAGTCCGTGGAATGCTGCCA
Source organism: Raja brachyura (assembly GCA_963514005.1). The sequence continues at coordinate 21,246,626 of OY740796.1, read as the reverse complement.
GCAACTCCAAATAGTTAATCCCTTGAGTCAACAACATCGTCGATTCAAGGGTGTCCCATCTGCCCCCACAACTAGAGCAATTATCCGTGGCTCCCCAGCCATTGGAGCTTGCATCAGTAGCAAATATACCACCGGATTAGCCTCCCTGATAGGCTTGAATGAGCTACTAATGTGACACACCCACCATTGCAACTCATTTATCGCTTCGGGCGGCAGCTGCATGGACCGATCATAATGACCAGCGTTCTGTTTTAACGCAGCAATTTTAGCTCTTTGCAAATTCTGATAATGCAAAGGTCCATATCGCGCTGCCGGAAACAAAGCTACAAGCTTCCCAATTATTGTAGCTGAATGCCGAATCGATGGTATATTGGTGCGGATTAAATCTAGACACACCTGGGTAACCTCCTCAATCTTGTTAATTGGAATGGTAACCCTCATGCTCATAGAGTTCACCGTGAACCCTAGGTAATTAATCACCTGGGCAGGGCAGAACTTTGATTTCTCTGGATGGACAATAAACCCTAATTGTTGAAATATATTGACAGCAGCTGCAACACCCTGTTCAGCCAATTCCAGGGTGTGGCCCACAATTAAGATATCATCTAAGTAGGCCATAACTATATGGTGTCGTTGTCTCAAATAAGCCATAATTGGTTTCACTAATTTAGTGAACAATCTAGGGGCTGTGGTGAGCCCATTAGGCAAAGCCTTGTACTGCCAGAGTTGCCCCATCCAGATGAATTTCAAAAACCTTCTGTCGTATTTCTGGATGGATACTGAATAATATGCGTCTTTCAAATCGATGCATGCCATAAAGCAACCATGAGAAATCAATGATTTGGCTGTTTCAAACGTATCCATTTTAAAATGAGTATATGTTACAAAAGTATTCAAACGGGTTAGATCAATAATGACACGACAACCTCCATCCTTCTTAGGTCTGGTGAATATATTCGAAACAAATTCAACTGGCTCATGCACCGCTCTCTCAATCACTCCCTTCTGCTCAAGACTTAAAAGTTCCTTGTAGCCTGCTGCCTGTTCTGCAGCAGATAATTTAAACGTTCGAGCGGGCATGTGCTGGGATGGAGGAATGTCGCCATTAATAAACTCAATTTTATGCCCCTGAATATTCTGCAACACATACTCGTCACCAGTAAAATTACCCCATGCACCCAAAAACAACCGAAGGCGACCACCAACATGTGAAGTTAAACAAAGAGAAAAGAGAGAACCAGACCCCCTCACCTCCGTGGTTACCGGCGGTCCTTGACACGCATGGGTGGACGTGGAGGTGCTGGGTTGGCTTGAGGGCGCGGCGTCTTCGTTTTCCACCAGGGTCTCTGCCGACCCTGTCCTAAAAAAGACCCCTGGTGCTGGGTCTGATGTTGCTGTCGTTGTGGAGCTTGAGGGTGGGTCCTCGTCGAGGTACTAGCAGACCCTCGTGATCGAATGTATGGAGACTTTGAGCCTGACGGTGCGGGGGCACTGAGAGCGCATGATCCCCACCGTTTTGGCTTGTTCGTCAAGCTCTTTGACTCTCTTCGAGAGGTCCTCCCCAAAGAGCTGACGGGGCGGGGGCGGCGGCGGTGGCTTGCACAATCCTGCAAACTTCGGATCGCTGGGTGGATGCTGGTTTTGCGAAACCCGTTGATTTCGTGCTGGGTCGCGCACAGGAGGGCCAGAGCATCTTCCTGGTCCAAATTCAGTTCGTCCCCATCCATCGACCTCGCAAAGGCGGTAATACCGGCCGTGAGGAGCTTCAGGATCCGCTGCAATTTTACCTCTTGTTGACGGATAGCCGCACTGATGTTGCCCCATATCGGCGTATTGACCACAGGCACGTTGAGGGAGTTGCAATTGGATGGAGCCTTGTGACGGCTCATTGCCTGAATGAGGACTTCTTCCTGTAGTTGCTGGTTGTTAAGAAAGTCCACAGTGGCTGCCAGCTTTTCGTTTAAAGGAAGTCCAGATGAATGTGGGGCGACAAATTTGGTCGCCACATCCAGAAGATCCTCCGCTGGCACCTCCAACGGAGATGGTATGGGATCCACCAAAACCTCCTCCTCCTGCTGCTCCAGGCTGATGGTAGAGGCTGGTGACGACGCCCTGTGCCTGTTGCTGCCCTGCTGTTGTTGACTTTGAAGCAGGAGCTCCAGCAGCCGCTCCATACGGTCAATACGCCCTTCACCCTGAACACTCAGGTGGTCGGAGTCCTCCGGCTCTGAAAAGAAAACCGGGCTCCTATCATCGGCCCGCACCTCATCGAGGCCCTGCCGGTGCCGGTAGTTGTCGCTAACAGCCGCCGAGGCGAAACTGCGCGATTCCCGCGCGGGCGTGTTCAACCGCCTCCGTTTAGCGGGAGCTGAAGCCGCTGCCACTAAGGGCACTTGCGGCGTGGTGTCGGCACCAGCCGAAGCATGGCTGCCTGAAGCCCGCGCAGGCTTGCCGGCTGCCCACATCGTGGACTTTGCCGACGCATGGTCTCGCCCACCCATCCATGGGGGGCTCGGCGACCGTGACGAGACCCGACTCAACCGACCCGTCCTGGCGTCGAGAGTCGGGGTGTGCCGGCTGGACCTCACAGCCGCCCCGGGTCTCGCCCTGGAACCTGACCGCACCTCCGTGTCAGGCAATGCCTTAGCCCTGGTAGGGTTAGGCTTCTGGGCTCCTGCCCTTCCCCTACTCGGAGGGTTGAGTGGAACAGGCCGTGCAGCCGCACGCACCCTGCTCGAGGTCGCCAGCGAGCCCGCTGACGACCTGACTGCCATGGCAGGGTCCTCCTGCTCTGGCGGCACACCACACTCCTCCTCGTCGAACTCCTCCGAGCTGTGGTGTGCTGGCGGATCTGGACCTGTAACCACAGGGCTTACCCACATCTCCGCCTGAGTCCCGGCCTGCGTTGCAGGTACTGCCGATGGTAAAGGCCCCGGAACTGTTGACCGGCGAACTCGTCCTGACGTCCTCCGGCCCTTGGAACTCCCATCCATGTCCTTGCTGCAAGACATAACCAACAACAAGGACCACCAACTAAAGGTAGAATACTCACCTCCGTGGCCCCTTATGAAGGGCTGGCGAGGAGCGCGCTCCACCGCCAGCCGTCGCAGCAACGCGGTACGACGATATGTCGAGCATGCGCGCCGGCGGGCTCTTCACGAAGTCACTCACGTGACTCCGAAATGAAATGCTCCTCGCATTAAGGCACAAAGCTTTCTGGTTAGTTTTTCTTATCTTCTTTCCTCCTTTTGCTTCTGTCCTCCTTTTATGGCCCTCAGATCCTTGCATTTGGTCATATCCCCCTGCCCTGTTAGTTTAAACGTGACCTTTCCTACATTCTTTTTCCCATTAGCTGCATGCAGACACGTCCACTTTGTTGGCTCCACCCCCTCCCGTGTAGCACTAGCAAACCTGCCTGCCAGAATATCAGTTCCCTTTCAATTAAAGTGCAACCCGTCCCTTTTGTACAGGTCACCCCTGCCCCAGAAGAGTTTGCAGTGATCTAGAAATCTAAATTCCTTTATCATGATGCAAGATAAAGTCCAGTAAAGTCCTGAGGTACTCTACCTTACTGAAGACCCTCGCACTATCTGTAATCTGACTTTATCTTGCACTAAACGTTATTCCCTTTATCATGTATCTGTACACAGTGGACAGCTTGATTGTAATCATCTATAGTCTTTCCGCTGACTGGATAGCACGCAACAAAAAAGATTTTTCCCTGTACCTCAAACCTAAGCAAACCTAAACGCAGCTAAACTCTCTGGGTTGATTGTAGAGTCTCTGTTAAATTATAACAATTGAACAGTTTCCAAGCATTTTGGAGTTTATCTGAAATCAGGCACAAGCTTTCTCACCAGTTACTTGGGTGTGCTCGGCTGAGGGCTCCAAGCCATGCATTGTGGACTTGCATCGATTGGAGCCTCCAGCATCGGCCTTAAACATCACCAAATCATCACAGTGAAAGGTTCCCTGAGATGTTCACAGTAATACCTCCATGGCTTGTCTTTGTAGTTTATCCCAGCGGATACTCACCTGAAGACCATCCCTGCCCTTTTCACCAGCTTCACCCCTTTCACCTCGGTCTCCTTTGGCTCCAGCATCACCCTACAATCAATAGCTCAATTTTATTGATACAGTGGATGTCAACAACAATCATAAATCATGTATTTGAACATCAAAGACAACATTGCAATGACTCTACTCTGATCTCATCACCCAAGAACATTCAAGTGATCATCTGCACAGTGTGTAGGGTCAATCATTCATGAAGCCATCCTGGAGATATTTATGGTGGCCGCAACATTTACCATCCTTCTATAACTTCACTTGAACTGAATGCTTTGATGGGCTATTTCAGAGATGGTGTGCAAATCAATGGAGAAACATTTCCTTCCCTACACTGGTGAACAAGATGGGGCTTTTACACCAATTGCATCAAATTTAAATTATATTTTATTATTACATATGATATGTCCATGATTTTTGGTTTTGCATACACAAGGTATGCAAAGAGTTACCACTGGGGTACTGACAAAGTTACACATTTTATTGCGGATATATTTAATAAATTGTATTTAAATTCTTAGCTACTGGGATTTGAACCCCTGATGATAGTCATGGAGTAAGATAGGCCCTTCGGCCCAACTCATCCAGGCCAAACAGGATGCTCCATCTATCTAGTCCCATTTGCCCATTTAAAGGTGGTTTTAGAGGAAGTCTGATCCTTATCCATTTAAACCTTTCCTATCCATGTACTTATCCAAATATCTTTGAAATGTTGTTACACTACTTGCCTCAACTACCTCCTTCGGCAGTTCTTTCCACATACCCACCACCCTCTGTTTGAAGAAGTTGTTCCTCAGATTTCTAAATGTTCCCATTCTCACCTTAAACCATGTTGGCCAAGTGGCTAGACCATTTGTCCAAGTCTCCAGTTTACTACCATCTAGCAACATAACCACCGTTACATAACCGGCAGTTTCATAACTATTATAGTACTGTCACACCACTGCTAACAGGAATATAACCAGTGAAGGAGGCTTTTTAAAGCTCCATTAAATAACATTAATTATTAAATAACATTTCTTGAAAAAAACATTGTCAAGAAAGGTGTCCTCAAGTACGACTGAATCTGATGCTACATTAGCGGGGGGTTTTTTTGTTGTCAGTTTTAACTCATTATTTCGTGGTCTTGGTGTAACAGTAGTAGGCTATAAGGAACTTACTATACTCAGACCTTATCTCCTTTGGGTCCAACTGGTCCTGTTGGTCCATGGTTGCCCTGCAAGGAAGAAGATAATGTGATACAGGGATTCACACGAGAACGTTGATTTGTTTAGGCGTTTCAATGAGTAAGCTCTCTTGGAAGATGATTGAAGCAGTCACTGTTGAATCCATGACCCCCGATCAAAAGGTGGGAATTTTGGAGAAAACTAGTCATAAAGCATGGAAATAGGCCTTTTAGCTCAACTGTCCGTGCCCACTAAGTGCTCATCTAAACTAGTCCCTTTTGCAAGCATTTGACTCATATCCTTCTGAACCTATTCATTGAGCTCTATCCTTCTAATTTTTTCCTCTTGGTTTTGCATAATTTCTAAACGGCATGCATTGGCAATTAATAATTTTAAAAGAAGTATTTCAGATAGTTTTGCTTAAACCCAATATCCTCTGCATCACAGTTCAGGTCTTAAGAGCCATCTAGGGTCGGCTTGCCTTTTAGACACTGGCCTTTGTTTGACTGAACATCAAATATCAAAGTTCTTGCATTCAGTCAAACATGAGCCAGCATTTAAAGCTGTCAGCAAACTGGTAAACCTAGCTAATACCAATCTTCTATATGATTTCCATGCATTAGATCAAGAAAGATGGCCACAGGATGAAGCATCTTTGACACCAGGAGCTTGATGGAACCTGGCAAAACAAACTCTTCCACCATGTAAATAGCAGGCTCATACCACCAGGGGCGCCCGTGAGATGGCCAACCCTGCCGGCAGTCTGTTCGTTTTTTCATCTTTTTGTTATTTTAGTGTTTGTTAAAAGTTTGATTTAATGTACTTCAGTTTGTTTTATGTTGGGGGAGGGGGGCGGGGGGGGGGGATTGGGGGAGCTGGAGCTGGTAGCCGCCTCGGACTGTCGTGAGCCCCACTGCGGGCCGCGGACTTAACATCGGAGGAGATCCCTCGCCTAGGATCGCTCCCACTGCAGCCTGCGGACTTACCAACAAGGGCTCGCAGTCTCAGGAGAGGCTAGTCGGGAGCTCCAACACCGCAGAAGATTCGACCAGCGAGGTTTGATCGCCCGACGCGGGGAGCTGACAACCCCCCGATGCGGGGGCTGAACGCCTCGACGCGGAGGGCACAAACGCTACCGGCTACGGGAGTCAAGACCATCCTGTCAACGGGGGCTCGAGGCCCCCGACCAAGGAAGAACACAAGGGAAGGACTTGAACTTTATTTCACCTTCAATCAGTGAGGAATGTGTAGGAGTCACTGTGGTGGATGTTCATGTTTAAATGTGTTTTTGAGTGTTGCTTTTTAATTGTATGACTGACCTGGCCAATGAAATTCCTCGTATGTTGCAAAACATACTTGGCGAATAAAATTTGATTCTGATTCTGAAATACTGACCTTTATTCCTTGTGGTCCTGGAAGTCCTCTTTCTCCAGTAAGGCCAACGTCAGGTACTTCTAGGTTGACACCCTGAGTAAAGGCCACAGACAAATGGTAAGTCAAATATTCCATAAATAATAGTTTGTCCTCACTGAAAAGATATTTGCTTGAAAAATAATGTTGCATTCACTACCCAATAGACCAGTTCTCTCCAGGACAATAACCTACCAATTATATCCATTGCATTTATCCTCTTTCTCCTTTTCCTCTCTATTGGAAGCAATCACGGGCAGCTAGCACAGGGTTGAGGGTCCGAAAGGACATATTCTCTTCTGTTCTGGTAGACATGGTAGTGAGCAACACAGCGGCCCCACAGAGGATGGTCCTCTCTCCCTTCCTGTTCACCATCTGCACCTCAGACTTTAGATATAACTCGGACTCCTGCCACCTACAGAAGTTTTCAAATGACTCTGCAATTATTGGCTGCATCAGTGAGGGGAGGGAAGCTGAATACAGGGGTGTAGTCAATCACTTTGTTGAGTGTTGTGGGCTGAATCACCTGCAACTCAACACCGACAAGACTAAGGAGTTAATGGTGCACTTTAGGAGGAGAGCAATAACCCTGTCCCCTGTCTCCATCAATGGTGTAACTGGGCAGTTTACTAGGGAGTACAAATACATTGGAGCATACCTGGACAGTAAACTGGTCTGGTCCAGGAACGCTGAGGCCCTGTACAAGGGACAAAGCTGGCTGTACGTTTGAGAAGGCTCCGCTCCTTCAATGTCTGCAGTAAGATGATGCAGAAGTTCTAGCTGGTGATAGACAGTGCCATCTTCTTCACTGGCAGCAGGGCGAAGGCTCCGGACGCCAATAGGATTAACAAACTCATCAGGAAGGCTGGCTCCGTCATGGGGGTGGAGTTGGATTCATGGGAGGTGGTCTTGGAGGGGAGGATGCTCCTCAAACTGCAGAGCATACTGGACAATACAGCTCACCCTCTCCATGACCCACTGGTTAACCTGAGGAGCACCTTCAGCAACAGACTGGTTCCACCGAGATGCAGCACAGAATGCCACAGGAGTTCCTTCTTCCCTGGGGTTATCAAACTAAACAACTCCTCCCCCCTTCTGTCATGGGGTGGACTGAGTGATCAGTAGGCCAGTAGAATACATCAGCTTCCGTTCATGCTTTCTTACCTGCATTGTTCCTGATCATTTTATATAATTAGATACACTCGTTCTAGATGCGAAGGTGTTAAACATTATAATTCTAAACATAACAGAGAACAGTTGAAATCATTAATGTTGAGGAAGCAAATAACCAATGGTATGGAGAAAACCAATGGAATGGAGGAAAAACATCTTCATTTCATTTAGTTAGATTAGTTAAATGGTGATGAAAATTACCCTGGGACCAGGAGGACCTCTTGGGCCAGGTTGACCATCTCGCCCCTGCAATAGGAACATAACTCATTGTCAATAAAATGGAAACTTACACTTGCACAATCTAGGCCAATGCAAGGAGATGTAAATGTAAATGAAAGCTCATAAGTTATAGGAGCAGAAATAGGCACTTCAGCACATTAAGTCCACTCCACCATTCTAATCTATCTTTCCCTCTCAACCCGATTCTCCTGCCTTCTCCTCATAACCCCTGACACCCTGAAGGGCCTGTCCCACTTACACGACTTTATTCGGCGACTGCCAGCACCCATCATAGGTCACTACAAGTCGCCGAAAATTTTAAACATGTTGAAAACCAAGCGGCGAGCAGAACGACTAGAACAAGGTACGACTCTTTGGGCAACTACTCACGACAATATACAGGCTTCACCCCGCGACATGTCGGGGTTGGACAGGCTAGATGCAGGAAGATTGTTCCCGAAGTTGGGGAAGTCCAGGACAAGGGGTCACAGCTTAAGGATGAGGGGGAAATCCTTTAGGACCGAGATGAGAAGGAATTTTTTCACACAGAGAGTGGTGGGTCTCTGGAACACTCTGCCACAGAAGGTAGTTGAGGCCAGTTCATTGGCTATATTTAAGAGGGAGTTAGATGTGGCCCTTGTGGCTAAGGGGATCAGAGGGTATGGAGAGAAGGCAGGTACGGGATACTGAGTTGGATGATCAGCCATGATCATATTGAATGGCGGTGCAGGCTCGAAGGGCTGAATGGCCTACTCCTGCACCTAATTTCTATGTATCTATGTATCTATGTCGCCAGGGTGTCGCCTGTATGGTCGTGAGTAGTCTCCTAGTCACCCAAAGAGTCGTAGCGTCTTTCGGGTTGCCGCTGAATTTTCAACATTTTCAACATGTTGATTTTCAAAATCAAGAATCTGTCAATCTGTGCCATAAAAATATATCCATTGACTTGGCCTCCACAGCCGTCCGTGGCTATGAATTCCACAGATTCACCACCCTCTGACTAAAGAAATTCCTCCTTATCTCCTTTGTAAAAGCACGTCCTGAGGCTATGGCCTCTGGTCCTAGACTCTCCCACTAGTGGAAACATCCTCTCCACATCCACACTATCCATGCCTTTCACTATTCGGTAAGTTTCAATGAGGATCCCCCTCATGTACAGTTGGACTCTTAGGTCTGGAGTCAACATACACCACAATACTGAGACATATCTAGGAGGGTAATGACACTACAATCCATTTTGCTCAATCATATACAGTTATAGATACTTTAACTGGCAAGGTCCTTGTGCTTTGGTCAAGTTGAGAAATTTGGTACTCAATGCAGAGCTCTCTTGTATTCTATTCCTGGACCTTTTCCACAGCTGTCTTCATCTCCAAAAACCTTTCCTGATTCACCATACCTTTTTTGTTAGCGCACACCTTTTGCTCCCAAAGGCCTGCTCCAACTCTCCTGTGGAAAATAACTGGGGATATTTCAATATGCGACAGAGAATATATAAATGTGAGGCAAGGCTCACATGCTCCAATGGTGGTAAGGATTGTGCCCGTGATGAACTCAGCCCTCTCTACCATCGATGCATCTACCTCAAGAAGATGGCATCTATCACCAAATGATCCCTGCCATCTGGGCCATGCCCTCTTTTTCGCTTAGATACAGCACGGAAACAAGCCCTTCGAGTCTGTGCCGACCAGAGATCTCCATATACTAGCACTATCCAACACACAAGGAACAATTTGCAAATTTTACCGAAGCCAATTAACCTACAAACCTGTAGGACTTTGGAGTGTGGTAGGAAACCGCAGCACCCAGGGAAAACCCACACGGTCACGGGGAGAACTTATAAACTCTGTACAGACAGCATCCGTAGTCAGGATCAACCCGGATCTCTGGCGCTGTAAGGCAGCAACTCTACCGCTGTGCCAACGTTCCTTTTCTCGCTGCTACAGTCAGGCAGGGGTTGCAGAAGCTTGCTCCCACATCACCAGTTTCAGGGATAGCTACTTTCAGGTTATTGAACTGACCTGCACAACCCCATCCTACCTAGACATTGGAACACAATGGACTACTTCCTGCACTACCATGGACTTGTTTTCTAATTGAGTTTGCACTAATGTCTTACATTTTTGGCACAGTCTTTTTCTTTTCACCATCTTATATAATTTACATGTTTGTATGTTTTCTGAGCTGATGTGTCTGTGATGCTGCTGCAAGCAGGTTTTGCAGTGTACCTGCACCTCCCCGTCCCTGTGTACATGACATTAAACTTAACCATACATATTCACTCCAAATACTGTGAGACCAAGATGGAATTTCAATACTTACTGAATCTCCTCGATCACCTTTATCCCCTCTATTACCCTGTAACCAAAAAAAGATATTCTCTTTTAGGCAACATTTTACTAGTTGGTTTTCCATGTCCTCTCCCAAAAGGCATTTCTATATGGCTCTTTATTGAACATGTATAAAACATGTCACGTTGCCCCTACAACAAAATGGCTATTTAATGCTAAGAATTATGATTTTTCAACTCCTTTGTCAAAATGAAAATAGTTACCTTTGTGGACAGGCAGAAAACTGTTCAAGATTTCTGAAGTTAAAATGTGCAACTTCAGGTTTTTTTTTAAGAGATACAGCACAGATACAGGTGCCGACCAGCGATTTCCGTCCACCAGCCCCTTCCTACCCATGAGGGCCAGTTTACAGATTTTACCAAAACCAATTAACCTACAAACCTGTATGTCTTTGGAGTGTGGGAGGAAACTGAAGCACCCGGTGTAAATACACGCGGTCACAGGGAGAACGTACAAACTCTATAGTCAGCCGGTATAGTAGTCGGGATCGAACCTGGGTCTCTGGCGCTGTAAGGCAGCAACTCCACTGCTGCGCTACTGTGCTGCCCCTTGATCTGGTTTTATCAATTATTCCTCTCCTTCTTATTTCAGTTTATTATTCAAACATCTCTCTCTCTGTACCTGATTGAACTCTATCTTATGCTTTCCTTTTTCAGCTCTTCATCCATTTCATGGTCAATTTGGTTTAATGTGGTCTCAGTATTTACCAATACCCACATATTCTATCGATCTCTTGCCATTGTTGTTACCTCATGCTTACAAAAATCTCCCGGCCAAAATAAAATATAATTTATGGTAAAACTTTGATAATTTGCTCTCCGGCTATTTGAAAATACTGATGGTTCATCATCGGGTTCACCAGTTTGCTGCACTCCCTTCTGACTTATGGGAGCTCCGGTTCCCATGTTTCCTTGCAACCCATCCGTGCTCAGGTCCCAGGCTCCATTCCAACCCATTACGGTTCAGTCCCATAGAAACATAGAAAATAGGTGCAGGAGTAGGTCATTCGGTCCTTCGAGCCTGCACCGCCATTCAATATGATCATGGCTGATCATCCAACTCAGTATCCCGTACCTGCCTTCTCACCATACCCCCTGATCCCTTTAGCCACAAGAGCCACATCCAACTCCCTCTTGAATATAGCCAATGAACTGGCCTCAACTACCTTCTGTGGCAGAGAATTCCAGAGACTCACCACTCTCTGTGTAAAGAATGTTTTCCTCATCTCGGTCCCAAAGGAATTCCCCCTTATCCTTAGACTGTGACCCCTTGTTCTGGACTCCCCCAACATCGGGAACAATCTTCCTGCATCTAGCTTGTCCAACCCCTTAAGAATTTTGTAAGTTTCCATAAGTTCCCCCCTCAATCTTCAAAATTCCAGTGAGTACAAGCCGAGTCTATCCAGTCTTTCTTCATATGAAAGTCTCAACATCCCAGGATGTGTTTCCCAACATGTTTCATGCCAACCCGTGTTTCCCGACATCCCGACATGTTTCATGCCAACCCTTCAGGACACATCTCAGTCTCCTATGCCCCTGGGAAAAACAAAATCTTGGATGTTCCAGCCTCTCCTTACAGTTCAGACCTTCCAGACACGCTTGTTACTTTTTTTGCACAATTTCTAGGATAATGACTAATTTCCTATAATAGTGTGTACAAAACAGAATGCAACACTCCAAACATCTAGTACAGCCATAACGTGACCTTCAAACTCCTATACTCAATATCCAGACTGATGAAGGCTAGTATGCCAAACACCTGCATCAGTTGTGTTGCCACATCCGTCAAATCATATAGCTGCACCTCTATGCTTATCTGTTTTACAACATTGCCCAGGGCCCTACCATTCACTGTGCAAGTCCTGTATTTATCTTACCATGGACCCAGTTGAGATCCAGTTGTAAATGTGAATAACCTTCTTCACTGTTTACTATTCCACCTCTGTTCACTTTACCAGTAATTTTAAAGACATCCATAAACTTACCAAGACACCTACATTCACATCGACATCCTTAATATAAGTAACAGAACAATGGACCCACCACCAATCTCTCTACTTGTTGCACCACTTGTTAAGGGCCTGTCCCACCAGCATGCAACTCTATGCGATGAACGTGATCAAACTAGAAGCGGGGGCCGCGCGTAGGTCGGGTGATCCCCTGTACAGGGCCGTTCCCACCAGCATGCGCCTGCGTGCGGCAAGCGCAACCAAACCGGCAGTAGAGGCCGCGCGGAGGTTGGGTGAGTGGCGCAACGCAGCGCACAGTGTGGGAAACTTGGAGCGAAGTCTAAGGTAAGTTCGCCAGGACAGAGAGGGGCACACAGAGAGGGGCACCGAGGCACACACACACACAGGGCCACGGAGCCACACACATAGAGGGTCACGGAGGCACTTACAAATAGGTTCACGGAGGCACGATGTCGGGGCGGTGTGTAAATGTCGAGGCGACTGCGAGCCGACAAGCCGTTGCCGCGCGGAATTTTTGGACATAGTCAGTTTTTCGGAGCCCCGCGTGGTTTCGGGACGAACGCGGGACGAACTCTGCACAATTCTGCACGGCCCCGGCGATCGAAGTGGGACCGGCCCCGCGACGCCGGACGGCTCAAGCGACCACGTTAGCTCACGCTAATCGCATAGAGTTGCATGCTGGTGGGACAGGCCCTTTACAGTCTGAGAAACAACCATCTACCATCACCCTCTGTTAACTTTCTTCAAGCAATTTTGTATTGGCACAGAGACACACACACAGAAACAGAGACGTATAGAGAGACACAGAGACACAGACTGAGGGAGAGAGACAGAGAAAGACTGAGATATAGAGAGAGACGGAGATACTGTATATATATATATATAGAGAGATAGGGGAGAGGGAGGAAGGGGGAGATAAACAGAAATATAGATGGTTGGAGACACAGATAGAGTGCGACTCTCAGCCTTCCCCTCACCTTCTCTCCGGGCTCTGCCGACATCCCCTTCTCTCCAGTCTGGCCTGGTAATCCAGGGATGCCTGGCTTTCCCGGTTCACCGGACTGTCCTGCAGGACCCTGTGGGCCTCGTTCGAACACCGCACGGCCTGGTGGCCCCTCAAGTCCAGGAACACCTTTGCTTCCTTTGTCTCCTTTGAATCCTCTTTCTCCCGGAATCCCGATGTATCCCTGCAAAGTCATGTGAAGGGTTTGAAAACTTATGATCAATAAATACAAAGCGTCAGCTCACCTCAGGTGATCGCATCTCTCACTTAGTGGAAAACTATCAGTTGTCAACTTTATATCACATTACTTTTAAAGGAGAAAGAAAGAAACGACAGTTGAAACTCTCGTTCAAATTACTCAGTTTATTTAAAACACAATGTTCCTGGCCGTTCCTGGAATTTGTCCTAATATATCCATTATCCACAATAGTTCAGGTGAGACTTTCTTTCCTGCCATTTCTAAACCATTTCCTGACCACAATGTTCAAGACTTCATTTACTACAGAATATCAATTAGCCCGCACACTGACTGCCCATGATGCCACCACTCTCCATGTGAAACAGTTCCCCCTCAGGTTCCTATTAAATCTTTCTCTTCTCATCTTAAATCTATGGTTCTAGATTCGCCTGCTCTGGGTAAAAGACTGGGGTGGGAGATTGCAACCTTCACGTGGTCCACCCTGTTTCGACTAATGCAATCAACTCGACGTGCACAAACGGAAGATCAAATAGAACAAGTTGTCCTACAACTTTAGGCTGTGCACGCCACACGAAAGAAGAAGAAGGCAAAAGACTGTGCATTCACCCTATCTATTCCCTTCATGATGTTATACACCTGTATAAGATCACCTCTCATCCTCCTGCACTCCTATGAATAAAGTCCTAGCAGCACAACCTCTCCCTATAGCTCGGGGCCTCAAATCCTGGCAACACCCTCATCCTCTTCCCAGCTTAACAACATATTCCCTATAACAGGGTGAACAAAACTGAACACAGTACTCAAAGTTTGGCCTCACCAATGTCATGTACAAATGTAACATAATATCCCAACTTCTGTACGCAGTACCCTGGGGGAGTCCAGAACCAGGGGACACAGTTTAAGAAGAGGTAAGCCATTTGGAACGGAGATGAGGAAACACTTTTTCTCACAATGAGATGTGAGTCTGTGGAATTCTCTGCCTCAGAGGGCAATGGAGGCCGATTCTTTGGATACTTTCAAGAGAAAGCTAGATAGGGCTCTTTGAGATAGCGGAGGTAAGGGATATGGGGAGAAGGCAGGAACGGGGTACTGATTGGGGATGATCAACCATGATTACATTGAATGGCAGTGCTGGCTCGAGGAGCCAAATGGCCTACTCCTGCACCTATTGACTATTATCAATTGACTGATGAAGGCCAATATACCAAAATCCTTCTTTTCCACCCTGTGTGCCACTTTAAGGGAACTATGTACCTGCACTCCTAGATCCATCTGCTCTACAACACTCCCCAGGGCCCTGCCATTCACTGTGAACGTGCTGCCCTGGTATAACTTCCCAAATGCAACATCTCGCAATTAACTCCATTAAACTCCATTAGCCATTCCTCAGCCCGCTTGTGCAGCTAATTAAAAAACACAAATTTTTCATTACTGTCTTTACTGTCTACGATACCACCCACTTTAGTGTCATATGTAAACTTACTAATCATGCCTCATACATTCTTGTCCAAGTCATTGATATAAACCACAAACAGTAATGGGCCTAGTAACGATCCCCAAGGCACGCCAGTGTTGCATATTTGTCATTATTTATTAATTCTCACCACTCTTGTACTTGTTATAATTATTTTAGTTCAGTATTATCACGTGTATAGAGCTACAGTGAAAAGCTTTTGTTTGCGTGCTGTCCAGACAAAAAAAAAGACTACACGCGCCTTGATCAATGATCTGATAGTAAAGGACATTACCTCGTCTCCTTTCGCGCCTCGATTGCCCATGTCTCCTTTCTCCCCCCTATGTCCCTTCTCCCCTTGCAGTCCCTGAACAGTTGTACCACGCTTCTCCTGCAATTCCTGCAGTGTCGACATCTGAGGAATTTCAAGGAATACCAAAAATTACTGAAGCATCAGTTTAGGTTTATTATTTGCATTTACTAGGCTACAGTGAAAAGCATTGTTCTGCGTGCAATCCAATCAGATCGGATGATACTATACATAAATACAATTAAGTCAAACTCAAATACAATAGATAGAATAAAAGGGAAGATACAGAGGGCAGAATATAGTTCTCAGCATTTTAGCGTATCAGTTCTATTGGGGAAGTTCAATGTCTGCAAGGAGTAGAATCGGACATTACCCCAGTTTATGGAAGGACCGTTCAGAAGATAACAGAGGGGAAGAAGCTGTTCCTGCTCAAGTTGCTTAAGGTGTCCTCCCACATCCCAAAGATGTGGAGTTTTTTAGGTTAATTGGTTAATTACCTAGAATGTGTAGGGAGTGAATGAGAAAGTGAGATAACATGGAACTAATGTGGATGGATAATCAATGGTCGGCATGGACTTGGTGCTCCATATGGCCTGTTTCCAAACTGTCTTTCAATCAATCAATGAATCAATCAATCAAATCAAAGGTGATCTGATTGAAATATACACCATTCTTGTGGGGTTTGGCAGTGTTGAAATAAGAGGTTAGTCATTTAAGATAAATTTGAAAAATATTCTACACCAAATATAATAGTTATTTGGTTTCCTCCACTCATGATGGCAGTAGTCTTTAAGCAACTGAGACCATTCAAGATTGAGACAGATAAAGTATTGAATATCGGGTGGCACAATGGCACAGCTGGTAAAGCCGTTGCCTCACAGAACGATGGATCCTGGTTCAATCCTGACCTCGAGTGCTTTCTGTGCAAAGTTTGCTCATTCCTCCCTGTGAACACAAGGGTTTCCTCAAGGGTGCTCCGGTTTCCTCCCACTCCCCAAAGACATGTGGGTTTGTGGGTTAATTGGCCTCTGTAAAATTGTCCCTAGTGTTCAGAGAGTGGATAAGAAAGTAGGATAAGATAGAACTAGTCGCATGGTAAGGGAATCGAGAGGTATGGTGTTAGTGCAGGAAAGTAACACTGAGGTAAGGAATAGCAGGTTCACTATAGTCATGCCGCACAGAAACTTGCCCTTCGATCCAACCTGCCCATGCTGACTAAAATACCCCATCCAAGTTAGTACCACCATATGGGAACGAATGTCTAACTCCATTTCCATTGCTTCTGCTCCTATGTTCAATGACGCGGGAAGCATTGAAGAGGGAAAAATTAAAATGTCGAAGAGGTGGAATTTCTTCAGTCAGAGGGTGGTGAATCTGTGGAATTCATTGCCACAGACAGCTGTGGAGACCAAGTCATTGGGTTTTTTAAAAACGGAGATTGATGCGTTCTGGATAAATATGGGCATCAAAGGTGATGGGAGAAGGCGGGAGAATGGGGGTGAAAGGGAAAAATAGATCAGCCATGATTGAAAGGTGGAGCAGACTGGATTGGCCAAATGGCCTAATTCTGCCCCTATGTCTTATGATCTTATGAAAAAGACAAGGCCATACAAATAATGAGAACACATTTTAAGCACAAAGCAGAAATTTTATTTCGTTTTTCAATGAGTAGCTTAATTCATTATGGGTTACCTTTACACCAAATTTCAACAAAGCTTGTTCCACATTCTGCAAAGAGAAAAGAAACATATTACTCCTCTGCAAACAGGCAACATGATGGAAAGGTGCTACAGGATAAGTGTCACTGACAGAGGCAAGTACTTCTCACGAGGAGGGGCTGAAGGGTTGCTTGAGGGGGGGAGAGAAAGATGAATTTTACAGATCTATCCTATAATGCTTGTCACCTTGGTATTAGATCAGCTCAATGTCCAAAGGGACAGTTTCCATGCTTATAACGCAAAAAATATAATTCAATCAAACATACTTGTGCTGGGGTCTTCTGTCCCTCATAAGCCTGCTCTCCCTCTCTATCTTCCATACTCTGAATAATCTTTATTTCCTTTCATTTTTGTTAAATATGCTTCTTCTTAAGCCCAACTAAAGATGTTAGGTGTTGTAATAATGCGTCACAGTCAGAACATTACAGGTATTTTTGGGCACCGCACCTTAGGAAAGACACATCGGCCTTGGAGAGAGTGCGGTAGAGTATACCAGAATAACACCTGATCTCCGAGGGATAAATTATAAAAGATTACAGAAACCTTGCAGCATACTTTGAACTTTGTTAAGTTAATTCAACTGCAGATCGAGATGGAGAGGTTATGGTTAGAGAGAAAATATTTCTCATGATGGGAGGGGTCTGGGACCAGGGGGAAGAGCTGATAAAACTGATCCAGGCATTTCATAGGTGAAATTATCAGATATCTCAGCAGAACTGCAGATGCTCGACAATACGCAAAAGGACCCAAAGTGCTGAGGTAGGTTTGAGGAGTTGTGGATTGTGAAGCTGGAGGGAGGAAAGATACAGAGGGAGATACCTCTGTGGTTCTGGGACTCTGGTTCATAACAATCTATCTCCTCAGATTTAAACATGACTGACTCCATGAGATTTGTGAAGCAAATATATTGAGGAAGATGGGTTTTAGGGCACACTCTGGCCGTGAGCTCACTGAACAACAAACTGGCTCAAGGAGTGGTATGACCTCCTCAATTTACTATGCCGCTGCATTTTAGGCTTGCAACATCAAAGCTTGAAACACACTGTGAATGTTCTGTACTTACAGCAGATGTTCCAGGGACACCATGATTTCCATCCAAACCAGCTTCACCCTGTCACCAAACAAGACAAGGAGCGATGTATTATCTCATTCCAGCGTTGAAATATACTGACCATGCAATGGAGTGCTGATGCAAGATTGGGAGTGCTGGTGCAGATTTGGGAGTGTTGTTGCAGGATTTCCAAAAAGTTAATTTGTAAGACGAATTGGTAGTAATGAAGGTGAATGCTAGCATTATTTCGAGGAGATACAATACAAAAGCAGGGATGCAGGTTCATGATTCATGGTTCATGTATTTTGTGTTTTTTATGACTGTTGGCAGATCAATTTCCCTCCTAGGGTAAATAAAGTTCTATTGTATCGTATTGTATCGTATTGTTGTGCTGAGGCTTTATAAGGCACTGGTCAGTCCACGACTGGAATATTAGGGGGGAAAAAATTGGAGCAGTTCTGGGCCCCCTATCTGAGGATGGATGAGCTGGAATTGGAGAGGGTCCAGAGAAGGTTTACGTTATCATATGATGAGCATTTGATGGCATTGGGCCTGTACTCGCTGGAGGTTAGAAGGATGAGAGGAGACCTCATTGAAACCTACCGAATAGTGAAAGGCCTGGTTAGAGTGAATGTGGAGAGGGTGTTTCCACTAGTGGGAGAGACTAGAACCAGAACCAGAAGCCTCAGAATAAAAGGATGTACTTTTATAAAGAAAATGAGAAGGAATTTCTGTAGTCAGATGATGATGAATCTGTAGAATTCATTGCCACAAAAGCCTGTGGATTCCAAGTCACTGGATATTCTTAAGGCAGAGATTGACAGATTCGTATTAATAAGGATGTCAGGAAGGCAGGAGAATGGAGTTGAGAGGGAAAGAGAGATCAGCCATGACTGAATGGCGGAGTAGATTTAACTGGCCGAACTAGAACTTACGAATGTATGAACATGACAGAGCTGGAAGTACTTACTTTCTGACCTCTGGGGCCCATGTCTCCTTTCTCTCCCTGCAAATACAAGAACACATGAGATACATACTTGAACCGCACAACCAAGGTCAAGATGAGATACACCATTCATACCCTGTCATCCTCCCAATACCGGCCATCACCACGTATCTCCAGTTTGCCTGAAACACATACCTGTTCTATTGTAGCGAGGGCCAGCGAGGGTGCTACCTTAATGGTGCCATATTACTACAGTCATATGAAACCGTATAACAGTACAGCACGCATGCAATTCACTTCAAGGCTGACTTGCCTCAACAAGTGTCACAGAAGTAGAGTTGCTGCCTTGGAGCACCAGAATTCCGGGTTCAATCCTGACTACGAGTGCTGTCTGTACAGAGTTTGTACGTCCTCCCTATGACTGCATAGGTTCTCTCTGGGTGTATGGTTTCCCCTCACACTCCACAGATGTGCGTGTTTGTAGGTTAATTGGCATCTGTAAATTGCCCCTAGCGTTTAGAACTAGTGTACAGGTAACCGTTGGGATTGGTATGGACTCAGTCAGCTGAATTAGACCTCTCATTATTTTATATACTAAACATTCCCCCAGGACAATGGAGAAAATGGAGTGTCTCAGAATTTACAGTTGCTGGTGACGCCAATTAAAATATCCCTACCTGCACTCTAAATTGGCACATTTACAATAAAACAGGTAAATACTCCCTGGAACAATTAACTGAAGACACACAAGAACACACAAAAAAAAATCTAATATTCCTGTCTTATACATGATCATCAACGAGTGGAGAGATGATAAAGGACTTACATGTGTGCCTGCAGCTCCCGGGATACCTGGAATTCCCTGTAGAAAATAAGCAGAAACATTTATTTATAAGGAATCCCTCACAATTCTCAACTGCAATCTAAAGGTCTCTCAATCTCACAAGACTAGATTACGGTCCAACAACAGATCTATGTGGAAGGATTTTGTAGTCAGTTACCCAATTTGTTTACTTATTGCACATGAAGAAATCTCAGTTTGATATAGTTCAGTTTAATTTATTATTGCCACGTGTACCGAGGTACTGTGAAAAGTTTTTTGTGAGCTATCCAGTCAGCGATGAGATTATACATGATTACAATCAAGCCGTCCATAGTGTACAGATACAGAATAAAGGGAATAACATTTTGTACAAGGTAAGGTCCAATGAAGTCTGATCATAGATCGTTCAAAGACCGCCAGTGAGGTAGATGGACGGTCAGACCTGTTCTCTAGCCGGTGAGGAGAGGAAGGTTCAGTTGCCTGTGAAAAGGTGGGAAGAAACTGTTCCTGAGTTTTGGATATATGTGTTTTCAAACTTCTATAGCTCTTGCCGTATGGGAGAGGGGAGGAGCGGGAGTGACGGGGATGAGACTGGCCCTTGATGATGTTAGTGGCCTTGCTGAGGCAGTGTGAACTGTAGATGGAGTCAATGGAAGGCAGGTTGGTTTACATGATGGTCTCGGCTATCTCATCCAACACACAGTGCTCTTTACCATACAGAACTCTGATGCTTCAGAGAAAGACATAAAGTGCTGGAGTAATTCAGTGGGTCGGGCAGCATCACTGGAGAACATGGATAGGTGACGTCTCGGGTCAGGACCCTTCTTCAGACTGATTGCAGGTGGATGCTTCAGATCCTGCTTTGAGCATCAGTGGCCTCCTGACTCAGGAAAGGGATCAGAATCTTTTAATGTGGTGCGGTTGGTAGAGCTGCTGCCTGACAGTGCCAGAGACAAGGGTTTGATCCTCAGTTACACGTTTCCTTCCACATCCCAAATACATGCGGGTTTGTAGGTTAATTGGCTTCTGTAAATTGCCCCAAGTGTGAAACTGGGATGACATTGAACTAGTGTGCATGGGTGATCAATGGTCAGCATGGACTCGGTGGGTTGAAGGGCCTGTTTCCATGCTGTATCTCTAAACTAAAAAACAAAACAAAAATTATCGAAAGAGAACCAACATCACATGACTTGGCATATCTTGTCCAATGCACATGTTTGTTCAGAGATTAGACACTAATGCTGGATGTGGTGGTGCCAATTTGAGATGGGTCAAAGGTCAAACTGATTACCAATGCATTCACTAACTGAACCTTGATGGTATTGCTCAGATATAGCTTATTAGGGAGCAGGAGTTTGAAGCAATCATTCCCACTTATTGTTCCACTTACACCATGTATGAGATCTCAGTCAATGCCAGTCGCACAGCATGTGCAGAAGTAGTCACAGCAAACAATCCTAATTAAGGACAGACAGTCAAAAAATCACACAAGGAGGAATTTAAACAGAGACAGGGGGCAACACCAGGGGAGGACGAGCTGCTAGTACCTTTGATTAATACACAAACTGAATGGAGATCTCCTTTATGGGTGCTAAATGGGTTCAGAATAGGGATCATTCTCACTTGGAGTGTATAATTGGGTGACCCAAAGCCATTGGAAGCAAAGGTTGGAGATGGTTGCTGAGTGGCGGTCAACATTGTAATGAAAGACCTTTCCCAACCTACCTGGAAGGGAAGCTGCAGGTGGGGACCAACTCCTTTTAAATGAAACAAGCTTCAGCCATTGAATTAATGGCTGCTTTAAGTATGTGACACCTAGGCCATTAACTGGCCTCAGATTCACAAATCAATCTGTTCAAGTGATATCAAAATGTGTCCTCCATGCCATCTGACACACACAAGGCTGGGAATTCTGTGCATGCCAAACACACAGAAAACCAGAATGCGTCTCTGCTCCCTGCATGCTAAACAAGATAATATTTTTGATTAAATTCCATTAAATAGCACACAAAGACTTCATGCTACAATGGGGATTTCTTGGCCTGCTGTAGTGGGATTTAAACTCAGGTTTGTTCAGCCAGGTCTCGAGTTTCCCTAGATAGACACGAAATGCTGGAGTTACTCAGTGGGACAGGCAGCATCTCTGGAGAGAAGGAATGGGTAACCGAGATGAGAAAGACTTTTTTCACACAGAGAGTGGTGAGTCTCTGGAACTCTCTGCCACAGAGGGTAGTTGAGGCCAGTTCATTGGCTATACTTAAGAGGGAGTTAGATGTGGCCCTTGTGGCTAAGGGGATCAGAGGGTATGGAGAGAAGGCAGGTACGGGATACTGAGTTGGATGATCAGCCACAATCATATTGAATGGCGGTGCAGGCTCGAAGGGCCGAATGGCCTACTCCTGCACCTAATTTCTATGTTTCTATGTTTCTATGTGTCAGGTCGAGACTATTCTTCTCTGGTTTCCTTGCCCAGTAGACCAGTCATTACACTACTGTAGTCCACAGTGGAGACTTTTGAATATGCGAGACTGGAGAGCAGAGCTTTAAGGTGAAAGAGGCAAAGTTTAAAAGGAGATGTGTGTGGCAAGTTTTTATTTTGCACAGAGAGTGGGTGCCTGGAATGTGCTGCCAGGGATGGTGGTGGAGGCAGATATGATAGTAGTGTTTAAGAGGCTTTTAGATGAACACATGGATGTGCAGGGAATGATGGAATATGGATTAAATATAGGCAGATGATATTAGTTCATCTTGGCATTATGTTCAGCACAGACATTGTGGGTGAAAAGGGCCTGTTCCTGTACTGTACTTTTCTATGTTCAATGTTGTAAATCAAGTAAATCTCCATTTAAATATTCAAAAAAGCAAGTAACATCATATATGCTTTTTATAAAATATGGGTCTTTGGTCTGGGTGCTGCACAAATATCATAAGTTCTTAAAATTAACCATGTTCTAATTAAAATGGAAGAAGTATCTCCATTCGGGAAAAAGGTTGCCTTCCACACAGGACTTATGCATTATTAGTCACACAAGACAGCACTGGGAAAATAACTATATTACTAACACTTAAGGACTGAAATACACAGAACTCTGTACTTACAAGATCTATAATCACTGGGTCCTGCATCAAACCAATAAAAGATTGTTTAATGATAACTGTCAAGGTTCATTCATTGTGAAATCTGTTCTCCTTTTCTCAAGCAACAGCCACTCGGGACTTTATTTAGGCTGTACTACATATTTTTGTTTTTGCACGATCAGGATCCGGATCCCTAATATTACTGCTAATTAATTTTATTATTGATTATTGTATATTTATTTGTGGTGTTGTATTGAATGTGCCTGTGAAGCTGCAGCAAGTAAGAATTTAATTGTTCACATCCTGTTGCGTGTGGCAATTAAACACTTCTGACACTCCTTTAGTTTTTAGTTCATTCGATTGCAGGATGTCATATAATAGAAGCCCATAGCCACAAGGTCAATGTTTAAAGGAGATGTGCGGGCAACTTTTTCTACACAGCTGCCTGGGTGCACTGTCAGGGGTAATGGTGAAAGCAGATACGGTTGTAGTATTTAATAGGCTTATGGATAGGCACGTGGATATGCAAGGAATACGGGAATATGGATCACGATAAAACAGAAGGGATTAGTTTAGGTAGACATCGTGCTCAGTACAGATATCCTGAGCTGAAGGGTCTGTTTCTGTGCTTTACTGTTCTATGTTGCATGTGGCTGGCATTTATTGCCCCTCCGTTATTGCATTTCAGTAGGTGGTGGTGAGCTACCTTCTTGAAAGGCTACAGTCCTTTGGGTGAAAGAGCTCTCACAGTA
This sequence comes from Raja brachyura, assembly GCA_963514005.1. Next base: position 21,222,937 of record OY740796.1, on the reverse strand, counting down.
CTGTTGGATAGAGAGTTCCAGCAGTGCTAAAAGGGTGATGATATATTTCCAAATCAGCATGGTATGTGACTTGGAGAGAGTTTGCCCTTGTCCACATGGTGGTAAAAGTCACAGGTGGTAGGAGGTGCTGTCGCAGTAGCTGTGGAAAGTAACTGGCGGATTTTCTAGACGATACACACTGTAGTCACTGCGCGCCAGTGGAAGGAATCCATGCTCAGAAAGGTGGATGTCATGCCCATCAGATGGGCCGCTTTATCCTGGAAGGTCTCAAACTTCACGAGAAGTGGAGTACTCTCTGGTAAGTTTGAATTTCTCGACGCAAATCTTAAAAAATCCTTGGTAAAGTTCATATTAGAAACAGTGGCATAGTGGTGCATCGGTACAGTCGCTGCCTCACAGTGCCAGAGTCCTGGGATCAATCCTGACTACGGGTACTATCTGTATGGAAGATCTACATTCTCCCTGTGACCGTGTGGGTTTTCTCTGGGTGCTCAGGTTTGTAAGTTAATTGGCTTTGGTAAAAATTGTAAATTGTCCCTAGCGTGCAGAACAGTGCTGGGTATGGGGGTTGCTGGTCGGCACGGACTCAGTGGGCTGAAGGGCCAGTTTCAGCACTGTATCTCTCAACTAAACTAAAAGAAATGGCAATTTTGACTGTTGCACAGTCAGCATTGAACAGTACAGACTCAATGCTTGAAGGTGAGACGCCCTCTACTCAGCTCACCCACAACTCTGAAGAACATCCGGCACAGTGGCGCAGCTGGTAGAGCCGCTGCCTCACTGCGCAAAGAGACCCAGGTTCAATCCTGACCCCCCTCGGGTGCTGTCTCTCTGTGACCGCATGGGTTTACTCCGAGTGTCCCAGTTCCCCCCACATCCAAAAGACATGCACATTTGTGGGTTAATTGCCTCTATAAATTGCCTCTAATGTGTAGGAAGAGTGGGAAAACAGAACTAATATGAACAGGTGATCAATGGTCGGTGTGGACTCTGTGGGTCGAAGAGTTTGTTTCCATGCTGTTTCTCTAATCAAACTAAACTAAATAGCCGAACACCTCCCATCGAAATTCATCTGGGACCCTGCCCTACATTAAAATCTCTCTGGGATCACTTTGTTATTGAAAGTTAAGCATATTCTTCTTGTACTAGCATCTGACCACAATCAGGAGGATGAAGTAACCAATGTCTCTCTCGGTATCTTACCGGTGTTCCTGGAAGCCCTTGTGGTCCTGGTATTGGTATGGATTGTTCAAGTCCTTTGTAAAAGACGACCTGTAAATTTCCAAAAAATAAGTCAAGCTTATTGCTACAGTTCACAGTTAAGATTAAAAGTCTGTAACCTTTCATCGGAACTGGTGAGATCTGAACACTTGCTGCTGTGCGCAAGTGCCAGGACGAGGCTGATCAGATTATTCACTCACTGGCAGGACCCTCACGCAACTGACTGTAGTTAAATTGTTCATTTTCTGTCTGGCGTCTTGCAAAGACTAGACTGGGAAGGAGTAACTCATTCCACAATTAATTGCAAAGCTGTTTGGATTTTAAAACAATTTCACCTTCCCAAAATCTTTCACAACCTATCTCAACTTCTCAATCTATCATGGTGGAACACAGGTCTGCAGTTGACACAAACATTGGCAGTGGATCTACAATCGTTCTGAAGTTCTTAAATGTCTGTAGTCTTTAAATCTGCTTACTGTATCTCAGCCGCAAATGTATTTATTGATTAAGCATCAACACCTCTCTACGGGGGAGAATTAAATAGATTCACAATGCTCAGAGGTTAGGGTGGCACAGTGGTAGAGTTGCTGCCTTACGGCACAAGAGAGCCAGGTTCAATCTTGACTGCAGGTGCTGTCTGTACAGAGTTTGTACATTCTCCCTGTGGCCCCGAGGGTTTCCTCCGGGTACGGTTTCCTCCCACACTCCAAAGACCTACAGGTTTGTAGGTTAATTGTTTTTGTAAATTGTAAATTGTCCCTAGTGTGTAGGATAATGCTAATGTGATCTCTGGTCGGCACAGACTCAATGGGCAAAAGCGCCTGTTCCACCGTGTATGTCTAAAGTAAAATCTAAACAGTGAAAAAAGTCCTCGAATTTCAAAGGAGTGTTGAACTGAGCATCTTTGAATGTAGATGGGTTAAGTTGGGGCCAGCAGGACACTGCTCAGACCCTGGTTTACATCTCAGCTTCATTTACCTGCCATTTCCACATTAAACTCAATAACTTCAGATAAATATCCATCACACACAAAGTTACTAAGGGACCAGCATTAATTGTGGTGTGAGGAAGAAATCAAAACTACAACAGGGTTTCTTAACTTCACTTTTATGTTTAGATGAAGAGTCTTTGACCTGAAATATTGACTCTCACACATGAGCTGAAAGGGGAAACTGCAGATATGCAAACTGAAATGAGATTTACTGTTTTCCACTGCAGTCAATGGATTGAGTAAAGGCCAGCCATGATCATATTGAATGTCAGCACATGTGAGGGTTTGAATGGCTGACTTCTACTTCTATAATGTCAGAGGAAGTTGTTGAGGCAGGTACAATAACTAGGTATGTTACAATACTTACCTTGAGTGCCGCTACAGTTCTGTCACTGCCCGTGTGCACGACTTTGGTGCCTTTGAGAGGGGGGGGGCGGGTTTAAAATGCGGTATTTCGGAAGCCAATTCAAATCGATCTTGAACAGGCTATTTAGTTGATGAAGAAAAATCGCTTCAACTGCCGTTCTCTGAAGTGATTTTTAAACTGCGCTTGCTAATTTAATTGCTGTAGTAAATTTTAAATAATCTTCTAAAGCCGTGAACGCCGACAATGGGACGGACCTCGCGTAGGGGACAAGGCAAGGTACACAGTTTATTTTTTCATTAAAAAGTGCTTCTTAGGATACCTTTAATCAAAATTTCACGTTGCGAGAAGGTGATTTATTCCCCATACGAACCGGCAGTATTTTTCCTGCCGATATGGGGTTTAAATTCACCAGCAACCGCAACGTTCCAATTGATCGCGTTCCAGAAAATCTCACTCGCAAGATGATTTAAATGGCCATTAATTTACGGGAATTAAACATTAAATTCCTTCCATTTGGCCTATAAATTAATGACAATGAGATTTTAAAATGACTCAGAAAATGAAATAATCCCCGCGCACCCAGTGTGGTCTACTGGTGACTCCAGATGCATCAAAGTGGTTGACTCTTCAACTGCCTTCTAATTTCCGTGGGTAATTAGGGACGGACAATAAATGCTGGCATTATCAGCAATGCCTAAAACTTGTTGACAAATAAGTTAAAAATGTCACAACACAAACTTCCACATTCCTTTGAGCCCCACAGACTTTCCAGGGAAAATATTGCATACCTGCCCAGGGGGTCCAGGAAGTCCAATTACACCCGGCAATCCTGGAGTTCCGATATATCCTTGCAGCCCAGGATCTCCACGCTCACCTTTGGCCCCATCTCGTCCCTGGTTGGCATGAAGTAGATGATGTTCAGGTGATACCTCTATGTCTCTCTCTCCAGAAATCTATACAATGCTTCACACCGATCCAGCAGTAAGAGCTGAGAGATCACAGGTTCAATCCCAGTCTGGGTTCAATCAGGAGATTCCGCAAGGTACCATCGCAAATAAATAATCACATGTTTTAAAAGGAGGGAAAGCATTCCGCATTCCTAATTATTCCATGCCCTTGATGGAATGTCCATACAGGTACGAATCATGAAGGTATGGTGGATGGTGCATTTTGCATTGGAGATTGGAGAATTCAATGTTCATACCGTTGGTTGTAAGCTATCCAAGCAGAATAAGAGCTTTATGGACTCAATTAGTCCTTAATGTCTAGTCAAATCTACTAATGGGCCTGTCCCACTTAGGCAACTTTTTAGGTGAGTGCAGGAGACTGCGCTCACCACATGGTCGCCACACATTCGCTGGTACTAGCGTCTGACCACAATCAGGAGGATGAAGTGAGTCTACCTCATGATCGCGAGGAGTTCCCACATTCTGGGAACTAGTCGCGGCCTCAGTATGGTCTCCGCAAATGTTTCAACATGTTGAAACATTTTCTGCGACCAAAAATTGATCGCCATGGAGATAATCGATAATCCTGTGGTGGTAGGTGCAGTTCTAGTGGGGTTTGCCATGTAGTTATGGGTAGTCGTAGGTGGTTTTAGTTCATCGCCTTTGCTGACCGGTCATTTTCATTGGCTCATTGGCGGGGAAAAAAACGTAAACAGGAGTTGGCAGAACCAAGGAGAACCGACTGGTAATGTTAAATTTTCGCCCTGTGTATCTCTGGCTTATTAAAAGTTGGCTGGTTTCTTAAAAGTTATCTCCATAGCTTCCCCCCCCCCCCCCTTCTTCTCATCCCCTCTATTAAAGGACTTACCGTACACTGTGCTAGCCGTCTTAATTACAGCGCCAAACTTCCTGTTCATCGCGGTGTGTGTCTGTATCACCTTGGCTTTGCACCGTGTGAATTTCAGACAGCGCTCCCCCCGCTTGCCCTGGCCCCCGCCTTTGCGGTGTGTTTGTGTGTGTGTGTGTGTGTGTGTGTGTGTGTGTGTGTGTGTGTGTGTGTGTGTTCCACTCTGACAGTTGCCGTTCCAGTTCCCGGTCTTTCAGGCGACTGCTGGCAACTTGACAGTTGCCGGCAGTCCGCTGAAAAATCGCTCAAGTGGGACAGGCCCATAAAGTTCACTGCCCACACTTGTATAAATTAACCAGCATGTAGGTGAGATTTTTATCTGAAATGTACTGCTTGATCGTCTGGTAGAAGCAACTTCAATCATATCCTTTTAAAGGTGTCTGGAATAAACAGTTTAAAAATAATTAAAATGTTATGTCATGTAGAAATGCTTGGGAATTGGTTTTCCAGGATGGCATTGTGAGTGTGCTCTCTCTGTTCTATGAATTCTCATCATTCCATGTAGGTAAGTAAACGTTACTTTGAAATGGGGAAGAGGGCAAGGATGGTGACACTAAATGGCCATTAGTGACCAGTTAAATATAGAACAGCTAATCGGAATAAACCTCGTGGTTCAAATCGTAGCAAATGGTGGAGCTATCAATGACTCAATGTAATGGACAGAAACCTATTGGCCATTATTCAAGGAAATATTTGAACTCTGCAATAGTTGATACAGATGGCAGAGGATAGTCCTAGCCACCCTCCCAATTAATTTTACAGACCCATCAACTCTTCGGCATCTGAATGGCATGAAATAAATCAAATCAAGCAGGTACTTTCCAACTATTCCTGAACACAAGGCATTTTTCCAAATAAAATCTGCTGTTTTTGTTAAGATGCTTTGAACTGTTCAGTGCCCACAACAGCGTGTCCTGACAAGCCATTCTTGTAACATATACGTACATCTCTTGGAGTTTCTCCTTGGTCACCTTTATCACCCTAAAAGAGAAACAAAACATTTCAGCAGCTTAATAGCAGCAAAGCATCCTCCTTGAGTGCACCCGCCTAAAATGCAATCTAATAATGGGGTATTGGGACCATTAATTTCTTCCATTCACCCGAGACTACACACAGTCTGCAAGGGTTTGCAATGACACCCACTCCCTCCAACCCCACCTTGCCTACTTTGCCTTGAACCATTTCCATAGATATCCATCAAGCCCTCCAATGTCACTCCTGCTCTGCCAAGACCTTTAATGGATCAGGTAGATGGATCCAAAGATGTTTCACCCCCACATCCTGGCCAAGGATTAAAATGCAATCTAAGTCCTCTTCCCCTGTTGAGACCTACCTTCCTTCCATCCTCTCCTGGAGTCCCATTTTCTCCCTGTGGAAAAGCAAAAAGATGATTCAACGAAATTATTCCTCAAATGATGAAGAATGTTTCTCACTCTTTATTTAGGGAAGACATATGTAGGGTAGACAGCTGGAACCTTTTTCCCAGGATGGAGGTGACAAACACTGGAGGGCACAGCTTTGAGGTGAGAGGGACAAAACCTAAAGGAGATGTGCAGGGCAAGTTTGTTTACACAGTGGTGGTTGCCTGGAATAGGTTGGTGGTGGAAGTGGATATGATTGTGGCATATCAGAGGTGTTTAAATAGGCACATAAATACACAGGGAATGACGGGATATGGATGACTTGCAGGTAGAAGAGAAGCCATGATTTTTAAATATATTTGAAAAAAAAAGTTTTCTGGAGATCATGAAGATGTCAACAGTTTTTTTCAATGCCACAATGAAGGCTTCCCAAATCTCACTTCTTTCCCTCCATTCTTTCCCTTTATCTCACACATTTCTCTTGACAGTAGTATAGTTTTAGAAAGAAACACCCCATCATGCTTGTACTACCTCTTTGAGAGAACAATCCAATATTCTTCAGTTGCCATGGAAGATATTGTCCTGAGACTTCAAGCTCTCCTTGTGATCCACCGGCTTCTGTCACTGGACCTGAATTAGTTTCTTTACTGGCCGAGGCAGAGGTCTCATATTTTTGCCTCACGATCCTTGAATAGCCAGATCCTGGGTCCTACTGCAGCCTCCGTAACACTGTTAGAGGCTGCTACCGACATGTAGCCAATAATATTAATTTTAATGTACTTACACTCTTCCCAGGAACTCCAGGTTTCCCATCAGCTCCTGGTTTGCCCTGTGTAGATGGAAAAAAATTGCAGAGAATTGTGGACACAGCCCAGACCATCATAGGAAACAACCATGCACTCCATCTATACTTCACGCTGCCTCGGCAAGACCACCAGCATAATCAAGGACAAGTCTTACGCTAGACACTCCCCTCTTCTCCCCTCCCCCATCAAGCAGAGGTACAGAAGTGTGAAAGCGCACACCTCCAGATTCTGGAACATTTTCATCCCAGTTGTTATCGGGAACCTGAACCATCCCATCAACAATTACAGAGCTGTCCCGAGCTACCATCTAGTTCATTGACACCATCGGACTATCTTTAATTGGACTTTGCCTTAAGCTAAACTTTATTCCCTTTATCCCGTACCTGCATACTGTAAACTGCTCGATTGTAATCATGTATAGTCTTTCTGCTGACTGGATAGCACACAATAAAAAAGCTTTTCACTGTGCCTTGGTACACATGACAATAAACTAAACTCAACTAAACTAAATGTCACATTGTAACAATGAAAATTCAAACATTTACAACAAATTACATGAGAGGTACAGGAAGTTCCACAAAGTAGTATAAGCATTCTGACCAGTTCTAGCACAGATTCCTGCCAATTGACTAGAATGCTTCTACGATAACTCAGCAGATCGCAGCTCTGATACTTTACTATGAACCAAAGTATGGGACTTACTGGATGTCCTGGTGGGCCCTGAGGTCCTGCTGCTCCCGACGGTCCTAACTCGCCTCTTGGGCCGGACAACCCCTGTGTTATAAAAACGTCAACATGATCATGAAAGACAAAACAGAGCCGGTTTGAGCTGCATTCTTCAGATGCCCACCTTTTCCCCTCTAATGATGATTAAAACAAGAACATCTTTTTAAACATAGCCTGTTCAAACAGCAAGGCATTGGAGCAACAATGGCTGATTACCACAAGACATTTCCAGTAAATTCTTTGAATGATGGATGCTGTTAAAGTATCAACAGAAGAAAACCACCTTGATCGGGCCACCCTTGGAATGTTCTGCACAGTTTCGATTGTCACGCTACAGTAAGGATGAGGTAGTAAAAGAGAGAGTGCAGTAGAGATTCACCAGGATGTTGGCTGGAATGGAGGGCTATGTTGTTAGGAAATTTAGATAGACTGGGATTATTTTCACTACATAGGAGGTTGGTGGGGGGTGACCTTGTAGAAGTGTATAAAATTAAGAGGGGCACAGATAAGACTCATTTCACTTCTGCCATCGGAAAGAAGGTAGAGGAATGTGAAAACCGCAATGTACATGTTCAAAACATCTTCTTACCAATCAGGCTATTGAAAACTATGAACGCCAACTGAACTACGATCTATGAATTGCTTTGCTTGCACTTGGGTCTTCGGGCTTCGTTTTGTTTTTTGTGCTACATCTTTTTTTTCATTTATTGAACTTTCTTTGTTTGTCAATTATATTATCTATTGAGTACTATGTTTACAAACCTGATTTGCCGCTGCAAATAAGAATTTCATTGTTCCGTTTCAGTACATATGACAATAACAACTCTGGACTTTTCTTCCCTCAGGTTGGGAGTTGGAAACTAGAGGCCATTGGTTTAAGGTGCGAAGGGAGAATTTTAAAGGAGATTTGTGGGGCAGGATTTTCACACAGAGGGTGGTGGGTAAATGGAACGACCTGCCAGAAAAAGTGGTTGAGGCAGGTACAATAACACCATTTAAGAGGCATTTAAACAGGAACTTGGATAGGAATGAAATAGAGGGGTAATGACCATGGGATTAGTACAGATGGGGCATCATTGTTGGCATGGACGAGTTGTGCTGAAGGACTGGTTTCTGTGCTGTACGAGTCTACATTTCTCTAAGAGGAAGCAGTACAATGAGTTATTTAGAACTTTGCCTATGGATTGATATGCACCAAACAGGCAGTGGGTTGTACTTAGCTTCTGTAATTCAAAACTCATTATAGTTTAACTGCTAGCAATCAAGGACACATTTCTCCTCCACATACTTTAACAGAGTGAGAAGGAAAGAAGACCTTTCTCTCTTCCAAAGTCTAATTTATTATTTTGATATAACTTTAGTGGAATACATGTAGAAGACTTCTTCAGCTAAATAGTGCAATAAATTTCTATGTAACAACTCAAACCATCAGACAAATACTTTTAATATGCTTTTTATAAAAGCATTATTCAATGGATTCTAATACCAATTTTATTTGATCAACTCCCAATCTATTCTTCAAATCACTTATTTATGTTGTACTTCACTACTAATGAAAGACTTCACAGTCATTTATAACTAATAAATTATTTTTTTAAATGTCGTGGGAAATAATTGTTGCGATACACATTTATATTGCACCTTTAAAGTAGATGACCTTTCAAAAGACTTTCCCTGTACAATCTTTCACAATCCCAGATTCCCCCAAAATCGGTTATGACCTACAAATTATTTCTGAAGAGTTGTGGCAAATAATTGTTGCAATATGCATTTATATAACACTTTTAATATAGATTATCTTTCATCTGACTGGACCTGTTGGTAGTATTGGATCCAGGTCCACTAGCAGTGCGCCATTGAAATGGCTAGATAAATACAAAAGACATTATGATAAGTGACCTAAAATGTTGGTTAATGTTGTATGTTTAAAGGAGCATCTTAAGGGAGGAGGAAGACTGGAGGAAGGGTTTTAGGGAGGGAGTTCCAGAACATAGGGTGCAGGTAGGAGAACGATAACCAACATCGATCATGGTGGTCGAAGGAGATAAGAGGTATGGGAAGTGAGAGTCCAGGTTTGGAGTTCCTATAAGGTTACAAGGCGAAAGGATGTTCCAGAGACAAGGATTCACAACAGTGGTCAGCAGGATCATAGGGTGGAGCAAACGTCTTCAGTTATTTTGTTACTCACATCTCTGCCAGGTTCTCCTTGCTTCCCTGGGTCACCCTGAAGAGGAAGTGAAATAGATACATGAGTACAAACCAAGTCACAGGACCATGTGACTTAAATGCTCGTCTGTAGTAAATTAATCTCCAATTTTCATTAACTAAGAATCTAAGTAGAAAGACAATAAAGAAAAGCTAGGTCGCAGCACCAGGAACCCGGGTTCAATCCTGACCTCAGGTGCAGCCTGACCTTAAGCGTTGGCACATTCTCTCTGTGATCACATGCGTTTTCACCGGGTGCTCCGGTTTGCTTCCACATCCCAAAGACGTGTGGGTTCGTAGGTTAATTGGCCCTCTGTAAATTGCTCCCTGTGCACAAGACGTGGATGGGAAAGTTGGATAACAATGAACCAGTGTGAACGGGTGATCGATGGGCAGCGTGGACTCGGTCTGCAGAGGGTCTGTTCCCATGCTGTCTGTAAAACTAAACGTCCCACCATTCATTGCCAATATAAGATCAAGGTTGAGCCATGGTCTCATTAAATGAGGTTGAATTGCTCATATTAGAAACTAAATGGTGATCAAGGAAGTGGACTTCTAGCATCCAGATGCAATGCCTCCCAATTGCAGGAGTTCCGGCCTTGGAGAAAAAGGACTGCAACTATGTGGGATCTTCCTTGGATGCCCAGCTCTTTCAACTGGTTTTATATTTTGTCTTTCCTTCTGATTAATTACATGTAACAGAATTAGTAACTCTATCCCACTGAATCCTTTGTCCAGTCATGCATCATGCCATATAGAAACCAAAATAAATACTCACCCTTAGCCCTGAAGATCCTGGGAGACCATTCTTCCCGTCAACTCCATTCCTGCCATCCTGTCCAGGTGGTCCTCTATCTCCCTATGTTGCAAAAGCAGAGGCAAAGGATAAACACTCGTGCCATTGTGGTTATATTGTTTTTGTAAGCAAACAAAGTAGACTAAAAAGTACAATAAAAAAAAACAGGAATTAAGCCAGATTTGGATGGAAATTACTTGTCTTTGGATGTTTGGAATTCCACATGAGTCAATTGGAGAAAAAGCAGACCAACAATGGTCTCAGGGCCTTCCAGCTGCGATAGGTAGGAAGTGTCAACCAGCAGGAGACCAAGGGCATTGGGAAAGGCAGTGGACAATTGGAATTCTCCTGCCCAAAGGGCTGTGGATGATCAGTCAAAGAGTAGATTCAAGGCTGAGACCAATAGACATCTGAGAATCATAAAGAGAATCAGAGAGTGTGGGGATCAGTACTTAAGCCACAATCTAACTGGTACAGTAGACTTGTGATGCAGTGTTAGTGCACCTGGACATAATACTACCAACAATTCCAACAATTCCAGTGAGATGCAAACTAATGGTAGAAATCTTTGGTTTACAAACTTCTCCACACCCTCATCCCCTAGTCATTCTTTATTGAAAGGCTACAAGAGGGGAGAGAGAGAGAGACAGACCCAGAAGATAGGCTCGGACAACATCCCAAAACCTGAAATTGTTACGTTTTTCATTAGGTGGCTAATCATGTCAAGGGGTATGGAACCAAGGAGAATTGATTTAACATTAGTCACAATAAAAAAGAATGTTGAAGGCTTGGGAGGCTTTGTGGTTTCTCCTTGTTCTCACATTCCCAACTTCAGCTGAAAGGAAGTATAGTGGATACAGTTGGATCTTCACAAGAATAGGAAAGGAACATATAGATAGGGGAAGACTATTAAACTCCTCAAGCCAATTCCATGACTGATGTATCTCCATATACATTGGCTTTCTTAAACAATGTAGCTTAGAGGCACATAGACAACAAAAAGCTATACCTAATGTAGAAGAGGGTCTACCCTCCTCCTGATGTAATGTTGTTTGTTATCCGCAGCAGCACAGTTGACAAGACACTTACCCATTTCAGGGCAACAGGAGTAGTGGGTAAGGGGCAGAGGAAGAACATCCATCCCTCTGTAGTTTGTGGAGGCACCTCATGCACTTCATCCCACTGGAAATCTGGATCAGAGATGGACACAGAATCCGGTGGAATGAAGGACATGAGAGTGCACCTTCCTCGTGGTGCCACCACAATATCCCGCGGGATTGCATTGCCACTGACTGGATTCCTTCCTTTTTGATCAGGTAGTCGATACCCATGTAAGGACATGGTTCAAAGTGCTGGATGACAGATCCATCAGCTTTTCTCAGGTGATGAAGATGCAGAGTAGAGAAACAAAAGGTCACAGGTTGGTGATATCCCACTGGATGGAACAACTCCCCATTTCTCCGACATGATGTGACATGTAAGAGCAGCACAGTGGTACAGCGGTAGAGTTGCTGCCTTACAGTGCCAGAGACCCGGGTTCAACTGTCTGCAATTTGTACGTTCTCCCTGTGACCGCGTGGGTTTTCTCCGTGGGCTCTGGTTTTATCCCACATTCCAAAATACGTGCAGGTTTGCAGGTTAATTGACCTGTGTAAATTGTCCCTTATGTGTAGGATAGCACTAAGGTATGGGGATCGCTGGTTGGCGCAGACTCTGTTGGCCGAAGGGTTTATTACCACACTGAATCTCTAAAACTAAAATGGTAGCATTGGTACCAGTCCAACAGAGATTCGCCAGGCTAAGTCCGGGAACGATTCATCTGTATTGTTTGAAGCTGTGAAGAATGAGAAGTGATATTATTGAAACAAGATCCTAAGGAAAGGTTGACATGTCAGTGGCGTTAAATGTTTTGCACTTAATGGAATGGAGTTCAGAGTTCAATGAGTTCATGAAACCATATAGAGTTACCAACTGGTAAATAATTCCCTGGGTAAGGCTCTTTAATTAGGATGCCATCAAGAAGAAAATCACTGAAACCAAGTTATGTTATACCATCAATGATAAAATGATGCAAGAATGATATTTTGAAAGCATTTTGAGGGTGAAGCAGAGGATTGCGTGAAATTCCAGAGTCTGCGAGCAATGGGAGCAGGAGATAGACAAGCCCTGGTTTTAAGAAAGTGAGGAAACTGGTCTGTGTTAATGCAACCAGAATGAACAAAGAATAGTTTTGAAGAAGGGTCCCAACCCGAAACGTCACCCATTTATGTTCTCCAGGGTTGCTGCCTGACCCGCTGAGTCATTCCAACATTTTGTGTCTTTAAAAAAAAGTTCTGCCCAAGGTAAACAGACAGTCAGGAAAATTCACGGCAAATGGAGATTAGGAGGGCAGATGTGAGGGAATCTCTTTGTAATTATTTCCCCTGCTTGCATTCTTACCAATAATACCAGAAAGCCGTTGGAAAAACATCACCAGGTAATCACAGCTAGGTTTAAACAATCTACATGGAGAAATTATGAAAGGAAATGTAACCAAAGTTATGGCTAAATCCTCAGAAAAGGAATCCAATGGTCTCAAACTTAGAACATTGAACAATGTTGATTTTTCACTTTTCAGAATAATTTGTCCATTTTGTTTTCCTGCTTTTAAAATGATTCATCTTTTGTCACTGTGAGTGGAATATCTCCCCACACTACAGACAAGAAATACCAAAACAATGTAATGTAAGCCTTGCACTGAGTAAAGACTTTGCTGCCCGAATACAACGTCTAAATAGCTTCCCATCCCATTATTGCATCGGCTTCACACTTTCACTTCCCACACCTAACTTCCTGACTGGCTTTAACTGATTGATAATGTCAGATAATGATATTGCTATTCAATACTACCATGACATCTCAATCCCATGTTCTCCCGCTTCCCATACCCTTTAATATTTTTTTTTAATCTAGAAATTATGTATCTCTTTCTTAAATACATTCTGCAGCTTAACCTCTTTCAACCCACCATGGTGGCAAATTCTATGGGTTCATCACACACAGAGTAAAGAAAGTGTTCCTCATCTGTGTCCAAGGTCTCTTGCTAATAACCTGAGACCATGACCTCTTATTCAATTCCCAGCTTCAACAGATCCGTCAGGATTTTGCCATTTTTAATTAGATTGTATCCTTATTCTTTCCAGCTCAAGTGAATAAAGGCGCAGTTAACCTAATCTCCTCACATAGAGTTGTTCCACCATTCCCGGACCGGGTCTCGTGAACCTTCAATGCGATCCCTCTATGGCTCTTTGAATCTGACAACCATCAATTAGAATTGGATATGCCATGGTTTTAGTTTCAATGTTACTATAACTTAGAAGGAACATCACCTTTTCTCCTGGGAATCCTCTTTGTCCTTGATCTCCCTATAGGAATCAAAACACAAAAGACTTAAGTTTAAACATCAATGTTGAACTTTAAATATATACCACTCCTGATGGAATTGTGCCCCCTATAATTCTGGGCAGTTGTTTCAATTTCTCCTCCTCCAAATATTTTTTTCTGCAGTGTGTTATTAACAGCTGGAATGCACTGCCGGGAACTTGCAAGGGCAGATTTTATTGTAGTTTTCTAAAGGGAACAGGATAAATATTTGATAGGAAGGAATTTGCAAGGAAAAGACACAATGTGATGGAATAACTCAGTGGGTCAGTCAGAGTCTCTGGAGAGATGGAAAGATGATGTTTTGGGTCAGGACCGTTCTCTGGTCTGAAAACGGGTCCCAACCCGAAACATTACCTATCCATGTTCTTCAGAGATGTTGCCTGACCCTCTTAGTTACTCCAGAACTTTGTGGGGTTTTTTTGTAAAAGAGCATCTGCAATTCCTTGTTTCTACAAGAATTTACAGGCGTCAGAGGTTTTGGGGAAAAGACGGGAGAATGGGGTTGGGATGGAGAGATAGATCAACCGTGATGGTTGATGGTGGAGTAGACTTGATGGGCCAAATGGCCTAATTCTACTCCTATCACTTATGACTCTGGGTGAAGGGTGGGGGTATGAGACTAGCTGGATTGCTGTCACACACTTGATAGGCTGAATGGCCTCTTTCCATGCTGTGACTAATTCATTCTCATCAAGGGCTTCAGAAATCATCAATTTGGCCTATGCAAATCAACTCTCCTTGCCCCTTTTTCCTCTATATCAGCAGAATCTCAAACATTCTTGAGTGCAAAAATAGTAACTAAAAATTACATTTACACAATGACATTAAAATATCTCAGTCTATTACGTAGATCTGAACTGTGCTCACTGTTGCTCTGTTTGGCAGCCATGTAAAAGGATTGGTTCAGATTTTCTGTTGGTGTTGATTAGGCACTATAATGATCAGGACCCAATGTGAGTTATCATTCAAGACCATTTTGATAGAAGCAATATTCACCCCAACAGCTGAAGCAAACATAGCCTGTAGCATCAGTGGGGGTCAAGAAAGAGCCAGCAGAAAGGAATTCATCATTCAAGCTGATTTTCTGCAATGTGCCAACAATATTGTACGGCGAAGGGAGAAAGATTTAATAGGAACCCGAGGGGTAACTTTTTTTTACACAAAGGATGGTGGGTGCATGGAATGAGATGCCGGAGGCAGGTACTATTGCAACATTTTAAGAAACATTTAGATCGATACATGGATAGGATAGGTTTAGAGGGATATGGCCAAATGCAGGTAGGTAGGACTAGTGTAGATGGGACATGTTCTGCATGGGCAAGTTGGGGAAAAAGGTCTGCTTCCATGCTGTATGACAGTCGGAATCCAATAGAACTTGGTCCTGATGTTGAGTTGCAACATCATCGGTAGGTGAGAAAGCAAAAATACAATAAAAGCACGGAGTGAGGAATTTACCTGTGGTCCTGGGAGACCTCGTTGGCCTTCTGAACCCTGTCATAATAATAAGATAATATCAATACAAAGTCACATTTGCAAGCGTCCAACAAACAACTTGATGGAGAAAGCACCTAACAATTAGCTATTCCTCCTAGACCTTCCAACATCAATTTGCCCCGTTCTGTCAATGAATGCACTAGAAATCCCCACAATGGAACATCTCAATGATTATCCACGGTCTCAATATCTGACCCTTTTGCAGAAAAAAATTTCAATATCAATCGTTTGGAGCAAGATGTCCTCCAAATGCCCAAAAATGGGGTCACAATTTTATCTCTATCCAAAATCTAACACAAAAGGCAAAGGATCAATTGAACATTCTCAATTCACATCAGTTGGGATGTAATGTATCAGTTGTACAAAATGATGATATTGAGACAGCATCATGGTCACCCTACTATGGGAAGAAGTTGTTAAGCTGGAAAGAGTGCACAGAAGATTTATAAGGATGTTGTCAGGACCCGAGGGTCTGCGCTATAAGGAGAAGCTGGGCAGATTAGAGTTTATTCGCTGCTGCACAGGAGGCTGAGGGGTGATCTTATAGAGATGTATAAAATCATGAAGGAGATAGACTGGGTCAATGCACAGTCTTTTTCCCAGAGTAAGATAATCAAGAACCAAAGAACAAAAGTTGAAGGTGAGATGGGGAAAGATTTAATAGCGAATCTGAGGAGCAACTTTTTCCCCCACACTTGGGGTGGTGGGTATATGGAATGAGCTGCCAGAGGAAGCAATTGAAGCCGGCATTATGACAACATTTAAAAGACAGTTGGACAGATACAAGTATAGGGGTGGTCGGACTGCTAGGCTGTAGGGGGATGCATTTTTGCAATTTTTACTTTTCAATTGTTAATTATTGGTCTTTTTAAGTATTTATTGCTCTCAGGTAGTGTCCACATTGTATTTTATGTATTTTCTGCCTGTGTTCGTTTTGAATGTGTGGGTTTGCTGGTTGGGGGCTTCTGGATATCTGAATTTCCCTGAGGGGATCAATAAAGTATTTATTATTATTATTATTATTATTATTATTGTTGTTTAGAGGGATATGAGCCAAAAGTGGCTGGGTTAGACTAATGTAGATGGAGCATCTTGGTCGTCGTAGGCAAGTTGGGCCAAAGGGCCTCTTTCAGTGCCATATGACTCTATCAGGGTTGAGTTCATTGAGGGGCAATAGTGGGTTTAAGGTCCACATCATGTCTGGTGGTGAAATATGAAGAGCTGTACACTTTATTAATCATAGTTTTACACTTGATCAATCACAGAAAGAAAAAGATTTGGATGTGTCACTGTACCATGGGAAGAGATTAAGCTTCAAACTTACTCGATCACCAGCTAGGCCTGGGACACCAGGTTCTCCTCGTAGTCCTCTTGACCCGGACTCACCAGGTTTGCCAGCATTTCCCTAGAAAATAAACCCACAAATAACTGATCAGACACTGAATGTTCTCATTAAGTATCTTCTGTGCGTCTCAGCTGGGCTACAACCTCAGAATGAAAGACTTGCATGCTATAGCCTGTAGAGAATGTTCCAACACAATTGGCAGCCAATGAAATGTGGCTTCATTTCTCAAAATTAACCATGCATGTGATGAAGCTAATTTGCTCACAACAAATCTTTGCAAACGTCAGTGTTATGATAACCAAGTATTGATACGAAGACATAAATATTGGCAAGGACAGGCCGTGGCGGCAGCGGTGGACCCTCGGTGGCAGTGAGCCTCGGCAGCATTGGAGCCTCAGTGGCGATGGAGCCTTGGTGGGGACGGTGGGGCCTCATGGCCGACAGAGCCTGGTGGCAGTGAAGCCTCGTGGGGCAATCCACTGTCGGCGGTCGATGAAGGCACGGGATAATGACCGTGTGGGGGGGGAGAGTGAAGTACGACCCGGCATGGGGAGAGTACCATGAGGGAGGGGGAGGGGGAGGGGAAGGAGGGAGAATAATGGAGGACCCGGAGTGGGGGTACTTTGTAACTTTGTCAGCATCGTACTTGGCAACTATACCTTCGGTATGCCAGCAAAGAATTTCACTGTGCCTGGTCACATGTGACAATAAAATATTTTATGCCATTCCATTATACCCCCGTGCACTTAAAAACTGTGTCAAAGATTCTCTTACCCACTGTGGAACTAATGGGCCTGTCCCACTTATACGACTTTTTCGGTGACTGCCGGCACCCGTCATAGGTCATTGCAGGTCGCCGAAAATTTTCAACATGTTGAAAATCCAGCGGCGACCAGAACAAGGTACGACTCTTTGGGCAACTACTCACGATCATACAGGCTTCACCCCGCGACATGTCTCCTCAGTTGCCCAAAGAGGCGTAGCGTCTCTCCGGTCGCCGCTGCATTTTCAACATGTTGAAAATTTTCGGCAACCTGCAACGACCTATGATGGGTGCCGGCAGTCGCCGAAAAGTGGGACTGGCCCATTATACAGAGACCCGATTTAACATCTCATTGGAAATACACCACCACCAACAGGAGATTTGAAAGCAATGTTCAAGATGCATTTAGACAGGCTCATGAACAGGCACAGGACAGAGAGAGAGATATAGACCATGTACAGGCAGATGGAATTTGTTATTTTGTCATTAGGGTTGGCACATACATCGTGGGCTGAAGGTCATGTTCCGTGCTGTATTGTCTATGGTCTATGACATGGTTTCCACCTCTCCAATAGCTAGTGATATCCAGATCATAACTACCTTCTGGATTAAAATGGGTTCCATCACATATTCCTTGGAATTACTGTAGTAAATCTATTCCTCACTCACTCTAGTTTCCTCACACCCTACCTAAAGCAAGCTGACCATAATCAGCTCTTCCTCCCACCCTGCTTCCTGTAAGGACTCCATCCCTTATTCCCAATTCCTCCGTCTACGCCGCATCTGCTCCCAGGATGAGGTGTTCCACACCAGGTCATCACAAATGTCCTCATTCATCAGAGAACGGGGATTCCCCTCTCCCACTATAGATGAGGCTCGCACCAGGGTCTCCTCCATACCCCGCAACACTGCCCTCTCTCCCCATTCCCCCACTCACAACAAGGGCAGAGTCCCCCTGGTCCTCACCTTTCACCCCATCAGCCAGCGCATACAACACATAGTCCTCCGCCAGTTTCGCCACCTCCAACGTGACCCCTCCACTCGCCACATCATCCCATCTCCCCCCGTCTGCTTTCCGCAAAGACCGCTCCCTCCGCAACTCCCTTGTCAATTCTTCCCTTCCCTCCCGCTCCACCCCTTCCCCAGGCACTTTCCCTTGCAACCGCAAGAGATGCTACACTTGTCCCTTCACCTCCCCCCTCCACTCCTTTCAGGGACCCAAGCAGTCCTTCCAGGTCCGACAGAGGTTCACCTGCACCTCCTCCAACCTCATCTACTGCATCCGTTGCTGCAGATGCCAGCTGATCTATATCGGTGAGACCAAGCGGAGGCTTGGCGATCATTTCGCCGAACATCTCCGCTCGGTCCGCAATAACCAACCCGACCTCCCGGTGGCTCAGCACTTCAACTCCCCCTCCCATTCCGTATCCGACCTCTCGATCCTGGGCCTCCTCCACGGCCAGAGTGAGCAACACCGCAAGTTGGAGGAACAGCACCTCATATTCCGCTTGGGGAGTCTGCATCCTCTGGGCTTAAACATTGAATTTTCTCAATTCTGTTAACCCTTGCTGTCTCCTCCCCTTCCCACCTCTCCCTCAGCCCTCGGGCCCTGGCATTCCTTCTCTCTCTATCTCTCCCCCACCCAAGTCGCACTAGCTTCTCATTTTCACACTACAAATAGCTTACAATGGCCTGTTTCCTTTATCATCTATACTTTTTTGCATATCTTTCATTCAATGTTCTTTATCTCTCCACATCACCGTCTATATCTCTCGTTTCCCTGATCCCTAACCAGTCTGAAGAAGGGTCTCGACCCGAAACGTTGCCTATCTCCTTCGCTCCTTAGATGCTGCTGCACCCGCTGAGTTTCTCCAGCCTTTTGTGTACCCTAGACTTCATTCCATTCCACTGATGCCTAGTTCTGGTTGTACAGAATTCCCAGCTTTCCAAAGAATGGTCCCAACCCTATATATCATCTGTCTATTTCTCTGCACAGATGCTGTCTAACCTCCAGCAGTATGCTCTATACTCAAGGTTCCACCATCTGCAGTCCCCTGTGCCTAAATTAATAAAATAATCCCATTTGCTCAACTGAACTTGGAATTGAGTTACAGACTGGTCAGAGTAATGAATGCGAGTTTCCTTTATTAAAGAACTTCAGAATATAGACAGATGAATAGGAATAGACACTTCAGAGGAAGCAGAGGAACAGGCCCTTCGGCCCACAATGTCCATGTTGAAAACGATGCCGCTAAACTCAACTCCTCTGCCTGCATGTGATCCATATCCCCCCATTCCCTGCATATCCATAGGCCAACCTAAAAGCCTCTTAAATGCTTTTGTGAACCAATTGAATTCTGAGGAAATTTAATAATCCAAAAGTTAAAATTAAATACTATTTGTCAAAGTGTTCCACAGAAGGGGTACTATAAAGCTTAGACATCTACCAACAGATGCGCAGTCACAATTGTGGGACAAACAAAGATAGTTGGACGATTTTTCCTTGAATAATTGATTACAGTAGCAATATATTATAATCCCAATACTCAGGACTAGTGAAGATCTAGTAAGAACAGACAACTTTACCTTGTCTCCTTTAATACCGGCCACTCCAATATCAGTATCGATCTGGACAAGAAGAAATTAACATTCAAATGTCAATAGTCAGGTTATTGGTCAGAGACCCAACCAAGTCAAACCACACTCTAATGACAAGTAGATGACTTCAACATTTCTTGACATCTTCTCACTCACTTTATGACTTGGATAGTGATCAGCCAGTTCACTTATGGCTACTATGGTGATGGAAACTTAAACTACACCCCTGTTGGCATTCCAACAAAGGACTAATCATTCTCTTCTGCACAGCATGCTGGCATCAGCCACTTACACTCACCTCAATGACTTAATTATAAAATATATATATAGGATTTTGAATTCCTTTACGTGGGTTAATCTTTTGTAAATTGCATGAAGGAATGCAAGTTAAAATCTGACCATTTTGTGCAGGCTACCAATTCCAAAATATGTGTCAAGGCCTTAATGCAGTGGGGTCACTGGGCAGAGATATCAAACAAGCTGTCACAGTCTGAAGAAGGGTCTCGACCAGAAACGTCACTCATTCCTTCTCTCCAGAGACGCTGCCTGTCCCGCTGAGTTACACCAGCATTTTGAGTCTCCCTTTGATTTAAACCATCATCTGCAGTTCTTTCTTACACAAGCTGACTTTGCTTGTGCATCACAGGCCTGTGAAATATATTCTATCATGGTGCCATAATGAATGTTTGCTGCTTGCCTCAGTGTTAAAGGCAACCAAATTCACCTGGTTTGCTTTGCAAGAGCCTTCCATTATCTCCACGTTTACACTGGGCTTGTGCGCACACACACACACACACACACATACATGCACGCACGCGCACACATGCACGCACGCGCACACGCACACACAGACACACGCGCGCACCTTATTTTTTGCCCAATCCATTCCTCTTCCCATCCCTTTTCTTGTCAACATCCGCTCACAACATGTACCTGACCCCCACCAATACAAGTGTTATCTCAGCGCTGATGAGAAAATATCCTCCTGGTCACGAGTCCATAAGTTCATTAGTTGTAGGAGGAGAATTAGGCCATTCTACGCATCAAGGCTACTCCGCCATTTAATCACGGCTGATCTACAGTATGTTTCCTTCTCAACTCCATTCTCCTGTCTTCGCCCCATTACCCCTGACACCCTTACTAATTAGGAATCTGTCAATCTCCACCTTAAGAATATCTACTGATTTCCACAGATTCACCACCCTCTGATGAAGGAAATTCTTCCTCATCTCCTCCTTCTTTTATTCTGAGGCTGTGCCCTCTTGTCCGAAACTCTTCCACTAGTGGAAACATCCTCTCCACATCCACTCTGTGCAGGCCTTTCAATATTTGGTAAGTTTCAATGAGATCCCTCACTTTCTTCTAAAATCCAGATAGTACAGGCCCAGGGCTGTCTAATGTTCATCATACGTTACATTAACTCCGCATTTCACTCCTCCAGCTGAAGGAAAGTTTGGAGATCAACTCAACCTCAATCAACCATTCCACTGTGATTAACACCTTTTGATGGTTATTTAAACTGCTGAATATCTAACTGACCAACAGTTTACAAACTGAGTACATCAGCCCAGATTAAATGCATAGGTGCATAAACAATGATCAGCATTAATACCCATTTCCCATTGAAAATTATTTATTTACCAATTTTCCTGGAGGTCCCGGAAGCCCCTGATGCCCTATTGATCCCTGGATTAAGAAAAAAGATGAAATTAATACCTTTATCCAGATTTTACCCGGTATCCCTGCTGTGCAAGATGCTCCAGTGCAGAATTCAGAACCACAGGTATTTCAGTGTGGCCAAACCAGAAGCCAGACCAGTTTGCTTATGACTCTCTAAATGTTGAACTCCCTCTAGGTTTTCCTATTTATCAGCTGATGCCTAAATGGGATCTGGGTTTTGTTTCATGCAATGTTCACTGCTTCACTTTCCCAAAATGAGTTGAATATCCTCAGCGAGCATTCTCACTTCCGACCACATGTTAGAAGGAAGGTCATTGATGACGTAGCTGAAGATGGCTGGGACAAGGACATTGCTTTGTGGAGCTCCTGAAGTTGAGATTACTGATGACCAGCAACCTTGGGGGACGAGGAGGGGGGACGTAATAGTGCACAAGACGGTTTGATCCTGACTGTGGGTGTAATGTCTGTATGTTCTCCCCGCCATGGCATAGGTTTTCCCCAGCTATACCCACGTCCCAAAGAAAGGCTGGTTCATTGGTTACTGCAAATTACTTCTCGTATGGTAGAAAAATCAGGCTGGGGTATATTATAGAGAAATAAGTAGGGAAAAGGGGCTTGATTGAAACAACATGGAAACAGTCCTTTTGCCCTCTGAGCCCATCAACTTCCTACACACGAGAGCCAATTTACAGAGGCCAATTAACCTACAATCCTGCATGTCTTTGGGATGTGGAAGGAAACCAGAGCACCCAGATGCTCAATGGTACTTTTTTGCCACGTGTATCTAGGAACAGTGAAATTCTTTCTTGCATGCAGTTCAGTGACGATCGTGCTATACATTAGGCACAAACATACCAAGTATAAGAGGATAATAGACCACACTGAATCAGTACACTGCCTCATCATGCTTTATGCATTATCCTGTACCCTTCACGTCCAATATTTAAAAAAAATTATGAGTCTTAACTTGGCCATAAAGCCCTATTGTCCTGGTAGAGACACTGGGTCAGAGTTACAAGGGTTGGCCTGATGCTCTGACCACCGACATTGACTGAATGGGCTGAATTGCCTCCAGCTCCCTCAGCAGTTTCTCTATGGTCGCACTTGTCCCAAAATCCTAATTACATCACCTATCCATTCTCCCCAGAGATGCTGCCGGTCCCGCTGAGTTACTTTGGTATAAACCAGCATCAACAGTTCCTTGTTACTAGATTCTATCTTAATAACCAGTGTATATCTACCTTCTCGCCTTGGTCTCCTTTCGAGCCGGCAGGGCCTCTGATCCCCTAAAGCACAGCAAAAGAAACACAAAAAGTCAATGGCATTAAAGCTCTCATGGACCACCATTACTGTAGTGTGAACTATGACGCAAAAGCATCATCAGGGCAGGACTCACATCTCTCCCAGGTTGTCCCGGCTCTCCACCGCTTCCCTTTTCTCCAAGTCTGCCATCAGATCCTGAGAAACCCTAAAAAAAGGAAAACATTATCATACATCCACACACATTTCCACCTGTTGGAATATTTTTTTTTGTTTTCTGAAAAAGATGGCTTTACTTACAGAAGCAATCCTGACATCAGGACCATTTTTTTTCTCTCTTTAAAATGTGAAACGTTAACATGACTGGTATTTTTTAAGGCAGCGATTGAAGGATTCTTGATCGGTAAGGTGTCAGTTTTTATGGGCAGAAGGCAGGAGAATGGGGCTGAGAGGGAAAGATAGATCAGCCATGATTGAATGGTGGAGAAGACACAATGGGCCACAAGAGCCTAATTCTGCTCCTCGGCAACCAAGGATAGGCTATGACTCTGGCTTTGCTAGCCATATCAACATTCCATTAGTGAATGAATGTTTAAAAAAGGAAAAGCCAGGATTAGTTCAAATAAACTAAGGAGGGATAATGCCACAAAGTAGACTGCAGGAGATTGTAGGGTTTTGCTTTTGGTGATAAAGCCACTCATTCAGTAAACACTCAATTAGAGAATGTAGAGGTTTACTCGAGGTCCTCTCTCTCCATTGCGGCCTGGCAGTCCACTCTCTCCCTGGAACGAGAAGACAAGGCCACCGTTACTTCATGACTAAACACAGAAAATGAAACAGCTGAGAACTTTAGAGAAATGTGGTCGTTACCGGTGTTCCGTCCTCTCCTTTGTTTCCCTTTTCACCCTGGAACAAACAAATACAAGTGAGCGGTGGTACTGATGCATCCTGCAGTCTGGCTCAGCATAGAATGCCAGATAGGACCTGGTGACATACTAAACTCATTCAGTTTGGTTCAGTTCCTGCCGACCTATCACTGTGATGAGGATGCTCTGGGCTCTGGACCTGTATTCACAGGAGTTTAGAAGGATGAGGGCCGGGGGATCTCAGTGAAACCTACTGAATAATGAAAGGCCTCGATAGAGTGTATGTGGAGAGAATATTTCTAGTAATGGGAGATTCTAGAACCAGAGGGCATAGCTTCAAAATAAGGACGTTGAGGAGGAATTTATTTCATTAGAGGATGGTGAATTTGTGGAATTTATAGCCACAGTAGAGGCCAAATCATTGGGTATTTTTAAAGTGGAGATTGATAGGTTCTGGGGGGGGGGGGGGGGGGGGCGGGGTAAGGGCATCAAATGTTATGGGGAGAAGGCAGGAGAATGGCATTGAGAGGGAAAAATAGATCAGCCGCAATCAAATGGTATGGTAGAGTCGATGGGCTGAATGGCCTAATTCTGCTCCTATGTCTTATGATAACATGGAACTGACAGAGAGTAGGCAGGAAGGCCCAGTGTCCTGGCCAAATGCATCCCTCAATTCTCTGAGCTCTCTGAACTAGTGTCCGAAACTCAGATCACCACATCTTGCCATAATAACATTTTATCTGCTACATTTACTAATAGAACAATATACACAAGTCTAATTAGTCCTCAATTGGAGTATTCATAGAACCAGAGCACATCTGTCCAGGAAGGATCATTCAAATTAAGTCCACAAAACTATTCCCCGGGAGTTTATTGTTTATCCGGACTCTTCAAGAACAACTAGTTTATTCCAGGGAAACGTACCACCTACAAGTCTGACAGCACCTCCCAAACCCGCGAGCACCAGTATCGAGATGGACAAGGGAAAAAGGCGCAATGGAACACTGGCCCCTGCATGCAGGTCTTCACCACACCCCAAACTCAATCTCAGTTAGCCCAACACTAAAACTACATTGTTATCACCCCACAACTATCTGACGTGAGGAATATATTGTCAACACCCAGAAGTATTCTCCTTCACCAGAATGTCATTGGCTGTTCAAGAAGATGGTTCACTTCCACCTTCCGGATGGCAATCGGGGATTGGGCAATAAATGGCAGCTTTGCCAGTGATGCCACCATCCCATCCCTCCAGATTCAGGGACAGTTTCTTCCCAGATATTATCATGTAATGGAACAGTCCTATCACCAACTAGAGAGCGGTCCTGACTTCCCATCTACCTCATTGGAAACCTTCGAACTATCTTTAATTGGACTTCACTGGACTTTATTTTGCACTAAATGTTATATCCCTTTATCCTATATCCGTACACTGTGGACGGCTGGATTGTAAACATATATAGTCTTTTCACTGACTGGATAGTGCACAAAATAGTTTTTCCCTGTACCTCTGTACGTGTGACAATAATAAACTAAACTAAATAAGATCTGACAACAGACACAAGTTATGGATAAGTTCATAGTCAACAGCAACCAATTATGAATTTCGCTCCAATCTATCTGATGGATCTAAAGCAGAGAGTAGAACTATACCCTCACCTCTTTCCCCCGAGGTCCGCTTAATCCAGGCGGTCCTGTTTTTCCAGGCTCCCCATTCGCCCCTCGTCCTCCAGGATCCCCCTGCAACACAACTCGCGTTAGCTGCCATTTAGATGCAGGGCCTTCAGAACCAGTTGAGGCTTCCACTGCCATCAGGAATCACTTACCTTTTCTCCAGGCCTGCCGGAAAGTCCAATGTTACCCTAGAGGGAGACACAGACCATGACATATTATCACATAAACGATGCAGAGCACAAAACAGTGGCCATTCAGCCCAAAGTGTCTGTGTCACTCCCTGGAGAGTAGCAGTCCCATTCCTTGTTCTTCACCTCAGATTATTTTTTCTCAAGCATTTCTAATTCCCGTTTGAAACTCCTAGCTCATTGTTTCTACCAGCCATGAAGGCAGTGGAATTTCTGATCCAAGTACAGTCAAGGAAAAAAAAATGTTTTTGTGTCCTCCTTGTTGTATCGTTTGCCCAAAGCATTACATTTGCATTTCTTGGCCATTGAACTCTGCTAATGGGCACCACTCCTCTCATCTCATAGGGGATTGTATTTATCTATGGCAATAATCTTACTGATCTGTATGCAAAACAAGAATCTCACTGTACCTTGGTACATGTGATAATAACAAATCCATTGAACCTCGATCAAATCTGCTCTCAATCTTTCTTGAAGTCTAAACCAGAACAGTTTCCACGGTTCACCTACACATTCATGCCACCTACCACCCTGTGTGTAAAGAACTTGCCCCGCGCATCTCCTTTAAACATTATGCCTCTCACTTCAGAGCTATACCTTTGATATTCACCCTGGGAAGAAGGTTCTGACCGTCTACTCTATCTATGCCTCTCATAATTTTATATTCAGGCTCCTCGCTTTTTACACCTGTTTGATTTATGCATTTTTCGAATATCACATTTGTTCATTTGATACCAAAGCTTGATTTACTTACTCATACTTTAGGAATACTGCACTCAGATTTACAGCTCGCAGCCTAGTCACATATATGTTTAATTTACGTGTCTTTGAATTGCACGCTGCTTTTCAAGAACGAACCCCCGTGTAAGATGCGAGGTGCCTGTACTTCTATCAAGTTATGGTGGTAAACTTGTGAATACTGAAGACTCACTCTATCGCCTGGATCACCCTTGGGTCCTGGTTGCCCAGGGATGCCAAACCCGGTTTCACCCTGTTTAAATGAAAAGATATATTGTGGTTATAATTAAAGGAATCATCACACATAAGCAAAATAACCAACATTATTCAATTGTGGATTGTGGAAGTATGTTTAGTTTAGTTTAGTTTAGTTTAGAGATACAGCATGGAAACAGGCCCACACCGCCCAGCCATCACCCGTTCACACTAGTTCTATCCTACACACTACGGACTATACACAGAAGCCAATTAACATACAAACCTGCACATCTTTGGAATGTGGGAGGAAACCTGAGCACCTGGGGAAAACCCACACAGTCACAGGGAGAATATACAAACTCCGTACAGACAGCACCCGTAGTTAGGATCGAATCCGGGTCACTGGCCCTGTAAGGCTCTAACACTGCGTCACTGTGATGCAGTACCACAGCAGCTGACAATAGTCACCCAGGAGAGGATGGCAGGTAATTTGCCTGGATTAATGGAGCAAGTTGCCACAAGTCAGTGTGTGTTCACTGGCCTCGTAACAAACATCTCCCGAAGCAGGCACAATGGTGCTGCTGGCAGAGCTGCTGCCTCACCGCTCCAGACACCCAGCTTCAATCCTGACCTCGGGTGTTGTACATGTGTGGAGTTTGCACGTCCTCCATGTGACCGCGTGGGTTTCCTCCGCGCGCTTTGGTTTCTTTCCACATCCCAAAGACAAGCAGGTTTGTAGGTTAGTTGTCCTCTGTAAGATGCCCCTGGTGTGCAGGGAGTGGGTGTGAAAGTCGAGGGTTAGATTGGATTCAGTGGGCGAAAGGTCATGTTTCTAAGCTGTGTCTCTAATTACAAAAACAATTATGCTTTGAACTTTACAAAAACAGATCATCATGCCATAGAATACAAAGATTATTTTCACTCCACGGCATCCAGATGCTCCAACTGTACCTAACGTAACAAGTAGTTACAAGGCTGAGACCAGCAACGTTTCCTCACCTTTTCACCCTTGTCTGACCTCTGTCCCTTCAATCCTTTTTCCCCCTGAATTCCTGCAGGTCCTTGTTCGCCCTGTGGGTAGAAGACAAAGCAACCATTACACAGACTGGTGGGTGCAATACAATGGTGTGGATTCCAGTCCAGTCAGATTCAGGGCATGTGGCAGGTCACAGACTCTGGTTCCTCCCAACTTTCACAAGAGCATAAGCCTAACTTTCTGCGCAAACGTCTGACCATGCTTTCCTGTGGTTTGCACCAGGTGAGGTTTAGCACAGGTTCAATATATCCATTCACTTCAATGGAGAGGAACACCTGCAGGGCAATGTATCAACTAACTTAGAGACAGAAGAAACTGCAGATGCTGGAATCTTGAGCAAAAAAAGTAAGTTCTGGAGGAACTCATCGGGTCAGGCAACATCTGGAGAAGTTATGGACAGGCGACCTGGAACAAGGACATGGCAGACCAATTGAATAACTACTTTGGTTCTGTCTTCACTAAGGAAGACATAAATAATCTGCGGGAAATAGCAGTGGAACGGGGGTCAAATAAGATGGAGGAACTGAGTGAAATCCAGGTTAGCCGGGAGGTGGTGTTGGGTAAATTGAACGGATTGAAGGCCGATAAATCCCCAGGGCCAGATAGTCTGCATCCAGAGTTCTCAAGGAGGTAGCCACAGAAATAGTGGATGCATTAGTGATAATTTTTCAAAATTCCTTAGATTCTGGAGTAGTTCCTGAGGATTGGAGGGTAGCTAATGTAATCCCACTTTTTAAAAAAGGAGGGAGAGAGAAAGCGGGGAATTACAGACCAGTTAGTCTAACATCAGTGGGGAAACTGCTAGAGTCAGTTATTAAAGATAGCAGCGCATTTGGAAAGTGGTGAAATCATTGGACAAAGTCAGCATGGATTTACGAAAGGTAAATCATGTCTGACAAATCTGATAGAATTTTTCGAGGATGTAACTAGTAGAGTGGATAAGGGAGAACAAGTGGATGTGTTATATCTAGACTTTCAGAAGGCTTTCGACAAGGTCCCGCATAAGAGATTAGTATGCAAAATTAAAGCACACGGTATTGGGGGTTCAGTATTGATGTGGATAGAGAACTGGCTAGCAGATAGGAAGCAAAGGGTAGGAGTAAACGGGACCTTTTCAGAATGGCAGGCAGTGACTAGTGGGGTACTGCAAGGCTCAGTGCTGGGACCCCAGCTATTTACAATATATATTAATGATTTGGACGAGGGAATTCAATGCAACATCTCCAAATTTGCAGATGACATCAAGCTGGGGGGTATAGTTAGGTCTGAGGAGGATGCTTGGACGCTGCAGTGTGGTTTGGATAGGCTGAGTGAATGGGCAGATGCATGGCAGATGCAGTATAATGTGGATAAATGTGAGGTTATCCACTTTGGTGGCAAAAACATGAGGGTAGACTATTATCTGAATGGTGGCAGATTAGGAAAAGGGGAGATGCAACGAGACCTGGGTGTCATGGTACACCAGTCATTGAAAGTAGGCATGCTGGTGCAGCAGGCAGTGAAGAAAGCAAATGGTATGTTAGCATTCAAAGCGAAAGGATTTGAGTATAGGAGCAGGGAGGTTCTACTGCAGTTGTACAGGGTTTTGGTGAGGCCACACCTGGAGTATTGCGTACAGTTTTGGTCTCCAAATCTGAGGAAAGACATTCTTGCCATAGAGGGGGTACAGAGAAGATTCCTGATTCCTGGGATGTCAGGACTTTCATATGAGGAAAGACAGGATAGACTCGGCTTGTACTCGCTGGAATTTAGAAGATTGAGGGGGGATCTTATAGCAACTTACAAAATTCTTAAGGGGTTGGACAAGCTAGATGCTGGAAGATTGTTCCCGGTGTTGGGGGAGTCCAGAACAAGGGGTCACAGTCTAAGGATAAGGGGGAATTCCTTTAGGACCGAGATGAGGAAAACATTCTTTACACAGAGAGTGGTGAGTCTCTGGAATTCTCTGCCACAGAAGGTAGTTGAGGCTAGTTCATTGGCTATATTTAAGAGGGCGTTAGATGTGGCACTTGTGGCTAAAGGGATCAGGGGGTATGGAGAGAAGGCAGGTACGGGATACTGAGTTGGATGATCAGCCATGATCACATTGAATGGCGGTGCAGGCTCGAAGGGCCAAATGGCCTACTCCTGCACCTATTTTTCTATGTTTCTATGACCTGAAATATTGCTTGTCCATTATTTCCACAGATGTTACCTGACCTGCTGAATTCCTCCAGAATTTGTTGTTTATCAGATATTAATTCAGATATTTTTAATTTAATTTAATTAACTTAAATACAATTAACTTTAATGCAATTATTGATGAGATGAAGGGTCTTTGCCCAAAACATCACGTCCATTTCCCTGCATGGATACTGAGCTACTGAGTTCCTCCGGTAATTTGTTTTTTGCTCACGATTTCAGTATGTACAGCCTTTTGTATCATCTTATATTGTCTTAACTTTTTTAATATTTTGAATATGGCTAATAATTTTTGTGATTAAAATCTTAATTATTAATTGTAATAATTAATATTTCAATGCACAGTCAGTGTTTAATAGTTTTGAAGAATGGGCAACAGCGTAATGATTCCAACTATTTGATGGCTTTGACGACCAGTATACCAGGGGATGTGGCTTCATCTGCTGTCGGAGATTTTTAAGGCTTGGACCTGCTGTTTATGGTGAGAGGGGCCTGTACTTGTGCAAGGCCTCAGTAACCAGGAGCCAGGATTGGGAACACACTTTGGAAAGTGAGCAAAAGGTTTTGATTCGCCCACAATGGGCAGCCCTGCCCATGACAGACTCGTTCCCACAATCTGTCCCTTGTTTAGGGAACACAATGTTGGCATCTCCACCTACCATCTCATCCCAGTTTCCCACTTCAAGCATAAACAGGATGGACTGCACGTGTTGGCAACAACGCCAGGCCAGAAATGACCTTAAAATGCACAACTAATGAACAGGTCAGGAATGGAAAGAACGGTCTCCTGCATCTCTTACCCGATCACCTTTACGTCCTGGTGGTCCAGAGATCTGGAGTGAGACAAAAATAGTTGCTTCTTTTAGAAAACGTGAATTTTGAGACGTGAACAAACGTGACGCATTCATGTAGAAACAAGGAACTGCAGATCCTGGTTTACATAAAAAAGACACAAAGTGCTGGGGTAACTCAGCGGATCAGGCGGCATCTCAGGAGAACATTCCTCATTCCATGCAGAATTCCAACGGCAGTAACAAGGTTACCAGCAGGTTATTGTTGCCATAGCCATGTAATCCAATAACTCAGAAGACTTCCTCAGTCTTAACTTTAGACTTTAGAGATACAGCATGGAAACAAGCCATTCGGCCCACCGAGTCCACGTTGACCAGCAATTAACCCATACACTAGCACTATCCATACATGAGGAACAATTTACAATTTTACCAAAGCCAATTAACCTGCAAGTCTATGGAGTGTGGGATTGAAAAAGCGCCCATAGAAAACCAATGCGGTCACAGGGGGAACGTACAAACACTATACAGACAGCACCTCTGGCACAGTAAGGCAGCAACACCACCGTTGCGCCACTGTGCTGCCCCAATTTTGTTGACCAAATTGGGATTGGAATCTATTTGGTTGGTTAAACATTCCAAACAACAGCGCCATCGTGTGTCAACTTGTGGCATTACAAGCTGTTAAAATAATTCCTCCCATTATTGTCACCAGTAGATACTTTAACAGGCATTGATTTTCTTGTAGCGACGCTTTAGTTCAGTTCATGCCCACGGTCCCACCCCATTGAGAGCACAGAATGGGGAGAAATTAATCAGGACAGAAATCCAGTCAACATTTGCTGGAACAAACACTTCAATAGTAACACTGTTTTTCATTGCCAGTGTCCTTGATGCCAGCCCACAACAGCTTTTTCAGTCAATGGGACTGGCTTAGAAGGGGCATCTTGGTCAATATGGATGAGTTGGGCTGCAGGGCCTGTTTTCATGCTGTATGACTCTAGGACTCAGTCCAGCCTTGCCATGAAAACAAGAACATCATATCATAACTTCAATAGACAACAAGGCCTTGGTTGCCGACAGTATCCCCAATGAAGTTCAATGGTTCACTGCCAATTAAATGAAGCTGAGAGTTAATGCTGTTACTGATATGGATTGCATTCCTTTAAAAGATGATGGAGCAGATTCAATGGTGCCTTTGCAAAGGTAATTGGGGAATTAGTTACAAGGAAGCAATGTGTAGGTAAAGGATAATGAGCAGGGAGTGGGGAACAACTCAGTCATACAGCCTGTTTCTGGCTTTTTGGCCCATCTTATACAGCTGACCAAGATGCCCCATATATACTCATCCCATCTGCCCACGTTTGGCCCACATTCCCCTAAACCTTTCCTGTACATGCACCTCTCTAAATGTCTTTTAAATGTTGCTATCATATTTACCTCAACTACCTTTTCTCGCAGCTCGTCCCATATACTCATCACCGTCTGTGTGAAAAAGTTATCCTTCACGTACCTATTAAATCTTTCCCCGCTCAAACCTATGTCCCCTTGTTCTCGATTTCCCTACTCTGGGAAACCAGTGTGCATTTACCCTTTTCTCCCCCCTGTGATTTTATACACCACTATAAGATCACGTCTCATCCTCCTGCGCTCTAAGGAATAAGGTCCTAGCCTGCCTGATCTCCCCCTCTAGCTCAGCCCCTCAAGTTCCTGGCAACATCCTTGTAAAAAAAGATCACCTGGTGACAAATTCTTTAGAGTACAACAGTCTCAGTTAGTTGATCCCACCATCCATGCTATTTTATTCCACAATGCCAGAGCACTTACCGTCTGTCCTGGTTCTCCTCTTTGTCCATCATTTCCCTGCAAATGAAATACATGAGATTTGTTAATAAATGCATTGTGATCTCAGAGAACTGATTTCACGAGGCTCTCTCCTGAGAGTAATGGAAAGAAAATCACCCTCAAATTATTGAATCTGATCGCACAGAAAAGCCACATGACCTACACTATTAAGACCAAGAAGGGATTAAGAACAGGAATGGAATATGTAACATTGGATGCAGGAAATATTTGAATAGTACAAGGTAGAAAAAAAATATTGTTTCATAAAGACCTCTCACACCATCAAGTGGTCATTATTGCAGTATAGGAAATTTCCACACAGCAAACTTAACAAACAACAATGTGACAACAAAAAGATGAATTGTGATGTTGGTTGGGGGATAAATATTAGCCTGGTCAATGAAGTAGTGTTATATGATCTCTACATCCACGTGGAAGGACATGAAGGTCTTTGATTTAGCATCTCGTCCAAACAGTGCAGTATTGCACTGAAGTGTCAGTCTTGATTTTGTATCCATATCTCTGGAATAAGACTTGAATCCTGGATCTCTGGCACAGATACAAGTGTGCAATTCATTGAGCCACATCTGATATTCAGCATCCAGAATAATTAAGGATCAATTGCATTGTATTGACATTTACGTACCTAGTAAAGTCCAATTATATCTGGGTCTAAAGAAGGGACCCAACATGAAACACATCTATCCACGTCCTCCAGTGATGCTGTCTGACCCACCAAATTTAGTTTAGTTTAGTTCAGTGTCATGTGTACCGAGTTACAGTGAAAAGCTATTGTTGCATGCTCACCAGTCATGGGAAAGACTATACATGATTACAATCAAGCCATCCACAGTGTACAGATACATAAGAGAATAACGTTTGGTGCAAGAAAAAGTAAAGTAATGTTGGATTGAAGATAGTCAGAGGCTCTCCAATGAGGTAGATGGAGGTCAGGACTGCTCCTGAATTTGGAGGTATACGTTTTCACACATCTGTACCTCTTGCCTGATGGGAGAGGGGAGAAGAGGGAGTGACTTGGGTGAGACTGGTCCTTCTCCAGCACTTTGTGTTCTACGCAAAAATTCCAACACCTCCAGTTCCTTGCTTCTCCTAATGACAACTTATGTTGACAGCATTTTTGAGTTCAACCAGGATGATGCGATATTCTGATATGTAACTAATGGGGAAGATCAGCAAAGGCTGAGGAGTGGACGCTACATTGGACGTTGAGGTGCCCCATCTGTGGATCAACAGCTTCCCTCTCCGACATTGAAAATCCAACCTGGGCTGGTGCTGCTTTTGGAGTCAACTACTTCATCTCACCCCATCAGTCATGTCTAGGAAGCTATGGGGAAAGTTAATGAAAAGGGAAAGAGGACCATATTCAAGAACAGAGAAATGTCTTCAACAGATATTATTTGGGTGCTGGAGAAACTCAGCGGGCCAGGCAGCATCTGTGGAGGGAAACGGACAGACAATGTGTTGGGTTATGACTCTTTCTTCTCCACTGAGATAAGAATGTCAGTGAGGAAAAGGACATGGTGCGCATGAGCGACTGCAAGAGACTGGTGGATGGGCGGAGGGTTCTTTCTACTTTGACTCACATTTTACATCTAATATCCTTACCTTTTCACCTCTTGGACCACTGGGACCTGGCAAACCCTATACAAAACAAAAACAAATATGGCATTATTGGAGGATATTTCACCGAACATTTCACAAGTAGTTCTAACCTGAATAGTTTAGAGAAACACTCATGATTACAATTGATAAACTGGCAAACCCAAGCAAGTATCTTTCTGGATGAAGGCACTTGATTTGATAGAATCTGTCTGAGTAGCTCACTAAGAAAGTGGAAAGCAGGCAAATTGACAATCTGGGGGTTACATTAAGAACACTTTTTTTTTTCATTTACTATGTTAACTATTGAGTACTATTAAGACTTGTAGTACCACTGCAAGTAAGAATTTCATTGTTCTGTTTTGGTCAATACAAAAATTAAATACTCTAGACTCTCTTGACTTTTTAAGGACAGCTTTGCATGTTGATAAAATTCTCTTGATTCGAGGTGTGCAACAACATTGTCAAAACTATGTCAGGCTAGTTGTGGGAAAGCAGCAATGGAGGTCTACCTATATACCAGTGCTGCCTGATATACTGAACCCATCCAGATGCGACCAGTTTACTCTGAATGCACTGACACATCTAACAATGCATTCTCCTCTACATGATCTCAGGTAATGGGATCAGTAGGTCATCTTCAACACCATATGACTCTGTCTCCACCTCCCTCAATTCTGTTAACATCCACATCCTTCAATCTCTGCCTTGAATATCTTCAACTGAGCATGCTTCAGCTTCTGGTGCAGAGAAACCCAGTGAGTCTCAATTCTCCAAGTAAAGACATTTCCTAAGTTCATATGTCAGAATGGACAACCCATTCGGCCCATCGAGTCTACTCCTCCATTCAATCATGGCTGATTTATTTTTCCCTCATAACCTCATTCTCCTGCATTCTCCCCATAACCTTTGACACCCTAACAAATCAAGAATCTGTCAATCTCCACTATAAAAGTACCCAATGACACAGCCTCCACAGCTGTCTGTGAAAATGAATTCCACATATTCACCACCCTCTGACTAGAGAAATTCCTCCTCGTTCTCCTTTCTAAAGGTACGTCCCCATTTCTCGTCATTTCCTCCTTAAACGGCCAATCCCTTTTCAGTAGACAATTCTCCCCCATTCCAGTCTCCTCCAACAAGAAAACAATTAACGCGTCAGACACTGGAAGAAAATACTCTCCAATTCTTCTATATTTGGGAGCACATAAACTGAGTCTTCGCTAACTCTCCTCAGTATAACCTCCCCTCTCAGCAACATTGTTGCTCACTGCAAATTCCAAGCAATAGATATTTAACTGTGGTTGCCCCACTAAACATTGCATATGTACCAGCGGTCTGTGGACTGTGACCTCTAATGGCCTCAGTGGAATTGACCTTTGGATGTTGGAATTCTGTGCACATTGTGTTTAGATACCAGAGGGTTCATTTCTCTTCATCTCCAGTTCTGTAATACTATTTCTCATTCGGATAAATAGCAAGACTGATATTCCCTCCCTTACTTCTCCCAATGCTCTCCATCACACTTTCCTGCCCTACACTCTAACCCTACTGTATATATAGTCTGTATTTATAGTCTAAAGATGGTTCTGACCCGAAACGACACCTATTCTTTTTCTCCAGAGATGTTGCCTGCCCCGCTCAGTTACTCCAGCATTTTGTGTCTATCTCCTTTCTATATAAAGTTGTCCCTAATTGATTGTTTTGAAGATTTCAAAGCCTGGCATCTCAGTTTTACAATCCCAATCATCCTTTCTTTTTATCTTTACAAAGCCAACTTTTAGTGTCACCCAATTGCTAATTCTCAATTTATTTCACCTTATTTGTCAAACATTTACTCTACTGGTTGCTCCGCACTGTCTTTTTGAGCCTTGATTACAGGAGAAGTGGATAAGATTAGAACACTACATACCACTGATCCAGACACACCAGGTGGTCCGATTTGTCCTCGATCCCCCTAAGAATAGAAAATATTGAACCATCATTGTGAGTCTCATGAGCGAAAGTCAGATTGCATCACTTATTTTTATTGTCACATGTACCAAGATAGTGAAATACATTTTTTTGCATATAGATCAGTGCGATTACTGCCATATTAATGCCACATTAATGACAATCCCCCATTAAGTATCTCATGCTTCGAAACATTCCACAGAGTCTATATGCAATAATCGCCAGATTTTCGCGCCTATTAATGCCACCTGACGAATGCTTAATGATTAACATTGTGAGCCCGGCACAATGGGAACTAAGTTCATACCAATCCCATGTCCACGTGCTCGTCATCATCACAAGCCAAACAATAAGGTGAAGACTCATAATCATTCACTCAGTTATAATCTGTGTATAATCATTATTAGTTAATCATTATTAGTATAATCATTAATCAGTTTAATTTTTCCATTATTTTCTGCCCCCTCCCTCCCCATCCCTGCATTCACTAATGGCATTATCCCAACCTAAACTAAATAGGTTTCTGTATTCATTAAATTAAGAGATAGGCAGAAAATTGAAAGAAAAAGAGGGAGTCAAGAGGTGATTAACAAAAGGGGAAGATGTAATACTGAAAAATAGGGTATGAGAGAAAAGATAAAATGAAAGAATGGAAAAATCTGAGAAAAAAGAGACAGTGAGGAAAGATAGACTGCCTGACTATAGTAGAAACAAGGAACTATAGATGCTGGTTTATACAAAAGGACACAAAGTGCTGGAGTAATATGGTAGGTCAGGCAGCACCTCTGGAGGACATGGATAGGTCTGACGAAGGGTCCTGACCAGAAATGTTACCTATCCATGTTCTCCAGAGATGTTGCCTGGCCCACTGAGTTACTCCAGCACTTTGTAGATGAGCTTGAGGCTCAGTTGGCGGTTGGTAGATATGACATTGTGGGGATTACTGAGACGTGGCTGCAGGAGGATCGGGCCTGGGAACTTAATATTCAGGGTTATACATCCTATAGAAAGGACAGGCAGGTGGGCAGAGGAGGGGGGGGGGGGGGGTAGCTCTGCTGGTGAGGGATGGAATTCAGTCCCTTGCGAGGGAAGACATACGGACTGACGAGGTAGAGTCACTGTGGATTGAGTTGAGGAATTGTAAAGGCAAGAAGACACTAATTGGTGTTATTTACAGACCCCCAAATAGTAGCCCGGATGTAGGGTGTAAGTTGCAGCAGGAGTTAAAACTGGCAAGTAACAAAGGTAATGCCACTGTGGTGATGGGGGATTTCAATATGCAGGTAGACTGGGAAAATCAGGTTGGTTCTGGACCCCAAGAAAGAGAGTTTGTAGAATGCCTCCGAGATGGATTCTTAGAGCAGCTCGTAATGGAGCCGACCAGAGACCAGGCAATTCTGGATTTAGTGTTGTCCAATGAACCAGATATGAGAAGAGAACTCGAGGTAAAGGAACCGCTTGGAGGTAGTGATCATAATATGATTAGTTTTAATCTGCAATTTGAGAAGGAGAATGTTAAATCGGAAGTGGCAGTGATGCAGTTGAACACAGGGGACTATGAAGGCATGAGAGGGGAGCTGGCCAAAGTAGACTGGAAAGGGATCCTAGCAGGAATGACGGTGGAACAGCAATGGCAGGAATTTCTGGGCATAATCCGGAGGACGCTGGATCATTTCATTCCAAAAAGGAAGAAAGACTCTAAAGGGGAGTAGGAGGCAACCGTGGCTGACAAGAGAAGTTAGGGATAGAATAAAACTAAAAGAAAAGATGTATAACACAACAAAGAGTAGCCGGAAGCCAGAGGTTTGGGAAACTTTCATAGGACAACAGAAGGAAACAAAACGGGCAATACGGACTGAAAAGATGAAGTATGAGGGGAAACTGGCCAGGGATATAAAGAAGGACAGTAAAAGCTTCTTTAGATATGTTAAGGGAAAAACAGTAGCAAAGTCAAATGTGGGTCCCATGAAGGCAGACATGGGTGAAATAATTATGGGCAACAAGGTAATGGCAGAAGAGTTGAATAGGTACTTCGGACCTATCTTCACTAAGGAGGACACAAACAATCTCCCAGATGTACTGGAGGACAGAGGATCTAAGGGGGTAGAGGAACTGAAATAAATTTTCATTAGGC
Source organism: Raja brachyura (assembly GCA_963514005.1). The sequence continues at coordinate 21,184,823 of OY740796.1, read as the reverse complement.
GAGAAATAGTATTGGGTAGGCTAATGGGACAGAAGGATGATAAATCCCCTGGGCCTGATGGTCTGCGTCCCAGGGTCCTCAGGGAGGTGGCTCTAGAAATAGTGGCCGCATTGGTGATAATTTTCCAATGTTCCATAGATTCAGGATCAGTTCTTGTGGATTGGAGAATAGCTAATGTTATCCCACTTTTCAAGAAAGGAGCGAGAGAGAAAACGGGGAATTACAGACCAGTTAGCCTGACTTCGGTGGTGGGAAAGATGCTGGAGTCAATTATTAAAGAGGTAATAATGGAGCATTTGGATAGCAGTAAAAGGATTAGTCCAAGTCAACATGGATTTATGAAAGGGAAATCATGCTTGACTAATCTTCTGGAATTTTTTGAGGATGTGACAAGTAAAATGGATGAAGGGGTGCCAGTGGATGTAGTATATCTAGACTTTCAGAAAGCCTTTGATAAGGTCCCGCACGGGAGACTGGTGACTAAATGGTATTGGGGGTAGGGTGTTGACATGGATAGAAAATTGGTTGACAGACCGGAAGCAAAGAGTAGGAGTGAACGGGTCCTTTTCAGAATGGCAGGCAGTGGCGAGTGGAGTGCCGCAAGGCTCGGTGTTGGGGCCGCAACTGCTTACCATATATATTAATGATTTGGAAGAGGGAATTAGGAGCAACACTAGCAAGGTTGCAGATGACACAAAGCTGGGTGGCAGTGTGAACTGTGAAGAAGGATGTTAGGAGGTTGCAGGGGGACCTGGACAGGTTGAGTGAGTGGGCAGATGCGTGGCAGATGCAGTATAATATAGATAAATGTGAGGTTATCCACTTTGGTGGCAAAAACAAGGGGGCAGATTATTATCTCAATGGGGTTAGGTTAGGTAAGGGGGAGGTACATCGAGACCTGGGTGTCCTCGTACACCAGTCACTGAAAGTTGACGTGCAGGTACAGCAGGCAGTGAAGAAAACTAATGGAATGTTGGCCTTCATAACAAGAGGATTTCAGTACAGGAGGAAAGAGGTTCTTCTGCAGTTGTATAGGTCTCCGGTGAGATCACATCTGGAGTATTGTGTACAGTTTTGGTTTCCTAATTTGAGAAAGGACATCCTTGTGATTGAGGCAGTGCAGCGTGGGTTCACGAGATTGATCCCTGGGATGGCGGGACTGTCATATGAGGAAAGATTGAAAAGATTTGTATTCATTGGAGTTTAGAAGGATGAGGGGTTATCTTATAGAAACATATAAAATTATAAAAGGACTGGACAAGCTAGATGCAGGAAAAATGTTCCCAATGTTGGGCGAGTCCAGAACCAGGGGCCACAGTCTTAGAATAAGGGGGGGATCATTTTGGACTGAGGTGAGAAAAAAAGGTTTTTACCCAGAGAGTTGTTAATTTGTGGAATTCCCTGCCACAGAGGGCAGTGCAGGCCAAATCACTGCATGGATTTAAGAGAGAGTTGGATAGAGCTCAAGGGGCTAGTGGAATCAAGGGATATGGGGAGAAGGCAGGCATGGGTTATTGATAGCGGACGATCAGCCATGATCACAATGAATGGCGGTGCTGGCTCAAAGGGCCGAATGGCCTCCTCCTGCACCTATTTTCTTCAATTGTGTCTGTTTGCCTGACTGCAGTGCCTTCCACAACTTTGGATCATTTTATAGCACTTTATATTCCACAGAGTGTTTTTGAAGTGTTGTAATTGTTGAAACTCTGAAACCAAACCCGAATGAATATACAACGGCCACTTACCTTAAGGCCGGGTGATCCAACGTTCCCTCTCTCTCCCTGTCAATAGAGAACAACATAATTAACCACAAACACTTTCTATACTGTCCATCTATGAACAATTGGGAGGGAATTGAACATTCCTAATACATCAACATGGGATCGTCCCCTCATTGGTATTGAGTATGAACCATGAGTAAGGGTCATGAGTAAGGATGTTGTCTCCAAACCATAGTTCTTCTCCAGACAAAGACATAAGCTTTTATTGGCCATCTCTACCTGCCCTCAGGAAGGTGACTGTGCACTGTCTTCTTGATTGTGGAAGCACCTCCACCCTGGTCTTTTTGGTGAAGGTGCTTCCACAATCCTGTTGGTGAGGGCGTTCCAGGATTTAGATTCAGTGATGAAGGACTGGAGGTTTGTTTGGAGCGTGACTTGGAGGGCAACCAATAAGTGAGAGAGCCTCAATGCACCTGTCATCTTAATCTTTGTTTGTGGGGAAGGTTGCAAGGTAGTCGGAGTGGCCTAGACAGTATATATTTAAAACAATTATGCCCAGTAAAACTTCCGACTGAAGGGTTATTACACATAATAGATGGGGGGGAAGAGGTGCACTTACCCGGAATCCTGGTGGACCAGATTCACCTGGCAGGCCTCTATCACCCTGTCAACACACACACACACAACAAGAGCATATATTAAAGTGCAACACTAAGGCTGAGAGGCGCTATATTTGGGGGCTTTTGCTTCCTTCCAAATCTCTCCTCGGGTAATCAGGGTCATTTGTAATTTTACATTTTCTTATTCTTCAGTTTTGCAGCAATGAATAACCTTAGCACAGACCAAAACACTGGGGCTCATTGCTTTTTTCAAGCACTTAGCATGTTTTTGTTTTAGCTTTAGTTTTGGCTCTAGAGATACAATATGGAAACAGGCCCTTCAGCACACCGAGTCCATGCTGGACAATGATCACCTGGACATTAGTTATGTCCTACACACTAGGGACAATTTAGACAAACCAAATAACCTATAAACTAGAAATTGGAAAACTTTGATTGTTTTCAGAGAGTGGTAGGTGCCTGGAATCCATTGCTAGGGGGGGTGGTAGAAGAAGGTAGGATAATATGTTTATAGAGACATTTCGACAGAGGCATGAAGGGCCAGCAATAGTTATGTGTCGCAGATGGGATTATTTAGGTCCAATGATGGTTAATGCAGACATGATGGGACGAAGGGCTGATTCTATACTGTGCTATTCTAAATGAGATTCCCCAGTTATAAAATGAACTCAAGTAGATATTTATTAATAGTCAAGATTTACCACTTTGTTTAAAAAAAGGACATGGGGAAGTCCTGGTGAATGTAATCACCATCTGTATGTAAGTAAAATATCTTTATGCTCTTCCACATATTTGAACAGTGAGTTTCTCAGCGAAATACAGATACGGATTACTAATTTCCATGTCTAACTGCACAGATATGCTTCCTGGATGTTCCTCCCCAATTTCCACATTCATAAGAATCCGCAGTGATTCACTATTACTTCCACAATATTATCCAGGCCGTTAAAACCTGGTATTCTGGGCCAATTATTTCTCCCTACCTTCATGATAAATAAATGAAAACAGCAAACTCTGCAAAATTCACCCAACATTAATTATATCCAAGACCCTCTACTGATCCACAGACCTGGGAGAAAATGGAAGATTCTATAGAGAGGGACCGAGGAAGAATTAAACATGTTCATTTTAATCAGAATAAGGAAAACACAAATTGTGCTGAAGATGACACTTGCCTTTTCTCCTTGTTCACCTTGAGGTCCTCTGGGACCCTAAAGAAATAGGGAATTAATGGTAAATATTTGTTATGTTTTTAAACTTGTACACATGAGAAGCCAAGTACATTTTGCGATGCCTTTATTCTAAACTTTATTTGCTTTTATTCTGATCTTGAACTGACCCCAAGTGGTGGCCAGGTAAATATTTGGAAAGTGGTGAAAACATTGGAACTCATTTGGAAAGTGGTGAAATCATTGGGCAAAGTCAGCATGGATTTATGAAAGGTAAATCATGTCTGATGAATCTTATAGAATTTTTCGAGGATGTAACTAGTAGAGTGGATAAGGGAGAACCTGGGGATGTGTTATATCTGGACTTTCAGAAGGTTTTCGACAAGGTCCCACAAAAGAGATTAGTATACAAACTTAAAGCACCCAGTATTGGGGGTTCAGTATTGATGTGGATAGAGAACTGGCTGGCAGACAGGAAGCAAAGGGTAGGAGCAAACGGGTCAATGTCAGAATGGCAGGCAGTGACTAGTGGGGTACCCCAAGGCTCAGTGCTGGGACCCCAGCTATTTACAATATATATTAATGATCTGGATGAGGGAATTGAATGCAACATCTCCAAGTTTGCGGACGACACGAAGCTGGGGGGCAGTGTTAGCTGTGAGGAGGATGCTAGGAGGCTGCAAGGTGATTTGGAAAGGTTGGGTGAGTGGGCAAATGCATGGCAGATGCAGTATAATGTGGATAAATGTGAGGTTATCCACTTTGGTGGCAAAAACAGGAGGGTAGACTATTATCTGAATGGTGGCCAATTAGAAAAAATGGAGATGCAACGAGAACTGGGTGTCATGGTACACCAGTCATTGAAAGTAGGCATGCAGGTGCAGCAGGCTGTGAAGAAAGCGAATGGTATGTTGGCATCCATAGCAAAAGGATTTGAGTACAAGAGCAGGGAGGTTCTATTGCAGTTGTACAGGGTCTTGGTGAGGCCACACCTGGAGTATTGCGTACAGTTTTGGTCTCCTAATCTGAGGAAAGACATTCTTGCCATAGAGGGAGTACAGAGAAGGTTCACCAGACTGATTCCTGGGATGGCAGGACTTCCATAAGAAGAAAGACTGGATAGACTCGGCTTGTACTCGCTGGAATTTAGAAGATTGCGGGGGGGTCTTATAGAGACTTACAAAATTCTTAAGGGGTTGGACAGGCTAGATGCAGGAAGATTGTTCCCAATGCTGGGGAACTCCAGAACAAGGGGTCACAGTTGAAGGATAAGGGGGAAGTCTTTTAGGACCGAGATGAGAAAATCATTTTTCACACAGAGAGTGGTGAATCTGTGGAATTCTCTGCCACAGAAGGTAGTTGAGGCCAGTTCATTGGCTAAATTTAAGATGGAGTTAGATGTGGCACTTGTGGCTAAAGGGATCAGGGGGTATGGAGAGAAGGCAGGTACAGGATACCGAGTTGGATGATCAGCCATGATCATATTGAATGGCGGTGCAGGCTCGAAGGGCCGAATGGCCCACTCCTGCACCTATTTTCTATGTTTCTATATGTTCCAATTGACCTCAAGCAAACTTAGCGGTTCGGTGATAAAAGTCGTAGAGTTATAAAATACAGAAACAGGCCTTTGTGCCCAACTCGCCCATGCCGATCACGATGAACCATCTAAGCTAGTCCCATTGCACCGCGTTTGGCCACTTCCGTCTCAACCATTCCTGTTCATGTACCGACCCAAATATCATTCAATTATTGTTGTAGTACCTGCCTCAACGACATCCTCTCGCTGCTCGTTCCCTATACCCTCCACCCTCTGTGTGAAAAAGTTACTCCTTGATAACACTCCGACATCCATTGTTTTTCTTTGTTAGATCCATTGGCTGAGACCGGTTGGGAGTTGATCGACACAGATATCAGGGGACGTGGGGTCTGTTCCTGTGTTATTCTGTTCTATGTTCCAGTTGAAAGAATATATGGAAGTTCTCTCCACATTTATTTAACAAAAGAATGAACCCTGCCGTTTGTTGAGATTTGCAACTTCACTAACCCGATCACCTGGTTCTCCTTGGCGGCCAGGTGCTCCCGGGAAACCCTCACCCGCGTTTCCCTGGAAAAACAGAGAGAAAATTAAAGGATCAGTTTTCAAGGATGCAATTTCTTATCTGTTCTGTCTTTTTTTACAACCATTGTGCTATCAGTTTCTCAGTCTGATTTGTTTTCAGCAAGCTCCGACCTTAATCCAACTATTCCTGAAACAGCCTCCTGCCCTATGGAAAATGCACTATAAAGTAGCACTATAAAATCTACTGTGTAGGTGACATTTCAGGTCATGACCCTTCTTGGGACAGAAGAAGGGTCCTGATTCGAAAAATCTCCTATCCATGTTCTTCATTTCCTTATGACATAGAAGGTGGTAGTTTGGCCCACTGAGTCAATGCTATCCCCCCACCTATTTTCTCATAACCTATTCCTTCTCACATGTCCGCCAACTCCCTCCCTGATTGTCCACAACCACCTACACAGAACGTAATTTACAGTACGTAACTGTCAACCAACAAAGGTCTTTGGGGTGTTCAGAGTTTAGAGATACAGTTTAGAAACAGGGTCTTTGGCTCAGCAAGTCCACGCCGACCATCGATCACCCGTACACCAGTTCTATGTTATCCCACTTTCACATCATACACACCAGGGGCAATTTACAGAGGCCAATTAACTTACAAGTCTTTGGAATGTAGGAGGTGACTGGAGCACCCAGAGAAAGCCCACGTGGTCACATGGATAATGTACAAACGCCGTGCACACAGCACCTGTGTCGTGAGAATTGAACCCGGGTTTCTGGTGCTGTGAGGCAACAACTCAATCGCATTGCCACGTTGCTGTCCTGACTCAGGGAGGATGTGGAACTAAAGCATCCAGGAAAACCCCTGCGGTCACAAGGGGTAGAACGCAAATGCTGGAGTAACTCATCAGATCAGGCAGCATCTCTGGAGGACTCGGATAAGTGACTTTTCGTGCTGGTACCCTTCTTCAGACAGGTTCTCCAGCATTTTTGTGCTCTACCCGTGTCCTCCAGAGATGCTGCTTGACTCGTTGAATGGCTCTGGCACTTTATGCGTTTCAAGATTTCAGCAACTGCCGTACCTTGTGTGTCCTGTCACAGGGAAACGTATAAACACCACGCAAGTAATACAGAGGAAAGAGATGAACCTGGGTCAGTGGAACTGTGAGGCTGCAATATTACTTGCTTAGGCAATGTTGCCAATAAATATGCAAGGGGTGACATTGGCAACATTATCAATCTAATTCTCCTTGCGAGGATAGCAAAGAGGTTCTCCCCCATGACAGGTGGACTTCTAAAACCACTGCGGCAAGAGTGGTGATGGTGCCCTTCTGAAAGTGATGTTCTTTGCTTATGGAAATAATTGGTACTTACCTTGTCACCTTTCTGTCCCACACTCCCTCGTGGCCCTCCTGGCCCTGTGTTCCCTGTCTCACCAGGACGCCCCTTGAATGAAACAAATATTGTTATTTCTAACCAGTGAAATTGCTTACTATTATTTCGTTTAGTTTTAGCAGTATTCCCATTGGATGGCATACTCACCGGTGCACCCGGCTCCCCTTTCTGACCTGCTCCACCCTCTGATGTTTCCCGAAACTGTGGGAAAAGTCAAATCGCCAGTCAGACTCTAATCTGCTTTTGCACTGTCAGAAGTTCTCCCCACTGCCATGAAAGTTCCATTTTATACAGATTTGTTTAGTTTAGTTTATTATTGTCACGTGTACCGAGGTACAGTGAAAAGGTTTTGTTTGCATGCTATCTACTCAGAGAAAAGACTGTGCACAAACACAATCAAGCCGCCCACAGGGCACAAATGAAAGGCACAAAATTCAGTGGAAGATATAACATTGAAGTCCGATTAAAGATTGATCAAAGATCTGCAATGAGGTAGATGGGAGTTCAGGACTGCAGTCTAGCTGATGAGAGGGCCATTCAGTTACATGATAACAGCTGGGAAGAAACTCTCCCTGAATCTGGTAATGTGAGATTTCAAACTTCTGTACCTCTTGCCTGATGGGAGAGGGGAGAAGAGGGAGTGATCAGGGGGACACTGGTCATTGATGACATTGTGCAGCATCCAGGGGGTCCTGACATGATATTATTGTGGGCAGAATGCAAGGTGACGGTGGGGAGACAGACAAAAATAAAATCACACAGATCTCGAATCAATCCTTTTGCAGCCTACTGTAGATGATGCGTGGACAATTGAAAGTGCTGCTGCCTCCTACAAGAATAGGCAACATGATTTAAAACATGATTTAAGTAGTTTGGACCATTACTGCTGGGACTTTGCTCCGTTTTATAAGCAAGTCCCTGGGAAACAGTCTGCGGAATGACCACTTGCAGGTCAACATGTATCGATATAACATAAATAACATATGGTTATTTGTATGACGTGCAGGTAGATATTCATTTATTTGATCAAAAAAAAGACCATTCTGCCCATTGGGTCCATGCCAGCTCTCACCAGAGTACACCAAGTGCCGAGGTTTGTTCTGGATCATACGTGTTAAATACATGATACGGTGACAATAGAACTGGATTTCAGGTATGGATACAGGCCACAACCATCAAACATTTCACTTCAGAACCCCAAAGCAAATTTCTAACCCAGTATATCTGATCTAACAATTGAAACCATGTCAGCCGGTCTAAGTGAGAACTGATGAAAATAAAGCAGGAGGGAGTTAAGTGCCCGGAACAAAATCAACTAAATGACGATTAAATAAAACATTCACTTACTCCCTTAGCAGGATCTCCCTTCTCCCCCTGCAACACAATGACAAAGACAGTAAATAAAAGATTCTAATGACAACTGTCTCCAAAGAATAATAGACCATTCTTTATATAATGCCATTAATATATGGAGTACAACACAAATATCTCTAACCATTATGGTCACAAATGTAATTTAGTCACTCGGCTGGTATTAAGTCCCAATTCAGGCCCCAGAAAAGCACTTAAACCTCTGGTAGAAGCTAATTATCTGGTGACCACCAAACTGAGTTGCTGAACAGATTAATTCAATGCAGTTATGAACTGTGACTAGAGCTAATACAGGTGCAAAACAAAAAAGCTCAGCCAGTCAAGCAGCACCTGTGGAAAGAGAAATCAGTTGTGAATCAATGAATTGTGTTAACGACCTTTTCCCCAGAACTACGGGGAAGAGTGGAGGGATTGCTGATTCCAAGCAGAGCTGGGAGAGGAGTGAGATATAAGACATAAACTTATATAGGTTATAGCCTATGGATATATGTTAAGACAGGACCAGTGATAAGCAGTATGTGTATTGATCATTGGCAAGAAGTTTTAAAGAAACAGGGTGGGAAAAGAATATAAGCGTGGTGATGGCAAACTTTCACACCATTGTTATTGGAAAGTAGACCGCTGCCCCATCATTGTCGCTGGGTCTATATCCTGGGCTTCCCTCGCCACCAGCAGTATGGGAGTCCCTTTACCAAACAGGTTACAGCAATCCAAGGAGGCAACTCACCACCATCTTCTCAAAGGCTGTTGAGGATGAGCAATAAACATTGGGTTTGCCAGTAATTCCCAGATCTCCCCAAACAAAGTATAAGTAAAAGCTACAATCATCTGCATTTTCTCTGAGATTCATTCCCAACAAATACCTATTGAAGACACAAGGAACTGCAGATGCTGGTTTACAAAAAAGACATAAAGTGCTGGAGTAAATCAGTGGGTCAAGCAGCATCTCTGGAGAACATAGATAGATGGTGTTTCGGGCCGGATCCTTCTTCATACTGATGGTAGTCGAGGGGAGAAAGCTGGGTGGGAGCTGGAGAAGCCTGGCAAGTGATAAGTGGATACAGGCGAAAGGGGGGGGCAGAGTATTTGATTGGCATATGGTTGGACAAAAGCCAGAGGTAAAAAGACAAAAAGTATGAGAAAAGGTGGAAGAGGTGTAAAATGTGAAGCCAGAGGAAGGAATGTAGGTGGAAAGGGAAAGGAAGAAATGGGTGTGCATTCAGGTGGAGCACAGGGAAAAGTGGGGGGGGGGGGGGGAGGTGGGGGGAAGAAGAGGGCCTTTGTAGACTAGTTATCCAAAATCCTAAAAGTTCATATCTGGGCTGTAAGCCACCCAAGCAGAATGTGCTGGGTGCTGATCCTCCAATTTGAATGTGGCCTCACTCTGGCAATGGAGAAAACCTTTGAACTAATGAACACAGTTTTGAAAGTTCCAACTGAGCCCAAGAACACATAGCTATTATTGGGCTGAGAGTTCAAGATTTCTATTAACATTTGTATGAAAACCTACTTCCATTCCATTCTAAGACTGTCTGATGAAGGGTCCTGACCCGAAACATCATCTATCCATGTTCTGCAGTGTCTTTTTTTTTGTAAACCAGCATTGGCAGTTCCTTATGTCTAGGAGGACAACATACCTTGATGGATCTCCCCTCAGGTCCTGGAGGTCCAATGGGACCCTGTGGTCCTACACGACCAGGCTGCCCATTTTCACCTCTCGGTCCAGGAGGACCAAATGAGCCAGGAATACCCTGCGATAGAAAAATAGAAAGATATATTAAAGTATCTACTCTCATCATCATTTGGCATTGCATAAACGGTCAACCATATACTGTTTTTTTACACAGCATCTACATGGTAGCAAAACATTCCAAGGCATGTCACAAAACTAAATCTGATGCTGAGCTACACATTAGGGCAGATGACAGAGATCACTGAAAGGAAGAGAGATAGGTAGAGATAAAGATGGACAGCATTCCAAAATGCACCATCTTGGCAGCTTGCAAGCCAGCAATGGTGGAATGGTTCAAATTGGCAATGTTAAAAAGGCCATAACTGAGCAGGTGCAGAGTTTGAGAGGTTGTAGCAGTATTGGATGAGAAAGTACAATTCCATTACTTTTCAACAAATGATACGACTTTAGCAAATGTCAAAAGATTAAGAAGTTAAAAAAAATAACAAAGGCCAAATGTGGTTTTGTTTCTTCATGGAAATTGATAACTAGGCTTGTGCATTCTACTCAGGTGAAAGTGTGGTTGAGGTCCTCCAATGCGAGGAAATGTCAGAGGTTGTTTCAATCTAGGAACCTGCAGCAGGTTCAGTCCGTCATCATTACAGTCCTTTTCAATGGACATACGGTGATGTTTATCCTTTTCTATACCTAGTTCAGTGGTAAGCTTACCCCAAACATGGTCTGGCTTAGTGGGACCAAACTTCAGAGTCAGACAATCATGCACAAGCTATGATTTTCTAAATGGCAATCCAAGTTTTAGTGATGGTTGATCTTCATTTGTTTGGAAGTTAGTTCAAACTTTGGAAAGACTATGAAATGATTACATTCTCTGAACTATTGGTACAGTTTCATGATCATTAAAAACCTTAACAATAAATTCAGCTTAAGCAACACACTGTGAATGATGAATGTAATCATCTGTGATCACTATGGCATTATCATCAATAATCATTGCGATTGCTGCAAGAGGAATTTCATTGTTCTGTTTCGGTACTTATGACAATGAAATACTCTTGGCTTGACTCTTGACGTAATATCTAGAAATGGTCACCAAGGGGAGTCCAAATAAAAGTCAGGGATTTGAATAGAAATTATGTTGGGAGATGTTTCCATCGGCTAAAGGAATCAGAACAAAGAGCCAGAAATATCATAATAAATCCCATGAGGAATTTGGCAAAAACCTTTCTCACCCAGAGGTTGGTGAGAAAGTGAAAATCCTTCCCACATGTACTGTAATTGAGGATAATGCCATTAACCTCTTTAAAGAGAGAGATACGTTGAAAGGGGTGGATGAAGGAGAATGAGAAAGGGCTCGAGTGAACAACAAACACTGAATGGATTGTTCCATGCTGTCACATCTATGTAGTCAGAGAGGGTTCACATACGGGATGACCTGGCTCTCCCTTTCTGCCTGGGTATCTTCCATTGCCGTCAATCACAGTGCCAGGCTCACCCTGGAAAAGAGAGAAATCAGAATGTTAAACTAGAATAAAAGGCAGAGAAGCAGGAGTAGACCTGTTCTATCATTCCATCAGGTCATATCTATTCCTTTACCTTCAACATCTTCCTTATCTAAAGATATCTGTTTATCAATCTGTCTATATGTCTGTCTGTTATTCTGTCCATTTATCTGTTTCTCTGTCTATCTATAGGTTTGTCTGTCTGTCTGTCTGTCTGTCTGTCTGTCTGTATCTGTCTGTCTGAGTCTGTCTGTCTGTGTCTGTCTGAGTCTGTCTGTCTGAGTCTGTCTGCGTATGTCTATCTGTCCTTTGTCTGTAGGTCTATCTACAAGTCTACCTACAGGTCTATCTACAGGTCTATCTACAAGTCTAGCTATAGGCCTATCCATATCTATCTATGGGTTTATCTATGAGTATCTATAGGTCAATCCATAGATCTATCTGGGAAGTGGATGCGAAACTGGGATAACATAGAACAAGTGAATGGGTGATCAATGGTCAGTGTGGACTCGGTGGGTCAATGGGCCTGTTTCCACGTTGTATGTCTAAATTAAACTACTTACAATGCATCAATGCCACATATTTCCTTTTTGAACAATACACCAATGAATTGTTTGGGCACATATAGTAATCTCACCATGAAAGTTATAATGAACCCACTATAATGATAATACACATATTATATAGTTGGTACTCTATGGGCATGTTGCCTTTTCTCTATGTTGTACTTTTAGCCATCTCAACTGTAGTTCTTAGCGGAAACAAGGAACTGTAGATGTTAGTTTACAAAAAAACACACAAAGTGCTGGAGTAACTCAGTGGGTCAGGCAGCACCTCTGGAGAACATGCATAGGTTTTGGGTCGGGACCCTTCTTCAGAAACATCAGGTACCTATCCAGAGATGCCTCCTGACCTACTGAGTTATTCCAGCACTAGGTGTAGTTCTCAGCACTTATCTAAATTGAACCGTTGGCTATACGCACCCGTTCGCCTTTTGGACCAACAGGTCCTATTCTTCCTGTAATCCCAGGCTCCCCCTGAAACAAGAAACATATTTCAGAATCACGAGCAACCCTTGTCTGGCACATTGAGTAGCAACAACAAAAAGCCTTGCATTTCCATAGAACCTTTCACAACTTAGGATAACCAATACTCTTCACAGCCAATAAAGTACCTTTGCCGCGTGCTCTCTGTTATAACGTAGGAAACACAGCAGCTAATTTCTGCATAGCACATTCTCACTAACAGTAACATGACAATTACCAAATAACTCTTGTAGATGCTGGTTGGAGAGTAAATGTTGTCAGGAATAGAATGTACTTGTTCTTCTTCAGAGAAGACACAACAACCATTCACCTCACCTCCTGTACTTCCACGGATTGGCTGCTAAGGAGATTAAACCCTCTTTCGGCAGAGGATAGGAAGAAACAAAGCACTGGAGTACCTCAGTGGGTCAGGCAGTGGGTCAGGCAGCATCAGACCAGAACATGGATACGTGACATTTTGAGTGGGGAACTTTCTTCAGATTGTTTAGATTGCAGAATGTCTGCTTATCCTGTATCAGGCAGAGGAAACTGGTGAGCAGTGATCCGATAGAGGTTTACAAAATTATGAGTGAGGTAAGGCAGATAAAATCTGTTTCCCATAGTGGGAGTGACTAAAATTAGAGGCCATAGGTATAAGGCGAAAGGTTTAGAGGGGATCTGAAAAGGGATTTTTCCAAACAGAATGATTGGAATCTGGAACGCATTGCCTGAGGAGGTAACGGAGGCAGTGACTGCCATGGCATGCATGTCTACAGACTAATGCAGATAAATGGGATTAGTACAAATGGTGCAGTGATCAGCAGGGAGGTGGTGGACTGGAGGGCAGTACACCACCTCCACAACTCTACGGTACAGCTCACCTCTCATCAAACTTCACTTAAAGGGGCGGCGGAGTGGAGCAGCGTAGAGTTGCTGCATTACGGCGCCAGAGGCCCGTGTTCGATCCCGACTATGGGCGCTACCTGTACAGAGTTTGTACAGTATGTTCTTCCTGTCGTCCCTCCCTATCCTATTGTGTAGGATAGAGCTTGTGTTTGCTGGTCGTTGATCGCTGGTCGGTGCGGACCTGGTGGGCTGAAGGGCCTATTTCCCCATTGTATCTCTAAAGTCTAAAGGGTTATCTAAACAAATTGCAGGGAAACAGTGTTATATAGGAAACCTAAAACATCATCTCATGCTTTTAAATTGTTGGCTGCCAGGCTAAGAGGTTTTGGTTTTAGAAATTTCACTGACTGAAGATAGCATTGATTTTATCTTTCCACCTTGAAAAGTATACTTACTGGATTTCCTCTCAGTCCTGGGATACCTGGATTTCCCTGAAAAAATTAAGTTACAAGGTCACTTATGCAACATGAATGAAGATGTATATTTGATTGAAATTTAAATGAAGACTGAACTTTATTTCCATGATGGAAAAATCAAGTAATAAAGGGCATAGTTTTAAGATGAGAGGAGCAAATTATAAAGGAGATGTGTGGGGCAAATATTTTAAAACTGGATGGCTCGATTGTAATCACGTATTGTGTTTTCGCTGACCGGTTAGCATGCAACAAAAGCTTGTCCAACAAAAGTATTGTCACCTTACATGTGACAATAAACTAAACTCAAACTCAACATCGGTGGTGGGGAAGATGCTGGAGTCAATTATAATACACAAAATAGCGACACATTTGGATAGCAGTTACAGGATCTATCTGAATTAGCATGGATTTACGAAGGGGGAATGATGCTTAACTAATCTTCTGGAATTTTTTGGGGATGTAACTAGGAAAATGGTCAAGGGAAAGCCAGTGGACGTAGTGTACCTGGACTTGCAGAAAGCCTTTGATAAGGTTCCACATAGGAGATTAGTGGGCAACATCAGGGCACGGTATTGGGGGTAGTGTGCTGACATGGATAGAAAATTGGTTGGCAGACAGGAAACAAAGAGTTTCCTTTCAGAATGACAGACAGTGGCTAGTGGGGTACCGCAAGGATCGTTGCTGAGACCGCATCTATATACAGTATACATCAATGATTTAGATGAAGGGATTCAAAGTAACATTAGCAAATTTGCAGATGACACAAAGTTGGGTGGCAGTGTGAACTGTGAGGAGGATGCCATGAGAATGCAGGGTGACTTGGACAGGTTGGGTGAGTGGGCAGATGCATGGTAGATGCAGTTTAATGTGGATAAATGTGAGGTTATCCACTTTGGTAACAAAAACAGGAAGGCAGATTATTATCTAAATGGTGTCAAGTTTGGGAAAAGGGCAAGTACAAGTATTGTCTACTAACTCAAGTTTTTTTTTTACACAAAATGTGATGTGTGCCTGTTCTGCCGGGAATTGTGGTGGAGGCATATACAATGGTGGCATTTATGAGACTTTTGGAGAGGAATATGCAAATGGAGGGAATGGAGGGATAGGGATTATGCGCAGGCAGATAAGTGTTGTCCTTCTTCAGGCTGATTGTGGGGGGGGGGAATGGAAGAGAGCAGGCGCAGAACAACGGTAGGTAATAGGTGAGCACAGACAAGGAGGGTTTTTGATAGGCAGATGGTTGGACAAAGTCAGATATTAAAAAAATGAGGTGTGCGACAAAAGGATTGAAGAGTTGCGAATTGTGGAGCCAGGGGAAGGAATGCAGGATGAGGGGGAGGGGAGGAATAGGTTGAACCAGTGGGTCACAGGGGAGAGGCAGTGAAGAAAGGGGGATGGGGGGGGAAAGTAGTGGAAGGGGGGGGGTCTTATTTATAGGAGCAGAATTAGGCAATTTGGCCCATCAAGTCTACTCCGACATTCAATCATGGATGATCTATCTTTCCCTCTAAACCCCATTCTCCTGCCCATAACCACTGTCACCCTTACCAATCAAGAATCTGTCAATCTGCCAGATTAAAAATACCCAATGACTTGGCCTCCACAGCACGGCAATGAATTCCACAGAATCTGACCAAAGAAATTCCTCTTCATCTCTTTTCTAAAGGTACATCCTTTTATTCTGAGGCTATGGCCTCCGGTCCTATACTCTCCCACTACTACTAGGTTTGTTACAAATGACCTAAAATTGGAAAATTCATACTTCTGGATTGTAAACTACCCAAGCAGAATACGAGGTGCTGTTCCTCCAGTTAGCATGTGGCCCCACTCTGGCAATGGAGGAGGCCCAGGACAGAAAGGTCGGTGTAGCAACGGGAAAGGAGTATAGGTGGTTGCGTGAGTTACTAACCGATGGTCCGAGTAGGCCTGGGTTTCCTGGCCTGCCGGGTGATCCTGGTGCCCCATCCCTCCCTGGATATGCCTAGAAAATAGAAACATCCCACAAGTCATAGAAATGGTCTTTGTAAACGATGTTACAACCTGGTCACGAACGAGAAGGAGATGGTACATGTTGGGTACTCACCGGATCCCCTTTCTCACCCTTCAACCCCCGAGTGCTTCCGTCGCTAGTGCCCGGTGGTCCTACTGGTCCTATTGGACCTGGGCGTCCTGGTAACCCAGGCTGACCCTGATGAACAAAAGCCAATATTACTGCTTCAGTTAGAGCTCAAATACAGCACACTCACACGGTTTAATCACTACAGTGACTTTAAATTGGAAGCAAAAATACAGATGGGAGTCTCGCAGGATGTTACCTGGACTTGCGGGCTTGAGTTAGAGGGAGAGGCTGGATTGACTTACTGTAGACTTTTCTATATTGAGTATAGGCTGAGGAGTGACCTTATTGAGGTGTGCAAGATCACGAGGGGCATGGATAAAGTGAACACACACATTCCTTACCCCAGGGTGGTGGATTCTAAAACTAGGGGGCAAAGGCTTAAGATGAGAGGGGAGAGATTTAAGGACCACAGAGATAACGTATTTCACTCAGAGAGTGGTCCTTGTCTGGAGTGAGCTGCCAGAGGAAGCTATAGAAACAGATGCAAGTGCGGCTTTTAACAAACATTTGGACAGACATATGCATAGGAAGGGTTCAAAGGGTTAAATTAAGGCAAATGGGACCAGTCCAGAATGCCATACCAGTTGACAAGGTCAGGTTGAGCCAAAGTGCCTGTTTTCATGCTGTGTGACTATATGATTCGAAAGGAAATTGGATTGATTAGTGTCATATTTTGTGTGCCTCGACTCAACTTCAATGGAGAATTGTATTTATGTAAATTCATTGCAAATTGGACAAACTAGGGATTTTCCTGCCCGAGTCTCAAAGAAGCCTCTGTGTGAGTTGTGATGTCTAAAGACCTGCAGAGCAAGCCTGGGCTTCAGTAATGAGATGTCCATCCATGTATATGTGTGGCACACCGACATCATGGACTGCCCTCAGAAACAGGCCTTCACATCACACGCTCCATCGCTACTTGCATTACAGCAGTGGGAACCTGCTTCAAGTAGTTCCCATTTAACCATCAAAACAGCTCTCCTTCAGGTCCCCGATAGGCCAGTGATCACATTTAAAAACAAGGACCACATGCTGTCAGAGGAGATTAGCTTAACTTCGACATAGACATTGTGAACCAAAAGGCCTGTTTCTGTGGTGCATTGTTGTCTGTTCTATCTTCTTAGCCAAGGACTACAGTTGACCAGTGAGCAGGGGGCGAGGGACGACCGGAAGGGTGTGAGTTAGGACATGAGCAGCAAATTGTTAGGAGAAAGGATGATAATCTGTTGGAATATAACACTTACAGGCTCACCGTTCCGCCCATCAATGCCATCTCTGCCTGTTTTTCCCTGAACGGAACAAACATGGAATGTTATAACTTAACTGCCAACAGGGGCTGCAAACTTTGATTATCATAGGAAAGACACACTGACCTTAGGAAATGCTCAAGCTGATAGTTATCTCAATCTAAAATATTAGCAGATGGTGCTTTCCACAGATGGTGCTTAACTGGCCAGTTCTTCACCATTTTTGTTTTTGTCAGTAATTGTGTTACATTGCATTAATGCAGAATTACTAACACATTCCTCCAGAGGTTTAATTTGAAGCTTTGATCACACACAAATTTTAATCATGCTGAAAGAAGTGAATTCTGTCTTGAAATTATCTACTAAGATCAGGGATTGGAATTAACATGGGCTACCGTTGGCTAATTTAGGAGCACTCAAATTGGAGATCATGACAATACAGTCAGTTATGCCACAATGCAACAGTGGCATTCCGAAAAAAAAATCCAGTGTTATAGAAAATCGCATGTCAATGGGGGAAAGGGGGTTAGGGGCTAGAGAGTTTCAGACACACAATACAAAGTTATTTTTCTTAAGGGGCTGTCCCACTTGGGTGACCTAATTGGTGAGTTTAGAAGAGTTTGAAAAAATGACATGTTGAAGACCTCCTTCGACTATATAGAAGACCTCCTTCGACCTCCTTCCACTATGTTGAAGACTAGCTTCGACTATCTACAACTAGCTACGACTAACTTCGGGAAAATTGGACACCGAAAAGTGGAGAGTGAAGACGACCTCCTTCGATCTCCCTTCGACTATGATGAAGACTATCTACGACTACCTTCGACTACCCTCGATTACCTATGACTAACATGCCGACCTACTATGACCTACTACAACTAAACCTACGAGTAAAAAAAGTATCGATTTTTTCCATGGCGACCTTTTTTTACTCGCGGGCATTTTTTAACCTATTGAAAAAAACACCGTGACGTAGCCGAGGCCTCGAGTATGCAGAGAC
Source organism: Raja brachyura (assembly GCA_963514005.1). The sequence goes on along the minus strand of OY740796.1, from coordinate 21,166,589 downwards.
CACTCTCGAGCATGAAGGAGAGTTACGAAGATCTCCTACGACCTCATGTCGACCATGCTACGAGTATGAGTGGAGGGCAAACTCTCCAGAACTCGCGGATTAGGTCGTCCGTGGGACTTGCCCTTTAATTATTTTTAATAGCCATAAGTTTATTTTTGTTTCAACTAGATAAAAATACTAAAAGTTGTACTTTAGGTGTCAATAAAAGTGATTGTATATCATTTTCAATGGGCAAAATCCTCTTAAAATACAATTCTGTCTGATCATTGTGAGGACATTGAATGGAAACAGTTTTTTGTCCTTCTACTGTTTAAATCCAAGACAGCTTTTTTTTGTGCTGTCAATTTTAAAAGTAACATTTATGTGGTTCTCAAGTTCCTGATCGAAATTACATTATAACCAATTATCCCTGCATAATGCAAACAGTGTTCACCCAAATTCATCAATCACATTCCATCAAATTAGAACTTCTGAAATATATATATTCAGAGAAGTACCTGTGCCTGATAATGTATTACTGGAGATACTGAGTCACCTTCTTGAAACTGAGTGGATTTCCAGACCTTTACAAAGCCAACCACAGCTTGAGTGACCAAATTCACCATGGGTCTGGCCAAGTGAGACCAGTGGATTTTATTCTACTGCTAGCATATTGCCCTTAATTTCATCACTGATATCAACATTTCATTCCCTAGATGCTATGGTGGAATAGAAGCACGACTCTGGGTGAATGGCCCATGCCTTGGAATGTTAGCTCTGCAATATAAACAGTTGTACAAGACGTTATTGAGGCTGTACCTGGAGTATTGTGTTCGGGTTTGGTCACCTTGCTATTGGATACATGCCATTACACTGGAAAGATGCAAGGAAGCAAGGAAAACGAAAGCAAAAACAGCAGGACTAATGTAAGCACAGAATATGGTGATTTTTTAACTGAGTTTCTCTAATTTAACAGAGAAGATTATACTTACAATTGTTCCTGATTCACCTCTCTCACCCTGTGTAAAAGCAAAAACATTTACTTTGTGAATCATTTTGAAAATTAATGTTCTTTGCCAGGGAGTTGGGTAGATAGTTCTTCACCCCCATGGACCAAGAATGTGCAGACATTGAACGTCATCAAGAAAGGGTTGATCTATGTTTGAGCATTTGTCACATGTTAAGTAGCAGTTGGAATGAACATTGAAAAATTAGTCAGTCTACTAACTAAGGGAGCTATTTAGATTTGCTTGACAGAATTCATGGTGTCCTGGAGTCCTGGTTTGAGCAAGGCCACCGGCATAATCAAGGACTAGTCTCACACTGGTCACTCCCTCTTCTCCCCTCTGGCAAAAGGTACAGAAGTGTGAAAACACATACCTCCAGATTCTGGGGCAGTTTCTTCCTGCTGTTATCAGGCAATTGAACCATCCTATCACCAACAAGATAGTGGGCCTGACCTACCACCTACCTCAGTTGAGACTTTCGGACTATCTTTAATCTGACTTCACTGGATTTTACCTTGCACTAAACGTTATTCCCTTTATCCTATATCTGTGCACTGTGGAGGCTTGATTGTAATCACAGTCTTTTCGCTGACTGGATTGCAACAAAATGCTTTTCACTGTACCTCGGTATATGTGACAATAATAAACAAAACTGAACTAAATTAAACTAGTTGTGAACTGCGCCCAGCTCATCAGGAGCTCCAATTAGACAGACTAATTTGCCATTCTGTATTCCAAATACTACCTAATTTGTAACAAATACAAATGCGGAGATATGGCAGGTGTTATTCATCCGAACAAGTGTGAGGTTAAATGTGTGTGCACTTTGGAAGGTTAAATGTAAGGGGGAAGTATACAGTTAATGGCAAGACCGTCAATAGCATTGATGTACAGAAGGATCATAGGGTCTAAGTCCATAGCTCCCTGAAAGCAGCAACACAAGTGGAATCTAGACAAACTTGGATTGGTTTCTCTGCAGTATCAGAGGTTGAGGAAAGATCTGATGGAAGCATATCAAATAATGGGTGGCATAGATAGATTAGATAGTCAGAACCTTTCTCCCAGGGTGGAAAGTATAGTGGAGGAAGATAGGATAGTGACATATAAGAGACATTTAAGTAGGGTGGGCACATGGTTGTTCAGAGAATGGAGAAATATGAATCACAGGTAGGCAGAGGAGATTAGGATAAAACGGCATTATGCTCGGCACAGACATTCTGGGCCGAAGGGCATGCTTTTGAGCTGTACTGCACTCTGTTCAATGACATAAAGCAATGACAAGGAAAATCTCAATGCGGAATGTGACATTGTTAAATTCTTGCAAAAGCTTGTAAAAAATAATTAACTCGATATCTACCTTCTGGCAATGAGTAGGACAGCGGCCTATTGTTCCTCCCTGGGGAAAAATATTCAGACTTAACCTTCTTACACAGATACACTTCTAGCACTTACAAAAAACACAGGAAGAATCAAATTACAACAATAACTTGCATTTATATCGCACCTTTTAGCCATACTGTGTAATACAAGAGCGTTGTCAGATAACGCATGGCACTCAGCAGATGGGTCAATATATGGACAGAGAGAGGTAGTTTGGTGGAGGAAAGGTTTAGAGAATGAATTTCATAACTTTGAGGTAGCTGAAACAAAGACAATTATTACATTTCATGAAGGTCAAAATCGTGAGGAAACCTTAAGAGGAGCAAAAGTGATGGTAAAATGAGGGAGTCTAGTTCTTCTGCCATCTACACTGGTCTGCTTACAATATGATGGAAGTTTTAGTATTAGTTATTAGAAATTCAGTGTGGAAGCAGGGCCTTTGGCCCACTGTGCCGACCAGTGATCACCGTGCACTGGTTCTACACACTAGGGGCAATTTTACAGAAGCCAATTAATGTACAAACCTATTAATGTACGTCATTGGAGTGTGTGAGAAAACCGGAGCGCACAGTGAAAACCCATGGGAGAACGTACAAACTCCGTACAGACAGCACCCATATTCAGGATCGAACCCGGGTTTCTGGCGCTGCGTAGGCGCAAATCTACTACTGCGTCATTGTGTAACCCCTGAATGGGTTGATGTCACTTACATTTGGCTTGCTGGCAGCAACACAGATTACACCAGCAAGGACCCCTTCAAACCGGGCGAGCAAGTCAAAGTTTTCAGCATAGAAGATGTTCTCGGAGTTTCCATCAGGAACTATATTCTGCAGCTCATTGATATCTGCTTCACCAACACCAACAGCGTACATGTGGATGCCTAGTATGGAGATAAAGTGTCTGGGTCATTAGATCGATTTGTGTTCAGCAGTGTTCCAGGAATAGAGTTAAACTGGTTTTGTTTAGTGATGCAGCATGGAAACGGGGCCTTCGGCCCACCGATTCCACGCCGACCAACAATTACCCATTCATTTGTTCTATCCCACACACTAGGACAATTTACAAAAGCCAATTAACCTACACACCTGCACGTCTTTGGAATGTGGGTGGAAACCAGAGCTTCTGGAGAAAACCCACGTGGTCTCAGGGAAAACGTACAAACGCCGTACAAACAGCACCTGCAGTTAGGATTGCACCACCAGTCTCTGGCGCTGTATGGCAGCAACTCTACCGCTGCACCAGTATGACGCTCAAATGTTCAGGTCGGGACCCTTCTTTGGGGTTGATGTCCAAGCACACTTCCACCCAGTCACCCTTTCATACAAAATACGAGCAAGAGCAGGCCATTCAGCCCTGTGGGTCAGCTACACCATTTATCAAGATCACTCATCTTCTACCCCATCTCGACTGTCCAGAGTGTCTCTATATCGCTCGATTCTCTTAGTATCCAGAAATCTGTTTTGAATGAACTAAATGATTGAACCCCCACTGCCTTTCGGGTAGAGAATTCCAAAGATTCCCCACTATCAGAGTGAAGAGATCTCTCTGCATGTGTACTTCAACCAAATGAAGAGCATGCATAGAATACCTGCGGCCTTTGCTCTCGATACAGCCTCCGTGACTCTGTCATCTGAGCGTCCATCTGTTATGATGACCAGCAAGGCAGGAACTTGTAGGCGTCTCCCAGCAGAGAGCTGAAACACGTAATTCAGGACAAAGTCTATGGCTCTGCCTGTGGAAGAACACAAAATGGAGATTGAACAAAAACATCAGGTACTCACTCTATAGTACAACTTTCATCTCTTAATCAGAACAGTAGAGTTATGCAGCACAAAAACAGGCCCTTCGGCCCAATGCGTCCATACCGACCAATGTCTCCTGGTTATGCTGGGCCCATTTACCCAAAATCTGTGCTCAAATTGTGCCCTTTAGAGTTGTTGGCAAGCTGACATTGCATGAAGAGAAACAGTTCCTTTTGGAGAAGACAGTTTTCATATCTTAAACCAAGAGGTGCCTGTCTGCTCTTCCATACTAAACACTGGCATCCTTATGAGATATTGGGGAAGGTAGTTGGATATGAAAGGTTTAGAGAGATACGAGTCAAACGTGGGCAAATCTGTGGATGGGCATCTACTGTAGATCAGCATGGACAAACTGGGCCGAAGGGCCTGTTTTTGTGCTGTATGATTCAAGATGACCTACTCCTTATTCTGAGAACAGTTCCAGATTATCTGGTCTCTCCTTTTAACTCAAATCCAACAGTCCTTGTGAATCTTTTCTGCACAAAACCTAAACGTTTTGAGTTGGAACTCTTCTGATGAGTTCCAATTTGTGTCGCCCATCTATGTTCTCCAGAGATGCTGCCCGACCTGCTGATTTATCCAGCACTTTATGTCTTTCTTTGCCAATCCACAATCCTCTTAAATGTCTATATCACATCTGCCATGTGATATAGCACCTACGATGCTATCCCTGATTCCATGACTTTAATTTGGAAGTTAGGGAGAATAAGCGGTTTAGTTTCACCTCTGCCGGCAAGTTCCCACCCATGCCATAGTTTAGTTCAGAGATGCAGTATGTAAGCAGGCCTATCAGCCTACTGCGTCCACACTGACCAGCAATCCCTCTACACTAGTTCTATCCAACACACTCGGGACAATTTACAGAAGCCCGTTAATCTACAAGCCTGAACTCCTTTGGAATGTGGGAGGAAATCGGAGCACCTGAAGAAAACCCACACCGTCATGGGGAGAACGTACAAACTTTGTACAGATAGCAACTGAGATCAGGAGGTGTAAGGCAGCAACTCTACGCTTCATCTTAGTGCCACCCTAAAGGCCAGTTACACAAATAAAATAGTTGGTGTTCTACCTCGATGCACTGCCTCACAGTGAGTGTTTGCGATTGAGATATTCTACCTGTTTTAGTCCCACCAAGTTGATACCGAAGTTCTGTTATAGTTCGGAGCAGCTCTTGTTGGGTGGTGATCTTGCCAAGTGGGATTTCAATCCTTGGGTCATCACTGTATTGAACGACCGAGACCTGGATAAAGAGATATGGACAAAGTTAAAAGACAAAACAATTCTGATGCTGTTATTCAAACCACTGAATGAAATTGTCAATGCCTTAACTTAGAAACATAGAAAATAGGTGCAGGACGAGGCCATTCAGCCTTTCGAGCCAGCACCGCCACAGCACTTGACTTGAAAGTAACTCAAAAGAGGGGACTGGTTCCTTTTACAACTCTGAGTCTTGGTTTGGAATATTGCACAGTCAACACAATGAAACATCCAATTGTGGATACCATTTCAAAGTTTAAGAGGCAATTGGATAGGACGGGTATGAAATTAGGAGGGCAAAAACAGGACAGGAAATGATTTAGGAAAGCAAGATTAAGGAGAATCCCAACATCTTTCATTAGAAGCAAGAACACAGCCAAAGCAGCCGAGGCCCCTTCGGGGACCAAAAGGGAAGATTAGAGTGGGATCCTAAATGACTATTTCTCAATGGTATTCACCAGGGTGAAGGATGTAGGGGATGGAGAGTTATATAGGGATGTCCTGACAACCATGTTAAAGAAATTGGCACATATTAAAGTGGTTAATCCCAGGGCCCGACAGGATCTATTCCAGGATGCTAAGGGAAGTAAGGGAAGAGATTGCTGGGGCTCTAACAGAGAGTTTTGCATCTTTGTTAGCTATGGGTGAGGTACTAGAAGAACGGAGGAGAGCTAATATCCCCTTATTTAAAAAGGGCAGCAAGGATGCAGATGGGTGAGCTTTACATCAACTGTAGGGATATTATTGGAAAAGATTTTGAGGAACAGGATTTATGGTTACTTGAAAAGGCAGGGAATGATTAGGAAGTGTTAACAACCTGGGGAAATCCTGTCTGACAAATTGATTGATTTTTTGAGGAGTCGACCAAGAAAAGTGATGAAGACAGGGCAGTAGACATTGCTGGCATGGACATTAGCAAGGTTTAGATTAAGTTCTGTAAGGGACGCTGGTCCATAAGGTTGGGCATATGGGATGCAAAGTGTGTTGGGAGAACTGAATAAAAAATTGGCTTGACAATAGAAGGCAGAGATAATGACCACGAGGTGCTTTTCTGACTGTAAGTCTGTAACCAGTGATGCACCGCACTCTTGTTATAATACTCTCAGAAGAAACTGAACCAGCAATATTTGTAGAAACAAGGAATTGCAGATGTTGGCTTACAAAGAAAGACGCAAAGTACTTTTGTAACTCAGCCAGTCAGGCAGCATCTCTGGAGAAAAGGGTTAGGTGACATTTTGGGTCGGGACCCTACTTCGGACTCTGCATTGTGGATAAATAAGGATTGTTATTTGTCAGGCCAGTGAGGCTGAAAATCACTTTGCAAACTAATTCTGCTGTTGTGCTATTGATGACTCCATTTATGGAGCTTCATGCAAAAAAAAAGGAAAAATATTCCAGCTGACATTAAGAATTCAATTTCCCATCTGGTATTAAATCTCCTAAAATGGGCACTATAATATCAGTTCTGTGAGATCCTCTTTCACTGCTCACTCTGCGTCTGAAGAAGGGTCCTGACCAGAAACATTGCCTGTCCATTCCCTCCCCAGATGCTGCCTGGCCTGCTGAGTTTCTCCACCACTTTGTGTTTTTTCTCAAGATTTCAGCATCTGCAGTTTCTTGTGTCAACTCTTGACTCTATTCCAGTTCAAGCCAATTTTGAAGTACACAGCATCAATTTGGGATTGTATGAAGGTGCGCCTAGGATAAAGCACCAAAACCGAATGTTGGAAGAATTCAGCGGGTCAAGCAGGTCAAGCAGCATCTGCGGAGGCAAAAAATGTAATGCCCCTGTCCCACTTAGGAAACCTGAACGGAAACCTCTGGAGACTTTGTGCCCCGCCCAAGATTTCCGTGTGGTTCCCGGAGGTACTCTGAGATTTTTGTCAGTCTCCCTAATGGTCGAAAGTGGTTTCCGTTTTAAAAATCGGTAATTTTTTAGTCGAAGCCAATTGCGATGCTAGTTGAAGGTGGTTGCTGGAGGACAAAAACCTCCGGGAACCGCACGGAAACCTTGGGTGGGGCGCAAAATCTCCAGAGGTTTCCGTTCAGGTTTTCTAGGTGGGACAGGGGCATAAGTCAACATTTTGGGTGGTGACACTTCATCTGGACTGAGGGGGAACAGGTAACGTTACCTGCATACAACAGTGTGTAGGGGGGTGGGACGGAGGCTGGTAGGTGATAAGTGGCACCAGATAGGGAGGGGAGGATGGGTAAATTGAACTAGTTGTCTAGTAGGGGGAGAGATGGGACAGCGGGCACAAGATGATAGGTGGTACTAGATGGGAAGGGTGGATGAAATCAGATAGATGAGGTGGGGTTTGGCACAATGGCTGCTGGATGATAGGTGAAGTGAGGGAGGAAGGGAAGGATTGGGAATGGAACCATGTGAGGCGAGGGGGTGGGAGGGTTGGACACAGGGAGAAACTAGTTGGACAGATGTGTGTCCGATTTTGTTGTTTCTGACCAATGCAATGACGATGTAGTGATGGGATACACTTACCTGAGTTACATCAGGCCCAAGGTGTGGTAGATGAGAGACCACGTTGTACAGGAACTGCTTAACCTTTTGGAAATTCTCATACCCGATGCTCTCGGAGCCATCGACGAGGAACACAATGTCAGCTCGAGCTGTGCTGCACACTGCATTAAAACAAAACATAGCAGAATAGATAGGGTGAATGCACAGAGTCTTTTACCCAGAGTTGGGGAATCGAGAACAAGAAGATACTGCATAGGTTAAGGTAAGGAGAGAAAGATTTAATAGGAACCTGAGGGGCAACTTTTATTTTTACACAAAGCATGGTAGGTGTATGATTCGAGCAGCCGGAGAAGGTAGTTGCAGCAGGAACTATCACAACGTTTTAGAAACATTTGGACAGGTACATAGATATGCCTCACATTCAGGCAGAGGCAATTGGTTTACTTGGCATTATGTTCGGCACAAGCATTGTGGGCTGAAGACCCTGTTTCCGTGCTGTACTGTTCTATGATCACCTTCCACTGCTCTCCCTGCCGGCGTGTTCCAGATCACTAGGTGTTGTGCAATATAACATGTCCTTACGTCTCATGGACCAGGTGTCTTTAAAAGGAACCAGGACCCATTCTTTATTCATTTGTTGGATCTGAATGTAGGTATGTTGCAAAACTTACCTTTAGCGGCGGTGCACTTCTGCCGCTCCCCGTGTGCGCGACTTTAGCGCCTGTCAGAGGGGGGCGGGCTTAAAGTGCCGATTTTTACCAGACCAGGATAATCGATGAATGTCGGGCGATTTAATTGCGGAAGAAAAATCGCTCTGACATTTCATCCATTAAGGTATTTTTAAATTACTCTAAGTTATTTGTTAACTAGAGTAATTTAAAAATCACCTTCAAAAGCCGTGACCGCAGACCACCGGAAGCATTTTCCGTAGGGGAGAAAAAAAGGTAAATACTTTATTTTTTTATTAAAAGTTGGTTTTTCGGGAGGCATAAATACTATTTTTATGTTGCGAAATGGGGTCCCCAAAAAATGTATGAACCCCCAGTATTTTCCCCCCCGACTTCACCGCTAACCGCAACGTTCCAATCCACCGCATTCCGCTAAAACCCACTCGCTAGTTGATTTAAATGGCCATTAATTTACAGCATAAAACACTAAATTCCTTCCATTTGGCCCAGAAATTCATGAAAATGAGATTTAAAAATTATGTTATATTGTGGATTATTGTGTGAATGTTATTTGGACACTTAGGCAATTAAAAAAAAGTTTATCTTTTCTTAAGAAATTCATAGATGTTTAGATCTACTCATTGAATTTTGTAATTAGCTACAATTAGATAACTAACTAATTATATACTTTAATTTCAGGTAATCCAAGTAAGATTGTTTAATATTTGTTTCAGAATGCTTCAATCTATAATGACTGAAAATTTAATTGAGTTCTCTTAATTTTTAATAAAGTTATGGGCTTTTAATTTTTCCAGATCACAGCTTTTGAGTTAAGTCAATTGAAAGGCAATGGAAAGCAAGATACTCATTTCCGAGCATGAAAATGGCCATAACTGTCTTAATACTGAAGATATGAAAGTAAATTAGGTGTCAAATTAAACTTCTTGTTATGCTTTATCTGATGGGATAAATTGCAGACTTGATTTTTAAAATCTCAAAATTTTGTAACATTGCTACTGAATGCCACTGGCATTTTTGGCCATCCCTAACTGTCCTTGCAAAGTGGGGAGGCAATCGAGCCCATATATTGTTCAGAGTCAGAAAGATACCATTTTGGATAAAGATGCCATATATTCCCCCCTGAAGTGTGTTAGTCAACTGGAATTTTGTTATACAACAACCTCGTACTTTGATGATCAGTATTATTGAGACTGACATTTACATTAATCCACATTTATAAATTAACTAATTTAATTAATTAGAAAATTATGTTTTATACGCATTGTGATCAGCATCAATTAGGATGTGAAAGGGATTTATAAGTTCACATTGTCTGTCATAGGAGCAGAATTAGGCCATTTGGCGCATTGAGTCTACTCCCCCCATTCAATCATGGTTGATCTATCATTCCCTCCCAACCCCTCTCTCTTGCCTTCTCCTCGTAACCTTTGTCGCCTGTTTTGTTTTGGCTTTTCGTTTTACAGGATTTTGTTTTGCTTTCCAAGTCATTAGTCAGGCTTCTGAGTCTTTGAACATAACCACTCCGCCACTACGCCTCTGAGAGAGGAGGCGTCAACAGTGGCGGGAGTGTGAGGAGGGCAGCAGGAATAGACCAGAGATAGCCATTTGCTTGGGTCGTCGCCACAGTGCTCACCAAGACGCTCAGTGATGGAGGACTGAGGTCCAAACTCCGTGCCAAACACGGGACGCAGGGTAAAGACATATTCTCGCCCAATTTGCAGGTCGGTGATCTGGTAGGAAGCAGTTGTTGCAGGCAGGGTGATGGACCGCTGCTCTTCTTGTGCTGAAAGAGAAAACACGTAAGGATTAACGGGTTTGGTGTCAGCACCCACTTGCTTTTTCCCAGGCAGGATTGAGGCTAACACTTCCCCTTTGCTCCACCTGTAGGGCAGCACAGTGGTGTAGTGGTAGAGTTGCTGCATTACAGCACCAGAGACCCGGCTTTGATCCGGACTACGGGTGCTGTCTGTACGAAGTTTGTACATTTTCCTGTAGGATAGTGCTAGTGGATGGGGATCGCTGGTGTGTCACGTACTCAGTGGGCTGAAGGGCCTGTTTCCACGCTGTATCTCTGAACTAAAATTAAAAATTAAACCCTTTGTGGATTCTGAGATGTCTAATGAGGTCCACATGAGGCCCACTGCACAGACGAGGCAGTTTGGGCGTTGCCCTGCCCCATTTACTGTATCCATGGGGCTGCCACATGCACCAGGCATGGAGATGAGGTTCTCAGTTCCTTCTCCATTCTAATCAGCCATGGCCCTGGGATTCCAATTCACCAATGGACAATTTTGATTCTTGAAATACTCATAGCAGGTGAATGCCCAGAACTGCACCAGGTCTCAGCTCCTGCAATTAAGAGTTTAAACTTGGGTCTTGACCTACTTGTTCACCTGGGCATTTGTTGGTGATGTCGTGCTGAGAGGCAAGTTCTCAGCTGAAGCTTTTGTTTATCCACTTAACTTTAGACTTTTGACTTTTGAGATATAGCGCGGAAACGAGCCCTTCAGCCCACCGAGTTCACGCCGACCAGTGATCATCCCATACACTGGCACTATCCTTCACACTAGGGAAAATTTACAATTTTACCGAAGCCAATAAACCTACAAACCTGCACGCCTTTGGGGTGTGGGACGAAACCGGAGCACCGGGAGAAAACACGCGCGGTCACGGGGAGAACGTGGGATGTATTTAATCGTGGAATCATGGGAATGTCAATGTTCATTGCTTAAAATGCCACAGAAGGGGACCATTTGGCCCATCGGATCCATGCCTGCTCGCTATGGTCTAATCCATTTCGTCCCATTCCCATCTCCTTATTTCCATATGGCCTTAAATCATCTTTGGAAGAAAATGGATAGATGACATTTTGGGTCAGGACTCTTCCTCAGACTAAAGGGTTCAGTATTGATGTGGATAGAGAACTGGCTGGCAGACAGGAAGCAAAGAGTAGGAGTAAATGGGTCATTTTCAGAATGGCAGGCATTGACTAGTGGGGTACCGCAAGGCTCAGTGCTGGGACCCCAGCTATTTACAATATATATTAATGACCTGGATGAGGGAATTCAATGCAACATCTCCAAGTTTGCAGTTGACACGAAGCTGGGGGGCAGTGTTAGCTGTGAGGAGGATGCTAGGAGGCTGCAAGGTGACTTGGATAGGTTGGGTGAGTGGGCAAGTGCATGGCAGATGCAGTATAATGTGGATAAATGTGAGGTTATCCACTTTGGCGGCAAAAACAGGAGGGTAGATTATTATCTGAATGGTGGCCGATTAGGAAAAGGGGAGATGCAACGAGACCTGGGTGTCATGGTACACCAGTCATTGAAAGTAGGCATGCAGGTGCAGCAGGCTGTGAAGAAAGCGAATGATATGTTGGCATTCATAGCAAAAGGATTTGAGTACAAGAGCAGGGAGGTTCTACTGCAGTTGTACAGGGTCTTGGTGAGGCCACACCTGGAGTATTGCGTACAGTTTTGGTCTCCTAATCTGAGGAAAGACATTCTTGTCATAGAGGGTGTACAGAGAAGGTTCACCAGACTGATTCCTGGGATGGCAGGACTTCCATATGAAGAAAGACTGGATAGACTCGGCTTGTACTCGCTGGAATTTAGGAGATTGAGGGGGGATCTTATAGAGGCTTACAAAATTCCTAAGGGGTTGGACAGGCTAGATGCAGGAAGATTGTTCCCGATGTTGGGGAGCTCCAGAACAAGCGCTCACAGTTTAAGGATAAGGGGGAAGTCTTTTAGGACCGAGATGAGAAGATATTTTCTCACATAGAGAGTGGTGAATCTGTGGAATTCTCTACCACAGAAGGTAGTTGAGGCCAGTTCATTGGCTATATTTAAGAGGGAGCTAGATGTGGCCCTTGTGGCTAAAGGGATCAGGGGGTATGAAGAGAAGGCAGGTACAGGATACTGAGTTGGATGATCAGCCATGATCATATTGAATGGCAGTGCAGGCTCGAAGAGCTGAATAGCCTACTCCTGCACCTATTTTCTATGTTTCCATGTTTCTATGTTTCTAAAGAGTCCTCGCCTGAAAAGTCGTCTGTCCATTTCCTTCCTGACCTGTTGAGCTTCTCCAGCAGTATGGATTCAAGCACGTACAATCTGTGGTGTCTCTCCAGCCCCACATTTCATTCTCTTCCATGCCTATCACTTTCCCCTGGCACTCAGCTACATCAAGTGGAGTTTACAGCAACCAATTAACCTACCTGCATTGTAGAAGGAAACAGGGGCATCTAGGAGAAACCCACATGGTCAAAGGGAGAACGTGCAAACTCCAAATGGACAGCACAGAGATCAGGGTTGAATCACTGGCTGGAACCTGTGAGGCAGCTGGGAGTGCATCACCATGCCTCCCTAATTACCCATGCAGCTTTCTCAAACTGAATTGAGTGGATTTCTTGAGAGTATTTGAGAACACACCACACATGGTTTGGGGGCCATATGCAGCCCACACTGGGTAAAGACATCAGATCTTCTTCCAGAAAATGAAAGAGTGACTTAAAAGTTTCATGGTCACTATTACCGACACTAATTTATTTTACATTCTATCAGTTTTCAAGCCACATTTTTTATTTCCTCGGGTTGGATGGATTTGAATTCAGCATTTCAGATGTTCAATTCAGTCCTCCTGGATTAATAATACAGTAATCTAATCACCGCATCACCATTCAGTTTTGTTTCAAAATACTGCGTGGAAACAGACGCTTCGGCCCACCGAATCTGCACCGACCATCGATCACATAATAGTTCTGTTATCCCACATTCTCATCCCCTACCACATAGTAGAGGAAATTTGCAGAGGTCAATTAACCTACAAACCCGCACATTTTTAGGATGCGGAAAGAAATCTGAGCATGCGGAGGAAATCCACACAGACCGTACAAACTCAACATAGATAGCACCCGAGGTCAGGATTGAACATGGGTTTCTGGCGCTGTAAGGCAGCAGCTCTGTAGGCATATGCCACTGTGCCGCACACAATTACGTATTCCTACCAGCCTCGGCCAAATTAAAAATTTCAACGGAAAATGCTGAGAGTTCTCTGTGGTACATTTTCTGATTTTATTTCAGATGTCCAGTCTTGACAGTTTGTTGCTTTTGAGTCAGTGTTAGTTATGGGTTAAAACAGTGTTGCTTTCCAGTTAAAGACAGTGAAACATTAGAGGTTTCTCGGTTTGGACTTACCTGTGGCAAGTCTCCATGAGAGGATGTAACTGGTTGCTGCTGGTGTGAGAATCCAGCCCAGGGTTACTTTGCTCGTGTCCACGCTCGTCACTCGGAAACCCTGCACCTCCTCGGCCCGGGCTGCAGGCAGAAGGGACGAGAGGACTCTGAGAAAGAAGGCTAACACCCAGCGCTATCCAAAGCCCACCCGAGTCACTGCACATGCCCCATCCATTCCACCAGACAGTCACATCCAACACACAGCTGCCTGCTCTCATCACTCCCATTCCTGAACATACACATTCCTGAGATCCGTTCGCTGTTGGCGAGGTTCTACACACCATTTAACTACCTCAGTATAAAATGCAAGACACATCCCTTTAGAAATAATTTGGTTGAAGCTTCAGAGCTGAAAATAAACAGTTTCAGAACCGGGTGAGGGGTGCGCAAAGATACGAAGTAGGTATATCCCTTTCATTTTATTTTCCTTTTATTATCTTTTTTGCTTTACTTTCTTGTTACATTTTTTTTTCCTTTTATGAATCACCTGCAATTCCTTGTTAACTGACCTGTACTGACAGTGAGTGTTGTGGGAGCTCCTTCACGATCACCTCGAATTGAGGAGACTCGAATGACATAATTCCTCCCAGACTGCAGGTTCAATATGTCAAACGTGTTGATGTTTGCTAAAACCACTCTACTGTTCTCTGGGCCTCCTGTGGACAAAACAGAATCTTAATCAATAAGCAGTTTTTCTAAATATAACCTAATCAAAGACTACTTTCAGTGTGAGTACATGGCTTGGTTAGGTCAGCATGGACAGGTTGGGCTGAAGATTTACAAGATTGTTGCCAGAATCTGAGGGGCTGAGTTATAGGGAGGGGTTGGGCAGGCTAGGACTAAAGCCCTTGGAGTGCAGGAGGCTGAGGGGTGATCTTATAGAGATGTATAAGATCATGAGGGAAATAAACAGGGTGAATGGCATATTTGTTTACCCCTAGTAGGGCAATCAAGGACCGGAGGATATAGTTTTAAGCTGAGAGGCAACAGAGGATGGTGGGTATGAGATATGGAACAAGCTGCCAGAGGAGGTGCTTGAGGCAGGTACAATAACAACATTTAAAAGGCATTTGGACAGGTACAAGGATAGGTAAAGTGTAGAGGGATTTGGGCCACACGTGGGTAAGTAAGATGGGGCATCGAGGTCAACATGGGCAAGTTGGGGTGAGAGACCCGTTTCAGTGCTTTATGACACTCTAAATCGCCCTGAACACTTTACCCTCAGCCAGCCTCCAGTAGATTCGATATCCCGTGCTCCCTGGCACACTGCTCCAGGCAATCTGAATCCGCTTTGTTGTTGAGCTGATGGTACGCAGATTCCCAACTGCTCCCAGTGGATGCTCAACTGCAGCTGTGATTTCAATGCAAAGAAAAGACCCAAGAGGTTAACGCAGTCACAGAGAGGAGTGGGTGGGGAAGGGGGCAGGGTATGCATGTGGAAATGTAGTAACAACGTGCAAACTCCACAAGGACAGCAACCAAGGTCAGGATTTAACCTGGATCGATGCTGCCAAATCTTTGAAGTTGGTTGGTTGCACTCTTTTATCGTGCCTATCCATATCTTGGAATAAGGTCAGCAGTTGGTCTTTATCAGAAGAGATCGCAAGAGACGGCATGGGATAATATTTCTAAGAATGTTTATACGCCTCCTTAGTACCGTGACAATCCCTGTCCACATCTCTGCTCCCTGCATAATGTTTGCAAACCTGTCCACATCTACAAGAATGCTTACAATACCTCTCTGTCACTCAACAATGAATGCACATTATAGTAGTGCTTCACAGCACACTTGCTGCTAAAAGCATAGCCTCACATTGGCAGCTGAAGCAGGGACCACTGCTATTTTTATGAGGAAATTGAATTACTATAGATGGGAAGACAGGGTGTCAGGGGTTATGGGGAGAAAGCAGGAGAATGGGGTTGAGAGGGAAAGATAGATCACCATGATTGAATGGCAGAGTAGACTTGATGGGCCAAATGGCCTAATTCTGCTCTGAGAACTTATGAAGACACAGGCAACAGGCAAGAGGAGAGTACAAACAGACATGATAAGCTAAATGGTTCCATTGGAGACATCAACCATGGAATAGCATCGTAGCTATGAGTGACTTACGAGTAGTAGCAGTGATCGTTACCGGGTGTCCTTCTCGATTTTCAATCAATGCAACAACTTTTACGAGATAATTAATTCCACCTTCAAGATCCACAATATCAATAGTGCTTACATCTCCAGGTACAACCTTACTGATTTCAGGTCCTCCTGGAACATTGAGGGGAAACAACAAGAGACCTTGGTTACTTTCCAAAATAAATTCAGGGTTATCTCCTCTATCTCGTGCTCATATCTACAATTCATATTCCCCCTGGTGCTCCAGTTTCCTGCCACATTCCACGGCTTGCAGGTTTGTAGGTTAAATGCCTTCAGCAAAAAAAATCTAAAAATCTAAATTGTCCCTAGTGTGTAGGATAGCGCTAGTGCATGAGAGAGTCAAGAGAGAGTTAGAGCTCTTAAAGATAGCGGAATCAAGGGATATGGGGAGAAGGCAGGGACGGGGTACTGATTGTGGATGATCAGCCATGATCACAGTGAATGGCGGTGCTGGCTCGAAGGGCCGAATGGCCTACTCCAACAACTATTGTCGATTCTCTATTGTCATATGTAGCGTTTTAAGCCCGATTGGTTTTGGCGGGATCAGGAGGTCATAGGTTGAAACAAAATCCAAGACGTTTCACAAGGGGAAAATATTATCTCACCTCGGAGCATCCTGGATGAGGAGAATTTTGGAGATAGTAGATTTTGTGAGTTAGTCACACTGCAGATACAGGAAGAATGACCACTGGGAAGGGCAGTAGATGTTGTAGGAATCCCCTGTAGCCATTCCGCCCCCCTCAGGTACAATGTGTTGGATACTGTTGTGGGGGGACTTGGCTGCAAGTTTGTGGCACCACAGCTAGCTCTAATGCACAGCAGTGGAGAGAAGTGTCAAGATAAACTGAAGTGGCAGGGGATTCATTCGTGTGAGAAATAGACAGGTATTTCTGTGGCTGAGAGCGAGCACCCAGAATAGTGTGTCACCTCCCAGGTTTGCCAGCATTATGGATATCTCGGAGTGGGTACAGGTCATTCCGAAGAGGGCAGAAGAGCAGCCAGAGGTTGCAATACACATTCGTGCTAATGACCTAGGTGAAAAGAGGGATGTGGTCCTGCAAAGTGAGTTTAGGATGCTAGGCAGAACTTTACTTTAGACTTTAGACCTGAGAGATAACAGGCCATTCGACCCACCGAGTCCACGCCAAACAGCGATCACCCACTAGTACTAGGAATAATTGACAATTTTACCAAACCCAATTAACTCAGCGGGTCAGGCAACATCTCTGGAGAAAAGGAATACGCGACGTTTCAGGTCAAGACCTGCATGTGTCTGGAGTGTGGGATGAAACCAGAGAACCCAGAGAAATCCCACGCAGTCACAATGGGAACATACAAACTCCGTATAGACAGCACCCATAGTCAGGATCGAACCTGGGTCTCTGGCGCTGTAGGGCAGCAACTCCACCTAGGCCTTTAGGTACATGGTTGACCAGAATAAGGCAGAGAGGTTGCATCTAAATTGGATGGGGACCAACATTCTTGCAGGGTTGCTCACACTACTCGGGAGATTTTTAATTAATTTGGCAGAGGGGGAGGGAAGCCCAGTTGCAATGCAGCAGGTGGGGAGAAAAATGTGGAAGATCCATCGAGCAAGAGCATTAGGCAGATGGGGTGATATGGATCATGTGCAGGCAGAGGAGATTAGTTTAATTTAGTATCATAATCATGAGCTGTACTATTCTATGTTTTGTGTTCATAGGTGGGTCCTGGATCAAACTGGGACAGAATAACATATTTCCTTCCCTATAGACCAGTAACGAACCAGATGGATTTTTATTGCAGTCCAGAGGTCCCATGGTTCCTGAGGCAAACTTTTATTGCCAAATTCCAACTTTATTTAATAACGAATTTAAATTCCCCAGCAAAAGTGGGATTTGAGCTCCTGTTTCTTGATTGGTTTGGTTGCTCAGTTAGTAACTTAATCACTGCACTAATACATTCTTTGTTCAATTATGGTTTTGAGGGAGCTCTAAAGGTAGAGGAGGGTTTTTGAAGTGGACGTTCAGAGCTGGAGATATTTATTGGTGACTTGGTCATCGGTGACTTACCTTCACTGCGTTTCCAGCTGATTCTGTAGGACGTGGCTCCACGGACACCGGCCCACGACACACGTAGAACGTTACTGCGAGCTTCAAGCACCCTGATGTCACTGACTCGAGCCACCTGGTCATCATCAGACAATGCTGCAGCCACACCAGAGGAATCACATACTTCATGTTATTAGATTTCAAGCCTGAACATTCAAACTGTAATCGCCAGGTTGAGGAACAGCTTCTCCCTACAACCATCAGGCTATTAAACACTACAATCTCCAAATGAGCTCCAAACATCATAGTCTTGGATGTGTGTGTGTGTGAGTGTGCGTGTGAGTGAGTGTGCGTGTGCATGTGAGTGTGAGTGTACGTGTGCGTGTGCGTGAGTGTGCGTGAGTGTGCAGAATATATATTCTAGTGAACTTTTTCATTGTTTATTTTAATGTTGTTTATCATGGTGTTTACAGACCACAACATTGACATATCTACTGTGCTGCTGCAAATAAGAATTTCATCATTCCATTGTGGGACATATGACAATAACATACTCTTGGCACTTAACTCTTACTGTCAGGTGCAGCAGTTTTACAGCTAAAAACTCTGTTTTGCTTGCTGTCCCAACAGATTAGATATACCGTACATTGATACTATCAGTTCAAACTCAAGTGCAGTTGGTAGAACAAAGGGGAAGATACAGAGTGCAGAATATAGTTCTCAACATGGTAGCACATCAATGCCATCAACAAAAAGGATACAAAGTGCTGGAGGAACTCAGCATCTCTGGAGAACATCTTTCAGTGACATTTCAGTTAATGACCCTTCTACAACCTGTTTGTAGGGAGGGAGGGGGAAAGAAAGCTGGGAGAGGGGAGAGGCTGGACAAAGCATGGCAGGTTCCTTATACAAAGTCCAATGTCTGCAATGGGGTAGAGGTGAATCGGACAGTACCCCTACTTATGGAAGAACCCCCCCCCCGAAGGGATATCTGGATGCAAATAGTGCAGCTGGCAGGTCAACTAGGGTGGGGAAGAGCAGAGTGAGAGGGAATGCAGGGGTTACTTGAAATTAGAGAAATCAAGATTCATGCCACTGGGTTGGTTGTAAGCTGTCCAAGCAAAATATGAGGTGCTGTTCCTCCAATTTGCATGTGACCTCACTCTGACAGTGGAAGAGGCCCAGGACAGAAAGGTCAGTATGGGAATGGGATGGGGAGTTAAATTGATTGGCAACCGCGAGATTGCGTAGGTCAAGGCGGACTGAGCGTAGGTGTTCAGTTCACTGAGCTTGGGTCTGCACTGATGTGAACATTGTCCAGTGTAAAATCTCCAGTCCACACATTCCAAACACAAAGCCTTGCAGGGGCCACCAAATACTCACTGGTCCTAGCCATTATATTGACAGAGATTCCTTCTCTGCTTCCAGTTACCGGTGTGACTCCAATAGCGTAAGCGGTCCCAGGCTTCAACTTCTTGATTTGGTATGTCTTGACCTCTCCACTGATAATTTCACTCTCCTCAATTCCTAAAATAGAGGATAGGAAAACAGCTTGCATTGAAACAACACCCATCTGAATGAAAATGCTCCATAATGCAACATAAAGTAAGATTTTCAGCCTGATCAAAGAGATACAGCACCGAAACAGGCCCTTTGGCCCACTTGGTCCATGCTGAACACGGGATCAACCCGGCGTTGTGTGGCAGTAGCTCCACCAGCCGTGCCACTGTGCCACAGAGAATGTGATAGTGATTACATTGTTGAACCACCGGGTAGTTCACCAGACTCAATATACTTACCAGACCTAGCTAGGGTATCTCGTTCCTTCGCTGAGAGACATTAGTAAACGGTGGATTTGTTCCAACAATTCAAAGTCATATTTTACTGCTCTTCATTTCCATACTCACAAGTTCTGAACTCCTACCTAGCTGATATCAGGCCACTGAACAGTCCTCTCATCAGATACATTGCGGTCCTGACTGTCCATTTACCTCACTGGAGACCTTTGAACTATTATTGATAGGACATTAATGGAGCCTGAAGGATGTCCCGATCCAAATCGTCACCCATCCTTTTTCTCCAGAGATGCTGCCTAATAGCCCTGTCCCACAGTACAAGTTCATTCCAAGAGCTCTCCCGAGTTTAAAAAAAATCAAACTCGTGGTAAGCACGGTGAATGAACGTAGCGAGTACGTTGGAGCTCGGGGACGTCTCTTAGCGGCTCATTACGCTAACGGCAGGTACTCGGGAAGACTCGCTAATGGCAGGTAAGCACGGGAAGACTCGTGAAGATTTTTCAACTTGTCGAAAAATGTCCACGAGAGCCCCTAGTACCGACGAGTGGCCATTACCGTAAATCTCCGAGTTCGAATCAGGGCAAACTCGGGGGAACTCTTGGAATGAACTCGTACCGTGGGACAGGGCTTTGATCCGCAAAGTTACTCCAGTACTTTGTGTCTATCTTTAATCAGACTTTACCGACCAATGTTATATCTTTGTACTAAATTGTGTACCCTTTATCTGTGCACTGTGGACAGCTTGATTGATTTCATGTACAGTCTTTTCTTTGACTGAATTTCATGCAGCCAAAGGCTTTTCACTGCAGATTAGTACAGGAGAAATAATAAGCTATACTAAACTACAAATATAATAAACAAAACTAAAAATATAATAAAACTAAACTAAACCTTTCCGCTATATTATTTGTCTGGTAAAATAGCCTTCATGCTACATTACAGAGAGTAAAGATCTGGTACTGGGCAATTGCAATGATGAAGAGGAGTAGGGGACACCCTGGCACAGATTCTGCGGCATCGGCAAACCATGAAACCCACCATCAGCATTCTTCCAGGTGATTTTGTACGCTGAAGCCCTGCCAACTGCAGTCCATGACACCTGGAGCATGTTGCTTCGAACCTTGGTTACTCTCAGGTTGGTCACGTCTCCCACGATGGAATCTTATGATTAAAAATACCACAGAAATATGTTAGTCACAGCCATCAAAACGTCCTTACAAGCTGAAAATGTGGCGTTCATTCCTTCTCTTTCTCTAGGCTGCAGACGAGGCTCTTTAGAATTTGCATTACAGTTCCATACCTGGTGACAAAGTGGTGTTAGATCGTACCAACTCTTTGCATGCTCTTCTCAGAAGGGTCCT
This sequence comes from Raja brachyura, assembly GCA_963514005.1. Next base: position 21,145,423 of record OY740796.1, on the reverse strand, counting down.
TCCATAAGCTGGGTACTGTCCAATTCACCTCTATCCCATAGTGGACATTGAACTTTGTCGATGGAACAAATCTGAGAACTATATTCTGCAGTCTTCCTCTTTGCACTATCTAATGTACTTGAGTATGTATTGATTGTATTTAAATATGGTATATTCCAATCGTGCAGCGCCCCCTGGCAAAACCAGGGGGCGCCGCACAATGGCTGCCTCGCCAACGGTCTGTCTTCATCTTTTTCCTTCTGTGTTTTTAGTTTGTTGTAAAATGTATTTTTTAGTTCATCTTTAGTTTTTGCATTTGTGGGGGTGGTGTGGGGGGGGGTGGGGGGAAGATAAACTTTTCTTATCTCTTTCCTCGACGGAGATGTGACTTTTTCTGTGTCGTATCTCCGTCTGCACTACGGCCTAACATCGTGGAGGTGGCAGCCTCTTGTTTGGGACTTCTAGAGCTCCAAAACCGCAGAGTCTGCGGATTCTAACATCTTGGAGCGGGCGACCCCTTTGCCAGGGGTCGGCCTTTGGTGCCCCAACCTGCGGGAGCTGCGGACTTTAACATCGTGGAGCTGGCGGTCCCTGGTTAGCGGCCAACTTCGGGGACTCCAAGCCGCAGGAGTTCGACCGTCCCGATGCGGGGGATTAGACCACCCCGACATGGGAGCTCGATCGCCGGCTGCGCACGGTTCGACTCCCCCGACCGCGGGTATAAAACAGGAAAGAAGATAAGACTTTATTGTCTTCCATCACAGTGGGGAATGTGGAGGAGCAGCTGTGGTGGATGTTTATAACAAGCTTTTTATGTAGTTGTGTGTCTTGCTGCTTTTTTGGTATGACTGTATGGCAATCCAAATTCCTCGTATGTTGCAAAACACACTTGGCTACTAAATTACAATTATGATTATGAAAACAAAACTTTTCAGTATACCTCAGTACATGTGACAATAATAAACCTAAAGTTAAAAATCAACTAATACAATCATTCTAATCTTTTAAATCTCTTTTCTACCTGTCCTATAGCATAATTTCTAAATATTCTACCTATTGTATTTGCGTTTGACTTGATTGTAATTTTGTATAGTATACATAGCATGCAAAGCAAAGCTCTCACTGTACCTCAGTGCATGTGACAATACTAAACCTAAAGCATAAAACCTGGTATGGCCTTTGGCAATGGCTGAGCATGCAACATCCAAAGCCATATGGGTTTGCAGGTTAATTGCCCTCTGTAAATTGCCCCTAGTGTGTAGGGAGTGGATGGGAAAGTGGGGTAACATAGAACCAATGTGAGCGGGTGATCAATGGTCAGTGTCTACTCAGTGGGCCGAAGCTGTTACCATGCTGTATCTCCAACCTAAACTAGAATAACTTGAGCAGGCAATAAAATTATCCCAGACTAAATAATTCTCATCATTTATTCTAACTTGTTCCTGGAGATTTATGGATGTTTACTCTTGCCTTTGCTGTCCACTTCTCATCTCTTGCCAACTTGTCACCCATGAAGTGTTTTGTTGATAACCTGCCTTACTGGAAACGTGGCGGTGAGGAAAGATTCTAACAACTAACTCCCATCTGGAAGTCTAAACATTGACATTTGGGAGAGATGTTAACCCAAGGACTCTCTCATCCCTTATGTGAACACAAAGTATTTTGTAGTCCTTTTAAAAAAAAACAACAAAGAACACAAGAAAATATGAGCAAGAGTAGGCCATCATTCCCCTCAAGCCTGCTCCTGCACTCAATATAATCATTTTGGAAGTCAGTGTGTAGGCAGGCGAGGCAGTAACCCTCTTGTGCACAAAGCTTCAATAAATACCACCCAAATAAAGACCACATTCTGAGACAGCAGGGCACCACAGCTGGTAGATCTACTGCCTCACAGGTCCAAAGACTCAAGTTCAATCCTGACCTCAAGTCCATAATCTGAACATAGAAATCTGAGAGTATCACTACACTCAGGATAAACACCCATAATCACGATTGGAGTTAAAACTCAATGCTAAACACCACTAGAATCCCTAGCTCCACCTCGAGTCAAAATTCACACTAAAATCATTAGAGCTTCAGAACAAGAGTAGGTTTAGGTTTATTACTGTCACATTTACCAAAGTACCATGAACATTTTGTTTGCTATCCGATCACATCAGATAATAATAAACATAAAAACAGTCAAATTCAAGTGCTGTAGGTGGAGCGAAAGAGAAGATACAGAGTGCAGACTATAGTTCTCCGCATTGTAGCTCATCGGTTCCACAGACTGAGACAGGGTACTGAGTACAAGGGAAAATCCATACGGTGCAATGGACGTGGTTGAGGCAGCTATAATAACAATATTTAAAAGGCATTTGGACAGGTAAATAGCTAGGAAAGATTTTGAGGTAGACGGGTCAAATGCAGTCAAATGGGCCTAGCTTACCAATTTGGTTATCAAATGGGCATGTTACCACACTCACTGAAAGGTTTGAGAGGTTACAGGGATACTCCTGCCCCTATTTCTTTTGCACAGCATCAATGTTACCAACAGTGGGACTGTAACCTCACCACTTACTGGTTGTTGTAGTCACCGTCACTGGGTTCCCCTCTCTGGATCCCACTAATGGCGAAACCTCAATTGCATAAACATTGTTGGGCTCCAAGCCTTCAATGACGAACGAGGTAGTGCCGCTGCTGAGGAATCTGCTGTCCTTGACACCTAGGTGAACAAAAGAATGAACAAGTAACACAAAGAGCATGGCCACAAAGACTGTATTTAGGCATTCACATAGTGCTTCACAGGCATCATTTGGCAACAAATCCATGCAGGATGATTCTGGACAGGTAAGCTTGAATGAATGTATTAAAGGATAAAAGAGGTGGAGAGAGATCAAGGAAGAATTCCAGTGCTTAAGAAACAAGGAGAGAACCAGAGATGCACAAGTAGTCGGGATTGGAGGAGCACCAAGAATGAATGAGCAAGGTTCCCATTTTGACTCCACTGGGTTGGCAACTCTTCAGGGATTCCGTGGAATCTCCACAAATTGAGGATCATGCCCCCAATACACTGCCACGAACGACCTGGCTTTAAGGCAAAAGGACAGCACAGTGGTACAGCTGATATAGCCGCTACCTCATAGTGTCAGAGACCCGGGTTCGATCCTGACCACAGGAACTGCCTGTATGGAGTTTTCACATTCTCCCTGTGACCACATGGATTTCCTCCAGGCGCTCGGGTTTTTCCCCACATCCCAATGACATGCAGGTTTGTAAGTTAATTGGCCTCTGTAAATTGTACCTAGTATGTAGGGAATGGATGCAAAAAGTGGGATAACATAGAACTACTGTGAATGGGAGATTGATGGTAAGCGTGGACTCAGTGAGCCTGGTTCCATGCTGTGTCAATGCTGTATCAATCAATCAATAATCTAAGGCACCCATTAATAAATTCAACAGTGAGTTCAGGTGAAATATCTTTACACGGAGAATGGGGAGATTGTGGTAAAAAAAACTGAAGGGGATGTGATTCTGTTGTGTTTGGGGAAAAATGAACAGAGAGAATGTGTAGATGGGGATTAGCTGAGGAAGAGGGAAAGGACGTTCATGTAAAGCGCTCAAAGTGCTGGGGTAACTCAATGGGTCAGGCTATATCTCTGGAGAACATGGATGGGCATCGTTTCACATCAAAATCCTTCAGACCTTCAGAATCAGTCACCCTTCTATGTTCTCCGGAGATGCTGCCTGACCAGCAGAGTTACTCCAGCACTTTGTGTCGCTTTGTATAAACCAGCATCTGCAGTTCCTTGTTACTACCTCATGTAATACACTAACCAGTTGGGCCAACTGGTTTTGTGGACCCAATACTACCCAATGTAAGTAAAAGGCCTGGATAGAGTGGATGCGGGAAGGATGTTTCCACTAGTGGTAGAGTCTAGGACCAGAAAGCTCAGCCTCAGAATAAAAGGACATTACTGTAGAAAGGAGATGAGGAGGAATTTTAGTTAGAGGGTGATGAATCTGTGGAATTCATTGCCAGAGACGGCTGTGGAGGCCATGTCATTGGGTATTTTTTAAAGTGGAGATTGATGGGTTCTTGATTAGTAAGGGTGTCAAAGGTTACAGCGAGAAGGCAGGAGAATGGTGTTGAGAGGAAAAGATAGAGCAGCCACGATTGAATGGGCAGACTCAATGGGCTGAATGGCCTAATTCTGCTCCTGTGACATATAACCATATAACAATAACCATATAACAATTACAGCACGGAAACAGGCCTTCTCGACCCTTCCAGTCCGTGCCGACCATTTATTTTCCCCTAGTCCCATCTACCTGCACTCAGACCATACCCCTCCATTCCCTTCCCGTCCATATACCTATCCACTTTACTTTTAAATGTTAAAATCGATCCTGCCTCCACCACTTCTGCAGGAAGATCATTCCACACAGCCACCACTCTCTGAGTAAAGAAGTTCCCCCTCATGTTACCCCTAAACTTCTGTCCCTTAATTCTCATGTCATTCCCTCTTGTTTGAATCTTCCCTACCCTCAATGGGAAAAGCTTATCCACGTCAACTCTGTCTATCCCTTTCATCATTTTAAAGACCTCAATCAAGTCCCCCCTTAACCTTCTACACTCCAAAGAATAAAGAATGAAGACATGAATAGGCTACAGTAGAGTGAATCGAGGCCCAAGAAAACCTTCACACACTTCAAACTCGTATCTCGCGGACCCAACCCGCTGACAATGCAGGACACGCACCATCCGCTCGCATCCACATCACCCTGTACGCCGTGGCTCCAGTAACTCCGACCCAGCGGACATGAATCCGTGTGCTCTGCGTTTCAACCACCTGAAGGTCGGTCACCTCTCCTGTGACATATGCTTGTGGAGAGAAAGAAGATTTTTACAAGCAAGCAAACAAATTCATATTTTGAAAAGGAATGCAGGAAAATGGCACCAAGGTGCATGGGAACTCCACCATCTATAGATCACATCCAAGTCACACCCCATCCTAATTTGGAAAATTATCAATGAGCTCTTCATTGTCATAGAGTCATCCATAGAAACATAGAAATTAGGTGCAGGAGGAGGCCATTCGAGCCAGCACCACCATTCATTGTGATCATGGCTGATCGTCCGCCATCAATAACCCATCCCTGCCTTCTCCCCATATCCCTTGACTCCACTAGCCCCTAGAGCTCTATCCAACTCGCGCTTAAATCCATCCAGTTATTTGGCCTCCACTGCCCTCTGTGGCAGGGAATTCCATAAATTCACAACTCTTTGGGTAAAAACGTTTTTTCTCAGCTCAGTCTTAAATGACCTCCCCTTTATTCTAAGACTGTGGCCCCTGGTTCTGGACTCACCCAACATTGGGAACATTTTTCCTGCATCTAGCTTGTCCAGTCCTTTTATAATTTTATATGTTTCTATAAGAACCCCCCTCATCCTTCTAAACTCCAGTTAATACAAGCCTGTGTGGAAACAGGCCCTTTGGCCCAATTTGCCCATGTCGACCAAGATGCCCCATCTAGACTACTCCCATCTAGACTACTGCCTGCGTTTTGCTCACATCCCTCTAAACTCTTATACTTGTCCAAATGTCTTTTAAATGTTGTTTTAGTAGCTGCCTCAACTACCTTCTCCGGCAGCTCATTCCATACACCCAGCACCCTGCTATGTGGCTAATAGTCATCTTACAGAGAGTCAGCACAGACAGAAAAGGCTGAATGGCCTCATTCGGTACTATATGATTCCCTAGTAATGTCTCCACAATGCAGCAAACCCTTTTTCTATCCGGGACGCTTGACAGGTCTGGAAACTCTTCCTTTAATAAAGTTACAAGAGAGTATGATGACTGATAGTCAGGTAACTCACCGGTCCGGACTGTGAAGGTGGCAGGATTTCCCAGTCTGCTCCCTACCATTGCTGACACTCCAATGACGTACATGGTATTTGACTGCAATCCTACCAGGTCAAACGTGTTCACAGAAGCACTCAGGATTCTGCTCTCCTCGGTTCCTAACTCAAACAAAGAGAAACATTGTGAAGGATGGAAACGATGCAAGTCCAAGGTAACAACACCTGCCGTCACGTCAAGACCTTTGATACACAAGTTACTTGTGAACAGACACCTGGTGCAAAACACTGAACAATGTGTGGTGACACTGAGGTGAAGGACATGTATTTCTATTCTCTTCTCAGGATTTGTCCCTAGTGTTTCATGTGATATCAAAAAACCATTAATGCACAGTGGCACATCATTAAAGTTGCTGCCTTGCAGTGCCAGGGACTCAGGTTCGATCCTGACCATAGGTGCTGTCAGTATGGAGTTTGTGCATTCTCAATGAGGCCGTGTGGGTTTTCTCTGGGTGATCCGGTTTCCTCCCAGACTCCAAAGATGTGCAGGTTTGTAGGTTCATTGGCTTCAGTAAAAATTGTAAATTGTCGCTAGTGTGCAGGATAATGCTAGCGCAGGGTAGAGCCAGTGCCAGTTTCCACACTGAATCTCTAACGTCCAAGTCTAAAATTGGAGAAGTCAATGTTCATACCATTCGGTCTTAAGCCTGAAGCGTTTTGGAAAGACGAGTTTAAAACTATTAACAGAAAAGACCTACCGTCTGCACGTTTCCACATGACCTTGTACGCTGTTGCCTGGGACAATCCCCTCCACGCAATCCGAATTATATTACTCTGTGTGTCCAGGGAGCGGAGTTCCGTAACCTGTCCAACAGTTGCATCTTACATCACACCGAATGGAGAGAAAAGGGAAGAGGATATTTCAACCATCTGTAAAGTGAGCAAATCTGATCCTTAACTGAGATGAGTGCAAGCCATCAGCAAAAGGGAACTGCACTGATTCCACCACTCCAACAGAACCTTGTTCCCCGCGTGGAAATGTCATAGACTAGCGGACATAGCTTTCAGGTGAGAGGGGCAAAGTTTAAAGGAAATATGTGGGGCAAGTTTTTTTTTTTAACACAGAGGGTGATGGGTGCCTGAAACAGGGGTGATGGTGGAGGCAGACACGATAGTGGCGTTTAAGCAGTTTTTAGATAGGTACATGGATATGCAGGGTATGGAGGGATCTGCATTACGTGCAGGCAGGTGAGATTAATTTATCTGGGCTTCATGTTCAGCACAAAACCTGTGGGCCAAAGGGCCTGTTGCTGTACTGTACTGTTCTATGATGTATAGGTGGGTGGTAGAATCAATGGAATTAGAGTAAATTGGTGTGCGACAGTAAGGCTGAAGTACCTGTTTCCATAAATCTATGTCTTCATGTGATATTGCCCTTGGAAACGCTTCACAGAGGGATCCTACCATGAAATGTTTCCTGTGGGCCTGTGCCTGTGTACTCTATTACAGAGTAGGGGAATCGAGGACATAGGTTTTACATGAGAGGGGAATGTTTAATTGGAACCCGAGAGGCAACTGTTTTTACACAAAGGATGGTAGGTATATGGAACGAGCTGCCAGAAGAAGTATGTGTAGGAAGGAACTGCACATACTGGTTAAACCAAAGATAGACAAATTATGAGGATTATAACTCAGTGGGACAGTCAGCATCTATGGGGAAAAGGAATGGGTTGCATTTTGGGTTGAGACCCTTCTTCAGCTTCCAAAATGTCACCCATTCCTTCTCTCCAGAGATGCTGCCTGTCCTGCTGAGTTACTCTAGCATTTTGTGTCTATTGTCAGAAGAGGTAGTTGAGGCAAATACCATCACCACATTTAAATTACATTTGGACAGGTACATGGATAGGATAGGTTTTGAGGGATATGGTAGACTAGTGTAGATGTGGCATGTTGGTCAGTGTGGGCAAGTTGGGTGGAAGGGCCTGTTCCACACTGTATGACTCTATGAAAGCATCTTCCAAACCTACGATCTCCAACAACAAAGGTTGGGGCAGTAGGTTCATGGGAACACCAGCTGATTCCTCTCCAAATTGTACCCTGTGCAGATTTGGAAATGTATGACCAGCACCTCTTTACCACTGGGTCTATATCCTGGAACTCACTCTTTAAAAGCACTAGGATTATAGCAGTTCAAAAAGATGGCTCACCACCACCTTCTCATGGACAATTAACAATGGACAACGCACGTCAGTGATCATCAGTTCCTAAAATTATTTTAAAATATCCTTGAATTATGGCTTGAAGGGCTCTGGTTGGAGTCTTTGGGGACTTAACCACAATGTATGGATCTGGAGTCCTTAGTCAGCCACACTAGTCGAGGATCTCAAATTCCTTCCCTGAATGAAAGTAATGAATCAGACCATTTTTAAACAACAGTCAACGTTACTAAAGCTAATGTTTCGTGCAGACATATTTAAATATCTAAATAGAACTGTTTTTCATGGTCACTTGAACCTAATTCTTCAGATCATTAGCTCAAGCCTCTAGGTTGTTAGTTTAGTAATGTAAACCATTGAAGGGTTGTGGTTGTATAGGCTGTACGTGACCTGTGAAAAGTTCATTTACTCTACTTTGAGCCAAACAGGTAAATAGGGGCATAGTTCCTGATTCGAGGAGGTGGAGATGGTAAGCAGTGAGGATGGATTTGTGGCGCATCATCTGCTCTGGATAGTTGCCATAACCTTTTGCCTTGTCCAAATGACTTCCCACCACACATACTGTAGATCACAAATATACACAGGCATCCCACCTTCCTGACTTCGGGGGGGGGGAGTTTACTTGGAGCAGTGAACATCCTTGATGTGTGGAATAAGTTTTGCAATACATCAGTTAGGCACTTTGAGCAACTTGGCAAGCTCTGCTCAATTGCTGGAGTTTCCTGTTTATCACATGCATCCTCAGGGGCACAGCACTCATGTTACCAACATCTGTCATTCGAAAAGCAGAGGGATCGATGCCAGAATTTAAATCCAAACACTCCAGGTTCACCGTTTAACCAACTGAGCAACCTACCCCATTTTGTCACCGAAGGAACAAGACTCACTGCCTGTAACTAACCGTTATGGGAATCCAACAAAGCACCAATAACTTGTGTTTATGCAGCATTTTTAACGTTACCATATAACCATATAACCATATAACAATTACAGCACGGAAACAGGCCATCTCGGCCCTTCAAGTCCGTGCCGAACAACTTTTTTCCCTTAGTCCCACCTGCCTGCACTCATACCATAACCCTCCATACCCTTCTCATCCATATGCCTATCCAATTTATTTTTAAATGATACCAACGAACCTGCCGCCACCACTTCCACTGGAAGCTCATTCCACACCGCTACCACTCTCTGAGTAAAGAACGTTGTAGAACTTCACATGGATGCCATCAAATAAAGAAAGACACAAAGTACTGGAGTAACTCAGCGGGTCAGGCAGCATCTCTGGCGGACATGGATGGGTGATGTTTTGGGTTGGGACCCTTCTTCAGACATTAAACAAAATATGACATCAAGCCACACAAGGATATATCATTTAAACAGTGGTGAGATATTGAAAAGCTTTGGTGCTCGGAGGGACCTGGATGTCTTTATTGGGTATGTTTTAAAGCAGAGATTGATAAGTTGGGGCATAGTTCTTGATTTGAGGACGTGGAGATGGTTAGCAGTGAGGATGGATTTGTGGCACATCATCTGTTCTGGATAGTTGCCATAACCTTTTTCCTTGTCCAAATGACTTCCCACCACACATACTGGTTGGTTAGGGCATCAAAGTTATGGGGAGAAGGCAGGAGAATGGGGTTGAGAGGGGAAAAATAGATCAGCCATGATCGAATGGCACAGCAGACTCAATGGGACAAATGATTTAATTTGGCTCATTTGTCGTATGATCTTGTTATGGATTGAATGTTAACTTGCAACTTTGCGATCTGCTATTATGTTTGGAATGGAATACTTTATTGTCACATGTGACAAGGCACTGTGAAATAATTTGCTTGAATACACAAGGTAGGCAAATAGAGGCCACCTAGGGCGCTGTCGAGGTTACAAAGTATGTCAGCTCCTCCTTTGTTCCTCCCCTTTCCCTCCCACACAGCAGTCCCCCCATGCCGGGACCCCACTGTCCATTGTTCTTCTTCCTCATGGCAGTCCCCCCCACTCCGGGACCTCCATTGTTCATCCCCTCCCCCCTCACGGCTGTCCCCCCAGGCTCTCATCAACTGCCGACCGCAGGTCAACCCGACAGGCTTCACCGCCACCGCATGGTGTCAAGGACCGTGTGCCATACATACAGAATGTCTGATATCTGATCCCACTGTAGACAGTGGTACTGAACACATGGCAACCTTTGAAGACAACATCTCTTTACCCCACTTGGTTCGAGTCAAATTTCTTGACCAAGCCATTTTTTGGGTCCCAATAAACAGTTTTAGATTCAGATCGAATTAGCTTGCAGGACGATTGTGCAAGTTAACGTAGATGTGTTTTTGAGTCCAGGAGAAAGCATGTTTTTGTGGGGAAAGAATGGATTTAGAGTTTACACGCTGCTTATTTCATCTCTTACCTGCTCGGGCAACAATGCTGCTGGGTCTTCCCTCTCCCCCTCCTGAGAGGGCAGACACTTTGATGACGTACGCCACTCCCTGTTGCAAGCGGTCAACGTCAAATGTGGTTGTTTCACCCGACACAATTCTGGTGATCTCATAACCTGCACATGAGAAAAAACACAGGTTAGCCAATTGACATTAACCCCTGCATGCAATGAGTGTTGCAGGAGCCAACCAGGCTATCCTGCCATCTTGTGAGGTGCGTTGGTCACTGTATTTCCTTTTGTTTAGTTTAGTTTAGTTTATTATTATTGTCACATGTATTGAGGTATAGTGAAAAGCTTTTTGTTGAGTACGACCCAGTCAGTGAAAAGATTATACATGAATACAATCAAGCCGTCCACAGCGTATAGATTCGGGATAAGGGGAATAACATTTAGTGCACGATAAAGTCCGAAGGTCTCCAATGAGATAGATGGGGGGTCATGACTGCTCTCTGGATGTTGGTAAGGAGGTTCAGTGCCAGATAACAGCTGGGAAGAAAGAGGTCCTAAATATGGAGGTATGCATTTTCACACTTCTATAGGGGAGAAGAGGGAGTGCCCATGGCGAGACTGGTCCTCGATTATGCCGGTGGCCTTGCCGAGGCAGCATGAAGTGTAGATGGAAATTCACAGCTCCAATCAATAATTTAGGTGAGGGTTCCAAGTATAATATATTAAAGATTGCTGATTAATCTAAGCCATGTGATAGTGAGGTTGTGAGGAGAATGCACAGGAGCTTCAAGAGGATGTTTAGTGCAGAGATACAACAGAGAATCAGGCCCTTCGGCCCACAGAATGTACAATGACCCGTTCACTCTAGTTCCATGTTATCCCAATTTCCATTCTACTCCCTATACATTAGAAGACATTTACGACCAATTAGGCTATGAACCCACATGTCTTAGGGACGTGGAAGGAATCTGGAGCACCTGGAGGAAGCCCATATGGTCACGTCACCTATCCATTTTCTCCAGAGATGCTGCCTGACCCGCTGAGGTACTCCAATACTTTGTGTCCTCTTTTATCATAGAAGGCTGAGCCAGAGAGGGCTGAATGGCAGGTTGAGGGCAAATGCAAATACATTTATATCCCTTAGAAGTCTGGAGTAAAAAAGAATAAGAGTTTAGAGGGACATAAGTTTGTTGAGGCAGGAATGACCTTGCAGATATGCCGCCTTAAAGGTGGTACAGTGGCACAGCCGAAAAACTGCTGCCTCAAGGCACCAGAGACTCGGATTAAATCATGACTAACAGTGTTGTCTGTGTGGAGTTTGTACGTTCTCCTCGTGACCACATGGATTTTCTCCGGGTGCTCTGGTTTCCTGCCACATTCTAAAGACGTGCTGGTTTGTAGGATAATTGGCCACTGTAAACTTCCCCTAGGGTGCAGGATGCGAAAGTGGGATAACATGGAATGAGTGTAGGGGTAATCAATAGTTGCTATGGATTTGGTGGACCGAAGGGCTTGTTTCCACGCCGTATCTCCAAACTACACGAGGCAAACGGCTCTGTGTCTACCTTACTATTGTCTTTTATCTGTTCTATCAGCATTACTAAGTCTGCTGCCACAATAATGTTACATCTGATTTACCAATGTTAATTTGCGTTGACCTACCTTCAGCATTTCTCCAGATTATTTTATATGCCGTTGCTCCTCGCACTGCCGTCCATCCGATCCGGATCCGGTTGTGATTTGTTTCTATTATCCGCAAATTTGTCACGGTGCCCAGACCTATTTCTTCATCCCCTGCATAGAGAACCAAAATACGGTGACAAGGAAACAAAATACCATTTCCCCAAACCACCTCGCAAGGGACCTAGCTTCAATGTTATCACCACCGTCCCCTATTATAGAAGATCTCCTATCAGGACAGGAGTGTCTACCTGTGGCTTTCCGCCACTCTATTCCATAGTTGTTGGCATCACATGTTGAGGCTGATCTCACATGTCAGCCCACACAGTGGAAGATTTTGAATCGAACCTGGAACTCTGGAGCTAGAAGGCAGCAACTCTACCTCTGCGCCACAGTGAGCAGTTACCATAGTAAATCAAAACCAATAGCACCAAGGATGTAATATAGAGAACGTACAGGTGTTGGCATAAGCCTCTTAGCTTCAGGGCTTTCGACCCATGTGGCGATGGTGATAAGGCTTTGTAATTCTGCATAACTAACCTGTCTTTGACATGGTCGCTGGAGTTGCCACTTCTCTGTCGTTGTACAGAGTGTAGAGAGTGATGGCGTACTCGGTACCAGGAGACAAGTTGGTGATGTCATAGTTGTTGGAGGTGGCAGTCAGCATAACCTTCTTGGACTGTGATTGTTCCTCTGTCAAATATGGAAAGGATAAGATATGTTCAGGGCACAGAATTCCAAGTTACCATCTTAGCACCAGACTTTGCACATCGCCTACATTTTTTTGCAGACGGTGATCTCATCCACTTGAGTGACAATGGTGTTGGGAAACAGGGAGGTCTCCATTTCAGAGGCAGCATTAACATGGAATACAGCAGAACCAGAAATCCCTTACATTCTCCTCCACTCATTCATGGGATGTGGGTCCGTCCCATCCAAATCAGGATGGGACAATGGAATCTCGACCCAAAGCAATGAAAAATTAACAATATAGTTCCAAGTCAGCATACAATTGACTAGGAAGATAGTCATCTTCCCCAACACTTGCTGCTCTTGTCGTTCTGCCCACCAGAGATTGCTGTCTTGGGAGGTCTACCTCAACGAACACTGCCTCCAAGCCCAGCTTGCCCATGCAGCTACTATTCAAGGGCAATATTTCACCTCATGCCCAGAGCAGCCATCGACTGATCTCGCTGAATGAGAAGGCAGTTTTACCCAGTTGCATCGGGCTATAATTAAAATAAATGCAATCGTTACATTTAGTGCTATTTAATCGTGAATACACACAATACTAAGGCATGGGATCAGTCATGATATTACTGAATGGCCAAGCAAGTTTGAAGATTCTACAGCTTATAGTTCGAAAGCCTACTGCAGTGGCTGTAGGACTATAAGCTACACAAGAGGCTTGAGGGGTTCTATGGTCTACACCGACCCCTATTACAGATGATCTCCAATCAGGACCGAAGTGTCTACCTGTGGCTTTCCTCCACTCTATTCTGTAGTTGCTGGCATCGCGCTGGAGGTTCCACGTCAAACGGATGGCAGTCGCACTAATCGCCACCGTCCTCAAATTCAGGTATTCTGCCACTTCTTGAGGAGAAAAGGGGAGGAAGGGAGAACAATGTCAAATGTCACGCCACCACATAAACAATGCTGAGACTGCTTGATATCCAAAAACTCAGCACGTTCAAACCCAAACAATTAATTACAAAATACCCCAGATGCCTGTCCCAAAATCTGAAATAAAAGCAAGAAATATTTGTCAGTCAGTCAGTCAGGTCGGTCAGTCCAAAGTCAATGGCATCAACCACTTTAATTCTCAATCCCAATCCCGTCCAACCTGTCTACGTCAGTGTCTTTACAGCCCACTGTAAACTAGAAGAACTAGGTTCATGATCACCTGATCTAATAACTAGACTGGTCCATCACGGGCACATCCCTCCCCACCATCGAAAGCATGGACATGAGATGCTGCCTCAAGAAGACGGCATCTATCATCAAGGATCCCCACCATACAGACCGTGCTCTCTTCTCGCTGCTACCATTGGGTACAGAAGCCTAAAGTCCCACACCACTAGGTTCATGAACAGTTAATTCACTACAACAATCAACTTTTTGAATCAACCCTCACAACTCTAATGCTGCCTGGCCCGCTGAGTTATTCCAGCATTTTCATCCATCTTCGACATAAACCAGCATCTGCAGTTCCTTCCTCGCATTCTACCTCGGCAACAGAACACCACAGATTATTCTTGCACTGCTATGGGCTTGTTTTTATTTATAATTGTCTTATGGGCTAATTGCTTTTTACAACCTTATTCTCTTTGCTAACTTTCTGAATTTATGGAATTTATGGAATCAAGAACCAAAGGACATTGATTTAAGGTGAGATGGGACAGATTTATTAGGAACCTGAGGGTCAACAACACAGAGGGTGGTGTGTGAATGAAATGAGCTGCCAGTGGAGGTGAGGCAGGTAAGATAACATCATTTAAAGGATATTTGGACTGGTGCATGAATAGCAACGGTTTAGATGGATATGAGCCAATCTCAGGCCGGTGAGACTAATGTAGATGGAACATCTTGGTTGGCAAGAGCAAGTTGGGCTATTTCCATGCAGGGAGCGTCTCTGGAGGACACAGATGGTGACCCTTCAGGTCGGCACCCTTCTTCAGACTCATTAAAGGGGGGTTGGGGAAGGAAAGAAAGCTGGGTAGGCGGAGCGGCAGGACAGGAGGTGCTACACCTTGCCAGGACAAATCAAAATAGGACGTACATGGTGAATGGTAGGGAATTAAAGAATACAGTTGAACAGAGGGATCTGGGAATAACCGTGCATAGTTCCTTGAAGGTGGAATCTCATATAGATAGGGTGGTAAAGAAAGCTTTTGGTTTGCTAGCCTTTATAAATCAGATCATTGAGTATAGAAGCTGGGATGTAATGTTAAAATTGTACAAGGCATTGGAGACCAAATCTGGAGTATGGTGTACAATTTTGGTCGCCCAATTATAGGAAGGATGTCAACAAAATAGAGAGGTTACAGAGGAGATTTACTAGATTGTTGCCTGGGTTTCAACAGCTAAGTTACAGAGATAGGTTGAATAAGTTAGGTCTTTATTCTCTGGAGCGCAGAAGGCTAAGGGGGGACTTGATAGAGGTCTTTAAAATGATGAGAGGGATAGACAGAGTTGATGTGGACAAGCTTTTCCCTTTCAGAATAGGGAAGATTCAAACAAGAGGACATGACTTTAGAATTAAGGGACAGAAGTTTAGGGGTAACATGAGGGGGAACTTCTTTACTCAGAGAGTGGTAGCGGTGTGGAATGAGCTTCCAGTGGAAGTGGTGGCGGCAGGTTTGTTGGTATCATTTAAAAATAAATTGGATAGGCATATGAATGAGAAGGGTATGGAGGGTTATGGTATGAGTGCAGGCAGATGGGACTAAGGGAAAAAAGTTGTTCGGCACGGACTTGAAGGGCCGAGATGGCCTGTTTCCGTGCTGTAATTGTTATATGGTTATATGGACAAGGTATTGTAGGTGTTGCCACAGGCGAGGAAGTGGGGGGGGGGGGGATGGTTGATAGGCAGATGGTTGGAACAAAGGCCATAGATTAAAACAGAAGGTGTGAGAAGGATTGGCGAAAAGGATTGAAACCAGAGGAAGGAATGTGGAGGATAGTGAGGGGAGAAATAGGTGTGAGTCCGGGTGGTGAATGGGGGAGGTGGGGTGGGGGTGTGGGAGAGAAGGGGGTGGGGGTGTTAGAGGTGCCTAAAATTGGAGAATTGTCTCTCCAGTTGTTTTCCTTTTGGGCCGAATGCCAAAGCCAGTGAGACAGAGGGTTTTATATTTCCTGCACTGCTCTTTAATCTGCAGTTTATTATCCTTTATTATGCTCCAAGCTAACTCTGTTTTGGCAACGCAACTATCTCTAAGTAAAAGATTCATGTGCAATAAAAGTACAAAGAGCCTGTAACTTTGAAAGGAAACTAAGTGTTGCAGAGTTCAAGTTGCATTTAGACAAATTGTTTTTTTTACGCATGTTATAGGATGTGAGAGCTGCTGTCAAGGCTGGCATTTATTGTCCCAATTGCCTCCGAGAAAATGATGGGGAACAAACTTCCAGTGAACGTACTTGCAGAGTTGTGTTAGGCATGGAGTTCCAGGGCTTAGACCTGCGATGTTGATGTTGATGTTGAATCAAACCACTGAATTGTGGACACTTGAAGATTTTAATACATTTTTCCAGCTGAACTACTGCAGACTGTCCTCCTAATCTACGACCGTCTTTGAACTCTTCCAATATCTATTTTAATGAATTCGCCCTTGATGGTCCGACTTCAACATCTTTGATCCCATACGTGGAATTCCCTCCTCTTTATTTTGGGAGGCCATACTTGGAAGAAGCTCAGAGTGGTTCCAATTGATAGAGATGGGGTGGGAGATTGCAAACTACACGTGGTCCACCCTGTTTCGACTAATGCAATCAACCCGACGTGCACAAACAAATAGATCAAATAGAACAAGTTGACCTACAACTTTAGGCTGTGCATGCCATACGCAAGAAGAAGATTGATAGAGATAAGATTCTGAGAGGGATTGATGAAAAGATACGTCCCTTGGTGGGGGAATGTAGAACCATGAACACTGTTTAGATGTGGTCATTGGAATCATCTACCCCGGTGAAGTCTTTGGTTATTTCACCATCTCCTTTGATGGAAACAGCATTGAAAAAGGCCCTTCGGCCCACTGACCACGCTGATCATTGATCACCCGTTCACATTCATTCTATGTTATCCCATTTTCTCATCCACTCTCCATACAATTTACAGAGGCCAATTAACCTACAAACCCACACAACTTTGGGATGCGAGAGAAAACCGTAGCATCCGGATGAAACCCACCCAATCACAGAGAGAATATGCAAGCTGCAAACAGCACCCGAGGTACATCAAGTACACTACATTTATGCGTAGGAACTGCAGATGCTGGTTTAAACCAAAGATAGACACAAAAAGCTGGAGTAACTCAGCGGATCAGAAAGCATCTCTGGAGAAAAGGAATAGGTGACGTTTCGGGTCGAGACCCTTCTTCAGACTGAGGGGAAAGGGATACGAGAGATATATTGGAGGAGCAGCATCTCATATTTCGCTTGGGTAGCAGTGGTATGAGTTTCATTTCTCCAACTTCAAGTAACCCCTGCATTCCCTCTCTCTCTATCCCATCCCCACCCAAGTCGTACCAGCTTCAAAGTCGTCTGGTTGAGACTCATTGTCTGTATCGTTCTCACTTAGCAAACAGCTAACAATGGCCTGTTTCCTTTATCATCGTTACTTTTTTGCACATTTTTCATTCATCTGTTCTACATCTCCCTACATCACTGTCTATATTTCCCTTTCCCCTGAATCTCAGTCCAAAGAAGGGTCTCGACCCGAAGTCACCTATTCCTTTTCTCCAGAGATGTTATCGTTCTTGCTGCGTTACTCCAGCTTTTTGTATCCAACTCTTACATTTATAACTACTTTCGGAATTGAATCTTGAAAAATGGCGACAAAACATGGCAGCTGTATTGTATATTGTCATTATATATTCTTCCTATATGCTCGTGCTTAACTAAGATCATGTTGATGTGTGGTAATATTTTTACTGAACTGTATGGAGAAAAGGAGCTTCACTTTATCTTGGTACATGTGACAGCACAGTACCATTGACCAGGATCTCTGGCACAGTGAGGCAGCAATTCTATCTGTTACGCCACTGTGCTGTCTTGTGCCATTGTGCAATTCTTGCTTTATCTTCCCTATCCTTCACCCACATGGGACTGTTGGTCTGAAAGCTCTCCCATTACTTCCTTCTCGCAAGCCATGTTGCAGAAAGTAAAATGTGTCCAGGATAAGCCAGAAGTTCCCCGATATAACCATCCAGGAGTTCCCTGATATTAAAGACTCATCTTCCCGTCTTTGAGCATCCAAGGTAAAAATATCATAGCAGTATTAACAAAACAAATGTACCTTCAAATAAGAAAAATGTGTTGCTTCTCCATCACAAAAATACTGGAATAATACAAAACTGCAGGTGCTGGTTTATACCAAAGATAGACGCAAAATCCTGGACTAACTCAGAGGGTCAGGCAACATTTCTGGAAAAAATGGATAGGCGACATTTCGGGTCGGGAACCTTCATCACACTCTGACTCACAGACTCAGAGTCTGAAGAAGAGTCCTGACCTGAAACATCATCTATACATTTTCTCCATTGACACTGCCTGATCCACTGAGTGAACACAAAACTACTGGACATGGAAATAAACTATTTTTGGACAATCAAGCATCCTTGACTAATGAAAAAAATTGCTTTGCTTTTTAAATGGCTGGAAGGGTGGATAATGCAAGCATATCTGATGAAAGGTTGATGGTGGAGCCCATCTACTAAATACAGAAACATCTGGACCATGTGATTGTCATAGTGGAAACAGGCCCTTAGGCCCAACATGGCCACCATGTCCCAGCTACACAAGTCCCACCTGCCCGCGTTTGGTCCATATCCCTCCAAACCTGTCCTATCCATGTACTGGTCTAATATATTTCTTAAATGTTGGGATAGTCCCTGCCTCAACTGTCCCCTCTGGCAGCTTGTTCCATACACCCAACACCCTTTGTGTGAAAAAGTTACCGGTCAGATTCCAATTATATCTTTTCCCCTTCACCTTAAAGCTATGTCCTCTTGTCCTCATTTCACCTACTCTGTGCATCTACCCAATCTATTCCTCTCATGATTTTATACACCTCTTTAAGATCATCCCTCATCCTCCTGTGCTCCGACGAATAGAGTCCCAGCCTACTCAACCTCTCCCTATAGCTCAGCGGCTCTAGTCTTGGCAACATCCTCATAAATCTTCTATGTATGCTTTCCAGCTTGACAATATCTTTTCTGTAGCATGGTGCCCAGAACTGAACACAATACACTAAATGCGACCTCACCAATGTTTTATACAACTGAAACAAGACCTCCCAACTTCTATACTCATTTGGACGTGTGCATTGATGCAGTTTTGGACCATAAGTGGGTGAGGTTGGGGAAGATACCTGTTTTCATCCTTGTAGTGGCAGGAGGCCCCTCTGTCCTTCCGTACAATGCTATTAAGGCTACAGTGTACTCAGTATTTGGCAGAAGACCTTGAATATGGTAAAATTCCGTGGATCGGTCGAACGCGACTATCAGGACATCTCTTCCTAAGGAGGAACAGAATGGAATGTCAAGTGAAATACATCCATTGTTATACACAAAGCAATGCTGTTTCTTCGCAAGGGAATTTCAGAACAAGAGCTAATCACGTACACGCCACAAACTCACGCATTCAGTGCTTGCAACAAAAGAATCATTGTTAATATAATATAAATAATGAGCCGACGATACTGGTTAATACACACAAGGCCACAAAGTGCTACAGTAACTCAGAGGGTCAGACAGCATCTGTGGAGAACATGGATAGGTAAGGTTTCGGGCTGAGACCCTTTGTTAGAATCCCCATCTGGATTTGCACATATTTATCCCTCCTCCCTGACCTCTTCCACCTATATTTCTTCCTCTAGTTTCACAATTCGACCTCTTTTATCCTTGTCTCACACATTGTCCTTTCATCTCTGGACTTTGCCCAACCATTTGCCTGTCAAAACCCCACCTAACCTATGTACACCCATCAGTTTCCAGGCTTTGTGTTGCCCCCAAATCTCTTCCAAATTTCTACACCCACCCCTCCTCCCCCCCCTCCCCCCCCCCCCCAAAACACACTACAATCGGTCTGAAAAAGGGTCCTGACCCAAATCGTCACCTATCCATGTTCTCTAGGAATTCTACCTGACCCGCTGAGTTGCTCCAGCACATTATGTCCTATTGCACATATGGTACCAATTATTTACTCCATGTTAACAAAATACAAATCTCTGCCTTAGTCGATCAATGTTGCCAGAATTGCCCAGAGAAAGTCAGAAAAACAAGTCTAAATGAAACTATTACTGCTAGACCAGTCAGAGTGCATCAACCTGCTGCATTCCTCCGGCACTTTGTGTTTATTTGAGGATTCCACCATCAGCAATTTCTTGTGTGCCTTATTTTTTTGTTCGATTTGTTTTTGGTATTTGGAAAACATGAAACATCGGTGAGAATATAACAAAACTGGCTTTAAAATTACTTCTGCACTTTCTCTCAATTTTTTAGTTTAGTTTAGATTAGCTTAGAGATACGGCGTAGAAACAGACCCTTCGGCCCATCGAGTTCAGGGTGACCATTGCTCACCCGCACACTAGTTAGAATATATAGATAGATTATAGTTTTATGGCCACTATTATTGAGATTAGATTTTAAAGAATCAGATTTATCGTTAGTTTAACTTAAATACCCCAAGTAGGGCGGCATAGCAGCGCAGCGGTAGAGTTGCTGCCTTACAGCGCCAGAGACCCGGGTTCGATCCTGGCTAAGGGTGCTGTCTGTACAGAGTTTGTATGTTCTCCCTGTGACCGTTGGGGTTTCCTCCCCATGCTCCCGATTCCTCCCACGCTCCAGAGACGTACAGGTTTGTAGGTTAATTGGCCTCTGTAAATTGTCCCTAGTGTGTAGGATAGAACTAGTGTATAGAATCGCTGGGCGGCGTGAACCAGGTGGGCTGAAGGGCCTGTTTCCGCGCTGTATCTCTACAGGGTCTAAGGTGTACTGGTAGGATTTGAATGTCTCACAGTCAGTGGTCCAGGTCTTGGGATCACAAGCCCAGTGAGATGGTCACTGTGCCCACATGGCCCACTCTCTTAGATGTCTGGAGTGGTCAGGTATTCTCACCTGCAGATGGGCCCCACTTTAATCGGTAGCCTGTAGCTCCACTCACTCCTCTCCACCTGACCTCCGCGCTCTGGGGGGTCACATTCCGAACGGTCAGATGTTGCACCGGTTTCAGAGCCACTGAAAGCACAAAACAAGTTCCATTTTATTTTAATCTCCAGTCCCCTGTGGATCTTCTCTCCACAACCGCTGGGAGGAGAATCCATCTGGCGACATTTGCCTGTAGAATTGGAACTGTCCAAGCTTGATAGACTTGTGAAGACACACAAATGATTAAGGTCATCAATGTTCTAGCACTGGTTTGGAGCTAAAACAGAAACTGCCAAAGACATTCAGCAGGTCGGGCGGCATCCATGGCGAGAGAAACAGAGTTAAAAATTAAGGTCAAAGTTGCTTCATCAGAAACTAGAAAAATTGGAAAAAAAATGTTTCAAGTTTTAGAGAAAGAAGATGGAGAGAAGGGGAATGTATGTGATAGTGGGAGACTCGGATAGTACATGTGACACGGTGCCGTTGGTGGCATCTGACAGAGAGTAATGGATGCTCAGTAATCACAGATAATCTGTTTGGAGAAGGCGTGATAGATGATTGAGAGCAGGGGAGAAAAAAAGCAATGCAACTCGACTGAGATGCAAAACACAACAGTGTTTGAAATCCAATGTAAAGACAATGTTGGAAATGTGGAGAAAGTTAGAGAGACACTTAAAGACCATTCCCTCCACAACTCCCTGGTCAACTCGTCCCTTCCCATCCAAATCACCCACTCCCCAGTTACTTTCCCCTGCAACTGCAGGAGATGCAATACCTGTCCCTTTTCCTCCCCCCTCGACTCAATCCCTGACAGTCTTGCAAGGTGAGGCAGAGGTTCACTTGCACCTCCTCCAACCTCATCTACTGTATCCGCTGTTCCAGGTGTCAACTCCTGTACATCGGCGAGACCAAGCGCAGGCTCGGCGATTGTTTTGCTGAATTCTTCCGCTCAGTCAGTCTTAACCTACACTGTGCTCAGCACTTTAACTCCCCCTCCCATTCCCAATCTAATCTTTCTGTCCTGGGTCCCCTCCATTGTCAGAGTTAGGCCGAGTCCAAATTGGAGGAACAGCACCCCATAGTTTGCTTGGGTAGCTTACATCCCAGCGGTATGAACACCGACTTCTCTAACTTCAAATAACCCTTGCTCTCCCTCTCTCTCCATCCCTTCCCCCTTCTAACGCCAGTCTTATGGACTCCGACTACATTCTATCTCTGTCCCGCCAACTCCCTTGACATCAGTCTGAAGAAGGGTCTAACTGTTCTAGGAATGTCCAGGCTTTGATGGAATTAAAGGGATACTGTTGTCGGTTGTGCGTGTGCATGTGCGTGTGTGTGTCTGTCTGAGTGTGTGTGTATTTCTCTGTATGTCTCTGTGTGTATTGGGAGAATGAGGGAGGGCCGTGGGAGACAGAATCCAGATAATTGCCAAATAAAACCTCAGCAGGCCGTTGAGAAATATTCTTGTACTTAATGTGTTCTGAAACGCAGTGTAAAAAATGATTGATGGAAGGTTATTCAGTAGTAATACTCAAAAGATAATTTGGATAAGTTGTGTGAAAAGACCAAATGAAAGGTTCACTGGAAACACAAGGAACTGCTGGAATCTTCAACAAAACACAGAATGATCAAAGGGTCAGGCGGCAGCTGTGGAGGGAATGGACAAGTGACATTTCAATTCGGGACTCTTCTTCACACCACTAAAGACACTCAAGGCCCGACGCAAGCAGGGCGGGCCAAAGGCCCATCTCCTGTACTGTGTGGCTCAATGAAAAAAAAACTTTTATAGGATGAAAAGAAGCAATTTAAACGAATGAGTGCACAGGCATTTTGAATCACTTAAAGGAAAGCAAAGTCCCATTGATATCCCTTCACAGGTTTCAAGTCCCTTCTCCACCAGCACACTCAATGCTAAAGGCTTCCCAGAAAGGCTCCCAAGAAGATTCTCAACTCCAGAAGGAGCTCACGCGGCAAAAGCTCTTGTAAGGCCGCAAGCTGCTGCCATATCCTGGCAGGCACCAGGCATGGCTCACTTGCTGCCTAACCGGGGATCCCGCCTGGAGTGAGAGACGTGTCTGCGGCTCGTCTTCTGCTCGTCCCTGTAGACCAGGAGCCAAAGGGTGGTGGGAGTCGGCGACGGTGGTGAACGCTGGACAAAGGGGCTGTCGAGGAGACCTGAGAGGCATACCTTCCGTGTCCCCAAGGTTGGCTGTGGGAGGCACCCACAGAAGTACAGGTTTGTAGGTTAATTTGCTTTGGTAAAAATTGTAAATTGCCCCTCGTGGGTAGGACAGTGCTGATGTATGGGGATCGCTGGTCGGCACGGGCTTGTTGGGCTTAAGGGCCCGTTTTCTCATTGTATCTATAAACTAAACTAAAACTAAACCTGTCTACTCTTGCATATGGACTCATCAGCTGTTTCTATACATTCGGTACTTAATTGGGGATTGTACTTCTGCATTGCAATAAAATAATTTAATTGGGCCTTGGAACATGTGATAATAAGAGAACCATCGAACTATTGTCTTGAAACGTCACCTGTTCATGTTCTCCTGAGATGCTGCCTGACCCGCTGAGTTACTCCAGCACTCCGTGTCTTCTGTCCAGGTCATGCTGGCCATCTCTCAGAAGCTCAGAGATACTTACATGTCTTTCCAGAGATCGAAGACGGCAGTGTTGTGTTGCCTGAAGGGTGCATGGGCTGAAGGGTGACGATGTACTCGGTGTCTGGCACCAGGTTCTCCAGGGTGAAGGAGGCTGTGTTCGCACTCAGGATCTTCTCTCCCAGCCGGTTATCTGAATCTCCTGAGAGCAACAGTGGAGGAATCGACAAGGAAAATCACATTTCAAATTTGGTTGAGTTAATGCAATTTTACATCTGCTTTTTTCATAAAGACAACAATATAATCACTACCGCTTCATAGGGAATAATGTGAAGTGAGATTGTCCACTTTTCAATCTAGTCTCAGATTCCCCTAAATCTCTTAATACACAGGGCGGCATGGTGGCGCAGTGGTAGAGTTGGTGCCTTATGGAGCCAGAGACCCGGATTCGATCCTGGCCATGGGTGCTGGCTGTACGGACTTTGTACGTTCTCCCTGTGGCCGTGGGGTTTTCTCCGGGTGCTCCGGTTTCCTCCAACACTCCAACAATGTATAGGTTTATAGGTTAAATGGCTTTGGTGAAATTGTAAACTGTTCCTAGTGTGTAAGATAGTGCTAGTGTACAGGGATCGCTGGTCAGCATGCACTCAGTGGGCCGGAGGGCCTGTTTCAGCACTGTATCTATAAACTAAACTAAACTAAAAAATGTACGGTTCTTTTAACTTTCGTTTAGTTTAAAGATACAGCATGGATGCAAGTTCTTCGCTCACTGAGTCCATGCTGACCATTGGTCACCTGTTTATACTAGTTATATGTTATCACACTTTCCTACATACTTTGGTCAATTTTACAGAGGCCAATTAACCTACACTCCCACATGTTTAAACATTAGACTTGAGAGATACAGCGCGGAAACCGGCCCACTAGCACTCTACTACACACTCGGGACAATTTGCAATTTTACTGAAGCCTATTAACCTACAAACCTGAATGTCTTTGGAGTGTGGGAGGAAACTGGAGCACCCGGAGAAAAACTGCACGGTCGCAGGGATAATAAGCAAACTCCACACAGGCAGCACCCAAGGTCAGGATCGAACCCGAGTCCCTGGCGCTGTGAGGCAGCAGCTCTACGAGCTGTGTCACTGCTCTGCACACCATAGTCTCGAACATTATGACTAATCATCCACAGCTCTTTGAATCAGCGCTTTCTATTGCTTCAGAAGCCTCATCTCAGGCAAGCCCTCCTCTGAGACAGTGACCTAGGTACTCGATCCCAGGAACGCCCTCAGACTAAATCACTCTCAACCTGAATGGATAAACCAATATGTCAAATCAAAGGCCTGGTAAGTACAGGGTTTAACACCAGAGCAAGGCCCGTCAGGAGTGGGAATAAGCACCATGCACAGAGGCTAACACAAAAAGCAGTCGAGTCTGGGCGTTAGTTAAATGGTTGAAGATTTTTAGGGTGGCAACTGGTAGAGCTGCTGCCTTACAGTGCCAGAGACCCAGGTTTGAGGCTGATCACTGGCTGACTGTGGAGTTTGGACATTCTCCCTGTGACCACATGGGCTTCCTCTGGGCGCTCTGGTTTCCTCCCACGTCCCAAACACATGTGGGTTTGTACTGTAGATTAACTGGCCCCTGTAAATTCCCACTGTTGTGAAGGAAGTGGATGAGAAAGCTTCTGTAAATAGCCCTGAGCGTGTAAGACATAGAACTAATGTGAATGGGTGATTACTGATCGGCATGGATTCAGTTCAATGCTGTATCTCTAAACTAAATCAGGATTGAAAGATTTTGTTCAAGTTGTCAATGCACATGGAGCCAAAACAGGTAAATGTAGTTAAAGCTTAATTGCAAGTCTTCTCCAGGTTATTAATGCCTTAAGCCTGGACATAAGAATGAGTGGTTGGGAGACCGGCGAGATAGACTCGCTGATTGCTGCAGACATCTTCTGTTGTGTGGGAAAGCAGTTCTCGGCCACATCCAAATGCTTGAGTTATACGCCCGGGTTTAACAACACATTGCCCTTGGTTAGCCTATGTTATATTTAAATATCTGCTGGACAACCGCATTTCTGATTTGCAAACTGTATGGGTTATGAGCGGTTCTTAGGAGCAGACCCTGTTTTAAACTGGGGAGGACAGTGGGGGGCAGAGTAGTACACCGGCGAGCTGCTGCCTTACAGTGCCAGAGACCCAAGTTCAATCCCGACTATGAGTGCTGTTTGTACGGAGTTTGTACCGCATATCTTTACCCCGGACCTATCGTCACACAGCACAGAACATGTTCTTCGGCCCAGCGGGTACATGCTGACCATTAAGCATTAATTTACACTAATCCTATTTTCTTCTCCCCACATTCTCACCACCCCACCCACATTCTTCCTACACATTTGGGGTAATAAACCTGTCAACCCACTGGGTCTTTGGCATATAGAAACCAGAGCAACTGAAGAAAAGCCATATGGTCATGGAGAACGTGCAGACTCCACAGGTCAGGTCGGAACCTAGTTCCCTGGAGCAGCGAAGCAGCAGCACTACCAGCTGCGCTGCTGTACGAGGTCTGTCATGACCTCGAAAGCCACCTCCTGCTTCGACGCATCACATTAAATCGTCCCATCTGCAAACAAGATTTACAATGATTGCTGCAGTCGTGGTTGTGCACTCTGTTATTCAGGGCAACTTTCTTTCTGTTTGAGTGAAGTTGGCAAAGGGCCAAATGGGAGGGCACTGTTGAACTCAGCGAGTAAGAGGAGACAGTAAGCTTGGATCCTAGGAAGCCTGGAGAATGGGTGGAAGGCAAAGAATTCTATAGTTCGGCACAACAGGAGATGGCATGTCCTGTCTGGAAAATAAGGGGAACAAAAAAGTCTAATGGGAAAAGGTATTTAGAAGTTCAGACTTAACTTCGTGACCAGACCTGTCACAATCCTGGGACCAGATTTGATTCCAAAGTACACAGAATTTTACAAGTGAGGCAGGGTTAAGTAAAGGATGACTAAAAAAATGGTATGCCTAATTGATGTGTCAACTTCGTTGCTGCTGGTGCTTTCGACGATCCGTGAATTTAGTGGAGGAAGAACTAGCTGCCGAAGAAGTTTAGGAATTTAAAACAAAACATTCCTTTCACACGGATGAATTACCTCTCCTCAGGCTCACCACGGGCCCCATTGAAAAGAATGACCCTCACACATTGACAGCACCAAAGCAGACCATCCCAACCCTACAGGTCTCTGTTTATGCATTAATCTCAGCACAGTTACACATCTTCCCAGCAAGCCCCAGAGCCCCCACCCACCACCGAGTCTCACCCTGGACATTTCCTCTTCACGGGACCCTGACCCCAGTTCATTAACTTTGTAATTGTTCAGTCAACTACTTCCTCTGCCAGCTCATTCCATTTACCCACTGTGTGAAAACGTTATCCGCTAGTTCTTTATTCCCCTACTTCAGGAAAAAAAACTCTGTGCTCTCACCCTACGTATTCCTCTCATGATTTTATACACCTCTATAAGATTAACTATCAGCCTCATCTGCTCCTGATCCAACCGCCCCATTATGGCTTCGGAGAGGGCGCATAGGGGATTGCCAGAATGATGCCTGGCTAGGAGGTGTTATTTGCTACACGGAGAGGTTGGACAGACATGGATTGTTTTCTCTGGAACACCAGAGGTTGAGGGGAGACTGGAAAGAAGTATATAAAATTATGAAAGGCATAGATAGGGTAGACCGTTAGAGCCTGTTTCCCAGCGTGGAAATATCAAATATACAAGGGCATAGCTTTACGTTGAGAGGGCAAACTTTAACATAGAAACATAGAAAAACAGGTGCAGGAATAGGCCATTCGGCCCTTCGAGCCTGCACCGCCATTCAATATGATCATGGCTGATCATCCAACTCTGTATCCCGTACCTGCCTTCTCTCCATACCCCCTGATCCCTTTAGCCACAAGGGCCACATCGAACTCCCTCCTAAATATAGCCAATGAACTGGCCTCAACTACCTTCTGTGGCGGAGAATTCCACAGATTCGCCACTCTCTGTGTGAAAAATGATTTTCTCTATTAAATTGATTTTGCCTATTAAAGGAGATGTGTGGGGATTGCGTTTTTTTTTACAAAGGGTGATGAGTGCCTGGAAGGTGCTGCCTGGGGTAGTTGTGGAGGCAGTTAATATAGTGGTGTTTGAGAGGCTTTTGGATAGGCACGTGGATATGCAGGGAATGGAGGGATATGGATTATGCGCAGGTAGATAAGTGATGGTCTCGGCATCATGTTTGGCACAGACATTGTGGGCCGAAGGACCTGTTCCCATGGTGTACCTTTGTAGGTTCTATGTTCTATGAATAAAGCCTTCCCAATCTCTCCTGATAGTTCAGGCCTTTCAGACTTGGCACCATCTTGGTAAACCTTTCCAGGTTAAGGACATTTTTCCTATAGCAGGGGACCATCTGCACTCTTGTGGCTCTAGGTTATGCTTCTGTTACCTTTAAATCTGATCATTTCAATACTTTCTTAATCTTTCTCTCCTACTAAATGCCCTGGTCACACTGTGCCCAGTGCAGTAAAATTGCATCCTAATATCTATCTTCCATGTTTTCTGACGTTCCATGGTCTCTGTCCTCCATGATCTCTTCCAACCGTGTCGTCCTTTGAGGTCTCTGCATTGCACCATATTGTAAGTTATTGGGGCAAATCCTCCAAAATTATGGAAGAACTTTTAAAAAGACAGATTTGCTGGCTGCAACGGAAAAACCCGCAATCCACAGAAAGACTCAGTTTCAAGTTTCAAACCGTCTGGTCCGTGGACTTGGACATCACACAACGGTGTGAACAAAGGCAGAGACGGAGATAACGAGATTTTCTTGGATACACAAAGGAAGGAACCAAGCCTCAGCAGACGATGGTAAACAGGCCAGGAACAAGCACAATCACCATCATGGATGACCCATCCATCGAGACAATAGGAGCCCATCCAGGGGATGGGATAACGATCAGGCTGAGGGATCATGACATCAGCAAACCCCTTATCATCGGAAGCCTATTGTTCATGCCAGATCGAAACTGGGAAACATCAAAAGAAGCCCTTTTATCCAGAGGACCACCTGGGGGGTTCAAAGGAATCTCAGGTATAAAACAGGAGTCCAGCCAGAACTCGGCCCTCTCTGTGCTCTCTGCTCTTTTCGGCTCTTCCTGCTCTTCCTGCTCTACTGGACCGCTCGTGAGCCTGCATCGACTTAGCTGTGAGTATCCCGGTGATTTGGTGAAATTCCCGAAATAGGATAGGAGGTTGAGTAAATAAGGGGAAAGGGGAGTAAAATATTGTTAAAGTAAGCTTTACGACATGCCCGATAGTTTTCCTTCCATAGTCTTAGTTTAAAGCATAAGTTTAACCACGTATTATGTAGTGTTGGTGAGATTCGATTTCTAATTGTTTAATAAAGCCTGTAAATTTAGACTTGCTTTGAGTCCATCTTGGTTTCTGTTTTCTCTCATCAGCACACTCTGGTCAATTCAACCTTTTATCATATCCCACCATAATTCCGAGGTATAGAACCTAGGGGAATCCCTTTTGTGGGAAACGAGAAAACCCCTACAATATCTGGCCTTTGTTTCCTGTTTCCAATCACTCCACCAATGGCAACCATGCCTTCAGCTGCCTGGGCTCTAAGCTCTGCAGTCACCTCTCTCTCTCTCTCTCTTCTACTGCAAGATGCTTCTTAAATCCTAAGTCTTCTTTGGAATTGAGGGTTGTTGGCCAATGTTGCCGGGAAGTGCCTTGGGAGATGAATGTTCTATGCTTTATAAATGGCAGCTGTTGATGTTGAAACACTGCCTGCAAACCCAGCCTTGAGTTACCACAGTCAATGTAATGAACTTAAGTGCTCGGAAAGGAACACTTCCGTAATTTTGCACACAATGCCATCTTTCCATGTTGCTGGGCGGATCAGATGAAGCACAGATCGGATGCAAATTAAAGCCATGTTCCTCCTGAGTGGATTTTCTGCAAAAGAGATCTTTGCCCCATTAATCCGCCAACATGCCTATGCTACACTGTGAACTGATCTTTTGTTTATTAAACCAACATCTGCAGTTCCTTGTTTCTAAATTTTGAGAGCTTTGCCCAGTCTTTTATCCACCTTACCGACCTAACCTCTACCTTAAAAAAATCATTAATTTCTCCCAGACTAAACTCAGCAAGCTTGCTGGCAAATATTCAGCCATCCTCCATCAGCAAAGATTCAATGTCTTGCACGAGGTTTACCTTCTCAAATTTTAAACAGAGGATCCAAATCTTTGCTTTTATCACCACACCTGTTGTCCCCTTTGAAATAAAATCTAATTGAAAAGCAAATGCCTGAGGGCTACACAAGAACATCAGAGCAGGAGCACTTTCTTTGATTTGCTCAAAAGATGTGAACGTCACCGTGGACACCAGCACTTATTGTACATCGGTGAGACCAAGCGGAGGCTGGGCGATCGTTTCGCCGAACACCTCCGCTCGGTCCGCAATAACCAACCCGACTTCCCGGTGGCTCAGCACTTCAACTCCCCCTCCCATTCCGTATCCGACCTCTCGGTCCTGGGCCTCCTCCACGGCCAGAGTGAGCAACACCGCAAGTTGGAGGAACAGCACCTCATATTCCACTTGGGGAGTCTGCATCCTATGGGCTTAAACATTGAATTTTCTCAATTCTGTTAACCCAGGCTGCCTCCTCCCCCTCCCCACCTCTCCCTCAGCCCTCGGGCCCTGACATTCCTTCTCTATCTCCCCCCCCCCTCCCCACCCAAGTCGCACTAGCTTCTCATTTTCACACTACAAACAGCTTACAGTGGCCTGTTTCCTTTATCATCAATACTTTTTTGCATATCTTTCATTCATTGTTCTTTATCTCTCCACATCACTGTCTATATCTCTCGTTTCCCTGATCCCTGACCAGTCTGAAGAAGGGTCTCGACCCGAAACGTCGCCTATCTCCTTCGCTCCTTAGATGCTGCTGCACCCGTTGAGTTTCTCCAGCCTTTTGTGTAACCCCCCTTATTGTACATCGTTGCCCCACTGTGGTTAAGTGCCAACCAAAATAGTGGGTCTGGAGTCACAAGCAGACAAACAGGGGAAGGACAGCAGATTTCTTTTCTACAGTAGAATTAGCGGACCACGAGGGCTTTGACAACACAAGAGAAAATAACATGCTGGAAAAACTCAGCATGTCAGACAGCTTCTGTGGAAGGAGCAGCAGTTAAGAGAAGCAGTTAACATTTACGGTTGAAGACCTTTCATTGGAACAGAGAACAGAGAAAGGGAGAAAACAAGTTATCCTCGGCAGTAGAAATTATGGGGGAAGAAGGCAACGTGTGGAAAACGGGAACTTCTATGTAGGGTGAGATGGCTTGGCAGTGGGAAATTAAGTTGCTTTGTCTGTGAAACAAATTGCTAATATTGATTTTCATTTTAGGTTTTGATGATAGTCTGGTAGTTACCTGATTACTACCCATGAGACTAGCTTTTACCTGATGTGCCAGAGTTTAAAAAATGTAATCACTGAATTAAAATTCCCCAGATTTGAATTAATGCCTCTAGAGTAATGGTCCAGAGCTGTTGAATTACTCCAGCACTTGGTGTTTTGCTCAAGATTCTCGGCATCTGCAGTTTCCTGTGTCAGCACCATTCTAGAATCTGATTCCCTCTCCACCAACTTTAACAACATCATCAACAGCTTTTCTTTTGAAGTAAATCCCAATGCAGACATAAGAGTCTGAAGATCCAGAGTTTTGGAATCTGGAGCAAAAAGCAACATACTGTAGGAACTCAGCAGGTGGGCCAGCTTCTGTGGGGAGAGGAATCACTAATGTTTTGGGTGGAGACACTGCATTAGGGCTGAGCATTGACAATTCTTTTCCACCCCAAGGGTTCCACCGACAGTTTGTTTACTGTCGAAGTAAATCCTTATGTCTAAGGATTACATTGTGATGAGGATTATTACGGGGTAGCAAGCGAGGGCTAGTATTCATCCTAAACATAGACTTCCACACATGTGACACCTTTCACAAGATACAAAACCATATTACAGCCAATTAGGTTTTTTTTCTAACCCATTGATCGACATCACGTGAACAGATAATTAGATCTTTTGCAGTTGGTGGGTGCTATCCTTGTACAAGTTGGTCACTGTATTTCCTTGAAAAACTATATTAGTTTAGTTTATTATTATTGTCACGTGTATTGCGGTACAGTGAAATGCTTTTTGTTGAGTACGACCCAGTCAGTGAAAAGACTATACGTGATTACAATCACACCGTCCACAGTGTACAGATAGAAGATAAAGGGAATAATGTTTAGTGCAAGATAGTCCAGTTAAGTCTGATTAAAGATAATTAAAAGGTCTCCAAAGAGCTAGGTGGTAGGCCAGGACCTTTCTCTTCAGACTGGGCCAAACCGACATTTTTACCATTCTAAAGAAGGGTCTCTCAACTGGAAATATGACCTATCCATATAATCCATGCCTGACCTGCTGTGTTACGCCAGCACTTTGTGTTCTTTTGTGTATCAACCAGCATTTGCAGTTCTTTGTCTCTCCTCCTTGAATATACCCAGCCACTGAGCCACAGCAGCCCTCTTGGGAAGAGAACTCCAAACGTTAACTACTGTACATGGAAATAAATTTCATCTTATTCCTGACCTGAATGGTTTTGACCTGTTATTGTGAGACAGCAACTCCTGGTTCTGAACTCTCCAACCAGAGAAAGGCATTTACTTTTCATTTATCCTGTCGAGTCCCATAAGTCCGTTTCAATACGATCACCATCCACTCTACTAAAGTGAACAAGTCATCTGCTTCTCCTCTCCTCAACAATAAGCCTGTCACCTGAGAACCCAATCCAATGAACCTTCACTGCAGCCCCTCTATTGCAAGTCCACCCTCCATGAGGGGGGTACATGGGGATAATGTTCCAGAAAAGGTTTCATCAACTCTATGTTAGAGTCATGGAGTCTTACAGCACAGAAACAACTTCCCATGATGAGCAAGATGCCCCAACTACACAAGTCCCACCTGCCCACATTTGGCCTATATCTCCTTAAACCTTTCCTGCCCATATACCTGTCTAAATATATTTTAAATGTTATACTAATAGAGGAAGACATCTCCATTTAAATCTGCTTCCAAAAAATCTCTATCTCCAAACAAAACTAAACTAAAATGAGGAGATCGGTGGAGGAATTGAAAGAAAGGTTATGGAAAATAGTCTATTCGAAATCCTTACACACTCTTGTCTCAATGAACATGGAATCTTTCTTTACCAAAGAAGCACTTGGCATGTTTGAATACACAACCAGTTGTAGATTCCCCCCTAAGATGCAGATAAACTAATATATCGCCATTCCTTCATCTCACTAACTCCAAATCCTGGAACTCCCTCCCCAATAGCAAAATGAAAGCATCAAGATGGCTTCGCATGGGCGGTTAGGGATCGGCAGCATCTCATGGCCTTGGCAATGATGCCCACATCTCATCAGAGAATAATCAGAGATAAAACTTGTTGTTTAGTTTAGAGATACAGCGTGGAAACAGACCCTTTGGCCCACCAAGTCCACGCTGACCAGCAATCGCCCCATACCATAGAACTATCCTACACACTAGGGACAATTTACAAGTTACAGAAGCCAATTAACCTACAAACCTGCACATCTTTGGAGTGAAGGAGAAAACCCATACAATCACAGGGAGAACAAGCAAACTTTGTACAGTGATCGAACCCGAGACTCTGGCGCATCGGGCGCATCCTTTAACACGTTCCTTAAACATTCACACTGAACATGCAAATATATTAGTGGATGCACATTTTAACCCAGTTCCAAAATTTGGTTCCATCGAAGCCAAAATTATCTTCTATGGAATCAAGTGACAGAAGGGAGTACAATAATGATATGCACAACTTTCACGATCAAAGAAACATTTCTACCCCCTTATGTTTCACAACTACTAATCCACAATAAAGCTTTAATTGCAGGCAAACTTACATTAATGTTTACAGTATGTTTCCTTTGTTAATTTGGAAATCTATCCCACTAAATTACAGGTTTCTGTGAACCACAATAACCTTCACCTCAAGTCTATCATTGGCTTCCAACAACACAATACTCTTAATCCTGAATTGATTCATCAGCGGAGCTCAGGGAAAGCATCTGAACACCAGGAAGCAAATTAATATCACTGTTTGAAAGCCCAGAGGGGGACACAGTTGCTGCCTTACAGCGCCAGAGACCCGGATTCGATCCTGAGCCCGGATGCTGGCTGTATGGGTTTTTGTTAAAGTTTACCCCTGTAACCGCGTGGATTTTCTCCAGGAGCTCTGTTTCCTCCCACACTAGGATCTTGAACAATT
The DNA here is from genome assembly GCA_963514005.1 of Raja brachyura. The sequence goes on along the minus strand of OY740796.1, from coordinate 21,111,473 downwards.
GGCCAGGTAGGCTGAGGAATGGTTGATGAAATATGAGGTGTTACATTTTGGGAAGTTTAACATGGGCAGGACCTACACATTGAATGGTGGGGCTTCGAGGAGTGCTGTGGAGCAGAGGGATATAGGAGTGCAGGTGCATGCTTCCTTGAAGGAAGAGTTGCAGGTAGATAGGGTGACAAAAAGGCATTTGGGACATTGGCCTTCATCAGTCAGAGTATTAAGTATAGAAGTTGGGAGGTCATGTTGCAGTTGTATAAAACGTTGGCAAGGCCGCATTTGGAGTATTGTGTTCAGTTCTGAGCACTATGTTATAGAAAAAACATTGTAAGCTGGAAAGGGTACAGAGAAGATTTAAAAGGATTTTGCCGGGACTAGAGGATCCGATCTATAGGGAGGTTTAGACTGGGACTCTATTCCTTGGAATGCAGGAGGATGAAGGGTGATCTTACAGAGGTGTATAAAAGAATGAGGAATAGATTGGGTAGATGCATAGTCTCTTACCCAGAGTAGGTGAATCGAGGACAAGAGGACATAGGTTTAAGGTGAAGGGAAATAGATTTCATAGGAATCTGAGGGGTACCTTTTGCACACAAATGGTGGTGGAAGTATGGAGCTAGTTGCCAGAGGAGGTAGTTGAGGCAGGGACTATCTCATCATTTAAGAAACAGTTAGACAGGTACATGGATAGGACAGGTTTGGCGGGGTACGGGTGAAAAGGGAGAAGGTGGGACTAATTTAGCTGGGTGATGTTGGCCGTTGCGGGCATGTTGGGACGAAGTTGTTTCCACGCTGTATCACTCTATGTCTCTATGACTCCAAAGACATGTAGGTTTATAGGTTAATAGGGTTCAGTAAAGATTGTAAACTGTCGGTGGGTTTCTGTGCTGTATCTCTAAAGTCTAAGGGAGTATTCCATCATGGTCCTAACTTGTGAATGGGTAGCAATCATTTTTCAAGGTCAGAGGAGAAAGCAATCCTGCAACTTGCGACTAGTCTATGTTTCACTGATGTTATTGCTGGTGTACGTACACTGAGCCCCATTATCTTTTGTATTTCCTCGGCACTTCGATCTCTAGAACCGTTCTTCTAAGGTAATTAAATGACAACTATACAATCTCCCTCTTTATTGTCCGAATTTTATGTCTCTCCGCCATAAAACATTTCAAGAGAAAATGCACATAAAAAGTGGGAAGTGAATTATATTTCCATCAGAACTGGTGATTACTTGTGTTGATGACATCTGAACTTGCAACTAGATGGAGGCAACAAGCTTTGAGCTGAACTAAAAACGATCAAAATTCATAATGGAACAGCTCCAAATAATTCTCCAATGTCAGGTGCCGATGTGAACAAGTCATAAACTGAATGCAATACTCCAAGTACATCTTGAACAGCTGTAACATAATGTCCCAACCTCTATACAGTTGCACACCGTACGCCCGGCACATTCGGTGGCACGCCGAGGCAACCTCTACATGGCGCAGAGTTAGATTTGCTGCCTTAGAGCACCAGAGACCCGGGTTCAATCCTGACTACGGTTGCTGCCTGTATAGACTTTTATACGTACTCCCCGTGACCTGCGGGTGTTTTCTCCGGGGGCTCTGGTTTCCTCCCACACTCTAAAGACGTACAGGTTTGTAGGCTAATTGGCTTGGTAAAATTATAAAATTATCCATGGTGTGTGCAGGATAGTGTTTGTGTGCAGGAATCGCAGGTTGGCGTTGTCTCAGAGGGTCGGAGGGCCTGTTTCCATGCTGGATCTCTAAATTAAACTACTCAACACTCTTACTGTTGATGGGCAGCAAGCCAAACCCTTCACATGCAAACAGAAATGGGAAATGGTGGTACCAGATGTTGAACTCTCCCAAGTGGCCTTGGCATTTATTCAAGAGGAATGCTTGCATCAGGGACCCAAGACTAAAATAACCATTCAGCAATACAGGGGCAGAACGGTGGCACAGCTAGTAGACCTGTTGCCACACCACTCCAGCAACCCGGGTTCAATACTGACCCTTCACATGTGTGGAGTTTGTACGTTCTCCCTATGACTGCATGCGTTTCCTCCATGTGGTCCAGTTTCCTCTCACAGCCTTGGTGTATCAGTGAGTGAGAGTCTGAGGGGAGGGCTAAATGGTGGGGATATGGGAAGATTATAAAGGGATCACTGTAGGTTCAGTGAAAAAAATGGAGGTTTGGTGGTTGCACAGACTCTGTGCTGTGTCTCTTTAAGACTTTGACACACCTCCAATGTTGTATTGTAACTGTTAAGCCAATGCTTTCTACAACCACTTTATATTTATATATCAGTGCCCTCTGTTTAAACTGAGCAACAACATCCTGAAGTAGGAATTCAATCGTTTATGCACAGCTGTTATACAGTACTGTCTACACTGAACTCCCCTTTTTGATATTTGATTAAGTTGAAGCCAACAAACATACATCAATAAATCGCATATTTACTGTAGGGAGTCACAGACTATTTTCACGCTGCTCAGACTTGTCACGGTGGGTTCTTGTTTCACAAGAGAACATTACAACATCACCTCGAGTTGCTCTGCAAGTGTGTAAGACTTGGAACATAAAAGGCCGTACAGGCGTTCATTTGAAGTATATACCTCTCTCCTGCACTGGCACACCTGGCACAGGTGCATGCAGTGCCAGATGTTGTATTGTCTGTTGTTTTATTCACCTCACATCTCCCTTGGCTCACGTCAGTGTGAGGCACACCCAGCCTCCACCCGCACACCAAACAAAACGCCAGCCTCTCGGGACAAGCAGAGGCTCCAGGCCATCATTCCACAGAGCACAAAAGAAGACATTACGGTCACAAGCCCTTCCTATCTTCCCTCTGATGATTCATGACCAAAAGCCTGAAGCTACGGCACTAAAAGCAGCGAACAGACTCGCTCTGTCGGCAGCATGGGCGGTGAGTGAAAGATGATACAAATCAATCTGTGGTCTCATTTACCCCCTGGAGGAAAAAAACGAGCAGTGGTATAAAGCAAACCAAGCAGAATGAGAGGGAGAGGGTTCAGTGATGGGGTCATGTTGGGTTGTAATCAACTTTCCCTCGTCCGCATGTGGTGTCGGTAGCATCTCCTCAAGCTCAGGAACTTCACATGGAATTATCCCAGAAAAAATACTCCCAGTCCTGTATTCCAGGGAATAAACTCTATTTAAACATTCTTGACTCAAATCCTAGAATAAACACTCCTTATTACATACGCAAAAAAAAAAGCATTCCATGTCCGATATCCCAGAATAAGCACTCCATGCCGTGTGTCCCAGTATAGGCACTCTCTGTCCGTTCCCCAGCAAAACCCCTTGTCCTGCGTCCCAGAATAAACACTCTCTGTCCCATCTCCTCAATAAGCACTCTGCCCCATACCGTAGAAAAGGCACTCGCTGTCCTAACCCCAGAATATCCCGTTCCATCCCCAGAAAGGTAGTCTCTGTACCCAATACACTGTCCAATTGGGTAATAAGATATGTTCTCAGTACAACATCACAGTACAACTCCTCAACCCTGAAATCCTTTAGCCTTCCAGCCAAGAGGAATGAAGGATGCACATTGATGGCAGAGTGAAGTCACTCTCCACAACTTTAATGCAAACACTTGCACAAGAAGGAGAGCATTTCTACAACACTTTCTTCTCTCTAACACAAATGTTGCTGTAAGTCTGAATGTTCAGCTGCAGGAGAATTTGTCCCGATGAAATATATTCTGCCTTCTTCCTCCCCAAAGGAACCAAAGGAAAAATAAGCACGCATTGTGCGCGGCTGGATATGCAAGATAACAAGCTTTCTCAAACCTCTCTGCTTGAAGGTCAGTCGGTATCCTTGCAGAGCGAAGGTCGGTGGTTTCCACGCCAGGCGCAGTGTGAAGGGCCCAGCTGAGACCACACGGAAGTTAAATGATCCTGGCAGGGGCTCTGAAAGAGACGTATGGTTAAAGATCATAAGTCCATAAGTCATAGGAGCAGAATTAGGACATTTGGCCCATCAAGTCTATTCTGCCATTCAATCACAGCTGATCTATCTTTCCCTCTCAACCGTATTCTCCTGCTTTCTCTCCATAACCCTTGACACCCTTACTAATCAGCTATCTGTCAATCTCAACTTTAAATATACCCATGACAGCCTCCACAGCCCACTGTGGCAATGAAATTCCACTGATTCCCCACCCTCTGACTAAAGGAATTCCTCATCTCCTTTCTAAACGTACATCATTTTATTCTGAGGCTGTGCGTCTAGTCCTAGACTCTCCCACTAGTGGAAACATCCACGCTAACCATGCCTTTCACTATTCGGTATGTTTAAATGAGGTTCCTTCCTCATCCTTCTAAATTCCAGCGAATACAGGCCTAGAGCTGTCCAACGTTCAACATAACCCAATCATCTCTGGGATCAGTCTCATACACCTCATCCAGACCCTCTCCAGCACCATAGATCCCTCCTCAAATCTGGGGCCCACAACTACAGAGGCTCTTCACAGCGTATATCGGCAAGTGTAGACATCAAACTGAGGCGATGATTACAGGTTACATGCGATACACTCCTGACTCGTGCCTCGTGGATGGTGGAAAAGCTATTGTGCACCGGGAGGCAAATTACTCACTGCAGGAGCCTCAAGCTACCCTAGACAGTGTTGGGACATAATCTGCGGACACAGGATTTGATCAAATAATCTCCGGTACACTAATCCGAGAGGTGGAGTGAGGTGGAGTGAGGAGAAAGCTAAGTAAGTTTGGGGGCAAAGGTTTTACATTAAATCATTTCATGATACTCACTTGTCCTCCCATTACCCGAGGTAGACTCCCCAATGCTGTTGGCGTACTGAGCAATCACGGTCACCAGGTATTCCGTTGCAGGTTTCAGCTGTTGCAAAACCGCCCTGGTTGCGTCTGCTCCAACGGTAATCTGCTCAAAAACAAAGACATCAACAGAAGAGGCTTACCAAAATGCTGTCTAGATTAGAGGGTTTCAGCTAAAGGAGAGGTTGGACAAACTTTGGATTGTATTCTCTGGATCATTGGAGGTTGACGGATTATGATAGAAGTATATAAAATTGTGAGAAGCATAGGTAGGCGGGTCAGAACCGTTTTTGTAGTGTGGAAATGTCCAGCACTAGAGGGCATAGCTATAAGGTAAGAGGGGGGAAGTTTAATGGAGATGTGTTGGCAAGTTTATTTTTACACAGAGAGCGGGGTGGCCTGGAAAGTATTGCCAGGGTTGGTAATGGAGCAGATACGATAGTGTCATTTAAGAGGCTAGCAGATATGCATATGGAAGTGCAAGGAATAGAGGGAGATGGATCATGTACAGGCAGATTAAGTCAGTTTAACTTGGTATCATGTTCAGCACAAGCACTGTAGGTTGAAGGGACCATTCCTGTGCTGTATTGTTCTATGTTCCATGGACCTGGTTAACTCATCGATCTAAACCAGCAGTTCCCACCACCTAGAAGAATAATGGGTTTTGGTACATGACAACATTACCACTTAGAGGTTCCTCTCCAACTTACACACCATCCTGACTTGGAAGAACATCAGAGAATATCAGAGGGAATGGAGAAAACATGGCGAAAGGTGGAACTGGGAAAGAGATGAGGTGGGAGTAAAGTGAAAGGGGAGAAGAAATGATCCAAAAGAGTTTGCAATCTTTGAGGTCTGAAGGCGGAAAAAGAAGATCTTTTGTTGGAGCAACAAAGTAGTAAAGAATAAAGTGAAACTGTGGACCGCAACGGCTTTGAGATATAGCGATTCAGGAGAAAGCTAAGCTGTTTCAGTGAGAGGTTGAGATTATGTATATGCTGATGTTAGATGTAGATCCTGGGATGTGAGAAGAGCCATGATTGAAAAAACATTGGATAGTTTGAATAGAGTCATGATCATAAGTGGAACTAGAGTTGCTTTGTTAAAGAAAGAGATTAGGCTGCAGAAGTGAGTTTCAGTCCAGACCTTATCAAAAACAACTAAGGAAACTTTTTATTTATTTTCTAAATGGGGAGAGAAGCCAGAATCGGAGGTGCAAAGGGCCTTGGGAGTGTTGGTGCAGGACTCCCAAAAAGTTAATTTGAAAGTCAAATCCGTTGTAAGGAAGGCAAATTCAATGCTAACATTTATATCAAGAGCACTAGAATACAAAAACAGAGATGTATTGCTGAGGCTCTGTAAGGCACTGGTAAGGCCGCATATGAAGTACCGTGAGCAAATTTGGGCCCCATTTCTGAGGAAGGATGTGCTGGCTCTGGAGAGGGTCCAAAGGAGGTTTAAAAGAATGATTCCAGGAATGAGTTGGTTAGCATATGATGAGCATTTGACAGCATTCGGCCTGTATTCGATGGAGTTTGGCATGTGGAGGGGGGACCTCATTGAAACTTACAAAATAATGAAAGGCATAGATAGAGTGGATGTGGAAAGGATGTTTCCGCTGGTGGGGGAGGCAAGGACCAGAGGTGATACCCTCAGAATTAAAGGGAGCTCTTTTAGAAAGGAGGTGAGGAGGAACGTCTTTAGTCAGAGGGAATTCATTGCCACAGAGGCCTGTGGAGGCCATCGGTGAATATTTGTAAGGCAGAGAAAAACAAATTCTTGTTTAGAACTGGTGTCAAGGGTTATGGGGAGAAGGCAGGAACATGGGATTAGGAGGCAGAGATTGAATGGCGGAGTAGACTCGGTGGGCTGAATGGCCTAATTCTACTCCTATAACTTGTGAAGCAGAAAGCATTGAGATGAGAGTAAAGAAACAAATAAAAATCCCATAGCAAAGACGTACAGCAGTTCTTCAAGATCGGCACTCCTGAATGAAAAGAGGCAATGAACACAACAGCAATTAAAAAGGAAAAAATAACCTGCAGATGTTGGTCAGGACTTTATTCCTTGGAGTATAGGAGACTGAAGAATGATCTCATCTGTGTAACATCATGAAGAACCGCATTCGCACCTCTGCAATTCCTTGCAGTCATTGGCAAAGCTGCTGCCAAACCAAGCTGTGATGCATCCCGCTAGGATACCTTAGATATTGTTAATGTAGACCACTCACCTCTTGGAATTCAGCTGAGATTGGAAAGCCCAATGCGTTGAGAGGAGTGTACTGAACTTTGTAGCCAGTCACAGGCCCCACTGCCGCAGTCCAGCGAATGCGCATCGACTCAAAACCCTTTTCGCTGAAGATTAAATTTGTGGGACCACCAGGTACTTGGCTAGCTAAAAGCAATAGCAAAGAAATAATCAGTATATTAGCCAATTAACCTACAAACCTGCACCTCTTTAGGATGTGGGAGGAAACCAGAGCACCCAGAGTAAACCTGTGCAGTCATAAGGAGAACTTGCAAACTCCACACAGACAGAAAGTTCGAGGTCAGAATCGAACCTAGGTCTCTGGCATTGTGAGGCAGCAGGTCTACCAGCTGTGACACTGTGCCACCCCTTCATTAACAAAGAAAGATGGTGGGCGATGTTGACCGTGATCAACGTCAATGATGACGGCTATCTGCGCCAATGCCTCCAACCTTTATCCGTGAAAGTTGTTCAATAACTATATATGTGCAAGTTATGTGTTGTCTATGTGCCTGTGATGCCATGGTAAGTAAGATTTGCATTGGAGCTGTACCTTACCGTACTTGTGCAAGTGACAACAAACCATAACTTGACTTAGCTTGATTCGATAAAGCCCATCTCTATCTAACTGCCATTAAGCAATAAGAATCCTAGCCAATGTTCTGGTAAGAATGTCATATTGCAAGTAGCTAAAACATATCCAAAAGGCCCAGAACATATTGTCTTCCTTACTTCTCAGTTCTTCCAGGGTACCGCCAGTGGTGGAGCAAACCCTCTTGGAAATCAGCGGTGTCAGAGTCCGTAGGATTTTGAAGTCATTCACAAAGAACGAATAATCCTCGGCAGGTGTTGAGGTGATATCATCGAGTTCCTGTTTATCTGCATTCTTGATCCCTGGAGAAGTGAACATTGAACCGTTAGCCTCATCACCAGCACCAGTACCAAAAATTGCTCCTCATTTCCAATGCACGAACATCACCCAAGCAAATGGACAGAGGACGTACCGACTGCAAACAACTTCACATCTTGGTTCCGTAACTTCAAGGCTGGTTGGTTCACGTTATCTTGAGACTTTCCATCGGTTATCAGGATAGTGATCTAAACAAAGAATGAAATCAAAAAAGGTCATGTTTATAGACACTTTTCACCTTTGCTCCATTGTTTGGTCTAGTTTAGTGCTTGGTATCTCAAGGTTTGATCCCACACCTAAGCAGATTTGGTATACTAACAGAGGCTACTTCATCCAGCTCCATTACCATCTAATAGACTGAGAGACAATGAGACCTTTTCCACTGGGACTCAACTCTGAGCTTTCCAGTGAGATCGCCGTTCCCTTGGTGTGTTCCCTGGCAAAGGACATCTGCCCAAACCAACAGCAACTTCCATTGCCTCGATGGCTGCCCAAGTACGGGACAAGAAGGATGTAACATCCAAAACAAAGGCACCTGGTTGCCATTGTGCCCCTCAGATTTGTTCTCCCCTTTAATAATCTGTGTCCCAACTCTAACTGGCTTGGAGGCACAAGGAACTGCAGATGCTGGTTTCCAATAATACACTGAGTGCTGGAGTAACATAGTGGATCAAGCAACATTCTGGAAAAGATGGATAGGTGGAGTGAGAACATGAATTGCAGACCTACTGTGGATAGATGTTTCAGGTTGGCACCCTTCAGTCTGAAGAAGGGTCTGGACCTGAAATGTCACCTTTCCATGTTCTCCGAGGATGCTGCCTGACCTGTTGAGTTACTCCAGCACTTTGTGTCTCCAACTAGTTTGGCTGCATATCCCTTAAGCCAGCAACATGTCCATTGATTTCAGATTAATATTATTGATTGATCCAAGACCTATGTTTTTGTTTGAGGTTCCATATCTCTACCCTATGCATGTGAAGTGTCTCCCACTCTCACTGCTGGATAGATTGGCTATAATCATAAGACTGGACCTGACCAATCTATATATTGTCTTTGCAGGGGAAGGAGGTGGGTGAAGGAAATGTGCCAAATGTTATTCCACGCGGTTGTCTGGAGCCTGCAAGATTACACCCATCATAAAGCAGATGAAAGATGCAAAAGATTGACGTATGACCAGAAAAAAAAGTGAGACCATTTCTCCATTATTACCTCTTCCATTGCAATAATATTCATCAAACATTTCCATTACATTCACTGAGCAAAGAATGAAGAGTTTGGGGCACTATACGCCAGAACGACTGAAGATTAACCTCTCATTCACATGTCCGAACACCCTTCCTAGAGTGTGGCAATCAATGCCACATTAAAACACGAGAGATATTTAATGGAAGACAGCCTTGCGATGAAGATGCTTCGCTCACTTACCTTGGGAACATTGCGCCTCAGTTTGGGAGATCCAAAGAAGTTGTCAGCGACGTACTTCAGCCCAGCCCCTGTCCTTGTGTTGCCGCTTTTGTAACTCAGATTGCGGACTGCATTCAGTGTTTGGAATCCTGTGGTGTGATCTTGAAAGGAGAACTCAATCCTTTGAAGAGAAACAGAACACTGAGCCAGGTTGGGAAATGCTTAATGCCGAGAGACATCAAAGGTTCGATGCTCGGACATAATCGCGGCGGGTGTGGGTAAATAGGGTGCAACCAGATATTTATTCCCATCCCCCTCCCCACTTTCCCCCACATTTTCCCTTCTCTCCATGGCTGCCTTTTGTGCAATCGTTCCCATGGTGAATATACTTTAACATTCTTCCCATGATCCCTCACAATGTTCGCATGCAGCTGCTAAGGGGAAATCATGCAGCTTACACACCAATGTATCAACAAGGGGGAAAAATCTGTTGTAACTTTAGGGGGTGATCCTCAGATTCAGCATTAGCCGTACATGCACCACTTATGAGTGAAAACGTGTGAAAACATATACGTCCAGATTCAGGGACAGTTTCTTCCCAGCTGTCATCAGGCAACTGAACAAACCTATCAACAACTAGAGAGCTGACCTCATCTACCTCATTGGAGACCCTCAGACTATTTTTAATCGGACTTTACTGGACTTCATCTCCTTTATTAAAAAGAATAACAGGATAAAGTTATTCCCTTTTTCCTCTATCTGTACGCTGTGGAAGGCTCGATTGTAATCACGGATAATCTTTCCGCTGACTGGATAGTATGCAACAAAAAACTTTTCACAGTACCAAAAACTTTTCACTGTACTTCAGTGAAACTAAACTAAACTAAATTAACCTAATCTAGTCAAGTCAAGTCACTTTTATTTCTATACCACATTTATAAAACAACTCTCATTGACCAAAGTGTTTTATATAGGTGTAGGTACTAACGTTATACAACAGTGGTTCATAGATTAAGTACATTCATAAAGTACATACATACAAATCTAAAGATAGACTAGAGTACTCTATAAACCAGCATCTGCAGTTCCTTCCTACACATCTAAACTAAACTAAACCCAATTTCTCAGCAGTAAATATTATAACTTCCGAGTCAAACTATCCTTGGGGGTTAAAATGACACATTCAGACTCATACTGGCCTGAACAATATCGTCGGTTTCAAAAGGAAATCATTTATTATCATTCAGTAACTGTGCAATCCCCCAAAGCCCAAAAGCTGAGAGCGGCTGGTTTCTTATTTATGCTGACTCAGCTTTTTCAGATCTCAGTGGGACTGAGTGTGTGAACTGCCATTTCATTTAGTTAAACTGCCTTGCATTCTAACTTGTACACTCATGTGTGAATGTTCCTGATACAGCCAGCCAAAGCAATGTCAGGACAGATGCAAAGATCATTATGGCAACTTTGACCGGTGGTGGACCAGATATGTGGAATGGATTGATGCAGTAACAAGTGGGTGAGAGATTTGCAAATGTCTGAATTGCAAAAACATCTGCAATGTCAGGTAATTATTAAACCATGTTTCACTTTGAGGCAAATTTTAAAACATGAAGCAATAAAAGGGCTGTTCTCTCTGTGTTTGAACTAAAATCCTTTAAGGGCCTGTCCCACTTTCACAACCTAACTCATGACCTTTTTTACTTGTGGACATTTATCATCATGTTGAAAAAACGCCCCGACCTACTTGATGCCGCGAGTACCTACGACTAGCATCACGACCTACCTATGACCTCCTATGACCTTGTGTTAACCATGCTGCGGGTACGAGTCAAAGGCAAACGCGGCAGAGGTCGTGAATTAGGTCGTGAAAGTGGGACGGGCCCTTTACCAAATTAATTTGTCTGCCACTTCTGGGAGCAAACTATCCATGTTGGCTGATGATAGCTGGATAGCAGTTCTAACACTGGCTGTATTTTAAAGGGGATGGACTGACATTGAAGGTCATTGGGATATCCTGGTGATGAAACTGGAGTAATGGATATAAAATGTTTTCCTTTCAAGGAATAGCATGCACAAAGAATCTGAAAGGGTGGAAGAGTAGAAATATTAAGTAAAATGCAAACACAAGGAACTGTAGATCCTGGTTTACAAAAAAAAAGTTTTACTCCAACTCAGCGGGTCAGGTGCATTGTGCCTTTCCTTGTACTACATGCTGCCTGACCTGCTGAGTTACTCTAACAATTTGTGTCCTTTTTTAATTGAAATAAAATACTCTTGATTCCTGATGTATTCGGCTTCCTTTTTCCACCAGTCACCAATCCGCTTGCTGGCCAAGTCTGGCTGCCAATTAAGCAACATCTTAATCATTTTGATATTTCCTTTTCGATTCCCAAGACATCCCACCCCGTTCCAAACTCCAGCTCTATGATATTTTCACGTCTCCGTGTTTTTCCGGTCTGACCTGTTGAGTAACTCCAATCTTAATCGTTCCATCATTGGTGGCCGTGACTGGCAACCATTCCTTAAACCTCTCTATTCCTCCTTTAAGAAGTTATTTGAGCAAGCTTATAGTCATCCAACCCATTAATTTCTTTTGTGGTTTCATAGTCCACCCCTAGCAAAAACTTTCACGGATCACTTAATGTACTTGCTAAGGCGAAGGAGGCCTCTTAGCCCATCAAGTTCATTCTAGCTCACAGCAGAGCAATCTTTTCAGATCCCTTTCATCTCTAACCCCCCTCTCTCCCTGCCTTACATTGCGTTAAGATACTTCTGGCACATTAACGCACATGGTCAGTGTGGATGTGGATATGTAGGGTGCAACCAGGCACTTATTCCCCGTTCATAACAACATAGAATAATGCAGCACAAGAACAGGGCCTTCGGCCCACAATGTCTATGCCAAACGTGATGCCAAGACCATCTCTTATCTACCTGCGCATAATCCATTCCCTGCATATCCATGTCTTATCCAGAAGCCTCTCAAATGCCACTATCGTATCAAAATTACAGAGTTGTGGACGTAGCCTAGGCCATCACACAAACCAACCTCCCTTCCATTGACTCCATCTACACTTCACGCTGCCACGGCAAGACCCCCAGCATAATCACGGATCAGTCCCACTTCGGTCACTCCTTTTTCTTCACTCTCCCATCAGGCAAGAGGTACAGAAATTTGAAAATGCATACCACCTGATTCAGAGACAGCTTCTTCCCAGCTGTTATCAGGCAACTGAACCATCCTCTCACCATCTAGAGCTCCCACCTACCTCAATGAAGGAATCACACTTTACTTTGCACTAAACGTTATTCTCTTTATCCTGTATCTGTACACTGTTTATGGCTCAATTGTAATCATGTATAGTCTTTTCGCTGACTGGATAGCATGCCACAATAAAGCTTTTCACCATACCTCAGTACACATGATACTAAACTATACTGTACATGCACATTATTTAATTCCCTTCATGCATGTATTCCCATCCAAGGAATACACTCCAGTGTCACCAAATCCTCAGACATGCACATTCCCTTCATGCACAGCTGGCTGCTGACAACTTGGTTTCCAGCCTTTGTCCCTGGCATTACAAGTACTGAGCAGCATCTTACCTGGGATCATCGCTGTACTGGATAAGCCCGATTCTTACTGCACTTGGACCAATCACATTTGCAAACGGTTGAATGGTTGCTTCGATAAAGCTCTTGACTTGTTCAAACTTGACCCTCCCGATGCTTGAGGAGCCATCAACGAGGTAGACTATATCAGCTGCGTGGACGTTTTTGCAAATTGCTGAAATGCAAGGAGACATGCGTTAAAGCGAGAGACTGGATTGGTGTTTGCTTTCCCTAGTGCAGCCAGATTTTTACTTCAGTTCGTTTTAAGAGTCAAGAGTGTTTTATTGTCATTTGTCCCAAAATGGAACAATGAAATTCTTACTTGAAATTCGTACAATGAAACACAACAGATATGTAAACATAGTAATCTGTAAAACATCATGATATACAAACTATATATAATATATATATATATGTAAACAGACAATATTAGTCCAAAAACTAAAACAATGCTCCCAAGACAGCTAGCAGCAGGAAAAATGTTCCCAATGTTGGAGGAGTCCAGAAACAGGGACCACAGTCTAAGAATAAAGGGGAGGCCATTTAAAACTGCGATGAAAAAAAACCTTTTCACCCAGAGAGTTGTGTATTTGTGGAATTCTCTGCCACGGAAGGCAGTGGAGGCCAATTCACTGGATGAATTTAAAAGTGAGTTAGATAGAGCTCTTGGGGCTAGCGGAATCAAGGGGTATGGGGAGAAGGCAGGCACGGGTTACTGATTGTGGATGATCAGCCATGATCACAATGAGTGACGGTGCTGGATCGATGGGCCAAATGGCCTCCTCCTGCACCTATTTTCTATGTTCCTATGTAGTATGGAGCTTATTTGGAGGTTGTAGTGTTTAATAGCTTGATGGTTGGAGGGAAGAATCTGCTCCTGGCCCTGGACGTCACCGTTTTTAGGCTCCTGTACCCTCTTCACAACAGCAGGAGGGAAATGAGAATGTGGCAAGGGTGGTGTGTGTCTCTGATGATGCTCGGTGTCTTTTTGAGGCAGCGACTCCTGTAAATCCCTTCGATCTTCTTCTTGAACCACCACGGCCACCATAAAGATGTCTGTTTAGTAAGTTACCTTTCTGCCGCTTGGGTCAGTGATGTCTCGGAGGTTATACTGAAGGGGAAGAGTGAAGAGCCAGCAGTTGTGGGGGTATGCTGGTGCCAATAACATAGCTAAGAGAAGGCATGAGGTCCTGCAACAATAGTTTTGGGAGCTGTATGAAGAGCGGTATGAAAAGGTTGTTGGATTGTTTCCAGTGCCATGAGCTAGTGCGTATAAAAATAGAAGAATGTGTAACTCAGGTATGGTGCAAGGAGATGGGATTTAGGTTCCTGAATCTCTGGAACCTTTTCAGTAGTAGACGGGGTGTGTACAAGCAGAACATGTCACTTCTTAACCAAAACTGGATCAATATCGTTCCGGGTGATTTGCTGGTGCTGTTGGGGAAAGTTTAAACCAGAGATAGAACTGATATGTAGGCAGATACATGAAAAATGCAATAAAAATAGGATTATATTACATGGATTTTAATTTCCTGAAGATTAACTGGGATTGCTAGCATAAAAGGTTCAGAAGGGGCAGATTTTTCTTTAGGTATATATGGAGCCAAAAGGTAGAGTGGTCCAAAGCACTCACTGAGGAAATGGACTTTGTTGTTTGTTAGTAAAGGGGAAGATTAAATTCTAAGGTACGTCTCAATAAAGTAAAAGGAGGTAGTTGATGCCTCAGCATGCTAAAGGATGGATGAATCCCCAGGGTCAGATAAGATTAATCCTAGCCTACTGTGGAAAGCAAAGGAACAGGTTGCTGGAGCCTTAACTGAGATTTTTAAATCATTTAATGTGATTAAGTGCCCAATGGTTAGCATGGGTGTGGTGGGTCAAATGGCCCAGTTTCCATGCTGTACATCTTAATACCAGAGGAAAATTCAAGATTCAAGAGAGTTTATTGTCATGTGTCCCTGATAGGACAATGCAATTCTTGCTTTGCATCAGCACAACAGAACATAGAAGGCATGACTACAGAACAGATGCTATAGAAGTGGATACAATTACAATTTTCAAAAGACATTTGGACTGATATAGGGATAGGAAGGGTTTTGAGGGAAGTGGGCCAAATGCAGGTAAATGGGACTAGCCCAGAATGCCAAGTTGGCATGGAGAAGGGCTATGTACAAATGAAGGGCCTGTTACAATGCTATGATTCTCCGTTTCAGATAACACCTACAACAGTCCCACATTCCCACAGACCTGTGACCGTGTCTGTTTGTGTCTGTGCCCAAGTGTGTGCATGTGCATTACATGTACAGATCCAAAATGTTTTGTGACATGCACTCTGGATGCAGTTTTACAGGAGACTTGTCCCATCATGGGTATAGGTTTACCAGAAAGTTGCCTGAATTTGAGGATTTCAGCTACAAGGAGTGGTTAGGTAAATGTGGATAATTTGTCGGATCATCAGAGGTTGAGGGTAGACTTGAGAGAAGTATATAAAATTATGAGAGGCATAGATTGGGTATTCAGTCAGAACCTTTTTTCCCAGGGTGGAAATATCCAGCAGTAGTGGGCATAGCTATAAGGTGAGAGCGGCAAAGTTTAAGGGAGATGCGTGGGGCAAGTCTTTTTACACAGAGTGCTGGGAGCCTGAAACGCATTGGCAGAGGTGGTGGTGAAGGCAGATACAGCAGTAGCATTTAGGAGGCCTTTAGATAGACACATGGAAATGCAAGGAATAGAGTGATATGGATCATTAATAGGCAGATGAGATCAGTTTAACTTGGTATCATTTTCGGCACAAACATTGTGGGCTGAAGAGCCTGTTCCTGTGCTGTACTGTTCTATGTTTGATTAACCTAGGCTGAGCTTTCAGCTTCAGTATCTGTTCCCATTGACAATACAACCCTCCATCTACCAGCCGTGTCAATAGTCAAACTGCTCCACCGAGTCTGGCTTTATCCTCGTCACAAATCTTTTACCAATGATGTAGCAACCCACGTTACCTTTCTGTGCTTGTCCCAGTGAGCTGGTGAGGAACAAAACCTGGATGGTTCCAAGCAACAAGAGAGATGTTTCCATTGTCTGTATTGGAAAAAGTAGAGAACAGAGTGGCATTAATGGAGGCTTCCCAACCACAGGGCAAAGTAGTATCTTAGCAAACACACTTCCTTAGCCCAAACCGCATGTTCACCACAGTATGGATATTGGGAACAGAGAAACAGCCCTTGCAAGCCTCTTGCACCTGATCTGATCGTGGCTGATTTGTAGTGTTGAAGAATACATTGGTACACAAAAATCACTCCTTACGGTAACTTCGGAACTGGTTCTCAGACCACAGAGTATTTATAAAGCTTCTTTAATATAGTAAGCAGTTCCATAGAACTTCACAGGAATGCTAACAGAAAGGAGACGAGTCTTGTGTACTGCCACAGCCTTATCTACTATTCTTACACTCTTGTACTTAAGTATGATTGTGCTTGTGTGCAGAAAGATTTTTACTGAACTGTATGAAAAAAAAATGGAATTTTATTTTACCTAGGTACATGTGACAAAAAAGTACCATTGAACATATGGGTAGCTCAGCTGTGAAACGGTAGAGTTGGTGCCTTACAGTGCCAGAGGCCCAGGTTCGATCCTGACTATGGGTGTTGTCTGTATGGAGTTTGTATGTTCTTCTTGTCTATACAGTCCTTGAGCATTCGCCCCAGGACCCCGTGGGTTTTTTTTCCGGATTCTCCAAATCCGTACATATTTATCGGCTAATTAGCTTTGGTAAAAATTGTAAATTATCCCTGGTGTGTAGGATAGTGCTGGTGTACGTGGTGATCGCTGGTCGGCGCGGACTCCGTAGGCCAATTGTCCCGTTTCCACGCTGTATCTCTAAAATCTAAAGTAAAGAACCATCGAGATATTCTTTCACACTCAGACACAGAAGGAGACAGCAGGCTACATTGTTCCAAGAGTATGCTATCAAGAGCTTCTTGAAGGACAGGAGTCACTGCAGGAGGATCGTCCCAGGCCCCAAGGACACACAAACCAATTTGCAATGGGCAACATTATTCACAGAGGCTACCATAATTATAATTACCAAGACCAAATAAACAAAGCTCACCACCACCTCTAACCTTCACTTCTAACCCTAACTTCACAGCACTGTCATTTTTCCCTTTCACTGAAAAAAATTATAACAAATAAATAAGTGTTCAAAGCAGCTGAAAAAACACATAGATTATTTTAATGCCCCTATAATCTTTCTCCTGGGAGCCTGGCAACAGTATTCAGTAATTTCTGAACTTTTCCAGGACATTCCTTGAGGATTGACAATCCTGTAGACCTTTGCTGCCAGAAGCAGAAATGTTCTCCCCAGAGTTAAATCAACCCATTGCTTAGTCAAAGAGACGGGAAAAACAAACTATCAAGACTATGTCAAAGGGTGGAATTTGAAAAGTATGCACGAACCCCTACGGATCCGCTACGGACATTCTCCGAGTTCAAATCAGGGGAAAACTCGGGAGAACTTGTGAATTACCTCGTACAGTGGGACAGGGGCTTAACGGTGCTGGAGTAACTGGTGCAGGTTAGGCAGCATCTCTAGAAAATACGGATAGGTGACGTCTTGGGTCAGGACCCTTTTCAGACTGATGTTTTGGGCTGAGACCTTTCTCCAATCTGAAGAAGGGCCCCGACCCGAAATGTCAGTCTGAGGAAGGGGCCTGACCAGAAATGTTACCTAACATGTTCACTATAGATTTTACCTGTCTTCAGTTACTCCGCACCTAGTGTTTCTTCGTGTATCTTCTGTTCTTACTGGCTCCCCACAGCATCTGAATAATGTCAGAATTGCAAGTTTAATTTTTGCACATCTGGAGAACAGAAGAGTTCTTTGTGTTCGATGGGACACCGTTTCCCCCCCCCCCCCACCCCACCGCCCACCCACAATAGCCAAGCGGATGGGAGAGCCCTCGGACTGGACAAGAGACAGAGATATCTTAATTGAGAAACAAGATGTGGCCTTGCTGGGATTTAACAAGATGTGGGAGGAAGGAATGATTCCTGGAAGTTCAGGAGCTTTACAGTGATCTTGGCAATTCATATTCTTTGGTTTTTAAACTTATTGAGTTTGAGGAATAGTCAGAGTGGTTTTAAAAGATTTAGGAATACCAGTTCTAGCTAAGCCTGGTGCACAACTAAAGTAGTTTTATTTTACACATTTTATTTGTGGAACTAGTTTAGTTTCATACGATATATGGCACTATAGGCTGCCTCGTAAAAGTGGCCAATTAAATCAAAGACTTGTCCCATGCTTGACAGTCCTTTTCCCACTTCTATTGACACAGATCCTGAAGATACAGAATCTTGAAGGCATGCACCATTAGACTCGGGACCAGCTTTCCCCCCCCAATATTATCAGGTTTCTGAACGGTTCATAGCTAGGGTACTGTCCAAGTCACCTCTACCTCATTGCAGTCTATAGAGCTGGTGCGCTACAAAGCTGCGAACCGTATATTGTACTCTGTATCTTCCCAGTTGGTCTACCTACGTGCAGCAGTGCATGTTATACGTAAACTCAGGTATGAAATATGCTGCAGGGTGTTTATAACGTGATTTCAAACCTGCAAGGTCACTGGGCTGAAAAGGACACAAAGTGTTGGAGTAACTCAGCGGGTCAGGCAGCATGTCTGGAGAACATGGATAGGTGACGCTTCAAGTTGGAACCTTTCTTTAGACAATCAGTTCATTCCAAAGAAGTGCAGGTTTATAGGTTAATTGGTGCCTGTAAAATGTCCCGAGTGTGTGGGATAGAACTAGTGTATGGGTGACTGCTGGTCGGTACGGACTCATTCGGCCAAAGAGCCTGTTTTTGCTCTGTATCTCCAAACGATTGTACTTGAGTTTGACTTGATTTTATTGATGCATAATATTATCAAATCTGATAGGATAGCATGCAAAACTAAGCTCGTCACTGTACCCCAGTACACGTGACAATAGTGCACCTAAACCTAAACTGAGATTTCTCACAGTGCTTCCATCGGGACCACCACGAAAAGTGCATGTTATTTCATTTCGGAGTCACGTGAGTGACTTCGTGAAGAGCCCGCCGGCACGCATGCGCGACATATCGTCGCAACGCATTGCTGCCGACGGCTGGCGGTGGGGTGCGCTCCCCGCCAGCCCTTCATAAGGAACCACCTGGGTGAGTGATACTAACCTTCAGTTGGTTCGTCCTTGTTGTCTGTTTTCTTTCAGCAAGGGCGTGGATTGGGAGTACGGAGGAAATGTCCGGTCGGAGTCGTCGGCCATCTGTCCCGGCGCCCTCATTATCGACTACACCTGGGGCCGGGAGGAAGGCGGGGAAACCGGAGAATCCTGTTCCTGCAGGTCGGGACCCGCTCACTCACCACAGCTCCGGGGAGGAGTTCGTGGAGGAGGACAGCGGGGTGCCACCAGAGCGGGTGGACCCTGCTGCAGCATTCAGGTCGCCAGCGGGCCCGTTGGCGACCTCGGGCAAGGGGTCGCGTGCAGCGGCACGGCCCCCCTCCTCTAGCCCTCCAAGGAAGGGCAGGGGAGGAGCCCATAAGCCTAACCCTTCACGGGCCAAGGCATCACCTGCCGCCGAGCTGCGGTCTGGTGCAACGGCGGGACCCAGGTCGATGGTGAGGTCTAGCATCCAACCCCCAAACCCCGAAGCCGGGACGGGGGGCTTGGGTAGGGTCCCGCCTCGGTCGCCGAGTCCCCCATGGATGGGAGGACGAGACCATGCATCGGCAAGGTCCACGATGTGGGCAGCCGGCAAGCCCGCGCGGGCGTCGGATCTCCATGCTTCTGCTGGTGCCGACTCCCAGCCGCTTTTGCCCTTCGTGGCAGCGGCTTCCGCTCCCGCTAAACGGAGGCGGTTGAACACATCTCCCGTGCGGGAATCGCGCGGTTTCGCTTCGGCGGCCGGCAGCGACATCTACCGGCACCGAGATCGCCTCGACGAGGTGCGGGCCGATGACAGGAGCCCCGGCAATTTTTCTGAGCCGGAGGACTCCGACCACCCGAGTGTTCAGGGTGGCGGGCGTATTGACCGTATGGAGCGGCTACTGGAGCTTCTGCTGCACAATCAACAGCAGCAAGCGTCCAGCATCGACAGGCACAGGGCAGTCTCACCAGCCTCCATCACCTGTTTCGAACAGCCAGAAGAGGAAGGGTTTGTTGACCCTGCACCACCTCCGTCGGAGCCGCCGCCGGAAGATCTTCTCGATGTGGCGGCAAAGTTCGCTGCCCCACTCACCACTGGGCTTCCTCTCAACCCCAAGCTGGCTGCCACGGTGGATTTCCTCACAAACCATCAGCTCCAGGAGGAAGTCCTTTCTCAGGCTATCCATCGCCACAAACCTCCGTCTAACTGCAATGCCCTTAATGTGCCTGTGGTCAATACGCCCATATGGGGCAACATCGGCGTGGCTATCCGACATCAGGAGCTGAAGCTCCAGCGGATCCTGAAACTTCTCACGGCCGGTATTACCGCCTTTGCGTGGTCGGTCGATGGGGAAGATCTTAATCTAGACCAGGAGGATGCATTGGCGCTGTTATGTGCCACCCAACATGAGATCAATGCCTTCCGCAAACACAGCATCCGCCCGTCACTCAACCCAAAGTTTGCTGGGTTGTGCAAACCACCACCGCCACCGCCGCCCCGACAGCTATTCGGAGAAGACCTCCCGAAGAGGGTCAAAGAGCTTGATGAGGTAGCCAAGACGGTGGGACTCATGCGATCACAGATCGCCCCCAGGCCGTCGGCCCCGAAAGCTCCGCTTGCCCGACCACGAGGGTCGGTTGCTCCAGCAACCAGAACATATACTTCAGTGCCACATCGTTATCAACAGGCCCAGCAACAGCGGTCTTTTTTGGGGCCAGGACCGCAGCGGCCCCAGTGGAAAATGAAGACACCCCAATATCAGCCCAACCCAGCACCTCCGCGACCAACCAAACATGTCAAGGACCGCCGATAACCATGGAGGTGAGGCGGTCTGGTTTTCTTTTCTCTGTTCCTTTAACGTCACATGTTGGTGGGCGACTTCGTTTCTTTTCTGAGGCATGGGGGACTGTTACTTCAGATGAGTTGATTTTACAGAATATTCGGGGTCATACTATTGAGTTTATTAACGGGGACATTCCTCCATCCCAGCATATGCCTAATCGGAAGTTTACGCTGTCTGCCGTTGAACAGGCAGCAGGCTCAGCTGAAATTTTACGATTAGAACAAAAAGGCGTGATAGAAAAAACTATGCACGAGCATATTGAATTTGTCTCCAATATCTTCACTAGACCAAAAAAGGATGGAGGTTGTCGAGTGATTATTGATCTGACCCAGCTGAATACTTTTGTAACATACACCCATTTTAAAATGGACACTTTTGAGACAGCCAAATCATTGATTTCGCATGGCTGCTTTATGGCATGCATTGATTTAAAAGATGCGTACTATTCTGTATCCATTCGGAAACATCACCGGAAGTTCTTAAAGTTTGTTTGGATGGGTCAGCTCTGGCAATACAGGGTTTTGCCGAATGGGCTTACTACAGCCCCTAGACTATTTACTAAATTACTAAAACCTATCATGGCCCAATTAAGACAGCAGCAGCATATCGTAATGGCCTATTTGGATGATATCCTGATTATTGGCATAACCCTGGAGGCAGCTGAGCGAGCAGTTTCGGCCACTGTCGCGATTTTTCAGCGGCTGGGGTTTATTGTCCATCCAGAAAAGTCAAAGTTCTACCCTTCCCAGGTTATGGATTATCTGGGGTTCACGGTGGACTCCAATCGTATGAGGGCCACCATACCAACTAACAAGGTTGGGGATCTCACCCAAGCATGTCAGGATCTAGCCTGCGCCAGTATACCATCAATTAGGCAAACAGCTAAGGTGATTGGCAAAATCGTAGCATTGTTTCCAGCAGCCCAGTACGGGTCTTTGCATTATCAAAATTTGCAAAGAGCCAAGATTGCCGCGTTAAAACAGAACGCCGGTCATTTTGACAGACCAATGCGGCTACCTCCTAAAGCTAAGATTGAGCTACAATGGTGGGTGTGCAATATTGGTAGCTCATTCAAACCCATTATTGTGCCCAATCCGATGGTATACTTGCAAACCGACGCGAGCTCCCAGGGCTGGGGAGCTACGGATAACTGTTCTAGTTGTGGGGGCAGGTGGGACACCCTTGAATCTAGCATGTTGCTATCACAAGGGATAAACTATTTGGAGCTGCTTGCAGCATTTCACGGACTTCGGGCTTATTGTTCCAATCTCATTGGGGCTCATGTCCGTATCCAAATAGATAATACCACGGCGGTGGCATATTTAAACCATATGGGCGGTACCAGGTCAATTTCATGCGATGAATTGGCTAATACAATTTGGCTCTGGTGTATTGACAGGGATATTTGGATTTCAGCTACCTATTTGCCAGGTACGCTTAATACTGTGGCGGACACCAGGTCACGCAAGTTTAATGACAATATCGAATGGATGTTGCATCCTCAAATTTTTGCCAAAATTGCAGCCAAATTTGGTCAACCGGATATCGATCTCTTTGCGTCCCGGTTGAACCATCAGGTACCAACATACGTTTCATGGGAACCAGATCCTGGGGCATTGGCGATAGATGCATTCTCGCTAGACTGGGGGAAGTGGTTCTTCTACGCATTCCCCCCGTTTTGCCTCATCAGTCGGGTATTGCAAAAAATCAAGATGGATGCCGCTCGGGGCATTCTTATTATACCCGACTGACCCACGCAGCCTTGGTATCCGGTGGTCTTTGACATGATCAGTCAACCCTGGGTCCCTTTAGAGGGTTGCCCGCAATTGGTTACTCACCCTGTGTCAGGGGAGCCGCATCCCTGCCATCGCTATTTAAATTTACTGGCTTGCAGGTGCTGACCAGGCCATTGCTGCAGTATGGCCTCTCCACCCGAACTATGGCCACCATTGGGGCATCGTGCCGAGAGTCGACCAGGCGAAGATACCTCTCCCACATCGCAAAATGGGAAGCCTGCTGCAGCCGCTCTCGCATCACATATGACGATGTCTCCATAGCCGACGTCCTGGAATTCCTCGCGGGGTTGCACCACGATGAACACTTAAGTTATAGTGCCATCAACAGCGCCAGGAGTGCGCTGTCATTCTACCTCAAGATTGAGGTAGGATCCAACAGGCTAGTGTCCAGACTCATGCGGGGTATATTCAACATGAATCCGCCTACACCACGCTATAACATCACCTGGGATGTCAGGGATGTACTAACCCTGCTCAGGACGTGGTCACCCATGGAAGGGTTACAGCTGGACAAACTCACCATGAAACTGGTGATGTTACTAGCGCTGACTTCAGCACAGAGGGTACAGACGCTCCATAAACTCCGTATTGACAGGATGACCTCTACCCCTGGAGAAGTAGTATTCTTTATTGATGAGCTACGAAAGCAGCATAGACCTGGGTGCACAGGGCTGCAGCTGAAGTTCCCGGCATACCCCGCAGATGCTAGGCTATGTTTAACCACTCATATCCGTCACTATGTCAAGGTGACGAGACGCATCAGAGGAATGGAGAAATACCTGCTTGTCACTCACAAAAGACCTCACCATCGAGTGACAGTCCAGACAATATCCAGGTGGCTCCGGATCGTCTTGGGTAAGTCAGGTATTGACACTAATGTGTTCAAGTCTCACTCCACCAGGGCTGCATCAACGTCGGCGGCGAGGGTCATGGACGTGCCCATGGACCATATTCTCGCCACAGCAGGATGGGCAAATGAAGCTGTGTTCCAGCGATTCTACAATAAGCCTGTTGCTGCTCCCCTGCAGTTCGCGGAGGCCGTGCTGAACGCAGGGCAAGAACGTGGGGATGTCCCCGAATAAGGGGTTTTGCTTTGTTGTTAATAAATATTCTTTTGTTTTTCAGTATAACCTGGTTTCAGCAACTTGTTTACTCCCATCCATCCTTGCTAGTGGTGTGTCAGCATGGACGTGGTCCAGGGCGTGTGATCACAGAAGCTTTGAAGTCTTCACGAAGTCACTCACGTGACTCCGAAATGAAATAGTAAGATTGAACGAGAACTTACCAGTTCGAAGGTTGATCTTTATTTCATGAGGAGTTGCGGTGAGGGATTTCGTGCCCTCCGCTCCCAACCCTCGATCATACTCAACTGGTAATTAGAGTCTCTTCAATCTTACTATGCCAAGTCATTTCTGTTGTTGTTTCTGTGATTCCACACCGCTACTTTGAAGAATGTCGCGCATTCGTGCCGGCGGGCTCTTCACGAAATCCCTCACCGCAACTCCTCATGAAATAAAGATCAACCTTCGAACTGGTAAGTTCTCGTTCAATCTTACTATTTGTAACCATGTCAGTGATAATGTACCTGGCTACAAAATGGACCGCCTAAACACAGGTAGCAGCGAATTATAAGGAAAATGATAGAATGGTTTAGGCTGAGAATCCCTTAGCTCAGGTCTTTGAAAGTTAAAAGCAGGGCAGACATTGGCATAGGCGTTAAAATCAGTGGTCAGAAATGGAGGAACAAGCTAACTATGGAAACAAGGAACTCCAGATGCTGGTTTACACAAAAGGATTCAAAGTTCTGGAGTAAAGGGCCTGTCCCACTTGGCAATTTTTTTCGGCGACTGCCGGCGTCATATCAGTGTCGCCAAAAGATTTAGAATATTTCAAAATCCAGCGGCGACAAATAAAATGTTGCGACACTTGAAAAATCACCACGGGTCATACGTCATCACACCGCGGCACCGCCGCGTCACGCCGCAGATTTTTCGGTGATCTTTATATGTCAATTAATGATGCCGCCAGACACCGAAAAAAATCGGCAAGTGGAACATGCCCTTTATTCTGCAGGTCAGGCAGCATCCCCAGAGAACATGGATAGGTGACGTTTCGGGTCGGGGTCCTTCTACACATTTATCGTCTGAAGAAGGCCCAAACCAAAACGTCACCTCCAGCGATGTTGCCTGACCCGCTGGGTTACTCCAGCACTTTGTATCCTTTTGAGCCCAGTTACCTTGCTGGCTTAGTGATTGGTCTGAAATCACGTCATAAACTCCCTGTGGCATATCTCATTCCTGAGTTTACATATAACGTGTAATTGAAAGGAGACATAAAACCTCTAGATAACACGTCCCTCTGACATAACATGCCTTTTGTATAATTTGGAAAACCTGACACATGGAAAAGGGTTGGTTTAGCATACCTTGAGTAGAAGGAATGCAAGCTTGAATTATTTCTGCCTCACGCCGTTAACCCTTTACAGTCACAGATCTCATTCTTGGTAAGTCCTCACTTGAACCTCAACCATTTTTTAACATTATAAACCAAGCCTTTAAATTACCTTCTCCCTTGCTTTGAATTAAATTCATGCAATGAGTATCACTTTGAGAGTGTTCCTTCAGTTAAATGGTTTAACTGTGAAAAGGGTTGAGAGGATAAAAGGGACCCGGTGGCAGAAACAACGGTATGATACAAGGGGTGAATCAGCTACCCGAGTACCTGGTCAATCACCCGGTACACCAACACCACCCTACACCTTAGGGACAATCACCCAGTGCACCAGCACTACCCTGCACCTTAGGGACAAATTAACCAAAGGCAATTAACCTACAAACCAGTACGTCTTTGGAGTGTGGGAGGAAACCGGAGCACTCAGGGAAAACCTGCATGGTCACAGGGAGAACGTACAAACACCGTACAGACAGTACTAGGCGTCAGGATCACACCCATGTCACTGGCACTGTAAGGCAGCAACTCTACCGCTGCGCCATGTGTTGTCCGTGTTTCGGAGATATCTTCCAATTCATATTTCTCGCAGCACACAAGGAGCCCTACAGCTCAACATGCCTGTGCCAGGTCTTGGAACAATCCTATTAATCCCATTTCCCAGTAACCTGTGATCCCATTTCCCAGTAACCAGTCTCCCACGTGCCAACTAAGATGCCCATCTCAGCTAGACCTATTTTCATGCATTTGACCCATATTCCTCTAAACCTTTCCTATCCACATATCTGGTCAAATGTATTTTAAATGTTGCTATGTACCTGCATGAACCATTGTTGAAGATTACTTTTAGAAAGGGAAAATTCATGACAATGACTCCTCCACCAAACACACTCCCGGAGATCATAAACTTAATATTTATGTTCAATCGAGTTAAAAGCTACAGTTCCAGGGCCACATCTGTGCGGCCATCATCGTCACATCTGGCCGCAATTGGGTTTGAGATATTCGGATAGCTAAGTGAA
The DNA here is from genome assembly GCA_963514005.1 of Raja brachyura. The sequence continues at coordinate 21,085,199 of OY740796.1, read as the reverse complement.
CATGATTAAGGTAGGTGTATTTAAAAGTGATGGACATATTGAACACAGGCCTGTGCAGTATTACCATACTACATCTAAGAACTGGGGATATCGGGAACTGTGGGGAAAAAGGCAGATGAACTCCCAAAAACCATTAAGGATTATGGATAACAACTCCCACTCAGCTTCCAACAGTAGTAATTAATCAACACAACAGTCTACTAGGCTTCTAACTACCAGATGCGAGCCAAATGGGGAGACTAAAAAGGGCGACGCACAGCTTTGTCAAAGAGTTAAATTTTTTAAAGTATCTTAAAAGAGGAAAGGAGTGCAAGGGGAGAGATTTGGCATGGATGGGCAGATGATCTGCTCATTAGCTCAATGTTATGTTTTAGACTGTTTTAGACTGTGCTGCATGCCAATTGGCTGATCAGCTATCCTGGTTACAATTACCATCAGATGTGAAGGTTGGGAACCGTTGGTAGAAACATGAGCGAACACGGGAAATAGAAGCAGAGGGAGGATTTTAATCCCTCGACTGGTCCATCATTCAAAATGTTTTTAGCCTGACCACCAATTTTGTTCAAAACTGCTCAACCCTTGTTTCCCTTAATATTGTCAAATCTCCACCTGGCGGCACAGTGGTGCAGCGGTAGAGTTGCTGCCTTACAGCACTTGCAGCGACAGAGACCCAGGTTCGATCCTGTCTACGGGTGCTGCCTGTACGGAGTTTTTCGTTCCCCCCGCGAGGGCGTCGATTTTTTCCAAGATCTTTGGTTTCCTCTCACTCTCTGTAGGTTAGTAGGTTAATTGGCTTCTGTAAATTGTAAATAGTCCCTAGTGTGTAGGATAGTGTTACTGCACAGGGATCGCTGGTTGGCACAGTCTCGGTGGGCCTGTTTCCACAGTGTATCTCTAAACTCCAACTTGAATCTGGTCAGTGACTGAGGCTCCACGGCCCTCTTAGGTGAACAATTGAAGCTAAGCCACCTGATGGATGAAGACATTTCTTCCAACCTCTATCCTAATTGTCAACCTCTTATTGAGTCGACAAATTGGTTTTGGAAACCCCATTCAGAGGAAACATCAGATCCTCATCTACCATCTCAAGCCCTGAAAGAATTCTGGTCCTTTCATAGAACAAAGAACATTGCACAGAAGAGCACAAGAACAGATGTTTCTACCCACATGACCTATACCGAATATGATACCAAGACCAACCCTTATCTGCCTACACAATCCATATCCCTCCATTCTCCTGCATATCCTGCATGTGTCTATCCAAAAGTATCTTAAATGTCACTATCATATCTGCTTCAACCACCACCTCTGGCAACGCGCTCCAGGCACCCACCACCCTCTGTGTAAAAAACTGCATCGCGCATCTCCTTTAAACTTTGCCCCTCTTACCTTAAAGCTATACCCTCTAGTATTTGATTTTTCCATCCTGGGAAAAAAAGGTTCTGTCTGTATATCGTATCAATGTCTCTCATAATTGTATACACTTCTGTTAGGTCTCCCCCAAACTTCAATGAGATCACCCCGTGTTCTTTGAAGCTCGATACCTGGTCTTTTTTTTACAACTTTTCAGGTGGCAAACTTGCTGCTACAGGAATGACATTGGCAGTTCCTTCACCGGGTGCTCCGGCTTCCTCCCGTACCCCAAAGACATGCAGGTTTGTAGGTTAAATGGCTTCTGTAAATTGTAAAAGTTGTCCCAAGAGTGTAGGATAGTGTTAGCGTACAGGGTGATCACTGGTCAGCATGGACTTGGTGGGCCGAAGGGCTTGTTTCCGCGCTGCATCTCGAAAAGTTTTTTTTAACTTTCAATGGTTCATGTACAAAGTTATTCAGATCCCTTTGAATGCCAAATACCTTTAAATTTCTTGCCATTTAGAAACCTACTCAATTTTCCAAATTTTTTCCAACAAAGTGGCTGGCATTATGTTTCATCTGTCACCTCCCTGCCTTTTCACTTAGCATATCCTTACCTACCCGAAGCCTCTCTGCTTCGTTCCACAGCCCAGGAAGAGTGTGGACACTATGTGAATACATTACAATTAATTTCCTCATCTACATTGTTACTATAGACTATGAATAGCTGGATCCCCAGCATTGAGTCCTGCATTGATTTTAAACTGGAAAGGGTGCAAAGAAGATTTACCAAATGTTGCCTGAGCTATAAGAAGAGGTTGAGCAGGCCAGGACTTTATTCCTTGGAGCGCAGGAGTATGATGGGTGATCTTTTTTGGTGTATAGGATCATGAGAGGAACTGATAGGTAAATGCACAGTCTTTTACCCAGTGTAGGGGAATCATGATCCAGAGGATACACTCTTAAAGGTGGGACGCAGAAAGGATCAAAGATGTAATAGGAACCTGAGAGGCAAGTTTTTTACGCAAAGGGTGGTAAATATATGGTACAAGCTGCCAAAGGAGGTAGTAGATGCAGCAGGTACTATCATAATGTTAAAAACACATTTGGACAGGTACATGGATGATGGGTTTAGAAGGATGTGGGCCAAATGCAGGTAGGTGGGAGTGTGTAGATGGAGCATGTTGGTCGGGTTGGGCAAGTTTGACCCAAAGGGCCTGTTGCCACTCTGTATAAATCTATGACTCTGAAAATGACCCATTTATACTTTTTCTTTCCTTTGCATTTATTAACTAATCCACATTGGTATATGATGCGTAATACTATTGTCATACAGCATGGAACCAGGCCCTCCAGCCAAACTTGCCTATACCAACTATGCATGCTAATTTTGCTGTAATATTACTGATTATTAATTTGTTTCATTGATTATTGTATTTATTTGAGTGTTGTGTTAATATGTCTGTGAAGCTGTAGCAAGTTAGAATTTCATTGTTCTGTTAACAATACATGACAATTAAACACTTGATTCTTGACTCTAGTCTCTTATCTGGCACATTATAAAAGGCCCCCTTAAATACACAACATCCACTGGTTTGCCCTTATAGTGCTAGTTACAACTTCAAAAGGCCCAAACATATTTGTCAAACATAATTTCCCTTTCATAGATCCACATTGCCCAATCCTTTCAGAACCCTGCCACCATTTCCTCAATATTACATTCCAGCATGGAGTATGTCCCTACTGGTCTGACTCACACTGGCCATCGGTAGGCATCTTTGGAAGATGTGGGATAGAGGATATGGTTTGAGGGGAAGGGAGAATGGTAACATCCCTGGTGCCAACTGCAGCCAAAAGTCCCTGGTCTGCTGCGGTTATGCACACTTATTGTTTAATTTATTGGTGTTTAATTTATTGTCACATGTCACAAATGGCCTCCTATATCAGAAGTATGTAATGTGTAAAATAAGTGACATCAAATGGTGTTTGGAGTTAATAATTCAATAGTCCAAAGTATGTATTTCTCAGGGTTTCTTCCGATACAGGCCATTTGGCAGATCAGCCTATCCTGGCTATCAGAGCAATCCCATTTGTAGACTTATTTCCAGGTAATTTCCTCCTCGTTCATCTGACAATCAACTCCACCTTTATTTTCTCACTGCTCCTTTCCACGGAGGGCAATTGATGGCAGCCACCCCATTTACAATCGAGCACGTAGTGGCACAGTGGTAGAGTTGCTGCCTCACAGTGTCAGAGACCCGGGTTCGATCCTGACTACAGATGCTGCCTGTAGGGAGTTTGTCCATTCTCCGTGCAACTGTGGGGGATTCCTCCATATCCGCTGGTATCCTCCCACACGTGCAGGTCTGTAGGTTAATTGGCTTCTGTAAATTGTAAATTGTCACTAGTGCGTAGATAGTGCTAGCATACAGTGATCGCTGATGGGCATGGACTTGGTGGGCCGAAGGGCCTGTTTCCACACTGTACCTCTGTAGTCTAAATTCTCTGGGTCGTCGGAGGAACCAGGAGCACCGACCGGTGAGGGGGAGAAATCCAGGCAGTCACCAAGAATGTGCAAACTCCACACTGTCAGCTCCAGAAGACAGAGATTGAACTTGAGTCGCTGGAGTGCTGAGGCAGCCTGATGCGTCACCGTGCTGTCTGATGGAGTGTCATGGGGAAGATTTTTAAATGGATCTTCCCAGCTGCAACCCTGCGGGGGTTTGGCAGGATTAGTTTGTTGCTGTTTAACATTAAGCCACATCAGTTGTTGGGAGCTATTGGTTGGGACATGCAACAAAGAAGGCCAATTCATAAGGAGGAAGAGAGTCTCATTCATCCTTTGATGAATAAACCACCATCAGAAGTTTGATGCTGGATCGGTTTCTGCTATGAGGGGAGGTTGAGGAAATGTTTGATGGTGCGGTTTGATTTTCTTTCTTGATCGGAATGAAAAAAGTTCAAGTTTATTGTGGTACGCATGAGGGCAGGAAGGTACAAGAAACAATGAAACATCTTTTTATAGTAACAAAGGAACACAGATTAAAATAAACAGACAAAAATAAATTAGACTTAAATGTAATTGTACAAAATTGTAAAAAAAACAAGGCAGTAGTGCAAGAAAGTAATTAGAAAGCAAAGCAAGGAAGAAAGCAGTTGTTCCTGAGCCTGGGGGCGTGGGGCTTCAAGCCTCTGGACCTTCTGCCCGATAGTGGTAGTGAGAAGATGGCATGGCCTAAACGGTGGGGATCCTCAAAGATAGATGCCATCTTCTTGAGGCATCACCTCATTAGATGCTTTCAATGGGAGGCTGTGGGGAGGGCTGTGCCTGTGATGGACTGGGCTGAGTCTACCACTCTCTAGAATGTATTTTCAACCACTTTCTCTTGAAGACAATCTCCCTGAACCACTTTCCTCTCAGTCTGCCGAGTAAGCAACATAGCCCATTGTTTTCAAATCCTTCTATGGTCTAGCCCCTTCCACCCACTCTCGAATCTCCTCCAGCCCAAAACTATCTGAGATCGGCAACTCTTCCAATTCTGGCTTCCTGCCATCCCAAGTTAAATCTCCCTACCAGTGGAGGCCATGCTTATGGCTGCCAAGCTCCTCACTGTAGAATAATTCCCTCCCGTATTCCCTCTACCACTTTCTGCCTACTTACATGACCCAGCAGAAAACAGGCACAATGTGAGCCTCAGTCTACAACTCATCAGACAACAAAATCCCCCTCTTTTAGAGCAGCAAGGGACAGGGCGGTTTAAGAGGGGGTAAAACGAGGCCACCAAAGTATTCAAATTTCAACTCCAATGTGGAAGCAAGATCATGCCGTTATAGCGTCAATGAGCTAAACCATCTGGAAACAGGTCCTCCGATCCAACTTATCCATGCCAACAAGTTGTCCAACCAAACTAGACCCACTTGCTTCTACCTGCCCTATATCCCTCCAAATCTTTCCCATCCATGTACCTGTTCAAGGATCACTTAAATGTCATAATTGTACCCACTCCACCACATCCTCCATACTCGCACAAGCTTCTGTGTTGAAAAAGTATCCCCTTAGTTAAATCTCTCCCCTCTCACCTTAAACCAATGTACTCCGGTTTCAGACTCCCTTACCCCAGGGAAAAGACTGTATCGATTCACCTTAGCTATGCCCCTCATGATTTTATATATGTTATAAGATCACCCTTCTCAGCTCCAAAGACTCAGCCTTTCAAGCCTCTCCGAACAAGCCAAACTTTACAGAGCCAATAACATCCTATTAAATCTTTTTTGCACCCTTTCCAGTTTAATGACATCCTTCCAATGACAGGGCAACCAGAACTGTACAAGTAAGCTTTGATGTTTTCATGCCAAGAAACAAGAGGAGATGCCGCTGTAAATACTATTGACTGCGGAAGTTGGCATGCACTTCAAAATACACAGACAAATCGTTGTGTTCAGTTGAACAAACAGGACTTTCTTATTTGTACAAAATTATGCTGTTTGCAAACTAAAAGCAGGTCTTCGTCTGATGGAAAGCATTCAGGACAAAACATCTTTGTCCCTCCAGGGTCAATTAGGTCAGAAGGGGTTCCAGGAGCAGCTGATGACTGGCTGCATGTCAAACACCTACTACGCAGAAAGTCCAAGCACTCCAGTCATATTTGGGGGTCTGCCACGCACTGGATTGCACAGTTCTCCAGCAAGAGAACCAGCATTGGATCTTGTCTCTGGAACTGATCCTGTCACCAACTAGAGAGAGGTCCTGAACTACCATCTTTGCAACCCAGTCAGCAAAAAGACTGCACATGATTACAATCAAGCCATCCACAGTGTACAGATGCAAGATAAAGGGAATAACATTTAGTGCAAGATAAGGTCCAGTAAAGTCCGATAAAAGATAGACCAAGGGTCACCAACGAGGTAGATGGTGGATCTAAATCATTCCAATTATTTGCACATCAAACTTTATCTGAGCCACTTCTAATACATTAGCCTTCTTAAATAAGATGACCCATAATGTATGCAGTGCTCCAATGTGGTCTCACCAATGTCCTACGAAACATTAACCCCATATTCTGGTAATCAATATTCCTAGCAATCAATAGAAATGTTCTGTTAGCTTTCCTCATTACTTGCCATACTTGCGTCTCCATCTGCAATCCTTCACCTTTTAGACACTACAATTTTTTAAATAATTTTAATGATAAAATGGACCACTTCACACTTCCCAATGTTATACTCCATTTGTTAGGTCTTTAGCCACCTAACATATACCCTATTGTCATAACTTCCTTACATCTTCTTTATCATCGTGGTTAATGGCGTCCTCCAAGATACCAATGATAGTAAGTCCTTTGAATGTCAAGACTAGATGGCCATTGCCTAGCACCTTGCTGTCACTGCCTTTTATCAGCTGATGGGGATATTTGGTCAGATTGGATTACACATGACTTTCTGTGTTAGGACTTACCTAGGCAATGTTTGGGGCAGCACACTGTTTGGCACAGCAGTAGAGTTGCTGCTTTACAGTGCCAGAGTCCCGGGTTCGATACTGATTATAGGTGCTGCCTGTAAGGAGTTTGTACGTTCTCCCTGTGACAGCATACGCTTTCTCTGTGTGTTCTGGTTTCCTCCCACACTCCAAAGACGTACAGGTTTGTAGGTTAATTGGCTTCAGTAAAAATTGTAAATTGTCCCCAGCATGTTGGATAGTGCTAGTGTACAGTGTGATTGCTGGTCGGCACAGCCTCGCTCGGCCAAAGAGCCTGTTTCCGCACTCTCTCAAAAGTCTAATTCTGCTACATGCCACACAGATGCTGCTCAACTCAGAGTCATGTGGCGTGGAGAAGGGTGCCAACCCAAAACGTCCCTATTCATGTTCTCCAGAGATGCTGCCTAACCCGGTGAGTTACTCCAGCACTTTGTATTTTTTTTATAGAAACAGGCCATTTGGTTCACCATGTCCCTGCCAACTAATGGACCCCTTTCTTTATTGGTCCCAACTTCCAGCACTTGACCCATAACCTTTGATCCTAGATGATTCAAGTGCTTGTCGACACACTTTTTAAATGCTGTCAGCCACTCTGCATCCATCTCTCATTCCACGGTGCATTCCATGAGTTTTAGCTTATTAGCTACAGACTCTGTACTGCACAGCCCTACTGAGGGACATTATCAAATGCTTTCTGCATGTCCATAGAAAATATATTTATTGGCATTTCCCCGTAACTAGCCGAGTCTTCAATTCAAAATGTGTAAAACCTAGTACGACAAAAAGTGCTGGAGTAACTCAGCAGTTCAGGTCAAAATATGGATAGGTGGCATTTCAAGTCGGGACTTCTCTTCAAACTGAAGAGATGTTGCCTGTCCCACTGAGTTACTCTAGCACTTTGTGATTTTTATAAACCAGCATCCGCAGTTTCTTGAGTCTACATTTTGTAATAACATATGTTGCTTGCAACCCCAAGACATCTCAAAGTACTTTGTAACTAATGACTAAGGTGAAGGAATTTGGACATTGCAAAGTCCCATAAACCTCTTGCACACATCTAACTAGACACATATCTTCTTAGTGATGTTGGTCAAAACATGAATATTGGCCCAGGAGAATAATGTTGAGCACTGCTTTCATTGCTGCAGATGGGTTTATTTGATGGATCATTTGATGGTTCAGCTCCTTGCTTATTTAAGGACCTTTTTACATTTTTAATTTTTGGTTCAGGTCAAGCCATTTTGTTGGTCATTTGGAAATGTTGGTGCAATTGGTAATTTTGGTCATTGAAAAAAGGCTTCTAGCCAATGAATCCATGTTTAATTTAGAGAGAAAATTGCAACCAAACTGATTGTGACAGTAAATAATGTATTTACAGTCAGAGTTAAGGGGGCACTGTCCAGTTGGGTATGGCTGCCCTGCCTGCAGCTGTCCGTCTTTTCACTTCTTTTTTTTATTTTTATTATGTTAAAATAGTGTTTTGTTTTGGAGGTCTAGTCTTTTTATGTAGGGGGGTGGGGTGGGGAAGGGGGAAATTGATTTTCCTAGTCCCTACCTGGTTGGAGAGGCGGGTTTCCTCTGAGCAGCATCTGCGACCCATCCTCGCGGCCTACCATCAGGTCTGGAGCGGCTTTTCCTGAGGGGACTGGCCAGAACCACGGCTTCGGCGGTGGCACAGCGCTGGAGCGCTATCACGGAGCGGGCGATGCCTTTCCCGGGTCGCCGCGCTGGAGCTCCGGAATGCCGAGTCCACCGATAGAACATCGCGGAGCTGCGGGTCTGTGGAGCGGCCAGCCGCGGGCGGCGGCGCTGACTTCAACACCGCGGAGCCTGGGATCTCTCGCCGAGATTGCCAGCGGTGGAGCTCTGTCCAGCGCAGCCTGTTGGCTTCGGAAGCCGCGGTCTCCGGTAAGGAAGCGACCGTTCCAGGTATCCCAAGCCACTGAGAGGGTTCTCCCGACGCCGGAGCACCATCACCCAGCGAGAAGGGCCTGAAACATTGGGCCCCGTAGTGGCGATTGCAGAGGCCTCAATAGGCCCGACAATGGGTGGACAAGAGGTTGGGGACTGGACTTTGTGCCTTCCCTCGCAGTGGAAACCATTGTGGGGGGGGGGGGATGTTTTTTATGTTTAATGTTAAATTTCTTTATAATGTTATGTTGTATTCTTATTAATGTTATGTTACATGGTAAATGGTAGGGAATTGAGGAATGCTGTGGAACAGAGGGATCTAGGAATAACTGTACATAGTTCCCTGAAGGTGGAATCGCATGTAGATAGGGTGGTAAAGAAAGCTTTTGGTGTGCTGGCCTTAATAAATCAGAGCATGTAGGGAAGTAATGTTAAAATTGTACAAGGCATTGGTGAGACCAATTCTGGAGTATGGTGTATAATTTTGGTCGCCTAATTATAGGAAGAATGTCAACAAAATAGAGAGAGTACAGAGGAGATTTACTAGAATGTTGCCTGGGTTCCAGCAACTAAGTTACAGAGAAAGGTTGAACAAGTTAGGTCTTTATTCTTTGGAGCACAGAAGGTTAAGGGGGGACTTGATTGAGGTCTTTAAAATGATGAAAGGGATAGACAGATTTGACGTGGATAAGCTTTTCCCATTGAGGGTAGGGAAGATTCAAACAATAGGACATGACATGAGAATTAAGGGACAGAAGTTTAGGGGTAACATGAGGGGGAACTTCTTTACTCAGAGAGTGGTGGCTGTGTGGAATGATCTTCCAGCAGAAGTGGTGGAGGCAGGATCGATTTTAACATTTAAAAGTAAAGTGGATAGGTATATGGACTGGAAGGGAATGGAGGGGTATGGCCTGAGTGCAGGTAGATGGGACTAGGGGAAAATAAATGGTCGGCACGGACTTGAAGGGCCGAGAAGGCCTGTTTCCGTGCTGTAATTGTTATATGGTTATATGGTAAATGCGTTGCAATGGCAACTCGAATTTCACTACACCAATTGGTGTATGTGACAATAAATGAACCTTTGAACCTTCTGTTTGTCACCCACAACCTTTTTCCACCTGCATCCATCCCCCTACCCACATTATTCAGTTATGCCACCAACTTGCAGATTTTCAGTAGTAAAATTAGTTATACAGCACAGAAACAGGCCCTGTGGCACAATATCAAATATCATTTTATTTTGATCTAATTTTCCAGCACTTGGCCCATTGCCTTCTAACGGATCAAGTGCCCGACTAGTTTTTTTTTAGACGTTGTAAGAATCCCTACCTCCACCACCCATTGATGCGATGCATTTCCAATTCAAACCATTCTCTGGCAGAATAACCTCTTCCTTTTGAAAAGGCATACCTCCAGATTTAGCAACAGTTTCTTCATCAGGCAACTGAACAGTCCTCTCATCAGCTAGAGAGCTGTCCTGACCTCCCATCTACATAATTTGAGACATTTGTTGGACATTAATTGGACTTTATTGGACTTAAATGTTATATCTTTGCACTAAATGTTGTACCGATTATCCAGTATCTGCACGGTAGACAGCTTGATTGTGTTCATGCATCCACTTTTCTTTGACTGGAGAGCATGCAAACAAAAGCTTTTCACTGTAACTCAGTACATGTAACAATGTATCCCTCTTTCGGATCACACTGTATCTAGCCAACAATTGGCCAATTGAACCGATCCTTTCTCGCCCCTCAACATTGCATGTTTCAATCTATATTAAACCACCACCGATGAATGTGATCGGTTTATGTGATATTTGTATAATTTATTATGTATAACTTACCAAGGCAATGTTTGGGGCAGCACAGTGGCACAGCAGTAGAGTTGCTGCCTTAAACCCCTGTCCCACGGTACGAGTTAATTCCAAGAGCTCCCCCGAGTTTGCCCTGATTCAAACTCGGACATTTATGGTAATGGCCACTCGTCGGTACTCGGAGCTCTCGTGGACATTTTTCAACATGTTGAAAAATCTTCACGAGTCTTCCCGTGCTTACCTGCCATTAGTGAGTCTTCCTGAGTACCTGCCGTTCGCGTTATGAGCCGGTAAGAGACATCCCCGAGCTCAGACGTACCCGTTACGTTCATTCTCCGTGCTTACCACGAGTTTGATTTTTTTTAAACCTGGGAGAGCTCTTGGAATGAACTCGTACCATGGGACAGGGCTATTACAGTGCCAGAGATCCGGGTTCAATCCTGATTGAATGACTCACTAAGCTGTCTGCACGGAGTTTGTACTTGTCCCCGTGACCTGCGTGGGTTTTCTCCAGGTGCCCCAGTTTCCTCCAACACTCCAAAGACGTACCAGTTTGTACGTTAATATGGCTTTGGTAATTGTAAAATATCCCTAGTCTGTAGGATAGTGTTAGTGTACAGGGATAGCTGGTCGATGCGGACTCGGTGGGCCGAAAGACCCGCTTCCGTGCTTTGTCTCTAAACTAAACTAATAGATCTAAAAATTGCAAGCCTAATTATTTTTGAACTCTTGGCTGAGTTACACAGCCACCACAATCGCACATAGGGTCGAAAGTAACAGCCCCCTCTGCTACTCTATGTTCAATATCAGGAACATTGCAGTGTGGACAGTGTCGTATTTGCAGGTGTTGCATTTGATCACAGTACAACCGCTAAACTAACTCTTCTCTGCATGGATCTTGAACACGCTTCCTAAGATACTTTTATATATGGTAGACACAGGGATGATGTTTTCTTGGCTGCAGTTTCTAGAATCAGGGGGGTCATAATCACAGAGACAAAAGGAACTGCAGATTCAGAAATCTTGATCTACACACAAAATCTTGGAGTAACTCAGCTGGTCCGACATCATCTGTGGAAGGAATAAGGTCAGAAGCTCATAAGTGATAGGAGCAGAATTAGGCCTTTCGGCCCTTCACGTCTACTCCGCCATTCAATCATGGCTGATCTATCACTTCCACCTAAACCCATTCTCCTGCCTGCTCCCCATAACCCCTGACACCCATACTAATCAAGAATCTATCTATCTCTACCTTAAAAATATCCATTGACTTACCCTTCATTCTACAGATTCACCACCCTCTGTCTAAAGAAATTCCTCCTCATCTCCTACCTCAAGGAACGTCCTTTAATTCAGAGGCTATGACCTCTAGGCCTAGACTATCCCACTAGTGGAAACGTCCTCTCCATATCCGCTCTATCCAAGCCATTCACTATTCTGTACATTTCAATCAGGACCCCCCCCCCCTCATTATTCTGAACTCCAGCGAGTACAGGCCCAGGACCATCAAACGCACATCATATGTTAACCCACTTATTCCTGGGATCATTCTTGTAAACCTCATCTGGACCCTCTCAAGACCCAGCACATCCTTCCTCTGATACGGCATCCTGATAATAATCCTCCAAATGCGGCCTGACCGGCGCCTTGTTTTTGTATTCTACCCCTCTTGAAATAAATGCGAGCATTGCGTTTGCTTTCTTAACTACCAATTCAACTTGCAGATTAACATTTTGGGACTCCTGCACCAGCATTCCCAAGTCCCTTTGCACCTCCGGTTTTCTACTACCAAAATGCATGACTCCACACTTTGCTACACTACGTTCCATCTGGGGTAACATAAAACAAGTGTGAATGGGTGATCAGTGGACAGCATTGACATGGTGGGCTGAAAAGCCTGTTTCCTTACTGTATTTCTAAACTTTACTTTTTGGGCCAGGATCTATTTTGAGTCTGCCTTGAGTATCCCGACCCGAAACGTCGTCTGTCCATTCCCTCCATAGATGCTGCCCAACCCGCTGATTTACTCCACACATTATATTTGGTTATAAGCTCAATTCAGTACTGAGATACTGACGGTTTAGTTTAGTTTAGAGATACAGCGCAGAATCAGGCCCTTCAGCCCACGTAGTCCGCACCAACCAGCAATCACCCCACACACTAACGCTATCCTCACACTAGGGACACTTTACAATTTATTACCAAAGCCATTTAACCTACAAACCTGTACGCCTTTGGAGTGTGGGAGGAAACTGGAGCATCCGGTGAAAACTCACGTGGTCACAGAGAGAAAATACAAACTCCGTACAGGCAGCATCGGTAGTCAGGATGGAACCCGGGTCTCTGGCGCTGCAAGGCAGCAGTCTGAGGTTTTCTGATGTCCCAGAGGAGCCATTAAACCTGGGTTCAGTCACTCACTAAATCATCCAAGTTTCTATTACAATACTTTGGAGTGCAAAGATATTTATTGGTAAAAAGTTCCTTAAGATATGCCAAAAGGGGGTGCAAAAATTGTAGAAATCCATGTCTTTCTTTCTTAAAACAAGCCAAGGTTTTCGTGAACTAACTTCACAGTGGGGTACCCATAGAGACCACAAAGTGTTGGAGTAACTCAGCGGGTCAGGCAGCATCTGTGAAGGACATGTCCTCCAGAAATGTTGCCTGACGCTGAGTTACTCCAGTGCTTTGTGGTCTCTGCAGTTCCTTATGTAACCATGGAGACCACTGTGTTCAGAGCACTGAAAGGCCATCAGGGTTCTACTGATGCCAATCTTTATATCCTCACTGTATTGAAGTGCGAGGTGTTCTGGATATTAAGAGACTACAGGGATAGACAAGAGTGTGGTGCTGAGGTAAAACATCAGCTCTGATCTTACTGCCTGATATCAAATGCAGAATACAATGTTTTGCTTCAATTTCTTTTGCCTGTGTTCAGGCAAGAGGCTTCTGTATGATTCAGGAAGGCAGCTCAGCTCAGCTCAGCTCACCCCTGCCTTAAGCTCTCCCTGGGTTGGGAATGAAGTAGATCATCATCTCTGCTTTCTTGAGTGCCAGTAAAAGACACTTGGCAAGATAATGTACATGGGTGGGAAAGGCCTGGAGGAATATGGACCAGGTGGTCGGAATGCTGTGGAGTTGAAATCTGTCTCACATACTCTTGTGAGGGATACATCCTTTAAATGACCAAAGACTAATAAGGGGTAAGCCTTTTAGAACGGAGACGAGGAAACACTTTTTCTCACAGAGAGTGGTGAGTCTGTGGAATTCTCTGTCCCAGAGGGCGGTGGAAGCAGGTTCTCTGGATGCTTTCAAGAGAGAGCTAGATAGGGCTCTTAAAAAATAGCGGAGTCAGGGGATATGGGTGGGGTGGAAGATTGCAACTTTCACGTGGTCTGCCCTGTTTCGACTAATGCAATCAACTTGACGTGCACACACAGAAGATCAAATAGAACAAGTTGTCCAACAACATTAGGCTGTGCACGCCACAAGAAAGAAGAAGAAGAAGAAGAAGGTGATATGGGGAGAAGGCAGGAACGGGGTACTGATTGGGGATGATCAGCCATTATGACATTGAATGGCGGTGCTGGCTCGAAGGGCCAAATGGCCTCCTCCTGCACCTATTGTCTAATGTGTTTTGACTTCTAAACTAGAACTGATTTGTAACTAAGGCAGAGAATGGGGAAAAAAGGATTAATTGCAATCTATAATTACCACGGTCAAATCCTCGTTGCATCAAGCTTTAAAACTAAACATCTTAAACACATTCTTAATCAGGATATAATTAAATCATTTTTTATTTAGTTTAACCCACTTTATGCCTTCCCAATGTCATGAAAGGCGCTATGTAAATGCAGATGGAGCTAGACTGCCTGACCCCCCCTGAGTTGCTCTAGCAACTTGCTTTTTGTAGCGATGATCTGAAAATACATGCAAAAATACAAACAAGTTGCTGGAGGAGCTGAGCGGGTCAGGCGCTCGCTACACAAAAGCGTCATCTGCCTTTATGAAGAGCCTTCCAGACATTGCGGGGGGCGGGGGCCATAAAGTGATTTTAATCAATTAAGGATTAATTAAATAAAATCCGATTTCAGTGGTTGTTGGAATTCAAGTGCAAAACAGTGTCAGCTCCATCCTTACTATTAAACAACAGTACAAAATAAGGCAACAATTAGATGGTGTGTCAGGTCAGGTAGCATCTCTGGCAAAAAGGAACAGGTAACGTTTCGAGTCTGAAGAAGGGTTTCGACTTGAAACGTCACCTATTCCTTTTCTCTGGAGACGCTGTCTGACCCGCTGAGTACTCCAGCACTTTGTGTCTATCTCCGGTGTAAACTAGCGTTTGCGGTTCCTTCCTACACATCAGATACAGTGTGTTTTTAAAAAAAATAGTGACCGATTAAGCAATAGAGGGTTGTTTTGTGTAACGGTACCGACCGTTCATGGGGTAAGAGAGGACGTGGGTTTCACGGTTCATCCGACAGTGCAGCTCTCTCCCAGTCTCCACGCCTCCCTCAGTGGCTGAACGCACTTGGAACAGTCGCTTGCACCGCGGCCGAGTGGCCCCTGAACCTGGATGTAGTCGTTTTACCAGCCCTTTCCCAAACCTGATTTGGTGTTCTCTCTCTTTAATAAAACAACAACGCTTTGATGTTTTAAAGAGGTGTTTTAAAGGGGGGGGGGGGGGGGGAACAAACTGCCGGAGGAACTCAGAGGGTCGAGGGGCATCTGTCCACACCTTCCACAGTTGCTGCTCGATCCAGAGTTCCTCCAGCAGTTTGTTTCTCGCAGTTTTATCAATTAAAACAATCTTCTCCTTATCTGCACACTCTATCTAGAATCCAGCTGTCTAAAGCATGAAGTGTCCGTGAAACAAAAGGTTGAAAACATTATTCCAACTATGAAGTTGGAGCAAGTGATTCAAGTCACAACGTTGGACGTGGGTGGGAGAGGGGCAGAGACTCGAGCTGGAGTTAATGTATCTGATGAAGGGGCTGCGAGAATCTAAATGTCAGCTCCATCCTTTCCAAATATGTAGAACACAAATTAAGCGTTGCAAATTAACTTTAAAAGTTTCGCGTTACTTGCAAATGGATGTTCAAAATGCACCCGAAACAACTTGAATCAAAATCCGCGGCTTACATTACCTGCTTTTGCAATAACTCCCGAGGTTACAAAGCTAACGACTTCGGTTCAAATCCATGACTGTCCAACAAGTAAACCAGCCAAACGTACAAAGGGTTCACACGAGTTACTTTGGCGAGATGAAACTCCCGAGCAGCGTAACCCCTCCGACCGCCCCACAAACTCTATCACCCTGTGGAGATTTTTTTTTAACTGAGATTGCATATTATGTTGTTCCAACTCATCCTACTCGGACAGGCGGCGTTTTTTTTCCCTTGCTAAGAGTCCTGCCTTATGAAATGCAACCAATAATAGTCTGAGAAATACACTGCTAGTGTTGCCCCCTTTCTTTCAGGTGGGATTTATATAGTTTACATCCAAACGGTTGAATAGATCACTACTTAGCGAATCACCACACTTGGTTCTTAATCACACCTTTCTCTGCACAGAAGTACTTTTAAAGCGCACAGCAATTACAATGTATAATAGGAGATGGTTATGTGTTGAAACAAAGAGATAGTTCTGTGATGAACTTTATAAAGTTTGTAAGCTTTTTACGTAATGGGAAAAATGTATGCGGGCAGTCACATACGGTGCATTTGGTGGACCAGCTGTCTTGAGAGATCCTGGTTCGATTATGACCTCAGGTGCTCTAGTTTCTTCTCGATTTGTCTGGATGTAATAGAGTTACACAGAACAAAAACAGGCCCTTCGGCCCAACGTGCCCATGCCAATCAAGATGCCCCCATCCAAGCTTGTCCCAGCTGCCCACGATTGGCCCATATCTCTCTAAACCTTTCCTATCCATACACCTGTCCAAATGCCTTTTAAATGTCATTATAGTATCCACATTCAACGACCTCCTCTGGCAGTTCGATCCATATACCCACAACTATCCGTTTCCTGGATTGGAGGACTTTGGTTGGAGGGAGAGATGGGACAGACACAAAGTGCTGGAGTCCGGCAGCATCTCTGGAGAACATGGATAGATGACGTCAGGCCACGTCTTCATCTAAAGAACGGTCCAACCCGAAACGTCTCCTGTTGCACTTTGAAGAAGGGTCTAACCCGAAACATCTTCTCCAGGGATGCTGCCTGACCTGATGAGATACTCCAGCACTCTGTGTCCTGGTTCTACAAGGGGTTGGACAGGGTAGGCTTCTTTTCCCTGAAGTGAAGGTGGTTGAGGGGTGATTGGATAATATAAGATTATGAGACGCACAAATAGGGCCTATAATCAGAATTCTTTCCCCGTGGAAGTGGTATCAAAAGCAAGCAGGCATTGTTTTAATGTGACCAGGTGGAGATTTAAAGGGGGTCAGAGCGGTAAGGTTTTTACTCAGTGATTGAGATCAGTAACACTGCTAAAGGAAGTGGTGGAATCAGATCCAATTACGGTGTTTAAGAGGCACTTACAATAGACACATGAATAGGCATGGCATAGAAAGATATAGTCCTAACACGGGCAAATGGGAATAGCATAGATAGACAAAAGGGTTGGGTCAAGCCCTGCGGATAATCATACCTGAGATTAAAAGGGAATCAGCGGATATAGAGGTGATATCCAACACAATGTAAACAATTTACAGAAACCAATTAACCTACAGACATCGAAACATAGAAAATAGGTACAGGAGGCCATTGGTCCCTTCGAGCCAGCACCGCCATTCATTGTGATCATGGCTGATTGTCCGCTATCAATAACCCGTGCCTGCCTTCTCCCCATATCCCTTGACTCCACTAGCCCCTAGAGCTCTATCCAACTCTCTCTTAAATCCATCCAGTGATTTGGCCTCCACTCCCTTCTCTGGCAGGAAATTCCATAAATTCACAACTCTCTGGGTAAAAAAGTTTTTTCTCACCTCAGTCTTAAATGACCTCGCCTTTATTCTAAGACTGTGGCCCCTGGTTCTGGACTCACCCATTGGGAACATTTTTCCTGCATCTAGCGTGTCCAGTCCTTTTATAATTTTATATGTTTCTATAAGAAACGTATAAACGTGCAAAGACCTTTGTCTTTTGAATGTGGGAGGAAACTGGAGCGCTCAGAAAAAAACCCTGGCGGTCATAGGGAGAACGTACAAACTCCATACAGACAGAGCCCATTGTCAGGATTGAACCAGAGTTTCTGGTGCTCTAAGGTAGCAAATCAACCGCTGCACCACTCTGCCGCCATGAACAGCTATGATTTATTGAATGGTGGAGCACACGCATCTCTTTCTTCAGTCCCTTATGCCCTAGTGCTCTTATTTGAGACATGAGTTCAAGTTCCACCACTGATGCCGAGGAATTCAAATTCAATTAAATAAATCTGGAATAAAAGGCTAGAATTAATCGTGGGGACCACAAAACCGCTGGGTTGTTGTAAATACCCATCTGCTTCCCTAATGTCCTGTTAGAAGTCCTTGCCCATTCCAGCGTGCATTTAACCAATCCCACAGCACATGGTTGACTCCGTTTGATTCAGCCCCTCAACCCAGTAAGCAAGAGTTTAAATCACTTTTCAACAGGAGAACAAACTAAACATGCGTGCATGAAACACAGACTCTGCCTCCTAGTACACCTCATCTCGAAACCACCTTCTCAAGGGCAATTGGAAACATGAAAGAAATGCCACCTCCAATAAATGAGTAATAAAACTCTTCCTAACTCTTTTGTGTCAGGTACATCAAGAGCTAAAAGCAGTGATGCCTTCTCTTCAAAGTCTGAACCCCACTCTCTTCAGGTGAAGAGACCAACTGATCTTGGTATACTGGCACAAACATTAAAGACAGTGAGACCAGAAACTTAAAACTAACCCTTTCCAGTCACCATACCATAAAGTTCAAGCGCCATTAACCAATGAATAGGAGAAGGAATGCTCCAACCTGGTATAAGCCGTGATACTGCTCTTCTCAGCTTAGCCCACACATGAATGACGGCCTCTTTGAACTACCAGACACTGGTGACTGGTACTGACAAACTCTTTTCTTCATCATGCAAGTGTCTGCAATTCAGAAGAAAGCAGGTTTTAATATAGACAAACAAAGAACTGCAGATGCTAGTTAATACACGAGGATACAGTGTTGGAGTAACATAGAAGGTCGGGCAGCATCTTTGGAGAACATGTAGAAGCAAAGGATTGCAGATGCTGGTTAATACGCAAAAGGATACAAAGTGCTGGAGTAACTCAGCAGGCCAGTCAGCATCTCTGGAGAACATGGACGAAGAAAGGTCTTGACCCAAAAAGTCACCTACCCATGTTCTCCAGAGATGCTACCTGACCTGCTGAGTTACTCCAGCACTTGTGTCCTCTGGAGCACATGGATAGGTGACATTTCAGGGCAAAAACCGTCTCCAGTTGGGTTATAATAAATTTTGGGATGTCCTGAGCTGCAGAGATGTGACTAGGGCAGTTCAGGCACTAGTCACTGCTCCTCCATTCAAAGGCAGATTTGACCTTGGCCTCAGCACCACGTTCTTGCCATTGACCATAACCCTCAACATGCCTATCTATTTCAGCCTTGAACAGATTCAACGATTCCACCTCAATAAGTCTCCGGGTTAGAGAATTATTATTGTTCATGATCCTCTGAAGAGGGAAATTCCATCTCCACCTTTTAATTAATAAACTACGGACCCTAATTCTATGTTCCCTCAGCATACACCTAATCAAACCCTCTTGAGAATTAGAGTGTGGAACCAAGGAACTACGGATGCTGGTTTACAAAGGAAGATACAAAGTGCTGGAGTAACTCAACGAGTCAGGCAGCATCTCTGAAGAGCATGGATGGGTGACGTTTTGGGTAAGGACCTTGTTCAGTCTGAATAAGGATCCCGACTCGAAGCATCACCCATCCTTGTTCTCCAGGAATGCTGCCTGACTACTGAGTTACTCCAGCACTTTGTGTCCTCTTCAGAATTATATGTTTCAATAAGATCATCTTTAATTCTTCTAAACTCCAGAAGCCAAATCTATGCAATCATTCCTCACACACAGAGTTCCCTCTGCTCTTTCATTCTCCCATATGTCCTACCATTCATTATGTTTATCCTAACCTTATTAATCCTCCCAAAACACATCACCTCATAGTTTTCAAGAATCAATACCATCCATCATTCATTTGCCTATCAACAATCATCATGCTCTTGAACACTACTAACACCAACTTAGCTACAAACTACAAACTGTCTTGGTTGCTCTAAGGACTTATGCTTTTAAGCACCAATATTGGCGTTTTAAATTTATTGAATCTTTTTAGTTTATAATGTTATCCATGATTATTATGTTTACAAACCTGTTAAGATGCTGTAAGTAAGAATTTCATTGTTCCATTTATGGTACATATGACAATTAAGCACAACTCATTTCTTTCTCTCTATTGAACACATGATTGATATTATTCTGAAGCCAAAGACTAATCTTACCATCACCAACACCATTATTTTGCATTATCTCTTCATTTAAACAATATATAATGCTTTTCTCTTCTTCCTGCAAAAATGGATAACCTTTTAATTCTACAAATTAAACTTCCTCTTTCCAATTTTTGTGCTTTAGCTTAATCTTTGCATACTTCTTGATCATCCTCACGTTGCTATCCCACCATCTGAGTATTGTCAGTACATTTGGCTACAGTACACTTGTTCCATTCATCTGAATCGTTAAAGTAGATTGTAAATATATGAGGCCTCAGCTTTGATCCCTGTGGTACCCCTTTAGTTACAGCTTGCCAGCTCGCAAAAGACGCATTTATCCTGGAATCAGTATTGTCTGATGTCATGGAAGAAGCTAACTGTCTTTCAATTAACAGAAGAACTTTTGCCCTTCGCGTGAGTTGGAGTCTTTGAAAGAGGGAGAACATTGGAAGGAACAATAAAAACTAATGCAAACCCAGGCCTCTTTAACTATCAGAGACCTCGGAGATTCCTAGAACTTACTTAGATCTCTGGCGTTCAGAGGGAAATATTTTTTTAAATTGCTGAAGAAAAGCCAGATTCATTTGTGTTCTAAACACAGACAAATGGACTATTTATAGAACCAGAAAGAATCTGGAAATAATCCAACTGCCTCTAGCTCGCCTGCCAATAGCATGCAAATTTGACTAGTTTTGTCCTTCTGAATGTTTGGCTTTGAGGTTTTATGATTTCCCTGAGAAATTCTAGACACGCAGGTTAATGTCGGCACATCACATCCCTGCCCATGTTTGCTTACGCTGCTAATAAAACTTGGTGTTGCCCTAAGTTAATTCGAACATCTTTTATCCATTCAATCAAATCCTCTGTCACTTATTGAACCAAATTGATTTGTCTCCCTAACTAAAACTATTGCCTTGACTGCTACCCAATTTTCATTCACACTTTAAAATTTAGCATGCGGAACGTCTTTTGTTCACACAAGTGGTTAGGAACTGGATTACTTTACCACTGGGAATAGTAGAGGCAGATCCCACTGTAGCATTAAAAATCTGGGTCCGTATCTGAAAGGAACACATAACCCCCTCTCCCCCCTACAATCATTCTGAAGAAGGGCACCCACCCGAACCGTCACCTATCCATTTTCTCCAGAGATGCTGCCTGACCCATTGAGTTACTCCATACTTTCATATCTATCTTTGGTATAAACTAGCATCTCCTGTTTCTCTTTGTTTTAGTAAGCAGAGCTATGGGGAGAGGACGAGGAGTGGGACTTTTTGGATTCCTCTAGTGCACATTCCTCTTGTTCTTAACAACTCAAAACGTCACTTATCTATTTTCTCCAGAGATGTTGCCTGAGCCGCTGAGTTACTCCAGCCTTTGTATCTATATTTGGTATAAACCAGCATCTGCAGTTCCTTTTTATTACATGAGCAGGGCTATGGGGAGAGAACATTGGAGAGGGACTATTTGGATACCTCTCGTACACATGCATTATAGATCCAATGTGTCAAACAGACCCTGTGCTGTAGCATTTCCATAATTCTATGAATTTCAGTTCCAAGCACTTACCCGTTTCTTTAAGGAACTAATCTAGATCTGCTTCCACTAGTGCTCTTAATTAACAGCCTCCTACCTCAGGAAATGCTCCCGCTGACTCTCTTCATTCTTAGGCAATGATTTAGCATTTATGCTCTCCAATTACTGATTTGAAAAACAACATTGTTCTTTCTGGGGTCTTGCTGTGCACAAATTAGCTGCCACATTCCTAACATTGCAACAGTGACTAAAGGGCGCCATTGATTGTAAAATGCAGTGGTTCATCCTGAAATATTGAAAAGTGGAGAGGGGAGGCAAGTTGATCATTTAAGCAACGTAATCAAGGGTACGTTTCAGCAGATGTTTCATTTAAAACAGGCAGCCAGGTTTCACTGACCTTGGGAGTCAC
Organism: Raja brachyura; assembly: GCA_963514005.1. The sequence goes on along the minus strand of OY740796.1, from coordinate 21,063,179 downwards.
GGCAGCTGAAGGGCGGTGAGAGACAGAAGCAATGACAGCACAGCTGGTGGTTCAGCTCGTCTGTAGCAGAATTCCCCCCTGTTCAGAGTCCTGTTCAATGCTGACTTTTCAAGTAGCATCATCAAAACTGGTCCTTATTGCATTGCCTAGTGCAAATTGTCTTCTGTATTTTGTACACTGCAACTGTGATTGTTTTAGACAGAATTTATTGAGAATAAAATACCTTGGAACCTGCTGAGATCATGAAAGGATCACTTTTCATTGTTCACCGAATTGAAGTTTCACTCCGCACTCTGTATAATAACTCTAATACAAATCATTAACTCTTCACCAACTTATAAATAGAAGAAAGAATAGACCCTCACACCTGGTCCATCAGAAATAAAATGTCCTTCGCCTCCATTTTAAATGGCTAATCCCTCGTCTTAAATCATGACCCGAGTTCTAGATTCTGCAACAGTAGGAAACAGTCACATTCCACACTAATTTCACTAAAGAACTTTTGTCCTTGGAGTGAGGTGAAGTCTTTGGAAGAAGGAGAACAGAGGAGGGAAGAAGAAAAACTAATGCAAACCTGAATCTCAATAAGTACCAGAGGCATGGGAGATTCCTAGAACTTACTTAGATCTCTGCTACTCATTGGGAAATATATGAAAACAAATTGCAACAGATAAAACAGGAGGAAACATTCATATCCACAACCCACTTTCACTTTGTCAAAGCCTTGGGTCGGGTGGTCAAAGGCTTTTGGCACATTTGCCTTCATCAGTCAGAGTACTGAGTAGTGAAGTTGGGAGGTCATGTTGCAGTTATATAAGACATCGGTGAGGCCACATATAGAGCATTGTGTTATGTTTTGGGCACCATGTTACAGGAAAGACGTTGTCAAGCTGGAAAGAGAGAGCAGGCTAGTACTCTATTCCTTGGAGCGCAGGAGGAAGAGGGTGATCTTATAGGGGTGAAATCAAGAGATAAATAAATCGGGTAAACGCACAGTCCCTTGCCCAGAATAGAGTATTTCAGAAGCAGAGGACACGGGTTTAAGGTGAGGGGAGAAAGATTTAAAAGGAACCCAAGGGTAACTTTTTCACATAAAGTCTAGTGGGTGTATGGAACGAGCTGCCGGAGGAGGTAGTTGAGGCAGGGACTACCGCAACAATTAATAAACATTTAGACAGGTACATGGATACAATAGGTTTAGAGGGATATGGCACAAATGCAGGCAGGTGGGACTAATGTAGATGGGGCATATTGGTCTGTGTGGGCAAGTTGGGCTGAAGGGCCTGTTTCCACGCTGTATGACTGTATGTCTCCCTGATTCAATGACTCCTCGGGATTATTATACTTCAATCAAGTCCCTTCTCCTACTCTTTGCTCTTCTGTTACATTTCACTATCTTACTCCAGCACCAGACTAACCTACTGCACCTGAGCCTGATGAGACTCCACAATGCATGTGGGGTTTGAGTCTGACCAGGTGTAAAGAATGATTAAACATTTGGGCTGGGTTGGGTCAGGCCCTGAAAGCTGAGCTGATGGCTTTCTCAGGCCAGTGTGGTTTCCTCTCTATTACTGGCATGTAAAGAACGTGTTTCAACTTGTTCCACATAGCCTGCCTCAGTTCATAATTACCCAGCTATGAGTTCCATTGGATTGGCCATGGTTGGATTTTTAATTTTAATTTAGTTTAGAGATACAGCATGGAAACAGGCAGTTCGGCCGACTGAGTCCACGTCGACCATCGATCACCCGTTCACACTAGTTCTATGTTATCCCACTTTCTCATCCACTCCCTACACACTAGGGGCAATGTACAGGGGCCAGTTAACCTACAAACCCACACCACTTTGGGATGTGGGCAAAAACCAGAGCACTCGAAGGAAACCCATGGTCACAGGGAGATCGTGCGGTGCAAACTCCACACACCGACAGCACCCAAGGTCAGGATCAAACCAGCTGTGCCACTGTGCTGCCAGTGGAAGTAGCTATTCAGTGGAACAATTCAAAAATTGAAAACAAAATATAACAATGCTGGAACACTCAGCAAGTCAGATAGCAAGTGCGGAAATAGAAACAGGGTTAAGATAAAGGTGGAAGGCCCTTCATTAAACATCAGATGAAGGGCTTTCAACCTGAAATGTTGAATCCGTTTCTCTTTCCACACCTATGTGTTGTTTTTTGAACATTTTTTCTGTCTTACCTGCTGAGTTATTCCAGCACTTTGGGTCTAACTCAGATTCTTTTGAATATCTGTAAGTCAGAAGTAGATAGATTCTGGATGAACATTAGGGTGATCCGAAGTAGATGGGAATGTAGCATTGAGGCTGTAATCGAATTGGCCACGATCTCTCAAATAGTTGTACAAGACACTGGTGAGGCCACTTTTGGAGTAATGTGTTTAGTTTGGTCATCCTGCTGTAGGGGTCAAGGAAAGAGCGTTCACGTCGCGACCCTGTTTCCACCAATCTTTCCATCACCACGCACAAGATGCGACAAGACAGACACCATTGTATGCAGATGCCGAGAAGTGTGTTCAGCTCTGGCTGAACAACTTCTAATCTTGTGCGTGGACTCGATAAGAAGAATCCTGCTGTAGGAAGGATGTTGTTAAGCTGGAAAGACTGCAGAGAGGATTTACGAGGATGTTGTCAGGCCATGAGGGCCTGATCTATAGGGAGAGGTTGGACTAGCTAGGACTTTACTCCTTGGAGCGCAGGAGGCTAAGGGTGATCTTATAAACGTGTATAAAATCATGAGAGGATAGATAGGGTGAATGCTTGGAGTCTTTTACCTTGGAGTATGGGAAGAAAGAACCAGATGAGATAAGTTTAGAGTGAAGGGAAAGATTCAAAAAGAACCTGAGGGACAACATTTTCACCCTGAGTGTGATGGAATAAGCTGCCAAAGGAAGTAGTTGAGGTAGGTACTATAACAGCATTTAAAAGGCATGTTATCAGAAGCATGGATAGGAAAGGTTCAGAAGGATATGGGCCCAACACGGGCAGGTGGGACTCGTGTAGATGGCTCATTTTGGTCAGTGTGGACAAGTTGGGCCAAAGGGCCTGTTTCGTGAGGTATGACATTTTGACTATATGACTCGGAGAGCAGACATGAGGGTCTGAATAATCTTCTCCTGCTCATAATTAATTGGTGTGTAAATAATCCCCTTTTAAATTTTGCAATTTTGGTCTGACTTTCTCCTCTGCATTTGTGACTGTAGACCTGACTTCCAAGCCTAAAATCACGACTCACCCCAGAAAATGCACATTTTTGTTTTTTTGCATTCTGGGATAAAATGTCTGTCTTTGTTAATCAGCGTGTGGTTTAAAATAAAACCGCAGACGACACACAGAGAGAATCATTTCTGTTAGAGTTTAAGCCAGCTCGCCACCACATTTGCAACTGTGTAAATGCTTGCAAAAAAAGTAACTGTAAATGGGACATCTTGATTGGAAAAGACCACTTTGGGTTAGAAGCATCACATCTCAAGTTGTCCTTTGTGTTACAGCAGGTGCTCTCTCATCAAACTTTTGGATGAGTTAGACTTTAGAGATACAGTGTGGAGATATGCCCCTCAGCTCACCATGTCCACACCAACTAGCGATCACCCCATACACAGGCACTATCCTACACGCTAGGAACAATTTACAATTTTTACAATAGCCAATTAACCTACAATACCCTTTGGAGTGTTTGGAGTGTGAGAGAAAACCGGACCACCCGGAAAAAGCACATGCAGTCACAGGGAGAACCTCCATCAGGGAGAACATACAAACTCCACTGGGAGAAGGTACAAATGCTTCTATCCCAGCCAACTTCATTCAAAATCTGGAAGCCATAGATGGTATAAATAAGGGGAGAACTCACACCAACGCATGGTTATAACACAGACTTAAAGGCAGTGGCAAAAATACCAGGAGAACGATAATGACTTGAGGTGCCTGAGTTATTGGGAGAAATTGTGCAGCCAGGACTCTATTCCTTGGAGCACAGGAAGCTAAGCGGTGATCTCATAGTGTTAAATTAATTAAAGCAATCATTGTGTTAAAATAAAAGGATCCCAACCCAAAATATCACCTATCCCTGTTCTCCAGAGATGCTGCCAGAACAATGAAATTAATTGTAACAAGGAACTGCAGATGCTGGTTTACCAAAGGAAGACACAAAAGAAAAAGTTATTCCAGCATTTTTTGTCCTTCAATTAAATTTATAATTGCAGCGGCAATAACAGGCCTGCAAACAGAACACACTGAGATAACACATAATAAAATTAAGTGCTGCACACATGTGCAAGATGTTGAATGTTTTGGATTGGCAAGGTCCACAGTGGGACACCCTGAAGCTCAATGCAGGCAGCTCAAGGGGTCTCCGGGAAAGGCCGCAGTTAAAATCTTCTCCATTGTACAGAGGAGGTAGAACCTGAGTGAAAAAAAACTCCCGGACATATCGTCAGAAAAGAAATGTTGAAGTCATGATGAAGAAGCAAGGAACTGTAGATGCTGTTTCACAGGAAAGGGCACAATGTACTTGAGGAACTCAGTGGCTCAGGCAATGTGTCTTCTTTGGCAATGTCTCATTCTTGCTTTCACTCCATGCTAGCGGATGGTTGAGGAGTGGCAAATGAAATATAAATTGGAGAAACGTGAGGTCATTCACTTTGGTAGAAGGAGTAGAAAGGATAGTTACTTTTTAGAAATGTTGAGAGATGGAAGGGTGTTGGTGTTTGGTAGACCTGGGGATTTTTGTACATGTTTCATTGAAAGATGCAGTAAGCAATTAGGAGAACAAGTGGCATGTTGACCTTTAGTGCAAGAAGATTTGAGTGTAAAGAATAGAGAAAGCTTGCTTTAATTATATACAGCTATGGTATGACCACATCTGGAATACTGTGTACAGATCTGGTTTCCACAACTAAGGAGGGATAAGAGTGTGATTGAGTGCATACAGTGAAGGTTCACCAAATTGATTTCTGCATTCATTGCATGAGAAAAGATCAAGCAGACTTGTGACTCAAGAAAAGATCTCACTGAAGTGTACAAAATTCATACAGGGCTTGACGGTGTGAATGTGATAATAATGTTTTCAATTGACTGCAGTATCTAGAACTAGGGATCTCAGCCACTAAATTAAAAGGGCGGCCATTCATAAATGAGATGGGGGATAAATGTCTTCACCTTGTGGATGATGAATCTCTAGTATTCTTTACTTAATTGGACTCGCTCACTGTAGATACCTCAAAGTAGAGATCAATAGATGTTTAGATACAAAGGGAATCAATAGTCAAGAGATGTGGGGGGTTGTGCAGGAACTGCTGTTGAGGTGAATGGTCAGCTATGATAACATTAGTTTTGGCAGTTTAGGAGAACATCTGGCAATCTGTATATTCTTATTTTATGGGGGGGAAAAGGGCAAGTAAAGTGGAAAAGAAGCCACTCCATTTCCCTTTTCTCCCCAACACAAGATCCATTCTAGGCTCCCGTAACTATGTTAGCTTCCTGAGCAAGTAACATATGTAATAACAGTTAAATTCTGTAGAGGGGGTTTAGTGAAGAATCTACTCGTTGAATGAGAGACTGGATTACTATTGCACGCTAGAGCTGCTCCAGATGAGGCTGTTCAGTACTTTAACTGACATTTGAAAGTTTAACATTATACTACCGCTAGGGATGTTATACAGCAACGGCGGCCTTTTATTCTGTTTCTTGTGGAATTATAAATTGAGTGTTGGGTGCAAGTCTGCAACTGGTGATACAATTATTGTATGCAGGGTTAATATTGTATCCAGAGTGAAAATGGATGAAAGTACATGTTGTTATGTCTCATTTGAGTGAATCCATAATCCAGATTAGTAAGGTACAGTGGTTATACCGCTGCATTAGTCATTCAAGCTCCAGCTGCCTGACCTGCTGAGTTCTTCCACAATCTCCTGTTCTTATTTTAGAAAAGAAAGTGTTTTCTAAAATAAGGAGGCTCCCTGAGAGAGACAAGGAGATGAGGAATTGTCACCTGCAATTGCCTGGTCAATTGCAAATCTGTTCAACAGGAAATATGTAGGCATTGATACCAAGTAAAACTTAGTAAAGACAAACACAAAGCACTGAGCTATAGGGAGCGGTTGAGCAGGATAGGACTAGATTCCTTGGAGTGCAGGAGGATTAGGGGTGATCTTATAGAGGTGTACAAAATCATGAGAGGAATAGATCAGGTAAACGTAGAATAGGGGAATCTATTGCCCAGAATAGGGGAATCAAGAACCAGAGGACATAGGTTTAAGGTGTGTGTTAAAGATTTAAGAGGAACCTAAGGGGTAACCTTTTTTACACAAAGCGTGATGGATGTAATGAATGAGCTGCCAGAGGTGGTAGTTGAGGCAGGTTAAGTGGCGATTAAGGAACATTAGACAGGTACATGGATAGGACAGGTTTAGGGGGATATGGGCCAAACACAGGCAGGCGGGACTTATGTAGATGGGACACATTGGTCAATGTGGGCAGGTTGGGCAGCAGGGTGCAGGAAAGAACTGCAGATGCTGGTTTAAAGCGAAGGTAGACACAGAATGCTGGAGTTTGTTCGCTCGTGCGTCAGATGATGTATAGCTCGCTGTTGGCTTCCGTCATCGTCCAACATGGTGACAGAAATGGTCGCCCGACGTGTCACAGAGTGCATCGCGACGTCGTTTCCGGGGATCGCCACGAGAAGGCTTCTGTCATGATCCCCAATGCTGGAGTAACTCAGTGGGACAGGCATCATCTCTGGAGAGAAGGAATGTGTGACGTATCGGGTCGAGACTCTTCCTCAGACTGATGGTAAGGCAATGGGCGGGACAGAGATAGAATGTAGTCGGAGCCAGTAAGACTGGTGGGAGAATTGGGAAGGGGGAAGGGATGGAGAGAGAGGGAAAACAAGGGCTATTTGAAGTTAGAGAAGTCAATGTTCATACCGCTGGGGTGTAAGCTACCCAAGCGAAATATGAGGTGCTGTTCCTCTAATTTGGGCTGGGCCTCACTCTGACAATGGAGGAGGCCCAGGACAGAAAGGTTAGATTGTAAAATGGGAGGGGAAGTTAAAGTGCTGAGCAACTGGGAGGTCAGGTAGGTTAAGGCGGACTGAGTGGTGGTGTTCAGAAAAACGATCGCCGAGCCTGTGCTTGATCTCGCCAATGCACAGGAGTTGACACCTGGAACAGTGGATACAGTAGATGAGGTTGGAAGAGGTGCAAGTGAAGCTCTGTCTCACCTGAAAAGAATGTCCGGGTCCTTGGATGGAGTTGAGGGGGGAGTTCTAATCTACAATTTGAGAGGGAGTAGGGAAAATCGGAAGTGTCAATTTTACAGTTGAACAAAGGGGACTGTGGAGGCATGAGGAGGGGAGCTAGCTAAAGTTAACTGGAAAGATACCCTAGCAGGGATGACAGTGGAACAACAATGGCAGGTATTTCTGGGAATAATACAGAAGGTGCAGGATCAGTTCATTCCAAAGAGGAAGAAAGATTCTAAGGGGAGTAAGGGGTGACCGTGGCTGACAAGGGAAGTCAAGGACAGTATAAAAATAAAAGAGAAGAAGTATAACATAGCAAAGATGAGCAAGAATCCAGAGAATTGGGAAACTTTTAAAGAGCAACAGAAGATAACTAAAAAGGCAATACGGGGAGAAAAGATGAGGTACGAAGGTAAGCTAGCCAGGAATATAAAGGAGGATAGTAAAGGCTTATTTAGGTACGTAAAGAGGAAAAAATTAGTTAAGACCAAAGTTGGACCCTTGAAGACAAAAACAGGTGAATTTATTATGGGGAACAAGGAAATATCAGACGAGTTGGACAGGTATTTGGATCTGTCTTCACTAAGGAAGACCCAAACAATCTTCCTGATGTACTAGTGGCCAGAGGACCTAGGGTGACGGAGGAACTGAAGGAAATTCACATTAGGCAGGAAATGGTGTTGGGTAAACTGATGGGACTGAAGGCTGATAAATCCCCAGGGCCTGATGGTCTGCATCCCAGTGTACTAAAGGAAGAGGCTCTAGAAATTGTGGACGCATTGGTGATTATCATTTTCCAATGTTCTATAGATTCAGGATCAGTTCCTGTGGATTGGAGGATAGCTAATGTTTTCCCACTTTTTAAGAAATGCGAGAGAGAGAGAGAAAGGGGAATTATACACTAGTTAGCATGATATCGGTGGTGGGGAAGATGCTGGAGTCAATTATAAAAAATGAAATAGTGGTACATTTGGATGGCAGCAACAGGATTGGGTGGATTTACAAAAAGGAAATCATGCTTGACTAATCTTCTGGAAGTTTTTGATGATGTAACTAGGAAAATGGACAAGGGAGAGCCAGTGGATGTAGTGTACCTGGAGTATCAGAAAGCATTTGATAAGGTCCCACATAGGAAATTTGAGGGCAAAATTAGAGCACATGGTATAGGCGGTAGGGTACTGACATGGATAGAAAATTGGTTGGCAGAGGAAACAAAGAGTAGGGATTAACGGGTTCCTTTCAGAATGGCAGGCAGTGACTAGTGGGGTACCGCAAGGCTTGGTGCTGGGACCGCAGCTATTTACAATATATATTAATGATTTAGATGAAGGGATTAAAAGTAACATTAGCAAATTTGCAGATGACACAAAGCTGGGTGGCAGTGTGACTGTGAGGAGGATGCTATGAGGATGCAGGGTGACTTGGGCATGTTGGGTGAGTGGGCAAATGCAGTTTAACGTGGATAAATGTGAGGTATCCACTTTTGGTGGCAAAAACAGGAAGGCAAATTATTATCTGAATGGTGTCAAGTTGGCAAAAGGGGGAGTACAATGAGATCTGGGGGTACTTGCAGTAAGCATGCAGGTACAGCAGGCAGTGAAGAAAGCGAATGGGATGTTGGCCTTCATAACAAGAAGTGTTGAGTCTAGGAGCAAAGAGGTCTTTCTGCAGTTGTGCATGGCCCTGGTGAGACCACACCTAGAGTATTGTGTGCAGTTTTGGTCTCCAAATTTGAGGAATGACATTCTTGCTATTGAGCGAGTGCAGCGTAGGTTCACGAGGTTAATTCCCGGGGTGGCGGGACAGTCACATGTTGAGAGAATAGAGTAACTGGGTTTGTGTACACTGGCATTTAGAAGGATGAGAGGATATCTTATTGAAACATATAAATTATTAAGGGATTCAACATGCTCACAATGATGGGGAAGTCCAGAACCAGGGGCCACAGTTTAAGAATAAGGGGCAGGCCATTTAGAACGTAGTTGAGGAAAAACCTTTTCACCCAGAGAGTTGTGAATCTGTGGAATTCCCCGCCTCAGAAGGCAGTGGAGGCCAATCTTCTGGGTGCTTTCGAGAGAGTAAAGGGATATGGGGAGTCAAGGGATATGGGGAGAAGGCAGGATTGTGGTTGATCAGCCATGATCACAGTGAATGGCAGTGCTGGCTCGAAGGGCCGAAGGGCCGAATGGCCTACTCCTGCACCTATTGACTATTGTAAAGGGACAGGTGTTGCATCTCCTGCTGTTGCAGGGGAAGGTACCTGGGGAGGGGGTGGTTTGGGTGTGAAGGGACGCGTTGACCAGGGAGTTGCGGAGGGAATGGTCTCTTCGGAAACCAGAAAGGGGTGGAGATGGAAAGAACTGGCCAGTAGTGGGATCCCGTTGGAGGTGGCGAAAGTGTTGGAGGATTATATGCTGTATGCGACGGCTGATGGGGTGGAAGGTGAGGACAAGGGGGACTCTATCCTTGTTGCGAATGGGGGGAGGGGGAGCAAGAGTGGAACGAAGGGCCTGTTTCCACACTGTATGACTCTGTGCTAGAGTATGTCAGCAGGTCAGGCAGCATCACAGGAGAACAACGACAGGTGACGTTCTGGGTCGAGACCCTTCTTCTTAGAATTGTTCTCCATACTTACTTTACACTTTAATTCTTTGCTGTGTCATTTATATTTTGAACGCAACTGAATCTTGACCTGATCAATCAGGAAGGGCAGGAGAAGGTAGCTTCTCTTTTCAGAGAATCCCAAGTGAGAAATCTCACAGAGAAAATTATCAGTTAGTAATGATAGGTTTATCGCAGAGAGAACTGTGTAACCTAACTTAAAAGGCAATTTATAACAAACTAAAATTGACATTGCGGTTGAGACGAGCACACCCCTCAATCATTCTGCAGGATGATCCATTGTCTGCTCATACATACATGGTGGTTGCTCTAATTGCATGGAAAGACTCAAAATTGCCGATATTACACCAAATAGCACCTTCAGTAAATGAACCACATAAAGTCATGTACACGTGCCAAATTTAACGTGACAAGATGTTCATACAAGTCATGAATCTTCCTTTGTCTACATGAAGAGTCGGACCCAGTGCACTGTCATAATAACCCCTGAACTAACTAAACAAACGTTATGTTTGGCGTCTGGCATACGACGTCGGTGGAGGCATATGCTCTCACTCCATTTAAGAAGCATCTAGACAGGTATCTGAATTGGCAAGACATAGAATGTTATGGATCTAATATGGGTAAGTAGAATTGTGTTGATAGGTACAATGGGTAGCAAAACCGTGGTGAGTGGAAGGATCTATTTCTGTGCTTTATGCTTTATCATTGAGTATCCCCACCATTCAGACCATGTCTCTCCATGTCTGAAGCCAATTAACCTACAAACCTGTATTGCTTTATCACTAATTATAAATTATAATTATAAATAATCCTAATTATAATCCTATCTCAACGACAGAACATCGTAGTCCATCTACTGTACCTCATGGACTTGTTTTATTTTCCTAATTGTGTTTTGCACTAATGTCTTAGTTTTTTTTCTGTACAGTCTTCTTTCTTTCAGAAACTTTATGTAATGTATGTGTGATTTAGGTATAACTTGTTTTTGTCTATTTGCTTGATTCTATGTGTCTGTGTGCCTGTAATGCTGCAGCAAGCAAGATTTTCATTATACTTGTACCTGTCTGTACGTGTACATGACGATGAAGTTGATCTGGCTTTAATGTTACCACTTTAGTAGTAAAAATACAAAGCAATTGTGCAAAACAATCAGAAAAAAAGCAAGAGGTGATACAAGAGGTCCGGTAACAAGAAGTCTCTGGTAATACAAGAGGTCTGTGGTGTTCGGTTGCCGAGGTAGAATGAAGCTTGTGCAGGTTCGTTTAAAAACCTAATGGTTGTAGTCATACAGCTATACAGGAAGGAAACAGGCCCTTTGAACCAACCTTGCCCATGCCGATCTAGTTGGCATGTTGGGCTGGACCCATTTTTCCTCCATTTGGCCCAAACCCTCTAACTCCTTCCCATCCATAGATCTGTCCAAATCTTTTTTTTAAGTTGTAATTGTATATGCTTCTGTAGTTTCTTCTGGCACAAAGGTTCCTGAATCCGGTGGTGTGGGACTTCAGGCTTCTGTACCTCCTGATTGAAGAGTAGCAATGAGGCGAGACATGGTCTGATTGGTGGGAATACTCAATGATAAACGTTCAGATTTCACAGATACAGAGTGGAAACAGGCCCTTCGGCCCACCAAGTCCGCAGCGGCCAGTGATCACCTGCACACCAGCACTATCCTATATGCTAGGGACAATTCACAATTTACAGAAGCCAATTAACCTACAAACCTGTATGTCTTTGGAGCGTGGGAGGGAATTTGAGCACCCGGAGAAAACCCATGCGGTCACAGGGAGAATGTACAAACTTCGTACAGACAGCACCTGCAGTCAGCATTACACTCGGGTCTGGCCCAGTTACGCAACAACTCCACCACTGCAGCACCGTGACGCTTCCGATCCCAATTAGACTGCATCCCAATTGATGCTGCCTTCTTGAGGCAGCGCCTCTTGTAGATGTTTTCAATGGTGGTGAGGGTTGTGCCTTTAATGGACTGGACTATTTCCGCCACTCTTTGCAGCCTTTTGTGTTCCTATGCATTTTATGACATAAAATGATGCCGGAGAGAGGCAACTTGTTGCAGGCAGCATGCAGAAGCAAACTTGCTTGATCACGTATCATTTTAATCATGATCTAAATCTTGAGAAGTTTAAAAACTAAACTGTGCAAAGCACAAAAGGAGAGATAGAGAACCTTTCCCCTTTCACACCTCTCCTAGAGCAAGAACCCTCCTCCAATGAATCATACCCCACGCCACCAGCTCCCTGGCTCAAACTGCTGATGGTCCAATATCTGGTGAACTCGCACACAGGGAGAGTAACAGGAAAAGGAATTCGAACAAATAATAGCCTTTTGACTGAATGCAGACAGGACATGCTAGAACTGGTGACCCAGACAAATAGTTACTAAGTGGGATGAATGCGTAGTTAAATGTCAACCGTATCTTTGGGGCTAAATGAATGCCAGTCTTGGATTTGCTGCAACATTTCTTACCTAAAGATCGGTTGCATATAAATGCTGCCCAGTGTAGATTTGTCAGTTCATTCACACTACATTATCAAAACAGTCGGCATTTAGATGGAACGGAAGATAATACGGAAGAAAGAATGGCGATTAATCTTCGGCTCCATCACGTGATTGCTATTCATGGCGAATCTTTGCTGAGCCTGCAATTCCACCATCAATTAAATGCATTTCTCTGTCTACATGGTCTTGAATTTGCATCTCAGCCTGTGTCGTCGGTATGTTAACTGACACGGGTGAGTTACAAATTAGCTACTGTTACTGGAGCACATCCTGGGCTGGTGGTGGGGGAGGCTGTATCTGTAGGACTGGTCCATAAGACCATAAGACATAGGAGCAGTTTTATGCCATTCAGCCCATCAAGTATTCTCTGTCCTTCAACCATGGCTGAAATTCAACCATTCTTCTGCCTTCTCCCCATAACCTTTGACGTCCTTCCTAATCAAGGACCTATCTATCTCTGCCTTAAAAATACCATGTCGGCCTCCACATCCATCTGTGGCAATGAATTCCACAGAATCGCCACCCTCTGGCTAAAAAAAATCCTCCTCATCTTCATTTTGAAGGTACTGTATGTCCTTTCATTCTGAGGCTGTGCCCTCTGGATCTAGACTCCCCATGACTGAAAACATCTTTTCCACTTCCATTCTACTTTGGCCTTTCATTATCTGGTAGATTTCAATTAGATAGTGTAGCCTTGTTTGAAATCATCATTTAAGTGGCATAAATATAATGTACTCACTAAAATAAATCCTACAAGGTATTCAGGAGAAACTCCTTTAACCAGAGAGTAGTCATGATGTAGAGTTGAATAATTGAGGTGATTAGCACGGATGTATTTAAGGGAGACTTGATAAGCATGTGCGTGTGTGTCTGTCTGTGTGTGTAAGAGAGTGAGAGTACGAGAGTGAGAGTAAGGGAGAGTGCAAGAGAGAGAGAGAGAGAGAGAGAGAGAGAGAGTACGAGAGAGAGAGAGAGAGAGAGAGAGCGCGTGCAAGAGTGTTAGAGAGTGTGGAAGAGAGAGAGACACACAGAGAGAGTGTGAGAGAGAGTGAGAGTGTGAGAGAGACAGAGAGAGAATGCGAGAGATTGAGAGTGCCTGCGAGAGTGCGAGAGAGTGTGGGGGGGAGAAAGAGGGGGGGAGAAAGAGGGGGGGAGAAAGAGGGGGGGAGAAAGAGGGGGGGAGAGGGGGGGGAGGGGGAGAGGGAGGGGGAGAGGGAGGGAGAGAGGGAGAGAGGGAGGGAGAGAGGGAGGGAGAGAGGGAGGGAGAGAGGGAGGGAGAGAGGGAGGGAGAGAGGGAGGGAGAGAGGGAGGGAGGGAGGGAGGGAGAGAGAGGGAGGGAGGGAGGGAGGGAGAGAGGGAGGGAGGGATAGAGGGAGAGGGAGAGGGGGAGAAGGAGAGGGGGAGAGGGGGAGAGGGGGAGGGGGAGAGGGAGAGGGAGAGAGGGAGAGGGGGAGAGGGAGAGGGGGAGAGGGAGAGGGGGAGAGGGAGAGGGGGAGAGGGGGGGATTAATGGGACATGATCTACTTGGGCTGAATGGCATGTTTCCATGATACTAAGTGTTCTGATCTGAAACAACACCTATCCACGTTCCCCAGAGATGCTGTCTGCCACAGAGTTACCCAAGCACTTTGTGTATTTTTCCATGGTGCTACGTGTGTAATCCTACAGTCAGAACTCCTCTTCCACTAATTAGTCCTAATTTTTTCTGCATGAGTTTGTCCAACACTATTTCCCAGGTCAGACACAATCCCTGCCTCACTGTTAATCCTTGCTCTTTACCTGGGAACTGAACTTCTAAGCTTCAACGCTCATTCCTCACCTACATTACTGATTCATCTTTTTTAAATAGTTATTTTATTATTTATGTTGTATTTTCTACAAAAAATATACAATGAGATAGCTTTTCAGAAGTCATCATAAAATCACATTGGTATCTTAACAGCCTGAAACCCCTGTCCCACGGTACGCGTTCCTTCCACGAGTTCTCCCGAGTTTGCCCTGATTCGAACTCGGAGATTTACGGAATGGCCACTCGTCGGTACTCGGGGCTCTCATGGACATTTTTCAACATGTTGAAAAATCTTCACGAGTCTTCCTGCGCTTACCTGCCGTTAGCGAGTCTTCCCGAGTACCTGCCGTTAGCGCTAAGAGACGTCCTCGAGCTCCGACGTACCCGCTACGTTCATTCTCCGTGCTTACCACGAGTTTGATTTTTTGTAAACTCGGGAGAGCTCTTGGAATGAACTCGTACCATGGGACAGGGCGGTATCTAATATTGAATGCAAGTTTCGACAAAGTGCTGGAGTAACTCAGCAGGTCAGTCAGCATCTCTGGAGGTCATGAATAGGTGACATTTTGGATTAAGGCCCTTCTTCAGATCCTCCAGTACTTTGTGTTTTTTTTTGTAATGCAGCATCTGCAGTTCCTTGCATCCACATTGGATACAAGATTTTCAGCAATGGAAATTAAGTATATTAATGAGTAGACAAAGCATTCCATTTGATATTTGAAAAATTAATCTTTTCTTTTATAAATATCATAAGCAATCAACAATATCAAATGAAAACAGAGAATTAAGAAATGTTGATAATCTTTCATAGAATTGTTCTGACCTGAAATCTCAACTTTCTCTCCACTGATGCTGTCTGACCTGTTGGGTGTTTCCAATTAATGGAATAGTTGAGAAAATACTTCTTCACCTTGAGGATCGGAGATTGTGGAGGGAGGGTAGTTGCAGAAAGCATTGAAATATTCAAGGGGAATGTGACTGAACAGGATGGAAGGGAAAAGTTAGCTTTATTTGTGTATATCATTAATACCAGCATAGGTCAGTTGTGCCAAAAGGCCTGATCACAACTACCTTGATGCATTTCATTGGGATATTTACCCACTGCCACTCATTAACAGTGAAGAACGTTTTGTGTCTCATTCATGTAATTTAGTCAACACAATGGACTCAGATGCTCATCCTCACGTGCCTTCCCTATAAAACTGTGGGATGAGGTGAGGTGGGGAGGGGAGATGATCCTATGGTTGGTAATTTGGGGTCATTTTCCATTCATTACTACTCGAGCACGGACCCTGCCTGAAATGCCGTCCCCTGCGTGATTGTGGGCCATCAGCCTTTTTCATGCGTCGTTAAAGTCACGGAAAATATACATTCTCTGGTTTGCTTATTAATTAAAAGAGAATTATTAGTTGCAGATGGTGGAATTACACCATTCAGGGGTAGAGGCAACACATGGTGGCACCTCATTTACCACCTGAACAACAGATGTGTTAGTATATTAATATGGTGATTATACAAATAACCGCTTCATTACAAAATGGACAAGGGCATTAACTCCTTAAGGGAGTTATTACTATTGTGCTGCAACTCGTAAAAATGTCCTTTAAAAATGTGCCATTTCTTTCCCAGTTTCATTTAACCATTACAAGCCCAGGAGTACTTATGTCCCCAATAGGGGATGGGCAGTTGACCAGAGAGTGGGGAAGAATTGAAAATAAAACTATTGAGCAGTTAGGGAGGGATGAGATTGGGTAGTTTATAACACAACTGTATGAACATTGAATTCTGTCATCTTAGGTAACTACTAACAACCCTCTCCCCTTTCTCCCCCACACCCCCCATTTCTCCCACATATTTCACCTCTCTCACACCTTCTGCTTTTATGTTCAGCCTCCGTTCCAACCATCTGTCTATCACGACTGCCTCCCTCACCTGTGTCCACCTATTACCTGCCACACTTTGTCCTGCCTCTCCTCTCCCCCCACCTACAATAGTTTGAAGAAGGATCCCGATTAAGGTTCTCCAGAGATGCTGCCTGACTTGCTGAGTTACTCCAGCACTTTGTGTCCTTCTGAGATTAGAAACAGTTATTTTCATTAGGGATGAAGTTGCAGGTTGGTGGACGTTGGCTTGTCACAGATTGTGGAGTTGAACGGCGTTGGAGAATTGGGCGGGGGGGGGGGGGGGGGGTCTTAGTGCTGTACTTGCACAACCACATTGTCCCAGAAGGGCTTGTGCCTAGTTGCATCACGGTCTGGTTGGGCAACACCCAGGAACGAAGGAGATTACAAAAAGTGATAAACACTGTCTGGTCCATCACAGGTACTGAGCTCCCCAACATTGAAGGGATCTATAGGAGGCCGAATAGGCAGTCAGCATCAACAAGATCCTACTCGACCCTGGCTATGCCCTCATTTCACTCCTATCATCAGGAAGAAGGTACAGGAGTGTGAAAACCATGACTTTCAAGTTCAAATGTTGTTTTGTATACTCACCAGGCAAATCATACCATACATAGGTACAAACATATCATATTACACAGGTTGTGCAATAAAAAGATTGGGAAGAGTGCACTATATAGTGTTACAACTGCCGAGAAAGTGCAGATTAAAAAATTGCACGGAGCACAACAAGGTAGATTGGGAGATCAGAAATTCATCTTTAGCACATGTCAGTTGAAAAGACTGATAACAGTGGGAAAGAAACGGTTCTTGAATCTGGTGGTTCGTGCTTTCAAACGTTTGTATCTTCTGCCTGATGGGAGAGGGAAGAAGGGAGAGTGACTGTGGTGAAGGTGGTCCTCTATTATGTTAGCTGCTTTCCAGCATAGGTCAGTTGTGCCAAATGGCCTGATCACAACGCCCCAAGGCCCCTTTTGCTTCCCCCTTCCCTGTCTCTCCATGCTAAGGCTTGTGACTCTCGTTGTGATGGAGACCCACAGGCATCAAGGAACCTCTGGCCTACGTCTGCTCACAAAACAAGGAAGTGAAATCAGGATTATTCCTCTAACTATTAGGGGAAATGGTTAACCGGTCCATTTGCCAACACCAAGATCTGTGGTAGATAGACACAAAGTACTGGAGTAACTCATCGGGTCAGGCAGCATCTCTCGAGAAAAAGGATGGGTAATGTTGAGGGGTCTCAAGCCAAAATTCACCCATCTATTTCCTCCAGAGATGCTACCTGACCCGCTGATTTACTCCAGCACTTCGTGGCTATCTTTGCTATAAACCTGCAGTTCTTTGTTTCAACAAGATCCTTTGAAGGGTGGACATGCTGGTTGGCAGGTGCCCCCTATCGAAACCCAGGTGAAATAAGTCATAAGGTCATGAGTGAATAGAACTAGAATTAGGCCATTCGGCCCATCAAATCGACTCCACCAGTCACTCATGGCTGATATTTCTCTCCCTCCAAACCCCATTCTCCTGCCTTCTCCCCATAACCTGTACTAATCAAAAATCTATATCTCTGCCTTAAAAATATCCATTGACTTGACCTCTAAATGTGAAATGAAGTAGCAAATTATGTAATGATTCAGCCTCATTGCATCTGAAAATTGAATAAATTGTTAGGAGAATTAAATGTTTAGAATAAATGTTTGATAACAGCCAGAAGTCTGGAACTCAGCAAGAAATTGGAATGTTTGGGCTGGATAGTTCTCTGGAGATTTGAAGCAGGATGTTTCAGATAAACAAATGCATTTGAACGGACTATCCTAAGTGATTTTTGTATGTAAAACTGGAGAGACCTACACATTGCTTGGGAATACCTTATTCGATGCTACTGTGGAGTTGAAGCGAGGTAAAGCATCTGAAGGCAATTATTTCAAAGCACTAACTTTTTACACCACGGGATCATTTTCATCTGCCACAACGGGCATCAGTGTACATCACAGCTTTTAACTATAAGGGGAAAGTGACCAAAATATTATTAATTATGTATCCCTCTTGAGCTCACACCAGTCCCTAGCCAACTATCAGCCTATCAGGGAAGCTCCTTGCCTGAGGTCATCTCTTTTCTTCACGAATAAGTTGTTGGAGAGATTTTACTGGCTACAGACTAATGTGACTGAGCCATTACCATTGGTCAATGTGGCTGCTGGCCATGGACCTACAGTCAATGACAGCCTAGATACAAAGGGAAGCAGAGTGCTGCTGCAA